>CM048746.1:611536220-612828487 GCA_026315105.1 Locusta migratoria
AACTACCAAAAAGGGTAATTCATGGTTACGTGGAAAGAACTTCTACACGCAACACCTGCATCAGTTAACTGATTGTAATCTCTGGATATGCAACATTTACTGCCGTTCTCCAGCTTCGTATAATTGTATCTGCTTGTAATAGTCCACATCATTCTTGTATCAACTTGATTTATTGTACTAATATATAATTCTGAAAGTCATACGCTAAATAAATAAATAAATATCCAGACGTATTGTTACAACGCTATATCAAACAAAAGAAGCAAGTTGGGTCGGTAGTAGGGAATGTGAATGGTAAGAATTTCTTTCACTACGAGACCTCTGCGACACTCAACTATTATGAAGACCGTGTAGGGAATACTTGTAACCAACCATTCTTGAGTACCTCTGGAGAGTGTGGGATCCCGACCAGGTGGGATTAAAGGAAGCCATAAAGTAATTTACAGGTGTGCAGCTAAATTTGGACTGCTGACGTGTATTACGGACATGCTCTTCTGTCCTCAAATGGGAATATCTAGGGGGAAGACGACGACGTTTTTATCGCGAAATACTAAATGTAGGGACCCGGTGATTACGACGAACTTCGTATAATTGTATCTGCTTGTAATAGTCCACATCATTCTTGTATCAACTTGATTTATTGTACTAATATATAATTCTGAAAGTCATACGCTAAATAAATAAATAAATATCCAGACGTATTGTTACAACGCTATATCAAACAAAAGAAGCAAGTTGGGTCGGTAGTAGGGAATGTGAATGGTAAGAATTTCTTTCACTACGAGACCTCTGCGACACTCAACTATTATGAAGACCGTGTAGGGAATACTTGTAACCAACCATTCTTGAGTACCTCTGGAGAGTGTGGGATCCCGACCAGGTGGGATTAAAGGAAGCCATAAAGTAATTTACAGGTGTGCAGCTAAATTTGGACTGCTGACGTGTATTACGGACATGCTCTTCTGTCCTCAAATGGGAATATCTAGGGGGAAGACGACGACGTTTTTATCGCGAAATACTAAATGTAGGGACCCGGTGATTACGACGAACTTCGTATAATTGTATCTGCTTGTAATAGTCCACATCATTCTTGTATCAACTTGATTTATTGTACTAATATATAATTCTGAAAGTCATACGCTAAATAAATAAATAAATATCCAGACGTATTGTTACAACGCTATATCAAACAAAAGAAGCAAGTTGGGTCGGTAGTAGGGAATGTGAATGGTAAGAATTTCTTTCACTACGAGACCTCTGCGACACTCAACTATTATGAAGACCGTGTAGGGAATACTTGTAACCAACCATTCTTGAGTACCTCTGGAGAGTGTGGGATCCCGACCAGGTGGGATTAAAGGAAGCCATAAAGTAATTTACAGGTGTGCAGCTAAATTTGGACTGCTGACGTGTATTACGGACATGCTCTTCTGTCCTCAAATGGGAATATCTAGAGGGAAGACGACGACGTTTTTATCGCGAAATACTAAATGTAGGGACCCGGTGATTACGACGAACTTCGTATAATTGTATCTGCTTGTAATAGTCCACATCATTCTTGTATCAACTTGATTTATTGTACTAATATATAATTCTGAAAGTCATACGCTAAATAAATAAATAAATATCCAGACGTATTGTTACAACGCTATATCAAACAAAAGAAGCAAGTTGGGTCGGTAGTAGGGAATGTGAATGGTAAGAATTTCTTTCACTACGAGACCTCTGCGACACTCAACTATTATGAAGACCGTGTAGGGAATACTTGTAACCAACCATTCTTGAGTACCTCTGGAGAGTGTGGGATCCCGACCAGGTGGGATTAAAGGAAGCCATAAAGTAATTTACAGGTGTGCAGCTAAATTTGGACTGCTGACGTGTATTACGGACATGCTCTTCTGTCCTCAAATGGGAATATCTAGGGGGAAGACGACGACGTTTTTATCGCGAAATACTAAATGTAGGGACCCGGTGATTACGACGAACTTCGTATAATTGTATCTGCTTGTAATAGTCCACATCATTCTTGTATCAACTTGATTTATTGTACTAATATATAATTCTGAAAGTCATACGCTAAATAAATAAATAAATATCCAGACGTATTGTTACAACGCTATATCAAACAAAAGAAGCAAGTTGGGTCGGTAGTAGGGAATGTGAATGGTAAGAATTTCTTTCACTACGAGACCTCTGCGACACTCAACTATTATGAAGACCGTGTAGGGAATACTTGTAACCAACCATTCTTGAGTACCTCTGGAGAGTGTGGGATCCCGACCAGGTGGGATTAAAGGAAGCCATAAAGTAATTTACAGGTGTGCAGCTAAATTTGGACTGCTGACGTGTATTACGGACATGCTCTTCTGTCCTCAAATGGGAATATCTAGGGGGAAGACGACGACGTTTTTATCGCGAAATACTAAATGTAGGGACCCGGTGATTACGACGAACTTCGTATAATTGTATCTGCTTGTAATAGTCCACATCATTCTTGTATCAACTTGATTTATTGTACTAATATATAATTCTGAAAGTCATACGCTAAATAAATAAATAAATATCCAGACGTATTGTTACAACGCTATATCAAACAAAAGAAGCAAGTTGGGTCGGTAGTAGGGAATGTGAATGGTAAGAATTTCTTTCACTACGAGACCTCTGCGACACTCAACTATTATGAAGACCGTGTAGGGAATACTTGTAACCAACCATTCTTGAGTACCTCTGGAGAGTGTGGGATCCCGACCAGGTGGGATTAAAGGAAGCCATAAAGTAATTTACAGGTGTGCAGCTAAATTTGGACTGCTGACGTGTATTACGGACATGCTCTTCTGTCCTCAAATGGGAATATCTAGGGGGAAGACGACGACGTTTTTATCGCGAAATACTAAATGTAGGGACCCGGTGATTACGACGAACTTCGTATAATTGTATCTGCTTGTAATAGTCCACATCATTCTTGTATCAACTTGATTTATTGTACTAATATATAATTCTGAAAGTCATACGCTAAATAAATAAATAAATATCCAGACGTATTGTTACAACGCTATATCAAACAAAAGAAGCAAGTTGGGTCGGTAGTAGGGAATGTGAATGGTAAGAATTTCTTTCACTACGAGACCTCTGCGACACTCAACTATTATGAAGACCGTGTAGGGAATACTTGTAACCAACCATTCTTGAGTACCTCTGGAGAGTGTGGGATCCCGACCAGGTGGGATTAAAGGAAGCCATAAAGTAATTTACAGGTGTGCAGCTAAATTTGGACTGCTGACGTGTATTACGGACATGCTCTTCTGTCCTCAAATGGGAATATCTAGGGGGAAGACGACGACGTTTTTATCGCGAAATACTAAATGTAGGGACCCGGTGATTACGACGAACTTCGTATAATTGTATCTGCTTGTAATAGTCCACATCATTCTTGTATCAACTTGATTTATTGTACTAATATATAATTCTGAAAGTCATACGCTAAATAAATAAATAAATATCCAGACGTATTGTTACAACGCTATATCAAACAAAAGAAGCAAGTTGGGTCGGTAGTAGGGAATGTGAATGGTAAGAATTTCTTTCACTACGAGACCTCTGCGACACTCAACTATTATGAAGACCGTGTAGGGAATACTTGTAACCAACCATTCTTGAGTACCTCTGGAGAGTGTGGGATCCCGATCAGGTGGGATTAAAGGAAGCCATAAAGTAATTTACAGGTGTGCAGCTAAATTTGGACTGCTGACGTGTATTACGGACATGCTCTTCTGTCCTCAAATGGGAATATCTAGAGGGAAGACGACGACGTTTTTATCGCGAAATACTAAATGTAGGGACCCGGTGATTACGACGAACTTCGTATAATTGTATCTGCTTGTAATAGTCCACATCATTCTTGTATCAACTTGATTTATTGTACTAATATATAATTCTGAAAGTCATACGCTAAATAAATAAATAAATATCCAGACGTATTGTTACAACGCTATATCAAACAAAAGAAGCAAGTTGGGTCGGTAGTAGGGAATGTGAATGGTAAGAATTTCTTTCACTACGAGACCTCTGCGACACTCAACTATTATGAAGACCGTGTAGGGAATACTTGTAACCAACCATTCTTGAGTACCTCTGGAGAGTGTGGGATCCCGACCAGGTGGGATTAAAGGAAGCCATAAAGTAATTTACAGGTGTGCAGCTAAATTTGGACTGCTGACGTGTATTATGGACATGCTCTTCTGTCCTCAAATGGGAATATCTAGGGGGAAGACGACGACGTTTTTATCGCGAAATACTAAATGTAGGGACCCGGTGATTACGACGAACTTCGTATAATTGTATCTGCTTGTAATAGTCCACATCATTCTTGTATCAACTTGATTTATTGTACTAATATATAATTCTGAAAGTCATACGCTAAATAAATAAATAAATATCCAGACGTATTGTTACAACGCTATATCAAACAAAAGAAGCAAGTTGGGTCGGTAGTAGGGAATGTGAATGGTAAGAATTTCTTTCACTACGAGACCTCTGCGACACTCAACTATTATGAAGACCGTGTAGGGAATACTTGTAACCAACCATTCTTGAGTACCTCTGGAGAGTGTGGGATCCCGACCAGGTGGGATTAAAGGAAGCCATAAAGTAATTTACAGGTGTGCAGCTAAATTTGGACTGCTGACGTGTATTACGGACATGCTCTTCTGTCCTCAAATGGGAATATCTAGGGGGAAGACGACGACGTTTTTATCGCGAAATACTAAATGTAGGGACCCGGTGATTACGACGAACTTCGTATAATTGTATCTGCTTGTAATAGTCCACATCATTCTTGTATCAACTTGATTTATTGTACTAATATATAATTCTGAAAGTCATACGCTAAATAAATAAATAAATATCCAGACGTATTGTTACAACGCTATATCAAACAAAAGAAGCAAGTTGGGTCGGTAGTAGGGAATGTGAATGGTAAGAATTTCTTTCACTACGAGACCTCTGCGACACTCAACTATTATGAAGACCGTGTAGGGAATACTTGTAACCAACCATTCTTGAGTACCTCTGGAGAGTGTGGGATCCCGACCAGGTGGGATTAAAGGAAGCCATAAAGTAATTTACAGGTGTGCAGCTAAATTTGGACTGCTGACGTGTATTACGGACATGCTCTTCTGTCCTCAAATGGGAATATCTAGGGGGAAGACGACGACGTTTTTATCGCGAAATACTAAATGTAGGGACCCGGTGATTACGACGAACTTCGTATAATTGTATCTGCTTGTAATAGTCCACATCATTCTTGTATCAACTTGATTTATTGTACTAATATATAATTCTGAAAGTCATACGCTAAATAAATAAATAAATATCCAGACGTATTGTTACAACGCTATATCAAACAAAAGAAGCAAGTTGGGTCGGTAGTAGGGAATGTGAATGGTAAGAATTTCTTTCACTACGAGACCTCTGCGACACTCAACTATTATGAAGACCGTGTAGGGAATACTTGTAACCAACCATTCTTGAGTACCTCTGGAGAGTGTGGGATCCCGACCAGGTGGGATTAAAGGAAGCCATAAAGTAATTTACAGGTGTGCAGCTAAATTTGGACTGCTGACGTGTATTACGGACATGCTCTTCTGTCCTCAAATGGGAATATCTAGGGGGAAGACGACGACGTTTTTATCGCGAAATACTAAATGTAGGGACCCGGTGATTACGACGAACTTCGTATAATTGTATCTGCTTGTAATAGTCCACATCATTCTTGTATCAACTTGATTTATTGTACTAATATATAATTCTGAAAGTCATACGCTAAATAAATAAATAAATATCCAGACGTATTGTTACAACGCTATATCAAACAAAAGAAGCAAGTTGGGTCGGTAGTAGGGAATGTGAATGGTAAGAATTTCTTTCACTACGAGACCTCTGCGACACTCAACTATTATGAAGACCGTGTAGGGAATACTTGTAACCAACCATTCTTGAGTACCTCTGGAGAGTGTGGGATCCCGATCAGGTGGGATTAAAGGAAGCCATAAAGTAATTTACAGGTGTGCAGCTAAATTTGGACTGCTGACGTGTATTACGGACATGCTCTTCTGTCCTCAAATGGGAATATCTAGAGGGAAGACGACGACGTTTTTATCGCGAAATACTAAATGTAGGGACCCGGTGATTACGACGAACTTCGTATAATTGTATCTGCTTGTAATAGTCCACATCATTCTTGTATCAACTTGATTTATTGTACTAATATATAATTCTGAAAGTCATACGCTAAATAAATAAATAAATATCCAGACGTATTGTTACAACGCTATATCAAACAAAAGAAGCAAGTTGGGTCGGTAGTAGGGAATGTGAATGGTAAGAATTTCTTTCACTACGAGACCTCTGCGACACTCAACTATTATGAAGACCGTGTAGGGAATACTTGTAACCAACCATTCTTGAGTACCTCTGGAGAGTGTGGGATCCCGACCAGGTGGGATTAAAGGAAGCCATAAAGTAATTTACAGGTGTGCAGCTAAATTTGGACTGCTGACGTGTATTACGGACATGCTCTTCTGTCCTCAAATGGGAATATCTAGGGGGAAGACGACGACGTTTTTATCGCGAAATACTAAATGTAGGGACCCGGTGATTAGGACGAACTGCCCGACGATTCTACTGCGGTCAACGTGCATTTAGCGTAAATACCTCGACGACAAAATACTGAAACTACGACTTTTGCGGAAACACGTGATAATTAGTTTTTTTTCCTCGCTACATTTCGCATTGGAATGGTAAAGGCACTGTCTAGTGCCCGGACGCGATACATTACAGGTTGTGGTGGCTTGCGGAATACGTATTTAGATGTAACAGCGCATCACATAATGTTCTGCGTTTCTGCCGCATTGTCTGCTTGACATTCTTGTTGACATCCATCCGTATTAGACTTGCGCGTAATAGTTCGCGATCAGGAGCGCTCACTTTAGTTCGCGGCTCTGCCGCGGACTAGTTCGTTTGTTTAGTTCGTCCGCTCCCAGGGACGGCTGAGCGGCGTGGTCTACGCATGCAAGTGGAGGGAGAAGTTTCCCCACCTAGCTGCTTCATGCGCTTGCTGCTTGAGCCGCTAACGATATCACGCAAAGCAAAAGAAACAGCTTGTGGGTAATTTCTCGCGTTTAAGTTTAAAGTTATCTCTATATCTTGGCATTATGGAATTTATTAGTCAGATATTGCAGAGTACAGAATGCTTCAAAACAGAAATTTTGTAGCACTGAACTATGTAATCCAGCACGCTCACCTCGAAATGGCTCTCATCAGCTGAAGGCAAACACGTTATATTTAATTCTGCTGCGCACCCTCTCGTTATTGGCCCTCTGTCTTCGGAAAAGAATACAACGAACTAAGAATCGAGATACGTTTGGCATAATAGTTCCCGACCGGTAACACATTTTTTAGTTCGCGACCGATCTGGCACATTTTTGTTCACTACCGATCGGGCACAGTTTAGTGCGTGACCGGTAGCTCTCCTATTAGTTCGCGCATATTTTAGTTCGCGACCGATCGCGCATATTTTATTTCGCGTCCGATCGCGCATATTTTAGTTCGCGACCGGTAGCTGTCCTTTTAGTTCGCAGCTCGGTCGCTCTTTTTAGTTCGTCCGCTCTTTTTGGCTTTTGATACCGCTACTAAAAGAGCTCTTTCTTTTGTTATGGCAGGTTTTTTATATAATAATCACTGTTGCCCAAGCGTGTGCTATTACCCGTATTTTTAGGCATCAAATACTTAAGCAAATAAACCAGTTATTAACATGAATGGGTGATACAATGTTATTCAACTACTTTGCATACAGAGTACTCGTAGTATTTTATTTTTAAAATGGATTTATTTATTTATTCTATTAAATAAAGCAAGTTCCCATCCGCAGAAACGCATTTTTGTCTTCGGTGCTGGGCGAGTCCAATCCTTTGTTTCGGAGGGGCGGCCGCCTCAGTTGCATCGAAAGTTAAGCCAGTCCGCTTAACCACACACTTATTACAGAAATTGATTTTGTATTAACAAATAAAATCGAAGAATTTTTGATCTTCAAGCTAGCGACATTGATGACAATGGGTTTCGACCTTTACATTCTGACGACAGGCAGTAAACTACAGTTTTGTGGGTTATTAATTCTATACGCGTTTGTTACTTTACAGTGTTAGTGTCGCTTATACGATGTTATCCTTAACATTCTACCCCGCGAGCCGTCAACGGGATCATGCAGACGAGAGAAAACGGCTGATGCATAATTTCTCGCATATAAATGCAAACAATGTTAAATTTTGAGCTCTCTTTACTTCTTTACACTATGGAATGAGGGTTGTATTTAGACACTGCTGTGAAAGGGTATTTTTTAACGCCTACGACACCTCTCGTCTCGCTGGTTGCATCAGTTTATGAGACCAAATAAAGTCACATATCACTAGCGTCACTTACAGGATGCAAACGCGGACACAAAAATTACTACCTCCACTCTTTCATAGCCTTCTAGAATGATGAGACCAATGTATAAATTTACAGGTGAAGTCTGTTGAAACGTAAACCAATTTTCAGTCTTGTAAACGCAGTGCTGGCGTGTCTACCTCATTTTTTTTACTGACTCACCCTCGTAAATCCTGTACCGACGTGGAGCTCTGAATATTGCCGTGTTGATGCATGCAAACATGCACGTAATATCCGTTTGGAGGTCAAACTGTAGTTTTATTATACTTACTAAACCAGTGGAAAAGACTGCGGCGTCACCACATGCGTTAATAGGTGGCAAAATCAGTGATTTTAGTCAATTTTTTCACCCATCAAACATTTTTATAAGTTGTTCCTGTGTTATTGAGCACATATACTCCGGGTGTCTTCACATGGAAACTATCCGATGACTCCACCGGTCGTAGTAAGGACCTTACAAGAAACTATTTTGTAATATAAAAATCTGTTGCTCTCGAAAATCAGACGCTGCAGTTTTTGGCACTCCTTTTGGTGAAAACTAAACTTACTTTCAAAGTTTTAAGTACCGTAAAGCGAATTCGAGTTCTACCGAGATACGCCAAATTTATTATTTGTTTGTTTCCATGGACAGGACAGGACATATGCGAGAGAACTCCGGGTATTCGATAGAGGAGAGAGCAACAAAGAGAATATGTCCTGTAAACATTTGGTTTATTTGCTTTCGTTACCACGTTAAATGCATTAGCTGCAGTGTACATAAGACTGACTCTTCACTATGCTGGTTGGTCACTTACGCAGAGCGCACAGGCTACATGAACTCTTCGTTCCGCTTTACATCTGTGTGCATTTGTTTTGCGTTGAAAGCCCCGTGATGTCCTTAGCGTAGCAAAGTAAAACACGTCCAAACAGGTCACAACTGTTTTTACAATTGACTACTCGATCAGGAAATGGCTGAGATTCAACTTCTGTTTGGTCGGACTCACTGTAACGCAAGCGAAGCACGGCGTTTGTATGCAGAATACTTCCCTAACATCCGTTTACCGGACGTATGTGCGAAAGAGGCTCCTAAGTAATAGAACGCAGTACGTTTTTCTCGATGGCGAGTGTTCATAAGAGACGAGTGTATCGTCAGGCATGCCCCAGGTGAGTATGACAGAACCACAACTATTTTCTATCTATATAAATGATCTGATGGACAGAGTAACTTGTAAATTGCGGCTGTTTGCTGGTGATGCTGTGGTGTATGGGAGGGTGTCGTCTTTAACTGACTGCAATAGCATACAGGATGACTTAGGCAAAATTTCTAGTTGGTGTGAAGAATGGCAGCTAGCTCTCAATGTAGAAAAATGTAAGGTGATGCGCATGAGTAGGAAAAATAATCCTATAATTTTCGAATACAGCGTTAGTAGTGAGCTTTTTATTGCTGTCGCGTCGTTCAAATATCTAGGCGTAACATTGCAGAGCGATATGAAATGGAACGAACATGTAAGGACAGTAGCCGACTTCGGTTTATTGGGAGAATTTTGGGAAGATGTACTTCATCTGTAAAGGAGACCGCGTACATAACGCTTGTACGACCACGTCTTGAGTATTGCTCAAGTGTTTGGGACCCGCAGCAGATCTGTTTGAAGGAAGTCATAGAAGCAGTTCAGAGGCGAGCAGCTAGGTTTGTTACTGGTCGGTTCGACCAATGCGCGAGTGTCACGGAAATGCTCCGGCAATTCAATTGGGATCATTGGAGGAAAGACGACGTTCTTTTCGTGACATTCTGTTGAGGAAATTTAGAGGGCCGGAATTTGAGGTTGAGTGTAGTACGATCTTGCTGCCGCCTACTTACATTTCGCGTAAGAGAAGTTAGGACTCGTACCGAGGCATATAGGCTTACTTTTTTCCTCGTTCCATTTAGGAGTGGAATATGAAAGGAAATGCCTAGTAGTGGTACAGTGTACCCTACGCCACGCGCCTTACGGTGGATTGCGGAATGTGTATATAGATTTAGATGTAGTTGACGTGTTGCTAATAATGGACGAACTAGAAGCCCAAGTACACGTGACACAGATGAAAGAGTGTCAACTATATTGAGGAAAATAGTAGGATCAACACCTTGGATGCAGGGTCAAGGGTGGATGTGAGTCATATGACAGTATGGAGGACTCTACGAGAACAGCTCCTTTACCCATATCACCTTCAAAGAGTTCAAGGACTTAGTGCAGCTCAGTGGCGGACTAAGGCTGTCGGAGGACCGAGACGGCGGCAAAACTGAGAACCCCCGTCCACTTGTAAATACATGTATTACCACAAAAAAGTAATTTTTGAGATTTGGAGCCCCCCCCCCCCCCCCCCGGGACGACAAGCACGGAACCGTCTAAGAAACAGCTTTCGAGATTTGGTGGCCCGAAAACTGGAGTCAAAGGACGCTCAAAAATAAAGAACACCCAAAACGTGCTTTCGAGGTATTTAAAGGGCCAGAGGGCGGTCACCCTCCCGCCCCCCTTTTCCTCCTTAGTCCGCCACCTGTGCAGCTTACTTTCCACCTAGAACAGCAATTTTTTATCTGGTTACTACGGATGTGTGGTCAGGATCAACACTTCTTCACCTCTATTCCGTTTACCGATCAAGCGAAGTTCAGAAATGGACTGCAGATTTCACAATACTCACGTATGGACGTACGAAAATCGCACAGAAATTGTGCAAACCGGACATCAAGGACAGTTCAATTTTAATGAAAAATAGAAAAATAGGCGATACATTATAAACGTAATTTCCTCTCGTTCTTATCTAACATGTCATAATAATTACTATCAAATGTGAAGAAAATTGCTAATGTAAATAAAGGACAATATTCCTTTATGCGTTAAGAGTTACGTAAAAGCCGATTTCAGTAATGCATATAGTACTGTCACTAAAAGTATTACTCACTCTCGTAATCATTTTACAGCCTTCCACACTCGAACCTGAAGAATATATGCAGTACTTGAACTGAAGTCAGCTTCACTTATAATGTGACGAACAAGAGAATCCGCGAAAGCACTATTTAAATATCAGATACTATATTCTGTGTTACCAGAAAGAGATGTAAAGGATAGAGTTTGTAGTGAGGATGTAAGTACTATTCTGACACACATGCACATTCTCTCTTTCTCTCTCCTTCTCTCTCTCTCTCTCTCTGTCTCTGTCTCTCTGTCTCTCTCTCTCTCTCTCTCTCTCTCTCTCTCTCTCTCTTTCTCTCTGTCTCTTTCTCTTTACATACTGTACACAAACATACGTAGAAACATGGAACCGCATGACTCAACATAATTTTTTCTACTTTTAATTTTTATAATTTTTTATTCTTATTATTTTGTTGTTGTTGTCAGTATGTTAGGTCCTTCCGACACCAAGTTGGCCGAAGTGATCGGTTGCAATCTTGTATTCATTGACAGATTGAGGTTAAAACCAGACAAAAAATGAAGGAACCACAACTCCGAAAGTCACTTCAGAAGGGAATATTTTGGTTACGAACAGTGTCAACATAAAATAATAATAATAAAAACGCGCATGTAGCCGGCAGTACTAGTGCATTTGGAGAACGGTTTCCCAAAAATATACAGAACCTACATTTCTCCAATACACAACATATCGGTGCAATACTGATATAGTTTCTGACATTATTCCTTTTACTCTCGTTATTTCGCAGAGTTCTGTAGGAATTCGATTAGTGAAGAAATAGCCAGAGTTCTTCCTATTAATTACATTCGTAATATCTCTTCTTTGGGACATTTAAGAAGGCACAACCAGCTTTGTTCTTGCACCCATTTTGAATCCAAACACAAATTATGGACCTGACTGCCACTGGAAATGCAAGTAAATGAATGCCAGCGCTTTTCCTTCTCTGAATGGTACATTGTCGTGCGTTGCATTCTCAGCTTTTCCATATGATTTTTCATCCCGTGTGTACATAGTGAGAACTTAAATTAAGTGCGAGACGTCATCTTTCGCAGTCGCTTTAAGAGAAATCATGAAAAAAAAGATATCTGATATTACCATTAAACATTACAATGCCTGCGCCTATGAATTATACCATTGGAGGTATTCGTCAGAATACACAAATAACAGGTAAGAACAACAACATATACCTCTGCGGGGATATAAACGTGTATAGTGAAGTAACAGTGAGTCACGCCAAGAGAAACGGATGGAGCAAATATTCGTGATTACTGGAAATCTTTGTTAGAGTCGTAGTCTAGAAAAAATTTTGGCCGTTATCTGTGTCATATATAAATGAAGCACAACTAAAGTTGTAAAAAATCACATTTCTTAATGTTCAGAAAAATTTATCGACGCAGCAACACCGCATGTTTTAGCAGAGACATCGTTGCTGCAAATCCGTGTCTGATATCTGTGCCCGATGCTTTGGACTCCTGCTACGGATAATGCCATGATATATCAGTGCATCGCTCACGTCACCGACATTAACACATGCATTGTCAGGGAACGCCCTGCATGGATAGTAATTTCATGTACATATATTTCGCCGTTGATTCAAGTCAATGCACCTCACAAGTATTACCCCATGCAATGCTGCGGCCACGTAAATGACCTGGCATAGCTATTTCGTGTTATGAAATGGTACAACTTGTGGGTCACATACAAGCGTAATTGTTTTACGAAATATTTTAGTTTCATCACACGAATTATACATTTTACTAGTTTCGACTAGCAAGCATCTGGACTTTGTACTACAAAATCTTAAATATCTTCACATGACTGTTCTTCAGTAACCGTAGAAGTGTATCGATTTGTAGACAAAAAACAAGTAACCTTTAACGTTATACTGTTTTTTTCCTTCTTTTTTTGATAAAACCTTTATCACGTTTCGGCAAAAATAATTTTGACTTCATAAGAAGCCGGGACTAACAACTATTATGTGCAAAATAGTAATATATAAAATGGTGGGTAGAATGAGTATAAAATTAATAATACAGTATTTTATGAGAATGTATTCACATATAAATGAGGTAAAAGTTATTATACAATAAAATATAGAGCCAAATGCTCTAGTCAAGCACAGCTTTTCCTCCATGTCAACAGTTAAAATATACAAGCTGAGGAATAACCACACAGACCGAGAGACCTCCGATCACTGACAGCCGCATAAGAATACCGGAAATATGAAAGCGCACTAGGCGATGCGAAGAGAGCGAACGAGTGTGCACATAGTCGCTAAAATAAAATGTCAGTGTGCAGATGAAGGAAAGCAAAAGCGTAAAACTATTGACGGAGAAGTATGGGGTACAGAAAGATGACAAATCCAACAAAAGTGAAAGAATGTGGTGTCTACATAATAGACATGTGCACAGAACGCTGGGTATGCCCATGCGTTCATGAAAAGTGGAATTAGACGTCTACAAAAGAATCACATATTTATTTCCAGGGAGAGGACATACATATTTACGTTATGATCAAGATTTCTCATTGATAGGCCATCAGAAGCGGAAGTCGACTGCAGAAATTCCTTAAACGTGGGAAAGGACAATTGATGAAGCTCGTACACAACCTCATCCGTTCCAGTTGAAAATAACGAAACAGGAGAACGTTTTAGACATCATACAGGCTACTGAAGCTTTCAGTTTGGTAATGTCTAATCGTCACTCGTAATGCAGCAGGAACGAATAATTCGCAGTCTGTCTCATTGCGGAACAGTAACTATGGCACAATGAATGGAATCCAAGAGTCAACACAGTTTCAGCCGACCAGTTGCATAAAATAGTTTACATCTATAAACCTTAACCCAGGTGTGGACATGCTCCAAAATTTTATAATGTGACTTTGTTTTAAATTTTAAAATTTTAACCTATTGACATGGAGTCAGCCACATTTTAACAACTTTTTTAATGTGAGCTTTATTGTATCCTTCTGAAGAAGGCAAAATTAATTTTGCCGAAACCTGGGTAAAGGTTTATAGATGTAAACTATTTTATGCAACTGGTCGGCTGAAACTGTGTTGACTCTTGGATTGTTGTTCCACCATTGCTGAATTGCAGCCATGTTTAAAACAATGAATAGACATATCATTGTCAATGGAAGTAGTACTACAAAATTTACTACTTCGGATATTCATAAGCTTTTGAAGGAGATTCCAGGTAGTCAACCAGCTAAAGCGAGAGATCTTAGTAATTTAATGCAGTTTATGTAAGAAGGAAACAAATCCTTCTACAAGGACCTTCTTTATGCTCCCACAGGTGAAGATGTTGATGAAGAGGAGGAACTGGACGATGATGAAGATGGCAAGAGTGATGGGTGCGAGGATGAATTACATCTAATAATGGGTACCATAACCTCTGTATCCTGTTCGTTGTAAATAATACTATATTTTGTCAACTATTATATAATCAGCGAGAACATCGTGACAGTTATATAAATCAGTTCAGTTCGAAATATTATAGTTATTATATTTCTTAATTTTCTACAAAACGTAGACGAGTCTATAGAAAATAACGCTCCTTAAAGTTAACTGTCGGCTGTATAGTGAAAAACGAAGTTTGCCGGAAAAGTTGCGACGATTGAACGTGTTCTGAATGTCGTTTGGATGTTTTTCATATTTTAGATTAAAAGCTAGAACGTTTTTCTTGATTCCAGAAAAATCATTATTTTTGAGTAGACCGGTTTTTGTTACAAACCCTTCAAAAACATAATGTAAGCTTTCACGGCCGGCGTCAACTTCATTTAAAACTTCCGGGCTCATTAGACGTGGTCGATTTATAAAACTTTCCCCTAACGTTTCATCTTCGGCTGCGGAAGACATCCTCAGAGGTAGAGTGGCGAACTACGCAGTTCGCCACTCTACCTCTGAAGATGTCTTCCGCAGCCGAAGTTTAAACGTTAGGGGAAAGTTTTATAAATCGACCACGGCTAATGAGCCCGGAAGTTTTAAACGAAGCCTTTAAAAACAGTTAGAATTCTGGGGCTAACAGACATCGTGCATTAGCAAATAGTATGTACAAGTGACATAGGTTTGAATCCTTCTAGGTACTTTTTATTTGCGAGCTGGAGTTGGTCATTAAGAATATTCCCAACCTTAATAGTTAGATCTCTAAAACTTCGAAGTTTTTCCCACAAATGTAACGTCCATCAGTTAACCTCCTTGTGAAAAATTATAGTTGTGGTGTCGCACAATTCCAAAGTGCGCGCCACCTACTTTCGCCGCGCGCCGCCATGCACGCACGGCGCGGCGTTCTTACGACGTCAGCCACGAGCGCCCTCTGCTACAACTCCGCTCGTGGCCACCACTGAACGACATCGTTCACTTGGGACTGAGATAGGAACCAGCGAACACTTCGGAATCAGATAGGCACCAGTGAAGACTTGGCTATCGGATAGGCACTAGGCAGGCCTCTAGCTCAACTATGTATCAGCATTCTTCAGTCAAGAACTATGTAAAAGTTAAGTATTTCTAAGTCTCCATGAAATATATATCTCATTCTAATTTGCTTCAGTGTTTTTAGTTTCTGCTGTCCCACTGGCTGCTCACCTTCGTACCTGCACAAGCGTGCATCCTTTATTCCTGTGTCGGTCTTATTTTACTCGGCCACCGACACCTACGACGGGAACGAGACCCAAAGCGGCGACGAGCCTGGGACACACAAATAGTGACTTTGGAAAGCCTTGGGACATGATTGGCAATCATCAAATGTTCAAGCGAAGGTACTTAGCAGATGTTCTTTGTAACTTACTTCAGTCACTCTTTCTGTTATCGTATAAACTAACATAAAAATTAGCTTGTACCCCAGAATTGGAGAAAGGATCTACAACGGTTTTGACCTTATGGACAAGATTTAATCTGAAAGGTTGTTGTTAGTACTACTTTCAATCAAAGAGCTTTCGTTAGATTTTTTAAATTTCTATTATCCCTTTCAGATTCACTGTTTAATCTTGAGAATTTGATGTTTTCTCAAAGTTATGTGAGTTACTATGCGGTTACGAATTTGTAATGGCTGACTATCGAGGTAACATCTGATCTTTCAGTGAGTGACTCATAACCTATTTGGTGTTGAATCCAGACTTAGATATTATTTGCAGCAACATTTGAAGGTAGTTCAGATTTTAAAATATTGCTGCATCATTTTGATAATGAGAATAACGTAACTAAAGTGTAGTTTTACATTTTCTACACTAAAATCAGTACTGTCGTGTTAGTGCTTACGAATGAAAACCACTCCCGCGGCACCGTGTGCCGGAAGAGCAATCGCTGTGTTTTCTCACTAGACATATACTGAATATGAGCTATGATACATAATGTGCAAAGCATTTACCAGAGAGATTGTAGCCCCAGAACAAGAATTTTCATGAAACTCCCCTGTAGAAAAAAACTTAAGTTACAGACCGGAATTCAAACCGTCGACCATTGCGTTTCGCTGATCAGCGCTTTACCGACTGAGCTACCTGTGTGCGTTTTACAGCCCGTCCTCAGAGATTTAGTTCCGCCAGTACAGCTTCTCCTACGTTGAAACTTTTACAAAATTTCTCCTGCGAACTTACCAGGACTGGCACTACTGGAAGAAAGAATATGGGGAGGACATGGCTTAGCCACTCTAATATGAAACAAGTCGCTCTGTAGTTCTGTCGGTAGAGCGCTTGCCCAGGAAAGGAAGATGTCATAGGTTCGGAGATGGGTCTGGCATACAGTTTTAATGTGCTAAGAAGTTTCGTATCGGCGCACTGTTCATACCAGAGTGTAAATTTGATTCCAGGCTTTTCATAGTAGATGATTCTAATTCTCTGCATGAGCAGCGCCTTTAAGTGAATAGTAGTGGCCAAACCCCCAGCTTCAGTCGCGTATAAAGAGTGTGGCAAATTCAAGCTCTGTACACACTTGTCAAGCGAGCAAGCAGCGTCGCTGATATATCCAACTGCCTCACAAAGTGGCCCAGCAAAAGATTCAAACCGGACACGTGTAATGACCAAACGTCTGTATCACTCTGCAGAATTTCTTCAAATAGGTTCAAGATAATCGTCTTCGAAATTGATACATTTTTGAGTAATGTTGTGAGAATGTTTCCTTTTTGTACGTTGTACCACTTACCAGCTGAAGTATTTCTTATCATACAATATTTCCTCAGGTTTTATTTATTTATTTATTGCCATCATTATTGCGAGTAATTCTATACGGTTAATTGTAAAGCAAATCGTTCAAGAGTTCCATTTTTTGAGGAGTAATACGAAGTTTTCGGTCTGAGCTTCTTTGGATATAAGAAAAATGTTCTATTTGGGGATAAAAATTTTCGTGCAGTTCAGAAATCATCAAGAGCGTAAGGTTTAGTACTAAATAGCAGTTCGTCTAAGCGAGTGTTTACTACAAAAAACTAGATTTTTTCCTTTTGAATACATGGAAGTTATCATTGTGCACAGTTCATTTTTTCGAATTTGAAATATATAAACATTTCGACCGTCTCAGAGCATTGAAATAAATTCAAAGATGAAAATTTATGCTGGACCGGGATTGAAATCCCGATTTCCCGCTTGGGGCTAGCGGTCGCCTTAACCAGTTTATCCAGGCTCACTTCTCTTCCAACCCAGATTATCACCTTGTATAACGTTTGTAGTGACCCCTGCCCATTTGATTCCACTTGCTCCCAGCCTATACTGGATCGAGCGTATTAATGTGTCCTCATTGAAACTGTTAATTGGCTCTTGGGGCAGATAAACAATTATTTAGATGGAATGTGTTCTATTCGGACATGTCCGAAAGAATAGACACCAAATACATAAAATTTAAATTTCGATTTGCAATTCTGATGTAACTGTTACGTCATTTCTGAAGACGTTCTTAATACTTAGTTTCCATCATTACAAAGTAAGAAAGTTTTCTGCAGAGGAAAGCACCTTTGTGAAAATAGTTACATTGTAAAAATATATAACATAGAATATAAATGAAGGAATAGCAACAAAGAACATTATAAAAAGATTCCAAGTACAAATTATTACTTACTAAATTTTAGGTGAACTAATGACCTCCGAAGGTTTATCCCCCTAAAATCCCCAAACAACAATAACGAAATATGACCGGCGGTTTCGCTCGCTTTGATGTCATTGGATACGTGTCACAGACTAAAGATACTACAGTAATTTCGGAACTTTGGTGTTACGTTATGACGAGAAACATAACTATAAAAGAAAAGTTTCTAATTTTCCTGTTTAAAACATTTTTCATATAAAAACAAAGATATTATTAAATACGAAAACAATCTCTGTTTCATTCATCGTGACTAACCGGTGAGTGAAGAAGCTGTACGTTATACCGTGTTCAGACGTAAAGGAAATGGTTTCGGCGGTTTGAAGATGTTCACTTCTTATGCAAGCATTGTAAACACTGTATTAAATCGTATTTTGTACTACATATCAACTATAAAAAGTGTTCTAATCAATGTGGTAAGCGTTTCACAAGCTTTAAGGGAAATGTTTATGTTCAGCTGTTCCATATTTCGAGTCACATTCTTAAAATAAACAAATTTTCATACACTGTCTACAGTAGCCTACGTTCATCTTCGGCTTTCAAGTTACTACATACACAATTTCATCAAAACATCAATAAAATGTTAAGTCCTTAAGGGGTTACATACAGAACTTCTTTCCCATTTAAAATATAAGTAAGGAAGAATCTCCTCTCTTTAGGTATTCGTACGCAATTTAGAAGTACAAAACATTACTGAAATAAAATGGAAAAGAAGAGGAACACTGCTAGTAATTAAATAAAAATAACAACTATTCTGAATGTTACTGAAGTTTTCAGGTGGTTTCTCTCACTTTGTCTTCATCGGTAGTTACGAAGTAGTTAACGGGTAGTAATAGAACTGTCTAGACTTCCTCGCGTAGAGACGGGCTCGATATAAATTATTGTCAAGTTTCTTTCTTGATAGGCTCAGAATATACTAGTGTTGCATGTTCCAACTGAATAGCTACATGAGCCCTGAGCGTTCCTAGTTTGTGGCCGCCTTTCGCCATTAATCAATGCCGGAAAGACAGTACGGCGCCAATAGCACCAAACAACAGATGTTTTTTGTGTTTGCATTAACATCCGCGTATTATGAGCGTTGTATGAGCGAATACAAGCAAACGAAGAGCAGCCAGAAGTGCGTCGGAACTTCTTAAGGGAGACTAGAGCGCGCGCCACATAACTTGACGGGTGGACTGGCTCTTCTGCGCAGGTAGCTGTGTAGTGGTGGGGGCAGCTGCCGTTGCAGCGTCGCCGGACTGTGCGTTAGCTGCGCTCCGTTTCATTCCGCAGTCAGCTGCTGACTGCCGCTTAGCTTTTAAGTTGCGACCGCATACAAACGCAAGGAAATGTCAAGCTGCCAGTCTTGAATACACACGGCTGTATAAAAAGTGTAATGCAGAAAAACAACGCTCGTTTGATTGTTGGGAAAACTATGGCGCATTTACGAGTATTTATGAGTCTCTTTCTCTTGTACCTATCATGTTTACACGGCAGGGCATAATTTTCTGAGCGGCACAGAAATTCATTTTGTAGCTCAGTCGATTAACACGAAATATCTGTAAATGATATACACAGTTCTTCTAGGGACATTATCCATTATTGCTGAAAAACCACTTTAGACGTTCACGACAGATTACGAATTCAAAGTAAATTAATTGTTAAGATAAAAAGGTGACAAATTAGACATTGACAAATTTTAGATTTTTCCGTTAATTTTATCTTGAAATCTGGATTTTTCGAAGCAGTTATTAAAATACTTTATCAATGACTTAAGTGACATATCACATGGAATGATAGAATAATTGTATATGTTTGGCATTTTACAAGACAAGGAGACTATCTAAAAACGTTACAAGCGACACATGTTCAGTCTTCGTAGACTGACGCCCATCAAACAAGTGCTTACTGATGAAAGCAACGTGTTTCACATTTCGTGATTTATTACTACCCGGTGACCATGCTGTCTTGCAAGTTCATCTATCGCGTAAGTGCGGTATTTGGGCTTGTATGCATTTACAAGCATGAGCAATTCTGCCCTGGTTTCTGACGCACTGTGAGAAATTCTGTTAGATGTTAGCCACGAAATAATTTTGTCCTTTCTGGTATTTGAAGTAGGAGCTCTGTTCACTTGCACAGAGTGCACACTTTCATTGTCCATAACGATAACAGAATTCTCGGCCAGTTATAGAAGCAGTTGACTTGTAAACCACTGACTGAAGACTTCCTAAGTCGTTTCAGAATGGTAGTCTTCTGAGTACTTCGTCTTTGATGACTTAAATATTAATTTACTTTCAGGTATAAATCCTGTTTCTGCCAAAACCAGTTGTCGCTCCGCACAGTACGATACGAAATCGAGCGCCCGCAAAGGCTGACTGACGGCTATTGGCCAGCAGGTCACGTGGCGTGACGTACCCGTGCTTCTGCACTCCAGACCTCATTCGCCAAGGTACGTGGCGCGCGCTCTAGTGTCAGAGGCGTGGGTAAAGGGCTGGAGAGTCGTCAAAGAGCCAACTTGTCAGCGCCGCAGCTTGTAGGCGGGAGAGCAGACAGCTCTATTTGCAGAGCACATCCGGACACTAGACGCGAGGGGAGCTGCACTTGCGGTTCCCTCTAACACGGTCGCGCTGGTAGCAGCAGCCTCAGTGCTGGGAAAATATCTGTGAACTCCTTCCCGCTGTCGGAATGGATATGTGAGTATTTGCTTTACTACACGAAAACATGCACCAACGTCGAAGTGCATTCGTCTCTGGGATATACACAGACAGTGTAATATACAGGATAAAATCGCCTAACACTCGCACCGCAAAATTGCGGAAACGGAAAGTGGGATTGTTGTGCGATTTTCACAGAATGGATTGGTAGTCAGGAGCTCGTCGTTGTAGCCAACAAACAGATTGTAATATTACTTAGAAAGTGTATTTTTATGCAAACATAAAATTTTTAAATGGAACAATGGTTGTTTCTATCATGCACTGGAATTTTTGACACTACTTATGTACAAACAATTTTGAATCACACTTCTATCGCGTATATGTTTGGCAGCTACAACCGTTACAAGCTTCGGGGGCGGAGGCTGCGATAGCGTAGCTGACTGGCCGAGCGGCTATCCCCTGGGGCACGGCCCACTGTCTCATGACCACCAGCCAGTCAGCTACGCTGTCGTAGCCTCCACCACTAAAACTTTGAATTGTTGTAGCTGCCAAACTAAACGTGATAAAAATGCCATTCTAAATTCTTAGCCGACAGCTGGTGTCAGAAATTCCAGTTCATGATACAAACAACTATTGTTGCATGTGTAAAATTCAATGTTTGCATAAAAAATACACTTTATAAGTATTTTTACGGTCTGTTCATTGGCTAACAATACAACCCCCTGACTACCAATCCATTCTGTGAAAAACGTACATCAATCGCAATTTCCGTTCCCGCAATATTTACGGTGAAAGTGTTAGGTGATTCACCCTGTATAATAAATACGGCTTGATATTAATAAAATCTTCTCGAGTTAAAAGCCGCGTCATGTGGTTTACTGGGCACGAGCTTTCGGCAGAGATCTCATCTACCATTGTCGAGTGGATGGACAAGAGGGGTGACATGTTCAAAGATTAAGTGCCAAGTGGATGACTTGACAATGGCAGCGGAGACCTCTGCCGAAAGCTCGTGGACAGTAAACCACATGACGTGGCTGTAACCCGAGAAGTTTTTATTAATGGATATCGTTGCGAAAACATGGCTTGATATGTTTATATCTGTATGTATGTTTCACATCTCCTCCGAAACTACTGGATCGTTACGCCTGAGCAGAGTGATCTGTTTATAATATTAATAAAAATACACCTCCTTTTTAAGCCAAGATTGCCAATAAAATATTTTTTTTCTTTTAACCGGTTTCAATGATTTATATCAACATCTTCAGAAGATGATGATGTGCTTAGACCTTCTCAAGATGATGATATAAATAAGTGAAACCGGTTAACAGAAATTAATTTATTTTATTGGCGATCATGGCATAATAATCTGAAGAAGCTGTATTTCTATTAATACTACAGGATTGGTTTCAACTAATTGTTGTTGTTGTGGTCTTCAGTCCGCAGACTGGTTTGATGCAGCTCTCCACGCTATCCTGTTCTGTGCAAACCTCTTCATCTGAGAATATGTACGGTAACCTACATCCTTTTGAATTTGCTTAACGTATTCGTCCCTCGGTCTCCCTCTACGATTTTTACTCCACACGCTTCCTTCTAATGCTAAGTTGACAATTCCTTCATGTCTCAGAATATGTTCAACCAATATATCCCTTCTCTTTGTCAGGGTATGCCAGAAACTCCTTTTCTCCCCGATTCGGTTAAGCGCCTCCTCATTAGTTACGTGATCTGCCCATCTAATTTTCGTCCTTCGTCTGTAGCACCACATTTCAAAAGCTTCTATCATCTTTTTTATCTGAACTTCTTATCATTCACCTTGCACTCCCATACAATGCTACACTCCAGACAAATGCTTTCAGAAAGGACTTCCTAACATTTAAATTAATGTTGGATGTCGCTTCTTTAGAAACGCTGTTCTTCCCATAGCTATTCTGCATTTTATATCTTCTTTACTTCGGCCATTAGAAGTTATCTTACTACCCAAATAACAAAATTCATCTACTGCTTTTACTGTCTCATTACCTAATCTAATAACTTCAGCTTCGCCTGATTTTCTGACATTGCATTCCATTGCCTTCGTTTTACTCCTGTTTCAACCAATTATGGTAAACATAATACTTGCATCACGATAATCAGGAGCATAGATTTTATAACCTTTTATCTCACGTGAGAGCGGAGATATGAAAAAAAACGTGTTTTCCAACCCATGCCATGTAGGCTGCTCTGTACTACCTGCCTTCTTTACCTGCTCTCCAGGGCAGTCTACACGTCAGGGGCAAGAAACAATGAGAGAAGTGAAGGAGATGAACAGAGGCAATGAGGTTGGAGTAGAGAGGTACAGACAGAGAGGGTACACAAGGAGATGAACAGAGAAAAGTAGTTGCGGTATGTATTACAAACAGACTTAAAACGAAGGCAAATGTAGACGTCATAGTTGACACCACCATCTTCACATCACTTTCGACTTCTCTTATAACACCACCTGCAGCTCTTCTGAGATCGTCTTTGCGTTCTCTTCTGAGGGCTGCACTAGCGATAATCCAAACGATAGAATCGGTTCCTGTGTTTACTTTTTCTTTGTAGACATAACCTTTCAAATCCCACAGGCAAAAAAGAGACTCCGGCGGGTAGTCACGGATTGCTCGGAAGATTCCGCTGGACGTTCAAATCCTACCTTTGGCTTGGATGCGTAGGTTGTCCTTAGCATGAGTTGGTGTAATTTTAAGTAGTGTGTAACTCTAGGGACCGATGAACTCAGCTGTTTGTGGTCCCTTAAGGAGTCATCGATAGTCTGTTCATTCACACGCTCAGACTGCTGGGCAGTTTAGCAGTGTCAAGCAAGGTACTGAACACACTACTAAACACTCTTGATTCCTGTAGTCGACGGTTAAGAAACATGATGCCCAATTCTCAACAAGCAGCACTAGCGTGTCCAATACAAAATCTGTACACAAATACCATACCAGCACACTGAGCATGTTTAAATGCGTGCGGTACGATGCAGTACCATTGGTCAATAAATCACAATGAAAAATTCAACGAAAACTAAAGCACGAATTATCATATTGAACATCAAAACTCTACTGCTGACGTTAGATACCCATACAACCCAAAAATAAAACTTACACACGAAACGAGAATGTATTGAACTCAGTTGCATCTCTATACTCAAACAAAACTGCATACATGTTATATGGCATTTTTATTGCACTTCGTCGATTTTACCGCCGCCTACGATATTTACTATCCCCCCTGTAGTTGGACTTAACTGATAATTTTCCGCAGTGGAGTGGCCGAGCGGTCTAAGGCACCTCGCTCCGGAGCGCGAGGTTACATGCTGTCAGAGGTTCGACTCTTCCCTGGGGCATGGGTGTGTGTGTCAGTGTGTGTGTTCTCCTTAGGTTAGTTTAAGAAGTTTGTAAGGTACGGACTGATGATCACGCAGTTTGGTCCGATAGATTTACAAACAGTTGGACTGGTAATTTTTTTAAGACGTCTCATAAGCAAATGTATATTAAAATCTGTTTTCAGCTTATAATTCCGAGCACTTACCGACAAAAGTTTGTACCTACTAGAAACAGGAAAGGAGAGACCTCATCCCAGTGAAATAGAATTAAGGATTTGTAATCAAACGAATATAGGGTAACATGAATAACTTAATAAAATGTTCTAACGGTAGTGGGATTCGGAATGGATAGGGACGTAGAACACAGTCTGAGCTACGCTGTTCAGTAAAAGGGTTGCTCTCATCAGATTCGATAGCAAAATCACTGAGAACAAGACTGTATAGTGGAAAATGTACAGCTAAATCTCGTTTAACACGTTACTTATATATGCCAACTTCACAAAAAAATGAAGGCGGTAGAAGAGAGTATGACACTACTGAACGGGTAAAGGGAAATAAACAGCTGATAATCGTGGAGAATTGAAACGGTATTGTAAGGAAAGGGATACAAAACAGGATCAAGAGAGAATAAGGACTTGGCAGCTGGAACAAGCCATAGCCTGAGTTCTGTAATACATTTCACGTGGTAATAGTGAATATTCTGTTCAAGTATCACAATATAAAAAGGTGTATCTGGAAATAAAAGGGTATACATGATTTTCCTGGTTGATTCTATCACAGTCATAAGAGATTCCGAAATAAGATATTGGATCCTTCAAATAGCGATCCGGTCCTAAAAGTGATCTTGGATTGTAAGGTGCACCCAGGAGCAGATCACAATTTAGTAATGATAAAGAGTAGACCCTAGATTGAGACGCAGTTGCTGATAATAATCAGCAATGTTTATGACATTAAAATCCACAAATAGGTCAACAGGAACAACAGTATTAAATCATCGTGCTCCACTTTGACAAGTATTTGATGGAAAGCCATAGTTCACAACAGTTACATTTTACGTAAGTGTTCACTGGAGTCAAATTTTGTCGGTGACTGGAATAACCGTTGTGGGGGAATGAATCACTGACGACATTCGCCACTGACATAATTTCACAAAATGACATCGCCATGTTTGCGAGTGTAGTAAGCTGCATAAATTGGTGCTCTCCGTTTTCAATCAAATTCAGTTCGGACGTCTCATTGAGTCCAGTTTACCTTGTGATTATAAAAATCAAATGTGCATCACTTGTGTAATGATATAATTTTAAGGTAATATTTGTTAATTCCTTCAGAAATGTTCAAGCAAAGATTCGGACACAGTTATCACACAGTGGTTCACTAATTCAGCATCACTGGCAGGTCCCATATTGGTGGCAACAATGTTACGTTCTTGATATGATGCTTTCGTAATAGACTCAAATGATGCTAAAACTCGTTTCTATTGCCCACGATATCCACAGAACGTCAAACCGTAATCTCCTTCCTTTCTTCTATTGAAAACAACGATCTGTTCACTAGGGATTGATGATTTTTGGTAATACATTTTTTTTCCTTTGATCGCTTTTAATATAAGGAAAATACTAAAGTAAATGAGTTTGTTGGTATAGTGATAAAATAAATTGTACACCTCACTCGCATAACAGTATTGCAGCCTATAACGCAAATAACAATACTTTCTCTGCTTCCAATTATGTAACAAAGTTAGTAATTTTCTTGGAAACATTTATTCGCTTAATCAAATTACCTTCAATTTGGGAAGTGCGCACTTCAGAAGAAAATGTTGCATCACCGCGATTGTGGAGGTTCGTGGGCCTTTATACAGAAATTGAATAGGGGTATACATTTCAGTGGCTTCGCATGATTTCACCGCGTTACATCAGGGAAGCCTCATCTCTCTGCACTCGGACGTTCAGACTTACCAAGCTCCCAACAATAACGTTTCCGACGATTGTCAACTTGAAGGCAGCATGATGCCTCTGACATGGGGCCTCAAACCGCATGACCATTCCCGCGCGGATAAGCCTTATGCCTGTAAACATTACCTCGTACTCTGGAAGCTACGCTATCTGTTGGCGCAGGACGTTCAAATCATTGTCAGAACATCTACAATTCCCCAAGTGCCACCTGCCGTCATCGGATGAAAATTTTGACATTACCGGTTCGACGCAATCTTTACGCCTTATTTTATGAAATGAATTTCATAAGATATGTCGAAACAGATCATGTTGAAGTAAAATATCATAATCATAAGAGACTGCTTATGCCCTTCAGCGTTCAGTCTCTAGCATAGTCCCCATGATAAAATTCCTCCATGATCCCCTATTCAGTGCAGATTCAATTCTGATGTTAAGCCTGTTACTTCAAAATCATTTTTCACCGAATCTAAGTGCTTTCTCCTTGCTCTACCTTGACACCCCTTACCCTCCGCTGCCTAGCGCAAAAGTCTCTTTGGTAACTTTGCTTCTCCCATGCATATAACCTGACCCCACCATCTCAGCCTGTTCGCTCTGATTCAATTACTGTTTTCATTCCCAGGTTTTCATTGATTTCGTTATGGACACCCTCCTGCCATGGTTTGCATCTATTAGTACCTCCAATCGTTCTTGCTACCTTTATGTCTGTAACCTCAACCTTATGAATAAGGGACCTGTATCCACCCAGCTTACAAATGTCAAATGTTTGTTAAGCTTAATGGACTTAACTGCGGGGTCATCAGTCCCAAAATTTACAAACTACTTATGATCTAGCTACTACTAAGGACGGCACAAATATCCATACCCGAGGGGGGATTCGAACCCCCGACCGTAGTTGCCGTGCAGACTGTGACTGTCGCCGCAGTCCCCTCTGTTACCGCGGCCGGCACCCAGCTTTCACTCCGACACTGTAAAGTTGGTCGGTACACTGCTTAGTCTTTATACTGACCTCCTTCTTGCAGAAGAGAGTAGATCTTAGCTAAGCTCATTGCCTTTGCTTTGCTACACCTTCATTACTCTTCTTTCACTATGTTGCCATCCTATGAGAAAATACATCCGAGGAACTTCAAACTGTCTCCTTTTCTGTTTTCCTGCTGTTTGGCACTAAATCTGTTTAAAAATGTTGAAGTATTTGTAAATTTTATGGGACTTAACGTCTGTGGTTATCAGCCCCTAACCTTACAAACTACTTAACCTAACTTAAACCTAAAGATAACACAGATACCCGTGCCCGAGGGAGGATTCCAACCTCCGATGGCGAGCAACCGTGCTCTCCGCAGCATGGCGCGGTAGACCACTCGGCCATTCCACCGCGGCATATGTATATCACACAGATATCTCTTTATTTTTGGAGATGCACCCTTTCAATCAAATTTACCATCATAACTAAGTCATCTGCATGTGCGAGACTTCTTATTCTGTTTTCACCTATTTTAATCCCGCCCTGTCAGTTTTTGATTTCATCATATAGTCCAAGATTAGTCTGAATAACATTGGTGACAGGTTACAGCCTTGTCTTATCCCTGAAACTACCCTGAATTCTAAATTTAATTTTCCGTCTATGCTAACTGCTGCCTGACAACCTACGTAAAGACCTTTAATTACCTGAAGCGTATTACCTCCTTTCTAATAATCTTGTAGAACTGAGAAGACCTTCCTCCTAGGAACACGGTCATAAGCCTCTTCCAGATCTAAAAAATGATGAAAGTATTTAATGGGTGAAATACAGTGTTTGCTCTTAGTGTTTAAAAAAATCATAATAAAGAGTAATGTTTCATCTAGGAGACTATATAAAATATAGATACCTCTGTGGTCTATGACCATAGCAACACAAACTAATTTCACTAGTATATAATCTGTATTTGTATGTCTTCGTAAGTGTCTCAACAAAGTTTAAACATAAAAATAATAATAAATTACAACAGGTTATGGGTCCAGTGCTCTAAAAATAATTAAATAAGGTAAAAGAAAAAGGCATAACAATTTAAGGGAAACAGTTTTAAGATGTATGAAGAAAACTAAGTATTTCGTTATGTATACGTGCTTAAAGAGAGCAGTACATTTACCTGTGGGATGTTGAAATTAGAATATTGTTTAATATGCATGATCTTTGTGGTATTGTAGATGGAACTTAAACACTGCAAAATTGTGAAACAGAAGCAGAGAAGAAGAAATGGCAGCAACGGAACAGCATCGATAAACAGTTAAAGCCACATATATTGTGCTGTGAAACTTCCTAGTTGCAGTAGTTGCTTCATGAATTTTACAGTTTCAAATATGATAAAACTAGAGACATAGCTGGTAATATAAGTGCACTGTAGAATATTGTCGTGGCCTACGTAAGAAAGAGGGAAGAGGTAGCAAGGTCAGTCTGCATATCCCGAGCGGAGAGGAGTGATTGCAGGGAGACAGTACCGGCATCTACTAGAGATGCGGATTTTGGGACTCGAGAGGATACTTGTTTAGGAAACTTTATGGAACTACTAGGTACCTTGCATTGAATTTATTGCATCCCATACTAAGTATACTACACTGGGGTTAGTTATTTAAAAAGACAAGAAGTAGAAATCGTTTGTCACAACAGAAGCCAGTAATTACGTTCCCTAGCGGCATCCTCTAGACAAATGCACTCTCCTCGAGGAACAGACTGTCATGAGGCACCCCGAGGCCGACGGCGATAGTCACGGGCTGGCGCCCGACTCGTCTGACTGAGAACTCCCTTCTTGATCCAAAAACCGGAGGTTTTAACGGCCGGTGTGGGCGCACCTCTTTTCCCCACTTTCCGACATTTAACAATTTCCTATTGGCAGCTGCTTGGTTCAACCAATCTAAATTGTGACTTGCCCTCTCTCTAGCCCTCCTCTAGCGAACCACGTTTCAGCCCTGTTCTTTCTGCCATTCCCCGGGTGGGGAGGTGGCTTGTTCGTGCACTAACAAAATCCATACTTGGTAGCAACATTGTTCAGCTGAAAGTAAAACGTCACGACGCTACCCAATATGGGCAACAACAACAATGTTTTACGTCAGTTGGCCATGCCTTAGGCCACGCCTCAGGGGAGCTGCTAACTTGCAGTTTCTCTTCTTTACCCTCTCACTCTAGCCTCGTAAAAGCACTGACGTTGTTGTTCCCAAGTGACTGGTATCAACTTTGATACGTACATTAAAACGTGCCTGTTGGCCACCAAGTACTAATGTAACGCCTTACAACAGTGTCTAGACGCTATATGAATTTAGGACCATCTTCTCCGAAAGGTAACCTCCACCCTGGGACGGTGGTGAGGGCATCAGCATTTCGCTAGGAGATTTCTTTAGTGCCTACATCCCGTAAGATATATGTGTCTGTTTTAGCCTGTTATCTGCAATGGTCTCTATTTCTCAGTCTGGAGTGCGTCTCTGTGGCTCACACAGACTCTCAACAATTCCAACATTAAAATCAATATATGACAATATAGCATTTGAACTTAATCAACTCCAGTCAGAAAACATGTCAGATACTATGATCATACACAAGATATTGTCTATTTTGCCACATGAAATTAAACACGTTTCTCCAGCATGGGACTCGTCACCCAGTGGTGAGAAGACTATGGAAAATCTAATTGCAAGGCTCATAAGAGAAGAGGGACGACTGACAAGTAATAATCAAGAAGACAGTATTGCCTTTGGTGTTAATTTTAACAAATAAAAGATATAATTTGTAACAACTGTAGTGGACATGGACATTTTGCAAAAGAATGTAAAGAGAACTGTGGGGAGAGGCAGTACTCAAAGCTACATATTTAATTAACACGAGCCCAACTATCAACCAAAGTACCACACCTGCAGAAAAATGGTTTGGAAAAAGACCAGAGTTATCCAGCTGAAAAACGAAGATCACTCTTCATGTAGATAATCAAAGTGCTATCGAAATGATTAAATCAGGACAGTTAGTGTGTCGAAGTAAACTTATAGATGAGAAATTTCACTATGTTAGCGAAAAGTATAGAGAAGGGTTGTTCGAGATCAAGTACTGTAATACAGATGAACATTAGCGGACATACTGACCAAAGCTCTACAAAAATTAAAGTTCGAGTAATTTAGAAATGCTATTATGAAACCCAATTATTTTCAAAAAACTATGTGATAACTGTTTATAATTTACATTATAGGAAATAAACATTGAATTTTAAGGGAGGATGTTCAAAGTGTTTAACGAATAAAAAACAATGTGTTTGCTCTTTGAGTAAAAAAAAAATTTTCAAATCATAAAAAGAATAATGTTTCATCTAGGAGACTACATAAAATATAAATATCTCTGTGTTCTGCTGTCATACCAACACAAAATAATATAACTAGTATATAATCTGCGTGTCTTGCAATATGTCTCAATAAAGTTTAAACATAAAAATAATAATAAATTACAACATAAAACATACATACAATTCCCTGTTCGACTCGTAGCATTTCTCCATTATCTGCCGTAAGCTAAGGATTTGGTCCTGACAACCTCTATGAGGCTAAAACCCATACTGATTTTCATCCATCTTGTCTTCCTTGATACTTGCACTATCCTATCAACAATAATAGGGAACAGTTTCCCCACAGCGCTAATTAAAGAGATTCGTCGATAGTTGTTACAATCTTTTCCATGTTAAAACATGGAAGTAAAATAAAATAAAAATAATACCACACGCGATTTAAGCTCAAAAATATTATGGCTATATGCCAGTCGATTACAATGTGGTGTGCAGGTGTTGCGACGTCAAAGTGCAATAAGCTGACCACCAGGGAAACGCGGCGATGGAACCAGATTGCAGTATCCTTGCAGTAACATTGACGTTTGGTACTTAGTGTGAAATGTGAAAAGCTAAGATTACCTCACAAAAAGTAAAATTAGTATTAATAATAAGAATAGAAATGTAAGCTTGGTGGTTGTGATATAAAATATGTAGTTAAACTCTAGCAATTCGATTTAGTTCACTAACTGAACATCCGCAATGCAGTTTGTCGGGGAGGCACGTGAAACACTATATTTTTAAACAATTAAAATACAAAAATTGACCTATGGAATACGTTATCCACACATTAAAATGTTATGTTTGTGAATTGTAAAGAAATTGTGAGGTGTGCATAGGACCTGTGCAACTTTATTGTCATAACCAACATAGTACAATTTGTATTATTATGTATATTAATGCGCTGGTTTGTCCACAGGATTCGTAATAGAATCGTCACACATTAACATTAATATGTTGTGCTGACTGACAAATGGTTTGCTTTCCATGAGGAACTACCAGTTCAGGATCGCTTAGTCTGGGAGCCATGGAGCGACGCAGATTGAAATGGCAGACGGCAGTGTGTATCGGCATTGTGTTTCGCAGCCTAATTAGCTACGCAACTCATTAACCCTCACTGTCGTGCAGATCCGCTGACGGTGCCTAATAGCATTCCCGCCCGTGTGACGCATCTTGCAATGGCCCTTTGTTGCCGTCATAACTGAATAGTGCTGTGTGCCACTACAGTGGCGTTATTGATGGCATTGCAGAGTGCTCCAGTAAACAAGTAACGAGATGACAGATATGCCGCTAGCATACGGCAAAGCTAATTCCAACCGTTGAGCACTGTTTTCCAACAGAAAACTTTGCGAAGGCTACTTTTCCAGCAACTGAAATCGTCGGGAGGTTGCACGTACGTACCATACATTTATAAGAGGAGATTGTCCAAAGCGTACAGCAAAGTACCCATTCATTGCATTATGGTGCAAAATGTATGGAGTTGTACGTATCGTAATGTGTCGAAATAACGTACTCACTGTTCTGTGTCTCCATCCGATGTATTAGATGAATAAGTGAATCTGGTCGTCACTAGTACGTTCAAACGGTTACTGTTTAAGGAGGACGATATAGATACTGGAAGGATTTAACCGTAGAAGAATTCACCTATTTTTATAAGAGTTCTTCTCTTCTTGATGTATGGACTGCTGTGTATGAAAAGGAAACAGCCCCGGTGGAGTAGCCGACCGGTCTAAAGCGTCTCGCTGCGGAGCGTGCTGTTGCTCGCCATGGACGTTCGAGTCCTCCCTGGGGCATGGGTGTGTGTGTCGTCCTTAGGTTAGTTTACCTAGGTTTAAGTAGTTTGTAAGCTACGGACTGATGACCACGCAGTTTGGTCCGATAGATTTACAAACATTAAAAGAAGACACCACATAAATAACAGTGAAGGAATATCAACGCTGAATACATTTTGTGTGCAAGTGTGTTTCATTAACCTCAGTTGCCATAATCAGTAGGGAAACCATGCGTAAAACGGGGTACGGAGGTAGAATGAAAATGAACGGATTTTCGTGTCAAGGAGATGTTGCCAACGAGCGGCAATAAGTAGAACTAGTTCAGACAGTTATCGTTCACCCTTTGTAGCCATGCTTTTTGGTTTTCGTAATCGTTGGTGAGTGACGTTTTCGTAGTGCTAATTTTTGCTCCTGCCTTGTAACTTCTGGCGAATTGGAAGCAAGAAAAAGTACACATACTTATTTACAATACGACCATTGTTAGTAGATGCTTAAGATATGTTTAATGATCCATCGTTTCATGCGGTCAAATATTTGTTTTCGCATCTTTGCTTAGTGGCCTTACGTCCATAACCTAACGGGGCTCGTACCCACCCTGTTCTGCCCCGCTACATCTTTAACAAATAGATCGCTTTTATTATGCTCCTAATGTATTTTTCTTTCGATAATAAATAACAAAAGATGGACAGAGCATCCAATACCAACGAGAATGATGATGAAATTTCTGGGTTTCGTTCAAAATCAGTTGATGCCTGAGTCACTTGTTCCGCGTGCAAAAAATAATAATAATAATGATATTGGTTCACAATAATTATTCTTGTGCAGGGTAGATAGGGAAGATGATTCTCCTCGTGTGTGAATTTTGTAAATAGCCTTAAGAATGGGATACATTAAATGAAATCTGTAGTTTGACAATAACGTTCACTTTAAACTATATGAATAACAAGCAAGCCAACATTTTCTGCATGTACGATATTTTTTACGTTTTTGTAATCATTTGTACGTAGTACCCCAATATGTCCCGAGCATGTGGTAGAACGGGCAAATGACTTACCTTTCTGATTTTGAGTGATAAAAATTTTGTTCTTTTGCTATATGGCAATATCTTGTATTTTTGCGATTTATACATCATAATGTGTCCATATAAAAATTGGTAACTAGCTTATTTAACACTTTTGTAATCAATTTTTAAACTCTGTATCTCCTTCTACCCCAAGATCCGCTGTAATTTTTTGTACACTGCACATTAAATCGCGACGTAAGGTCACTCCATGTTTGTTTGGCGAAAAAATATTTTTGAAGAGATTATAAATGACTGACATATTTTCATGCGAAAGTATATTTCGGCCCAATTTGTAATCTTTTCTTTATTCAGGTAAAAATACTACACTCGGGCCGTTTTCTGGAAATCCTAGCAATAAAATTGCATGCTTGCTTCTGCAATGCCGTCTAATATTATTGTGAACTGAATTTACCTAAGCCTGTGAAATTTAACGGTAACCGATTTTACAGCGAAATTTATCACGCTTGCAGGTTTTGATGTAGAGAGGGATGGGGTATCGGGGTGGAAGACGAGATGGGGGGACGGAAAGAGAGGGTGTGGTGCAGGGCCATTTACTGAGAGAATTGCCATTTCCTGCTAATGGAAGGGTTGGGGGTGGGGACCGGAATCTGCAAGATTGGGTTCAAGTTGCAGGTGTAGCGCCTCTCGGTGGCTCAGGGGGTCGGGAGGTCAGGTCTTCTTGTGGCTATCAGGAGGTAGGCGGCTTAGCGGCCGTTGGTGTCTGGCTGTTGTAAGCTGGAAGATAAGGAAACGTCTGGAATTCAGCTAATAAATAATACAAGGTGTGTCTGAATCGTTCGGTGAATGGTCCCCTATTTTACGAACCGCGCTAGCTGTGCTCGCGCATACACATTGAAGGACATGTCAACAAGCGTCCCTTACGATACAAAGCACTGCACTAAGCGGTGGTACTAAAAGGGTCAGAATGAGAATTGGTGTAATTGAAACAGAGAGCGCCAAATGCACAACGCGTTAACATCAAGTTTTGTTTCAAATTAAGCAAAAGGACGACGGAAACCTATGGGATTTTACTACAAAGGTATGGTGATTATGCAGTGAGTAAAACATGAGTCTTTCAATGATTTAATCGCTTTAGAAAGAGAAAGGAAGGTGTCGAGGATGAGTCAGTTCGAGTCAACCGTCCACAATCAGAGTCCCAGACTACATCGGAGCCGGCCGCGGTGGCCGAGGGGACTGAGGCGCTCCAGCCACGGTCTGTACGGCCACTACGGTCGGGGGTTCGAATGCCGTCCTTAGTATTGGTTAGTTCATAAGTAGTTTGTAAGTTTAGGGACTGATGACCCCGTAGTTAAGTCACATAAGCTATATATATATATATATATATATATATATATATATATATATATATATATAAACATCGGATGAGTGCAAGAAGGTGGAAAATTTGTAGCCGGTTTGTACCGCACGTGCTGATAGACGAGCAGAAGCAAAGTCGGATGGAAGCATTTGCAGATTTCATTAACATGTCTGACAGGATCAACAAGTTTTGCAAACCGTCATTACAGGAGATGTGAGTTGGTGCTACCAATGCGATCCGGAGACCAAGCGACAGTCAGTTGCACGGTGTTCATCGCCTTCCCCGCCTCCCGAAAATGTCGGCTGACAAAATCCAAGATGAAGACTATGTTGATTGTCTTTTTCGATAGCAGGGGCTTGATCCATCATGAATAATTGGTACCCGACGGTGACGCTGTGGAGTTTACGAGGGAGACTTCAAACGGCTGGTGCTACTATGCATCTGGCGGGTCCGTCAAGAAATGTACCGGAGTAGACAGTGGAACTTCCTGCACGACAATTCCCGTCCGCACACTGCGATCCGCGTGCTCAACTTTCTCTCTAGAAGCAAGGTCACTGAGCTTCTACGCCCTCCTTAATCTCCAGATTTGGCACTGCCAGTGTTGTTTCTGTTAGCCATGAACGACGTACGCTTCTAAAGTTTGAGGAGATCCAACGTGACCTCACTGCTTCGAGCGAGTCCACAAGAAGCGTCTGCTGATAGTTTCTATCAACTGTACAATCGCTGTCATAAGTGTGTTGTAGCCAACTGCGATTACTTTTGATGGCCAGAAAAGGTATTTTGATTACAGCTCTTGTTTCCTATAGTTCCTGAGACCATTCACGGAACTTTTCAGACTCACCTTTTACACTGATGTAATCTGGAGTAGCTACTGACTGAGGTGGCTTACGCTGTTTCTTATGTATCGATGTAGTGCGCTGTGTAGTACTCATGGTGTGTTGATTTATACAGTGTAGTACCGTCCGTGTCGGCATATTAACGGCTCTTCATCTTAGACGGTAAGAAACACCAAAACAATCCCTTTTTGCATAGGGAGGGGGCATTTGTAAATCACTGTGTCATTAGCTTGTCCCAAACACCGGTTGACGCTGCTCTTCACCACAGTCTGCAGTGTGTCTCCTTCGCACCTCCTTTGAATCTACATAAAATATTCAAGCATTATTCTTCTTGTAGTGTTACAACTATCAACACTTCTCGCCATTATCCCTGGTTTTAGTAGTGCAGCAGTACGTAGCCCTTGTCTGTTAAACATGATTCGCTGCCTCTTCTTTGGTCACAGAATCTAGTCATCTAAACTTACTTCTGGAAAAGCACATATCGATAACTTCTATACTCATCTTGTCCGTTTGTTTTACTGTCGAAGTTTCTCTTCGATATCAAGCATACTCCAAACATTCGTAGAAAAGCCGTAACAACATTACGGTTTATATTAGTAGTTAATCTACAGACTTTACTAAAAATAGGGAACAGGAACGAAGGAGAGCTGACTTCGGTTTTGTGCCCAATAGGTCGCTAGCAGCACTGTTGGGCCATTTCTCTTGTCAACGAAGAAATGGCCCAAGCAGGTATTCTGTTTATAATTAAAACAACCATAAGTAAGGCATAAAAATGTTTATTTAAACAATGACCGGTTTCAGACTTCTTACAAATCGGTCGTCAGATGCTTTCCAACTGGAGCCTCGTTTTATGACTGTTATAGTTTCGCAGTCGTATGTATTTCAAACATTTTATGTTCTTGAGCGTGCACTGTATGCGTGTTCTTAACATTGCTGATACGTACTTCACTTCAGGTAACGCACATTATAACGATTCAAAAAGCGTGGCCTAGCTTCACACAAGAAACAGAAATAAACTGTTACGTATGAGATGCTAGGAAGAATGTCGAAATAGTTCGTGCTGCGGTAGGGTGGTCGAGAGTTCTGAGGCGCCTTCCTGCTCGCCGTCGGAGGCTCGAGCTGTCCATCGGTCGCGCGCGCGCGCGCGCGCGTGCGCGCGCATGTGTGTGTGTGTGTGTGTGTGTGTGTGTGTGTGTGTGTGTGTGCGTGTGTGTGTGTGTTTGTGTTGTCCTTAGGTTAGATTTAGTTAAACTAGTTCGTAAGCCTAGGGTCTATTGACCAAAGAAGTTAAATCCCAAAGATTACAAACGATTTCGAGTATCGGGTTCATATCATTCTACTGTCGCGGGGGTGGGGTGGGGGGAGGGTGTTATATGGAACGACAATCAACTTGTTTTCTACTGAAACAGAAAGCTTTGTATAGAACTTACCCAAGGTTCGATAATGTTTCTTCTATTAAATATTTTCAATGTTGCGTTATTGTTTTTATTTCTGTTTTTAGGAAACATTTGTTTGTTATTCCCTATTACAAATCTGTGCCGCTCTCTGCTATTTGTGCTCCCAAATAACTAATCTTATTTACGACCTCAAAATCTTTGCACAATTTCTCCGCTTCCAACTATTATTCTTACTTCTATTTACGTTCACGTTATTATCTCTTTTCAAGCCGCTGATACGAAAACTGCGAGTATCTTTAAAACGGCGGGGGCGTGACAGCCATAACGAGTCCGTAGCCCACAGAATCCATTACTACTCAATTCTTGTGAAACGGGTGGGAGGTACGCTTCCTGATGTTTTTCATTTGTTTCCGAGGCGACCCGCTTTTATCGGTAATTACAACGACCGCATCACATTTCACTCTTTTGTTTCAGGGAGGAAACGTATTTTATCCTGAAAAGCGAACACGCTGACAGTAAAAGCCAGGGCATCCTGCTTTCGTTGAAGATCCATGACAAACAGCCCGGCGATACATTATTTTTTATTCCTTTGTGCTCCAACACAGCAAAGAGCTCTGTACTGTACTAATGCCTCTCATTTATCACCGTGCCTGTAGAAGACCTTTGCATCAGTACGTCTGGCTACGGCTTAGAACTGTAACTGACAGTAGGCTACATCTACGTACTAGAGAAGGTTAGTCTGGTCGACAGTTCTATAGATCGAGAATCATATTTTGACTCTGCAGTGAGGTGTGCGCTGATATGGAACTTCCTGGTAGATTAAAACTGGGTGCCGGAACCTGTATACGAACCTCGGACCTTTGCCTTTCGCCAGAGTGAGACATCCGCTGGGTTGCAGCTAAGCCATGTGTCCACAATATCGTTTCTTCCAGGAGCACTAAACCTGCAAGGTTCGCATGAGAACTTCGGTGAAAGGTGTACAGCTTTAACGAAATTGCAAAACGACATATTGACCATAGCTGTTTACCATTTTCAAGCGTTAGCAGAGTTTAGCTATTAGCTTAATATGTCGTAACACAAAAATACTAAATTGTAAAATAATTATTCGTCATCGTTACTATACTCCTTATCGATATTACCACAGTGGCTGACTGCTAGAAACAGTTAGTATCAGTCAGCCACTGTGGTAATATCGATAAGGAGTATAGTAATGATGACGAATAATTATTTTACAATTTTACATTTTTCTGTTACATGTTAAGCTATTACCTGAACTTTGCTAACGCTTGAAAATGGTGAACTAACCAAAACCGATAGCACTGAGATAAAAAATAAACAGGTATGGTCAATATGCCGTTTTGCAACTTCGGTGAAGTTTGGATCGCCGGCCGCGGTGGCCGAGGGGACTGAGGCGCTCCAGTCACGGTCTGCACGGCCACTACGGTCGGGGGTTCGAGTCCCCCTTCGGGCATGGATATTTGTGCCGTCCTTAGGATTAGTTAGTTCATAAGTAGTTTGTAAGTTTAGGGGCTGATGACCCCGTAGTTAAGTCCCATAGACTTTACAAACATTTGAACATTTGCAGTTTGGATCGAAAGAGGCGAGGTAGTGGAGGATGTAAAGCTGCGAGGAAGTTCCGTGACGCGTGCCGAGGTAGCTCAGTCGACAGTCCATTAAAAGATGAAAATAAACAGAAACCACCTGAACTGGACAAAGCTGACAATAGAAATTACACCCATACATCGAGAAGACGCGTTTGGACCATTCTACCTACGCTGCCTATACCAATAATGTGCTTCTATTATTATTAAAAATAATAAAATATTAAATTAATAATAACAATAAGAAAAAAATTAAAAGAAAAGAGGAATTATAAACAAAGATATTTTTACAGTTACTCCACATAGCTACCCCGAGTTTCATTTTTTTTATTACTATTTTTTTCCGTAGCCTATTACCACTTCTTTCCCCTCATTAGAATTAGGTCAGTAGGAACTGGACTAGCATAAGGTGGGGGCCAATGTCTGAAGTGGTGCAATCTCCTTTTTTCTTATAGAAAAAGTGGCGTAGTGGTAGAAGAAGGAAATCGACGCAGCAGCACTTGTCCGCGAAATTCAAAGGTTCGAATCCCAATTCCGACATACAGTTTTTTTCCCCCAGAATGTGTCAGTTCCATAAATAATGCTCACAATTTTTATCTAGATGCTAATCTGTCGCTTTTCACTGTACTCCTTCTGTGATGCGACATTCTCTACACGATAATGAGGTTAATTTTTGATGGAGTATTTGATGCTACTAACATTCTTGTTACTATTAGATTCGTGCATGAGAGCAAACATTTCTATCTCACGCATTGGTACACTATACATGTTTCTGTGGATTTATTCATCCGGAATATTTTTTACTTTTAGTGTACCTTTGGTAATTAAGTTTACATATTGAGAATTGTTTGTCATTTTACGGCGGGGTTGGAGGTAAGAGAAGGATAGAGTGTTTTATGAAAGAGATTGGAAAGTTTTTGTAAGTTATCTGTCTCTCTAACACTTTCTCTGACACTTTCCCTCTGAGGTTCCAATGTTGCAAGGTTTAATACGTGCCACGTAAAATGATTGGAGAATGTGTTTTAAATATTTTAAGTTTTATGTTTGGCGTAACATTTGTCAAATTTAACTTTTTTTATGATTGACATACCATTTTATTGTCATGCGCCTTTACGAAACGAAAACATAGGACACATGTGACCAGATGATGGTACCCTAAGTGTATCAAATTGCGATCTTGGCATTTTAATACTTGGATGAAAAGTGTTTATCCTAGGAAGATAATTGTCCAACTCAGCCAGACTTTGCGACTTACCGCAGGTTGTATACGTAGCACTAAAAATGCATGTCTACGAGTTGTATGTATTATGCAACCTCCAGCTCTACGAAGACCAGATGCTCTCTTGAACATTCAGAATAACCCGTACACAATGATATATTAATAGCAGAATATCAGCGTTTGAAGTCAAGAAACAGTACAACACGTCTCCAGCTTTAACATAAACGAAGCGTGGAAAACCCAGTGGGAAGCTTCGTCAGTGTGCAACGGTCATCTGGATGAAAACCCTTCCTTGCGGGTTCCAGGTTTCACATTCCACAGAAGACAGTGGAAAATCATCAACCGCATCCAAAGAGGACAAGGAACTTCCGGTTATCTACACCGCAAATGGAGCTGGGTAACATATCCCGATTGTGACTGTGGAGCAGTCCTCAAGCAATAAATCACATTGTTAGTGAATGCCCAAACGAGCCTTCAGGAGATCAATAAATGACATCCATAAATGACATGCTCAATTGCATCAACGAACTAGACCAAGAAATCTAAGAACTTGTGTAATGTGTACTTAATTTAGTATAATACTTTGTAAATACTTTACCTACATTTATCCTTGTCATTTCTTACAATGCCTACACTTAGAATAACTTTGTACAAACAAACGATTAAATAAGAAAGCACTGGGGAATAGAAAGACGTGGGAGATTCGCATTTATAGCTCTCACGGTCGCTGACTCAATATAAAGGCTTTCTTTTTAGTCATTAAACAATGGAAAGCATTGAGATGAAAGTGGGGGATTTATCGTCACGCAATTTCCTAGTGCCTTTTACTAAAAATTTTAGTCGTTTTCTTGAGATTTTCGTAAGGCAGGAAATCATGATGGACTCTTCCACCGTAATCAAAGAAGGCAATAAGAAGTAACTTCAATATGAACCTATGTAATTTTAGTAATTCCTGAGCGATATCACGTGATGTCTAGTTAGTCGAAAATGAACAGTATTGCTACACACATTTATGATACATATTTTGAACAACAAAAAAGAGAGTCGACAAAATTGCTTAGCATGATTCAAAAATGCCTCGGCCGCCGCGCAAAAATATCCGCTTGCTCATAGGCGTCATGACAGGGTTACGTGGCCGCACTCCTCGGAAGTTCCAGCCCGCCCTCTGGCATGCGTGTTTGTGTGTATCATTGTGTTTGTCATTGTCGTAAGTTAGAGAGCGATGACCTACGCGTTTTGGTCCCATAGAATTACAGATATTTCAAAATAACGTTCATAGTCATTTTCCTTACTAAGGTATGAATGCTAAAGGTCGTCGTCGTTGGCGTATTCTCGACGTTTTTGATACGTTTGTCCCAACATTAAGCTGTTGTTTTATGTTATGCACAGTACGTTCTTCAAAAACTACAGTCAGAATGTGGAATGTAGTTCTGGATATTAATCAAAATTTTAAGCGAAGCGAAATGTATCTTCTTTCGTAGTAAATTTTGCAGCGCAATTGAAATGAAATATATAGCTTTCGACCGTAAAATTGAACTTAATGTCGAAAACACTTGCAATTTGAACGTACAGTAGGGAACTGCGCATGTATAAGCCACGAGAAATTAAATAATACGGGTAACGTTTTGATCACATTACATACTCTGTACAGTGAATAAGGTCTCAGTCATGACGCCTGCAAGATAGGCAATTACACGTCTTTGGTTGACTCTTAGGCTTCAACGTGGATGGGTGATGTTTCAGTGCGGATCGTAAAGGGAACACTACTTGTCCTCTTTAGTTTTATCTGGTTGAGAAACGTCGGACCGTCATCCGCACAACTGACGAGTTCATCACATGTCGTTAAGCGATCTTCACGTTAGTCTGCAGACCGTGGCACACAGTACTGGCACACAGTACACGAGACATGATGAGGTCTTCGTGAGATATTTAAGGCAAGTACCATGGCTGACCCCTACTGCTGCTGCGATACTGTCTACCGCTTGCGACGGATTAGCACGTACAATCGTTACAAACTTCCTTGATCTTGAGTTCCGTTAGAACTATTCGTAGCCGATCCAGTATGTACAGCATATCCAAGTGTCCCGTCATTGGACAAAACGTCGGTACCACCTAAAAACTACAACGACTACTCACGGTACACCTGATCAATCTTTTCAAAGTTTGGGAAGCGGTTTTATCTAATTTATGGCTGAACTTGGAGTTTGCCCGTTGCTCAAACTGTGACATGTCAAGGTCCGAATAGCGCAATGAACTCATCGTCGAAACAACGACTGTAGATCAGCTTCCACTCCATGCACTCAGCTGTCTTTCGCTGGGACGAGAGGCTGACATTGTGCCATACCACTGCGACACCTATGTGCTATAGTGCACCACAGGGGCGTCGTGCGGTCAGGATCATAACTTATTCACTGTACCACGTACATCACTTCTTGGTGATGGAGAGTACCTGGCTACGAAACATATACAGGATGAGTCACTAACAACTGACACCAAGAATACCTCTGAAAGTATGATAAGAGATTTAAAAAAATGGTTGCATGGAACAACGAGAGCCAGATTATGACGTTGGATTTTGCTGTTAGGTGCGGTCGCTTCAGAGATATGAAGGTCAACTTTGTATTTTAAATGGGATGCTATAGTTTGGTACTCTATTTTCTGATAGTGACTATCGGGACGAATCCAACGATGTGTAATAGTAATGTCTTCGAAGGGCAACGGAGATAAATAGGTGATATAAAAGGACGTTTAAATAGGTGTTCGAAGGGATGAACAATGGTATCAATGCAGCACTGCAGTCTTCTTATCATGGTTCGAGAGTTATTCCGTATCACTTCGGCACTTATCGAAGCACATTCTCTGGCAATTCTCTTTCGCATAACTTCAGGTTTACTTGAAAACACTAGATAAACAATGTCTTCTACGAATCCCCACAAGAAAAAATCCAGTCTGGATGACTAGAAGTCCTCCGCGTCCAATTCAACGATTTGGGCATCGTCGCCGCAACTCGTTTCTAGCCATCAACGAAATATGCGGCGCGGACACACATAGTCTTGATTCCACACTCTGTTCCTTGTTCCTAAAGGTATTTCGTCAGTAACAGACGTAATGTTTCTTTCAGATATGTGTTGTACAAGCTACCATCCTACCTTCGAAGAAACAGCAGCCTGTAATACTGTCCTCCAGAATCCCACACCATATATTCACTGGTCGTTGGTGTGCAGCTTGCCGCAGCCAACAGGGATTTTTAATTGTCCAATGACGTAAGTTATGCAAACTAATATTACAATGGTTCGTGAATGTAGCCTTGTCAGTAAGTAAAATCAAATTAATAAATGTGTCATCCCTTTGAATCAGACTTTGAGCCCAGACAATACGTACCATTTCGTTCTTCGTGGAAACATATGGTAAGGATGTTATTTATGGCGACGCAGAACACGAACAACTCTGACCATGTCAGATTCACCTGCGATTTGACGCGAACTATCACGTCTTGAACCACAGTGGCAGGAGTAACAGTATCCGCTTCCTGGATATGTTTCCGGTACGTTAAAGATCCATTTGTTCTCAATTTATCATACACACATTTAAATGTACGACGTGTGAGTATGTTGAGGATCTCTTTCAGTATATCTCCACCTCTCACAAAATTTCGTTGGTCAAGCTTAAAAGAGAAGCCCACTAACTTGTTTTTGAATGGAAAACATCGTCCAAATTCACTTGCTTTGACCATACTCGTGTTACCATTCCTATTAGTGTTGTATCGCGCAACTTTTGAATGTGTTTACTTGCCATCAGCAGGTTAAATGGATACTCCATATTCGACGAATATTTACTATTTGCACGATATACGAGTGAAAACTGTCAGAGCATGTTCTTCGGTAAGATACGATGCAATACGGAATACCACTGAATCCTTGATAAGAAGATACCAATGGTCATCACTTCGAACACCTATTCTGAATGGACGTTCATGTCATTTCCTTTTTTTTACTTTCGTTGACCTTCAAATACCTTACTTTGCACATCATCGTCTCGATAATCGCTATCAGAAAATAAGTAATGAACTATAGCACCCCTCCGAAAAAAAGTTGAAATTCTTATTTCTAAAGCGACCCCATCTAGCAACAGAGAGCCATAGTCATAAATTGGCCCCCATTGTCCTATGCAACTTTTGTCACACAGAATTTTCAGATCCTATCATATTTTCTGAGTTATTATTCGTGGCAATAGTTAGTGAGTTACCCTGTACACAACGCCTGTAGCTTAACAGATAAGAAACATGTAGTATTAAGTTTAGCAACTAGAATTTAAACGAAATAAACAATACCTCTCTTTTTGGTACAAGAACTGCGTAAATAAGGGGTATATAGAAATGGGGTATATCAAAATGGGGTCCCACAAGATATGGTATGGGTCCTTTGCTGTTCTTAATATATATTGATGACTTGCCATTCTATATTCACAATGATGCTAAGCCGTTCTTTTTGCTGACGATACAAGTATAGTTATCACACCTGACAAACAGTAATTAACTGATGACATTGTAAATGATGACTTTCAGAAAATTATTAAGTGGTTCTCGACAAATGTAATCTCATTAAACTTTTATAAAACCCAGTATATACAATTTGATACAGTAAATGGCAATAATAAATTCAGACTTTGAACAGAAATCTGTAGCTAAGGTAGAATATTCAAAATTTATATGTGTTTGCATTGACTAGGGATTGAATTGGAAGAAACACATTGAAGATCTGTTGAAACGTTTCAATTCAGCTACTTATACTATCAGGGTCATTGCAAAATTTGGTGATATGCATCTCAGTAAATCAGATGCCTATCAGCTCTGCCTATTTTCATTCACTGCTTTCATATTGGATCATATTCTAAGGCAATGCAAAATTGAGTAAAAAAGTATTCATTGTACAAAAGCGTGTAATCAGAATAATTGCTGGAGCCCACAAAGATAATCCTTGAGATATTTATATAAGGATCTAGGGATCTCTGTTATTAACAATCCAACCCAGTTCAAAAGTAGTAGTACTGTGCATAGCTACAACACTAGGAAAAGGGTGATCTTCACTATTCAAGATTAAATCCAACTTTGACACAATGGGTGAATTATACTGCCACAAAAGTCTTCGGTCACTTTCCAAGTAGCATCAAAAGTCTGACAGATATCCAACCGGTATTAAAAAAAAAATTAAAGGAATTTCTGAATGGCAACTCCTTCAACACATTATATGAGTTCTTTATAAAACTTTTAAAAAAGTATAAAAAAAATCAAAATGCAAATAAAAATTCCTTAATTTATTATAACTTGTATTAATTCCAAATCGCTGCTTTAATATTTCAATATTCATTTAGAGATGGCCATTTGGGCTACAAAGCCGTCTTCGGGTTAGCTGCAATTGCAACAAAACGCTTATAACCCATAAGTAATCATTAAATTTTATAATAAAATGACCACTCGCAAATTACCTATCACACGACGAGAAATTACGCTCACCAGAGGTAATCCAAACACACATAAACCTACATATATTCCTACCATATATCTAGTGTTATTTCTGACAAAATCAACGAAATATTGAAATACGTCAGCATAATCTTCGTTTACCAAACACGTCACAACATGAGAAAAAAATAAAGTCAGGTATTGTCAAACCACATTTACTCATACCCTGGTATATATAAAATTCACTGTAAAAATTGCGAGAAATACTATATTGGACAAACTGGAAGAAATTCGAAGTTCGTTTTCGTGAATACGTCACACAAACTGATAACAACCCATTCACTTTCTTTCACCACCTAAAAACTGAACAGCACACAGTAAACGATCTTCAAGGCGCTATCTAAGTGTTACATATTACACCTAAAGGACCAACAGTGAACATCTTGGAAGAATTGGAGACACTATTACATCTCGAAAAAGAACCACTTCTAGTAATAAATGAACTAACAGATCTGCAACATAAAAGTTTCCTCGAAAATTTTATTGAAATATTCAAAGTGGAACCAGATGAATAGGAACACACCCAGTGCATGTTACATCAAAGAGCACCTTCTAAATTATTTTCGTATATCAGTGATAAACAAACCGTTGGAGGCATGCAATACCGTTGCCTATCATCATCAGAGACAAAGTAATACACACTTTGTGAGAGGTGGTGGTCCTATTTTTAGAATTATTTGCTCCATTTTTATTTGGATTTATTCTGGAAGGATAAGTAAAAGTAAAGCAATCAACAATCCGATGATTGGTTTGAACACCTCAGTGCTTTACTAGGCATGGTCCTGTTTGGAGGTGGTATGGAGGTTTTATTGTCTTTCCTCCGACCTTCAAACTGACTTACCCAACCAGTTATTGGGAGAACACAGTTTAACGTGGGTTCCAAACCACGGTGCTACTCGGTATTTTTTCACATGAGCAATACTGCCAGAGGTGAAAGAAGTGAAAAGTGACAGATAAAAATCCTGGGACCTGGCGGGGGATCGAACACAAGACCTTTGGATTTGTACTCTAGCACTCTATCACTGTGCAACCGAGGCGCACTCTGGAAAGATTTCAATAGTATTATCTTGTTTCTATTCTATTTGTCTCGTAATTATCAGAGGATGGGAGGTAAAGTTCTGGTCTCTCGGAGTATGACTCTGTTTTTGATTATTATTGTATCGCTGATGGGATGTTTCCGAGGCGGAAGGCGCTGGCGACACCCACAGGCCGGCAGGTCCCGCGAGGAGCGGGGGTCGCTGGCGACACGTTCTCTGATGTTGCTTTCAAGGCATTCTGCCGACACCGCCAGGAGGGCGACCGCTGGCCGCCACCACCCGTGGTGAAACCACTCCGTCTGCAGACGGACATTTATATTTAGGCTGGGCACGTCTGTGGCTGACCTGAGTCACAGACAAATATATACAGATGGGAAACCTCCGTAAGGGCCCGGTCCTACGCTCAGGGGTACGGAGAGGGAGGGTTTCCAGCAGTTACGTAAGATGTCCCATGATGGCGCTGCGGTCAGAAGCAGCCCTTTAAACTGGCCAGAGCAGGCGGCAGGTAGCGGCTGTCCCCACCACCACCTCCCCTCAAACGCCGGCACGCCGGACACAGCCGTGGCCTCGTGGCAGGCGGCACGAGCTCTCCCCTCAGCTTCCCCTACACGCTACCCTCTGACGTGCGAGAGGCATCGTCAGAAGTGCCTCTACTAAAGCTCTGTAAAGGGAAAGTATGGCCAGCCTGCCAGCGGCAGCCATGTTGGGCCTATTCCGCTGCTGCTTACGCACCGACCGCTGCAACGTTCCCAGCGCTTAACAATACTTATCAACCGATTTTGAGGAAACTATTCAATGAAAGAGTTTAATTTTTTCACATGTTACAGTGTGATATATTAGCTCGATAATGAACTGATTTTCTATTCATTATTATGTATAGTTTCCGTGCTACATCAAATTAAGTAAACTACTCCGCAAAATTTTGAAGAGTTTGCAGAGGAAAAATCGCATTGCGTAGACTTTGCGTATGGTTGATTTTAGCACATACAATGCTGCGGACGAAATGTAGGTAAGATATCGAAATTTTATTTAACGTTCAGAGCAGAACGATAACTCTTTTCATTCTCTAGATACGGGGTGTCATATCCGACGGACAGATGCGGGAACTTCGCGTACTTCTGTCCATGCGGACCTGGCGGCTCTACGAAATACTTATCGTCCGATTTTAAGAAAACAGCTTGGTTTTTGGCTCCAGATCTAAAGAGCTCACCTATAAACTCAGACTGACCTGTACCGTAGCCACCTATTCGAATAGACAGCGAACATATCATCGGAGCATAGCGTAAATGAAGAAAACTATTTAGATTAGGGATACCGGTAAGTCTTTGACGATTATTTTCTTGCTTATTATGTACTTATATCTTACATGAACTACGAAAAATGCAAGGGGATACCCACTTCAAGACTTTTACCAAAAAGAGAAATTAAAGGTGCCTTTACAACGCCAATTACATTTGAATGTCTTAATATTTGTCTTGTTTCAATTCTTTGTTTCCTGTAACGATACAATTAACACATGAAACAGAATGAGAAAAGCTTGCTTTAGGAACTATATAGTAATTTCATATCTAAACGAGAATCTAGTTTACTCGCTAATATGTTCCAAAATTTGTGTTTTCGGAAACTACCTGCAGATAAAACCAACGATGCGTGAATAATTTAACCTCACGACATTATGCAGGAATTCTCTTCACAAATTTATTCAAGTTAAAATTATATAGATATCTGTTGCCTGATTCATTCGTCAGTGAATCTTTAATCTATTAATTTATATTATGAATTAGTAGAAGAACCGAAGATCACTTCTGGGCTCCTAGTTTTCTCTGACGACTTTATCAGACTGTTAATCTTCCTGCATTTCTGATATCTAATGGAAGTACTATAATGTTTACCTGCCTTCTTCGCTTCGTAAGAACAGCCGAAAATACAACACCGTGGCATTATTCAAACCCAAACATACGAAATTCACAAGACTTCTCATGGCAGCCAAGCAACGTATAGGACCAAGATGGCGGAAAGAACCACGTGACTCGATTTCAGCCAATCACGAGCTGCAGACGTCGGCAAGCGGCGCGGAAAAGGATGGCCATACTTTCCTTATACAGAGCTTTAGCCTCTACCGGTACTGCCTGACACCTGCTAGCATCTTACGAAACTACGAGGGGAGCGTATGGGGGGCTGCTTCTCTGTATATGTTTGTGCCTGAGTCCAGGTAGTTTGTTTACCGCTTCGATGCTGCTTTTGTGTAGGGAGGCTCTCCGGTCACGACGCACCGGAAGCGCGCTAAAGTACAATGTTGAGAGGCAGTGTAAGTTGGATTCGTTCTGGTCTGCACGGGCACCTGAGGTTTGGGACGCCGGGGGCGGGCGTCTGCGAATGTTTGTGTAAATTGCCAGAGATGATTTCTGGGGAAGTTAGAGCGGCGCTCTCGCGACGGGGCGCAGGCGTCTCGTCGACAGTAAAGTCATTTCAGTGTCTTCAGATTCGTTCAAATGGTCCGCAAATTCTATTGATTTCTGAGAAATGCTGGCTTACGTGCAGAATGCAGCGTGGGACAGTTTCGTGGGGAAGGAGATTGGTGTGTTTAACAATAGCTCTCGTATTCCATTGGTTTGACCATGAAGCTAAAATTTGTGATTGGCTTGACGTCACCGATGGGAGGGGCTGGAGAGGAAGATTTTGGAGTTGTGGAAGTTTTGTTGTGGAGCGATGACTCTGGGTCGGCGACGCTTCTGGCCGCATCGTGCTTTTTTTGGTGACTATGGCCTGGGTCGCGCTCCTGACCGGATCGCGCTGTTTTGAGTTGTGTAATTTTCGGTGTTAACTTTGAATTATTTCAGTGTGCTTTCTGCACAGTCAGGTGTTAGTCCTGCGTGGCTATTATAGAGAAAATTGAAACTTGTAATATTCTGGAGTGCTTGTTTGCTGGTAGCTACACCAGTCGTAATCAGAATTTTTAGCGTTTCTTGAGAGTACAGTTTTATTTTCACTTCAGTATTGTCGTCGGCTTAACCGACAAAACGTGTTCTAATCGTATCAATCCACATTCACGATCACTGTTGTCAACACTGCACTGCCCTCAGCTGGCCTTCTCCACCTGCAACGCCGTACAACAGAAAGACGGCAAGGTTGCGCCTACGCATCTGCTGAGAAATGAGAGTTGAATGCTAGTATTAACTGGGAATTTATTGTGTGCCAGAAGGGACGTCTTTATTCTTGTAGATCAAAAAATATACTTGATCAGAGTTGGGGTAAATTTTCATTTTTGTATGTAATTTTATATTTCGTGGGTTTGCCACTTCCCTCCTGTGACTTAGCCAGTCAAAACATTTTCTTTCATGTACCAACTTTAGTTAAATTTTAATTTTCATGTAAAGTCACCCATTTAGATATTATGTGTTTTTATTGTCTTTCAAATCTGATCTATTTGTAAATTTTATATATATGTTGCATATGGTCACATGTGTTCTTGTATCAGCCAGGTTGTAAGATAGAATTTGTGAATATAGTTTTTATTCAAATTTGTGCCTACCTCATTTTAACCACATTTAACCGTAAATATTTTGGAGGGAAAATTCTTCTAAAGATAAGTAGGTCAGTGGGAAATATTTACATTGCACAGAGTGTGCAATTAAAAAGCTTGCATGTCGCCACTGCGTACAGTTAGTAACAGTATACAGTAAATTCACTTTACGGATTTATATTTATTTTTTTCTAGTTTTTTTGTATGTAATAAATATATGCTAGTGGCGACCCTTAGATTTTCACAGAGATAGAAGCAAAATGATTGCCCCAATCCAATACGGAACATAGTTTCACATATAACACACATATATTTTAAAGACCACATACTTTCATTTGAACTGATTAATATATCGTTGGTATAGACATAAATAAGTGATTGTAACCATAAAATATGGTTGACATAACCAGCAGACAACATCTTTAGCAATTTCTTACAGTACATTATAACTGCACCGTATTGGTGGCATGACAACGATCTTCTATGGAAAACGACATTACAAAAAATATGTTAAAATTTTATGTAAATATCGTATCCAGTGAGTTTTCTATTATCTCACGAAATTTGTATTACACAATTGCAGCTAACCTGAAGACGGCTTTGTAGCCGAAATGGCCATAGTTAAATAAATATAGAAATATTATAGTAGCGATTTGAAATTAATACAAGTTATGTTATGTCGTTAAGTTACATATTTAACGCTACAGGACCCAAATATTAGAAACCTTAATATATTTATTGTCATATAGAGACACCATTTACTAAACTGACAAGTTCAACATCATTACAAAATGTCGTACATGTGATCAATGGAACAGTATTAATCTAATCTAATCTATGAACTCTTTCCTTCGGTATTGTTTTGTGTTGTAGTAGATACATATATCTTCTAAACATTAGACGTTGCGTCACTAGACTTTTTATTTCGAAGATTGACTGACATTTTACAGTATCTTACCACAAGCAAAGTATAGAGCTAAAGTGGATTTAAATATATTCTGTCGCTACTTTCGATACTGTGATAGGCAGCCGTGTTGAGTGAGGCAGTATCGCCCCGTGTTAAACGCAAAGTAATAGGCTCACGAATATTGGTGCAGCCAGTGGAGGACGCAGTGCCATCCCTACCTCGACTCCCCATAGTTGAGCAAACCGCTCCACCGTGCAGTAACACACTTTATTGCTGGACGGAAGCATCTGATGTCACGTTTCCCTCGTTAACCGCCGCGCAGCCCGTTTGCTATCATCCACTGTGTTATGGAAGCGTTCGTTTACGAGCGGTGCGTCCCTGCCTCATATGTACTAGCCAATGGCCACTTCACACGTTCATTTAAGAGGCTCGTAAATTTAAAGAGCGCCAACGCGTCTCGTGCTTACCAAATAATGACGTAGCATTTTTCTGCGTAATGAAAGTTTGGCAGGCATCTGCGTTGCTTCCATAACGTAAGATGGTTTGTGTTCCACAGTAATGGCAAGCAGGCAGCACCTGTGAACATACATCTACATCTACATGAGATACTCTGCAAATCACACTTAAGTACCTGGCATAGGGTTCATCGAACCACCGTTATACTATTTTATCTCCCATTCCATTCTAGAATAGCGCGCGGGAAGAACGAACACCTGAATCTCTCCGTTCGGGCTCTGATTTCTCGTATTTTATTCTGATGATCATTTCTACCTATGTAAGCGGGAGTCAACAATATACTTTCGCATTCAGAGGAGTATGTTTGAGATTGTAGTTTAGTAAGTAGCCCCAGATCCTGTATCATTTCCGTAACGCTGTCTCCCCTGTCTCGTGACAATACGAAGCGAGCTGCCCTTCTTTGCACTCTTTCGATGTCCTCCGTCAAACCCACCGGACAAGGATCCCACAATGGGTAGCAATACTCCATAAAAGGACGGACAAGCGTAGTGTATGCAGTTTCTTTAGTAGTTCTGTTGCATCTTTTAAGTGTTCTGCCAATAAAACGAAGTCTCTGGTTCGCCTTTCCCACGACATTATCTACGTGTTCTTTCCAGTTTATGTCTGAAGTAATAGAAATTCCTAGGTATTTTGTGGAGTTTACGGCCTTCACATTTGATTGATTTATTATGTAAACGAAGTTTAACGGATTTCTTTTCGTACTAATGTGGACGATTTCACACTTCTCGTTATTTAGAGTCAACTGCCAATTTTTACGCCATACTGATATCTTATTCAAATCGTTCTTTAGTTGGTTTTGATCTTCAGACGATTGTACTAGACGGTAAATGACGGCGTCATCTGCAAACAACCTAAGAGAACTACTCAGACTTTCCCCTAAATTGTTTATGTAAATAAGGAACAGCAGAGGACCAATGACACTACCCTGTGGAACGCCCGATATCACCTCTATTTTAGTCGTTGCCTTAACATCGAGTACTATGAACTGTGTCCTCTTTGACAGGAAATCCCCTATCCAGTCGCAAATTTGGGGCGATATACTGTAACCACGCAATTTGATTAAAAGCCGTTTATGAGGTACGGTGTCAAAAACCTTCTGGAAATCAAGGAATACGAAATCAATTTGCGAACCCTTGTCGATTACACACATCACTTCGTGTGAGTAAAGAGCTAGTTGTGATTAGCATGAACGATATTTTGTAAATCCAAGTTGACCTTGGGCCAATAGATCATTCTGTTCGAGATAGTTCATCATATTTAAATACAGGATATGTTCCAAAACCCTGTTGCAAATTGAAGTCAATGAAATACGCCTGTAGTTTAATGGGTTACTCCTACTGCCTTTCTTGAATATCCGTGTGACCTGTGCAACTTTCCAATCTTTCGGTACAGATCCTTCATTAAGAGAGCGGTTGTATATGGTTGCTAAGTGAGGAGCAATCGCTTCAGCATAATCAGATAGAAATCTAATAGGTATACAATCCGGTCCAGAAGACTTGTTAAATGATTTTAGTTGCTTCACTATTCCGATGATTTCTTCTTCCACGTTATCCATTACGGCCTCTGTTCGTAATTCGAAATCTGGGATATTGATTTCGTCTTCATTGGTGAATGAGTTTCTGAAAGTTATGTTTAGTAACTCTGCTTTAGAGGGCGCTGTCATCGGCAGGATCGCCACTACTATCTCGTAGTGATGGTATTGTTTGTGTTTTGCCCCTGGTATATTTAACATATGACAGAAATCTCTTATGGTTTTCAGTCAAATTTCGAGAAAGAGTTTCGTTGTGATAAGTATTGTAGGCATCTCACATTGAAGTCCACCCTAAATTTCGAGCTTCTGTGTAGAATCGCCGTTTAAATTTAGCATGCCTTTTCACTTGCTGCCGGCCGCGGTGGCCGCGGGGACTGAGGCGCTTCAGTCACGGTCTGCACGGTCACTACGGTCGGGGGTTCGAATCCCCCCTCGGGCATGGATATTTATGGCGTCCTAGTTCGTAAGTAGTTCATAAGTAGTTTGTAAGTTTAGGGACTGATGACCCCGTAGTTAAGTCCCATAGGCTATACAAACATTTGAACATTTTTCACTTTCTTTTGCACAGGAGTACAAGGAGGAATAACATCCAACCGGACGATACCTATAGATATTCAATATGGAAGTGGGTGGTAATGATTTTCCTATGTAACCTGCGACAGAGTTGGCGTTGTAAAGTGGGTGCTACCGTGATTCCCCTAAATGTTGTCTTCCGGACCTGTGGATTCGTGAAAAGTGGCTCGGCGGTGGCGCTTGGAGATGAGAATTACGGTTCCTAATTTAGCGAAATGCCATATGGCTGTCTTGTTCAAATCAAAAACCTACTACTCACTTCCTGCATGAAATTGTTTCTTTTGTGTAAACATTTGTGTATAGGGTATTGCGGATACCAGGGTATATTGACAAGAAATTTCACCATGTAAAATATGAGAAATATCTATTTTGGTAAGTGTTTGGTGAGCCAAACAAGTACGTTATTGTGGAGCATATGACTGCAGTTGATTGACAGCTCTATTGTTCTATCGTTTGCTACCCCTCCCCTCATCCAACCCCCTCCCCTCCCTACCCTCGCCCTTCTCACTGTCCCTGGAATTTGGGCACAGTGCCGTGATCAAGTATCGAATATCACCCTATTGTCCCGGGGTCCATGCGACCCCTATACCGGAAATTGTGCAGGAACAATGATCACTAATTTATTGACTATTAATTACGTAGCCAATGCATGAGGGAGAAGGAGAGAGAAAGAGAGAGAGAGAGAGAGAGAGAGAGAGAGAGAGAGAGAGCCTAGCAATAGAAGAATAGAGCTGTCAGTCACCTCCCATGAACAAGACATATTGCTGAAGTGAGATGGATTGCGTAACTCAACGATGCAGAGATCCAGACCGCAGGTGCAGTAACAGCGGAGGCGTATCTGTTGAGAGGCCAGATTAACGTGTGGTTCCTGAAGAAGGAAAAGAAGTATGAATGACTGTGCTGGCCTTGTAACATCAGCTAACGTGGCTTTGACACGCAGTTATTGCGAACGGCTGAAAGCAAGGGGAAATACAGTCGTCATGATTCCCGACAACATGCATCTCTCCTGTAAAAATGTATATGTCAAATAGCTCTGTTGATGATGGTGGGATTAAATCAATGTATGATAAGGAAAGTAACTTAGTTAATGGAGAGGAAAATATAATTGTGTTCAGCGACAGGAACTCATTAGATCGAAAAAAAAAAAAAATAGAAGGAAAAGTAATACGTGAATATGGACTGAACAGTTGTCATATTTCCCGACAACATGCGTCTCTACTGTAAAAATTTATTTGTCAAATAGCTCTGTTGATGATGGTTGGGTTAAAACAATGTAGGATAAGGGAAGAAACTTAGTCAGCTAATGGAGAGGAAAATGTGATTGTGTTCAGGGACTGGAACTCGTTCGATAAAAAAAAAAAAAAAAAAAAAAAAAAAAAAAAACAGAAGCAAAAGTAGTTGGTGAATATGGACTGAACAAAAAAGGAATGAAGCAGGACTTCGCCTGGTGCAATTTTGCACATAATTTAATCACCACAAACGTAGTTTAAGAGACATGATTGAAGGTTTTATACGGGGAAGAGCCCAAGAGACACCGGAAAATACAAGGTTTTGAAGTGTAAGACATGTCCAGAGGCAGGTATAGATTTTTGAACATAAATTGCTGGTTATGAATTTTAGTTTAAAAAATTTAAAAATGTAAAAAAGTTATTAAGGTAAAGACAAATTGAAGGAACCAGAGGGTGCTAAGAGTTTCAGGGGTAAGTAACACTGTAGAAAAAGAATGGGTAACTTTACGAGACAAACGGATGAAGGCCGCAGAGGACCATATAGGTAGAAAGACAAGACGTATTAGAAGTCCTTGGATAACACAGAATATACTAATCTTAACTGATGAAAGGCGGAATTCTGCAACTGAAGCTAGGAAATTAGCCTCATATGGCTAAATATGAGGTTGACCTGAACTACTTATTTCCTAATCAGGTGTGGCTAGAGGGCACATGCAAGTCTGTGGAGGAAAGTATACGTAGGGAAAAGTTGGATTATATCATTTCAGCCTTTGCAGTTTCACAGCGAAACCAGCATAACATTTTCGCTTTGTGCCTGCTGGAAGCGTGGTTTCTCAGTGAGTACAGCTTGTCGTTAATCTATGCAGCCATTTAGTGACAAAACGGTAACTACGCGCTCCATGTTATCCTGCGCTACTTCAAACAAATACAAGTCTAGATAAATCGTATGACTCCCGCTGCTATAAGATTTTTTTTCGGTAATCGTATGTATTCTTCCGAAAGGTAAGATTCGTCGTATACAGTAGAGTCCCGAAAACTCGGCACACCCTCTGGAATTATTCCATGTTCCCAGAAAGCAAGGTAGAATTGAAATCGTAGCGTGTAGCAATTACAGTCTATGCAACCTAGACATCATATTTTTACCTTAACTTTATTTAAAAATGAAGTATGTACAGTATGTAGATGCGTCATCATATTAAAAGACAGTCGTGATCAAAATTGTGGTGTCGCACAAGTACAAAGTGCGCGCCACGTACTTACGCCGCGCGGCGCCATGCACGCACGGCGCGGCGTTCTTACGACGTCAGCCACGAGTGCCCTCTGCTGCAACTCCGCTCGTGGCCACCACTGAACGACATCGTTCACTTGGGACTGAGATAGGAACCATTTAACACTTCGGAATCAGATAGGCACCAGTGAAGACTTGGCTATCGGACAGGCACTAGGCAGGCCTCTAGATCAACTATGTATCAGCATTCTGCAGTCTGAGCTATTTAAAAGTTAAGTATTGTATAAATTCTGTGCAATATATATCTCGTTCTAATTTACTCTAGTGTTTCTAGTTTCTGCTGTCCCACTGGCTGCTCACCTTCGTACCTGCACAAGCGTGCATCCTTTATTCCTGTGTCGGTCTTTCTACTCGGCCACCGACACCTACGACGGAAAAGAGACACAAAAGCGGCGACAAGGCTGGGACACAAAAAAAATTATGGGCGTGCATTTTATCACAGTATCTTTTAAAAATCGGCTAAGGCGTGATCGGAATTTTAGTGGAATATGTTTTATAAAGTAAATCACTATTGTTCATATTTTTCATTGTAAAAGGATGTAGGTTTCCAAATGTCAATTAGAGAACGTAACAGCAAGTAACGAATATCATTTCTTAGACATTTTCTTGGATTTATTTTGTGTTACTGTATTCCATTATTTGTATTGTATTCTAAAATAACAGTAGAAAGTATTTTATGACAAAATATCTTTTTAACACCGTTGCCGATAATCAGGCATTTTCACAAACTCGGCCAACCTTTAGTCCACAGTAAACCGAGTTTTTGGGCTCTTCTGTGTTATATAATCTGCAATGATGCCAGTTCCCAAATACTAGATAATATTGAATATACGTAACGTTTTATTGAAGTACGCTTACGTTTATATTGTGGTTTCAATCGAAACCACCGTGGCCCTAAACTGTTTCGATTGTTGAGTTATGTAAGTAGCAGTGGCGTAGCTGTATCACCAAGGGCCCCGGGGCAAAATTGACACTGGGGCCCTCTTTAAACTAAAACTATACAGATACAAAACTACTTCATTATCAGCTTCTTACCGCCCACTGGAAGACATAATAAGGCAAATCTATATACTACCAAGTAAAGTATTACTGGCGATGTACCAGATAATTTTTAATCGTACGCTTTAATATAACGGTGTAAGTTTGTTTGTTATGCTTTCATGCAAAAATTAATGGGTGGATTTGGATGAAATTTTGCACAGGAATAGAGTTCGACCTGGGTAGGACACACAGATAAAACGATCCCATGAGATAGTTTTGGAGGTTGCTCCAAAGTAGGCGAATAAAGTTGCAGGCAGAAGCTTCACTGATGACGCGCCGATCAATAATACAATCCACCTATCCACTGTCCATATTTTCTCTTCTTGCACAAATTTCAGAGTGCAGTTGATTGCAGCACTTAATTGGGATTTACGATTAAGGAGCACTCCCTTGGGGCCATTCACTACACAAAGAGGAGCTAGTTTAACAATACTGTTCTGTAATAACACACTATAGAGACTTCATATTCAAATGTGGTCACACCGTGTATTGCCAAACACACTGCTCGTAATTCAGCGCCATTGATTGTTATTTCGCCACTCCGTCTTCAACCGACAACACGCTAATAGTGACACGGTAGACGTCTTAGCGGACAAGCAACAGACCTTGTTATGGTTATATCCTGAGATGGTATTAATTTTGGATTTCACTTCGTGCCTTTGAGGTTTGTTGGTCTATGGTAAAGTCGAAAATTCTTCATTCAACTAAAATATTATATCGAGTAGAACGACGATTATTCAAAGTAATTGGGAGACATGGCTGTTCGAAAACTCGGTTTATACAGATAATCGTACTGTACACTTATATTTACCAATACGACGTTTATACAGTATTTGGAGGCGCGCAATCCTTCACACTGCGCCGAGCGTCACGCCGCAACGCTTGGAAGTCTCAGCTGTTGCTGTGAGCAGCTTTGATGCTGCCGCTACTTCTGCAGCTACATCGACTGAAGTGTGTCCGTTGTTGTATACAGCGAGTGGCGGCTTGGCCGGTCAGCTACGCTTCCGAATGGCGTCGTGTGAAGTGAAGGCCCCAATAGCAAGCTTTGCTCCGCCACGCGGTGGCCCAATGCGGTTACTATTGGAAACTTGGGAGGGGAGAGAGTGAGTTAGCAAAAAAAAAAAAAAAAAAAAAAAAAAAGAAAACCTACTACTACAATTCAGCTGTGCGTCAAATTTTGCAGTATTTTTGTTAAATGAGGGATCCCAACCAGGTGGTTCAAATGTTGAAATGTTCAAATGTTTTTTTAAGTTTATGGGACTTAACTGCGAGGTCATCACTCCCTAAACTTATAAACTACTTATAGTAACTTATTCTAAGTATAGCACAAACATCCATGCCCGTGGGGGGGGGGGGGGGAAATCGAAGCCCCGACGGGGAACGGCCTGGCGCATTGGAGCATAGCACCTCAATGCGATCGGCCATTCCGCCGCGGCCCAACGAAGTGCAACTGACAGACGGTTTAGAGAAAGTCCAGAGAAGGTCAGGTCGTTTTGTACTATGGCAGTATAGGGGAGAGAGTGTCACAGAAGGGTTGCAGGAATTTGGGTGGAAATCGTTAAAAGAAAGGCCTTTTTTGGTTGCGACGAGTTGTATTTGCGAAATTTCTATCAGCAACTTTCTACTCTGAATTCGAACATATTTTGTTAGCACCCACCTACATAGCAACAAGATATGATCAAGAATATAAGAGAAATCAGATCGATAACGCAAAGATTCGGGTATTCCTTTTTCCCGCGAGCTATTAGAGAATGGAACCGTAGAGAAACAACATAAAACCGGTTCGATGAACCCTCTGCAATGCATTTCAATGTGGCGTGGAGAGTATTTATGTACACTTGACGCCAAAAATTTGGGCCACCCCTGAATTTCCATTTGTATGATGCATCTGATTGTATGCAACCAAAACAGCACAGCTGTGTTGCGGGTCCTATAAACATACCACCGTACAGTCATTGTACTATACGCAATGGGCACTACAAGAGACTACTTGACATCATATCTGCTTAAGGCAGTCAGTTCAGACGTAAACCAATACCGTCATACAACAAATAAGAGAGACCACTCTATTACAGAAGAGGCATTATGCAAAGATTGTAAATTAATTTTAATTAACAATAGTGACAAGTCATCACGATCATTTAATGATATAATGAGATTTTCTTTGTAAGCTGAATTTCAATATACTGTTGACCATAGAGACGTAAAATTTCAACAACACCACCAGTATTGGCTTATAAGAGGGAATGTCTGAACTTGGAAGTAAATTACGATAATTCAAGGACTGCATGACGACTCCCGTGCATATATTGTCTCTGATAATGAACCGATAAGGATATGTAATGTAGGGAAATGCACAGGTGCTAAACGCCATTAAATAAAGTTACAGTAATGGGCGCAGATTAGAATCGAATACCTATAAGAGTTGATAACTATGCACATTGTTACATGTTAAGTACGTTCACCTAAACGTGATACTGGAGAGTGAATGACGATGCAAATGATTTTTGTGTGGCAGGGATTCGAACCCGTCACATTTTTTCAGTGTATTCTAGCAACGAATATATTTATTGTTTCGTCAGCAGTAGCCCGATGTGCACATGTTCAGGTAGAGATAACGTAAAGAATAATTCTGTGCTGCCTGAGTTTCTAACCCCATGCACATGGACTTTGTTACCTTTACACAACATTTCAACCACCACATTCTCCTTCACTTGTAGCTAGGATTGCGCTGCTTGTGGAGACCTGGACAGCTTTGGTATCCTGTGGAAACAATAAAATGATCGAGTTAAAATTCAGCGTTATTAGTGATAGCATAGTTATCTATATATATATATTGTGTTCTCATCTACGTCCATTTCTGTAAGTTTTCTTCATTGCATTTAATGCCTGTGAATTTCACTATATCACACATATTTTATGGCTCTCTCACAGACAATATAAGACTCACGGGGGTTCTCATGCAGTGATAAAAATTATCGTAATTTATTTCCAGGTACAGATATTCGCTCTTGTAAGACGATACTGGTGAAAAGTCGATATTGTATGTCTCTTTGCTAATCGCGTCTCGATCAAGCACGCAAGCTTTTTTTGCATAACAACAGGATATAAGTGAGTTCAAAAAACAAAAGCCTGTCATGCCATTTAATGATATAAGACTGTCTTGCAAGTCAATTATTGTGTTGAAATTAATTTACAAGCATTAAGAGCTGTATCATCTCTAATAATGTGCTTTCTAATGTTTTTGTGTGAAGTTAACATTTTGCGTCTGCAATGTCTGCCTTAAAGATCAGTATTCTCTAGTGTATATGTTGTATAGCGAAACGACTGTTCTACATAGGGGTTTCGTGTTTAGAGTACCCACAACACAGCTACGTTAGATCGGGTTGCATTCAGCAGTGGCCACTTTTTTTGGCTTCATGTGTACATGTAGCGGTGGCTGGCACTGACCTCTGCTGCTGCATGCCAGTAACTGTAGCCGTCAGCAATTCGGCACAGATAATAAATTAGCGCTGAAACCAGCTACGGAATAGCTCGGAACCTCACCGTTTCTTTAGTGTCCCTTTATTCTGGATATGTGAGTTTAGTAGAAAGCAACCCTTAAGCCCTTTTTACACGATGAACGAAAGTGAACAAAATAGATAATAGTCTACTGAAGCGCTCCTAGCGTACTAGTCCTGAACTATAAACTCATGCAAGATCTTGTGGCAGCATGCTTAGACGATAAAAGTAATCGGACAGTAATACCCGATGTTGAAAGTGACGTTATGACTGGCGATCTGTTATGAAGGAAGACATAGTTTAATACAGGAATAGAGGAAACAACGCTAAATGTTATTGAAAGCCAAAGAAAATCTTGCAATATATGTTTTTGGTCAACTTAGTGTGATGAAGTTCTGGGAAGTGAAACAACATTTCAAAATATTGACATCTATTTTCAAGCGGAAAAAATAAACTTATGAACACATCAAACAATATTTATAAGACATAAATATTCTTTACTTTATCTACTACGATTTGCCCACTGACATAGTTAATAACGTCATGCACAACTGAAATTTTTGTCCTTCATTTGGACTGATTTTTTCATTTAAATACTATTTAATGAACATTGCATTATCAAATTACAATCTTATTAAAATAAACAATTAGCTTCAGTCTCTTCTGTTACAATATTGCAAAACACCCATTTTTCGGTGTCAGATATACGACCTCGCTTTTCGGTGGACAATAACTGAGATAAATACTGAAGTCGTCATGAAACATTTGCAATTTACCGCCAAACCAAAGTATAATAATAAAATAAAAATGAATAACACAAATTTGTGTGCAAGCCGTGTAATTGTCGACTACAATATGAAAGTCGCGTGACGAAAATAGGTTAACTTCCGATGTCAGCAGACGACCGTTCAATCAAAACAATCTTCTCGAGAAAGCTTAACGTTATGTTGACGTTAGGTGACGGTCTGGTGACGGACAGTATGAATGCCATCATTTTAGAAATACATTTTGGAGTACATTCTAATCATAAACTTCGACATAATGCAAAATATACGTAAATACGAAGGAAAATGGCGGACTAACTGGAGCGGTGACTGCAGCTGACAGCTACTAGCTCGCGCATGCGCAGTGAACCCACTAGTACCGAATTTAGAACTGGCCCTATTTCTTTATCGCTATAATTATCGCGCTTCGATACTAGCGCGATCATACTAGTGCAGCTGTTCAAACGACAGACGGCCGCCATTAACGCAACTTGTTATCAATCTGTTACAAGTTCGTTGGTCGTTTAAAACGGGCTTAAGGAATGGCCTTAGCAGTGCACCGTCAATTTTCATATAGACGACGTTTGTGTCGAACATCTATGAAATCTGACTTGCATGAAGAGCGAGTTTTCAATACAGAGAAATCCTTCGACCCACGACAGAATTCTTGTGGCAAGCGAGGCGAGAATGGCAGGTTAGTTTCGGTGCCACCCCACCTTCGGCCTCCATTTGAATGAAGGGGGGAGGTCCGCCGTAGCCGCGGGCCACCATCCCCTCCCCAGCCCTGCCTTCCCCAACTCCAGGCGAGGTCACTTCGCCCTCACCCCTGACAAGGGTCTCTCCTGCGCCGCCGCCGGCCGCCTGATCCGATTTCACAACCTTCCTACCCGCCGCGGGTTTCGCGCCAAGTCTGGGCCTAAAGCAAACCCCTGTCACTCAGGTGGCCGGGCTAAACCACTTCTCGCCTTTCACGCGCTCCCGATTGGCGTCGCCCTGGAGCAGGAGCGGAAAGTAATGTACAAAGTTTCTGGTTGCAGTGTATGTCACATTACCTTCGTATAAACTGTACAGCGAAGTATCTAAATAGATTTCGTACCATTCTAGCTGACGCCTGTTGCAGAAACCAGTTGTGAATTTGTTAAAAGAATGCAGTCATGGTTTTGAAAAAGTTTTTGTTATTTTTGACGCATTTCGGACTGTGTATCATCCAGAACTAAACTCCGCCCCATACAGGCCGCGAGGGCCGAAGGGGTACCTACCGGCCGCCGTGTCATCCTCTGCCCGCAGGCGTCATTGGAGGGGGGTGTTGCTAGCGCCCCGCACTCCCGGCCGTTGCATCGGTTTTCCAAACAAGAGCCGCTACTTCTCCAACAAGTAGCTCATCAGTTTTGCCTCACAAGGTGTGAGTGCGCCCCGCTAGCCAACAGCAGTAGGCAGATCCGGACGGTAACCCATCCAAGGGCTAGCCAAGCCCGACAGTGCTTAACTTCGGTGATCTGACGGAAACCGATATATCCACTGTGGCACGGCCTTTGGCTTTGTGTATCATCAAATCATATAAAAAATGTCGTGAACCATCATCATAGTTGCCGCGAATACAAAACCTAAAATCATTGGTATGAATCTCGTCGTGAAATTGATATTTTACGTCACAATTCTTCACAATAATCATAGAAGAAGCTTAGGGTTCAACGTCCCGTTGACAGCGTGGTCATTAGAGACGTAGCTTATACTCGGAGCTTTGGGCAAGGATGAGGAAGGAAATCGACCACGCCCTTTGAAAGGAAACATCCATGCATTTACCTGGAGTAATGTAGGGAAATCACGGAAAACCTAAATCTGGATGGACGGAGGTGGATTTGAACCACCGTCCTACAGATAATCATAGGTTTTAATCCACGGTAATTCTGACTGACGATGGTTCACCAACTTTTTTATATGATCTGATAATCCCCAATAAAGGCCTTGGAGCAAGATAAATTATCAATCAAATTTCGCAAGCGTGACTGTATTAACAATATCGTCTTTATTTAAAAATCCACCTTGCTTAGTTTTTCTCCTCAATTCCATTGTAATTAATCAAATTCGTAGTCGTTTCCGTGTTTCGTGTTATATCAATATAGTCTGTCATCTACAATTACTCACGTTTTCAGTTGTAGTGTTGTAGTTGTAGCGTAAATATTATATACATTACTTAAGGCTCCAACTGTCGTTGTTTTCGACTATAGAAATCTCAGAATTTATTAATCTAATGGCAAGTAATTTCAAAATAATGAGTTTCATGAAATGCATACGTATAATTGAGGGTAACAGAAAGCGAAAAATATTTTCTTTTTGGTCAGTTGAAGCTCTGAACGTATATTGTTTGAATTACTACATTACAAGTACTTTCCATTTTTTATTACAGATTTCTTTGGCCCAATTCATGTAGCTGAAGATTTTTTAAATTAATTTCAATATCCGCATTTGAACAGTTCTAAGTGTGTTAGTAACCCTCCTCCCCAGAAATGCGTGATGTATCATTCGGAACCTTTGCCAATTTTCATAACAGGACACTTTTCAACTACATGGGATACTCCGCAAATTACATTTAAGTGCCTGGCAGGAGGTTCATCGAACCACCTTTATACTATTCATCTCCTATTCCCTTCTCAAATAGCGCGCGGGAAGAAAGAACATATGAATTTCTCAGTTCGAGCTCTGATTTCTCGTATTTTATTCAGATCATCGTTTCTGCCTTTGAAGTAGGAGTCAGCAATATATTTTCGCATTGGGAGGAGAATTTTGGCGATTGGAGTTTCGTAAGTATCAATGCAATGCGCTTTCTAAAGGATCTGCGGACGCGATGTAACATCGTCGATGTCATGGATCGACATGCGTCCTCGATGCGGCGTTTTAGATAATCTGGGAATGTGGATTTGGTGACATAAACACGATTCTTTAGATATCCCGACAAAAAGAAATCTGTGTTCATTCGGGCGACCTTTCGGACCATGAATGAGGATCATGGCACCCCAAACATCTTCCTGCAAACCTGTTGCTTAGTTCTTCCACAACAGCAAGCACAGAAATGGCTGGGTGACCATCGTACTGCATCCACATATGGACTCTCGTGTGTAGACAAACATGGTGAAGGAGACCACCCAAACTGTCGTCTTTAAAAGAGCGGTATAACTCGTCTGTCAGTGTATTAGGGAAGTAGTGTGGAGCGATGATTTCATCGCCAAGGATTCTACACCATATATTAACAGACCACCTACGTTGACGGTCGACAGGTAGTACCCACTGAGGATTGTCTGCTGCCCAGTAATGGACGTTATGGCGATTCACTGCACCATAATTTGTGAAGTTTGTAAAGAATCCCGCTTGAAATTTCGCCTGGCCCATTCACAGAGTGTAACTCTCGCGCCGAAATCAATCCCATGCAGCTCCTGGGTCAGTGACAGGCGGTACGGATCGAACCTGTGGCCGTGTACTTACTATACGACAAACAAGTGTCAGACTGACACCAGTTTTTGCAACAAAGGCTCGGAAGCTGACATGAGGATCCTGGAGTACTGCAGCTAAAACAAACACCCCTACTTAATACTTCGTGTGTTACTGCGGTCCATTACCAAGCTGCCGGTTTCTCGAAGTCGTTGTTAGGCACATAAGAACGTAATGGCTGCCGCAGCTCTTTACTAGGATATCTCACGGCATACGCCATGGATGCTTCAGTGTCATCATGTCGGTACTAGCGGAGCATCAGCAACATGTCAACGTACTCGTTGTTCAAGTACACCATCTTCATCCGATGGCAGTAAAAGTTGTATATTGAGCCCCGTTTGTTTGTGTCGGGTGTATGGTCGTGTGCGGCGACAGCCGTCAGTGTAACAGCTCATCTAGGAAGCTTCTCGTTGCGTGACACCGGAGACGTTACAACTCTGCCGCACCACATTCACAAGACGCATGGCGTTACATGCAGCGTGTGTATCTGCCACTGAAACTTTGAAGGGTTGTAGCTCCAAACTAAACTAGATAGTAATTTAATTGAAATAAATGATACACAGACGGTGATAGTGATTCCAGTGCATTATAGAAACAACTTTTATTACATTTAAATATTGTATATTTCTGCTGTACCACTTTGGAAAATAATACGATCTTGTCACAATATCAGTCGTTGAAAAAAATTTCACACATACTATGTTAAGATCTCCACAGACAGTGAAACGTTTCTTATGGTGACCTACCGCAATAAACATTTCTGTCGCCTATTCCATCGTATCTTACAGATGCAATCACATTTAATGAAACATCGTGTATATAACTGGCTACCGTAGATCTCTCCAAACATTGCGTGTTGCTTTATGCGAGGCGTGTGTGGTATCTGCCCTGAAACTTTGAAGGGTTGTAGCTCCCTAACTAAACTTGATAAGAATGTAATTTAAAATGATGTATACACAAGTGGTGTTACTGACTCCAGTGCATCATAGAAACAACTATTCTTACATTTAAAAAAGTGTATCTTTTTGCTATAACTTCTTGGAAAATAACACAATAGTATCTCTCAGACGATCCGTCATTGAATCGCAAATTTCACACATACTACGTTCCTATCTCCGCAAACAGTATAAACGGATGGTGACCTACCGCAATAAATATTTCCGTCGCCTATTTCTTCGTATCTTACACAAACAAATTTAGTGAAACACCCAGTATATATCCGGCTACCGTAGGTCACTGTTGATTGTAGCTGTACTCTCCAAACATATAACAACTGTAGGCAGGCAGATTAACATTTATTTATAAGTACGTAAACTTCCGCGGCCAGAGTCAGATGGTATAAGAGTTTTCTGGGTGTTGTACCGCGTCATGATGTAAGAAGGTTATTACTTTAATAAAGTAATAACCTACTTACATCATGACGCGGTACAACACCAAATGTTCAAATGTTTGTAGAGCTTATGGGACTTAACTACGGGGTCATCAGTACCTAACCTTACAAATTATGAACTAGCCATTTCTAAGGACTGCACAAATATCCATGCCCGATAGGGGATTCGAATCCCCGACCGTAGCGGCGTTGCAGAACATGACTGGCGCGCCGCAGACCGCTCGGCCACTGCGGCCGGCGGTACGACACCCAGAAAAAGTTTATGTCATGTAACATTTATTTCTTTCCTTTTGGCACAGGAGCCTGAAGATGTTAATGATGTGCCGAAATCGTTTGCCGAACTGAGAAAGCAGTACTTTGGATGCATTGCAGCTGTTCGGATCGTTTTCCTACGAGTGTTCCCACAGATGCCGCGCGGGAGTAGTCGACGGTCTGGAGCGTCAGGTTGCGGATTACGTCAGGAGTTAGAATCCCCTCTCAGACATGGTTGTTAGTGCCGTCTTTCGTATAATGTAGTTCATAAGTAGTTTGTTAGTTTAGGAACTGATGACCCCGCAGATAAGTCCCATAAGCTTTACAAACTGTGAACTAGGTCGTTATTCATATGGCAGGAATCGCCTAGTATGAACTATGTCGTTAGTTATGAAGTAATATATTTATATATTTTTAGGACAGCAATTAATTATTTTGGGTCGCCACCATATTTCTCCAAAATAGGAAAAATTAAAATGTTACTGATCAGCTATGATGTGATCATATTTTCAAACATATAATAAACAGAATGAAATTTTCACTCTGCAGCGGAGTGTGCGCTGGTATGAAACTTCCTGGCAGATTAAAATTGTGTGCCGGAACCGGGACTCGAACCTGGGACCTTTGCCTTTCGCGGGCAAGCGCACTACCGACTGTGCTATCCCGACACGACTCACGATGCTGCCTCATAACTTTACTTCCGCCAGTACCTCGCCTCCTACTTTCCAAACTTCACAGAAGCTCTCCTGCGAACCAAGCAAGACTAGCACTCCTGGAAGAAAGGATATGGTGGAGACATGGCTTAGCCAGAGCCTAAGGGATGTTTCCAGAATGAAATTTTCACTCTGAAGCTCTCCTGGGAGCTGGGAGGAGAGCTTCTGTGAAGTTTGGAAACTAGGAGGCGAGGTACTGGCGGAAGTAAAGTTGTGAGGCGGCATCGTGAGTCGCGTCGGGATAGCACAGTCGGTAGTGCGCTTGCCCGCGAAAGGCAAAGATCCCAGGTTCGAGTCCCGGTTCCGGCACACAATTTTAATTTGCCAGGAAGTTTCATATAATAAACATTCCTACTCTTGCAATGTATCAGTTGTACCAAACAAACAAAAATATACTTCAAAAATTATTGGTAAACTGTGGAATTTAACTATTCTGTTTCCCCTCCAAAATAATGAAAAATGCATGTTCTTAAATGAAAGATAATCTGTTCAAAATCAATTTATTATAATTAAACATGTAATAAATCAGATGGCATTTCCTATCATCTAAAACAGATAATGGGATTAACAGAATCTTTTACAAATGTTAAAACATTGAGACACAAAAAATGACTAGCTGAGTCAAAAGTCGGAGGTTTTGCAAAACAGAATGCTTTTAGATTCGTTACACAGGGGCTTGAAATTATCGTTAACTCTAAACTCCGCAGAGTAAATAGGCAGATCTCAAAAGAATAAAATAAGGGGCAGAATCCAACAAGTCTGATTCATATAACCCTCCAGCAAGTGCGTCACCTTACCCACACAGATGATCATTGAAGGCAGCGTCTCAGGCTCACAGGCAGCAGGCGATGGGAGCGGATGAGCTGAAATTTTTGAGCTGAAAATGAGCTGAAATGAGCTGAAATCCGACCGTAATTGCTGCGACCTGTTAAGCAGGGTCGACATGTAACTTAACACAGCGTCACTGGCGTCGGCGTCGCTAGGCAGCTGCTGTGCGATTCTATCACGCTAGTAGACTAATCAACATTTTGCATAGGAGACACAAAGCCCACTTGGCACAAATCGATCAGTCACTTGCGTAATAAGATCTGTAAAAGCAATGCCCGATTCGCAAAGGCGCGAATGCTCAAATAGAGACTTCTAGCAAAACGAAAACTGAACTGTGGCCGCTCACAGCGTAAACACCGGACAATGTAGCCTCCGTCTACAAGAATCCGAATCTTTGGAATCACACACAAGTCTAACCAGAGGACCGTTTAAGACGATGTCCTCCCCGCGAATCTAAACGGAGTATTCCGTGTCTCCCGAGGTCCATACACTTTGGACAATCAGACAGTAGTCTTCGTACGTCCTCGCGCTCTGCCGCAGCTCACGGCAAGTGCCCGGCGGCCACATCCACGCGCGAAAAGACGCACCAATCTCTGCTAACGGCCAATAGTCCAACCAATCGGATGGCGTAGTGCCGTTGACAAATTGTTTAACTGTCATGCCAAAATAATCTGCCGAATCAGGACGCGTTCTCTGCGGCTGCCAAGAGGCTCCGCCCACGCCACCAAAGCATCCCGCGGATATCACCGTTCCCAGGGTGAATGCCCTGCTACGGTCACACGACCTAAAAATGTAAACGTTGTGCTATATATACAGCCGCTGGAGCCAAACCCCTGGGGTGCCAGACGGGCAGAAAGCTTTCCTCTCAACCTAACCATTTGTCACACTGACAGTGTTCAAACTCTGCTGCTTTCTAGGAAGTTTTTTAGATAACGCCAAGGCCAATACGTCTCCATAAACAGCCTGGGGCCCCGAGCACTAGAATGACTAAAAAGGCAGTCCTCACTATCGCCCACTGTAAACCGTGGGCCAGCATTGTGTAAAGCGTCTCACACACTTTAAAAAAATTCTGCCAGGTATACTCCGCCGCCTGTAGCGTCGGCGCCAAACAGGTCAAGACAGCCCCTCTCGTCCTTCCCCGAAGGCGAGCGAAAGTTGGTGGGAGGGGGAGACCTCCAAGAGTGTGTCTGCTCTATGCGGCCTGACCGTGCCGAACATGTAAAACCAGTTTTAGCAGCCAAGCTGCGCCAATAAACATTAAAATCCCAAAATTTTCATATAAACGTAGAATGTACTACAATCCCAGGAGCCGGCCGTGGTGGCCGCAGGGACTAAGGCACTCCAGTAACGGTCTGCACGGCCACTACGGTCCGGGGTTCGAATCCCCCCTCGGGCATGGATATTTGTGCCGTTCTAGTTCGTAAGTAGTTCATAAGTAGTTTGTAAGTTTAGGGACTGATAACCACGTAGTTAAGTCCCATAGACTATACAAACATTTATACAATAAGTAAAATAAAATTTATACAATCCCAGGAGCCCATCACCCCTGATGTGTCCACAAAGGCACAGAAATCAAAATAAATAAAGATCTACAAAGAAAAATGTTACATATTTCAATAATTAGCGTAAAGAGAAAGGTACAGTAACACAAGGTTAGTATGAAAAATAGACTAATTACAGCCCCTGTCTCACAAAACATTTGAACTTTTTGTTCCCGGGCGCTTTCTAACATCCAATCACCCACTTAATATCGATTCACGGATATGTTTCAATGGTTCTGGTCATTTAAATGACTAGTTTACACAGTGAAGTGCCTGTCGGTGAGTTGTTGTCACAGTGACTGTGTATATCGACAACGGAAGCTGATGAGCTCCGAGTTGGGTAACGTCACACTCTGTGCAGGGCTTCCTGCCTGCAGGCGGTCGGCCAGCTGTCCCGCGTCCGCTGCTTCAACATGGGCGCGCTCTGACGTCACAACACTGTGGCCGATCATATTGGGACAGCCGGCCTCTATCAGCTGTGCGGCTGTTTGCTCAGGCAGGGCCGCGAGCGCGTAATCCGACACAGGGCGCGCGCCGCTGTTTGCCTAAGAAGGACTGAAGAGGAAACACCGCCTGAATGTAAATAGTGGACGCTCCGTGTCAACCAAAAGCCGACGGAATGTAGCAGTGCCAATATGGTTACTGTGCGACGGGAGTATTTTATTCCCCTAAACATATATGTTTATTTTACACTGTATGGACGTTTGTGTTCAAATACTTGACTGACATAAAATATTAAAGGCTACTACGAAGAGAAGTGTATCGTCAGGCGTGCCCCAGGGGAGTGTGATGGGACCGCTATTATTTTCTACCTATATAAATGATCTGATGGACAGAGTAGTAATTTGAGGCTGTTTGATGATGATGCTGTGGTGTATGGGAGGGTGCCGTCTGTAACTGACTGTAATAGCATACAGGATGACTTAGACAAAATTTCTAGTTGGTGCGAAGAATGGCAACTAGCTCTCAATATAGAAAATTGTAAGGTGATGAGCAAGAGTAGGAAAACCAATCCTATAATGTTCGAATACAGCATTAGTGGTGAGCTTCTTGATGCTGTCGCGTCGTTCAATATCTAGGCGTAACATTGCAGAGCGATATCAAATGGATAGGCGGACTGCCGACTTCGGTTTATTGGGAGAATTCTGGGAAGATGTACTTCACCTGTAAAGGAGACTGCGTATAAAACGCTTGTACGACACGTCTTGAATATTGCTCAAGTGTTTGGAACCCGCAGCAGATCAGTTTAAAGGAATACATAGAGGAGGTTCAGAGGCGAGCACCTAGATTTGTTACCGGTAGGTTAGACCAATGCGCGAGTGTCACGGAAATGCTCCGGCAACTCAATTGGGGATCGCTGGAAGAAAGACGACGTTCTTTTCGTGAATCTCTATTGAGTAAATTTAGAGGGCCGGAATTTGAAGCTGAGTGTAGTACGATCTTGCTGCCGCCTACTTACATTTCGCGTAAAGATCACAAAGACAAGAGAAATTAGGGCTCGTACGGATGCATATAGGCATTCTTTTTTTTTCCACGTTCCATTTGGGAGTGAAGTAGGAACGGAAGTGCCTAATAGTGGTGCGGAGTACCCTCCGCCACGCACCTTACGGTGAATTGCGGAGTATGTATGTATGTAGAGAAATGTGCGGTTAAAATGTAGCAGAACATTACCGAATGCCACGCAAAGGCAATGTATTTTAAAATAAATCATTTTAAAGAAGTAAAGAAAATTGTTAAAATATTTCTTAAGCTTATGGGACTTAAATGCGGCGATCATCATCCCCCAAACCTACAAACTACTTGTTGTGGCTATGTAGACTTTCAACGTGCAGGAGTTCTACGGACCTTGGTAAAACGAGCATATTCCATCTCGGATGCTGAAAATTTACCTCAAGAGCTGCAATATCTCAAGAATGTGTTCCACCAAAATGGCTATAGAGACATGCAGATTCGGCGGGATTTTGAGTTCGGACCACCACGTGAACTAGCTGAAGACACTTCCAGTTCTGTCGCTTTCCTTCCTCATGCTGGTAACGTGTCTGCCAAGATAGGAAGGAATTATAAGAAACACAAAGTGTATTTTTCGTCCGCCAGCTAAGACCAGAGCACTCCTTGGCTCTGTCAAAGATGATTTAGGCCAAAGAAAGCCTGGAGTTTACAAAATACCTTGTGAGTGCGGCAAAACTTACATTGAACAGACTGTTCGCACCGTCAGTGACAGATGTGTTGAACGTCACCGCCGTACGCGATTAATGCAGCCTGACCACTGTCTCTCAGAGAGTCACAGGATGCTATACGACGAGACAAGTTGTTGTAACAACCTCACATTACTGGGATTGTGTTTTGAAGAAATCAGATGAAATCAGAATAACTACAACAAAATTAATCGTGACAGTGGTTATTTTCTGAGTAAATCGTGGAATCTTGTGTTATCAGACCTAAAGAAACATCGGCATCTGCATCAAAAAGCAACGAATGACAATCTATAACGATCTATCGTTTTTGACATTAGCCATCACTGGAGGCATTACAACTTCTCTCGCAGCAGGGGTCAGCAGCTACGAGTAAACGCACGCCCTCTGTACTTAGCGCAAGCGCCTTCGTACTTTCGTTGCGTATGTAGAGCCAGCCATTCCATAGTTTCACTCAGTCACGGCGAGAGCGGCTTAGCTTCCTCACCTGATGGTGGCGGCCAGTTGGACCGCAGAAATATTGTGTTCAGATGACAAAATGATCCGGCTGGAAACCCGTGAAGAATTTGATCTTACCAACTACTTACAAACTACCTGATACTAAAGACAACACAAACACCCATGCTCGAGGGAGGATTAAAACCTCCGATGGGGAACGGCCTCGCACATCGTAGTAGAGCGCCTCAATGCGCTCGGTCACTGCGCCGTGATAGTAAAGAAAAGTGCCGCTATCGGCACTCTTTAAATTCAGACTTCAGGCACATTCTTCCCGTGCGGCGATGGACACTCCTATATGAGTGTGAGTGTGTGTTGTCTTTACCCTTGCGAGGTTACCGCGCGCGCGCGTCCCTTCCTCAGCGAAGAATGTGTTTTGATGCCTCTGACGCTGAGGTGCAGCGAACTTTTCAAACACATAAATATTTATACTTTATGTTTTCGTTATCGAGTTTCTCTTTGGAAAGTACATCTTTTGTTACGTTTGGTGACCAATTCCTTGGAGCACGAGAATTCCCATAAGGTTTTCTACCTCATCATTTCAAGTATCCTGCCAACTACGAACCCTGGAGCGTGGTGCTAAATTTGCTATGAACTGTCTTGTAAGTCTGTTGAGCTATTATTTTGCGTAATGTATCAAAACACTCTAAACAGTCCATCATGTCATATTGTTTCAGAGGCTTAACTGTACCGGTACTACCACTGAACAATGCCAATTCACTTAGCACGCACAAATGCACTGCGTACCGTCTATTGCAGTAGTGTCTCGTCCTCAGTTGTTTCTGAATCGAAGTCATTTTCACTAGCATCAACATCCGTGTCTTGAAAACTTTCAGATTTGTCTCTGAAATTATCGTCACTTTCTAAAAGAAGCTACTCTGATAAATTTCTAATTTTCACCATTGCAAAAGTTTGCTTAATAAAGCGGGTGCGTTATTCGACGCAAACTGAAGACGCGTGGCCTAGAGGAAACTGTTATAATTATCCCCAAAATACGCAGTGTTGACTGAATAGAGCAACCAATGTAGTGGACAAAGCTCGTCTAATAACACAGTTGCCATGTCACGGTGAAATCTCGTCATTGTGCGTAGGTATCCAGGCCATGTTCTATTAATCGGGGGAGACTTCGACCTTGATAGATTAGCACCTCTCTAATTACATTTCAGGTGATACAGACAAGTAGTCTTGGGAGCTAATTTTGGACACATTCTCCGGAAATTGTCTTGAGCACGTGAACCGACAACCCCCGCGCAATGGGAATATTTCACAACATATAGCTACGAACAGGCCTGACATTATTAACGATGTCTGTGTAGAAATAGGAGTTAGTGATCTTGATGTCATAGCATCGATGCTGACCAAAGTTCTTAAGCCAATAAAAAAGGCTAGGAGCGTGTTTTTGTTAGGAAGAGCCGACAAGCAATTGTTAGGATCGCATTTAGAAAATGTATGGGTATCGTTTAGTTCCGGTACAGTGGATGTAGAGGAATTGTGGACATTCATTGTAAACCCTTCAGTTGAATATGTCTCTGGACGATTACCTATACTAGCTTAATTCCCACTGCTTCGCACGCATAAGCTGGGTGGATAAAAGCTTCTACTTCTAAATATTCAAATTTCCATAGATTTATCTTTAAAAATGTTTACCTAATGTTTACCTAATTAAGCATTTTGATTCAACTTGCCACCCCCTATTGCACCATTGATGGCAGAGTTCAAAACATCCCGATATATATATATATATATATATATATATATATATATATATATATATTCTAACCCTGGTTCCAAATCCACATTTTTGTTGCTAGTATCAAAATAGACTTAATAGGACCCTTAAAAGGTATTCCCATATTTCACCCGCTTAATGGTTGAATTTCTAAAGATACCGAAACACGGGTTCTTAAAATTCCAATCAAAAATCTAAATCCGAAGTTTTGTATTTCTTGCTTTAAAATTGCCTGAATAGCAACGCATTAAAAAAAAAAAAAAAAAAAAAAAAAAAAAAAAAAAAAAAAAAAAAAAACGTTAATCCCCTATCTCATCACCTTAGGTATGGGAATATCGAAAAATCGATGATGACTACAGTTAAGATAAACAACGTCTACATATTTCCAGTTTCTATTGTCTGTAGATTCACTTACCAGTGCCGTTTTCTGTCTTTTAGAAACAGATCACGAACGCGAAATTTCTTTCTTAAGCTTTGGCATCTTTCTTGGTAGTTTTCAAACTGCAATATGCAATTCTTTTTGTTTACCCGTGCGCTTGAAGAAAGTGCATCACGTTTCGCTCTATACAACATCTTTGCTATTATAGCGTCAAAAGTCATTGCTGGTCTTCTGTCCGAATTTTATGTAAGCTGACGACTTTCAACCACTGTATCTTCCCCTCTCTTATAGATATCGACATGTAACTGCTACGGTATACAAAGGGAGACTTTGTACTACAACAACACAGAGATCGTTCGTCTCCATTGTGTAGTCTTTGCTGAAGAGCAACATATTGACTCCCACTCGCAGAATTTTATATCTGCATCTGTATGGGATACTCTGCCAATCACATTTAAGTGCAAGGCAGAGGGTTCATCGAACCACCGTTATACTATTTTATCTCTCACTCCATTCTCGAATAGCGCGCGGGAAGGGAGAACACCTGAATCTCTCCGTTCGAGCTCTGATTTCTCGTGTTTTATTCTGATGATCATTTCTACCTATGTAAGTGGGAGTCAACAATATATTTTCGCATTGGGAAGAGAATTTTGGCGATTGTAGTTTCGTAAGTAGCCCACGCCGCAGCGATAAGCACCGTTGTTGTAATGATCCCCATCCCAGATCCTGTATCACTTTCGTAACGCTGTCTCCCCTGTAACGCGACAATACGAAACTAGCTGCTCTTCTTTGGACTCATTCGATGTCCTCCCTCAAACCCACCTGATAAGGATCTCGCGCTGGGCAGCAATACTCCAAAAAAGGACAGAAAAGCGTAGTGTATGCAACCTCTTTAGTAGTTCTGTTGCATCTTTTAAAGATTCTGCCAATAAAACGCAGTCACTGTTTCGACATTCCCACGAAATTATCTATGTGTTCATTCCAGATAGGTCTGAAGTAATAGTAATTCCTAGGTATTTTGTGGAGTTTACGGCCTTCGGTAACTTTCAACTCCCATATCTTCCATCCTCTTATCGTTATCAACCCTCTACCACTGTAGTGCACAATGGGAGACTAATACCTAGTACCACATACATTCTTCTTCTACTGTATTACTTTCCCCCGTTTCAGCCAATCCCTGCCTGATGCTCCCTTTGAAACTCTCAACCACCTCTGGTTCCTTCAATTTGTCCAGGTTCCATCTCCAGTTCTTCCTTTCTGCAGTCCCTTAAGTTTTAATATGCAGTTCATGACGATTAAGTTATGGTCAGATTCTATATCTGCCCCTGGATATGTCTTACAGTTTAAAACCTGGTTTCTAAATCTATTACTTACCATTATAAAGTCAATCCGGTACATTTCAGTGTCTCCTGTCTCTTCCACGTATAAAGCCTTCTTTCATGATGGTTAAACCAAGTGTTCATTAAATTGTAGTATTCGCAAAATTCTAACAAACCATCTCCTCTGTCATTCCTTTCCCCCCCCCCCCCATCACAATCACGTTTTCGTCTCCCTTAACTTACTGAATGATTTCTTTTTCCTCCTCATACATTTCTTCGATATCCTCATCATCGGTCGTGCTAGTTGGCATATACATTTGCACTACTGTGGTCGTAATGGGTTTCCTACGATAATGCGTTCACTACGCTGTTCATAGTAACTTATCCGCATTCCTATTTTCTTATTAATTTTCAGACCTACTCCTGCGTTACCAGCAACTGCTTTTGTATTTATAACCCTGTACTCACCTGACCAGAAATCCTGTTCATCCTGCCGTCGAATTTCACTAATCACTACTATATCTAACTTCAACATATACAATTAATCCAAGAGTCTACACAGTTTCAGCCGACCAGTTGCATAAAATAGTTTACATCTATAAACCTTTACCCAGGTTTCGACAAATTAATTTTGCCTTCTTCAGAAGGATACCTAATGAAAACGTGACACACAAATATGAAAAATAGTACAATACAAAGGTGTTTTTAACGTAAGAAATTAAATTCCTTTATAGGTGAAAATGTACTTACAATAAGCTCACATTAAAGTTGTTAAAATGTGGCTGACTCCATGTCAATAGATTAAAATTTTAAAATTTAAAACAAAGTCACATTATAAAATTTTGGAGCATGTCCACGCACAGGTCAAGTGAGCACAGCGTACTGGCAAAGGCGACAGAGCCCTAGTGACGTGCGCCCGCACTAGGTGGCGCCAAGAGGGCTGATAGGCGTGCGCGCAGTCGCGGACGCGAATGAATTTGACAAACGGGAACTATGTGTAATATGATACTGAAGGGAACATAAAATAAAATGGGAAATAAGATGCAAAGAAGTCTGGAGCCGAGCTATGTGGGTGGCATAATATATATACGTTTTTGAGGACAATAAACACCGTGCAGGAACAAGTATTGCATTAACAAATGTCAAACAGTATAGGTTTGAAACCTTCTAGGTATTGTCTACTTGCAAGTTGAAGTTGGTCGTTCAGCATATTACGATCGTTGATGATGAGGTGTTTTAAAATTTCATATTCTTCCCATAAATCAAGTTTCCTTCCCTTGGCTTCTCTATGCAAAATTACAGTGTGCTCCAACGATTTAGGGACATGATCTGCTACAAGCAAATGCTCGGCAAAGGTAGAATTGTGTACATTTGTTAACGCAATACTTGTTCCTGCACGGTGTTTATTGTCCTCAAAATTCTAGAGTCGCATTTGTTTATAGTTTTATACTGTTGTGATGCTTAATGTTTATCATCAGATTTCTAGTGGCGCCCTTGTTTATATTTTTCTGGTGTTGTGATGTGTGGTGTTTGTACCGTTCCCTCCCACCGGGTGCGTGCTGTTTGTTTGTAGGTTGTGGTGCATGCACTATGCTGGCCGCTGAATATTTTCTAACTTTTCTTTCTCTAATTTTTACGTGTACGCACGTATATATATTCTGCCACCCACATAGCTCGGCTCCAGACTTCTTTGCATCTTATTTCCCGTTTTATTTTATGTTCCCTTCAGTATCATATTACACATAGTTCCCGTTTGTCAAATTCATTCGCGTCCGCGACTGCGCGCACGCCTATCAGCCCTCTTGGCGCCACCTAGTGCGGGCGCACGTCACTAGGGCTCTGTCGCCTTTGCCAGTACGCTGTGCTCACTTGACCTGTGCGTGGACATGCTCCAAAATTTTATAATGTGACTTTGTTTTAAATTTTAAAATTTTAATCTATTGACATGGAGTCAGCCACATTTTAACAACTTTAATGTGAGCTTTATTGTAAGTACATTTTCACCTATACAGGAATTTAATTTCTTACGTTAAAAACACCTTTGTATTGTACTATTTTTCATATTTGTGTGTCACGTTTTCATTAGGTATCCTTCTGAAGAAGCCAAATTAATTTTGTCGAAACCTGGGTAAAGGTTTATAGATGTAAACTATTTTATGCAACTGGTCGGCTGAAACTGTGTTGACTCTTGGATTGTTGTTGCACCGTTGCTGAATTGCAGCCATGTTTAAAACATATACAATTCTTTTTTTTATATTTTCTAACTTACCTACGCGATTATAGGCACAAACACCGCATGTACAGAGCGTCCCAGCTATCTTGTCCACCCAAAATATCTCTGGAACAATATCACCTATTGGAAAACGACTTTCACCGGTATAATTGTACGGCTGGGGACCATGAATATTTGGAAACATTCTAAAACGAAAGCAAATGTGTTTTTAATACAAACTTACGTTGTTTTTAATGGATACCCATTATTTTTTCTTCAGCAATCCATAGCATGACAAATTACATAAACAATGGCGTTGATTGCATCGCAATATTCCAATTACGTCCCGAGATAATGCGACGCGAAGTTGACGCTTGAAATACGTGAAACGCGCAGCTAGTGCACGTCCTGATGAGCACCATGAGGTTCTCGCCTGAGTCTCAGGACATGCGCTAGCCGCGCGTTTCGCGTATTTCAAGCGTCAACTTCGCGTCGCAATATCTCGGGATGTAATTGGAATATTGCGATGTAATCAACGCCACTGTTTATGTGATTTGCCATGCTATGGATTGCTGAAAAAAAAGGTATCCATTAAAAGAAACATAAAATTGTGTTAAAAAACACATTTGCTTTCGTTTTAGAATGTTTCCAAATGTGTACGTTCATGGGCCCCAGCCGTACATTGATACCGGTGAAAGTCGTTTTCCAATAGCTGTTATTGTTCCAGAGATATTTTGGGTGGACAAGATCGCTGGGACATCCTGTATATATTAAGATTTATACCTATTCCACGGTTTAAATTAAGTAAATTAATTAAAGCGGAGTAGTTTAAGTTCATTGCTTCGAGACGTGGTTCAGGAAAAGCAAGAGGAAAACCCAGGGCTGCTTAGTTTTCTCTTACCGTTATCTAGATATTCACGGAAATGTTTTTGTGTCCCAGTCCCGTCGCCGCTTTTGTGTCTCGTTTCCGTCGTAGGTGTCTGTGGCCGAGTAGAACGACCGACACAGGAATAAAGGATGCACGCTTGTGCAGGTAGGAGGTGACCAGCCAGTGGGACAGCAGAAACTAGAAACACTAGAGTAAATTAGAACGACATGTATATTTCTTAGAGACTTAGTGATACTTAACTTTTACATAGCTCAGTACTGCAGAATGCTGACACATAGTTGAGCTAGAGGCCTGCCTAGTGCCTGTCCGATAGCCAAGTCTTCACTGGTACCTATCTGATTCCGAAGTGTTAACTAGTTCCTATCTCAGTCCCAAGTGAACGAAGTCGTTCAGTGGCGGCCACGAGCGGGATAGCAGCAGAGGGCGCTCGTGGCTGACGTCGTAAGAACGCCGCGCCGTGCGTGCATGGCGGCGCGCGGCGAAAGTAGGTGGCGCGCACTTTATACTTGTGCGACACCACAGTTGTGAATGATATTCAGTTCATCAGCTGTACGGCAGCAGCTCTCTCTCTACCGGACCCGCCTGACTGGAAGGCATCCACAAAGCGCAGTGAAATTTTCATGCGTGCCTGACTGGATAACGCGAGCGACAGCCTGCAATTCCCGCTAAAAGCTCCCAGCCGGTGAAGTGGCGCAACGCTCGCCCTTTCCACCGGGCGACTCATCGCTGCCGTTTGAAACGCCGGCGTCTGTCCGGCGGCAGCGGACGCGCAAGTGCTTGCTCAACGCAACCGAGCCGTGCGCCGCCGATGAGTGACGTCCGCGTGCGACCGACGCGGACGACTGAAAGGCAAAGCAGTTTAACGGCGGGGCGGCCGCTCTGAAAGGCGGCGCATTATTGGCGCGCTGTGCCGCGGTAGCCGAAGCGGAGCGGGCGCGCGCGGCTGAGCACACACACACGTACAGCGGATGTGGGTCGATGGCGGGGTCGCTCCTAATTTGCAGCCGCTTCACACATCGGCTAATGAGACTGACCAGCCCGCACCGCCGCCAACACACGAGCCGGGCACCCGGCTCTTACGTAATGGCTTCCGCCACAGAACGGATCTCGCCCGGTTCTGGTAACGAAGCTCTCTGGCAGGGAAATAATTTGAAATTTCTCACCTTAGCATGATACGTGGAAAATGTAAAAAGTTTCGTGAATGCTGTCACACAACAAACAAAACAAAAAGTACAAACATATGTTTAGGGCTTAAAACAAATAAATTATTTATCAATGTAAATATGAAATTAGTAACCCTGAGACGGTTTTTCGTCTCGAATATGTCCAAGACTTTTTAGGTAAAGGAGAGGCAATGAATTAAAATTTGCAATGCGGCTGGGAATCGAACCCGGACCTCCATGCTTACTAGGCAGATGTCTTACATTTTTTTTTTTTTTTTTTTTTTTTTTTTTTTTTTTTTTTTTTTTTTTTTTCGTGTGGCAGATCTATGGTTTGCGGTCGTTCGTGGTTGTTGGTTGAAGGGTTGGCTCAGCTTCTTCTTTTTTTTTTTTTTTTTTTTTTTTTTTTTTTTTTTTTTTTATCGCGTTTAGTCCCCTGACCGGGCGCGCTGAGCCACGGCCCCGGCACTGTTAGACCACCACATCACTAACGATAAGGCGCCTCGTAATGCTCTAAGCGCTGCGGTGGAGTAGCCGAGCGGTCTAAAGCGTCTCGCTGCGGAGCGCGCGGTTGCTCGCTGTGGAGGTTCGAGTCCTCCCTGGGCATGGGTGTGTGTGTTTGTCCTTACGTTAGTTTACCTAGGTTTAAGTACTTTGTAAGCTACGGACTGATGACCACGCAGTTTGGTCCGATAGATTTACAAGCATTTGATTTGAATAGCCTAAGTACGACATCCCTCCACGTCACAAATTTTAATTCAGCTTCTGTGTTCCATACATAACTGCCACTACTGCCAGGCTCTCGATGCAACGGAATGGCACCTCGGCAATGGACATGGTGGAACATTCCTGCTAACATGATATAAATATCAAATTACATATAAATTCAGTAACCCTGAGACTGTTTTTCGTCTCGAATTGGTTCTAGACATTAAAGATAAAGGAGAAGCAACGAATTAAAATTTGTGATGCAGCCGGGAATAGAACTCGGACCTCAATGCTTACTAGGCAGACGTCTTACTGTTAGACCACCACATCACTAACTGTCTATGGAACACAGAAGCTGAATTAATATTTGTGACCTGGAGGGAAGTCATACTTGGATTATTCCGAGGCGCCTTATGCTTTGTGATGTGGTGGTCTTACGGTAACACGTCAGCCTAGAAAGCATGGAGGTCCATGTTCGATTCTCGGCCACATCACAAATTTTAATCAATTACTTCTTCTTAATCTGTAAATATATTATTATTTATGAAAATTCATTGTAACGATGATTCAGGATCCGCAACTGTGAAATTATTTATCTTTTATTTTCTCGTCGCAGTTGCACAATTTTGAATTCTGTGACTAGTTTCGGGTGGGACCGTCCGTTTTCAAACCATTAACCTTGGTTGGTTTTAAACCGTAACAAATGCAGATGCATGTTAGCTAAAATTGTTGTACATTACAAAACTCTGTAGATATATAACTAGTTTACATTTAAAATTGCAGTTAAAACTGGTGTTACTTCCACGGGCCTCTAGAGTTTTATAACGTACAACAGTTTTAGCAGCCATTTTTACATGCATCTGGATATATTAAGGTTTAAAACCAAGGCTAGTGGTTTGAAAATGGACGGTCTCGTCCGAAACTAGGCACATAACTCAAAATTGTGCAACTGCGACGAGAAAATAAAAATAAATAATTTCACAAATATTAGTAAATAAGTAATGCAACCAGCCACAAGATTTGTGTAAATCAATTTATTTCACCTTTACTAGTTTCGGACCTGAGCCCGTCATCGGACGGTAGAGTTGATTTCATCTCCACACTGAGTGCTAAAATAACAAAGTAATGTTAATCCGTAGAATGAAAAGTTTACATATTTCTATCCCAAGTAAATCAAAGTTTTCTTTCATGGATTGTTTTCATATGAATTTACATCTATTCTTATACACTGAACTTACTTCAGAGAAAACATATTTGTAACCTATGAATTCGCTTAAGTTTGTTTATGATAATATTTTTCTTCAGAATCACCAGTAGTATCACGCCTCAAAGGTTGCACCATTCCTCCTGACACTCTGTAAATGTAATAAATGGAAAAATATTAGCTTGCGCAAAACCATTAATGTCCAAATGTCCCTGCTTGATTTCTTTGAAATTTTGAAACCATGTTCCATTACAGTACTGAAACGCGTGTAAAGCTTATGTCTGCCTATGTATTTAATATTTTCATTTTATCCAAACTGTTTCCCATTATAAATTTATATAAATTCGTATATTTAAAAATTAGGTACAAATAAACACTTGCACATTCCAGTGCATCCTGTTGCAAAATTTTGGAGCATTAGGTCAAGACATGTAATAGATACGACCTACAGCATTATTTAAACTCAGATACCAGCCAATTTCCTGAACTAAGCAATGTTTTTGATACACGTGTGAAGACATAAACAAAGGTCCACGAAACGTATCTAAGTATACAGTAGATTATCTAAGTAGCATATAAAGTAAATAAATAATATTAAATAGTCTATTAATAGCAGGAACACTAGATACAAAATAGTTTAATTTACATCTGCAAATACGGATGAGCACAAAGCTGACCAAATAGTCGTCTTGTGTTTCAACTCAAATGCCTAATTAAAGTTATGCAGTGTAAATAAGATGATATGTGAGCACGTACGCTTTTAGTAATAATCAGTTTTAGATTACATTTTGACAGAATAACGAATTAAGTCGTTAATGCTAATAACCTGTGTAGATAAACCAAGAGTATGAAATATTCCTACTAATCAAGCTTGTTACGGAATTGAAAATACTCGTGAATCATAGCTCCATATATATTAATTTTTTTTCAATTTATTATGTTAAATGTAACAGTCATTGTTGCTTGTCAAATGTAGGTATATTTTCAGTAATTAGAAACACATACGAAGGTTTAAATGATATTACAAAAGTAAACACACTTTTAAGGTTGTTTTATAGGATATGAAATGTCATTAATATTGAGAAAACTGATTGTAAATTTAAGAATTTCATGTTTTTAACTAACAATGAAGACACTATTGGGAATTCTATATCAGGATGGCCCACAGAGACCGTTTGTCAGATTTCGAGGCAGTTGCTATCCCCTTCACTTCGTTGACCTTCCATTGATAAAGTAATAGTTATACATATACCACTTTATTTAATGTGTTGGAGTAAATTAATGATTCAAATTTCCGTGGTGTTGCTCTTCATAATGTAAAACCAATAGCGTACACATTTATAGAGTCCAGCTCCTCGTATTCGACTTGATCCAGAGGATACTGCATTGCTGAGATTCCAGATGTTGAGTTAACAAGTTAACGCTTCAAATAGTCCATATGGGAGATTGTACACCTTTATGGCCTTATCCAAGTCGAGCGGTTAAGTCGCAGTTTTTATTTTGTAGATATAATATTTTGAACGTAATACTAAAGAAGGCTTATGTTAGAAGTGTATGAGGAGAAATAGGATGAGGAATTTAGCTTTCAGAGGAGGAAAGCGACAAGAATAGGGAGAAAGTAGAGAAGCACAGAAAGAAGAAGGAACAGATGGATAAAGAGAGCGGGATGGATAAGGTGAAGAGCAAAAGGGGAAGAGGAGATGTGCAGAATGAGGGTGAGGGAGGAGAGAATATGGGAACAGTGATCAGGGAGATTGCTTCGAGAAGATAGACATGAAGAGGTTGACACTATATGAACAAGGAGGTGTTAGTTGTGGAGATTAGGAGTCGATTGGAGGTCGAAATTAAGACAAAGAAAAGTAAAGGGACAAGAAACCAGGCAGGAGATTTAATAGGAGGAGGGATACGAGATGGACTGACAAGAGAGTGACGAGGCGGAGATGACAAAGAGCAGGGAGTGGAGAATTCGCAGACCATTATGAAGTTACAAGTATAAGAAACTAGCTTAAAACCGCGGCTCCGCTCGCGTGTTGGTTGATTATGATAGATAAGTTATCTTTCAGTAAGTGTGCTATGAGACTGGTTTAGAAGGATGAAATGTAATACATTCTTTAGAAACAAACATTTTTAATCACTCGATATAATGCGCGAAAGGTCAAATCGATTTTTTTAAAAAGATATTCATTAAAAGAAATTTTTTTACTGCTTTATTTATTTATTCTTATAACTTCTTATTCGTACGCTTATACTTACAGAGAAGGAGCTGAAGACATTGTAGCACGCATAGACCAAAGATACGGTCTGCGGAATCACGTTTCGCTGTATGTAACCTCCTTTCTATAGAGTTGCAAACGTCATCGCTGGTCTTCAGTCCGAATTTTTTTTATAATTTGTCGACTTTCAACCACCATATCATCCACCCCCCTTATAGCTATCGGCATGAAACTGCTATGGTGTACAACGGGAGACTTCCGACAACACACACAGACCATTCGTTTGCGTTCTGTAGTTTTCGCTGCAGACATGTAGAATTTTATATACACCCATAACTTTCCATCCCAATATACTCCACCCTTTTATCATTATCAACCCTCAAGCAACAATGAAATCAATAAAACCATTTTCAAAGAGTAAATGTAATTATCAAAGAGTAATTATTGTTCTGTATTTCGCGTTATATTCTTCAAATTATTAAATATCTATCAGATCGCTATAAAACCGTGACAAAAACCTTCCTAAGGTATAAATTAGTAATAGTATAAATATTTACGCCTCTGCGTCTTGTCGTTCGGACGTGATAAGCGTACACCGAACAGACATTCTCATTGATATATATATAGCTATCCGATCGCCATAAAACCGTGCCTAAAGCCTTCCCCGTGTAGACATTAGTAACTGTACAAATTTTAAGCTCTTTTGTCTTGCGGTTCAGAAGTGATAAACGTACACCAAACAGACATTCACATTTATAGAGATATAGATGTATTTGTGTTTCCTTTTGTATTTGATCTCGAATAAGCCACAGTAATGAGCGGCTGTGCACAGCTGGTACACGAATAACTTCCATAAGAGCTACGTCGGGTACTATCGGAGGTTTAATGACCTGTACGAGTTCTCACGAGGGTGGAACTGCCACCCCACCCCCGGGCCGCCGCTAAGAGCCGCCCCCTCCCCCTGGAGTCGCATTAGCAGCATAACTCAGCCGGGGGCGGCGACCTGCCGCCGCCACTTGCCGCCCGCAATGCTGCCATTCGATTTCCTGTCAGCGGGCAGGTGCACGCACCCCCTGCCCCAACGCGCGCTCTGCCACCCCTTCAATCGGTATGACGTGCGTAGCACTCCAAGTGCTAGGGCTGGGACTTCCTTGACGGCGAAATCAATTGAGTGTACTTACGGCATCAGTTGACATATCTAGGTTGGAAGGAAGGAAGTTTAGGGTTTGACATACCGTAGAGAGCGTGGTCATTAGAGACGGAGATCACGCTCGGGATATTGGGTAAGGATGTGGGAGGAAATCGGCCGTACCCTTTCAAAGGAACCGTCCCGGCATTTGCCTGGAGTGATTTAGGAAAATCACGGAAAACCTAAATCTGAATGGCCGGAGGTGGATTTGAACCAGCCATCCTTCCGAATACGAGTCCTCGCTCGGTATATCTAGGTTGTGGAGTAGTGTCATCGTAAAAATGAACTAAACTGATTCAACGTCTTTTTGTCGGTCCCCCGGAGTTGAGACCACAGAGATAGTGCTAATAACAGAACGTTTCTGCAGATGGTGTTGGTGTTGACTTGTGATTACCAAATGAATTACAAATGTAGTTGGAGGTCCAGGTTCGATTTCCGGCCTTATCACAAATTTTAATTCATTGCTTCTTCTTTATCCGTAAATAGATTATTATTTATGAAAATTCATTGTAACGATGATTCAGGATCCGCAACTGTAAAATCTTTTGTGAAATTTATTTTTTATTTTCTCGTCGCAGTTGCACGATTTTGAATTCTGTGACTATTTTCGGATGGGACCGTCCATTTTCAAACCATTAGCCTAGATTTGAAACCGTAATAAATCCAGATGCATGTTAGAAATGCCACCTAAAATTGTTGTATATTACAAAACTCTGTAGACATATAACTAGTTACATTTAAAATTGCAGTTAAAACTGGCGTTATTTCCACGCGCCCTCACAGTTTTATAACGTAAAACAGTTTAAGCAGCCATTTTACATGCATCTGGATATATTACGGTTTAAAACCAAGGCTAATGGTTTGAAAATGGACGGTCTCGTCCGAAACTAGACACAGAACTAAAAATTGTGAAATTGCGACGAGAAAATAAAAATAAATAATTTTGCAAAAGATTGTTATTGAAAAATATTTTTAAATATTTTATCCAATTTCATTAAAAAACACCGCACCTGTTTTCGTAATAATACACTGTAGTAAATAAGTAATGCAACCAGCCAGTGTAGTGAGCAGGTAAAGCGATGCGATAGTATTTGATGTCTCCATTAGAGATTTGTTTGACGTGGCCATTTGATGCACTTGAAATAAACTTTAGATTCTTGACCACTAATTTCAATTTATTGAGGCCTTACTCGTTTCGACGTTCCGTCGTTATCGGAGGCTACAGCAAGACAATGGAATTAATATCCATCAAACATTTTGATAAAACATAAATGAGAACACTATCATCACACTCACCATATCTTTTAAAACTTATTAAAAACTGAAAATAAAATATTCCTTTTAAAATAATCACTGTCAAAGACATATGTTAAGCATAAAATAAATTTAAAACTCCCCCCCAGAACTTCCCTGTAGGATGGTCAAGTGCATACTAAGGTTAGCAAGCGGTCGGTTATTAAGTGGAGAATCGGCCAGATGGCGATGTTGTCATTCTACTTCTCTGTCACTCACATATGCGCACTCACACCCTCTGTGGGATTGTTTTTTAATAACATAATACCTTAAAGCTGCACAATATTTTGTTACTGTTAAGTTATACAATTATAAACTTACAACGAATACACTTTTACAATCACTCCGTACAAAAATTTTCTTTGACATTATACAATTATATGAGTGCTACACCAATATTTTTTGCCATACTATATTTTGACATCGTTAGGAAAGATAGTGTTCAGTGACACATTGTTGGCAGCCACCAAAATCATGGTATCTATACAATATTCAGGTGAGGAAAAGAGTCTGGTGTGGTGGGGACATACATAAAAATGAAGGAAGAGCAGCCATCAAGCACCATCTGTTTACAAAAACCACACGGTGGTTTCATAACGTATAAGTTTGCATTTGCCTCTCGCTTAAATTACAATGTTGGCCTACAACCAGCAATGCAATTTGTAAAAGTAAATCTGATTACTCTTAGTAACATGAGGAAGTACTATGTACAGTATTACAGTTTAGGCAATGCTGAATTGGAACGATATCTTCAATATAAACTCTAAGGGTAGTTAAAATATCCTCCTCCATAAGTGTATAGCACATGTTAGCCCTCTATTATAACAATGTCAGTTACCCACGGTAAGGCATGGTGAGCCTTAAGCAGGTTGGAAGTAGGACAGACATAAAAGGAGTAATATATGCATGTTGCGTCTGTTTCGAAAGAACAGACGTCACTTCTGATACTGCAGTTGTCATTATTTCATATTCACAAAATATTTGACATCAACCGCGAATGGATAAAGCTGAAAATGTGTACCCATAGGGGACTCGAACCAGGATCTCCCGGTTTTTAGGCAGTTGCGCTGATCACCACACCACTGGAGACACAGTGATCACCGCACCTGCAAGCACGCTTTCCGTTAGATACAAATTCCCAGTTTCACCGTGCCAAGAGTACTCAAACTCATAGTTTTGAAACTAATTCCCGTAAGAGAAAGTTCCACAAACTTGCCCACCCCACCCCACTAATGAAATGCCGGTGACGAGCAATGATCCTTTCGTTAGTGGGAGGGGGGCGGTCAAGTTTGTGGCCCTATTCTTACGGGAATTAGTTTCAAAACAACGAGTTTGAGTACTGTGGGCAGGGTGAAGCTGGGAACTTGTATCTTAGGTAGTCCTTGCAGGTGGGGTGATCACCGCGTCGACAGTGGTGTAGTGGTCAGCGCAACTGCCTAGATAGAGGGAGAAATGGGTTTGAATCCCGGCTGGGTACACATTTTCAGCTTTGCCCATTCGCAGTTGATGTCATATATTCTGTGAATAGCAAAGGGAGTTGACTGCAGTTATTGGACTGTCCAAAGTGTTATTTCCAGGACCCGGACGCGGTTTCAGACACCAGGATCAGAAAAAGAAGACAAGGTCAAGATCGTCCACGGGTAACATCAGCAAGAGATTACCACTGGCTCTGATTAACAGTCCGTGAGACAGGAGGTTTAATGCTTGTCAGCTGCAACGCACCCTCCAGGCAGCAACAAAATGCGCATTAACACAAATAGTATTTGATGAATAACTTTTCATATACCTTCGTGCTCCATGGTATAGATGCCATTTTCACTGTTCATAAAACTGCTGCCAAATATTGTAGAATCTGTGGAATGACAAAATAAAATTAAAATCTAAAGTACTTCGTTACACATTCATAATGTCACTTGTATATCTTGTTAGATAGTCAGTGACGAAAGAATTTGTCATTTGTAATAGGATTAAATGACGCAATACATGATGTAACATTGACAGTTGTTTTAGAAACGATCCCAATATTTACTGTACTCAGTAAAAATTTTATTGACTTTGATGTAGAATATGTAATTTTTTATATGCGACTCCATGTTCTGTAATTGTATGCAACTGTCATGTATGTCTGTTTCAATTTACGTAACCGGTCGAACATAACAAAAAAGTACTTTACAGCTGTGGCACGAAAACGAATTTTCAAAAAACGTAAATGATTTTGGTCACATACTTGCCCCCTAGGTACTACGCGCATTTCCGGATGACATCTGTAACGATAGATAAATCATTCATTCTAAAGTAGACAGTATTGCGAAAGGTAATCTAGCACAGCAGATGGAATTCATTATCAAGAATGTCGAATGAGCCGCGGGAATTTTGCCTCACTATTCGATACAGAATATCGTCTTCCACTTACTAACAGATTAAATGGGCTTTTGAGAGCTACGGTGCACAACATGTTGGTTCCCTTCTTGCGAACAGTTTGCTTCGACGGTTGTAGTTTCATATTTGACACAAGCTGCGTGTATTTGCATGAAAAGAGCATACAGTATGTCAGTTATTGAACTATGTGAAATAGAATCGTCATAACTTCTGGACAGTTTGCTTTAGGACGCCCAAACTGCACGAGTGGCTGAAGAGCTCAGTCGGAATTAGTACGCGCATGCGTGTATGAATATGGTATGTGGTTTGATTTAGAGACGACGCATACTTTCATTACAATGGGTTCGTGAGTGAGCAAATTTGGCACATTTGGGACGGAGAACCCGCATTTCGAGATCGCGTTGCCTCTTCACCTTCAACGGGTAACCGTGTGATGTGCAATTGCTATTATATTCCTTGTTGGCATGGTGACTGCCGACGCTACTGGAAGGTGGTTGGCAGATGATTTTATCCCCACTATCCCAAGTGACCACATTTCGACAGGATATGGTTCATACAAGCAGACCTCAACGCCATCGCAGCAGGAGTGTGTTTGACGAACCTGTAGGAGTACCTTCGGCACCGTATTCTCTCTGTGAGGCTGCCAGAGGCTACTGGCATGGACCTCGATTGGTCGCCATATACTCCCGATATGTACACGCGCCACTCCTTTTGGGGAAATACATTGATGACAAGAGATGCAAGAGGATTCACATGGATCTGACTTGCCTTTCGTACCGGGAGAAAAAAATACTAAAAACGTGGTGTACAGAAATAATCTTAAAACCATTGCTGAGCTGAAAAAAGTCATTCAGGTCATCGACACCATCGATGTTCTGACAGTTTAGAGGGTCGTGTAGAATTTCGCAATTCATCAGCGCAACATCATCGCTGTGGAAGGCATGCATACAGAGCATGTTAGCAACGAAAAGCGAATACCTGGTGTGACAGTTTAGATGATGAATAAAGTAATTTTGAACTAATTTACGATTTATTTCATATAGTTCAATTGCCAGCCTCTACATGTACAATCAAGGACAAATAATAGCATCAATAAGAGACGTTTTGACACTCTACCACACATTCCATGGATTTATATATTAGGCTGGGAACTAAAGTATTGTTTTTAACCACCTGGGACAATTTAGACGTCGTCCTTGGCGGTAAGTAGCGATTTCATCATGAGTAGTCACAAATTGGCTAAGCAATTGTATTCTAATGAACTCTGAAGCAAAGTGAGGGTAACTAGCCAGGAAGAAACGCCTACGAAGAACCTAGTAGGTTAAGATGATTAGAGGTGTGCTCTAAAGCAGAATATTATGATTGTGGTACGGTGCATGGAGAGGGTATTTGTGCCGCCTTCCTGCTCGCTACTGACCATAGGATGACTCTGCTGGGTTCCTCGCTTAAGAAAAACATGATATTGTTGATTCTTATTTCGTGGAAACAGCCGTCTACCTGGACTTAAATTGTCTCTGTCGCTGTGCCGACTGAGAGCGCTCTTATTCGTTTTGCACAGCCGTTCGGGGGAAACCGACTTGTAAATTTGGGGCGATCAGCAAAATACCTGACAAACATTCCACGGATTTTGGGACCTTTTTCTTGGAATTTCGTACGTGATGAAAGTCAGAACCTCAGTCCGCTCATAATATTTAGCGGTGAGATATATTCCACAATACGCAACTCAGCCACATATGTTGCCTGCTATGGCCAACATTGTTCACATAAGAAGAGATACGGTATTGTATCGGTCCTTTTTATCGTCCACAGTTCTCAGCTACAGTAGTTGCATATTTCACGACAGGGTAGAACATATCTTAACCAATTAATTTGAGGATCTAGATTTGTTTCACAATATGAGCACAATTTGTTGTGACTGGCAACTTTTATGAGAATTGGCAGCTAAATTTATTATGTATATGTATTCACATTTTCGTCTCTATAACTTTGTGTTATGCACTGTGGAGCATGTAAATCACTTTTCCTGAAAAAAAAAAATCTGGTGTTTACATATCAATTTAACATACCTGTCATATATTTACTAAACCTTTTGGAGGGGAGAAAATTTCAGTCCCCAATATTAATGGCAGTGAAATTCGATCGGGTGGATTAAAGATACGTTAGATGTGTCGAGGTTCACTTCTACGGCGGTACAGTCTCCAACTGACACAAAAACATAAAATTTAATTAACGACTCGATCCAATATCATCTACAGTCAGTTACCACAGACAACAGTTATTCATCCAGGGACAAATGGAAAGCGCAAAATCGTATCAAAATACCTGATACAACTGTAAAGAAAAGAAAAAACAAGAAGAGGTTAGAAAGATATCCTTTCTGCCTTATACAGATCGTCAGAATCCTGTTGAAACACAAAATAAAAATTGTGTCCTGTCCACTAAACAAGATGAGGGAACTCCTGGGAATGGTCAGCGATGATCGGAGAACACGAAAGCAACAATGGTGTCTAATATATAATATGTTAGTACGGTATGTCTTACATTGGTCAGACCACGAGAACTGCTGACGTAAGTTGTCATGAACACCAAAGGCATAGGGTACAACAGGCCACTAAATCAGTAATACGCCAACAATGTCTGGAATTTGAGCACAAAGTGAATTTTAATAGCAAGCAGTTCTGGTTTAAACCCGTATATTAGAGAGCAGTGACTGATGTATTGAGATGAAGATGGTGGAGACCTGATGAACCGGTAAGGTAGATTATCCATTACTAGGAGGTGAAATTCGGCGTTCGAATTGGTATAGAAACACTTGAAATACCCTTCTCGGGTTGAGAAATTGAAATTACCAAGTGTGTACTTAATGGTATCTAACCCGTTGAGAGGCACTATGCCGCCAATACCTCCTCTAAAGTTAACAGTAGTGAGCACGGACAAGATGGGGAAGCAAAAATTGTTCAAATATTTGTAAATCAATGGGACTAGGCTTACAAACTACTTAAGCTAACTTATGCTAACGACAACAAATACACCAATGCCCGAGGGAGGACTCGATACTAGGCGGCGAGCTCCGCAGCTAGACGCCTTGGAATGCTCGGCCACTCCACCGCGGCTCCAGACACCACACAGCCTCGGAACTGACAGGACAGAATTTCAGACTACTGCTACCGCGATGAGGAATGGCTGCGCAGTGAGCGCATGTATGTAAAATTCAACTGCAATCTCGCCGGTCACAACGCCGTAATGACACCGGATGACTGTTGGAACAAACTGTACGAGATTTTCTGACGTCGGTGATCCCGCGTGACACCGGCGCTGAGAGCTAGCAACGCGGCGAGACGCGTAGGAAAGGAAGAGACAGTAACATTAGTACCCTACTGTACAAGGCGCTAATAACGCGCAAACACAAAGCTGTAGTGCTATTACTTGTTCCTAATTACATTTGATAGAAATGAACAAAGTGTTTAAAAAAACATGTTAATTATTTATTAGGGAAAGCAGCCAAGGGCGCTTGCATTTTTTATTCAAATGACGTGTTTCGGCAATTTAAACTGCTATCATCGGATCTGTATTTAAGAATATGCATTTCTTTGACTTTTCACGATAATATTTACGTACACATATAATTATGCGTACACATCTGTTGATATTTGTTTAATTTGTCGAAACCGGTAAATTAAACTCAACATGGATATATTTGTGAGACATTTCTGTTTGTCCCTACCACGTCCGCCAAAAAAGGTGGGAAGAACCTGGAGTAGAAGAGATTTGTTTCACAGTCTGCACGATGAAAAAGTGTTCATAACGTCGCTGGATGACGTTGTCCGTCATGGGTTGCTTTCGAAATACTGTATACTATCTCCCTTTCACAAGTCTTCGAAGCTAGTAAACATTCTTTTTTGAATCACCATGTGTATTTGCAGTTGAGAAGCCACCTGCAGGCGACATTAGGTAATAATGAAAGAATTTGTCTCCTTGCATTCAGTCTCGTTGAAACAGTCCTGTTTACTCCTAGGCAATTGACAAGAACCAAATGTATAACCCATCTCGTCCTACTTTTTTTTATTGACTCTTCATACATTTCTAATACATATAGATCATCACAGGGTAATTTTATCGCTCGTACATAATAGCCTTAGGGACGTCTACAATTCCTCAATAGTTCTAGTGACGCACCTGGCGGATGCGAACCGACTGTGAAATGCTTTATAAGACAGCCGCAACAGGCGCCGATCGACGTCGAGACAGCTGGAGACGAATACAACCGCCAGGAAAGACTAGAGTGGGCGAGGGCCGCGTGGAGACCGAGCAGTCGTCGCTTAGTTACAAATATTGGACATGGCCTGTTTGTTGATCAGTATCGGGAAACACGTAATGGAGGTGCCGAGATACATCGAAATATCGCGTGTAGATGATGCAGATCTCCAGCAGTGTACGCTATTTTACGAGTTGACAAACAGACAACCCAACAAATTACGTAGATAAAATATGTTTTCACAAAATCAAATCTTCAAATATTTGTAAATCAAAGGGACTTACTGAACACCAGTGGTGATGAGTCCATAGGTTTATAAATTACTTAATAGGTTTATAAATTACTTAATAACCTAAGAGCGACACATACAACAGTGGCCGAGGGAGAACTCTAACGGCGAGCACTCGAGCACTCCGGAAGAAGGCGCTTTAGAGTGCTCCACCACCACACTGCGTTGATGTTTTGACAGGAAATAATGTGTTGTAGAGCTGGTGTATTTATTAAAGTTCTCCGTGTATTCTTCTGTGTAAACAAAGATATTAGATGCTATATAAGGACTCTGTAGCATGCGACATAATATTTTTCCATATTCTGTTCATTAACTTCCCATTATGTCTCCTCCTCCAACACTATCTCATCCTCTGCCACCTCCTCTGCCTCCTTCCATCCATTCCCCTGCATTGTCCATCTCCTTGTTACCTTCCTTCTATTTCCTCTTCCCTATTCTCTATACATATCCTCTTCCTCCCGTATCGTAGATATTGAAAATTATAGAAGTGAAAATTCTGAGTGTAATTTTTTTTTAATTTCGTATAGAAGTAACTAGAAGCTAGACCCAAGAGAAAACTAAGTGACGTAACGAAGTCAATAAACAATGAACACACCAGATGTACTGAGCAGCAATGGCCGTTAATGTTTTATTTAAACCATCAGATTGATTTCAATCACATAGTGACCATCTTCAGTGTCCTTCAGTGTCCAGATGGTCACTATGTGATTGAAATCGATCTGTTGTTTTTAAATAAAATATTAACGGCCAATGCTGCTCAATATATCTGGTGTGTTCATCATTGTGTGGTCGTTGAGCAGCATCCTGGAAATGGAATCAAAGCTCAATAAACAATCTCATTCATAGACACCCATTCGGACAGTGTTACCATTATGACACAGCAGTAACGTCATTCCAGCTGCCCCGAATGCGTGAGTTACAGAAAAGGAGCTTTTAACCATCAACGAGATTTTACGAAATGTTATGTTCGTGTATCACTTGTTCCATAGCACCTGATATGTTTGAAAGTCTGGTATCAGTCCAATTTTCAATCTTCGTGTATTATTATTTGAAAATGAAATGCTGGATAAACACAGAGCTGTAGATTACAAAATATATGCTTGCTCTTAACAATAACTGCTGCCTACGTACACACGTTTTTTTATATGCGCATGTATATATGGCATTGTAACTTTGTACACACTTAGGTTTCATTGGCGTTCTTGTATAATTTATATGAAAACACTGTAATCGTGTTTTCGTCTTAATGTACTAATTGGTGAGAAGCGCTGCTATAATTTCTTTTGTTTCAGTTAATTATTTACATCGCAATTTATAATTAAACGTAGATTATTTGTTTCTGTAATAAGCAGTAGATGTTAATGCCTGCAACACGGATTTGAGAACATTGGTCGAAATGAATCTAATGATAAGTAGTATATAGCTCGCTAATACGAACATTTGTTAAGACTGAACAGATATTTTGTCAGCAGATACACCAAGGGTTTCAATTATGTAGATTGGTAGACTCAAGTTGTGTGCATATATGGTTCACGAAAAGTGTAAACCGACGTGTTAGTATAGCAGTATTTACTCCACTACGTAGAAGTGTATATAATACCAGCGGAAAAACAGAACGACCAACTGCAAGATACTGAGTACTGAATTTCAAAGACGACAAGGAATGATAGTATTCAGCGTCCCGTCATCGGACGGGAAATACAAACTCGGATTCTATCGATTAAGGATGGGGAAGGGAATCAGCAAAGCCATGTAAATGGAACCATTCCGGAGTTTGCTCGAGTAATTCAGGGAACGCAAATAAAATCTGATCAGTGTGGCCGGAAACTGGTTCGAACCTCCGTCCTTCCTAATGTGACGTCAGTGTTTGTTACCACAGCGTCAACTCGGTCGGTTCTGAATACAGAGAGACACAGGCCATGATTAGAGTTTCGTGTAGAGAAGAACGTCTTACATCGTTCCACCGTATCATGAGATTCTATGTGATAGACGACTATGGGTTTGAAATTAACGTAACTAGAAATATTTTCCACCTCTACACTGTAACATTATACATGAGAACTGTTAGTAGAGGTAGGACATGTTAGTTGAGAGCATACTTACAAAAGTTTTCCACTGTTAACTGTGCAGATAAAGTTAAACGTAACATATGGCAGTTGAGGTAGTAGTCGGTACACCACTTGCCTTCGTTCTGGAGGACCAGGATTCAGTCTCGGATTAGGGGGAACATTTTTCCTCGTTCCGTGCTCGCTGGAAGGCAAGAAGTGCACTTACTCTGCTGTCAAATGGGTTCGTGTTCTTTCCGGAGGTAAAAGGTGGGAGGGGTGAAAGTCCCGCCAGCCTCGCACTCCAAGACTTGCTGCGAAGAAAGGCTGTTCCTTACGCGTAGTCAGCTAACATCCACCTCACAGGCTTATGCCACACTTTACGGGACGTGTGCTGAAAATAGAGGAGGATGAGCTGATTGTGATGACCCTTACACACGGCAAAAGCCAAATACCAAAATGTACGTAGACAGCAGTATCAGAGACAATGCTGCTACTAAGAGAAGCGCATGTTTATTTAAATATTTTTACCCTTTTCGATATATTATTTATTGCGACACGCCTATTTCGGCGTGATTGCCATCGTGAGGTTAACTGCAGATTAATTGGTTGGTCTTCAGTTTGTAATATCGATTTTGTTTGCTCTGTTAGAGTAACAGATATATCAGAACTGTTATTTTTGTAATGCTTTATGATACTTTTCAATAATCGAAAATTATTATGTTGTCGTTGTGCGACTGTGGGTTGGTACTCCATTCGTTCCTAGGAGGACTCATCTGTCAAATTAGCTGTCATATAACGACAACATAAGAAATAAACTTTCGATAAATGAACGTCATAGTAAAGAACTGCAGAAACAACAGCTCTTACATATCTGTCAATAGCTAAGCAAAACAGATAAAGAGACAATGATATTACAAGGAAAGTATCTGCCAAAAGCTAAGCATAACAGATAAGCAGAGAGAGACATTAATAGAACTATAAGGAGCAGAAGACCAACCAGTCAATTTACAATTAACCTGACGGTGATAATGACGCCGAAACAGGCCTCTGGTAATAATAATTTATTTAAAAGCAAGCAGAGTCCTTGGTATAAATCGTCTTTTAACAACGTGTGCAACTGTCATATATGACGCAGCAGGCCGAGACAAATACAAAATGTTAAATTTGCTAGTTCAGACGAGGATACTCGATTAATGGCGTCCCAGAAACGTCGCGACATGGAACTACGCACTACGCGACCCGTCGTGCTGGGCGCCGAGTATCCGTTCTCTTGGATGTATTCGTACCATTTCGTTACGCAATGTGCGAGAAAAACGTTTAATTTCAAATTTGTGGTAGAAGACGAAGTTTCCTGGCTTCCCAGTGAATTACAGACTCGAAACATTTAATATATCAAGAAAGGTCAATCGTTTTCGTATCTGGTGTTTGGTAGGAGGGGGTGGTGACACATTTTGTAGTATTCCTATTTCCTTCTGTTCCTATGTCTATTAAGGAATGATTCACGGTAAGAATAATTGAAAGAATTTCCGCGTGAGGTAGAATCTTTCTGGTTTTTACCTTCACTCTCTTTTTTTACGAGCTATTCGTACGAGAATTGTTGATTGTCTCACAGAAGGAAAATTCCAATAAATGCGTAATTTGCCATAAGTATGCTGCAATCTCATCGTAATGTCTAAAAATTATTTAAATATGTCAGATGCCGTTCACTGAAATTCAGAAGTTTGTTATTAACATTTTTATCACCGACTAAAATATATAAAATAATTACTTTTAATCTCATACAAAGTCCATACCAAAAAATTTGTAAAAAACTGAGGCATCTGGTTTTTTCGGACATGTTGCAAAGAACAGACGTTGAGAGATAATATTGTAACGGTTGTAAATGTATACAGAGTAAATACATGTAGAGTAACAACAAATAAACTTTTTTTACGATTGTGCACCGATAATGTACTCTATGGAAAACAAAATGCACTTGATATAAAATTTGAAATGAACGTGATAGTTTGTTTCGAACCTGAATACGTTTTAATTTCTAACTGTACTTGTCGCCAATATCTACATGTATCGTTGAATACACATACAAATTTCTGTACGGCACATCGTTCAGAACATATGACGTCATAGACGCAAACCTTCGTCTTACATTCGCGTGCGATAAAATTTCAGCATCACGCGTGACGTATTAATTTATTACTTATTTATAATTTGCGAGCATTATCCACATCTGACTTCAAAATTATAGCATGGTGCGACCAATAACTATGGAGATATGTTATAAACAAAATAATATATATCCTACAGGGAAACAAGCCGTATTGTGCAACGCGTAAATATCATGACGCTTTATTCGTTCACTGTTTGAAATGAGAACAGTTAGCGAATTAAAATAAAATTAATGAGTAATTTTAAACCTTTATAAATCTTTTTCTTTGTGATAGCCACCAAATGAATGAGAAAACGAAAGTAGTTTATCCATCGCTTCCACTATACATGCAGTAAAACTACTGCATTCGGAATGACGTTACATTTCATAACGTCGTTGTCGCTAATTCTATTGGCGTGAAATTTTATAGACACTATGTACATATTGTACTATTCAATGTGTCTTGGAAATTGGATAATAGATTAACAAACACTTTAGCAGATACGTCATCATAAATAATGAGATGCATGAAGAATCGCACCATTATGCAACAGGTTATAATTTATTGCGCCTTTGTCACTAAAACCATTTCCTAGCATTAAACTACATGTACATGTCAAATTACATTATTGTTGTACACACTGTTCGGGATATGTGACGTCCTGAGGATTGAGCTGCAGGAAAGCGAAACTACATGCTGACATTCGTAAATGCCACGCAGGAATTGCCGTACGGTCTGGAACGCCTTGTAACGAATCACTCGGTCCCTAGCGTCAGAGGTTTGAGTGTCCGCAGTATAAGTAGTTTGTAAGTCTACGGAACGATGACGAGTGACGTCTGCTCCATTAGGATTACAAACATTTGATTTTGGTACTGACTCAAGACACAGGGAAACGCTCAGAGAGCCCGGTCACAGTGGCCTTAGTATTAGCTAGTTCATAAGTTGTTCATAAGTTTAGGGACTGATGACCCCGTAGTTAAGTCCCATAAGCTCTACAAACATTTGAACATTTTTCTCTTTTGCTCAAGGCGACGGACTGAACGAGAATAAGGAGATGGACTACCATAACATTGGATTGAATAATACACCGGCAACTCTGGGTACTTGCCGCTCTGAAACAACAGCCACAGAGCATGCGTATTCATGATTATTCGCACATTCGTGTGTGATTATTCAATAAACTGTGGCAACATAGTCTTCATCGTATCACTTCAGTTTTCTTCGCTTTATTTTCATTCCAGCTGTTGCGACGAAGCGTTCTTCGCAATTTTTCGCGTAATTCCCGTTCCTGCTATCCTGAAGGTCAAAATGTCTAACATATGAGGACGTGCGTGCGCAATACTACACTACTTGCTACAACAAGAAGAAATGCAGATGATAAATGGGTGTTCATTGGACAAATATGTTATACCAGAACTGACATATGATTAAATTTTCACGCAATTTGGGTGCATAGATCCAGAGAAATCAGTGCCTCTGGCCATAATAACGGCCTTGATACGCCTGGGCATTGAGTCAAACAGAGCTTGGATGGCGAGTACAGTTACAGATGCCCACAGTCCATCAAGAGTAGATACTGTCTTATCGTGACGAGCCAGTTGGTCGGCCACTGTAATATTGCGTTTTCTTTCTTCCGATCAGGCGTTGGAGTAGTAGTTACTGTTCGTTGCCGCTATTAAAGTTCATTAACGGTACAATAATACATAAGAATAGTTCGGTGGATCTGATACATTTAGGTAATTTTATAGATAGAAGACTCAATAAAGGAGGCGGAAACTGACTTTAAAGTTTAGCGGCAGAAGTAATTTGGAATGAAAGCAACACCTGAGCACAATATTACACAAAGAATCTAACAAATTCCGCGATGACCTTTCTTACCATGATGATTATGTTACGTTGACTGGATGTAGCAGATGAAGCTGTAAAAACTCTTGCGGCATTGTGTAAAATGATGCTTGGTTGGCTTGGAGCAGACTTTCGTGAAGAAAAATATTAAATCAAATCTTTTTTGACGAAGGATTGTTTAGATCGGTCGGATTCCGATTAATTCCTAAGATTTCCTTGCAGGCATTACTAATCAAGTCTCGTCCATAAAAGTTACTTATAATGGCATCTAGAAGTTTCTAGTAAATTATAGATCAACAATGGCTCCAAGCATCATATTACATAATTAAGATTACTGCTGGAAAAGAAGAATCACTTCATGGGTCATTTGAAATAAGTAAAAGTTTTATACGCAGCTAAATATATTTTCACCATACTTCATAAGATAAACGCTCTCACACACACATTTAATAATGAATAAGTCCCTGACGTGCGACTGTTCTTAATGAAGTATAAAACACGAAAGACCAAGTTCACAACCGCTTCTGGGCAGCTCGTAAAAGACAGATTAAAATAAAAAATATAAGAACAGCGTAAGAGAAAGCTGTGATATGCATCGTAAACAAATTATTTATCGAATGATAACTTTTTAATGTAATACTACACCACCATTGACCAGACGTTTTCAATTGGTGAAAGATCTGGAGAATGTGCTGGCCAGGGCAGCAGTCAAACATTTTCCGTATCCAGAAAGGCCGGTACAGGACATGCAACATGCGGTCGTGCATTATCCTGCTGAAATGTAGTTTCGCAGGCATCGAATGAAGGGTAGAGCCGCGGGTCGTAACACATCTTAATTGCAACAGCCACTGTACCAAGTGCCGTCTATGCGAACAAGAGGTGACCGAGACGTGTAACCAATGGCATCCCCCAACATCCCAAAACATCATGCCGGTGGATTCATCCAAAAACAAAATGACGTTTTGGCATTCGTCCTCCCAGGTTCGTCCTTGTGTGCACCATCGCAGGCGCTCCTATCTGTGATGCAGATTCAAGGGTAACCGCAGCCATGGTCTCCGAGCTGATAGTCCATGATGCTGCAAACGTCGTCGAACTGTTCGTGCAGAGGGTTAATGATGTCTTGCAAACGTTCTCGTCTCTTGACTCAGGAATCGAGACGTGGCGGGACGATCCGCTACAGCCATGCATCTCGACTGCTAGTGATACGAGGCCGTTGGGATCCAGCTCGGCGTTCCGTATTGTCTTCCAGAACCCACCGATTCCATATTCTGCTAACAGTCATTGGATCACGACCAATGCGAGCAGCCACGTCACGATACGATAAACTGCATTCGCGATAGGCTACAGACCGACCTTTATCAGTCGGAAACGTAATGGTACGCATTTCTCCTCTTTACACGAAGCATCACAACGTTTCACCTGGCAACGCGGGTCAACTGCTGTTAGTGTATGAGAAATCGGTTGGAAACTTTTCTCATGTCAGTACATTGTAGGTGTCGCCACCGGCGCCAACCTTTTCCTAAAGCTCTGAGAAGGTAATCATTTGTATATCACAGAATCTTCTTCCTGTCAGTTAAATTTCGAGTTTTTAGGACGTGGTGTAGCACTTTTAATGACCAAGAGTATGATTTTACTGTACATGAAAAGCCATTAACACCAAAAGTGGCAATATATTTAGACGTGCCCTTTTTGTGGTTGGGGAATGCAATAAAAGGGCTGCTTATGGGCCTTGAATTGCTCAGCCAATTTGTCAAAAAGGAACAACAGTTGCAGTGGTTCTTATGACAAAAAAAAAATCCCATCCCCACTCCGGTTCTCTTCCACGTCCTATTCAACAGGGTCGGTGGCCGCTGCCATCTAGCAGATGTGCCTTGCGTCGGCCCCCTTTACTTGGCATATGCGGTCCAAAGAGCAGACGCCGCAGTTCTTCACTGTAAACCATCTAGTCACCGTTAATGCATGTTTCACTGCGGATGCTCACGAATATCGAACTACTGGTGGGAATACAGAGGTAGCTGCGAGCCACGGGGTACAATTGTCGAAGTGCAGTAGGAGGACATATGAGAGTTGGTGTCGGGAAGCTTACGTGCTTGGGTAGTCTTCTCCGTTGTGTTAAGCTGATATGCCTGGGGTGCCGTAGAGGCGTAGCGCAACTGCCTGGTAAGCAGGAGGTACCGGGTACGGGGTACGAATCCTGGCCCCAGCATAATGTTTCATTTGCTCTTGTTGTGTGTATACCACGTCTTCTATCTGTTGAGGATGAGAAAAAGAATCACATTTTAGGTCTAAAAATTTGCGATTGTAAATTCTAATTAGCCATGACATTACTTGAAAGGTTGTACAATTAAAAGCGAAAAATATGGGCTGTATGCAATAGGTATTAGTTCAGTGTAGATGATGCTGAGAAGAACCACACAACAGTTAACTGCCATCAATCAACTGCAATAAAACCGTTAGTGTCTATTCGGTTATCAGTTATCTACTGAACGTACCCAAAAATTATAAGAATATTTTTAAATATTACAAATACTATGATAATCTGTCACAACTCTTTGAATGTGTTAGTGGCAATAATAAAACTAAATTTAAAATATATTCGTCAAACTGGAGGCACACAAAAGTGCTGTTGCGGTGGAGTGGCCGAGCGGTCCAAGGTGTGTTGCTACGAAGCATGCGATTGCTCGCCGTTGGAGGTTCGTGTCCTCCCTGGGGCATGGGTGTGTGTGTTTGTCTTTAGTATAGTTTTAGTTTGTAAGACTAGTGAGTGATAAACAGAGTAGTTAAGTCACATAGTGTTACAAACTTTTGAACAAAATCTCACTTCCGTTTCCGTCAATAACATTGATTTAAGTTTACTTCACACCGAAAGTGACTTGGCAATACGGAAGACTGAAGTCGTGCCTGTGTGGGTGTGATGAACTACTCGAGTCGTACATTACCCTAGTCTCCTGGTTATCAAGTAGCTCCAGACTTGATTTGAGTAACCCGGTGTAAATACGGTCTAACATCCAAAATCATCGAAACGTGGTACAAACTATACATAAGAATTAGATAATGTCAAAACAATTGCACAAAGTTTTTGTTTCATAAATGCAATATTTTACTGGGAGTCGATGCCACTGGCTATCAGTGTGCGCAGCTACAGATGGGGTTCGGTACACAACGTATTAAGGGCAGACAAGTGACACCGCTGACTTTTGTAAGCCGGTGATTGGTGGGAAACGGTTTCCGATGTGATAATGGACGCTGAGAGGGAGTTTACAATGAGTGCTGAGTGGTAGTTGGAGCTAGACGTGTGGAACATTACATTTTGAAAATGGTTTGGGAATTCCATTGAATGTCAAGAGTGTGCCGATGATACCAGATATCGGACATTAGCTCTCACTACGGACACCGCATAATGTCTCCCTCTTAACAACGGAGGGCCCCGGCTATTCAATAAAATGCTGAATGGTAACAGACAAGGAACACTGCGTGATATAACCATAGTATAGACTCCATCAGTAAACACTTCCGGGCTGAGTTGCCGTGGTCGATCTATAAAACTTCCTCTCCCTGACGTTTCGTTCTCGACTACGGAGAACATCTTCCGAGGTTGAGTCGACGACTGGTTTCTGGGGGCTGAGGCCGCTCCTTATATAAGATCGTAGAGGGCGCCACCTCACGTCACGTGGCGTCGATGTGTGGCTGTCTCTGGCTATCGCCTGTTCTCTCGATTGCGAGCAATCGATTGTCACGTGATTTATGCAACGTCGATCGCCATATCTTGTCCAATTTTAATCCTCGCCAGCACACTTGTCTCACCAAGTTTTATCTCGTGATCTCCTTCCGTGAAAACATGTTCCGCCACTGCCGATTTGTCGATCTGTCCCAAGCGACAATTTCTTTTATGCTCTGTCAAACGAGTATTAATACTTCTTTTTGTGGTTCCTATGTAAACTTTGCCACAACTACACGGAATTTTATATACCCCTGGTGTGGCCAGGGAATGACGAGCATCTTTTGTTGATCTAAGGAATTCACTAATTTTCTTAGTCGGTCTGAAAATAGTCTCCACCCGAAACTTGGCCAGTACTTTTCCAATGCGATCCGTGATGTTATGAATGAACGGAAGAAATACTTTTCCAGCTGATGGTTGTTGCTGTCTCTTGTTTTTGTGCATTTTACTACTTGGCTGAAGTACTCGGTTAATCTCGCTATTTGTGTAACCATTTTTCGCAAAGGCCTGTCGCAAGTGGTTTAGTTCTTCCTGTAAGTAGCCTGGTTCACAAATGTTATTGGCCCTATCCACTAGTGTTTTTATGACCCCCCTCTTTTGCCTAGGGTGGTGGTTTGAGTTCTTATGGAGAAAAATTAGTGAATTCCTTAGATCAACAGAAGATGCTCGTCATCCCCTGGCCACACCAGGGGTATATAAAATTCCGTGTAGTTGTGGCAAAGTTTACATAGGAACCACAAAAAGAAGTATTAATACTCGTTTGACAGAGCATAAAAGAAATTGTCGCTTGGGACATATCGACAAATCGGCAGTGGCGGAACATGTTTTCACGGAAGGAGATCACGAGATAAAATTTGGTGAGACAAGTGTGCTGGCGAGGACGTCACACTACTATACACGTATGTATAGAGAAGCAATTGAAATCCACAAACATCAATACAATTTTAATCGTAAAGAAGAAGGATTAAAATTGGACAAGATATGGCGATCGACGTTGCATAAATCACGTGACAATCGATTGCTCGCAATCGAGAGAACAGGCGATAGCCAGAGACAGCCACACATCGACGCCACGTGACGTGAGGTGGCGCCCTCTAGGATCTTATATAAGGAGCGGCCTCAGCCCCCAGAAGCCAGTCGTCGACTCAACCTCGGAAGATGTTCTCCGTAGTCGAGAACGAAACGTCAGGGAGAGGAAGTTTTATAGATCGACCACGGCAACTCAGCCCGGAAGTGTTTACTGATGAAGACGCCGGCCGTGAAAGCCTTCATGGGATGATTCATAATATAGACTATCACATCCTTTTTTACAGTGGAGCTGTCTGGTGCTAAAGGGCTACGAAACGAAACGACTGACTGAAGTACCTTTGCTAAAAGCAAGACAACGCCTGTAACGCCTGTTCTGGGGTCATTACCATATCGCTTGTGTTGTGTTGTCACTAACAGAACACAAAACTTCCTATTTCAAAGTTTACTGATTCCACTATTGATGAGCATCATCATAGTTCATAGTTAATGGAAATCGGAAAGTCCTTTCCTTCAAGACACAAAACCTAATTCACTCTATAACAGGGAAATCGGGCAGCAGAACGAAAGCGCTAAGTCGGTACCAGGTATACAAACCAGTGAGCAAATAGATCGTTGAAGCAGCGTCAACACACTCCAGGTGAGCACCCAAATAGCAGTCCAGTGGGCAGGCGTAGTTCGTCAGTAAACAGTCCCGGTGGTAGAAGGGACTCTAGGCCTTACTCGTAGCGAACTAAGTGTTAGCTTCAGTGCCTCCTCCAGATATAGCGGACTGCGACCAATCAGCCGTCGGCGGAGGGATCTTTTTAGTTGGTAATAGCTCATTGTAAAGGAAAAAGTATAAACAAAAGCTGTCAAGAATATTCAAGCTGGTGGCGGTTCCATTATAGTGCTGGCTGGTTTGAGGTAGATTGGAGCTAATCTCTAAAAGGATGTAGGATACTAGGTGATCATTTGTAAGCATTTACCGACCTCATGTGCACATACGGGGATGCAAGTCTTTTAAAAGACAATGCAGCACGACATTCTCCAATAATTCTTAGTGATTCATTTGAAGAAAATTGTTATCTGTTCCAGCGAATGATTTTGCCATCGAAATCACAAGACCTGAATTCTATCGAACATTTTTGGAGGTAACTGAAAGGTTGTGATATTAGCACGTACTGAATAATAGTAGCAGACGTAATCATCCAATCTAAAATACATCACTACTCTCTGGATAGACTTCGTCTCTCGTCTACATGCATAACACTACAATGGTCGCGCAGGATCTCACAGATACATCTTCCAGGGATAGGCAACCCCAGCGTCAGCGTAACTAAATTTTCTGTTGTTAATTTGTTAATTTTCATAAAATAAAAGTTCAGTTGCTACAATTGTAATACTTACGTGTTTTTCCTTCGTTTTGTTTGCGTGTTCACTGTAATATCTTATATTAATTAAAGATAAGGGTGCAATGTTGACGCTTTATCTCATACAATGCGACTATTAATGTTCCTCCTCGTGACGCGATCCTTGCACTTAAATCAGAGAAAGGAATATGTACTTTCTCAAAATGTTCAAATGTTTGTATAGCTTATGGGACTTAACTACGGGTTCATCAGTCCCTAAACTTACAAACAACTGATGAACTAGCTAATCCTAAGGACGGCACAAATATCCATGCCCGAGGAGGGATCCGAACCCTCGAGCGTAGTGGCCGTGCAGACCGTGACTGGGGCGCCTCAGTCCCCTCGGCCACCGCGGCCGGCTGTACTTTCTCTTTTTCTGGGAGCTTTGGATTTTTTTAAGGATTTTTAGCACATTGCTAGTTTCTAGGTTGTACCTTGGTGCAGTTGATCCGTTTATTAAATTCCTCCTATAATCATAAAACGATTTCAACAGCAGATTGTCTATAAATCTTTCGCTTGTAAATCGAATACCCCCGACTGTGGAATTCTATGGCCGAGATTTAAGTAATACGATAATTACAGTTTGTGTATTGAACATTGATACTCGAAATCGAAGAATTGTTTTCTGACAGCCGCGGGGTAACCAGAGATCAGATCTCAAGTGTTGTCAACACCGAGAGTAGCTTTAATTTGTTTGAGCAGTAAAGGAGATGAAATCGAACTTTCTAAAAGCATCTCACCCACTTAACCTCTCTGTCCGTCGAAAGAAAGGTCCCTGTCATTCACTCTGGAGAAGAAATATTAAATTTCTAAAACGTTTAATGCTTGTCCTACCTCATAGACGTCTCGTCAGAAATTTATTGCTGAAGAGCAGCATTGCCAAGTCCGTTGTAATGTCAGCTATTCATGACCTCGGAAATGGTACCTAAGAGCTCAGCCGATGTACAGCTACGTCCACATCTACATATTTACACTACTAATAGCGTTTACGAGTCTGGCACAAGGTTAATAGAATAATGTTTACTGTATCTGCCGTTCCTTTTTAGAATAGCGGGCGGGAGAAAGGAACACTTAAATAATTCCATTTAGATCTGATGTTCATTATGATGATCATGTCGCCGTATGTAGGTGGGTGCTGTTTAAATATGTTCCCATAAAGAGGAGACAATTGGTGAAATAAATTTCGCAAATGCATCTCACCGCTACGAATAATACTACTCTTATAATGATTTCCACCCCACCTCTTGCATCACTTTTGTGACACTCCCCTTTATGGATGTGTGGCGGTAATGCAAAACGAGTCTGCCCTTCTCCAGAGTTTTTATACATCCTCCTTCAGTGAGGATCCCACCTGCTGAGGAACCCACAACAAGTGGAAAATTCTTATTACTTTCGACCACTCATTAAACAATTACATGAGTTACCTGACTCATTAAGACGTCTCATTTACGTACTACATTTCACGGTTGCAACTACAGACAGAATTTCAGATGGAGACGATATCTAACTCAATTATTTCATTGTTTTCACTACTTTAATCCAACGGTTGTAGTATTCTGGTGATCTTGTGTGCCGCTTGATAGTAGGCAACACACATCCAATCCAACACGCATCATTATGCAATTGACAAAAATTTGTCTTTCATCCAGAAGCTAAAATCACCTAATAAATATGGGCTTTTCCCATAATTATTTATTTATTCTGCTATATTTACTACTACAATTTTTTTTTTTTAGGAGGAAATAACTGAGGGGAATAATAGTGCCAATAGTGCTTCACGAAACTTGCACTTAACGGGATGAACATAATGCACTGTTACGGACTTATTTTACATTCTCAAATTCTTTGAGTAATTTTACTCCTCGAAAATCCTTTGTTATTTACCTCTTGGCTACACCTCCTTCTGCAATTTCCACAAGTAACATAAATAACGTTTATATCGTACGGAGTCCTTGCCAGCTCGCAATAACCGATTCCAGCACGATATTCGAGGAAGTTACCGCACTTGCACTGAAGCATGATCTTAACACTATCATCGTGTGATGATATGTATGCTTCCAAAGTGGCGTTCCATCACGCATCCGGCCTCTACCTCATACCTATTCCACCCCTACTCAGAAACCATTGTTACAGGGATGATAACCCGTTGGAGACTCGGGTGCAACAGCTGCCCAACATTTACTACACTTCCTACTACAATTCTGTCACAGAGTTATCCTAATCCTCCAGAGGCAGGGCCAAGACATATACTGCAACTATTAACCAGTCTTTCTTGGAAAATTCTGACGGTACAGGGAAAAAATAAAGGTAATGAACGGTTATATGACAGGCGATTGACAGACACGTACACTTTTACAGACAATTTCTGAATATTCCACTAAATTATGTCATTATTGGACACGTACCCCACGATGTGATAAGCACTGAGCTGCATAAAAACTAATCTGAAATTGTTAGGGTAGAAAGCGTTTGATAGGGAAGAGGATGATGGATTAACGCAGGAAAGGAATAGTTGTTAACACGGATAACCGCGGGAACTACAGGTAGTACGTAAGAAAAGTAATATGTGCACGTATCCTCGTGGGCAACACAAATTTCAGGTCAATGTATGTGGTCTGCAATTAGCTTCAATCAATTGTAATGGCTCCTTCACAAACTGGTCGAGGAATAATACAGCTGTCTACAAAACTGTATTTCGAGGAGCATTCCTCATTTTAGATATTTTGTCGTAAACCCCTACACGGTGAATCTTCATGGTCGCTTGTTATAATAAAGTTCTCTGCAGTGATTTCGTAGCACGTTCTGTTCTCAGTACCACAGGAAACTAAGGACTTACAAACGGGAGGTGTGTGGCAAGTTGTCGAGTGGTGATTTTCTACTCTACCTACAGCTACCTCAGCCTTTGCTCTTTGGGCGACGTCTATGGCAAAAGCATAAGTGAATTGTCGTCTACTCGCCGCATTTACGTTTACGTTTATTAATCGAGTTGTGTTCTTTCCTGCTAGTTATTCTCATTACGACTAAGCAGTTACAAGTATTTTGCCCATTTTTTTTAATAATCTCATTGCTATCAATAATATAGTTTCAATCTGTCATTATACTTCGTGGTGTTACTTCATATTACCTGATATGTGCTATCGCTTACCACAGTTGCAGGTCACTAAGTATTGTGAGTTCGAAAGACAGAGAAGTAAATATGTCCGATGTACTACCATGCGCAAAAATACCCGAACGACCTGGATTGCTTTTCGTCTGATGTGCATGCAACCCAAGTAACGTACGTGTCTTGCGGGTGCTCTGATCGCTCTTCGGTATAGTCGATCGACTATTCAAAATGGATCCACTTCAGACAACTGCTCTTTATGCCAATCATTCCACATTTAATTAACACCACGATTTTGCAAATAAAAGAAAACACGTTACAGTATTAATTTCTTAACGTTTATTATTTATTACAATGACATATCTTAAGTATTATCACACTATTACAGTCTGATATAACAAACTCCGTCACATAAAACATTAATTAAACTTTAAACAACATTTAATATTGTTACAAACAACAGATTTTACTATAGTATCGGAATTCCTAAAGTCCTGTAGAAATTCGAAGTACTTTTGCTCTCTAAATCGTTTTCTCACAATTGCGAAACGTCGTTTCACCGGCGAGCGGATTTTTATTAACCGATTGTTGAACTAACCAGACAATAAACACTCAATTAAGAGCAGCAAACGCACTATGGAAACTTCAATATTAACTGCGTATCACCAACATTTTCTCCGTATTCATACCTGAACAAATATTTGTACACATCTTTGAACTTGAATTGATATGACAAACTACCTTGTTCTGGAATCAAACCAACCACCTGTAGCCGTAGCTAACCAAGCAATGCATTCATGTCTTGTAGATACTCGAATATGCCTAAGATTGTCACAGCTGACGAAGCATAAAGGAGATTTCCTCACAAATATCAGAACGCGCAAATCAAATCATATAAAATGCCAATTCTTAAAATATTTTTATTTATTTATTTATTTATTTATTACTGAACCAGGAAGTTAATAATCACCGTTATGTCCCTAATCACAAGCGTCCAGACTCAGTTTTGTGTGGGACTTACATACGAGGCTGCTCCTGTCGGAGGTTCGAGTCCTTCCTCGGTCAGGGGTGTGTATGTGTTGTCCTTAGATTAGTTTAAGTAGTTCTAAGCCTAGGGACTGATGACCTCAGTAGTTTGTCGCCATAGATTAACAAACATTTGATTTTGAGTTACCCGGTATATAAATGGAAGATAACTAAGTGAAGTCAGATGTTAGTAGTCGAATTATTTCACCAGCAGCGGGATGTTTGAATCTGTAATCAGGATATAATTACGTTATGCGTCACCGGTAATGGAACCCCGAACCTACCGATGTCCTTTCTAAGCACGAATGGACGTTAAATCTCAAATGTTAACTCAACAGGAATGACGATTCGTTCGTGTCTGACTCGTAACAACGGTACCTATCGTTGTTGTAATAATAACAATCATAATAATAACAATTTTGTATGGCTCAGTGTCCTGGTGCAAGTAATTCAGCTGTGCGCCACTTCAGAGACTTGCATGTCCCTAACCTGCCCCAATTATCCAACCGGGAAAGGCGAACTACAGTTTAACGTGGAATCCAAACCACGTGTAGTTTATGACGACTCCTCACGTTGTTGAGACGTGAATGCTGGGTTAAAACACAGATTGAAAAAAAAAAAAAAAAATCGGTGATCCGACTAAGTTTCGAACCTGCGACCCTTCAGTTACCATTCAAGCGCTTTACCCCAAGACCAACACAACACCATGGTTTGCATTGATAATGCACGAAGAGACATTCAAAATAATTTTTTACTAATAGTCCAGTGTGCTCTATCTAGGGCGTCAAATGAATGAATATTTTGTGCTGGACCTGGATTCGAATCCATATCCGTGCCTTTCGTGGAGACCTAGCGGAGTCGGCAGTGTCGGAGAAAGCAACGAAATGATTCACCTATATGATAACGAGAGGGTCGAGTGCTGCAAAAGAGGAGATCCGAATTAGAATCCCAGTCCAGCACCATAATTTTAACGTCTCAAGTTAAAATGCAATACAAGACACGTGACCTGAAAGGACCATTGGCTTATAAAATAAAATAAAGTTTTGTAATATAAGAAAAGCTTTCTAGCGACAGAGTTACTGATTGTCGTGTATTCTGCCTTTTACTGGCAACGATAAATCGGCTCTATCCGAGTTGATAGCAAAATAATTCGGTTTAATACGGATTGTTAACTACGGTGCAATATGACGTTCTTCATTGGTGTTACCAGAGGTGAAGTAGACATGATCCTGCCAGTTAAAAATATACACATGTCAGACCCTCTCCTTGTCAGTCGCGTCAGCTGAATCAGTATGATGTAGTGAAGACTGTTAACCTCTGCTCTTTCTTACCGGGAAGTAAGGCATTGGATTATTTGGCTCCAGAACAACACTACAACACTTATTGCGCGTGTATGCAATGCATATGGATTGGAGAATTTACTTGTACTGTGGCATACATTTCTGTATATGGTTGACCTAAACTGAAACTTCATTGTTTGTTTTACTTGATTTTTGTACTCACTGAAATAAAATTGCCTGATCATTCAGTACGAGACCTTTCTTTCGTCCTTACCTACTGGTAGATTTACTTTCTAACCAGAGAAATAAAACCGGTAATTGATTCACAAACGAGTAGTTCACGCTGTTAAGAAATTTCGTGAAGCAATTTCATTTCCCCTTAAAACGTGCTAAAATTTCGTGTGGCTCAATGGCTTGGTGCAAGTCTTTCTTTCGACTGGACGCCACTTCGGCGACTTACGTGTCCCTAGCCTACCCCAGTTATCCAACCGGGGAAAGGGGACCTACAGCTTAACGTGGAATCCGAACCACGTGTCGTTTCTGGCGACTCTTCACATCCTTAAGAGATGAAGGCCGGGTTAAAACGCAGACTGAAAATAAATAAATAAATAAATAAATAAATCCGAGGTCCGACCGGGTATATAAAGACCATAAAGTACGGTAGAGATAAAAATTCGCCGGCCGCGGTGGCCGAGGGGACTGAGGCGCTTCAGTCACGGTCTGCACGGCCACTACGGTCGGGGGTTCGAATCCCCCCTCGGGCATGGATATTTGTGCCGTCCTAGTTCGTAAGTAGTTCATAAGTAGTTTGTAAGTTTAGGGACTGATGACCCCGTAGTTAAGTCCCATAAGCTTTACAAACATTTGAACATTTTTTTTTTTGATAAAAATTCAAAACGATTATCAACCGAAGGCAGAGATAATGCTCAAACGTAGGTGTATTTTTTTCCTGGCCTTCTTCGACCGAGAATCGGAAGGCGTATGCAAAAATGTATAATGTGTTATGAATACTTCGAACGCTACATTTACGTTGACTATTTAAAAAAGAATACTTTGTTTACAACGAATTAAAATTACTAGGCATGACGGGATTTGAACCGATTTATGACAGATTACCAACTTACCGTCTTGCTCACTACGCCATCCTTCCATTCGAATACGATCGCCTTAGTGACTGGTATAATGTCATACGTGAGGTAACACACTTTCTTAAGAAGATACGATAGCCGGTACAATACGGCCTTAACCACTATGTGCATCTATATTTTACTTTTAATCTCAGAAACACTGTCAGTATTACTACGTATGAAATTTAGAGACAAAATTCATTTCCACGATTTTCGTAATAATACTTACTAGGAACTTGTTTATGACCGCTTTTTCAGAGCAAGTAGTTGGGAATGAGTTTGACCTCTGAGGCAAAGAAAGTGTTCTCCACCCTCGTATGGCACTTCACTTCCTCTTGCCTTGTCGATAGATGCTTACTTGTGAAATGCCACAACTCAAGAACTTTGATAAAGGTCGCATTCTTGCACTTTATGAAGAGGGATACAGTATCAACGCTATTTCCCGTGCTCTAGGATACAGCAAATCCACGATACACCTGAGGATGAAGAGGATGGCAGATGAAGGTAGATGAAGGCAGACGAAGGTCGTCGTCGCCCCGGACGTTCACGCAATACGACAAAGGAGCAAGACAATGCTATACTCCGCTTCAGTGATGAAGACCCATTCCGCACCAGCACCGAAATTAGGAACGTTCTACAACTACCTGTAAGTAGATCGACCATCCGCCGTCGTCCTAACGAGGAAGGAAGATATGGTCGAAAATCGGCAATAAAGGAAATGTTGACAAAACAACATAAGACTGCCAGATTAATCTTCGCACTTGCATACTTCAGCAAACCAATTTCATTCTGGGAGCAAGTAATACTTACTGACGAGAAGGTATTTTCCACAGCACCAAACGGTTCTGACCATGTGTTTCGTCCAACGGGAGCGAGATTCGACAGAAAATATGTCCATCAGAGGCAAAGGTGTGGCCGAACTGCTGTCACAGTTTGGAGATGGGATGTCGGCAAATGGTTGCGGCATTCTGTGGGAACTGGACCGTCCGCTTACCAGTAGTTACTACTGTGAAATACTGGATAACGCAATGCTTCCTTCTGTTCGTGAGACGTTTCTGGAAGGCAGAATAATATTCCAACATGACCGCTCTCCGGTCCATACAGAAAATTGTGTGAAACAGTGGTTTCGAGTGAACAGCGACATTGATATGTTGGACTGGGCACCCGAAGGTGCTGACTTCAATCCCACAGAGCACGTGTGGGCAGAGATGGAGAAGATTATTAGGAGGCGAAGACCTGCGCCAGCAACGAAGGCAGCGCTATCTGAAACAGTTCAGGATGCATGGGAAGAGCTGTCCCATAATAATGGTTTTGTAAGAAAACTAGTTATCTCTGTTCCTCGGCGGATACCGTTCTCTACTGATTTCACAAACAGAACCCTCCAAGACACGATTTTTAAAATACTTCTCTGACTTATTCTCCTGATCACTTGCTCACAAATGTTCACCTTTCCCGCTCCTAATCGAACAATCTTCAACAAAAATTCATTCCAGACGAAAATGCACTTAAAACATTATTTTACGATTTCTTTAATTTGGAACAGTTTGTTTCTAAGGGCATGAACTGAGCAAACCATCTAAGCAATTTCAGACTTTTCCAGATGTAAGAGAATACGGGCATGGAAATAGTTTAACCACTTTTGAATTAAACGTTTTCTTGAGATTTTCCTATTGATTTTCTGTGTGGATACTTGTAGCTCTATCACAGAACAGCTAAAACTTTTACTACAAACGAGACTGGCTCCACCAGCCGCAAGCGACTATCATGGCTAGCAAAGACTTACGTTATGAGGTTCTTTCTTACTGGGCGACTAGTTGGTAGACCAGATGAAGCGAAACGTAAAAGAAGAGACTGGTTGTAATTTTCGCGTGAAACCACTTTCCTGTACTCAAAAACATGAATTAATAACTTTATCACACACCTTAAGTGAAAATAACTCAGATTGTTGAATGGAATTGACATGAAAAATCAAGTGAATTTATCAGCTTAATTCTGTGCTAACCAGGAAGTAACTCGCCGCTCACAGAGTTACCAAAAGTACTCTGCAATGTTGCCAATTCTCCATTAGACTAGCGACAGGCAGAATACGTTTGCTCGGTGTCTGTGTTCCTCGCGCTGGCTTAGCGCTGACGGAGATAGCAGCATCGAAGGCGCGGCGCGCAGCCTGCCACTGTGTTGACTGAGAAGAGATATGCCTAGCATAGACGAATAAGTCTTAATCGCATTTCTTTAACTATAAGCTGTGTCGAAAGCGTAGCTACGATGCGCCGACTGCTACCCGAACGTAGTAAATAAACCTTTTTCGGAAATCATTTGAGCATCTCTCTTAATCAGCAGCTGTCGGAGATATTTTTTTGTTTCTATCTTAAGCAAACCGCTTCGTCAGAAGCGATTTATAATACTAGCATAAACAGACAATATTAATATTTTGTGCACGATACATTTAAATTTTACATAGGCCTACCTGAATACGATTTTCCTTGCGAATGATTTCATTGGCGCCACCTCTAACACATAAATGGACAAATGTAAAGATAGTATTACACTGATTTCAAAACGCGAAATTCACAAACAAATTTCATAACTTTCGAGCATATAGTTTCCAATCAAACGAACCGTGCATATAAACCTTTCCCAGTGATTGAAAAATAGGACTTATCATCTGCGGGAACATTAAGCATCTGAAAAATTTCAATGATAGTTTGATTCCAGCTTCTAAGTGAAAGGGGAAGCATTTACGGTGCGAATATGAAACAAGGAACAAAAAGTCGCGTCAGTAATTCAAGAACATGTAATTCATTTTATAAAAACAACGTTACGATTACAGAGTAGCAGCTAATAAAATGAAAACCACTTGATGAATGAGCTATGCAATTTCCAGACTCCCAGAAACGATAAAGGGACGAAGGAAACAGGAAGAGGTTTCCCTCAGCGTGTGTGAGTCGGGATTTCCATATAGTATCTCACAGGTGCCGTAGTTTATTTCTCGGTTGTTCCTTTCTCATGAACTCTCTAGGTAATCACAACATTCCAGCGATAATTATTAATTGTTAAATTGTTTAATATTTACTAACTTGCAGTAGAATATAACCCAGTGGTCAAAGCCTACTGTAATTTCATCTTAAAGCCCATTAAAACCTGTAAGTAGCGCTTTTAGAGTAGACCCTGTTCATATTAAGTTGTCGCCCAATACATCTGTTCAACGAATTGGTTGAGTATCACGTAAAATTTACGAAAGCAGAAGAGGAGGATTAGGATGTAATATCCTGTCGACGTCGTGGTTATTTGAAATAGAGCACAAGCTCGGTTTGTTTCGTTAAGAATGTGGAAGGAAATTGGCTATGCCTTTGAAAAGGAACCATGTTGCCATTTGCCTAAAATAATTTAAGGAAATCACTTGAAAAACAGAAGGACAAACAGACATGCAAACTATAACTTTCGCCATTATATCACTGTGCAGTCATAATTCAAATAGTTGAAAACGAAAAGTGAAATACCGAATTTAATACTAATTATACCCGGAGACAACAGAAACTTACATGATATGAAATTAAAAGTCATTTCTACACGTTGTCGTTAAGAGTGATGTTGCCTTTCTATCGAGCACTGAAATCTCCAATAATAATTACTGAATCGAAGTTTTAAAATAATACCAACTTCTGGCCTGTGTACCGATCCGGTTTTATGGTAGAAATGACACATAAAAGTAGTAAGGTTTCGCGAAATCATATTCTATAGACGTTTCGGTTAAATGGTTTATTTGCAGTAACACTCGTGTAACGCTAAACTACAATGTCACAAAATCTAGTTCTACGATCTGGTCAGCAGTGGAAATCAAAACATCTCAATAATATTGTATGTAAATAACATTGCTTCTTGCATTCGTTATTTCGCTTTCTTTATCTGTAAGAGTAGCTTTCTCGTCACCTTCTTAGCACATAATCCAATTAAGTCCTTAAGTTCTTATTTCCTTAATTCCCAGAACCTACGACGAGCTAAAGAGAGGCAGAAAGGAAGAGGAGATGGTCAGAGAGAGAAAGGAAGAAGAGATGGAAGACAGGATGAAAGGAAGTATAGAACGGACAGGCTTGTGAGATGGACAGAGGGAATAGGATGAGCTGGAGGAAGTAGAAGGGGACGAAGAGACAGAAGCAGATTGTAAGAGAGAGGGAATGGAAGACAGAATGCAGAAAGTAAATGATTTTCTCAAGGGCAACAGGGTATTTGACTATTCTCTGGAAATCATCTTAAATGGATGATCATGTTATCTATGCTCATAACATGAGCTGCGGTGGAATGGCCGAGCACTCAAAAAATGTTCAAATGTTTGTATAATCTGTGGGACTTAACTACGGGGTCATCAGTCCCTAAACTTACAAACTACTTATGAACTACTTACGAACGAGGATGGCACAAATATCCATGCCCTAGGAGGGGTTCGAACCCCCGACAGTAGTGGCCGTGCAGACCGTGACTGGACCGCCTTAGTCTCCTCGGCCACCGCGGCCGGCGCCGAGCGCTCTAAGGCGCCTTGCTGCGGAGTGCGCGGTTGCTCCTCGTCGGAAATCGCGTCACCCCTCGGGCATGTGTGTGTGTGTGTGTGTGTGTGTGTGTTGTCCTTACATTACTTTAAGTTAGTTTAAGTAGTTTGTAAGCCTACGGACTGATAACCACGGTAGTTCAGTCCCAAAGATTTACAAACATTTGACATTTCATTACATGACTTGTTATCCTCGTCAATTTCAGTATTATTAAAAAAAAAAAAAAACGGAAATGGAATTAAAATATAATTTGAAATCCATATAAAACGCTTCTTTTGAGCCATGCGATGCCTTTAACCTCAACCCACAAGGTGTGCTCCTACTGTTGTAACATTCACTAACAGTGATATTTGATTTTGCATGTTCCAAGCAATGATAAAGGCATAAAATGTGGTTTATACTCGCTCGTGGAGATCCTAATCTGATAGCGGTCACTTGGTGCGCTTAATTTTGGGAGGATTACTTTGATATAAGTAAACACTGCGTACAACAATTATTATTCTATTAGGTGACAACTGGTAATAAGAATCATGCTCTGCAGCTGCAAAGGTGTTTAGTATTATTGTGTACACATCAGTGAACTGATGTTTACATTTGTGAAACAGGTGTTCACGATATAACACGCCAGCGTTTTGTATTTTAAGTCGTTTACAAACGTAGTTGGTGAAAGTACAAATTTCATGATGGTTGCCTTTTCAAATATTTACGTCGGTGAGGAAGTGTTTTCGTATATGATAAAGACATCAACACTTTGTCTCAAAAACTCCTTCTTAGCGCATATAGTAAAAACAACTATATTTAGTAAAATCTGAAATAATTATTCACTTCGTCAATAATTTCATTATATTTCACAGCATCACGTTCTTCCGCGATAAAAAAAGAAAGAAAAATTTGAGAGGGTTTCATTTTGCCGATGAGGAGTGGCCGAGCGGTCTAAGGGGCCTTGCTGCGGAGGTTCGAGTCCTGCCTCGGGCATGAGTGTGTGTGTGTGTGTGTGTGTGTGTGTGTGTGTGTGTGTGTTGTGCTTACGTTAGTTTAACTTAATTGAAGTAGTTTGCAAGCCTAGAGAGACTAATAACCAAAGCAGTTAAACCCATAGATTTACAAACATTAGAAACTTTTTAAGGTTGGATTTGAACACGGAATGCGAAATTTGTGAACGATACTTGAACCGCATCGCTACCAAGCTTATGTGGAACTGATTAATTAAAAACTTCGACATTTCTCCTTGGAATATTTTAATTTTGGCACGTAAGCCAAGATAGTTATCCTTTTAATTTCATTCTTCTTTGGCCTAACAAGTTACGATTTAACCTAACAAATTTCTTCGTAATCAAACAGCACGAGAAAAATGCATATGAAAGTGACTAGCGCGCAAGATTAAATTGCATATACACTTGAATTAATCTGAATCCGAAATGTAACTACGTAGTAGCGCACTTACCATGTAATTTTTGCAGTGGCTAACAGAGTTAATTTAAAAATGAAATGCATTTGGTAGAAAAACGAAGACTAAATCTAAGAAGCTATCCATATTTACACACGTTTATGGTGTGTAATAGTTTGTATCTTTGGACTAGAGTCAGTCTGTTGACACAAACAAACATACGTATATTTTACTTTAAATGCAACTTTCACTTTTCTTACTTACGGTACGTAAAAATCTGGATTGTTGTCGAGAAACTAAGATACCTTAAATGCATCAACTTTCGGAAGGTTTTTTTCACTATCAGACTTCACATAATTTTCTCCCTTCTTACAAAAAAGTTATAAATGCGTTTTCCATCACAAAAAACTTAATTGTACACCGATAAAGTAAGGAAAAATTTAGTAACTTTCGCTAACACTGCTCTAACAAGCATATGGCTTCTTCTTCCTCGTGTTGTGTGAAATCACCAGGGCTTATGCCAATAACAGAGCGTTTTTGATCACGTGACCTAAACTTGAAATTGAATGATATTCATGCTATAATTTCAAAATAATAACAACGACGGAAAATTCTATTTCAACATTACAATCATCCAGATTGAAAACAATTAGAACCGGATTTTAAACGTAGCATAATAGCCTACTATATATGGCACACTCCAGATTTGGTAAGGCATTTCAGTGTTTAAGTAGGAAAAGGGGAACAAAATATTATGTACTGATTAGACTGATGTATTTTCTCGGTTCGTCTATGTTAGCAAGAATACGTTTGCTTACTGTCCCATTCATTTCATACAAGACTGAGCTACAGTAAAGTGTAGCCAGGTTTACCTAGTTAACATGAACATTTCGAATGTTGGCAAGGCAACAAAATTAGAAGAAGTAAGGATGGTGAAATTAATAAAATATATCTAAATGAAACATAAATCATTTCTTCCGTCAGACCTCTGATTATAAAATCGTCCCTACACAGATATTAAATGCCTAATGAGTAATTAACCCTTTAACTATAGTGAACTTCTATAGACTTTCATTTTAATCGGGCCTTGCAGAAGGGGGACTGCTGTAAAAACTGGGGAAAAGAAGTACCCTCTGATGAACATCCGTCTCTAATGACAACTCTGTCGACGTGACGTTAAACGCTAATGTTCCTTCTTGTTTTCGCGTGAACTGGTGCAGTCCTCTGGAGGGAAAGTCTTTCCCAGCCGATTTCAAAAACAGTCCACCTCTGCAAGGCCAGATTATTGTGGTATTTTAAGAAGTCAGCAGTAGTTACAGAGCTAAACGTCGCTCTCTGTGTGATATTCAAAAGCCGATAAACAATTGCATCGGGTGACCATTTGATAAACACAGGAACTATTTTAAGGCGTTTTAAGGCGTTAATAACACTTCTCATAGTCTCTAAAACAAAATGAAAATGATCGTCGTCCAGTGAGTTAGTCACCGAAAGTGCTATGTTTTTAACATATCAGCGTATTTTAACAATTACTTATCGATAATTATTGTCCGCGGTGGACGTCAAACTGGAAATGCGAACAAACTATACCAACTGCGGGATACTATACAAAAATCCCATCTCAGGCACTCTTAGGGTAACCTCTTCCTGTTTCTTTCGTACCTCTCTGTTTCTGGGAGACTGGAAACTGGATAGGTCATTCATCAGATGCTTTTCACTTTTAATAAACAGCATCACCAGCAGTTACACTGTAATCTTTACGAGTAGACCATACTTATCGTCCCTTTCGATTTTATAGAATAAATTACATATTCTAAACATTACTTTCGCGATTTTTTTCCTTGTTTCATATTCTTATCAGAAATGCTTCTCCTTTCACTTATAAGCTTGGATCGAATTATCATTGAAATTCTTCAGATGCTTAATTTTTTGGCAGATGATAAGTCCTATTTTTCAGTGATAGGGAAAGATTTATTTGCACGTGTCGTCTGATTGGAAACTATATGCTCGAAACTTATGAAATATGTTTGTGAAGTTTGCATTTTGTAAGCAGGGTAATTCTATCTTTACATTTCTGCAGTTATGTGTTAGAGGTGGCGCCAACGAAAAAATTCATAAGGAAAATATTATTCAGGTATATAACATTAAAATGTATTGTGCAGAATATGTTAATAGCGTCTGGTGATGCTATAGTTAAATAAATGTGATTAAGGCTTATTGGTCTATGCTAGGTATTTCTCTTCTCAGTCAACACAGTGGCAGGCTGCGCGCCGCGCTTTCGAAGCCGCCATCTCCGTCAGCGCTAAGGCAGAGCGAGGAACACAGATACCGAGCAAACGTATTCTGCCAGTCGCTAGTCTAATGGAGAATTGGCAACATAGCAGAGTACGTTTGGCAACTCTGTAACCGGGGAGTTACTTCCTCGTAAGCACCGAATTAAGCTGATAAATTCACTTGCTTTTTCATGTCATTTCCATTCAATAATCTCAGTGGTTTTCACTTAAGGTATGACATAAAGTTATTAATTCATATTTTTGCGTCCAGGAAATTCCTTCCACGCGAAAATTGCAACTAATCACTTCTTTTACGTTATGCTTGATCTGTTCTCCTAACTAGTCGGCCAGTAAGGAAGAACCAAATACCGGAAGTCTTCGCTAGCCTTGGGGTAAAGTAGTCGGCTGCGAAACGAACGTTCTATCGGCCCTCGATGCAAATCGTGGTGAGAGCAAACATTTTTAACTCTTCTCTGACAAAGCTACAGGTACCCATATTGAAAATCAATAGGGAATTCTTAACAAAACTACTCAGTGAAAAGGTGTTTAGCTATTTCCAGGACGGCAATCTCTCATATACTCTGAAAGTGACTTACAATAGTCCGGTGGTTTACCGATTCCGTGAGTGTAGAAACCAATTTTTTTCGAGTTAAAACTGTCACCGAACCACGTTGAAGTCAATTAGCCCAGAAATACATTTTCTTGACGGTTGGACAACTAATTCAAAAAATGAGTAAAAAAAAAAAAAAAAAAAAAAAAAAAAAAAAAAAAAAAAAAAAAAAAAAAAAAAACTAAACTTAACATGAGATTAGTATAATTTCTGTGTCAGAAGCTTGCTTATAATTGATCATTTAATTGAGCACCAAATTGTCTTTAAGTGCGTCTAGTCGATATGCTAAGCGCAGTTATCCGTTACATTGCTGTAGTGGTCTGGTGAATCGATTGTAGTTTTAGTATCTGCAATGTGTGCGTACGATTCCGCCCTATAGGTGTATATCTTTAACTGGCACGATCATGTCTACTTCACCTCTAGTAAAACCAAGTGAAGAACGTCAAGTTGCACCATAGTTAACAATCCGTATTAAACCGAATTATTTCGCTATCAACTCGGACAGAGCCGATTTATCGTTGCCAGTAACAGGCAGAATGCACGACAATCAGTAACTCTGTCGCTAGAAAGCTTTTCTTATATTACAAAATTTATTTTATTTTATAAACCAATGGACCTTTCAGGTCACGTGTCTCGTACTGAATTTAACTTGAGACGTTAAAAATTATGGTGCTGGACTGGGATTCTAATTCGGATCTCCTCTTTTGCCGCACTCGACCCTCTCGTAATCATATAGGTGAATCATTTCGTTGCTTTCTCCGAGATTGCCGACTACTCTAGGTCTCCACGAAAGGCACGGATCTGGATTCGTATCCAGGTCCAGCACAAAATATTCATTCATTTGACGCCCTAGATAGAGCATACTGGACTATTAGTAAAAAATTATTTTGAATGTCTCTTCGTGCATTATCAATGCAAACCATGGTATTGAGCTGGTCTTGGGGCAGTCTCGTCGCGGCTGCGGCGGTGTGAAGACCTGAGGCGGTGTGCGGAGCGGCGCGCCGTGGCGAGTTTGTTTACGTCTGCGCGGTGAGTCGCGTGCATACAGCGTAGTCTTAGCTGTGTAGAATACCATGGAACCATGAATCAAACAAAGAGGAAAGATACCCTGAAGTTCACCTTTGACACGACTTCCCCTAGACCGAGCTCTTTCGAAGTCGAAAACTGGATAGAAGAAACCGTTAAGATATCTGCCGACGAAGTCATTGGAATTAACTTTTCTATCGTGACGAGTGTGGTCTTTCTTAAAGTTATAAATTCAGACGTATGTGACAGAGTAGTAGCAAGCAGTGGAGGGGCCTTGAAATTTAAATACAGGGACGGTGCTGTCGGAAATGTTACTGTCTCGCACGCAGGACTTGGTGTCAGAACAGTGTGAATATTCGAACTACCTTTTGAAACAACAGCGGAACAAATTAATGCGGTCCTAGCGCCGTATGGCAGGGTGCTGAACAATTTTGCAGAAAAGTTTTCTCAGAGCCACAAATTCCCTGTGTTAAGCGGAGTGCGACAGGTTAAGATAGATTTAACAAAACATATCCCTTCTTACATCACTGTAGGCGGACACCGAGGAATTGTAATATACTATGGGCAGCTGAAGACTTGCGCTGGCTGCGGCGCGACAGGCCACGTCAGAGCGCAGTGTTTACAACGCCGCGTGGCGCAGATACCAGCTGGGGAGGCCGCACGTCCTTCCGTGACAACAGCGCTGCCCCTGACTTACTCGTCGACGCTAACTGCAGTGCAAACCGCGACTCCGACTTTAGATACCCCGCCGTCGCACGGCAATGAAAAACGTGCTGTTGCGCTGACAGTCACAGAAAGCGTTCCTATAAACCCAAACGTTGACGTACTTTCAGCTGCGGAGACTCCTTCAGACAAACATATGGAAATGAGTGATGATGGAGCACCGAATGAACCGGACCGTGAACTAACAGATTTGGGTGAAGCCGTCCCTATACCTATACCTAACGATGTACGGGAATTAATGGAACTTGTACCTAGTAATGAGAAAAACTCGACGGAATCACGAACCTCTGATACTGATGGTTCGGAATCATCAAAAGAATCATCAAATTAGTCGTCCTCAACAAAGAAGACAAAGAAACGGAGACGAGCCCACCAGGGTGCTAATCAAGTCGTCCCTTTACTGAGGGAGAAAGTAAAGAAGATTATTACCAAGATCCGTAATGAAAATTCTGTGACTGCTGATGTGAGTCAGCCGATCTTGGGAGAAATGGATATCGAGATGTTTGCCTCTTCCGGATCGATTTCTCACCAAGAGTCGAGTGGTGGCACAGCCTCTATTTCGGCTACACTGCTAGCACTGGACTCCTCTGCAAAGGTACAACAAACAGAGGATTTGCACCAGCCCACAAGTCCAAAATCCTGGGCAGAGGAAATGGAAGAAGCAAATGAGAACGCTGACACGGCCGCGGTCCAGAAATTGGGGCCGGAATCCTCAACCACCTTGAAGGAGCAGCCCGCAACTACAACAGATGCCACTATGGTAGCCCCGATTGAGGAACTTGAGGCTTCTATTCTCAGTCACCCTAACAGGACAAAGTAACTAATAGCAACCCTAACGCCATGAATCAGTCGCAAGCATATAAAATAGCCACCCTCAACATAAATAAGATCCGGTCAGGTTTGCGGCTGTCCATGTTACAGGATCTGTTACGTGCTGCCGACATTGACATCATGTTGCTACAGGAAGTGGCTGCCATAGAACTCGAACACATTGCCGGATATAATGCTATCACTAATCCAGGAAGTGGGGAGGATCTCGGGACAGCTGTTTTGGCAAAAGAAGGCATCATAATGACTGATGTGGAAAAATTACCGAATAGCAGGGGAATTGCAGTCACAGTCTACCGCACTCGCATAATTAACGTATATGCGCCATCTGGCAGTAGCAACCGGCGAAGCAGAGCAGAATTCTTTACCAGTGAAATAGTACCGCTATTTGGCCGGAATTATGATCACATAATACTTGCAGGTGACTTTAATTGTGTGCTGCACCGCAAAGACCAGACGCCCAATTTCAACACATCGATAGAACTGAAACGTGTCGTCAACGAACTGCATTTAATTGACACTTGGGAACACCTGCACGGCATGTTACAAGGTTTCACGTATGTCACGAGCCATTCTGCTAGTCGGCTGGACAGAATATACGTCACCGAACAACTCACTTCTTCCGTCCTACACTCCGAAATTTGGCCGACCATCTTATCAGACCATGCCGCATATATATGTACAGTTAACATGTGCAAACAAGGCACATACCGTGCCAGAGGCACGTGGAAACTGAATAACTCCATTCTCCATGATGTAGAATGTCAGCGTGCTTTCAATGACACATGGATGGAATGTGAACGTAGAGTAGCACAGTACAACTCAGTGACGGAATGGTGGCTCAAACATGTCAAACCAAGGATACGAAGAATGTTACAAACTTATTCGCGAGAAAAGTATTACTGGCAAAAGAAGACCACAGAATTTTACTTCTCTTGCCTAAGAGAGCTATATAAATCGGACGCAACGATAATCGACAATTACGTACAAATAAAGCGAATTAAAGCAAAACTTCTGAAACTTAAACGGCAACAGTGTAATGAGTACAAAGTCCGGTCTAGGTCCAATAACCTGATAGAGCAAGAAGAACCTTCCATGTTCCATGTAATTCGCGAGAATAAGAGAGGGAAAAGAAAAATTATCACACAACTCCGGTTACGAGATGGGACCACCCTCGTGCAGCAACACGAAATAAAAAATGTAATCCATTATCACCTGGAAGAGCTGCTGGCAACGGGAAGTAATGACGCAATAATGGAACAGGAGCTGCTACGCAACCTTCAAGGGACTTTAAGTGACGCACAAGCAGAGAATCTCCTTAAAGACATTGATGAGGAGGATCTAGAATATGCCATACACCGAAGTCCCAAAAACAAGTCGCCGGGCCCTGACGGTCTCACCGCGGAATTCTATAAAAATTTTCGCGAACAACTGCAGCCAAAATTAGTAGCTATATGTAATGAATTGTTGCAGCCACATTTTAATCTGCCTAAAGAGCTGGTAGAAGGAATTGCAGTTTTCGTCCCTAAACATCCAGGAAGCAGACTTACTGACGATTTTAGACCTCTGACAAAATCGTGGCACGAGTAATTGCCCATAGATTGAAACCTATGCTGAATTCAGTAATAGGCAGATACCAGACGTGCGTGGGTCTTGACAGGAAAATACAACAAAATTTATGCGAATACAGAGACGTGATCACTACAGCAGAGGCTTGCAAACTTCAGTGTGCCTTGGTATCACTTGATTTTGCGAAGGCATTTGATAAAGTGAATCACCAGTACCTCTTGAGCACTATGCGTGCTATGGGCTTCCCGCAACGTTTCACGAACTTCATCAGTGAAATCCTCAGTAAAGGTGTTACAAGAGCATTAGTGAATGGACAGCTCACAAAAGAAATCAGATTAAAGAGCTCGGTGAGACAGGGCTGCCCTTTGTCAATGGCACTTTTTGCTATCGCCATTGAACCCCTGCTTGCTACACTGAACCAACGTCTACGAGGATTGACAATCCGTGGACTCAAGATTGCCTGCAATGCCTACGCGGATGACGTCGGTTTCTTAGTCACGGACGAACGGGAGTTAGGAGCAGCACTCCACATCGTCAAGCAATATGAACTTGCCTCAGGGGCGAGGTTAAATGAACGAAAGTGTGGTTTTATGAACATAGGGAGTGGGATTGCAGTGCAGCACCATGAATACTTAATTCCAGTCTCCAAACTGACATGCTTAGGCATCGAATACCGGAGTAACATAAGGCACACGTTCGCTGTCAATTACCGCAATCTTCTCGCACGTCTGCGTGCATGCATACAGAGCCATTATATAAGAAAGCTTGATGACATACAGAGGGTTACCCTCGCTAAAGTTTACATAACATCGAAGATGAACTACGTTGCACAAGTATTACCGATGCCACACTGGACAATGCAAAGAATTATGTCCGCCCTAGGTCATTTCGTCACTCGAGGGTACATCTTTAAAGTGAAATACGACACGCTCACTTTGGCTGTTTGGGACGGCGGATTAAACCTTACGCATGTTGAATCTAAGACACGGGCGCTGTACGTGTGTAATACATATAAGATCTGGAAGAACTTACCTAATAGTTTAACAGCCCACCTGTTAAACGAGATAACGCCTACCAGTCTGAAGCCTCCAATCAACGTTCAACATATTCCGAGTGCTATGTCCCATTTCCAAACCTTTTTAATTGAGTTGAGCTACCTGCAGCTAAACATGCAAGATGATGAGCTCATGACGGTGCATAAAGTTTATAAGAAGTTAATGGAAAAAAAGAACCGGAACATCATTGAACAAAAATATCCTAATCACAGATGGCCAATCATCTGGAACAACATCCACTGCCGTGATTTGACAACTGCGGTCAGAGCCTCCTGGTATCGCTTAGTGAACAGGAAAGTCCACACCAACTCTAGGTTACATTCCATACACTTGGCGGACTCACCATTGTGCGCAACGTGCAACTTATTGGACAGCGACGAACATCTTTTTGTGTGCTCCAAGGTCCAAGACATATGGAACTTTATTCGGAAGAAGCTTGCAATCATGACAAGAACGTCGGTTCTTCGTATTAAACCTGATGATTTCTTGCACCCAGATACTGTTCCGTACCCTAAAACCAAGCGGAACTCTGTTAACTGGTTGAAAGGACACTTCGTTCACTATTTAGTATCACGCACAGCTAAAAGTAAAGAGGATTTCTCCATATATATAGTACAGGAACTTCACAAGTTATCAAGAAAAAACATTACAAGCGAAACTATGCGAACTTTCTAGAAGCAGTCTTCAAAGAAGAATTTAGAAACTACTGAGTACCCCAGACATTTAAAAACATGGAACACGAAGATTGAACGCGCTTTGATATGTTTTGGAATAAGAGCATTTTAATCCATTTATTTTTCTATTATTTTAAATATTTATGTTCAATAAGTTCCACATTTAAATGGCGAGAAGACGACTTTCTTTTAATTATGTACACAGCATTCCCTTATGTATTAACATCTGTAATAACAAAAATACAACTCCTGGCAGCTCACGGTTCGCGAGGTAAGAGCAGATAAATAAAGAGAAGAGGCAAAGAATTTAATCGAATTGTAGAAAGGATTGAAACTAAACGGTAATACTCATCTTTCGAGAAGACAAACTCGGAATCGTTCAGAGAGCTAGAAAAACAGGGTTTCGAAGAAGAAACGGTTTTATTTTACTCTTTCTATGGAAGAAGAATTTGATGCTCATCGTGGAAGAGATCCATTAATTTCTACCTGCAGAAGAAAATTATTTTACCAAAGGCCGATGAAGCCGACGCCGATGAAGGCAAATTTGGTGAGCGGAAGGACGGGTTGAAGGGGAGGAAGGAGACCCGGAAAAAAAAAAAAAAAAAAAAAAAAAAAAAAAAATGGGGTAAAGCGCTTGAATGGTAACTGAAGGGTCGCAGGTTCGAAACTTAGTCGAATCACCGATTTTTTTTCAATCTGTGTTTTAACCCAGCATTCACGTCTCAACAACGTGAGGAGTCGTCATAAACTACACGTGGTTTGGATTCCACGTTAAACTGTAGTTCGCCTTTCCCGGTTGGATAATTGGGGCAGGTTAGGGACATGCAAGTCTCTGAAGTGGCGCACAGCTGAATTACTTGCTCCAGGACACTGAGCCACACAAAATTGTTATTATTATTATTATTAGTATTACAACAACGATAGGTACCGTTGTTACGAGTCAGACACGCACGCATCGTCATTCCTGTTGAGTTAACATTTGAGATTTAACGTCCATTCGTGCTTAGAAAGGACATCGGTAGGTTCGGGGTTCGATTACCGGTGACGCATAACGTAATTATATCCTGATTACAGATTCAAACATCCCGCTGCTGATGAAATAATTCGACTACTAACATCTGACTTCACTTAGTTATCTTCCATTTAGATATCGGGTAACTCAAAATCAAATGTTTGTTAATCTATGGCGACAAACTACTGAGGTCATCAGTCCCTAGGCTTAGAACTACTTAAACTAATCTAAGGACAACACATACACACCCCTGACCGAGGAAGGACTCGAACCTCCGACAGGAGCAGCCTCGTATGTAAGTCCCACACAAAACTGAGTCTGGACGCTTGTGATTAGGGACATAACGGTGATTATTAACTTCCTGGTTCAGTAATAAATAAATAAATAAATAAATAAAAATATTTTAAGAATTGGCATTTTATATGATTTGATTTGCGCGTTCTGATATTTGTGAGGAAATCTCCAATATTTCACACATCTTTATACTTCGTCAGCTGTGACAATCTTAGGCATAATCGAGTATCTATAAGACATGAATGCTTTGCTTGGTTAGCTACGGCTACAGGTGGTTGATTTGATTCCAGAACAAGGTAGTTTGTCATATCAATTCAAGTTCAAAGATGTGTACAAATATTTGTTCAGGTATGAATACGGTGAAAATGTTGGTGATACGCAGTTAATATTGAAGTTTCCATAGTGCGTTTGCTGCTCTTAATTGAGTTTTTATTGTCTGGTTAGTTCAACAATCGGTTAATAAAAATCCGCTCGCCGGTGGAACGACGTTTCGCAATTGTGAGAAAACGATTTAGAGAGCAAAAGTACTTCGAATTTCTACAGGACTTTAGGAATTCCGATACTATAGTAAAATCTGTTGTTTGTAACAATATTAAATGTTGTTTAAGGATTAATTTATGTTTTATGTGACGGAGTTTGTTATATCAGACTGTAATAATGTGATAATACTTAAGATATGTCATTGTAATAAATTGGATGTAATAAACGTTAAGAACTTAATAATGTTTTTTTTTCTTTTATTTGCAAAATCGTGGTGTTAATTTACATGTGGAATGAATGGCATAAAGAGCAGTTGTCTGAAGTGGATCCATTTTGAATAGTCGATCGACTATACCGAGGAGCGATCAGAGCACCCGCAAGACACGTACGTTAGTTGGGTTGCATGCACATCAGGCGAAAAGCAATTCAGGTCGTTCGGATATTTTGGCGCATGGTAGTACATTTCACGCGCTATTTTAACAGCGACGTTGATTGTCATGTAAAAATATATCCCATATACTGCCCAGTATTTCCTTTGACGGAGCCTTGCTTTAAATATTTAAGTGTAGGTGCGGTGTGCAGTTCTGGTCGGGACGTGACGATGGGAGGATTCAAGCACTGAGCGAATATTTTAAAATTCTGAAATTTCATGAAATGTTTTACAGACGAGCAGTAATGATAGAATTTATATAATAGTGATAAAGCTAATAATGAATCGCAAAATAAAATAGATGCATTTTTCCCAGAATCAAAGCATTAAATATTAATTGCTGGATTACTTTTTCAAATGTGAGCACTAAATCATGATCTAAAACTATTAACTTACCCGCTTTGGTGTCAGTATAAAGTCCATTTCAGGATTTGCTACTCGTGGTTGTAAAGGTCAAATATGAATTAAAATATTTACTCTTGCCTGAGTGAATATCTTTTCCTTTCACGGGCCGACCTGGAGGCACCATCAACTATTTCATTCATTGGAGTCCTTTCGTGATGTAATAGCAGACGCACTTGTGGCACAACTTATCAGAGCAGAAATATTTTAAGGTACACTGGAGTGTCACATTCCCGACATTGCTTAGTTAATTTGGTGTCAAGTGAACAAGAAAACTTTCACGATTAAAACTTTGTGTATGCCGTAAATGTTTATTAGAATAATATTTCCACTCAGCAGCGGAGTATGCGCTGATATGAAATTTCATGGCAGGTTAAACTTGTTTACAGGACTGGGATTCAACCCTGGGACCTTTCCCATTCGAAGGTTAGCACTACCAATTGAGCTGTCCTGGTACGCTTCAGGCTCCATGTTCATAGGCATACATCCGCCAGTACATTCCAACATACACAAATATTCGCTTGGTAAAAATTGCAGGACAGTTTTGGAAGAAAGGACTTTTCAGAGACACGGCTTAGCAAAAACTGATACAGGTTTCCAGAATGATATTTTCACATCTTCCAGCTGTGCTAGTCCTGAAGATTTAGCAGGAGAACTTCTGTGAATTTTGCAAGGTAGGAGCCGAGGTACTGGCGTATCTAAGGCTGTGACGATGGTCGTATAGCTCGCCTGGATAGCTCCGTCGGTAGAGCACTTGCCCTCGAAAGATCCGATCTTCAATTACCTCCTCCCCCCCTCCCCCCTCCCCCCTCCCCCCTTAGCATACGGTTTTAACATGCCCTGAATTGTCATGGCTAGATTCGTTATTAGAGAGACAATTACCGAGAGGATATAAATGCAAAGGGCGCACCGAACAGTATTCACTTGCTTCAAATTCATATACCGCACTCTAGTAAATTTTCTAACATCTCTAAAACACCGTGATCTTACGAGAAGAGACCTCGGAACTACTAAGCCTTGCTACCTTAACTAATATACAAACTAAACGTTCCTGCGGAAAAATTAAGAGAGGTGACATACTTACCAACTACGATACGAATTATCGCTGCTTTTATCATGTTCCACAAAAAATAATTAAAAAAATAAAAATTGTACGAGTCACGCTTGAGTTACCCGAAGCGTTGTTTAAAGGCTTTTTCCCGGAATCGTTCGGCTAAACTGGTAAATGTATGTGGCAGTGTTAACACTATTTACTTTGTGCTTTTTGAAACTTCAGGTATATTGTGAGTTGCTCATGGAATCTACAGTGTATTCAGTAAAAACGCAACCTGAATTTTCCTGTCCGCTTTAAAAAACATGTGGGTAAAATTTTATTTGTCCATTCGCAAATAGTAGCAGTTATTTTCCTTTAATGTCAAGCTATCTACAATACGTTTTCTCTGTTTCCATACCACATATATTCAAATTCATCGAGTTCGAGTTCAATCCCCTATATCTTAGTGTTGATTATGTTCTCTTTGATCAATTTTATCATGTATTTATTGTTTAAATGCTGCCAACATTGTATTTCATCGTTGACTATTGTCTAACAGTTATTTTTACAGAGGCGCAATGACTATTCTGATTACAAGCAAATCAACTGGGACAAGAGAAGTAGATTTTTACTTGTGTACATTTATTTCTATTACTGGTGTTATCTCGAATATTTATTTAATCTATTCTGCTGTTGGTCCCTTACCGTCTTCAGTTTCGTTTTAATTCAACATAATTCTTATGACGTTATGTGTCACGAATCATGAGCTGTACAATAATGTGATCTTCTAGGTTCGTAGAGTGGTCCATTGAGAAACTTCCTGCGAAGTGTGTTAAGAATTTAGTTGGTAGTAAATTAGTTATACATTACATTACGTTTTGGGGCACATTTTCTAGCATTCATCGTTTTCCACGTTATGTGTCTTGAACTGTGTATGGTACTATGATATAAATTCGAAGGTACTTTCAGTGGTATGTGTGCACATCATCTGCGAAAATAGTAGTCATGATCTAAAAGTCGAAACATTATGCATCACTGGGTAGTTTTCCATGGATAAAGTGTTTATGACCTCATGATTTATTAACTATGTGTCAAACTAAGATATGATTTCGACTGTATGTTCAGTGATATGTGTGCATACTTACGATATACCTTGCATTCTCATTTACACTACTGGCTATTAAAATTGCTACACCAAGATGAAATCCAGATGATAAACGGGTAATCTTTGGGCAAATATATTATATTAGAACTGACATGTGATTATATTTTCACGCAGTTTAGGTTCATAGATGCTGACAAGTCAGTACCCAGAACAACAACCACTGGCCGTAATAACGGATTTGAACGACTGGGAATTGAGACAAACAGAGCTTGGATGGCGTGTACAGGTACAAATGTTCAAAAGTTTGTAAATCTTTCGGACCAAACTGCGTGGTCATCAGTCCGTAGCTTACAAACTACTTAAACCTAGGTAAACTAACCTAAGGACAAACACACACACCCATTCCTCAGGGAGGACTCGAACCTCCACGGCGAGCAACCGCGCGCTCCGCAGAGAGACGCTTTAGACCGCTCGGCTACTCCACCGCGGCATACAGGTACAGATGCCCATGCAGCTTCAACACGATACCACAGCTCATCAAAAGTAGTAAATAGCGTATTGTGACGAGCCAGTTGTTCGACCACCATTGATCAGACGTTTTCAATTGGTGAGAGATCTGGGGAATGTGCTGGCCAGGGCAGCAATCAAACATTTTCCGTATCCAGAAAGGCCCGTACAGGACCTGCAACATGCGGTCGTGCATTATCCTGCTGAAATGTACGGTTCCGCAGAGATCGAATGAAGGGTGGAACCACAAGTTCAAATGTTCAAATGTTTGTATAGTCTATAGGACTTAACTACGGGGTCATTAGTCCCTAAACTTACAAATTAATTATGAACTAACTAAGACTAAGGACGGCACAAATATCCATGCCCGAGGGGGGATTAGAACCACAAGTCGTAACACATCTGAAATGTAACGGCCACTGTTCAAAGTGCCGTCGATGCGAACAGGAGGTGACCGAGACGTGTAACCAGTGGCACCGCATACCATCACGCAGTGTGACACGCTTCCAATGTGCGTTCACCGCGATGTCGCCAAACACGGATGCGACCATCATGATGCTGTAAACAGAACCTGGATTCATCCGAAAAAATGACGTTTTGCCAATAGCGCACCCAGATTCGTCGTTGCGCACACCATCGCAGGCGCTCCTGCTTGTGATGCAGTCATGGTCTGCGTGCTGATAGACCATGCTACTGCAAACGTCGTCGAACTGTTCGTGCAGTTGGTTGTTGTCTTGATGGAGACGTGGCTGCACGATCCGTTACAGCCATGCGAATAAGATGCCTGTCATCTCGACTGCTATTGATCGATACCGTTGGGATCCAACACGGCGTTCCGTATCGCCCTCCTGATCCTACTGTTTCTATATTCTGCAATAGATTACTTCCTATCGAAGTCGGAAACGTGATGGTACGCGTTTATCCTTCTTACACGAGGCATCACATCAACGTTTCACAGGCAACGCCGGTAAACTGCTGGTTGTGTATGAGATATCGGTTGGAAACTTTCCTCATGTCAGCACTAATTGTTTCAAGGGGAATTTTTTATAGCAAATCTTTGCCTTTAAACGAAAGGAAAAGCCGGTAAGGCATTATTAAAGTGTGGTGAAAAGATTTATATTATATCCAAGAGCATCTAAATGCCCAAGAAGTCTCACCAGAGTCTAATGCAGACAGTTGTTGTTGTTGTGGTCTTCAGTCCGGAGACTGGTTTGATGCAGCTCTCTACAATACCCTATCCTGAGCAAGCCTCTTCATATCCACATAAGAACGGCAACCTACATCTGTCTGAATCTGCTTACTGTATCCATCTCTTGGTCTTCCTCTGCGATTTTTTCCCCACACACTTCCCTCCAACGCTAAATTCACAATTTCTTGATGTCTAAGAATGTGTCCTACCAATCTATCACTTCTTTTAGTCAAGGTATGCCAGAAATTTCTTTTCTCCCCAATTCTGTTCAGTACCTCCTCATTAGTTACGCGATCCACCCACCTAATCTTCAGAATTCTTCTGTAGCACCATATTTCAAAAGCCTCAATCCTTTTCCTGTCCGCACTGTTTATCGTCCACGTCTCACTCCCATACAAGGCAACACTCCGTACAAATGCCTTCAGAAAGGATTTCCTTAGGCTTAAATCAATATTCGATGTTAACAAATTTCTCTTTTTCAAGAACGCTTTTCTACCCATTGCCATTCTGCATTTTATATCCTCTGTACTTCAACCATCATTAGTTATTTTACTGCCCAAGTAACAAAACACATCTACCTCCTTTATTGCTTCGTTTCCCAATCTAATTCCTTCAGCATCACCTGATTTTCTTACACTGCACTCCATTACCCTAGTTTTGCACTTGTTAATGTTCATCTTATATGCACCTTTCAGCACACTGTCCATTCCGTTCAATTGCTCTTCCAGGTCCTTTGCTGTATCTGACAGAATTACTATGTCGTCGGCAAAGCGCAATGTTTTTAATTCTTCACCCTGAACTTTAATTCCTTCTCCAAATTTTTCATTGCTTTCCTTTATAGCTTGCTTAATGTACAAATTGAATAACATTGGAGAAAGGCTACAACCCTGTCTTACTCCCATTCCAACCACTGCATCCCTTTCATGCCCTTCAACTCTGACAACCACTGTCTGGTTTTTGTACAAGTTGTAAATAATCTTACGCTCCCTATATTTTACTCCTGCTTGCTTCAGAACATGAAAGAGTTTATTCCTATCAACATTGTCAAAAGCCTTCTCCAAATCTACAAAAGCTAGAAATGTAGGTTTGCCTTTTCTTAATCTATCCTCTAGGATAAGCCGTAAAGTGAGTATTGCCTCCCGTGTCCCTACATTTTTCCTGAACCCAAACTGATCTTCCCCGAGGTCGGCTTCTCTCAGCTTTTCTATCCTTCTGTATATAATTCTTGTTAATATTTTGCAACCATGACTTATTAAACTGATGGTTCTGTAGTTTTCACACCTGTCTGCACCTGCTTTCTTTGGAATGGGGATAATAACATTTTTCTTAAAGTCTGAGGGTACTTCATCTGTCTCATACATCTTACACACCAGGTGAAACAGGTTTGTCATGGCTGGTTCTCCCAGAGACTTCAGTAGCTCTGAGGGAATATCATCTACTCCAGGGGCCTTGTTTCGACTTAGGTCTTTCAGGGCTCTGTCAAATTCTTCTCTCAGTACAGTATCTCCTATTTCATCTACATGTACATCCTCTTCCCTTCCTACAATATTGTCTCGAAGTTTATTTCCTTTGTAGAGCCCCTCTATATACTCTTTCCACCTTTCAGCTTTTCCTTCTTTGCTGAGAACTGGTTTTCCATCAGTGTCCTTGATATTCATAGAGCTGTTTTTCTTATCTCCAAATGTTTCTCTTATTTTCCTGTAGGCTGTATCTATTTTTCCCCTATTTATACATTCTTCTACATCCTTGCATTTGCCTTCTAGCCACTCCTGCTTAGCCATTTTGCACTTCCTGTCAATCTCATTTCTTAGTCGTCTGTACTCTATTTTGCCTGTTTCATTTGCTGCATTTTTATATTCTCTCCTTTCATCGATTAAATTTAGCATCTCCTGTGATATCCAAGGCTTTTTTGTATGTCTTGCCTTCCTACCTATTTTGTCCTCTGCTACCTTCACTATTTCATCTCTCAATTTTACCCATTCCTCCTCTACTGTTTTATTTTCTCCTGTTTCTGTCAATTGTTGCCTAAAGCTCCCTCTGAAATTCTTAAGAACCTCAGGTTCCTTCAATTTATCCAGGTCCCTTCTCCTTATTTTCCTACCTTTTTGAAGTTTCTTTAGTTATGGTCAGAGTCTATATCTGCCCCTGGGTATGTCTTACACTGTAAAACCAGCTTCCGAAATCTATGTCTTACCCTTATAAAATCTATCTGGTATCTCCCGGTGTCTCCTGGTCTCTTCCACGTATACAACCTTCTTTTGTGATTCTTGAACCAGGTGTTTGTTATAACTAAATTATGTTCTGTGCAAAATTCTACCAGGTGGCTTCCTCTTTCATTCCTTTTGCCCAGACCATATTCACCTACTATCTTCCCTTCCCTTCCTTGTCCTACTACCGAATTCCAGTCTCCCATAACAATTAAGTTTTCCTCTCCCTTAATTGTCTGAATAATTTCCTTTAGCTCCTCTTATATTTCTTCGATTTCCTCATCATCATCAGAGCTAGTTGGCATATAAACCTGTGCTACTGTGGTCGCTGTTGGCTTCGTATCTATCTTGACAATGATAATGCGATCACTGTGCTGGTCATAGTAGTTTACCCGCATTCCTATTTTCTTATTCATTATCAATCCTTCTCCTGTGATACCCCCAATTGATTTTGTATTTATAATCCTGTACTCACCTGACCAGAAATCCTGCTCATCCTGCCACCGAACTTCACTAATCCCCACTATACCTAACTTCAACCTATCCATTTCCCTTTTTAAATTTTCTAATTTTCCTACTCGATTAAGGGATCTAACATTCCACGCTCCGACCCTTAGAATGCCAGTATTGTCTTTCCTGATGATCACATCCTCCTGAGTAGTCCCCGCCCGGAGATCCGAATGGGGAACTATTTTACCTCCGGAATATTTTACCCGAGAGGATGCCATCATCATATGTTCATACAGTAGAGCTGCATGTCCTCGGGAAAGGTAACGTCTGTAGTTTCCCCTTGCTTTCAGCCGTTCGCAGTAGCTGTGTGGCACAGCCACATTAGCTGATGTTACAAGGCCAGCTCAGTCAACCATCCAGACTGTTGCCCCTGTAACTACTGAAAAGGCTGCTGCCCCTCTTCAGGAACCACACGTTTGTCTGGCCTCTGTACAGATACCCCTCCGCTGTCGTTGCACCTACGGTACGGCTATCTGTATCTTTGAGGCACGCAAGCCACCCCACCTCGGCAATGTCTGTGGTTCATGGAAGTGGATGCAGACAGTAGAGTTACACAATTCTTAGCGTCTCATTTCAGGAACGAATGGACATTCTTTAGTTCCATTACGAATTATTGGCAAAATTTTATTTAAATATTCAAATGTTTATAAATTTAAGGGCCTTAACTGCTGCGGTTATAAGTCTGTATGATTACAAACTACGTTAACTTATGCTAAGAAAAACTCACATACCCCATGAACGAAGGAGAAGTCGGTCCGCGAACGGCGAGAAACCTTGCAATCCTCCGCAAGGCGCCTCAGAGACTTCGGCCATTACACCGCAGCGCAAAATTTAAAATTTAAAGTGGTTTGTAGCTGGTAAAAGCCCACCCTGGTTTAACAATAATATTTAAAAAGTGCTGAGAAAGGAAAGGCAGTTGCACTCTCGGCCGATCAAATCAGGCAAAAGATAGTAGATTCGTGCGACTATTAAAAGATCGATGCGCGAAACATACAACAACCAGCTGAAAAATGCTCCTGCCGGAGCACAGAAAAGACGAATATCTTCTCTGACACAAAAGTGTGGAACCACCTGCCTCAATCCTCATTGCGTCTTCGACACCAAAAATTGTGTCATGAGAACATATTCACGCACTTTTAGCGCATAGCTTTGTTAATACTTTTGTCCAGTTAAGCCGTCATAGTCAGCAATGCCGTCTCACTGTCTCTGTCCGTTTCTTTGCTGTCTCTCCCATTGCCGCTTTCGGTGTCAAACTTTCAATGTCTTCATCCCTTTTCCCCGCGATTCCTCCCGCTCTCTGTTTCAGCCACTTTCATCTGTCCCTCTGACTTTGTCCCATTCACTTCTTGTCCTGTTGCCAGTATCCTTTCTTTCTCTCTTAGAGTCGGCTTTCATGATCTTCAATCACGATTGTCTCCTTTGCACATAGGTCCATATGGATGATTTGCTTGGGGTTTGACCTGTTGACCGGAAAACTTTAGCACACTGGTATTGGGGATGGGAAAAATTGGACATATTGTTTCGTGCTGTAGTATTGAAGAGCCGCACGCTCATGCATTATGGTCTTCATTCAACTAAGTTTCCCATTGTTTTCTCTTTTTATCCAATTGCTACTATCTGCATCTGTCTTAGTTTGTTGTTGCCATAGTTCATGACTTCCGACATCTCGATTCGCTTCCCACTGCTGTTATCATGCATATGCCTTTCTACTGAACCGACACTTTCTCTGTTCCATCATATATGGCTCTCTCTGCCAGTTGCACTGTCTCTGTCCTACTCACATTTACCGAAAAAAGCGCGAATATGTTCGCATGATAAAATTTGTGTGAGGAAGTCGGAATGAGGATTGAGACAGCTGGGTCCACACTTTTGTTTCAAAGAACACATTCGCCGTTTCTGTGCTCCAACAGGAACATTTCTCAGCTGGTTCCAGACTTTTTACTGTTACATCAGAGTGTACTGCTTATACAACATGAAATCAATGGTGAGTAAAATTTGGATAGTAATTTATATACATTGATACATTTTTTCAAACGTCAGACCAAAGTTTTTCGGAACTATAGTATTAGAACGCATCGTAAAAATTTCGGCGATTTGCCATGAATAGAAGTGCAGATTTGCCAATGCTCGCAGTTGGATCTTTTCATACCTAAAATTATGATTTTTAGAGCATATCGCGATAACGAATATACTTTTCCAAAACCGCGAAACGGATTTTCCAGATAAACATATACACATAACATTTTAGTCATTTCCTATTCCTCAAGATACGTTACCTCACAATCAGAAATAGCGTTTTCGAACCGATTACTTTCGCGTGATATCATTCACGGACCGATATCTCAAGAACCAGATAAGATATCATTTTGCTCTAGACGTTAAATAAATTTTCGATATGTTATCTACATTTCATATCCAGCTATGTCTAACCTAAAATCAACCATACGAGAAGTCTACGCAATGTGTTTTACCTCTCCAAACTCTTTGAAACAAACCGGATGAAGCACATTAACTGTAAAGTAAACGAAAACAAAAACCACCCCTTCATCGACATATTTGAACAATTTTCTATGATTAGTTATGTAGATATTTGCGATTCACAGCGCTAAAACGGCTAAAAATCGGGTTATGTCATTTCGTGCAAGTTTCAACCTCTGGATCTCGCTAACGGATAATGATATCGAAAAAATTTAAAAACAGCCTCAAGAATATCATCATAAGAACATATGGTAAAAATTTCGAAGATCTGCAATTAATAGAAAGTATCAAAGTGACCATTACCACAATTCGTGTTTTTGGTACCCAAAAATCATAATTTTTTGACATTTTCTTAGGAACTGCTCATGAATGAATGGTGCTTTTGTAAGCCGTTTAAAGCCCACCATAGACTACACGTCATGTACGAAAGTCAACTGATTTGCTCAATGTGGATGGGCTCCAGGAAGTGTGTAACTTAGAAAATTTTGACGATGTACTGTATGAGAGCTATAGTATACCCATTCTTCTAATATGTACCCAAATGATCACTAGGCCAAGATCTATCCAGAGCACTGTACCCCTTTACTCTGAGATGAATTGAACCTGAGATATTAACCCCTCAAGAATCGCAAATTCGCACGAGCCCTTTACGAACATGTTAATACTGAGCAAAAGATGTCGCCGAGAAATCGAAAAATTCTCGTCCTATGTAAATTCGATATACGGATCAAAGGCCTCTATCCACTCACTCGTCAATCATTCTGGGGTGATGACAGAAGACAACAAAATGATTGTCGATGTCTTAAAATTTATGAAGTCATTCACGCAGCAAAGACCTTGTAAACATACTTTCATTTATCAACAATAATGAAGTTTCTTGAGACAAACAAAGGTATTGAATATAAGGAGAGGTATTGAATTAAAATTTGTGTCGTTCCGGAATTACAACTGGGACCTTCTGCTTTTTAGGCAGACGCTTTAAATTGCTCAGCTAATACAGCGATACGGATAATGCGGTTACACGGACTATCATCAAGCACCAACTCCCAAATTGAGGACATAATAATAGGCATAACCGGTGTATAAAACAGCCGAGAGAGTTGAGAACAAACAAGTCGCCAGTTCCAGATGGGATACCCATCCGGTTTTATAGAGACCACTCTGCGGTATTGGCCCCTAACTTAGCTTCGATTTATAGAGACGGTTTGATCCAGCGCAAAGTTCCTTACGACTGGAAGAAAGGCGCAGGGGACTCCCGTCTGTAAGAAAGACAAAAGAACGGACCCCATAAGTACAGTCCAATATCATTTTGCTTTAGAATTGTTAAATATATTCTCATTTGTAATATGGAAAAATATTGTTGGACGGAAAAGTTTCCGTCCGTGCATTATCACCGCTTTAGGATCGGCGAATTTCAGCCTGCTTTTTTCTGTCATGTCTTCTTGCTAATTTTGGATGAAGAACAACAGGCAGACCGCATATTTCTTGATTTGCGAAAGGCACTGTACTGCAGACTGCTAAAGAAGATACGAGCTGATGGAGTAGGTACCCAAATATGTGTCTCGAAGGCAAGTAATAGAACCGAATGCGTTATCCTCGATGGCGTATGTTCATCAGAGTCTAAAGTATCTGGGAAATGTGATATGACCTTTAATATTTTCTATTTTATTGATCTAACGGACAGAGTAGGTTTCAATCTGTGGCTGTTTGCTGATGACGCTGAGTTGTACAGTAAGGTGTCTTCTTTGAATGATTGTAGTAGGATGCAGGATGATTTGGACAAAAATTTTGGGTGGAATAGGAAATTGCCGCTAACTCTACATGTAGAAAATGTAAGGTGATGCAGATGAGTAATAGAAACAATCCCATAATCTTCGACTACAGCACAAGTAGTGTGCTGTTTGACACAGTCGCGTCAATTAAATTTCTAGGCGTAACGTGGTACGGCGATATGAAATGGAACGAACGTAGAACGACTGTCATGGTGAAGGTTGATGGTCTACTTCGATTTATTGGAGAATTTTGTGAAGATGTGATTCGTCTCTAAAGGAGAGCACAAATAAAACGCTTGTGCCTCGTGAGTAATGTTCAAGTGTTTGGGATCCCCACTAGATAGGTTTTCGAATATGCAACCTCCTTCCAGATAAAAATATTATGGCGACTTCCGTCTCCCGTCATTGTAACGAATCTGTGTTATCTGAAAAGGAAATATTTAATCTTCTTTCGTTTGCTTCAGCTTTCTTTCTACTTGTTGGACGAAGTTTTCTATGTATTTTTTCGCAATGAAAGACATTATCCTGTTTTATATTACTTCCGACAGAAAAGTATATTTTGCTTATGGAATATTTCGCATTTCAAGCTTCACTGAGAAGCCAAATATGATCATTAAGAAATGATACACTGTATATACAGTGTGTAAAGTACATCTATTTTCGACTTTTTCGGAATTAACTTATTGTATCACGTTCTTTTACCTATATATTAGGTCCCGTTTCAGACTTATTCATCATTCACACACTATACTGTAAAACAATTTATGATGATTTCAATTCGTAATTAATATTACATATTTATGTAATTTTAATATTGGATAAATTTCACGTAGACATACTTTTTTGTATTACTCAACCAAATAGTTATTTTGTGGTTCAAGTACTTCCTGCAATGACGGCGAACCCGAGAACAAGACTTCGCGATCCCCTGCGGGACTGGACCCACAGGTTGAAAAACACTGGTTTAAAGGAATACGTAGAAGGAATTGAGACGCGGGTGGCTAGGTTTGTTACTGGTAGGTGCGATCAATGCGCGACTGTTATTGAGATACTTCGGGAACTCAAATGGGGGTCGTAGAAGTGAAGGTGACTTTCTTTTCGAGGAACACAAAGAAATTTAGGGGTCTGGAATGTGAAGCGGACTCCATAATGAATCTACTGCCGCCGACTTACATTTCGCATTAAGGCCACGAAGATAAGTTAACAGAGAACAGGGCAGATGCATACAAGCATTCGTTTTTCCTTCGTTTTGTATGGCAGTGGAACACGATAGCAAGTAACTAGTAAGGGTACTAGGTACACTCCGCCACACACCTTTTGGTGGATTGCTGAGTATGTATGTAGATGCAGTTTCTATTCATCCATTAAGTAATAGCTACAGTACAGAATGATTTTCATAGACTTGAAGTTTAACTTCCCCAATATTTTTCCAGTTTTCAAAAATACCTCTCATTATCTTTTGATATCCATCCGTAGATTGGCATTCGAATTTTCTAAAGTATATGGTTTGGCCTGAGAAATAACAGACTCTCTGAATAGTAAAAGCTGACGTTGAATTGATGACATTTCCAGCAGATTACTAAAAGCTTGTTCCCAAGAGACAAGTAGGTTTCTTAGCCACATATATAATAGCTATCTAAAGCAGGGTATTTCCCCTGATAGAATGAAATACGCTTTACGCAAAAAAAGGAATAGGTCGGGTGTCAACTGCCCTCCAATCTCACCTCTGACAGCTTTAGCTAAACTTTTTGAAAAAGTAATGTATTCTGGAGTAGCTTCACATAATAGTAATTATAAAGTCCTAACAAAATGTCAGTTTTTATTTCAGAAAAGCTTTTCAACAGAAAAACTCCACATAAACTTTCACTGATGAAAAATTAAATGCTCTGAATAACCGGTCATGACCCGTTTGGATTTGTTGTAACCTCTCAAAAGCTTTTGATTGTGTAAATCATGGAATTCTTCTAGATAGGCTGACGTAATGTGGTATGAGTGGGACAGTGAACAAATGGTTAAATGATACTTAAGTGTAAGACTGCATAAAGTTAAGAGAAGCAGTCACATAATACGTAAGAAACAGTTAATCCCGTTATTTGGGGAGCTATCAAACATGAGTTTCCACAAGGTTCTTTTCCGAGTCCTTTGCTATTCTTAATATAATGTTAATGACTTGCAATTCTATATTCACGAAGATACTAAGCTAGACATTTTTGCTGACGATAGTAGTTATCACGACTGAAAAACAGGAATTAACTGATGAAATGGTAAATGATCTCTTTCCGTGTATTACGAAGTGGTTTTATACAAATGAACTCTCATTAAACTTTTATAAAATCCAGTATATACAGTTTCATACTTTAAAAGTCATGGCACCGTTAATAAAAATAGACTTTGAACAAAAATTTGTAGCTAAGGTAGAATAATCATAAATGTAGTACAGAATGTACTTAACGACAAACCACGGCTCAGTCGATTAGTAACTTGCAGCGTAATTTCACCCCGTGGTAGGTTTCACGCTGGTCACTAAGAGAGCAATCTCAACGTAATTATTGGGTGGCGGTGCAGTATCAGCCGAGATGAACCGTAATCGAGACATCGATATTCACGCCGGCGATCGCTTCGCGACCTATCGACCTCACAGTTTTCCCGGCACAGCAGTCTGCCGCGAAATTCGCCGTTGGCAATCCGCGAGGCAGCTCACGGCTTCGGGAAGAATCTGATCCGCGGCTGCCGAAACGGCCCGATCAGAAATTCCTCCGCCCGGCCGATGCGGACACGGCGATCGCCGAACGGAGCTAGCCGCTAGCAGAGCGCGCGTTCAATTAGTCCGACAGAAAATTAAAACCTCGGCCCGTAATAGCCGCAGGCTACGAGCGTCCTGCCTGTCCACGCCTGCAGAACGTTTTTCCCCTTTCGCTTGCATTACGCCGCTGCCAGCGGAGCGAAATTTTTCCGCAGTTTTTCAGCGTTGTGCGCAGTTTTCACCCAAATTAAGACGGAAGACTGCACTCCACACCGGGCTTTGTTAATTCTGTGTTAATGCGCCAACCGTAACAGCTTTCGCAGCTGTGCGCAAGGTACCGTAATAAGCCATGTCTAGGGGAGATGCTCCATGAACCTCTAATGCTATACAGTCGAGCTACCAAAAATTGTTATGACGCATCTAGTTTCAACGTGGAGTACTTTTAACTTACCAAACAGACGGTGCCATAAGGATTCATGTCGTTTTTTATTACATGGTAATTGTGTACAGTTAGGTTTATGTTAGATTAGATTAATACTTGTTCCATAGATCATGAATACGACACTTCGTAATGATGTGGAACGTGTCAGTTCAATGAAATGTGTCAATACATAATATTACATGACACTCAATTTTTGAATATTTTTTTTATTAATTTTTTTAATTTTTTCTTTTAATTTTTTTACCTAAAGTACTAACTTTTATCTAGAAATTCATCTAATGTGTAGAATGAATTGCCATTCAGAAATTCTGTTAATTTATTTATAAATGCTAGTTGGCTACCTGTCAGAATTTTGATACTACTTGGTAAGTGACCAAAGACTTTTATGGCAGAATAATTAACCCCTTTCTGTGACAGAGCTATATTTAACCTTGAATAGTGTAGGTCACCCTTTCTCCTAGTGTTGTAGCTATGTACACTGCTGTTACATTTGAATGCAGTTGGATTGTTAATAACAAATTTCATAAGTGAATATATACATTGTGAAGCTACTGTGAAGTTTCCTAGATCCTTAAATAAATGTCTGCAGGATGATCTTGGGTGGGCTCCAGCAATTATTCTGATGACCCGCTTTTGGGCAATGAATACTTTCTTACTAAATGATGAATTACGGTTCGTTAACGGTTAGCGACGCAGTACAGTAGCAATAATCAGATGCAGTAAGTGGGAGAGGATACAAAGCCTCGTGACGTGTTGCTTACCTTGATTCACAGTGGGAGCAAATTAGGGTTGTCAGGCTTGATTCCATGGTGGCACTTGTGCTCAACCACTGTTTATTTGATTTGCAAAAAATTTTTCAGCAATCAGTCGTAAATATTAATTCATTCATAGATCTAGATTCCGACCATTGTGTGGTCATTGCAAATGCTGAAAACAAAATAATTAAAACACGTAAAACATTTAGATCTTCATGTTAGAGGTTACGTATTAACCTATAACATGAAGGTCGAAATGTTATAAGTTTTTTTAACAGTTTTGTTTTAAGCAGTGATAATTACCAGACAGTGGTCGAAATCTAGATCTGTGAATAAATTAATATTTACGACTGTTTGCTGTAAACATTTTCTACAAATTAGGGTTGTTGTCGTGGTTTGTTGATTGTTTGGTACGGGGGGGGGACCCAACTGCTATATCATCAGTCCCCCGGTGTTGAGGGAAAAGAGCGAGGATAGGAAAGGAGGAGAAGGGAAGAGAGGGGAAGGGAGGAATGAAGGGAGAAATACTGCACTAACTCGTGGCTCCATGGTCGCCAAGGACAAAGCAATGAACCGCAAGTCCCTGGGTGGTAGGTGGAGGGGAGAGAATTTAGGGATTACTGGCAAGAAAGTATCAAGCCACATTTCTGGATAAATAAAAATAGAAGGGTAATTTTGTACAATTATACTGCAGATCATGGCGACAAGCGGTTCTCCTAAAACCTCACGAGGTAGCACTGTTTTCAGGTGTTTTTTCTTGCCCGAATGATTCATGTATATTTCCCAACTACAAATCAATGTCAAGCAACGTAAAAAAATGGGAAAAATAGTTTCTAGAATAAAAAAGCAATAATAAAGAAACAACGTTTCTTCTGCAAAGTAATGATTAAGATAGCGACTTTGGTTCTCATTCCGAATTATCATAAAAAACCGAAAGTGGTATCTTGTTTGGCAATTTACGAATGAGAAAAGGGGTGATTAGTACCAACAGCAAACAGTGGTTTGTGACATCAACTTAAAGTGTCTGACGCTTTTTCGTGCAAATTGTGAGAATGCTTTTTGAAATTGAAAACACAATGACCATGGTTATTTGTTGAGGCCTCCACCATGAAGAAATGGAACACAGCTAGCATGTATCTAAGAGCGACATACAAGTTAGAAAACCAAACTGAGTGATTTAACTAATCTGAGGGATTATGTCCCATCATCTATTATGATTTAATCACAACTTTTTGACTGCTCCTGCTCCTGTTAGTGTTGAAGGTAATGAAGAAGTTTTAGAAGAACTATTTTAAGTCAATATTAATGTACTTTTGAAACGTACGCGTATTATTTTGTCTTAATAAATAAAGTAAAGAAATATTTATTTGTAAGCATTTACAACGTCAATAAAAATAGTTGTCTTATACACGTATCTTTCTCGTTTTACAAGATGTCGAGACACATACACTATTATTTTATTTTAAAATATAAGTTGTTATACAATGTAGCAAAAATCAAAAGAAAACGTACTAGAGAAATATATTACATAAGTCAAAAAACTGTAACAATTTACGTGAGTTGAGAATTTACTGAAGTATTAATTTACTTTAACTCGAAACCATAGAAAGGTGGCTTGGCACCTTCTTACCGGATTCCCCCACAATTGATACTTACGTTTCTCTTTTCTTTTTTAAACAAATATTTTCTTCATTGACAATTTTATGATCTGTTCACTCAGCGTTTAAACTTTCCCGTCCCAGAATACTGATGATTTTATAAGAAAGCCTTAGCTTGAAAAGTAATTGGTATATGAATAAAAGTCAGCTTATTGTAGGTATGCGCTGAAGGACAATGCCTTTCAGGCGTTATCCCGAAGATATTGCGTGCATCATATATCTCGGCAATATTTTTATGAACTCCGTGCAACATGCCAGGTTTTTCAAACATGTTTTCTATTGACAACAACCTACTACTACATATATGCAAAACGTTTGTACAGTACTGTTTTATACTGACTCTTCGTGTCTGCAATATTGTATCAAACAACGAGACGTAAGTGTCTGTAGTGAAATAAAGCATCACTGCCTTATTGGTTTGATTTAATTTATGAACCAATAAGAAAATCTAATAACAATCATGTGTATCTGCAAGTGTTACAGATTAATTTTCATTTGGTTTTGATACGTAACTTCAGCGCAGTTTGTAATAACATTGTAAGTCTAACCATCGTGTCTTTCTATTCAAAAATTGGTGATTTCCACTGGTAGGTGGAGCTAAACTTCCGTTTAAAATGCCGACGCGACGTTAAACCCAGATATACTTCATTTTTTAGATTAACTTGAACAAAAAATTACATAGGCATTGTTTCTTAAAAATCAGATCACGTAATAAAGACATTGTAATTTTTTAAGGTCATACTACCTGCTTGTTTGAAACTTGTAAGACGAAAAGTGATGTTTTTACAAGGAACTAATTGTATTCCTGAGTAACATTTGTGTCTTATTTTCACAAAATGGGATCACGACTCAAAAGATATACTAATTCGAATTGTGTTTTCCAAACCAGTCGAACCTGCCTCATGGTTTTAGTGTGGTATCTCCCACGTTACTTAATGTGTTTTCATGTGGTCTACCCAGGTAACTTGAACATAGCTTAAGGGGATTTATTTTATTGAATTTGGATCACACCTAAAGTACAGGAGGTGAAGTTGGCACTACTGTGTGCGTATTATCACTTGAGACGCGACCGTAGCGCATAATCGACGGAGTCTTTGACATAACATTCCGGTATACTATACGTTTTCTTATTGCGCCAGTCAACACAAATTTGTGAAATAAAATGATCTTTCATACTTATAAGAGGCCGGATTGAAGGTACGCAGTTAGTGTGTCATCTGTGACGAAAGATGACTCCACTGTTTAAGTCTTCGCTAGCGACAAAATATTCGGTAATGACGGCGTCAACGAAACAAGGAGAAACATCATTGGCATGAAGGAATAGTGGGCGAAATCCGAACTTACCGTAAACATAACACTACTGCCAAACTCAAGACTCACTTAAGGAATACTGTTTCGATGAAAACTACGCCTGGAGCTTAAATTTAATTTAGCAGTTACTAAATCCTGAACAACGGAAGGCAACGGAAGCTGTGAAGGAAGTTATACCAAGATAACAAAAACTGGACCTTGAAGAGGTAGAAGTATGATGTCCGGTTAATCATCGTTGACGTTGCTTCTCACAAACAACCGGTTTATGTATCGAAACCCCAAAAGAATCTTAAGAAACTGCTTCCCACAGTCAAAAATGGGGGATTTTTCATTATGTTTGGGCGTCTATACCGCGGTTTGCAACTGTTTCTGTCATGACCCTCATTGATCGGACAACTACTGTGGATTAATATCTCTTCAGGTCCGACAACAAACTGCTCATTATGACTAACATGTTGCTAATAGATATTGCCATACTAAAAATCACCAGAAAGGTTCAGACGTGCTTTTTACAGGTTCAGAGGGTTATCAAACATCTCCTCCAGGCAGTAAAATTTTCGTGTCTCAATATAATCGATCTGTCATGGGAAGTTTTAGATAATAAAGTATGGAGAAAATTTATAGCTCTAAAATGACTGACGTAATTGGCGAGTGTATTGTTATTACAATGGATAACCTTGTAAGAGTCCTTTCGTATCTGTTCCTCGTATAGTTGCAGTTAATCTCAAGGACGGTTGAGGGTGCTTAATCATTAATAAATATTATGTCTCTGTTAGGCGTCAATATTATTTTGTCCACTCCCTGTACATCGTTATTAACCGATTTATTTCGTATTAAAAACTTCACGAAATAAACTTGTGATTGTTATCCATAATGGATGTTAAAATGGACAATAAAAGTGTAAAAACGAAAAGAGTGTATGGGAAAAGGAAAAGCGTGACAAAGAATGTGAATTAATTTTTTTTTTGTTTATTTATTTTTTTTACATGTTACCTCGCTACCTGCAGTTGTTTTCAGTCTAGTTTATGCCACGTAATTTATATTCAGACTGTGATCTCTACCAACAAACTGCACATAGTTCTACATGTATAAGCATCTGATGATGGACACAAGCCCGAAGCCGACCGTGTTAGAAATCAACAATACAATATTGAATGTGACTATTGACGTTTTAATTCTCAACCCTATAAATTGATTTCCTTTAGTCCAATAAATGAATGCAGTGTGGAGTTCATGTAAAATACGAGAATTTTTGACCTGCCCCATGGGGGGTGAGCGAAAACAAGGAGGGGGATGGAAAGGTACCATTTTTAAGTTTTTTGCTAATATCTCGAAGACGATCCGCTTTAGGAAGAAAATATTACAAATAAAAATGAGAGATAATTCAAATTTCTGTGAAATTGTTTCTAAACATCGAATTCTCAACGGTTTTCGAGATATACGTTCTTGAAAAACCATAATTTTTACCTCAATAATTTTGTCAAACATTTACTCCTAGTGACTCACTCGACCGTTTGTCAGAACGTTTGTCAGAAAGAAAGTTGTATAGCATTAAATTTCCTTCAATTTGATATGCATTGTGTTTAATATTGGTATTTCTAAACTTCTTTGAACATGTATGGGTGGAGTTACACATTTATTGCCCCCATAGCGTGGAAGGTATTCAGTCTGTACAAACATTGAAATCCACATTATCAAAAACAAGTTGTTTGAATACAGCTGGATTGTAGGTTAGGTGTGCGTGAGCAGTCACAGATAATTTCAGTTTTTGTGCTTCTTAGTAGGATGAGCTGAAACCCAGACTTGCTAGATCAATGAAGTACTCTGAGGCGTATTTCCTATGGAGCAGAAGAAAGATACCTATCAATATTGGTGACAAGAAGGTTCGTGGCCTGACAACTGATGTTATAGCATGACCAATAGCAACGCGCTTCCTCCTTGATTCCTCAATTTTCTTGCTTTTTTTCTACTCTCTTCCAGAAAGGTTTAGAGGGATTGTGGGAGAGAATCTGCATCCTTCAAGAAGTTATCTCTTGGCGTTATGTCTTATAACTTTACACTTTACTTTGAGTATCTTCCCGTATTACCTGAGCAGCTTTCTGGACAATCCCGAGTCCATTTTTTTTTTCTTGTTATCATACCAGGCGTTGGTTATCAATTTGTACCCAGTGCCTTAAAACTAATTATTAGAACCTTAAAATGTTGGAGCATGCAATCACGATTTTGAGATCCCCATATCTCTTGAACAGTTCGGTTCTGATAGATCTCCACTCAGGTTTCCTCCCTCAGTTTACAGTGAAGTGACAGTCACTACTAACCTCCGGTAAGACACTAACGTCTTCCATTGCGTTTGAAACATATTCGTCAGACGTGGATGCTGAGAGTTTCTGGTATAATAGCCTCATCAAGTCGAACCGACATTCATCATGATATACAGCCTCCTCCGCAACTAATTCATTCAGGTGGAATGACGCCTCATCACTTCCTCTCCCCATTTAGCATGTCTAGTTCCAGCAGCGTCCATACTCTTCACTTTTATGTCAGTTTGTAACTGAAAATATTTTTCTGCATCTCTCCTTGGGCTTCTTTTGCTCACAGTCGACACTTTCGGCATAAAAAAAAAAAACATTTTGTTTTGAAATTTAATTTCGGTTGTTTGGAATTCAAAGTTGCAGGGTGAGGTGCTTCAGAGAATGTTGAGAGTACCTGTCTCCTTAAATGAGCCTTGATGGATTGTGGCCTGATGCATTTCTTTCAACATTCAGTATGAATTAAGGATGTCTAAACGTTCTAAAGATGAGCCATTTATATCTCCCCTTTCTCCCGGGCGTTAGGTACCGGCGACCTTGACGGCGTGTACACTGCAGGTGACGACAATAAATGAACCTCGACCATTCCTCCTCAGAAAAACGAAGATGTTGAGTTGAGTGCACTTATTTTTCATTATGAATCACTATCAGTCCTTGCAAATACGTTCATTGTTGGACTCATAATATTATCATAAAAGCTGAAATAATAAAAAGGATTTCTGTTTCAATTGCAAATACCTTAATACCAGTGTTAAAGTTTTGTTATTGACCATGCTAACACGTTTTATAAGATAAAAACGTCACAGCCCCTCAAAACACTTATTTCTAGAAGGACATCGAAACTGAGTGCACTTCTTATAAATAATGAATCTTTTGATTGGCTGAAGATAAGGTACCAACGCTGCATATCAAACTGAAGGAAATTTAAAGCTCTACAACACTCCTTCCGATAAATTTTCTAATAAACGATCGAGTGAGTCATTGAAAGTAAATGTTTGACAAAATTAATGAGATAAACATGATTTTTTTCCTAAATTGTCGATTTTCAATGACGTATGTCTCGAAAACTGTTGACAGTTCGATGTATATGTATAGAAACATTTTCACGGAAAATTCAACTATCTTTCATATTTATGTAGAACAATTTTTTCCTAAAGCGGACCGTTCTGGAGATAAAGGGAAAAAGCGAAAGATTTACCTTTCCACTCCCCAAGGATGGGTCTCTTAGCATGTTCACCTCGTAACAGCCGGCCGCGGTGGCCGAGGTGACAGAGGCGCTCCAGTCACGGTCAGCACGGCCACTACGGTCGGGGGTTCGAATCCCTCCTCGGGCGTGGATATTTGTGCCGTCTTTAGTCTTAGCTAGTTCATAAGTAGCTTGTAAGCTTAGGGACTGATGACCCCGTAGTTAAGTCCCATAAGTTGTACAAACATTAAATCTTATCCCTAACAAAGTCCTGAAGTCAAAAATTCTCGCATATTCCATGCACTCTATACCCCTCTTTTGAGCACTCGTTGACTGGACTACTTCTTCCACAGGCTCTATAGTTGACTCCATGAATGGGGAAACGAATTTAATGGTCCTCTATCTTCCATTTGAGGTACGGAATGCTAAAATGGGCGCCAGTACGCAAAGGCAGTTCATTAATATTTCGTTTCGAAGTACAGACGTCGAACGAGTTTTGCGTATTATTTTAGAAAATAAGTTATCTATTTGATTCTCGCATTTCATAAATTTATTTGTCGCACTTATTGTAAGAGCTCTTTTGTGTGATATGGCACTACATTAACTGATAGTTGTAATGACGAGAAGGACACCATCAAAGTGAAGACACATATTTAATAAATTGGCATGGTCGTTTGCTCTTCTAAGTGCACATTGAAACAGAGTAATACACGCGTAAATAGAGTACTAGCACAGTTTGCTCTCTTCGACCTGGTAGTGAGGTAGGAGAAAGCAGCGACGCTTGAATTGTACCTGCTGCGCCTCGCGTCCTTCATCACAGCTGCCCATTCTATTATCCCTCTCCCACCGCAATAAGCACGTTTCCCGCTCGTGATAAAGTGCTTCCCTCTACGGGCCGAAACTCATTTAGCGATTTCCGGTAACACGGCTCCCCTCCCAACAACACAACCACTTGGAGCGCTCCAAATTTCTATTCGTCTGTAATAGTGGTATCTCACTGGATGATTAATCAATGTTTCGTGAATGTTTTCCTTTCATTCACGATAGAGGATCTATTTACCACTTTGTGCCTGTACTCTACTCTTTTAGTTGCATTGCGATATGTTATTCGTATTTTTTTTTCGATTTTAGCTCGTATTCGTGATATTGGGTGGACTAAAATACTGCAAATTCTTTCTCATTCCGTATAATACAGAACGTGCTTTCTTCGCACAGGCCTGCCGCGGTGGCCGCGGGGACTGAGTCGCTCCAGTCACGGTCTGCACGGCCACTACGGTCCGGGGTTTGAATCCCCCCTCGGGTATGGATGTTTGTGCCGTCTTTAGTATAAGGTAGTAGATAAGTAGTTTGTAGGTTTAGGGACTGATGACCCCGTAGTTGGGTCCCATAAGCTTAACAAACATTTGAACATTTGAATCTTCGCACAGACTTCTGTAGATATTTGTGCTTACGTACGAATGTTCCCACCGTCGTTTAATGAACAAAGTAAGAGCATATGGTCTTTCAGACCAATTGTGTGACTGGATTGAGGAGTTGCTAGACAACAAAATGCAGCATGTCATTCTCAGTGAAGTCTTCCGAAGTAAAAGTGATGTCATGTGTGACACAGGGGGGTGTCGTGGGTCGGTTGTTGTTTACAGTGTATATAAATGACCTTGTGGATAAGATCGGAAGTTCACTGAGGCTTTTTACGGATGATGCTGTAGTATATAGAAAGGTTGTAACAATGGAAAATTTTATTGGAATGCAGGAGGATCGTCATAAAATTCACGCATGGTACAGGGAATGGCAATTAAATCTCAATGTAGACACATGCTGCGAATACATAAAAAGATCCTTTATCATTTAGGTACACTATACCAGGTCAGCAAATGGAAGCAGTTAATTCCATACATTATCTGGGAGTAGGCATTAGGAATGATTTAAAATTGAACGACCATATAAAATTAATCGTCGGTAAAGTAGATGCCAAACTTAGATTCATTGTAAGAATCCTAAGGAAGTGCAGTCTGAAAACAAAGAATGTAGGTTACAGTACACTTGTTCGCCCACAGCTCAGCGGTGTGGGATCCGTAGCAAGTGGGGTTGATTGAGGAATTATAGAAGATCCAACGGGAAGAAGCGCGCTTCGTTACAGGATCATCTGGTAATCGTGAAAGCGTTACGATCAATAAAATCCCGTGGATTTCGCTCGGTACGTGCTGTTGTCGAAATTTCGAGAACGTACCTTTACCGAGGAGTCTAGCAGTATATTGCTCCCTCCTAAGTATATCTCGCGAAGAGATCATGAGGATAAAATAAGATTAGAGCACACACAGAGGCATACCGACACTCTTTCTTTCCGCGAATAATACGTAACTGGATAGGAGACAGAACCGATATTGGTACTAAAGGTTCCCTCCGCCACGCACCGCCGGGTGGCTTGCGGAGTATATGGATGTAGATGAATGTGTGAGTGACCCGCTCGATTTAGATGCGTCTAAATATATTGTTAGTATTGCACTTTATTTTAATTTGCATAGCATTTTCGTAATTTGTGACATTTAATGGAAAATTTCATGTTAGCTGTAACATTTTTGTTATTTAACGTTATTACATGTTGTTACTATATACGCTTTCAAAGGTCTGTAAATATTTTAGAGTGAGAATGATTGCCGGGGATACATTGATTTCTGCTGAAATATATTGTTTGTATTTGACAAAGACTGGTCATTTATGCTAAACTACTGTTGTATTCCACCACCACGAGCCAAAGAGAATGTCAAAATGGGATGGTTTGCGTGTCACGACATTAGAAATAACCATAACGTAGGAGGGGTATGTGTGCATGTGTGAGAAAAACGCGTGGTTCTTCGTTAGGGGCAGCAGCATTTTCAATTGTTACAGGGGCAACAGTCTTGATGATTCACAGAGCTGGCATTGTAACATCGGCTTCCGTGCCTCCATTCCTTTGCCATTCTCATGTGGTGGGGGGGGGGGGGGGGGGAAGCAGGAGTAGATACAATAATGAATAATAAAATGGGAATGGTGGTATGTTACTATTAATAGTAGAGCGAACGCATTATAGTTGCTAAATTAGACACGAAACCGACAATAAACAATTACGAAGAGATGTAAGAAAAAAAGTGTAGGAGGAGATAAAAAAGTCGTGCAGAGAGTTAAGGGACAGGAATACTAGATCTTATATGGGGCAGGAACTCGATTGTTAAAAAGTAAGAGAATGAAAAATAGTAGGAGAATATGTACTATGGAAAAGAATGAATATTGTGGAGGAAATTTGCACATAGCACAAGTTAATACACACAATAAATGGATTTAACAATCATGGAAGGCGATTGTATATGTGGAAGAGACCAGGGGACAACGGATGGTACGAGATTGATTTTAAACTACTGAGATATAAATTTCGTAACAAGATCTTAAACTGCAAGATATTTCCAGAGGTAGGTATAGACTAAAAACTTATGACACTACGAAGAGGTAAAAAGGTAAGGAGAATGATCGTGGATAATGCGAATGAAGCAGACATTGTCAAACATTTCGTAAAGAGCTTTATGCAAGGTTTTTCTGTAATGGGGGATAGTAATACAGCCGAAGAAAAACGGATACCTTTGAGGGATTGCAATGCCGTAGAGGATCATGTATGTAGAAGGACAAAGGCCTAAGAGAAATCCTTGGATAAGACGGAGAATACTGAACATAGTCATGAATGGAGGATATATAAAAATGCAACACTATCCAATATCTTTATTACAAACTTCACCACATTAGATGTCCAATAAGTAATAATATCACGACCACGGAAACTTTCAAGTCTGCCAATTCCATTCACAGTACAAACTTCAAGTCAGTCATCTACGAATGCTCGAGCGGCCACCTTCTTTTCTGCTCTTTGAAAATTATGTTCGATAACTGCTTTGTTTGACCTATTTCGATAGAAATAGAAAATTTCATGGAGGGGGTAGTCAAAAGCATATGAGATAAAAACATTGTATACATCGATATGTAGTAGTACTTTCTTTGGCAAGACCAAAAACGCTGATAAGTGCCACCTTAAAAAAATATGTATTATCCAGATGGAAATATTGGCTAAGTCACGTTGGATTCGTCAATAGAATCTTTCGCGTTATCGAACAGCTTTTCGAAATCCCTGGTGAGCAAATGGAGCATTGAAAGACTTTGCAACTATTATAAGTAACATTGCCAAGTAGTGGTCAGTTGCCCATAAATTTACAGTTCACTAGCTCCCCATACTACCATCTCTCTGCCCTCTCCATCTTCTCCTTTCTTCAACAATTACCTCCTCTACTTTGTCGAACTTCTCCTCCACCCCATCAGTCCTTAGCCTCCTCCATCTGTTAACAATAACTGTTAACTTTCACGGTGATCAGTGAAGTGGATTCTAAGTAAACTGCCCGGTACCCTCTTCCATGCATCGTATGAAGTATTACGTAGATGTTGTCTTGAGTTTCGGGCATCCACAGCCAAATGTTATCTTTTTGAGACCAAGTCCACTTCGACTGCAATTACTACCGGTTTCACGTCCTCTAGAGGCATCATTAGATGCTTAAAATTCCTTAGAAAAACTTGTCTACCATTTAGCCTTCGCCAGCGTTCACGTTAAATTTAAAACAATTGAAAGCTTCCTAACTTTACTTCCTGGTTAAAAAATTCTTACTTTCCTCTATTTAAGTATACAAAATTCCGTAAATATGAGTAAGACCGTAGATATTGTCTAAGTTCATAGGTAAAATACCCGAAGCTATACACCATACACAATTTTACTTGGATGGTGTATTTCCTCTTGTTTTGAAGTTGAAGTGGTCAAAGTTTAATCGTAATCAGATTGATGGTATGGCAGCACATAAGATATGAACAACCATGATGCAGAGAATTTTCACGCATCGCATTGTTCATGACGTCATATCTCCTGAAATATATGTTATACCCTGACGTAATTATGCCCATAACCTTCACAAAAGGACAAGCAATAAGTTGACAAAGTATTATCTCAATCGGATGTACGGTATGGCCCTGCATAAAATACGAACAAGAGGACAAACAAATATTAATTTTTATATTAATTGTGAGAGTCAGATCGGAATAGTTATTGTTGAGAACAATTATATCAGTGTCTTTGGCTATTGACGTGGATGAACAGAAACGTAATAAGTGCGTGCATTATGGGCCTATGGGAGACGTTCGCGCATAAGGTATAGTAAGGAGCGTGGCACAGCTGCCGAGTAGTAAATCGGTAGGCCTGAACTGATGTGGTTATAGATGGCATACATTGCAGCCGCCCCTTTAGGTACGATTTAACAGAAGGACATACCTGCCAATGAGGGCAGATGGCATAGGAATAGAAACCAACGCACCAAAAGATAGTGAAGATCACGTTGCTCTACAATAGTCGTAAAAATGACAAATATTAAACAGCGGCCAGCACAACGGCTCAAACACAGATTCCCTGAATATGGCGTTACCGAATAGACAAGAGAAAGTGCTTCATGTGATGCCTAAATGACAGATGAAACGCTGACACACGAACATCGCGAGGGAAATAAAAAAAAAAAAAAAAAAAAACAACGAAAAACTGCCCATCAGGGAGCTGACTAAACTTCACTTACCTGCGATCGAAAGCAAAGCAGGTGCGATACCAACTGAACAACGCTTAGAAAAAACACGTTAGGACAGCCAAAAAGTTGTGAAAATATCTTGGAAAGTAGACTTATCAAACCGAGCCGTGGTAAAATTGCGAAATTCCGTAAATACGAAAATTGCGACATAAAGTAAATGGGAGAAACAATTTATTACTTGATTACCTGCCGAAAGCTGCGAAAGGTTTTTTTTTTTTTTTTTTTTTCACATTACCATGTTTCAATCCTCAAGGATCATCTTCAAAATCTTGTAGTTGCATCTGAAATCCTTCTCGTCTATGTTGTGACAAGTTGTACTAGACTGGTGGTAATCGTAAGTGCTGTTGCTGTTCTTCTTTTTCACTACAGGAAATTATGTGTCTTAAATGAAATGCTTAAATATTATTTTCTTGAATCATCATTTAATAGAAATTTTCCTCCCGTTTTTTTCAGTAATCTGTTCAGTAAATGATTGTAGTTCGGTCTCCATTTTCACACCCTGGAACTTATGCCCCCATTATCATCACAATAGGTTATCATTCATAAAATTATGGCGATAGTTAGAGTCTGAAATTCTCCCGAGTCCGATTATTATTATTCTTACGCAGATACCGCGACCCGCGGCAGTATTTTGTTACTTCTGTTATGCACGGCCATTGTTGAGACTGGCGCCCAAGTTATTAATTACAACAGGATTGATATCTATTACAGTTTTTCTCCACAGAATAGTTACATCATAAGAACGGCCTGATCAGAGTGAGCAGGTATCAGCATTTCGTATTTTTCTGTCGTTATCTACAACACCACTTTATAAAAAATTTGGGGATTAATTCTCTTTAAAATACATTTATTCCACCCCTTTTTAGCGATTCTTATCAATATTTTGAATTGTATTGCTTATAAGATCAACCATTTGACAAATTATATTACGTAGAATTTTTTTATGATTTATTTCCGTTCCGTTACTTACGTAATCATGTAACGACATAAGATCTCTGAAATCTGTTATTTGCCTCTGAAAACGTAGTCTTTTTATTAATATCGTGCCGTCCGCGGTGGCCGAGGTGACTGAGGCGCTCCAGTGGATATTTGTGTCATCCTAGTTCGTAAGTAGTTCATAAGTAGTTTGTACGTTTAGGGCCTGATGACTCCGTAGTTAAGTCCCATATGCTTAACAGACATTTGAACATTTTATTAATATCGTCATCATTCTTGCATAATGGTCATTTCTGTACGTTTCTCTGAGTAACCCATGAAGATTTTAATGAATCTTATTCGTTTCCATACCTTTTGTATCATTACATCTTGTAGAATATATGTATGGCGTTAATATAAAATGTATGTAAATGCAAATTGGTTCGTGACCTGAAGATTAAATATTATACTGCGAGTTCATTGGTTAACCACAGAGCAAACCTTCCTGGAATTACAGTAACATTTTCTATATTGGTTGAACGTTCTGTGAATAACTAATGGTAGTTTTCGTGATATTTTTTGTTCTAAAGACAGCCATATTTAGCCGGAGCTTACTGCACCTACAATGCTTTTCGTTCGGGATGATGCAACATTGCAACATATTCAATACGTTTATATGCAGTCACGGTCTTTCATACTAATAGTGAAGTAGACGTAAAGCCATTTATTGATTTTATAATTGCCTACAAATCAAGAAAAGTCTCTAAAATTTTACACTTAACTAACTATGTGGCTCCTGATTGCTTTGTTAGATTTTTTAGGCTACTCAGATTACAACAGTAAAGTTTCTCGGTCCTTCTAATCAAATGCTTTTAAATATAACGGTTATGGTTATTAATTCCTAGGCTTACAAACTACTTCAACTAAGTTAAATTACTCTCAAGACAACACATACATACCCATGCCTTAGGGATGACTCGAACCTCCGACGGGGAGCAACGACGTGCTTCGCAGCAAGGCGTCTTAGAGCGCTCGGCCATTCCACCACCGCTCGCGGTCCTTCTTTGTCTGTGCACCCCCTTCGCTGCGATTGTGGCTGCCGGGCGTAAATTATCACGATCGCTTACTGCATTTTTTCCAGTGTATTTTTCGATTGACATAACTTTGAACGACTGCGCAATGCAGCTGAGGTGGGATTTTACCCCGCTTTACTTATGACAGCAGGCCATCCAGATCGAAACAGCTACTTCATTCCTGACGAACTGCATCAGAAATTCCCACAAGTTACAAGATCAATAGTTTATCACACTCTTACTGACAAACTTCTCTAAAATAATATTAACTATGAAGGAGCTGAATTCTATAATGGTGGGATGCAGAAACTACTGAAACGACTTCAAATATTCATGATGATAAATTTAGAAAGTGAGAAAAAAGTTCATAGGGTAATTTGCGATACCATTTACGTTCGTAAATGATATTTCACTGATTTCATTACTAATCGCTTATTACTTACCGTGGTGTCGCACAAGTATAAAGTGCGCGCCACCTACTTTCGCCGCGCGCCGCCATGCACGCACGGCGCGGCGTTCTTACAACGTCAGCCACGAGCGCCTTCTGCTACAACTCCGCTCGTGGCCAACACTGAACGACATCGTTCACTTGGGACTGAGATAGGAACCAGTTAACCCTTCGGAATCAGATGGGGAGCAGTGAAGACTTGGCTATCGGATAGGCAGTAGGCAGGCGACTAGCTCAACTATGTATCAGCAGTCTGCAGTACTGAGCTATGTAAAAGTTTTGTATAAATTTTGTGCAATATATATCTCGTTCTAATTTACTCTAGTGTTTCTAGTTTCTGCTGTGCCACTGGCTGGTCACCTCCTGCCTGCACAAGTGTGCATCCTTTATTCCTGTGTCGGTCTTTCTACTCGGCCACCGACACCTACGACGTGGCTGGGACACAAAAGTGGCGACGAGGGTGGGACACAAAACTTACAAAATAGCCATTGTAATTCAGTGCCCACTGGCAAAAAATCTCGTTAACTCTTTCCACACTGAGCCATTTACAGAGGTTTTGTCTCTGAGGACTAATACTTATCAACCAATTACATGGATTGTTTAATAAAGTCGCAAGAAAATATTAAGACAGAGGACTGCTTACATTAAAGTTTGAAACTTTCTAATACTCTAATTTAGTTTTTTCTAAATGTAAACTGTGATTTTTCTATATTTCTGAAATCTGGATGTTTTTCCAGGAGGGAAGAATTGTTAAATTCGAAAATTCATTCATTAGATTATTTTCAAGATATAACCACGTAGATAAGTAAACTTGTAATTGAAAGCAACAAATGCATACATGTGAAATTAAAAACGAATGTGCGGATTTGTTTACATGCGGTAGGTGGGATCTTCATGGAAAGGGTCGAGCAAACGCTCTGTCTGCACGTGGCCCACCTGAAGCAACAAAAATTCAAATGCTTGTACATCTATGGGACGCAACTGCTTTATTATTAGTCCGTAGCTTACAAACTATTTAAACTAAGGTAAACTAACCTAAGAACAAAATATTCACCCATGCCCGAGGGAGGACTCGAACCCTGACGACGAACGGCTGCGCACACTCAATTCGGATGGGTATTCCGCCGCGGACCTAAAGCCCCTCCATACCACCACCAACAGGTAGCTGTCTATCTGAGGCCTAACTGAAACGCAGTAGAGACAACGATAATAGCTTCACAACTTGTCATCTCTATATACTCAGGTTTCACCATTTCTATGACAACATCTGGTTTACGTATGTTTACTTTTATTTCATTGCCGGAAGATGTATGGCTGAATGACAGTACAAATGAAGAAACGAACAGCGTGCGTTGTATCATATCAAAAAGCTCGGGAAACAAAGCAAAGACCTGTGTTTATGGAATGTATTGCCTAAGTTTTTAGAGTGGAAAGTTTTACTGTATTTCTGTCTTGTTTCAATTTGACCTATGTGTAGGATCAAGATTACCGATAAGCAGTGGCTCATCGAGGATTTGGTTGTGGAGGTGCCTAATTTTTTTTAACAATGGCTATTGCATTTATTAATCCATGACTTATTTTTATACTTTTTATGTTTAACCAATTATACTATAAACACAATTCCACAAGAAATGACTAGCCTCGCATTAATTTCAAAGTAGAAGAGGAGCAATGTGGTGGTAATGGAGTGTATATAATCAGCTTGTGAAATAATTTAGCACCTGCTAAGTTACTAGGCAAAGATAAAGGTCTTTACACTTTAATTAACATGAGACTCTATGTGTAAAAATTGAACTAAAATAACACTATTGTTGTTCATAAGATACCAGTCGGTGGCGCCTCTGTCCTGCTAAGGCACATATGAACAATCGGCTCGTAACTTCAGTGTAGCAGTAACAATAGCGGGAGCATCTAAGCTGGTCGTGGCGGCTTTAACACTTTCAGTCCTAAATTATTTCAAAAATAGAATAAAAGATATTCTTGCACTTTTTCATGTCTGTAAGACATTGTACATTTGAGCAAAATTAAAAATTTTCATACTTGGTTTCCGAAATAAAAAATGCCAAATAAACTGGACACTGCGTCAGGAAAGCAGTTTAAGGATGTGAAATAAAAAGTCAACAGTTAAATATGTCACTCCATATTTATTGTGGAACTTATATCGCAAAGTAGAATTTGTACCAAATTCATATTTTAATACATATACTAATTTCAAGAACTGTTATCATATCTGACGCGCTCTGCAACGGATCCGCCATGTTAGCACGCTATTCAGGTGACACATGGCAGCAACAAGCACGAAACTAAAAGCGACAGATGTCCAGTAAACAGGCTACTGGGACACAAAGTAAAGTGCAATCGTATAGTGAAAACAATTTATTTTTCCGTCACAGTTGCACTATTTAGGAATTGGTAAATAGTTTCGGACTTAATCGTCCTTTTTCAAACCGTTGGCCTACAAAAACAGAGTTACAAGCATTAAGTTACACTGTTCATTTTAAAAAACCATAAAACCAACAATTCGTACTGATGCTAGAAAAGTCACATTTGGAGGTTTACCTTATTCCAAACGTAATAATATACTGCATGAAGCAAATGACTTATAAAATCTGTACGTTATCCACTGTTAATACATAATTACATTGAAATTTAAAAATCGGTTAAATTCAGGTGATGCATCCACAGGCCTCTAACCTGTACTGTGCATGTCAACGTCGTTAGAGGCTGCCACCTGTAGTGTGCCTTACAATAGTGTTGGGACGATTATAAACGATTAAAAATAAGATACATTGAAGATTACCTGACATAGTCGGCTTTGGAGGAGATCTGATCATTTTATTGTTTTCAAAATGAAAAGCCAAGATCGCACATTAATAATTTATTAAATGTGGACCGGTTTCGGTGAATGAGGAATGCTGGAGTTAGACTGAGAGAGGAGGAGATGAACGGAAGAGAGAGAGACTTCAGGAAGTGATGAACATAAAAAGCGGGAAGGACGAGATAGATTGTTGTACCTTTATTTCTGATACTGTCACTGTGAATTGCAAGTACCATATATATTATAAGCAGTATGGAGGAAAAGGGCCGAGATTTGAGCCGAGATACGTATAGAGATAGATGTAGAGGGGAGATGGATGATGAGGTGGAAGAAGGAAGAGTTGAACAGAGAAAGGGCTGAGTGGAGTTGATGGACATCACTTGTAACTAGGGAAGACGGTAGTAGAATTTAGACTAGAACTGCGTATCTACGTCACGCGTTCTCCTTCAGCCAATAAGCGTTCTGCATTGTTCTGAAAGCTATTTTGCGACAACAGGTGTCGTTGCTGATGGCATGCAAGCATTCAAATATTCCAATTTTGCGCGCGCGTTACACAAAGATTATAACACTTTGCGACTTCCGATATACTTCACATGTAATTTCAATCCTTACGAAAGCCTTTCTCGTAGACAATCGACACAATATAATGAAAGGAAAAACGTTTATCTCTTATTAGATTTTTCCTGGTCACATATATGTTATAAGCTGGTCATCTTCTTAAGTGAAATGTTATACCCAATTTTTTTAACAAGATGACCAGCTTATAACATATATGTGACCAGATGATGGTGACACAGTGCACCGAAACCGGTCATCATTTAATAAATTACTAATGTGCGATCTTTGCTTTTCATTTTGAAAACTATAATACATTGAAGTCTTTACATAAAATTATATTAAAAATATAAAACATAAGGTCTCCGGCAGCGCCACATACCGGCGCGATCTTCACCGTCAAGTATGACATTTTCAGCACTTACAATGAAGAGTATTTTTGTTAAATATTATAAAATGTGAAACTGACAGTCTATGGCAGCGCTATATATAGGCACGACTGTTACAATCCAGTGTACAATACTGAACGTATCATAGTGCATGATTTTCATATGAAACGTTTTAAATGAAGACGCTTATATATATATATATATATATATATATATATATATATATATATATATATATACGAGGCGCGTCCAGAAAGTAAGTTCCGTTTCAATTTATCTCCGCTGCAGCGCTGCGATTGCAGTTCCGCACATGCGCTGTAGACGATGTGTATCAAGGAGAAGAACGTGCGCCATTTGGAGATCGCTGTCAATTACGTACGCTTTGTTGTGATTGTTTGAAATGTCGGCGTTGATTGAAAATCCCGCCGCCTGTGAAATCAGGTTGGTGTTTCGGTTTATGAATGCGAGGAAAGTGAAAAAAAGTGAAACTTATCGGCAAATTTGCGATGTTTACGGACCAAATGCGATGAGTGATTCGATGGTGAGAAGATGGGTCCGACAGTCCAATGGCGCGCGTAGTGATGTGCACGATGAAGAACGAAGTGGGCGTCCAACTTTGGTTACGGAAGAACTGGTTCACGCGATTGATGACAAGATCCAGGAAAACCGTAGGTTTACAATTAGTGCTCTCGCTATGGACTTCCCCCAAATTTCACTTCAGCAATGACTGGTTGAAGTCACAGGCGGCAGATTTCTATGAAGAAGGTATACGATACCTGGTGCCACGGTATGACAAATGCCTGCAAACTTTCGGCAGTTATGTGGAAAAGTAGTTTAAGAGTTGTAGAGTTTTGTGCAATAACAATTTCTTCTGTATCTGTGTACAATTTCATTTTATTACCAAACGGAACTTACTTTCTTGACGCGCCTTATATATATATATATATATATATATATATATATATATATATATGCTTGCGCTTTCCTATTTGCTTATATATTCTCTCTGACTTGACTGAGTACTAAAATACAGTATCACTGACTTCCACACTCCTTAGTTCGGTAGGTCAACACTTTCTGCGGAGCTATGAACATAGTTTACTGTATCATTTTCCAAAGAGTTACAGCACAAAGACATAATTTTTTAAATGGAACAATAGCTTTTTCTATCGTGCATTGGATTCGTTGAAACCAGCTGCGTCCAAATCAATTTAAACTACATTCCTATCACTTTTAGTTTGGGAGCTACAACCCTTCAAAGTTTAGGAGGCGGAGGCTACGACAGCGTAGCTCACTGGCTGGTGTTCATGAGACAGTGGACCGAGCCCCAGGGGATAGGCACTCGGACAGTCAACTACGTTATCGCAGCCTCCGCCTCCGGAACTTTGAAGGGTTATAGCTCCGAAGCTAACAGTGATAGGAATGTAGTTTAAATTGATTTGGACGTAGCTGGTTTAAACGAATCCAATACATGATACAAAAAATTATTGTTCCATTTAAAAAATTATATCTTTGTGGTGTAAGTCTTTGGAAAATGATACAATAAACTATGTTCATAGCTCCGCAGAATGTGTAACATTTCTTGTATTGACCTACCGCATTAAAATTTACCGTCACCTATTATTTTATAAGTTGCGGAGGCAAACACACGTAGTGAAACAGCCTGTATATATACATTGCATCTATTCCAGAATTGTCTAATTTACATATCTTACGAAATTCACAGATTGTGTTAAATACATGTATAGTGTTCTAACACAGGTCTGAAAGCGTTGAAACCGCTCACAGTAGCAACAGCACACGTTCTCAGTGGTGGCATCACGTTGGCGACGCACTGTCACGTTAACTTGAGCTTGGCAAATTATAGGTTTATTACATGTGTTCCATTCCAAATTTCCAGTGACAACTTGTTTAAATATTTAAAAAAATGAAAAGAGCAAAAAATAAATAAATTTAACAATCTTTGGGAGGTGCTCGGGAAGGAGGGGCTTCATATCCACATTAACTCCTCCCCCCCCTCCCTCCTCACGGCTGTTCCGCTGCCCACAAGCGATCTTTTATGATTCCGGAAGTAGTCGATGTTGACTTTTGTGTGTATTTTATGAAGTACGGGAACATACGAATAGCCGGCTGCGGTGGCCGAGGAGACTGAGGCGCTCCAGTCATGGTCTGCACGGCCACTATGGTCAGGTGTTCGCATCCCCCCTCGGGCATGGATATTTGTGCCGTGTTTAGTATAAGGTAGTTGATAAGTAGTTTGTAAGCTTAGGGACTGATGACCCCGTAGTTGAGTCCCATAAGCTTAACAAACGCCGGGCACGGTGGACGCGGGGACTGAGGCGCTTCAGTCACGGTCTGCATGGCCACTACGGTCGGGGGTTCGAATCCCCCCTCGGGCATGGATATTTGTGCCGTGTTTAGTATAAGGTAGTTGATAAGTAGTTTGTAAGCTTAGGGACTGATGACCCCGTAGTTAAGTCCCGTAAGCTTAACAAACGCCGGGCACGGTGGCCGCGGGGACTGAGGCGCTTCAGTCACGGTCTGCATGGCCACTACGGTCGGGGGTTCGAATCCCCCCTCGGGCATGGATATTTGTGCCGTGTTTAGTATAAGGTAGTTGATAAGTAGTTTGTAAGCTTAGGGACTGATGACCCCGTAGTTGAGTCCCATAAGCTTAACAAATGCCGGGCACGGTGGCCGCGGGGACCGAGGCGCTTCAGTCACGGTCTGCATGGCCACTACGGTCGGGGGTTCGAATCCCCCCTCGGGCATGGATATTTGTGCCGTGTTTAGTATAAGGTAGTTGATAAGTAGTTTGTAAGCTTAGGGACTGATGACCCCGTAGTTGAGTCCCATAAGCTTAACAAACCCCGGGCACGGTGGACGCGGGGACTGAGGCGCTTCAGTCACGGTCTGCATGGCCACTACGGTCGGGGGTTCGAATCCCCCCTCGGGCATGGATATTTGTGCCGTGTTTAGTATAAGGTAGTTGATAAGCAGTTTGTAAGCTTAGGGACTGATGACCCCGTAGTGAAGTCCCATAGACTATACAAACATTTGAACATTTTCTTAACAAACATTTGAACATTTGAACATACGAATAACTATGAAAATACGCACACATAGGACCCTGTGTTAGAGGAAACGTGTGCGCGTGCTTTCAGCGCACAAGAGCAGTCCATGTGCCAGAACCTGGAGCGACTGTCGCCCGCCATCAATTTTGATGCGGCCGCGATGTCGGGCGTTCGTGATGGAGGGCTTTAGCGGGATTCGGCACTGGCGTCTCGCGGCGCCCCCTGGGGGGGGGGGGGAGCCCAGCAATTAGGCAGCACCTTGCCGGCCAGAGACGACCCAGCTAATGGACGACACGGCAGGCGAGGACAGCCGCGGCCATACTGATCGATGGCCAGCGACCTGCTCAGCACAGTTCCCCAGAGGTCGACTGCCACTTGTCTGCCCGTCTAATGGACTGTGCTGGCCACCAGCGATGCCCCTTGATCGACGCCTACTACACACCGACTTTGATCTGTAAAAGGGAGATACGTAATGCTTTCAGTACACATCACCGTATCTTCATGAAAAATGCATACTGCACTCCTGGCCATTAAAACTGATACACCACTAAAAATGACGTCGTACAGACGCGAAATTTAACCGACAGGAAGATGACCTGTGATATGCAAATGATTAGCTTTCCAGAGCATTCACACAGGGCTGGCGCCGGCGGCGACATCTACAACGTGCTGACATGAGGAAAGTTTCCAACTGATTTCTCATACACAAACAGCAGTTTGACCGACTTTATGCGGTGGAACGACCTCTTCGTGCGGCGGAACGTGTGCTAAAACCTTATCTTCAAAAGCACTCGTCTTGTATGATTAGGGTTGAATGTGGCCGTGTCAGACTTCGTAATCCTTGAGGTGTCCACTCGCCCATAAAAATTTATATAAAATTTAAAAAAAAAATATGTTCACTTAAAATCTTTATACGTTGCAATATTTCAAAATCAGATTCTTGCGTCGAGGAAAGAAGTCTTGAACAGTCACTCTTTTTTAAAATATTTTTAAAATAGTTCTCTCATAGATAAACGGTCAAAAGACTTTCTTCAGTTTGTGGTCGTTGCTATAGCCACAGATAAAAAAACATATTTCTTCAATGATTATTGATCGATGTATATGATCGATTAATCACAGTTCTAAAAGAAACATTTATCGTAGTCTTCTTGACGTAACTTTTCCACCAATAAAAATTCATAAAAAAATCTTCCTTCGGATTGAAGAATATGTAAATTAAATGTTCTCCTCGTTTCATTAATATATTATTTATTGTAAAATAATTGTTCATAAATGATGTACTCTGACACTTTCGTCAAGTTTAAACACGATAACATTTATTGCTTTCTATGACGTTACATACGTAGTCATTGACAGACAAAAGGGAACTGACTTTTAAAATTTTTTTGTTTTATCATGAAACTTCGATAATAATGTCAACTCTTGCGACGACAACCGCAGAGATCAACATCTTCTTGCCTCGTGGCCGTCGACCCGCGAATTGATGTGGCCAGATACCTACTCCTTGGAATCGGCGTCGAAGATGTTGCCCTCGTAGGTTAAATCGCCTCACAGCACATGAAACATAAAAAACATACAAAAACTTCTTTAAGAATCATATAACATTAAACATTTACATAAAAATCATTTAATAACACAAATATAAGTAAGTTATCCTGCACAAACTGAGCTGACATGAGATATGTAGCGGAGACAATAAACCGTCCCACTACAGTTACCTGATGAAACGCTGTTGTGATGCCTCGTGTAAGGAGGAGAAATGCGGAACCATCACGTTTCCGACTTTGATAAAGGTCTGATTGTAGCCTGTCGCGATTGCGGTTTATCGTATCGCGACATAGATGCTCGCGTTGGTCGCCATCCAGTGACTGTTAGCGGAATATAGAATCAGTGGGTTCAGGACGGCAATACGGAACGCCGTGCTGGATCCCAACGGCCTCGTATCACTCGTATCACTAGCAGTCGAGATAACCGGCATCTTATCCGCAGCCACGTCTCGATCCCTGAATCGACAATTTGGGACTGCACGAACAGTTCAATGACGTCTGCAGTAGCATGGACTATCAGCTGCGGTTATTCTTGACGCTGCATCACAGACAGGAGCGCCTGCGATGGTGTACGCAACAACTAACCCGAGTGCACGAATGGCAAAACGTTATTTTTGCGGATGAATCCAGGTTCTGTTTACAGCATCATGATGATCGCGTCCGTGTTTGGCGACATCGCGGTGAACTCACATTGGAAGCGTGTATTCGTCATCGCCATACTGGCGTATCACCCGGCGTGATGGTATGGGGTGCCATTGGTTACACGTCTCGATCACCATTCTTTCTCATCAATGGCACTTTGAACAGTGGCCGTTACATTTCACATGTGTTACGACCAGTGGCTCTACCCTTCATTTGATCCCTGCGAAACCCTACATTTCAGCAGGATAATGCACGACCGCCTGTTGCAGGTCCTGTACGGGCCTTTCTGGGTACGGAAAATGTTCGACTGCTGCCCTGACCAGCACATTCTCCAGATGTCACACCTATTGAAAACGTCGGGTCAATGGTGGCCGAGCAACTGGCTCGTCACAATACGCCAGTCACTACCCTTGATGAACTATGGTATCGTCTTGAGGCTGCATGGGCATCTGTACATGTCACGCCATCCATGCTCTGTTTGACTGAATGGCGTTATTACGGCCAGAGGTGTTGTTCTGGGTACTGATTTCTCAGGATCTATGCACCCAAATTGCGTGAAAATGTAATCACATGTAAAAGACGGATATGTGTCGTTTGCCAGGAACTGAGATGGACGTCATTTTTTGCGATACGTAGAGCTAATTAATTTTTAAGCTGATTTGAACATTAATACTCGAGAATTTATACCCGGAAGTGGCTAATATCAATCTGATTACTCAAGTAGCTTCAAATTGTGTTTGAAAATACAGATGTCCGTCTTTGAAACAAAAGCGTGTAGGTGTCTACTTTTGATGTGAACACGCACGCAGACGTTCGTTTGTAATACGCAGAGATTCGCTTACTTCTGACGAGAATCTTTTACAGGTATATAATCTGGGAATTACAGGAATATCGATATAATGTGGAAAAATGAAGAACTACAACAATAATAATAACAACCTTTATAATTTTATATACAAAATGAAATGTTACGGCATCGAATTTCTAAAATTATTAGCATAAGGCCTGTTGAAACTGTTGCCAGGTATTTCCTCAAACATCCTTAGGTTATCTCTGAGATCAAAATACTTTTCAACAAATTATACTTTCGTACACCATACATTACAATAGAACAGTGTACCTTACAGGCTAGTCTTACCATTGTTTCTTTTCAATGTTTATTTTCCACTTTTCAGGTTGTCTCAACCGCTTCTTATGTTTTGCTTCGGACGCTGGTGATGTATTATGTTCCATTTCCCTCGCTTTAAGATGGTTATCAGTAATATTACTATAAAAAATTACTGAAAAATTTAAGTACGGGCTAATACGTTTTAGTACGTGGCACATACTGTCGCCATGACGGAGTTTCGATACCATGTGCTCATATACTGTGTTCCAATTGGTGCACACTGCTTCATTCAACAAGTGTCCGAATTTGATGTCAAGCTCTTATGTAGGTGCCTACTTTTGATGTGAACAGTCAAATTAAAGTGTGATTTATCACATTTACGTCAATTTTTAGAAGAAAAAAAAACGGATGTCAGCAATGAAAAGAGCGGAAAAACTTCCTTTAGGATCGACTGCTAACTAAATTTCGACCATTAGGACAGATGTCCAGGTTTGATATATTAGGCTACTCATATGTCCAATGAATACCCGATTATCATCTGGATTTCTTCTTGGTGTAACAATTTTAATTGCCAGTACTGTATATGCATTTTATTGCTCCGTTTTTTTAATACTGGTAGCTATAGTTTGCTACTCGACGAATATATCGTGTGGTTTTGGCACACGTTAGAAAAAATACCTCAAAATGGGTACGTTGTTCAATAATTAATTATAAATTTAATTGAAAGATAGATATGTAGTGTTCATTTCTATTGAAGGGAAAATAGGAGGGGGAAAAGTGAGAAAATGGAATCGAAATACTGCTTCCTACGTTCTTATCATTAATAGAAGAACTGCATAATAACTTGGAATCGCGTCAACTACGGAAAATCATCATGATGTGGGTTATCGTTCCGTATGTGTGGTTTTGGAGAGTTATTAAAATTTTGGGTTTTCCGATAAGAATATGTTTTGGGATATCCACTATCCGTCATGAAACTGTGTGTCCTTGACAGTAATGCATTTGGGAATATTTCGTTTCGAATGTAAGGCTGTTCAGCTGTACGTCTTTTATTTGTTGATTAGTACAAATATTAATATCTAATGCGAATGTGAATGTGAATGAATCGATATCATGTTCGTCCACTGCATAATCCTTTTTTGTTTCAGACAGGTTGCAGTTCGAGCTACAATACTTCGTGCGAAGGAACCACGAGATGCTCCACCTGAACCTCGAGTGTAGAGCGTAGTTCCAGTGCTAGCTCAGTGGCATGGCTGCGTAAATACTGACCAGGAGTTGTCGAGTAAGTACCGCTAAGCTCTGATATTGTCTGAAAAATTTACACTGATTTACTGGGAGAACAGATTAAAGCATTCTTGCGAATCAGTGGATTGCAGCGAAAGGTGTATACGTTATTGCTCTTACACCCCGAAAATGCCATTACAATAATCTCATGCCAAGGAGAATAATCACGATCATTAATATGATAATAGTAACGATTTATATAAATAGAAATTTATAAGTTGTAGTTGGTTAGCCCATCGTTGAGAACGGTTGTCGAGTTGGTTGTTTTCCTTTCCGATTTTTTAACGGTTATAATTATTTCGAATATTGTTCTTTTTTAAAACTGGTAAAATAGCTAAATCATGATTCGATTAATATCCTTAACGGTTTTTTGTTGTTTTATTGGTTATGGTTCTTGAAATTATTCGAGAAAAAACTAAAAAACTTGAGACGATGGTCGGAAAATACGTAAAAAGTACTGAAAATCATAATTTCTCTATGGAAACTTGATAATAAGTGATGAAGACATATTTGCCAGTTTTATTTTTATTCTACAGGCTTGGGAAGGCAATTGCACAATCCCGTGCTTTCAACATTATTCACGATCATTTGGAGAAAATTCTGTACAAAAGAATGAAACTTTCACTCTGCAGCGAAGTTCGCACTGATATGGAACTTCCTGACAGATTGTGTCCTGGACCTGGGATTCGAACATGGCACCTTTGGCTTTTCGACCAAGCACTCTACCGTCTTTTTTTCTATTTTGACTTAAACATTTAGTTTTTTATCTAACAGAAAACTGCCATGATTGGGCTCGAACCTGGATTTTCTTAAGGAACTAGGAACAGAAAGAAAGGAAAGTAATGTGCCACCGCCACTTTGACCCTAAAAAAATAGGAACCTCAACATTTTCAGACTTTGGCATCCAACTAAAACTACCCCCGCAACGACCTATATAAGGAAAAAGAAATAACGGAAAGTAAGGGGAGTGTATGGTAAATGAAAAAAAAAACAGATTTTCTTTATTATTATTATTATTATTATTATTATTATTGTTATGATTCCAGAATGAAACTTTCACTCTGCAGCGTTGAGTGCGCTAACATAAAACTTCATGGCAGATTAAAATTGTGTGCCGGAACCAGGACTCGAACCTGGGACCCAGGCCTTTCGCCGGCAAGCGCCCTACCTCTAAACTATCCCGATACGACATACGGTACCGCCCCACAACCTCAATTCTACTAGTACCTCGCTTCCCACTTTCCAAACATCACAGAAGTTCTCCTGCGAAACTTGCAAGACCAGCACTTCTGGAAGAAAGGATATGGTGATTATTTCTTTTCTTATTTTAATAGATCTTGAACCCTCTGGGCTATCTCAACCCGCTTCAAGGTCAGTCCTTCTACTGGTACCTCGACTACTACATTCCAAACTTCACAAACGTTCTCCTTGCAGAACTAGGACTCCAGGAGGAAAGGATATGATGGAGACTTGGCTTATAGCAGAATTAAAGTTGTGAGGATATACCGCGAAGTGTGCCGGGGTAGATCAAACGGTAGTGCGCTTGCCCGCAAAAGGCAAAAATTCTAGTTTCGAATGCCGGTTCTGGCATACAATTTAAATGTTAGGAACTTTCTTTCCATCGAGATTTATAATAAAATGTAATTTATCTTTTACTTTCGCTTCGCGGTTGGACGATCAACGTATCTATGGTTCAGTTGCATTACGTATTTCTTTTTCCTTGTGCAAGCTATCGTATGGTCCATCATGGAGGGTATATTAAACAGTGCCGAGAGCAATTGCTCGTTCACCGCGGACTTGTACGTAATATTCACTGCTAAGTGGGTGGGAAGGGGGAGGGGGGGAGCGACAGGCAGTGGTAGAAGAAGATGGCCCGAGAGGAATGGTGGAGTTAGACTGAGACAGGAAGAGATAAACGGAAGAGAGAGAGAGACTTCAGGAAGTGATGAACATAGAAAGCGGGAAGGACGAGATAGATTGTTGTAACTTTATTTCCGATACTGTCACTGTGAATTGCAAGTACCATATATATTACAAGCAGTATGAAGGAAAAGGGCCGAGATTTGAGCCGAAATACGTATAGAAATGGATGTAGAGTGGAGGTGGATGTACAGGGGAAGAAGGAAGAGTTGAACAGATAAAGGGCAGAATGGAGTTGATGGACATCACTTGTAACTAGGAGAGACGGTAGTAGAATTTAGACTTGGACTGCGCATCTACGTCAAGCGTTCTCCTACAGTCAATGAGCGTTCTGTATTGTTCCGAAAAATCTTATGCGTCCATTTTAGGCATTGCCAAAATTAAACTGGATTGTTGCGAGTTATTCATGTTACATGTTGTCGTTGTTGATGGCATGCAACCAATTTTGCGCTTCCGTTATTCGAAAATAATAACACTTTGCGACTTCCAATACACTTCAAATGTAATTTCAAACGCTACGAAAGCCTTTCTCGTAGGCAATCGCCCACAAAATAATGAAAGGAAAACGTTTTATCACTTGTTAGATTTTTCTCTGTTTATTTAGTCATACTTCATCACCTGGCATGGCTATTTTCTTTCACAACTTATTCACTACAGCCTCGATTCACAATGCACTTTGCAGACATTATCTACTATGTCACTGAATGCACCAGCAATATTATCCACAGCATGGTACATAGTTCAGGACATAGGTCGTCATAATATAAGACGCTTAAAATGAAGCACAAATTACCCATCCTATATTCATGCGGCGTTTCGTAATGACAGCAATTAGGAGTTTCTAACAAACTTTAAGCAAAATTTATCTGCTGCAGAGTGAAAGTTTCATTCTGGAAACATTCTGCACCACATCCTTTCTTCCAGGAGTGCTAGTCCTTCAACGTTCGCAGGAGAAATTCTGTGAAGTTTGGAAAGTAGGAGGCGAGGTAATGGCAGAAGTACAGTTGTGAGGACGGACCGTGAAGCGTGCCGGGATAGCTCAGACGGTAGAGCGCTCTCCCGCGAAAGGCAAAGGTCGCAGGTCCGAATCCTAGTTGCAGCATACAATTTGAATCTACCATGAAGTTTCAACTTGTTAACGCACTACTGACTGCAGCCTCCTACTCATTGCTGTTACAAGGCTGGCGGGGCGATTCACTGCCAAATCGATGAGAAAGTTCCACAGTTGTAGGTCTGAGCAAACACGTTTCTTTTGTATTATAGGAGTGTGAAACATTTTTCACATTTTAAAACAAGAACCGCACTGCATTGAAGCAAGAGCCGCATGGAGCACTTCGAGGAGGTGCCCCTTCCAACAGCAAACAGAGACCAAGACACTTCTTCCGCTATGTCGACGACATAGGATTCAACATGGTTTTCGAAACCAACGATCATGTCAAGCACAACTCGCGCTATTCCTCCATGTGATCCAAAGGGCAGTCGATAAAGGATCCTAGGTAGATGCCGTGTTCCTCTACTTCCGCAAGACTCTGGATTTCGTTCCAGCTGGTGAACGAAGTGCGAGCATATGGAATATCAGACCAACCGTGTGACTGGATTGAAGAGTTCCAGAGAAAAAGCAGCGTGTCATTCTCAACGAGGAGAAGTCTTTAGACGTTAAAATATTCTGTGTCCCAGGAGAGCGCTATAAGACCGTTGGTATGCAGATTTTATGTGAATGACCTTCAATGAGAATTTCAGTGGATGTATGACAGTTCACCGAGAAGTTGCAACATTCCAAAAGGTTGCGATATGGAGCTGCATCGTATTGGCCCATTGTATAGGGAATGGCAATTGAGCATCAACACAAAAAAGTGCAAAATGCTGCGTTTACATAGAAAAAAAGATACTGTATGATATATGCCATGGTAGGGCAAACACTGGAAGCAGTTACTACGATAAATACCTTATACATAAGGGGCGATCTGAAATGGAACGAGCATATAAAATCAATCATGGGAAAGGCAGGGGCCAGACTCAGATTCATTGAAAATCTCTCAGGAAATGTAGTCCATCAGCAAAGGAAGTTCGCTCAGCGCTTGGTTTTCGTACATGGTAGAGAAGATCGATTGGACAGTAGAATGCTTCGTTACCGGCTCATTTAGTAAGTGCGAAGGCGTCACAGAGATGAATAGCAAACTGCAGTAGGAGAAGTTGGAAGGGAAGCGTTGTTTATAGCCGCTCCATATGCTATAGGTATCTGTTACTGTAAGAAACGTTTTAGCCTTTCTTCTTTAAATATTGAGAAGAAAGAGAGAGAGAGAGAGAGAGAAAAGAATTACTTTCCTTGTAGCTTTCGTTAAATTACTCTATTAATTAATACATTGTAATTTATAGTGGAGCAATTAATGTGAATTACTAAAATTTTTCATGTTCCTTTAAATTTTCTTATTTCAGAAGGTGCTACGGCCGTGGTCGATTTTAACCGTTTTAAGATACCTAAAAATCACTTATTGATATATCTAAAGGCAGGGGCCTAGTAACTACATGTCAAAAGAAAAATTAAATAAATCAAAACACTCAGACAGCAGTTTATCTCTTGTTTAACAATCAGGTACTATGTATATGAATACATTACTGTCATTACCACTGATCTATGTAATGTTGTAAAATTTCTGAAGGTTTAATTAAACCTTTTGAATGAATGTATCCTCTTATGGGCCAGTGGCCTCCACTCCAGCAGCATTTGTAATCTGCTAATAAAGTTACCTTCCTAAAACACTGTTAAGTTTCATGTTTATGAACTCTCGAAGTAGGAGGATCTCAAATGAGTAGCTACACTCAAAGGTGGCGGAGTTATACACAGAAGAGTTTTCGCCGATTTTGAAGCGGCATGACGAATCAGTGAATGTGTATGAAAAGTAAATCGAAAGACAGCTGATATGTAATAAAAGTTCCAACAGTAAAATAGTTTCTCAAATAAAGCTGTTGGAACTCACTTTCCGGACCTCCATTCATTTTCTTATTTGAAAGTGCACAAATGACAAGCCACATTGATCAAATATATGTATGTGGCACAATATAAGAGCTCTATTTGATGGAATAAAAATTTCATATGATCGTGTATATTACGATAATTCTGATACACCTTGCGTTTCGTGTTCGATTTGCTAGAGAGTGGACAGCATTGATTGCTGGTTGTTGTCTGAGGCAACGCTGTTCCATTACCGTGTTGCTCTAGTTCTTCGTTCGGCTTGCTGGCCCACTGCTTATTTTTGTGGTTACCAGGGAGCCAATAAAACGCATTATGCGAAGTAATGACCACCACTTCAGTAAATAATGGGTAACTGGTGTTTGACAATTGCCCACAATAAGTAAGTACAACATTACTGCACCTAGTCGATACTAATGAAGTAAGTGCATTTGATGTCCTCTAATGACATGTACGAAGTAAGTGAACGTGAGATGACAGCCGTTACAGGAAATATACACACATATTTTCGTTAGACAGAATAAGGTTCAATATTCAGATTGTTGGTTCGTTTCTGTCTTTTTTCTCCACAGTTGCTTCTTATGTTAGTATGCAGATATTTATTTATATAAACCGTTTATTCAACTGGAATAAAACAAGTTTTCTTGCCATACGCGTTTCACCTTTATTTGCAAAGCATCTTCACAGTCCTGGGATATATACATGATTACGTTTTACAGTATGTCGTCTTTAGTATGTTAGATTATAAACAGTTCTGGTGCGTTATCGAGGTATAACTATATAATATATTTTATATATAATATGTTTTATTATTATTTGAGAACCTAAAAACCTAAAATCGTAAAGAAGCTAAATATTTTATCACATAGTCAATTATACATTACAGGGCACTGAAAATGCCTTCCAAATTAAGGTGAACGCCAGTGACCAAAGAAATTATTTTCTTTGCATAGACGGTTTATATAAATGAATATGTGAATACTAATTGATATTCAGATTAAAAATAATTTTGTGGTAGTCACACATCAACGTGTGTGATCACATCAGTGAAAATGATTGACTCACAGGTGTCGCTTATCATGTAATCTCTTCCACATTTCATTACTGAAAGTCAACCGTATCAGGGACAGACCATTGGACTACATGGTGTAATCTGTTCACTTCATACATCTCTGGAAGAACAATGCTTATTGAAATACGACTTTCATAGCTATGACCCTCCAGCAGGGGACAGCGGTAGTAAATACTAAGAGCTTTCTAAAATGTGAACATTTGTTAACACAAACTTAACATCTTTTTATCGACAGCCCTTATTATTTCTTACGTAATCAGTAACATGAAAAATCGGAGAACGAATCACGTTGGATTGATCGCAATACGTCTATTACATCGCTAGATATTGGGAAGCGAATATGACGCTTGAAATAAATGAAGCGCAGCACGTAGTCGTGCGTTAGCTGTATGCTCCATTTATTTAAAGCGTCAAATTCCTTCTCAATATCTAGCGATGTAATTGACGTATTGCGATCAATCCAACGTCATTAGTTCTCCGATTTTTCATGTGATCTTTCAAAGGCTTTTGATTGTGTAAATCATGGGATTCTTCTAGATAAGCTTAAGTACTGTGGTATGAGTGGGACAGTGCACAAATGGTTTAAATCATACTTAACTGGAAGAGTGCAGAAAGTTGAAATAAGCAGTTCACATGATGTAGATGAGACAATTAATTCTTCTAACTGGGGGGTTATCAAAAATGGGGTCCCACAAGGTTCGGTCTTGGGTCCTTTGCTGTTCTTAATATATATTAATGACTTGCCATTCTACATACACGAAGATGCTAAGCTAGTACTTTTTGCTGATGATACAAGTATAGCTATCACACCTGATAAACAGGAATTAACTGATGAAATTGTAAATGATATCTTCCAGAAAGTCATTAAGTGGTTCTCTACAAATGGACTCTCATTAAACTTTGATAAAACCCAGTATATACAGTTTCATACAGTAAATGGCATGACACCATTAATAAATTTAGACTTTGAACATAAATTTGTAGCTAAGGTAGAATATTCAAAATTTTTAGGTGTTTGCATTGACGAGGGACTGAATTGGAAGAAACATACTGAAGATCTCTTGAAACGTCTGAGTTCAGCTACTTACGCTATCAGAGTCATTGCAAAATTTGGTTATATAAATCTCAGTAAATTAGCTTACTACGCCTATTTTCATTCACTGCTTTCATGTGGGATCATATTCTGGGGCAATTCAACATTGAGTAAAAAAGTATTCATTGCACAAAAGCGTGTAATCAGAATAATTGCTGGAGCCAACCCAAGAGCATCCTGCAGACATTTATTTAGGGATCTAGGGATACTCACTGTAGCTTCACAATATATATATTCACTCATGAAATTTGTTATTAACAATCCGACCCAATTCAAAAGCAATAGCAGTGTGCATAGCTACAACACTAGGAGAAAGGATGATATTCACTATTCAAGGTTAAATCTAACTTTGGCTCAAAAAGGGGTGAATTATGCTGCCACAAAAGTCTTTGGTCACTTACCAAGTAGCATCAAAAGTCTGACAGATAGCCAACTAGTATTTAAAAAGAAATTAAAGGAATTTCTGAATGGCAACTCCTTCTACAATGTAGATGAATTTTTAGATAAAACTTTAAAAAATAAAAAATAAATAAATAAAAATTAAAAAAAAATTCTTAAAATATAGATTGTCAAGTATAGACAAAATTTACTAAACTGACACGTTCCACATCATTACGAAATGTCGTATACATGATCTAAGGAACAAGTATTAATCTAATCTAATCTAATCTAATCTAATCTAATCTAATATGATGATGGCATCCTCTACGGTAAAATATTCCGGAGGTATAATATTTCCCCATTCGGATCTCAGGGCGGGGACTACTCAGGGGATGTGATCGTCAGAAAAGACAACGGACCACAGAGTGGAATGTTAGATCCCTTATCGGGTATGGAGGTTAAAAAATTTAAAAAGGGAGTAGGTTGAACTTATAGTAGGTCGGTGGAATGAGGAACAGAATTTCTGATCAGGCGAATATAGGATTAAAAATCAAAATCTGTTGGTGGTATTACAGAAGTAGGTCTAATAATGAATAAGAAAACAGGAAATGCGGGTAAACTATTATGAACCCAGTGATCATATTACCGTAGTGAGATAGGAAGCCATACCGACAACAGTAGTACAATTTTATATATCCATTACCTCTGCCGATGACGAAGAGATCGAAGAAATGCATGACGAAATGAAATAAATTATTGAGACAAGGGAGAGAAAAAATAATTGTGATGGGGTCAGGAATTTTGTGTCCCGACTTCGTCGCCGCTTTTGTGTCCCAGCCTCGTCGTAGGTGTCGGTAGCCGAGTGAAACGAGACCGACACGCTGGTGCAGGTACGGAGGGGAGCAGCCAGAAACTATAAACACTCGAGTAAATTAGAAAGATATATATTGCACAGAATGTAACAATACTTAACTTTTACATAGTACTGCAGAATGTTGATACATAGTTGTTAGAGGCCTGCCTAGTGCCTGTACAAATAGCAAAGTCTTCCCTCGTGCCTATCGGATTACGAAGGTCCTATCGGGTTGCTATCTCCGTCCGAAGTGTTTACTCGTTGCCTCCTCAGTCCGAAGTGCGAAGTGCGAAGTGCCGATGTCCTTCAGTGGTGGCCACGAGCGGCGTTGTACCAGAGGGCGCTCGTGGCTGTCGTCGGAAGAACGCCGCGCCGTGCATGCATGGCGGCGCGCGGCGAAAGTAGGTGGCGCGCACTTTGTACTTGTGCGACACCACACCCCTCCCCCCCAAACCGCCGCGCCGTCGTGGCGTAGGGCTGAGGGCCACGGCGACGGCACTGGGAGGAGGGCCTGGGCGGGGGCGTTACTGGTGGGACGGGCGTCGTAGCGGAGGCCGGGATCGAGACGCCGTCCGCGCCCCGGCATCCGCCTTGCGATCCTCCAGGGAACCCGCCGAAACCTGGGGAAGGGCGCCCGCCCCCGCCCAGAGGGAGCAGGTCATCTTCTTCTGAGGTGCGTAGCCCAAGCTGGAGGGGCCCGCACGGTCCCGGAGTCCCTCTCGGTGACGCTGTCATCTGCGGCGGCGACAGCGGCGGCGACGACTGCGTCGGATGTACGTCGACGTCCATAGGGATCTCGTAGTCCGGGGACGAACGATGTGGTTGTGCTCCCTGGCGGTGAACTGGGTCTGGAATCAAGAAACCGGAGACAGGATCGCGCGGTCTGTGCAGGCGCAATTGGTTTGCGTGGCGCCGCAGCTCCGACCCTGTGGAAGAACGTACAACAAACATATTGCGCCCAAGCACGCGTTGAATGGTGCCCGGCAACCATGACTTCTTGTTTCCAGCAAACACCCTGTACAGCACCGGCGTGGAAACCTGAAAACGCGTAGCGCCATACGAACCGACTCGGTGCGTGGGAGGCTGCAGCAGGTGAAGGAGAGTGCGGTGACGGCGGCCGTGTAGCAGCTCGGCAGGAGACGGGCCGTCACGTGGCATGCATCGATACGTAGACAGGAAAATTTGAAGAGCTTGCTGCCTGGAGTGCTGACCTTTCATCTTCTCCATGTGAGACTTGAATGTTCGAACGAAACGTTCTGCTTCACCATTGGACTGAGGGTGAAAAGGTGCGGTGGTTATATGCTGAATGCCATTCACACGACAAAACTGTTGAAATTCCGCACTAACAAACTGAGGTCCATTGTCACTGACGATAGTTTCAGGCAAACCTTCGATGCAAAACACTGATGTTAAGGCACTGATTGTACTAGAAGCCGTCGTTGAGTTCATGGCAATCACGAAAGGAAACTTGCTGAAAGCGTCTACAACAATTAACCAGCGCGTATTCCAGAAAGGTCCGGCAAAGTCAATGTGTAAACGTTGCCATGGTCCCTTGGGGCGTGGCCAGTCTGAAAAACGTTGCGGAGGAGCCGCCTGATGCTCCGCACAAACAGTACACTGCGATGTCATGCTCTCTATCTGAGCGTCCATACCAACCCAGGTACAATGACGTCTGGCCAATTGCTTTGTCCTAACAATGCCCCAATGTCCTTGATGCAGGAGGCGTAACACTTCTCGTTGCAGGGAACGAGGAACAATCACTCTTGCTTGGTCGTTGTCGGTATGCAACAACAGTACACCCTGACTTAAAGATAATGCATGACGTTGTGCAAAATAACGTCGAACCAGAGGCCGATCAATGTCTTTGGCTCTGGCAGGCCACCCTGAGCGAACAAAACGTGCTACCACACTTAAGTCTGCATCCGCAGCTGTTTCCTGTGCAACCCGACGAGAGTTCAAAGGAAAGTCTGCGACAGCGGAAGCATCTCTGGAGTCTATCTGACAACATGCCATTTCTGAAGAATCGAACGAAACATCCTGGCCAACCGGAAGTCGGGAAAGTGTGTCCGCGTTGGCGTGTTTAGTGGTAGGTCGGTACAAAATCTCATACTGATAATTAGACAATATCAAGGACCATCTCTGAAGCTTTTGTGCCGTTCGTGGCGGAATCGGCTTTGTGGGTGAGAACAACGACGTGAGAGGCTTGTGGTCTGTCAACAAATAGAATTTTCTGCCATAGAGATAATGATGAAACTTTGTGACGCCGTAAATGATTGCTAAGGCCTCCTTTTCTATCTGACTGTAATTCTGTTGCGTCGGCGTCAGTAGCTTGGATGCAAAGGCAATAGGACGATCGTGACATCCAATACGATGCGACAGAACGCAACCCAGACCATACGACGAGGCGTCAACTGCTAACACTACAGGCTTCTGTGGGTCAAAGGGAATCAAACATGCATCACTGAGTAGTGCAGACTTTAGTTTGTCAAAGGCAACCTGACAATCTTTAGACCATACAAAAGGAACATTCTTCCTACGTAAGTGATGCAGTGGAGCTGCAATCTGAGAGGCATTGGGAATAAATCTGAAATAATAGTTAAGTTTTCCCATTACTGCTTGCAATTCGTGCACATTCTTAGGAGGAGGCAAGTCTTTGATTGCTCGAAGATGTGACTGTAAGGGATGAATTCCTTGGGCATTAATCACATGGCCTAGGTACTCTATTTCAGTTTGAAAAAACGAACACTTTGCTTTATTGCAACGTAGACCTGCTGCAGTCAACACTTTAAAAAGGCACTCCAGGTTTGCTAAATGTTCTTCAACTGTACGTCCGGATACCACAATATCATCTAAATAGTTCGAACAACACGGTACAGAAACTGTCAGCTGTTCCAAAAAACGCTGAAAAATAGCGGGGGCGGAAGAACTGCCAAAGGGTAGGCGTTGAAATTGAAAAAGGCCCATGTGAGTATTAATGACGAAAAACTTTTTTGACTCGTCATCAAGTGGAATCTGTAAGTATGCCTCTGCTAAATCAATCTTAGAAAAGAAGCGAGACTGTCCTAATTTGTCCATCAGTTCCTCAGGTCTGGGCAGAGGGTAAGTGTCTACAATTGTTTGACTGTTCACTGTTGATTTAAAGTCCGCACAGAGACGAAGTTTTCCTGACGGCTTGGGTATAATTACTATAGGCGAGGCCCACTGACTCGCAGAAACAGGAGAAATCACCCCACTATCTTGCCAACGTTTAAGTTCTTCGGCAACTGTATCACGCAATGCGATAGGCACTGGTCTAGCTTTACGAAATTTTGGAACTGCAGATTCTTTTAAAGTTACATGTGCCACGAAGTCTTTTGCACAACCTAGTTCCGGCGAAAACAAGTCACTATATTTGTCACATAAAGCATTGATTTTGTCCTGAGGCACTACTGACGAAATTTGAAGCACATCTCTTTGAATTGATAAACCAAACAAGTCAAAAGCATCTAGTCCAAAAATGTTCTGTGTAGATTTGGCCTGAAGAACAACAAAAGCAACTGTTTTTGTTACACCTTGAAAAGAGGCAGGCAGGCTACACGTTCCTAGCACGGGAATATTTTCACCTGTATAAGCTGTTAACACTTGCTGTGACGGCGACAATTTTGGCGAACCCAGAAGTTCATAAGTATCTTTATTTATTAATGTGACAGCGGAACCAGTATCAAGCTGAAATTGCACAGTCTTATTTTCTATAGAGAGAGTAACAAACAGCTTGTGCTTCTGGCGCACGACCGGTGCGCGAATGTGGGCAACGTCTAATACATATTGTTTTCTGCGCTTGCGCGGGTTGCGTGCGGTAGGAAGCGGCGCATACTCGGCACACAGCGGATTAACCACACTGTCACTAGATGACACTACCGCCGGATCGGCGTCCGCGCAATGCGAGGCTACTGCACTAAAATTACTTTGAGTAGCTACACCAATTCTACTGTCTCTAGCTACACAGTACTGGGCACTATTACAAGGAGCAGTTGCAGAAGGCACTATTTTCACTACAGGAATGCACTGTTCATAGTCATTTTGCTTGTCCCGAACCCTTTTCCGTTGCACTGTTTTACGCGCTCGTCGGCGCTTGCTACGTGGTGCACTATATAGTTTTGCAATAGGTGCAGAAGAACTTTCTTGTAATTGAGAACCAACTAAAGCACTGTTCAATTCCACAGCCCGTATTACATTGACAGAATGAACTGTTCTCGCACTCTGAGAAGCACTGTTTCTAACGTTACTGTTCTTTGAGTTTTTAATTTGCATACACACAGACTGCACATGTCCCGATTTGCCACATTGATAACAGGTTGCGTTGCGACTAGGGCAATGAGCACGCTTGTGGCGAGACACACACTGGGGGCAAGATTTACGTACATTTTTCTGAAATGAGCGTTGGCGCCCGTTATTCAAATTACTGTTTCTAACACGACGGGGCGATCTTTGCGTCGCACTTTTACACTGGCTACTGTTCACTGTCTGTTCAGCACGGCCGGTAGAAAAATAAGAATCACTAGTGCTATACTGAGAACTACGGCTAGGAAAGCGTCCGTTGCGGCGCACTGAATTTACACTGTGGCTTTGCATTTCTACATCTGCTAAGTCAAAAGTATCATGCGCTTCTATAAGCTGCAGTACACTGTCTAATGAAGGGTCTGACTGTTTCAGAATTGCTGCTCTAATTCTAGGGTCCTGAATGTTCTGCGTAATTGCGTCCCTCAACATCACATCACTATACGAAAGTCCACAAGAACAAGTAAATTTACATTTGCGGGTTAAGCCCTTCAACTCGGTGATCCACTCTTGGTGTGACTGTTCAGGTAATTTTTTCAGTCTGAAAAATCGGTATCGTGCAGCGGCTACAAGAACTTTTCTCTCATAATGAGCATTCAGTGCATCTACAATTTGTTCAAAGTCTACATCACGAGGAGATGCGTGCGGGAATAGTTTTTGCAGTAACACGAAAGTTTTGGGGCCCACCACAGACAGTAAAAGATGCTTAACAGTCTGACCTGTAAGTTGATGAGCCGCGACGAGTTCTTGAAACTGCGCCAGATAATCACTCCATTCTTCCTCACGTTCGTTGTATTGGCGAAACGTAGGAAGTGTTGCGGCGGCAGGTGTGGGCTGCTGAAGCGGCGGCTGTTGTTGGTTAGCTGCCTGCGCTGTGAGCTGCGACACAGCCTGGAGCAACTGGGCGATTTGCGCCGTCTGTAACTGAATAATTTCCATTAAGTTTGGGTTCGGGGTAGTGGCCATGCTGACCGATTAGGCGCCGCGCATACAAGTAACTTATAACAAAACACAAATGCAATATGAAAGAAGGGCTCGCTCTGCAACAAAAAAGTCCACAAAACACGTAACAAAATATCTTCCCCCAAAATTCTTATAATAAGGGTGGGTGGGCGGGAGCAATTTTTGCGTGCTCCGACTGCTGCTGTCTGGCTGCTGCTAGCGGGCTGGTCCAAGGTTCGTCTATCACTCCTCGTCGCCACTTTTGTATCCCATCCTCGTCGCCACTTTTGTGTCCCGACTTCGTCGCCGCTTTTGTGTCCCAGCCTCGTCGTAGGTGTCGGTAGCCGAGTGAAACGAGACCGACACGCTGGTGCAGGTACGGAGGGGAGCAGCCAGAAACTATAAACACTCGAGTAAATTAGAAAGATATATATTGCACAGAATGTAACAATACTTAACTTTTACATAGTACTGCAGAATGTTGATACATAGTTGTTAGAGGCCTGCCTAGTGCCTGTACAAATAGCAAAGTCTTCCCTCGTGCCTATCGGATTACGAAGGTCCTATCGGGTTGCTATCTCCGTCCGAAGTGTTTACTCGTTGCCTCCTCAGTCCGAAGTGCGAAGTGCGAAGTGCCGATGTCCTTCAGTGGTGGCCACGAGCGGCGTTGTACCAGAGGGCGCTCGTGGCTGTCGTCGGAAGAACGCCGCGCCGTGCATGCATGGCGGCGCGCGGCGAAAGTAGGTGGCGCGCACTTTGTACTTGTGCGACACCACAAGGAAGATGCCAGATTTTATAATGTTAAGATATGGATTTCGGTATCAGGTTTAAAACTGTAAGACATATCCAGGGGCAATACAGACTCTCATCATATCGGTTATCAATTGTAGACTGAAACTGAAGACCTACCTTCAGGAAGGTAGGAAAATAAGATAGGACATCGATAAATAGAAGGAACCTGCAGTTCTTCAGAATTTCAGAGCGAGATTTAGGCAACTATTGACAGAAACAGGAGAAAATAAAACAGTACAAGAGGAATTGGTAGCTTTAACAGATAAAATAGTCAAGGCAGGAGACAACTAAATAGGTAGAAAGCAAGACGTACAAAAATTATTTGATATCACAAGAAATACCAAATTTAACTGATGAAAGAAGATATAAAATGCAATAAATGAAGCAGGTAAAATGGAGTACAGACGGCTAAGAAATGAGATTGATAAAGTGCTAAATGGCTAAGCAGGCGTGGCTAGACACCAAATGCCTTTTTGTAGAAGAATCTATAACTAGGGGAAAATAGATACCGCCTACAGGAAAATAAAAGACGAGAAAGATGGCAGTATGAATATCTAGAACTCAGATGGAAAACCTGTTCTGAGTAAAGAAGTGAAAGTTGAAAGTTGGAGATTGTATAGAGGGGCTCTAGAAAGGAAATGAACTTTGAGACAATATTGTCGGAAGGGAAGTGGAAATAGATGAAGATGAAAAATGAGATGCTATACTGAGAAATTTTTTTTGGCAGAGCACTGAAAGACCTAAGTCGAAGTAAGGCCTCTGGAGTACGTGATATTGCCTCAGAGCTACAGACGTTTTTGGGAGGACCATCCGTGACAAAACAATTATACCTTGTAATATGTATGACACAGGCGAAAGAGAAAAATGTGACAAATTTGAAAATTAAAGAACCATGAATGTAATAAGTAATGGTTGCAAAATTTTAACATCAATTATTTATAGAGCTATGGAAAGGATGATTCATGCTGACCGCGGGGAAGATCAATTATGATTCAAGAGATATAGAGTAACATTAAAGGCAATACTCACCTTGCGACTTAACTTACAAGATATATTAAGGAAAGGCTAAGCTACATTTGTAGCTATTGTAGATTTCAAGAAAGCTTGTGACCATGTTGATTGGAATACATTCTTTTCAATTCTGAATTCCGCAGTTTCAGTGTCCTCTATGTCTTCCAGTTAGTGGTGAATCCGCTGGGAACCTCCTTTACAGGTGGTTAGCCATCTGGTGGTTCTTCTATTCTCGTGGCTAGGAACCTTTTAAGGGATTTCAGTCGTACCAATTTGCACTCACTACCAAACACAGGATGCCGATCCTCGGTGGTTTGTCTGCGCTTCTCTGTGAATTCCTGTGATGTTCTCCGAGAGTTGGGTTTGGCAAACCCGGCGGCTCTATATTTTTTGGTAGAGAAGTTGGTTCCATGCAACCCGTTGTTAATCGGCATGATTCAAGGAGACTTATGTAGACCTTCTTTGTATAGATTGAGCTGGACCACATTGACATATTCAGCTGTAGAGAAGCACAAGAGTAGTGCGGTGGTTCATAATATGGAAGCTTTAGCATCCCAATTGCTGTTACCTACTTCCCGGAGAATATTATTTCTGGCAGTTACCTTTTGGCGCGTCTTTTCATAGCTTTATCTATATCTCAGAGATCTATCAAGCACCACGCCCAGATATGTTGGTTTGTTCATAAGTTCCAGTGTGGTGTCATTAAAAGAGAAGTTCACAATTAGCTTGCCAGGATCGAAGATGGAAGGAGCTGACTTCTGTCTTGGATGGGCTAGGCTTGAGAGTTTTTATAGTACTCTGACATTTCTCTAAGGGCTATCTCGAGCTTCTGCTCTGCATCATCAAAGGTTCTCCACAGTGTGGTAGTTGCCAGGTCATCCGTATATAGGAAATGTTTTGTATCCTTAGGCATCGGTTGGTATACAGATTAAAACGGAAGAGCACCAAAACACTTGGCCAGACCATTTCTCTGGTTCTTCCATCTGCTTTTCCACCAAGGATGACATAAAATTTTGTATTTTGCAAGAGGGACACATTATCTTAACGAACTGATAGTCTCTTGTGGTGTCGCACAAGTATGAAGTGCGCGCCACGTACTTACGCCGCGCGCCGCCATGCACGCACGGCGCGGCGTTCTTACGACGTCAGCCACGAGCGCCCTCTGCTGCAACTCCGCTCGTGGCCGCAACTGCTCCATCGTTCACTAGTGAATCAGATAGGCACCAGTTAAGACTTGGCTATCGGATAGACACTAGGAATCATCAGTAGGCAGGCCTCTATCTAAACTATGTATCAGAATTCTGCAGTCAAGAACTATGTAAAAGTTAAGTACTACCAAGACTCCGCAAAATATATATCTTCTTCTATTTTAGTCTAGTGTTCTAGTTTCTGCTGTCCCACTGGCTGGTCACCTCCGTACCTGCACACGCGTGCATCCTTTATTCCTGTGTCGGTCTCTTTCTACTCGGCCACCGACACTTACGACAACCGGCGGACGAGACACAAAAGCGGCGACGAGGCTGGGACACAAAACTCTTCATTATGAAGAGGGAGGGGGGAGCGACAGGCAGTGGTAGAAGAAGATGGCCCGAGAGGAATGGTGGAGTTAGACTGAGACAGGAAGAGATAAACGGAAGAGAGAGAGAGACTTCAGGAAGTGATGAACATAGAAAGCGGGAAGGACGAGATAGATTGTTGTAACTTTATTTCTGATACTGTCACTGTGAATTGCAAGTACCATATATATTACAAGCAGTATGAAGGAAAAGGGCCGAGATTTGAGCCGAAATACGTATAGAAATGGATGTAGAGTGGAGGTGGATGTACAGGGGAAGAAGGAAGAGTTGAACAGATAAAGGGCAGAATGGAGTTGATGGACATCACTTGTAACTAGGAGAGACGGTAGTAGAATTTAGACTTGGACTGCGCATCTACGTCAAGCGTTCTCCTACAGTCAATGAGCGTTCTGTATTGTTCCGAAAAATCTTATGCGTCTATTTTAGGCATTGCCAAAATTAAACTGTATTGTTGCGAGTTATTCATGTTACATGTTGTCGTTGTTGATGGCATGCAACCAATTTTGCGCTTCCGTTACTCGAAAATAATAACACTTTGCGACTTCCAATACACTTCAAATGTAATTTCAAACGCTACGAAAGCCCTTCTCGTAGGCAATCGCCCACAAAATAATGAAAGGAAAACGTTTTATCACTTGTTAGATTTTTCTCTGTTTATTTAGTCATACTTCATCACCTGGCATGGCTATTTTCTTTCACAACTTATTCACTACAGCCTCGATTCACAATGCACTTTGCAGACATTATCTACTATGTCACTGAATGCACCAGCAATATTATCCACAGCATGGTACATAGTTCAGGACATAGGTCGTCATAATATAAGACGCTTAAAATGAAGCACAAATTACCCATCCTATATTCATGCGGCGTTTCGTAATGACAGCAATTAGGAGTTTCTAACAAACTTTAAGCAAAATTTATCTGCTGCAGAGTGAAAGTTTCATTCTGGAAACATTCTGCACCACATCCTTTCTTCCAGGAGTGCTAGTCCTTCAACGTTCGCAGGAGAAATTCTGTGAAGTTTGGAAAGTAGGAGGCGAGGTAATGGCAGAAGTACAGTTGTGAGGACGGACCGTGAAGCGTGCCGGGATAGCTCAGACGGTAGAGCGCTCTCCCGCGAAAGGCAAAGGTCGCAGGTCCGAATCCTAGTTGCAGCATACAATTTGAATCTACCATGAAGTTTCAACTTGTTAACGCACTAATGACTGCAGCCTCCTACTCATTGCTGTTACAAGGCTGGCGGGGCGATTCACTGCCAAATCGATGAGAAAGTTCCACAGTTGTAGGTCTGAGCAAACACGTTTCTTTTGTATTATAGGAGTGTGAAACATTTTTCACATTTTAAAACAAGAACCGCACTGCATTGAAGCAAGAGCCGCATGGAGCACTTCGAGGAGGTGCCCCTTCCAACAGCAAACAGAGACCAAGACACTTCTTCCGCTATGTCGACGACATAGGATTCAACATGGTTTTCGAAACCAACGATCATGTCAAGCACAACTCGCGCTATTCCTCCACGTGATCCAAAGGGCAGTCGATAAAGGATCCTAGGTAGATGCCGTGTTCCTCTACTTCCGCAAGACTCTGGATGTCGTTCCAGCTGGTGAACGAAGTGCGAGCATATGGAATATCAGACCAACCGTGTGACTGGATTGAAGAGTTCCAGAGAAAAAGCAGCGTGTCATTCTCAACGAGGAGAAGTCTTTAGACGTTAAAATATTCTGTGTCCCAGGAGAGCGCTATAAGACCGTTGGTATGCAGATTTTATGTGAATGACCTTCAATGAGAATTTCAGTGGATGTATGACAGTTCACCGAGAAGTTGCAACATTCCAAAAGGTTGCGATATGGAGCTGCATCGTATTGGCCCATTGTATAGGGAATGGCAATTGAGCATCAACACAAAAAAGTGCAAAATGCTGCGTTTACATAGAAAAAAAGATACTGTATGATATATGCCATGGTAGGGCAAACACTGGAATCAGTTACTACGATAAATACCTTATACATAAGGGGCGATCTGAAATGGAACGAGCATATAAAATCAATCATGGGAAAGGCAGGGGCCAGACTCAGATTCATTGAAAATCTCTCAGGAAATGTAGTCCATCAGCAAAGGAAGTTCGCTCAGCGCTTGGTTTTCGTACATGGTAGAGAAGATCGATTGGACAGTAGAATGCTTCGTTACCGGCTCATTTAGTAAGTGCGAAGGCGTCACAGAGATGAATAGCAAACTGCAGTAGGAGAAGTTGGAAGGGAAGCGTTGTTTATAGCCGCTCCATATGCTATAGGTATCTGTTACTGTAAGAAACGTTTTAGCCTTTCTTCTTTAAATATTGAGAAGAAAGAGAGAGAGAGAGAGAGAGAGAAAAGAATTACTTTCCTTGTAGCTTTCGTTAAATTACTCTATTAATTAATACATTGTAATTTATAGTGGAGCAATTAATGTGATTTACTAAAATTTTTCATGTTCCTTTAAATTTTCTTATTTCAGAAGGTGCTACGGCCGTGGTCGATTTTAACCGTTTTAAGATACCTAAAAATCACTTATTGATATATCTAAAGGCAGGGGCCTAGTAACTACATGTCAAAAGAAAAATTAAATAAATCAAAACACTCAGACAGCAGTTTATCTCTTGTTTAACAATCAGGTACTATGTATATGAATACATTACTGTCATTACCACTGATCTATGTAATGTTGTAAAATTTCTGAAGGTTTAATTAAACCTTTTGAATGAATGTATCCTCTTATGGGCCAGTGGCCTCCACTCCAGCAGCATTTGTAATCTGCTAATAAAGTTACCTTCCTAAAACACTGTTAAGTTTCATGTTTATGAACTCTCGAAGTAGGAGGATCTCAAATGAGTAGCTACACTCAAAGGTGGCGGAGTTATACACAGAAGAGTTTTCGCCGATTTTGAAGCGGCATGACGAATCAGTGAATGTGTATGAAAAGTAAATCGAAAGACAGCTGATATGTAATAAAAGTTCCAACAGTAAAATAGTTTCTCAAATAAAGCTGTTGGAACTCACTTTCCGGACCTCCATTCATTTTCTTATTTGAAAGTGCACAAATGACAAGCCACATTGATCAAATATATGTATGTGGCACAATATAAGAGCTCTATTTGATGGAATAAAAATTTCATATGATCGTGTATATTACGATAATTCTGATACACCTTGCGTTTCGTGTTCGATTTGCTAGAGAGTGGACAGCATTGATTGCTGGTTGTTGTCTGAGGCAACGCTGTTCCATTACCGTGTTGCTCTAGTTCTTCGTTCGGCTTGCTGGCCCACTGCTTATTTTTGTGGTTACCAGGGAGCCAATAAAACGCATTATGCGAAGTAATGACCACCACTTCAGTAAATAATGGGTAACTGGTGTTTGACAATTGCCCACAATAAGTAAGTACAACATTACTGCACCTAGTCGATACTAATGAAGTAAGTGCATTTGATGTCCTCTAATGACATGTACGAAGTAAGTGAACGTGAGATGACAGCCGTTACAGGAAATATACACACATATTTTCGTTAGACAGAATAAGGTTCAATATTCAGATTGTTGGTTCGTTTCTGTCTTTTTTCTCCACAGTTGCTTCTTATGTTAGTATGCAGATATTTATTTATATAAACCGTTTATTCAACTGGAATAAAACAAGTTTTCTTGCCATACGCGTTTCACCTTTATTTGCAAAGCATCTTCACAGTCCTGGGATATATACATGATTACGTTTTACAGTATGTCGTCTTTAGTATGTTAGATTATAAACAGTTCTGGTGCGTTATCGAAGTATAACTATATAATATATTTTATATATAATATGTTTTATTATTATTTGAGAACCTAAAAACCTAAAATCGTAAAGAAGCTAAATATTTTATCACATAGTCAATTATACATTACAGGGCACTGAAAATGCCTTCCAAATTAAGGTGAACGCCAGTGACCAAAGAAATTATTTTCTTTGCATAGACGGTTTATATAAATGAATATGTGAATACTAATTGATATTCAGATTAAAAATAATTTTGTGGTTGTCACACATCAACGTGTGTGATCACATCAGTGAAAATGATTGACTCACAGGTGTCGCTTATCATGTAATCTCTTCCACATTTCATTACTGAAAGTCAACCGTATCAGGGACAGACCATTGGACTACATGGTGTAATCTGTTCACTTCATACATCTCTGGAAGAACAATGCTTATTGAAATACGACTTTCATAGCTATGACCCTCCAGCAGGGGACAGCGGTAGTAAATACTAAGAGCTTTCTAAAATGTGAACATTTGTTAACACAAACTTAACATCTTTTTATCGACAGCCCTTATTATTTCTTACGTAATCAGTAACATGAAAAATCGGAGAACGAATCACGTTGGATTGATCGCAATACGTCTATTACATCGCTAGATATTGGGAAGCGAATATGACGCTTGAAATAAATGAAGCGCAGCACGTAGTCGTGCGTTAGCTGTATGCTCCATTTATTTAAAGCGTCAAATTCCTTCTCAATATCTAGCGATGTAATTGACGTATTGCGATCAATCCAACGTCATTAGTTCTCCGATTTTTCATGTGATCTTTCAAAGGCTTTTGATTGTGTAAATCATGGGATTCTTCTAGATAAGCTTAAGTACTGTGGTATGAGTGGGACAGTGCACAAATGGTTTAAATCATACTTAACTGGAAGAGTGCAGAAAGTTGAAATAAGCAGTTCACATGATGTAGATGAGACAATTAATTCTTCTAACTGGGGGGTTATCAAAAATGGGGTCCCACAAGGTTCGGTCTTGGGTCCTTTGCTGTTCTTAATATATATTAATGACTTGCCATTCTACATACACGAAGATGCTAAGCTAGTACTTTTTGCTGATGATACAAGTATAGCTATCACACCTGATAAACAGGAATTAACTGATGAAATTGTAAATGATATCTTCCAGAAAGTCATTAAGTGGTTCTCTACAAATGGACTCTCATTAAACTTTGATAAAACCCAGTATATACAGTTTCATACAGTAAATGGCATGACACCATTAATAAATTTAGACTTTGAACATAAATTTGTAGCTAAGGTAGAATATTCAAAATTTTTAGGTGTTTGCATTGACGAGGGACTGAATTGGAAGAAACATACTGAAGATCTCTTGAAACGTCTGAGTTCAGCTACTTACGCTATCAGAGTCATTGCAAAATTTGGTTATATAAATCTCAGTAAATTAGCTTACTACGCCTATTTTCATTCACTGCTTTCATGTGGGATCATATTCTGGGGCAATTCAACATTGAGTAAAAAAGTATTCATTGCACAAAAGCGTGTAATCAGAATAATTGCTGGAGCCAACCCAAGAGCATCCTGCAGACATTTATTTAGGGATCTAGGGATACTCACTGTAGCTTCACAATATATATATTCACTCATGAAATTTGTTATTAACAATCCGACCCAATTCAAAAGCAATAGCAGTGTGCATAGCTACAACACTAGGAGAAAGGATGATATTCACTATTCAAGGTTAAATCTAACTTTGGCTCAAAAAGGGGTGAATTATGCTGCCACAAAAGTCTTTGGTCACTTACCAAGTAGCATCAAAAGTCTGACAGATAGCCAACTAGTATTTAAAAAGAAATTAAAGGAATTTCTGAATGGCAACTCCTTCTACAATGTAGATGAATTTTTAGATAAAACTTTAAAAAATAAAAAATAAATAAATAAAAATTAAAAAAAAAATTCTTAAAATATAGATTGTCAAGTATAGACAAAATTTACTAAACTGACACGTTCCACATCATTACGAAATGTCGTATACATGATCTAAGGAACAAGTATTAATCTAATCTAATCTAATCTAATCTAATATGATGATGGCATCCTCTACGGTAAAATATTCCGGAGGTATAATATTTCCCCATTCGGATCTCAGGGCGGGGACTACTCAGGGGATGTGATCGTCAGAAAAGACAACGGACCACAGAGTGGAATGTTAGATCCCTTATCGGGTATGGAGGTTAAAAAATTTAAAAAGGGAGTAGGTTGAACTTATAGTAGGTCGGTGGAATGAGGAACAGAATTTCTGATCAGGCGAATATAGGATTAAAAATCAAAATCTGTTGGTGGTATTACAGAAGTAGGTCTAATAATGAATAAGAAAACAGGAAATGCGGGTAAACTATTATGAACCCAGTGATCATATTACCGTAGTGAGATAGGAAGCCATACCGACAACAGTAGTACAATTTTATATATCCATTACCTCTGCCGATGACGAAGAGATCGAAGAAATGCATGACGAAATGAAATAAATTATTGAGACAAGGGAGAGAAAAAATAATTGTGATGGGGTCAGGAAGATGCCAGATTTTATAATGTTAAGATATGGATTTCGGTATCAGGTTTAAAACTGTAAGACATATCCAGGGGCAATACAGACTCTCATCATATCGGTTATCAATTGTAGACTGAAACTGAAGACCTACCTTCAGGAAGGTAGGAAAATAAGATAGGACATCGATAAATAGAAGGAACCTGCAGTTCTTCAGAATTTCAGAGCGAGATTTAGGCAACTATTGACAGAAACAGGAGAAAATAAAACAGTACAAGAGGAATTGGTAGCTTTAACAGATAAAATAGTCAAGGCAGGAGACAACTAAATAGGTAGAAAGCAAGACGTACAAAAATTATTTGATATCACAAGAAATACCAAATTTAACTGATGAAAGAAGATATAAAATGCAATAAATGAAGCAGGTAAAATGGAGTACAGACGGCTAAGAAATGAGATTGATAAAGTGCTAAATGGCTAAGCAGGCGTGGCTAGACACCAAATGCCTTTTTGTAGAAGAATCTATAACTAGGGGAAAATAGATACCGCCTACAGGAAAATAAAAGACGAGAAAGATGGCAGTATGAATATCTAGAACTCAGATGGAAAACCTGTTCTGAGTAAAGAAGTGAAAGTTGAAAGTTGGAGATTGTATAGAGGGGCTCTAGAAAGGAAATGAACTTTGAGACAATATTGTCGGAAGGGAAGTGGAAATAGATGAAGATGAAAAATGAGATGCTATACTGAGAAATTTTTTTTGGCAGAGCACTGAAAGACCTAAGTCGAAGTAAGGCCTCTGGAGTACGTGATATTGCCTCAGAGCTACAGACGTTTTTGGGAGGACCATCCGTGACAAAACAATTATACCTTGTAATATGTATGACACAGGCGAAAGAGAAAAATGTGACAAATTTGAAAATTAAAGAACCATGAATGTAATAAGTAATGGTTGCAAAATTTTAACATCAATTATTTATAGAGCTATGGAAAGGATGATTCATGCTGACCGCGGGGAAGATCAATTATGATTCAAGAGATATAGAGTAACATTAAAGGCAATACTCACCTTGCGACTTAACTTACAAGATATATTAAGGAAAGGCTAAGCTACATTTGTAGCTATTGTAGATTTCAAGAAAGCTTGTGACCATGTTGATTGGAATACATTCTTTTCAATTCTGAATTCCGCAGTTTCAGTGTCCTCTATGTCTTCCAGTTAGTGGTGAATCCGCTGGGAACCTCCTTTACAGGTGGTTAGCCATCTGGTGGTTCTTCTATTCTCGTGGCTAGGAACCTTTTAAGGGATTTCAGTCGTACCAATTTGCACTCACTACCAAACACAGGATGCCGATCCTCGGTGGTTTGTCTGCGCTTCTCTGTGAATTCCTGTGATGTTCTCCGAGAGTTGGGTTTGGCAAACCCGGCGGCTCTATATTTTTTGGTAGAGAAGTTGGTTCCATGCAACCCGTTGTTAATCGGCATGATTCAAGGAGACTTATGTAGACCTTCTTTGTATAGATTGAGCTGGACCACATTGACATATTCAGCTGTAGAGAAGCACAAGAGTAGTGCGGTGGTTCATAATATGGAAGCTTTAGCATCCCAATTGCTGTTACCTACTTCCCGGAGAATATTATTTCTGGCAGTTACCTTTTGGCGCGTCTTTTCATAGCTTTATCTATATCTCAGAGATCTATCAAGCACCACGCCCAGATATGTTGGTTTGTTCATAAGTTCCAGTGTGGTGTCATTAAAAGAGAAGTTCACAATTAGCTTGCCAGGATCGAAGATGGAAGGAGCTGACTTCTGTCTTGGATGGGCTAGGCTTGAGAGTTTTTATAGTACTCTGACATTTCTCTAAGGGCTATCTCGAGCTTCTGCTCTGCATCATCAAAGGTTCTCCACAGTGTGGTAGTTGCCAGGTCATCCGTATATAGGAAATGTTTTGTATCCTTAGGCATCGGTTGGTATACAGATTAAAACGGAAGAGCACCAAAACACTTGGCCAGACCATTTCTCTGGTTCTTCCATCTGCTTTTCCACCAAGGATGACATAAAATTTTGTATTTTGCAAGAGGGACACATTATCTTAACGAACTGATAGTCTCTTGTGGTGTCGCACAAGTATGAAGTGCGCGCCACGTACTTACGCCGCGCGCCGCCATGCACGCACGGCGCGGCGTTCTTACGACGTCAGCCACGAGCGCCCTCTGCTGCAACTCCGCTCGTGGCCGCAACTGCTCCATCGTTCACTAGTGAATCAGATAGGCACCAGTTAAGACTTGGCTATCGGATAGACACTAGGAATCATCAGTAGGCAGGCCTCTATCTAAACTATGTATCAGAATTCTGCAGTCAAGAACTATGTAAAAGTTAAGTACTACCAAGACTCCGCAAAATATATATCTTCTTCTATTTTAGTCTAGTGTTCTAGTTTCTGCTGTCCCACTGGCTGGTCACCTCCGTACCTGCACACGCGTGCATCCTTTATTCCTGTGTCGGTCTCTTTCTACTCGGCCACCGACACTTACGACAACCGGCGGACGAGACACAAAAGCGGCGACGAGGCTGGGACACAAAACTCTTCATTATGAAGAGGGAGGGGGGAGCGACAGGCAGTGGTAGAAGAAGATGGCCCGAGAGGAATGGTGGAGTTAGACTGAGACAGGAAGAGATAAACGGAAGAGAGAGAGAGACTTCAGGAAGTGATGAACATAGAAAGCGGGAAGGACGAGATAGATTGTTGTAACTTTATTTCTGATACTGTCACTGTGAATTGCAAGTACCATATATATTACAAGCAGTATGAAGGAAAAGGGCCGAGATTTGAGCCGAAATACGTATAGAAATGGATGTAGAGTGGAGGTGGATGTACAGGGGAAGAAGGAAGAGTTGAACAGATAAAGGGCAGAATGGAGTTGATGGACATCACTTGTAACTAGGAGAGACGGTAGTAGAATTTAGACTTGGACTGCGCATCTACGTCAAGCGTTCTCCTACAGTCAATGAGCGTTCTGTATTGTTCCGAAAAATCTTATGCGTCTATTTTAGGCATTGCCAAAATTAAACTGTATTGTTGCGAGTTATTCATGTTACATGTTGTCGTTGTTGATGGCATGCAACCAATTTTGCGCTTCCGTTACTCGAAAATAATAACACTTTGCGACTTCCAATACACTTCAAATGTAATTTCAAACGCTACGAAAGCCTTTCTCGTAGGCAATCGCCCACAAAATAATGAAAGGAAAACGTTTTATCACTTATTAGATTTTTCTCTGTTTATTTAGTCATACTTCATCACCTGGCATGGCTATTTTCTTTCACAACTTATTCACTACAGCCTCGATTCACAATGCACTTTGCAGACATTATCTACTATGTCACTGAATGCACCAGCAATATTATCCACAGCATGGTACATAGTTCAGGACATAGGTCGTCATAATATAAGACGCTTAAAATGAAGCACAAATTACCCATCCTATATTCATGCGGCGTTTCGTAATGACAGCAATTAGGAGTTTCTAACAAACTTTAAGCAAAATTTATCTGCTGCAGAGTGAAAGTTTCATTCTGGAAACATTCTGCACCACATCCTTTCTTCCAGGAGTGCTAGTCCTTCAACGTTCGCAGGAGAAATTCTGTGAAGTTTGGAAAGTAGGAGGCGAGGTAATGGCAGAAGTACAGTTGTGAGGACGGACCGTGAAGCGTGCCGGGATAGCTCAGACGGTAGAGCGCTCTCCCGCGAGAGGCAAAGGTCGCAGGTCCGAATCCTAGTTGCAGCATACAATTTGAATCTACCATGAAGTTTCAACTTGTTAACGCACTAATGACTGCAGCCTCCTACTCATTGCTGTTACAAGGCTGGCGGGGCGATTCACTGCCAAATCGATGAGAAAGTTCCACAGTTGTAGGTCTGAGCAAACACGTTTCTTTTGTATTATAGGAGTGTGAAACATTTTTCACATTTTAAAACAAGAACCGCACTGCATTGAAGCAAGAGCCGCATGGGGCACTTCGAGGAGGTGCCCCTTCCAACAGCAAACAGAGACCAAGACACTTCTTCCGCTATGTCGACGACATAGGATTCAACATGGTTTTCGAAACCAACGATCATGTCAAGCACAACTCGCGCTATTCCTCCACGTGATCCAAAGGGCAGTCGATAAAGGATCCTAGGTAGATGCCGTGTTCCTCTACTTCCGCAAGACTCTGGATGTCGTTCCAGCTGGTGAACGAAGTGCGAGCATATGGAATATCAGACCAACCGTGTGACTGGATTGAAGAGTTCCAGAGAAAAAGCAGCGTGTCATTCTCAACGAGGAGAAGTCTTTAGACGTTAAAATATTCTGTGTCCCAGGAGAGCGCTATAAGACCGTTGGTATGCAGATTTTATGTGAATGACCTTCAATGAGAATTTCAGTGGATGTATGACAGTTCACCGAGAAGTTGCAACATTCCAAAAGGTTGCGATATGGAGCTGCATCGTATTGGCCCATTGTATAGGGAATGGCAATTGAGCATCAACACAAAAAAGTGCAAAATGCTGCGTTTACATAGAAAAAAAGATACTGTATGATATATGCCATGGTAGGGCAAACACTGGAAGCAGTTACTACGATAAATACCTTATACATAAGGGGCGATCTGAAATGGAACGAGCATATAAAATCAATCATGGGAAAGGCAGGGCCCAGACTCAGATTCATTGAAAATCTCTCAGGAAATGTAGTCCATCAGCAAAGGAAGTTCGCTCAGCGCTTGGTTTTCGTACATGGTAGAGAAGATCGATTGGACAGTAGAATGCTTCGTTACCGGCTCATTTAGTAAGTGCGAAGGCGTCACAGAGATGAATAGCAAACTGCAGTAGGAGAAGTTGGAAGGGAAGCGTTGTTTATAGCCGCTCCATATGCTATAGGTATCTGTTACTGTAAGAAACGTTTTAGCCTTTCTTCTTTAAATATTGAGAAGAAAGAGAGAGAGAGAGAGAGAGAGAGAAAAGAATTACTTTCCTTGTAGCTTTCGTTAAATTACTCTATTAATTAATACATTGTAATTTATAGTGGAGCAATTAATGTGATTTACTAAAATTTTTCATGTTCCTTTAAATTTTCTTATTTCAGAAGGTGCTACGGCCGTGGTCGATTTTAACCGTTTTAAGATACCTAAAAATCACTTATTGATATATCTAAAGGCAGGGGCCTAGTAACTACATGTCAAAAGAAAAATTAAATAAATCAAAACACTCAGACAGCAGTTTATCTCTTGTTTAACAATCAGGTACTATGTATATGAATACATTACTGTCATTACCACTGATCTATGTAATGTTGTAAAATTTCTGAAGGTTTAATTAAACCTTTTGAATGAATGTATCCTCTTATGGGCCAGTGGCCTCCACTCCAGCAGCATTTGTAATCTGCTAATAAAGTTACCTTCCTAAAACACTGTTAAGTTTCATGTTTATGAACTCTCGAAGTAGGAGGATCTCAAATGAGTAGCTACACTCAAAGGTGGCGGAGTTATACACAGAAGAGTTTTCGCCGATTTTGAAGCGGCATGACGAATCAGTGAATGTGTATGAAAAGTAAATCGAAAGACAGCTGATATGTAATAAAAGTTCCAACAGTAAAATAGTTTCTCAAATAAAGCTGTTGGAACTCACTTTCCGGACCTCCATTCATTTTCTTATTTGAAAGTGCACAAATGACAAGCCACATTGATCAAATATATGTATGTGGCACAATATAAGAGCTCTATTTGATGGAATAAAAATTTCATATGATCGTGTATATTACAATAATTCTGATACACCTTGCGTTTCGTGTTCGATTTGCTAGAGAGTGGACAGCATTGATTGCTGGTTGTTGTCTGAGGCAACGCTGTTCCATTACCGTGTTGCTCTAGTTCTTCGTTCGGCTTGCTGGCCCACTGCTTATTTTTGTGGTTACCAGGGAGCCAATAAAACGCATTATGCGAAGTAATGACCACCACTTCAGTAAATAATGGGTAACTGGTGTTTGACAATTGCCCACAATAAGTAAGTACAACATTACTGCACCTAGTCGATACTAATGAAGTAAGTGCATTTGATGTCCTCTAATGACATGTACGAAGTAAGTGAACGTGAGATGACAGCCGTTACAGGAAATATACACACATATTTTCGTTAGACAGAATAAGGTTCAATATTCAGATTGTTGGTTCGTTTCTGTCCTTTTTCTCCACAGTTGCTTCTTATGTTAGTATGCAGATATTTATTTATATAAACCGTTTATTCAACTGGAATAAAACAAGTTTTCTTGCCATACGCGTTTCACCTTTATTTGCAAAGCATCTTCACAGTCCTGGGATATATACATGATTACGTTTTACAGTATGTCGTCTTTAGTATGTTAGATTATAAACAGTTCTGGTGCGTTATCGAAGTATAACTATATAATATATTTTATATATAATATGTTTTATTATTATTTGAGAACCTAAAAACCTAAAATCGTAAAGAAGCTAAATATTTTATCACATAGTCAATTATACATTACAGGGCACTGAAGATGCCTTCCAAATTAAGGTGAACGCCAGTGACCAAAGAAATTATTTTCTTTGCATAGACGGTTTATATAAATGAATATGTGAATACTAATTGATATTCAGATTAAAAATAATTTTGTGGTTGTCACACATCAACGTGTGTGATCACATCAGTGAAAATGATTGACTCACAGGTGTCGCTTATCATGTAATCTCTTCCACATTTCATTACTGAAAGTCAACCGTATCAGGGACAGACCATTGGACTACATGGTGTAATCTGTTCACCTCATACATCTCTGGAAGAACAATGCTTATTGAAATACGACTTTCATAGCTATGACCCTCCAGCAGGGGACAGCGGTAGTAAATACTAAGAGCTTTCTAAAATGTGAACATTTGTTAACACAAACTTAACATCTTTTTATCGACAGCCCTTATTATTTCTTACGTAATCAGTAACATGAAAAATCGGAGAACGAATTACGTTGGATTGATCGCAATACGTCTATTACATCGCTAGATATTGGGAAGCGAATATGACGCTTGAAATAAATGAAGCGCAGCACGTAGTCGTGCGTTAGCTGTATGCTCCATTTATTTAAAGCGTCAAATTCCTTCTCAATATCTAGCGATGTAATTGACGTATTGCGATCAATCAAACGTCATTAGTTCTCCGATTTTTCATGTGATCTTTCAAAGGCATTTGATTGTATAAATCATGGGATTCTTCTAGATAAGCTTAAGTACTGTGGTATGAGTGGGACAGTGCACAAATGGTTTAAATCATACTTAACTGGAAGAGTGCAGAAAGTTGAAATAAGCAGTTCACATGATGTAGATGAGACAATTAATTCTTCTAACTGGGGGGTTATCAAAAATGGGGTCCCACAAGGTTCGGTCTTGGGTCCTTTGCTGTTCTTAATATATATTAATGACTTGCCATTCTACATACACGAAGATGCTAAGCTAGTACTTTTTGCTGATGATACAAGTATAGCTATCACACCTGATAAACAGGAATTAACTGATGAAATTGTAAATGATATCTTCCAGAAAGTCATTAAGTAGTTCTCTACAAATGGACTCTCATTAAACTTTGATAAAACCCAGTATATACAGTTTCATACAGTAAATGGCATGACACCATTAATAAATTTAGACTTTGAACATAAATTTGTAGCTAAGGTAGAATATTCAAAATTTTTAGGTGTTTGCATTGACGAGGGACTGAATTGGAAGAAACATATTGAAGATCTCTTGAAACGTCTGAGTTCAGCTACTTACGCTATCAGAGTCATTGCAAAATTTGGTGATATACATCTCAGTAAATTAGCGTACTACGCCTATTTTCATTCACTGCTTTCATGTGGGATCATATTCTGGGGCAATTCAACATTGAGTAAAAAAGTATTCATTGCACAAAAGCGTGTAATCAGAATAATTGCTGGAGCCAACCCAAGAGCATCCTGCAGACATTTATTTAGGGATCTAGGGATACTCACTGTAGCTTCACAATATATATATTCACTCATGAAATTTGTTATTAACAATCCGACCCAATTCAAAAGCAATAGCAGTGTGCATAGCTACAACACTAGGAGAAAGGATGATATTCACTATTCAAGGTTAAATCTAACTTTGGCTCAAAAAGGGGTGAATTATGCTGCCACAAAAGTCTTTGGTCACTTACCAAGTAGCATCAAAAGTCTGACAGATAGCCAACTAGTATTTAAAAAGAAATTAAAGGAATTTCTGAATGGCAACTCCTTCTACAATGTAGATGAAGTTTTAGATAAAACTTAAAAAAAAAAAAAAAAAAAAAAAAAAAAAAATTAAAAAAAAAAAAAAAAAAAAAAAAATCTTAAAATATAGATTGTCAAGTATAGACAAAATTTACTAAACTGACACGTTCCACATCATTACGAAATGTCGTATACATGATTTAAGGAACAAGTATTAATCTAATCTAATCTAATATGATGATGGCATCCTCTACGGTAAAATATTCCGGAGGTATAATATTTCCCCATTCGGATCTCAGGGCGGGGACTACTCAGGGGATGTGATCGTCAGAAAAGACAACGGACCACAGAGTGGAATGTTAGATCCCTTATCGGGTATGGAGGTTAAAAAATTTAAAAAGGGAGTAGGTTGAACTTATAGTAGGTCGGTGGAATGAGGAACAGAATTTCTGATCAGGCGAATATAGGATTAAAAATCAAAATCTGTTGGTGGTATTACAGAAGTAGGTCTAATAATGAATAAGAAAACAGGAAATGCGGGTAAACTATTATGAACCCAGTGATCATATTACCGTAGTGAGATAGGAAGCCATACCGACAACAGTAGTACAATTTTATATATCCATTACCTCTGCCGATGACGAAGAGATCGAAGAAATGCATGACGAAATGAAATAAATTATTGAGACAAGGGAGAGAAAAAATAATTGTGATGGGGTCAGGAAGATGCCAGATTTTATAATGTTAAGATATGGATTTCGGTACCAGGTTTAAAACTGTAAGACATATCCAGGGGCAATACATACTCTCATCATATCGGTTATCAATTGTAGACTGAAACTGAAGACCTACCTTCAGGAAGGTAGGAAAATAAGATAGGACATCGATAAATAGAAGGAACCTGAAGTTCTTCAGAATTTCAGAGCGAGATTTAGGCAACTATTGACAGAAACAGGAGAAAATAAAACAGTACAAGAGGAATTGGTAGCTTTAACAGATAAAATAGTCAAGGCAGGAGACAACTAAATAGGTAGAAAGCAAGACGTACAAAAATCATTTGATATCACAAGAAATACCAAATTTAACTGATGAAAGAAGATATAAAATGCAATAAATGAAGCAGGTAAAATGGAGTACAGACGGCTAAGAAATGAGATTGATAAAGTGCTAAATGGCTAAGCAGGCGTGGCTAGACACCAAATGCCTTTTTGTAGAAGAATCTATAACTAGGGGAAAATAGATACCGCCTACAGGAAAATAAAAGACGAGAAAGATGGCAGTATGAATATCTAGAACTCAGATCTTTGGCGTGACGTCACGAGTGCTGGACTGCTGTGCACATCGCTCTCGACTTTTTATATAATTTTAGGATTAATATAATTATTTTAATTGTTATTTCGTGACAATATTCAATCTAGAGGTGTTCTAGTAAAGGTTCGTCAGTTATTTTAGCGTTTGTTGTGCCGTAATTGCTTTAAGTGGTGTTATTTGTGTTCGCGTGTGCGCCGGCATCGACGTCTTACTGCTTTGTTTACATCTGGTGGCGAGTGGTTCCAGCCGTAGCGGTCTCCGAAAGCTAAGTTCTAATAAGTGTTTGTGTATTGTAGTTAAATTATTAAAGTTTTAGATTTCAGGAGGTGTTATCGCGCTAGTTGTTTATTAACTTTAGTACTTTTCAACAGGTGACTTGCTGTTTTTAACGTAGTTATGGTTGGGAAACTTTAAGTTACGGTATTTGATAACTCTTGTACTCTCACAGTGTTTAGTTGTTTTATTAGTGACGCTTGAATTTGAACTTGTTTATACAAGCAACAGTGTAAAGTTTCTGTGGTAGTGTTATTTGCTCTTTTCTGATACTATTAGTTGTTGTTACTTGATTTGTAGAGACTGAGGTTTGTTGATTGCTGTAGTTAAGAGGTACTTCCTACTTATTTTGTAGAAACTTAACTTCATAACGTAGACGTCTAGTTTTTCTTAACAAATTATTGTAAAATTTTACCATGAGTGAAAAGTGTGGCCTCTGTCGTAGGTTCGTGCGTAGTGGGCTGCAGTGTGGGATTTGTAGTAAGTATTTTCATGGGGGGGAGTGCAGTGGGGAAGACAGTGGGCATTGTGGTGAGGTTCTCTCCTGGAACTGTAGGATTTGCAGCAGGAATAAGTTGATAGAGGAGCAGGAGCGTTTGATCTGCGCCCTTCAGGTGCAGTTGAAAAACGCTGAAGAGGAACTAGGTAGGTTGATGAGGGGAAGGGGGGCTGGGGAATGGGAACTGGCAGTTGGCAAGAAGGTAGCTAGGAGAAGGTATTCAGATAGCTTTACATTGCAAGTTGCAAATAGGTTTGACCAACTGTCAGAGTTGAGTGGAGATGAACCTCCTGTAGCTGTAGGTGTAGGAAGTACGCAGCAGACCTCAGCTTTTGGTAAGCCGAAATCTCTAGAGAGGTCTCTTAGGAAGAAGAAGGTTCTGCTGCTAGGTAGTTCTCATGGCAGAGGTGTTGGCCAACAGTTGCAGGAAGTACTTGGGAGTGAGTACCAGGTCACCAGCATAGTGAAGCCTAGTGCAGGGTTAGATCAGGTCACTTGTAACATAGGGGACTTATGTAGGAATTTTTCAAAAGAGGATCAGGTAGTTATAGTGGGTGGGGCCGGGAACAGTCTTGATAGGGACGGGGAATATGATATAGGTGGTGATCTGGAAAGGATAGCAAATGAAACTGGTGGCACGAATGTGCATTTCGTGCAGCTGTTTCAGCGTCATGATAGGCCTTGTCTTAATACGGCTGTCAGCCGTCTTAACATGGGGCTTGAAAAGGCGCTGATGACGGAGGGCATGGATCACATTGCAGTGGTGCCAGTTGAAACTATCCAAAGGTCGGATTTTACTAGGCACGGTCTGCACCTCAATAGGTATGGGAAGGGGAGGTTGGCAAAGCTCATAGGTGACAGTGTAGTAGGGGGTGGGGGTTTCACTCATGGAAAAATTCCTGTAGTAGTTGGTGTTAGGGCTGCACCTTTTTTAGACTGAAGACAGCTGATAGATATTCCTGCTTAAAGGAAGTCCCTCTAAGAAATGAACCACCTTTGACAAAGTCTAAGAATATAAGTAATAAGGGAATTACTGTTTTTCATCAAAATATACAGGGTATCAGAGATAAAGTTAATGAAATGCTTATTGATACTGATTCTGACATTATTGGTATTTCATAACACTTTTTAAGTGGTGTGACAATTCAGAGACTTCCTTTGCCAGGCTACAGGTTAGCTCCTTCTACTCTAGGAGTTCCTTGCAGTGTGGAGGAGTGGCCATGTATGTAAAAAACGATTTTTCATCGGAGTCAATCGATTTTTCTAAACACTGCACAGAACAGATATTTGAATGTTGTGCAGGAATTGTTAATGTTAATGGAACTAAACTAGTAATAGTTGTTATTTATAGATCCCCTGACTCAGATTTTAAAATGTTTCTGCCCAAGCTGGAATTGGTTCTGGGTTCACTGTATAGGAAGTATAAAAATTTAATTGTGTGTGGAGATTTCAACATTAATTGTGTAGGTGATAGCTCAAGGAAACGTCAGCTGTTAGATCTATTTAATTCCTATAACATGATGCAAACAGTATTTTTTCCAACGAGAGTGCAAGGAAATAGCAGTTCTACCATTGACAATATTTTTGTTCATTCTTCATTATTAGAGGGGCACTCTGTCAGCAGAATAGTAAATGGCCTATCAGACCACGATGCCCAACTTTTAATTCTAAAAAGTATTTGTTCTCAAACAAATGTTAAACATAAATATCAACTACTCAGAAAAGTTAATCCAGTTGCAATTGAGACCTTTTTAAGCCTAATTAAGGAACAAGAATGGCAGGATGTTTATAGTGCTGATAATGCAGATGATAAATATAATGCTTTTCTGAACACATTTATTATGCTATTTGAAAGTTGCTTTCCACTAGAACGCTCAAAACAGGGTACTTTCAGTAACAGACAGCCAGGGTGGATGACAAAGGGGATAAGAGTATCATGTAGAACTAAGCGGGAGTTGTATCAAAATGTTAGAAGCAGTCAGAATGAAGATGCAGTAGCTCATTACAAACAGTACTGTAAGGTTCTGAAAAACGTCATTAAGAATGCAAAAAGTATGTGGTACGCAAAAAGAATAGCAAACTCTCGAGATAAAATTAAAACTATCTGGTCAGTCGTGAAGGAAGTGTCTGGTCAGGAGCAGCAGGTAGAAGATATAACGTCAGTGCGTAGTAGGAATGTTTCTGTTACTGACAAGTTAGATATATGTGCAATATTCAATAATCACTTTCTGAATATAGTAGAGGAACTAAACAAAACTCTAGTTTCTACAGGTAATCATATAACGTTTTTAGAAAATGCGTTTCCGAGGCTGTTGCCTGATATGATCCTTCATGATACTTCCATAGGTGAGATTGAGTCAATAATTAAATCACTAAAGACTAAGGACTCTTGTGGATATGATGGGGTATCTAGCAGAATTCTAAAGTACTGTTCTCCATATGTTAGCCCAGTACTAAGCCATATTTGTAATTTTTCCTTTCGGAATGGTCAGTTTCCTAACAGATTAAAGTACTCAGTAGTGAAACCGCTTTATAAAAAAGGTGAAAGGGATAATGTAGACAACTATAGACCTATTTCTATGCCATCGGTTTTTTCCAAAGTTATTGAAAAGGCTGTATATTCAAGATTAATTGATCATTTCAGTTCACATAATTTCCTGTCAAACGTACAGTTTGGTTTTAGAAGTGGTTTAACGACCGAAAACGCTATATTTTCGTTTCTCTGTGAGGCACTTGATGGGTTAAATAAGAGGCTACGGACATTAGGCGTCTTCTTTGATTTAACAAAAGCGTTTGATTGTGTTGATCACAAAATATTGTTGCAGAAGTTGGAACATTATGGAATACGGGGAGTAGCCCACAACTGGTTCACCTCTTACTTTAATAATAGACAACAGAAGGTAATTCTCCGCAATGTAGAAAATGGCTATGACGTGCAATCCCAATGAGGCACAATTAAGTATGGGGTGCCCCAGGGGTCTGTTTTGGGACCATTGCTGTTTCTTATTTATATAAATGATATGCCTTCGAGTATAACAGGTGATTGTAAAATATTTTTGTTTGCTGATGATACCAGCTTGGTAGTGAAGGATGTTGCTCGTAATATTGACACAGTATCAAATAATGCAGTTCAAGAGATAAGTTCATGGCTAATAGAAAACAAGTTGATGTTAAATCACAGTAAAACTCAGTTCTTACAATTTCTAACACATAATTTGACGAAATCTGACATTATGATTACACATAATGGGCATGTGATAAGTGAGACTGAACAGTTCAAATTTCTAGGTGTTCATATAGACAGTAAGCTGTCATGGAAAGCCCATGTTCAGGATCTTGTTCCAAAACTAAATTCTGCTATATTTACCATTAGAACAATATCTGAGATAAGTGATTTTTCAACACGAAAAGTAGTCTATTTCGCTTACTTTCACTCACTTATGACGTACGGCATTGTTTTTTGGGGTAACTCGCCTGATGCAAAAAGGATATTTCTGGCTCAAAAACGGGCGGTTCGAGCAATATCTGGTGTAAGTTCGCGAACGTCATGTCGACCCCTTTTCAGTAGTCTAGGAATTTTGACTCTGGCGTCACAATACGTTTTTTCTTTAATGTCGTTTGTTGTTAATAATATCAGCTTATTCCCACGAGTTAGTAGCTTTCACTCGGTGAATACTAGACAGATGTCTAATCTACATTTGCACCGCACCACCTTAACACTTGTGCAGAAAGGGGTGCAGTATTCTGCGGCATCCATTTTCAATAAGCTGCCACTAGAACTTAAGAATCTTAGCACTAATCCACATGCTTTCAAATCTAAATTGAAGAGTTACCTCGTGGCTCACTCCTTTTATTCTGTCGAGGAACTCCTAGAAAAGTTAAACAAGTAAGCTAATTTATTTTTTCTTTATTGATTCTTTTCACTTTTTCTATTACCATTATTGTGTAACAATTAATGTATTGACTTGTTCCATGACCATGGAGTCTTACTCCTGAAGTGGGTCCTATGGAACAGAATAAATAAATAAATAAATAGATGGAAAACCTGTTCTGAGTAAAGAAGTGAAAGTTGAAAGTTGGAGATTGTATAGAGGGGCTCTAGAAAGGAAATGAACTTTGAGACAATATTTTCGGAAGGGAAGTGGAAATAGATGAAGATGAAAAATGAGATGCTATACTGAGAAATTTTTTTTGGCAGAGCACTGAAAGACCTAAGTCGAAGTAAGGCCTCTGGAGTACGTGATATTGCCTCAGAGCTACAGACGTTTTTGGGAGGACCATCCGTGACAAAACAATTATACCTTGTAATATGTATGACACAGGCGAAAGAGAAAAATGTGACAAATTTGAAAATTAAAGAACCATGAATGTAATAAGTAATGGTTGCAAAATTTTAACATCAATTATTTATAGAGCTATGGAAAGGATGATTCATGCTGACCGCGGGGAAGATCAATTATGATTCAAGAGATATAGAGTAACATTAAAGGCAATACTCACCTTGCGACTTAACTTACAAGATATATTAAGGAAAGGTTAAGCTACATTTGTAGCTATTGTAGATTTCAAGAAAGCTTGTGACCATGTTGATTGGAATACATTCTTTTAAATTCTGAATTCCGCAGTTTCAGTGTCCTCTATGTCTTCCAGGTGGTTAGGCATCTGGTGGTTCTTCTATTCTCGTGGCTAGAAACCTTTTAAGGGATTTCAGTCGCACCAATTTGCACTCACTATCAAACAGAGGATGCGGATCCTCGGTGGTTTGTCTGCGCTTCTCTGTGAATTCCTGTGATGTTCTCCGAGAGTTGGGTTTGGCAAACCCGGCGGCTCTATATTTTTTGGTAGAGAAGTTGGTTCCATGCAACCCGTTGTTAATCGGCACGATTCAAGGAGACTTATGTAGACCTTCTTTGTATAGATTGAGCTGGACCACATTGACATATTCAGCTGTAGAGAAGCACAAGAGTAGTGCGGTGGTTCATAATATGGAAGCTTTAGCATCCCAATTGCTGTTACCTACTTCCCGGAGAATATTATTTCTGGCAGTTACCTTTTGGCGCGTCTTTTCATAGCTTTATCTATATCTCAGAGATCTATCAAGCACCACGCCCAGATATGTTGGTTTGTTCATAAGTTCCAGTGTGGTGTCATTAAAAGAGAAGTTCACAATTAGCTTGCCAGGATCGAAGATGGAAGGCGCTGACTTCTGTCTTGGATGGGCTAGGCTTGAGAGTTTTTATAGTACTCTGACATTTCTCTAAGGGCTATCTCGAGCTTCTGCTCTGCATCATCAAAGGTTCTCCACAGTGTGGTAGTTGCCAGGTCATCCGTATATAGGAAATGTTTTGTATCCTTAGGCATCGGTTGGTATACAGATTAAAACGGAAGAGCACCAAAACACTTGGCCAGACCATTTCTCTGGTTCTTCCATCTGCTTTTCCACCAAGGACGACATAAAATTTTGTATTTTGCAAGAGGGACACATTATCTTAACGAACTGATAGTCTCTTGTGGTGTCGCACAAGTATGAAGTGCGCGCCACGTACTTACGCCGCGCGCCGCCATGCACGCACGGCGCGGCGTTCTTACGACGTCAGCCACGAGCGCCCTCTGCTGCAACTCCGCTCGTGGCCGCAACTGCTCCATCGTTCACTAGTGAATCAGATAGGCACCAGTTAAGACTTGGCTATCGGATAGACACTAGGAATCATCAGTAGGCAGGCCTCTATCTAAACTATGTATCAGCATTCTGCAGTCAAGAACTATGTAAAAGTTAAGTACTACCAAGACTCCGCAAAATATATATCTTCTTCTATTTTAGTCTAGTGTTCTAGTTTCTGCTGTCCCACTGGCTGGTCACCTCCGTACCTGCACACGCGTGCATACTTTATTCCTGTGTCGGTTTCTTTCTACTCGGCCACCGACACTTACGACAACCGGCGGACGAGACACAAAAGCGGCGACGAGGCTGGGACACAAAACTCTTCATTATGGAGCTTCTGGAGAAGTAGTCTGTGGTTAATTGTATCATATGCAGAGCTAAGGTTGACCACTGCTAGCCCTGTTATCTTTATATTGTCGTATCCTTCCTCTATGTGTTCCGTTAAGCACAGAATTGGCTAGTACATGATTTTCCAGGTTTAAAACCAGGTTGTTGAGGAAGTGGGGAGGTATATGATTTATTTTATTTTTCTAGATTAAAAGTGAATGTGGCAAGTGTCCTTTTATTTGGGTCCCTTCCTTTCCTTGTTAATCACAAAAAAAAAAAAAAAAAAAAAAAAAAAAAAAAAATATCATAGGGAAAGCGATAGCCTAGTAAATAGGTGATATCAGATTCGGATCGAATCGCTGACACAACATTTTAGTCCATGCGTCGCGTTATAATCATTAACATTTCCTTATATTGACACTGAGCAACTAATTAGTTATTTGACATTAACATACTTTCCCAATTAGCACCATTATCGAACAGTGGTTATTTTCCACTGTTTATTATATAAGGTTTGCCGTTGGAAAGTAATGAATAAAGTTATTATTAATTTTAAGCTGCAAAATTTATGAACACCGTATATAATACTTCTTTCATGTCAACTATATCAGCATCAATGAACTCCCATAGTAATGTTAACAGTCTAACAATATTTACGGCGTGAGAGTGTGAAAAGCTGAGGATTTATTTCATCCCGAGCGGAGGAAGAGCGAATTCCATTACGAGTTACAAAAAAATACTGCGCCGGGGTGCTGAAAATATTCCGGCCGGTGACGGCCCGTCGGCGCCTGATATGCATTCTAATAACGGCAGCGCCCAGGCGGGGAGACGGCGCTCGCGAAGCCGCGGGATTAACCCAGACTCCGCGGCGCCTGCCGGGCTGGCAGCCCGCCGCGCACAGCTGCCGGAGCAGTCACCGCGCTGCCAGGCGCCGCCGCCTGTTTATTCCGCACTCACTTCTGCCCGGCACGGCGGGGGAACGTTTCGCTCTGCAGAGGTCGTTACTCACTGCTGACAGCCCCGAGCTAATGGAAATTTTCGGCACGCATAAATCTAAATCATACAGGGTGTACGCGGTTAATAAAAGCGTTTCTTTCTTTCTCTCCCAGTTTTCTTATACGCTGTTTCCTACTTCGAAGTCATAGAAGGTCGTCATTTTGATTTTTTTTTTTCTTTTATTGTGGCAATAGTCTCTCATGGAGCTGGACGGCAGCAGCCTGTTACGTGGTCCTCGGCCGACTGAGTTTACAAATAAAGAGCGAAACAAAAATGTAGATAAAAGTACAATAACTTAATATGTACATGGAGACAAAGTGGAAAATTAAAAATTCCCACCAGATTTCCTGGTAGTCTGCAATCTTAGCATTTCCTTCCAGGTGGTTGTAATTAAAGTAACGGTGTTTCGAGTGCTGCAGTCCGGGCTGTATTTATCATAGGAAGCTAAAACGTCGTGGATATGTTCAATAATTGGTGTGCTCCTTACGATAAAGAAAATTATAATTACACTTTGTGCCAACGGGCGAAAATACGCGCTGTAAGCATTCGATTTGAGAAGCGTTTCTGGTTTTACGTCAGTATGTTTTTGGTTGTTTGGCTATGTTTCTTGATATCGATTGCTGTAACGGGTTAAGACGGTACAAGTTTTCTGTGAAAACTGCAAGGCTATTAGAAAGAAAAACCGTGCACTGTTTTATCAGAACGACAGCAAAGCACCACTTTATTGCTGAAACATCGCCGACAGAAACACCTCCGAAGTGGCCCTATGTCAATAAATGGGGTAAAGGATCAAGAAATTCGAAGAAACAGGTCAAATAGAAGGTGCTGCGGTGAAAGGGAGACATTCCATTCCCATGGTTGTTGATGAAGTTACTGTAACTGTAGATTAAATGCCTCAAATTACAGTTCGAAAGATTTTGCGGCGCAAATTAAATTGAAATCCCTACAAGATTTATATTGCCCAGCAAATTCACCCCAAAATAGACTACAACGCAATGACTTTGCCGTTGTTTTGTGACACACATAAATGGATAACAAGTGTCTAGGGAATATTCTTCGGTTGGAACGAGCACATTCACTAGCACGGCGTCGTGAATCCACAGAATTGTTGCATATGGAGTGTTACTCCCCCTCACGTTGTGCAGGAATATCAGATTCACACCCTTCTACATTTTCTGTCGGCTTTTCTTAGAGGAGATGACGTCTCGTGAGCTTCTAGGTCATCAAGACCTCCTCGTGCAAGATTCCGACTTTGCAAGAACTGCATCCACACCACTACTTTCATGTACGAAGGGAGACATCACATGTCGCTCGCCAAGTGAAAGATGTACTTTTTGGAAACAGTTGGTGACGACTCATCATCTCAAGATGTATGCCCTTCCAAATCCCCCTAGGTAAATCAATGGGACTTTTGTTCTGGTGATATTTGAATAATAGTGTCTATCAAGGATGTATCCGGACTCTTTAAAATCTGAAGGGTAGCATACGATGTCATATCGCCCACTTTTTACCGGATAACCTGCACGAAAGTGTCGACGATGCTGTGATTCTAATGCAGCATTGTACAGTACTTAATCTTGATACCAAAAATGATACGAAAAGTATACAACGGCATTCGGCCGTTCGCCCCGCTGAGAGGCTGGGCCTCTGGAGAGCGTCTGCTCTGTAGGAGAACTCAAACGGAAGAGAGCTAAGGAAGTGATTCTCGCACCTCTGAGTCCTACAGCAGTAGCACACGTGATCAAACGTGGGTGTCCTGCAAGGTGGACAAGCTGGGTTACGATGTCACGGCTTATGTCGCAGCGGAAGAACACTTTTAAAACTTAGGCGAAGTTTTGAAATTAAATGTTTTAATTATTTCCCTAACCTATTTTAGACTGGCTGTTCATCCTGTACAGTATGTTGCCTAGTCAGTCGACCATACTGAACACATGTGATCATATCAACTATATATGTGCCTCAACAATCTTTATATTTTGAGCGTTCCTTCCCTCTCCGTGCACCCACATTACATTTTGACTATTTACAGCGTGATATTTGCTCCAGGTATGAGAAAGTGAAACTGTAATTCTTTCGTCATACTCTGCGAGCGCAATGATTACCGATACCCACGTAGTTTCAGCGCTCTAGCTCACACTTCAGCACCCAGAACACGGTCAGTTCAATTGTAACCATCCTGTCTATCCAGTTGAGACGGCGCTGCAACATATAGAAGACGAAATGTCCTTTTTTCAACGTCGGGGTAAGCAGCTATGTCGTTCAGCAACATGTGAGGCCATGTGGTAATTGGTGGCAATGAAGAAGCGAAACTCCTCTTACCTGGATATGGCACGTTGCCCTAATCCCTTACAATAACATCTTGGTTGTGGCTGGGGTCTCTACAGTTGTGGAAGAATCAACGACTGTCAACAACGAATAATAAACTGCGTCTGCTGAAACTAACTATTGGAACGTGGCGACCTATCAGGTGGTATTAAGCAGCCATTACCCCGTTACCCTACACCGAATAGCGCATATTCAGTGTAACATTATTTGCACAAGATCGTGAGAGTCACGATACTCCTGGAAATGATGTGCTGATTTTCGAAAATAGTCTAGGAAAACACTGAGAGACTTGTCGGTTTTTCATCAGTGATGGAATGAAACCAGAACAGAGGTGGAAGTTCTTTTCCCGCTGTGATCGTCACGAGTCTTCTATCGAATGGCCGAGGGCGGCCGAGGTAACAGTTTGGAGGTCGCTTTTACGAGATCGTAAAAGCTGACCCTATCTGTTGAGGGATGATTCGTCGACACAAAATTACTGCCTCGCGGTCCGAGAGCATGCTGTAACTAACTCAGTCAAGCGTTCGTAGAACGAGATGAACTACTGTAGCGCTGGCAGTCATGAGCGCAAAAGAGCGTCAGAGGAAATGAAAATTCTAGTGACTTGGAACTGACTTTTTATGGTTCGCCACTCTGCTATAATAACTGTAAAATTTTTTATTCCAGGATCACCGTTTCAGACATTGTCAAATAGCGTTTCAGTAGAAGTTGTAAGCATTACGCTTCGCAAATTCTAGTGACTTGGAACTGACTTTATGGTTCGCCATTCTGCTATAATAACTGTAAAAGTTTTTATTCCAGGATCACAGTTTCAGTACTGCGACATTGTCAAACATGTAATAACGTTTCAGTAGAAGTTGTAAGCGTCACGCATCGTAATCGTACAGTATGAACATTTTCTATGTTTCAGAATCGAATATGACATTATAGCTGGCTACGGACACACGTTATCACTTTAATCCCATCGCGCTTGCTTCTCGATTGAAGCTAATGTTTTCACCACAAATTTCAGAATCTATGCTTGACTTTTTCAAATGTTCAAATGTTTCTAAACCTATCGGACCAAACCGCGTGGTCATTAGTCCGTAGCTTACAAAGTACTTAAACTAGGAGAAACTAACCTAAGGACAACACACACACAGACATGCCCCATGGAGGACTCGAACCTCCGACGGCGAGCAGCCGCGCGCTACGCAGCGAGGCACCTTACACCGCTCGGCTACTCCACCGCGGCGCTCAACTTTTTCATTATTTCTTTGGTGTATCTGTGATTTTAATTTCTTGACCATATATACAGCATTTGCGCATGTACGTCATGATTTCAAACATTCGTTACCGATTCAATTAATACGGTGTGTAGAGCACGGCTAGGATTGTAAAGAGGAGGCCTCAATGCGCAATAATTTTTGATAACGTCCTGGTTTTAAGCTTGCCTATCTACATCGTTGCGTATCCGTTAGAACAACAGTGGTTCGTAACCGTGACACATCGTAGTGGTCTCCAAACTTTTACCTGCAGCAAAATCAACAGCTTGTTTTTACCGAAAGCAGGAAATAGAAACAAGTATAGAAGTATGTTAATAAAGCTGGCTTATGTCGCTCTGTGTTTAGTATGATGGACAAAATGATATAATAACGGCAGGAGAGTACTTATACGAGATAAAATTACATTTATAACACAAAGTGCCGTGATAAGCCACGATGGAATGGCTGAGCGCTCTAAGGCGCCTTGCTGCGGATGGTGCGAGCATTAAAAAAATTCTTTGCTGCGAGAAAATATAAGTATGGATATTGACAAATGGAAATCCGATCATCGTAAAAACGTCGTCTGAAAACACTGTACACATATAAATGTGCGACCGCTCCAACTTGAAATACTTATCCCTAATAAAGAAATAGCGTTACGATATATCAAACTGGGCAATATGTGTTTTTCGTCATGATTGCTAACAGCAACACCATGCAACAATATGTACAATGTACGGTACAAAAGCACCATACCCCAGAGAACAAGACGGTTTATTCTTCATCTTATCCCTCCTACCTGAAGATATTTTTATACCTTTTTTCTCGTTGGGTGACGTAAGTGATAATCTATCCACTTATCCTGTTGACTGCAGTAGATACATATCGAATAACCATGTAAAGATATTTAAAGGCATTATAAAATGGTCACATGCTAAAAACTTATTGGGCCATACTGCTATGGTAATTATGTAAACAAATTTGCACTAAGGACAACACACACACACACACACACACACACACACACACATGCCCGATGAAGATCTTGATTCTACAGCGGGAATGTCAGCCAGGTAAGCAGCATGAAGCCTTAGACCACGCGGCCATTCCGTACGGTGTGTCATTATATTTTTGTTACAACGTTGTGTTATGATCAAATGAAAATTAACACTGATCAAAAAGAGTTAATTTTAAAATAGTAAAGGAGTGAATAAGAGGTAAAGTTCCTAAGTGTGAGATCTCTGGACACAATCTCACTTTTGGTGCCTTTCCTACGGCAACTGGAACAACATATTTATTATTACTCTTCAACTTGAGAATAATTTAGGCCTTATTTGTCTTTTGTATGATTATTATCGTAAAAATAAGAAACCATTTTATTTCGTGAGGGCGCTAAAAATAATTAATACTCTTTGGTCCAAATATATTGTTTCAATGATATTGCAGTGTGCGCCGAGCTCATAGCCTTCCAGTCTACGTGGTGGTACTTGTGAGCGCCTACGACGCTAAGGAAATTATGGTGAAAACCACCGTTTTTATTAACTACAAATACAGGTCTCAGGTAGATATACGCCAGCCCTGACTATTCGTCAGTACTTGAAAGTTCAGATTCACATAACGCTGGTGTCTGTCAGGGAGCCGTGACGTCACGATGTCACCGGTTGCCTAGGAGTGGCCATCTAGAGTGGAGTCCCGAAGACAGAGGCGTGGTCGGTGGTACTATGGCGCGCTGGCGTCTCGTTTGAATCCACCACAGCTAACTGGGTATGCCCGAGAACATCCAGCTGCTACTTTGAACTCTGAGGACCCATCCACAGAAGTCACTGCTACTAGTGGCCGTCTGGTCGAGCAGTCGGACGATCTTCTCCTTCCTGTCTCGATGACTCTGCCAGTTACACTAGCCTGCACTAGCCTGTGATGGATCTAGGAACAGTCCGACTACAGTTCCGTCATCGTAGTGGCGGAAACAATATATAAAGGATCTTTACAAAGGAAATGAACTGAAACACAATATTGTAGTAAGGGAAGAGGAAGTAGATAAAGATGAAATAGGATATACTATACTGAGGGAAGAATTTGACACAGCACTTAAAGACTAAGTCGAAACAAGGTCCCTGGAACGGAAGACAGTCCCTCAGAACTATTGAAGTCTCTGGGAGAGCCAACCATAACAAAACTATTTCACCTGGTACGTAAGATGTATGAGTCAGGGGAAATACTCTTGGACTTTAAGCAAAATGTAATAATCCCCATTCCAATGAAATCAGGCGCTGACAGGTGTGAAAATTACGGAACCATCAGTTTAATATGTCATGGTTGCAACATTTTAATACCAATTATTTACAGAAGGATGGAAAAGCTGGGAGAAGCTGATTTCGGGGAAGATCCGTTTGGATTCAGGAGGTAATACTTTATGGCTTATCTTAGAAGATAGATTAAGGATGGGGAAACCTAGATTTCTAGCATTTGTAGATTTGGAGAAAGCTTTTGACAATGTTGATAGGAACTCTTTCTGAAATCAGCAGGAGTAAATGTAGGGAACGGAAGGTTATTTACAACTTGTACAAAAACCAGACAGTTGTTATCAGAGTTGAAGGACATGAAAACGATGCAGAGGTTGGGAAGGAAGTAAGACAGGGTAGTAGCCTTTCTCCAATGCTATTCAATTTGTTCATTGAGCAAGCTATAAAGGAAAGCGAGGAGGACAACTGACTCATGTCTAAACATATAAAGCGGCCCCTACGCGGTTAATAATATTGACAATATTTCCCGGCTGGCCAATGATATTGACAGTCCACGGGTGCGATTGAGAGGAAGCGCAGTAATATTGAGAACTTCAAAACCTTCTGAAATATATTGCGCTAACTGTAAATATTGTGCCGTCTGTGGGCAGTACTGACAACATCTGAACAGACAACAGCGCTATGTTCTTATGTTTGCTGTTTCGTGAGTGAATCTTTCACGCTCCTTATACCTGTTTTTCAACCATCTTTTGTTCCGGCTTGCAACAAAAAAAAAAAGCAATAATAATAGCAGCAGCGTCTTTATCGTCCTACATTTCACATCACAATATTATTGGCAGTCCAGGAGAGAACGGCAATAACATTGCACAATATTGTTGTCTATATTATTGACCGTGTAGGGGTCACTTTAATGAAATTTTTTACCTGACGTTTTCTGTTTTCCTGTATGTGGGCCGCAAGTGATCGATGCCTAGGCACACAGGTTTCCGTTGTGTTTACTCGCCTTCCCACCTAAAACTGCACGCTGCCCGAGTAATCGGACGACATTCAGCTTTACCCCTCATCTCAGGGAATATAGGCGTTGTGGCGCAACTTCTAATGCCAGTATACAAACTCTCCATATAAACGCTAAGGTATTATGCGTTAATTCACATCTAAAAGTGTGCTCACTTTTACACGTTACATTATATGATCATCGTAAGAGCCAGATAAAGTAGCTCGCCTGTCGACTGTCGTGTAGGACCCCTGCGGTCACGCAGAAGTGCCGCACCACAATGTGTGACTAACTAATCTCCAAATGTTCAAATGTTTGTTAAGCTTATGGGACTTAACTACGGGGTCATCAGTCCCTAAACATACAAACTACATATGAACTACTTACGAACGAGGACGGCCCAAATATCCATGCCCGAGGGGGGATTCGAACCCCCGACCGTAACGGCCGTGCATACCGTGACTCTGAACAGCACGCAGCAAGTCATCACTGATATGGTCAATAATGTTCATATTTGGGGAATCTGGTGGCCAGCAAGGTTTTCAATCTGGGACGAGTGCATCTGAAGCCACACACTAGCAATGCTACACTTATGGAGTATACCAATGTCTTGCTGGATTTTCCCAGGTGATGAGTTAGTATGCGTAACTACTTGTCATCTGTCAGAGCCGTATCTAGACGTACCGTGGGTACCATATTAGTCCAACTGTACACGCCCCACTTCATTACATTGCCTCCGCTAACTTTAACAGTCCCGTGCTGACATGTATGTCCAATAGTTTCTTGAAGATGCGTCCACACCCATACATTTCCATCCGCAAGATACAGTTGCGAAGAGTCCGCCTCCATAGCCCAGTGGGGAAAAAAAAGTGGACAGCGTGATTTACTACCACGCAGGGGACCTGGGTTAGATTCCCAGTCGGGTTGGAGATTTTCTCCTCTCGGGGACTGGGTGTTTTGTCGTCCTCCATTTCATCTGTATCGACGCTCAAGTCGCCCATGTGGCGCCACCTAAAGACTTGCACCAGGCAGGCCGAACACTATCCGAATTGGGGTCTAACGGTCAAAGCTGCCACACAAAAAGTTGCAAAGAGAGTCGTCAGACTGGGCAACATGTATCGACTCTACAACAGTTCAATATCCGTTTTGACGCGTCCAGGCGAGGATTAAAGCTCTGTGTTGTCAGCAAATCCCAAGACAGGGCCTTTGACTCTGAAAGTGGATGTCAATAACGCGTCATTGAATAGTTCGCACTCTGACACTTGTTAACCCCCAGACATTTGCGGGATGACTGGTCTTCTGTCTCGGTAAACAATTATCTCGAGTTGTCGTCAGTCACGTTCTAGCAGGATCTTTTTCCGGCCGCGACGATGACGGAAATTTGATGTTTTCCCGGATTCCCCATATTCAGAGTGCACCTCATCTCTACCTCCTGGGTGCTAAGCACTGTCACTCGTGCGCCAAATATTACACCACGTTCAAACTCAAATGAAATGTTGAAATGTTTGTATACCTGTTGGACCAAACTGCTGTGATGATGAGTCTCTTCATTTCCTAATTACTTTAACTAAGTTAAGCTAAGGACAAAACACACACATACACACCGATGCCCGAGTGAGAGGACTGGAACCTCCGGTGGGGACGGCCACCCAGTCAGTAGCATGACGGCTAAGACTGCGCGGCCATTCAGCGCGGTTGTTACAGCTCACTTATGTCGTGATAACCTGCCAGATTGGCAGCAGTAACAGATCAAATGGCTGCACCAGACACGTCTTACAAAGGCGTTGCCGACCGCCGCGGTGGAGAGGGCAAGCGCTTTAAGGCACCTTACTGCGGAGCGCGTGTGCTTGGTGTCGGAGGTTCTACTACATCTCCATGGGATACTCCGCAAATTACATTTAAGGGTCTGGCAGAGGGTTCATCGAACCACCTTTATACTATTCATCTACCATTCCATTCTCGAATAGCGCGGGATGAAAGTACACCTGATTCTCTCTGTTCGAGCTCTGATTTCTCGTATTTTATTCTGATGATCTTTTCTACCTATGTAAGTCGCTGTCAAGATTATATTTTCGCATTCGGAGTATAATATTGGCGATTGGAGTATCGTAACTAGCCCACGCCGCAGAGATAAGCGCCTTTGTTGTAATGATTCCCATCCCAGATACTGTATCTTTTCTATAACGCTGTATCCTCTATATTGTGACAATACAAAAGGAACTGCGTTTCTTTGGAGTTTTTCGATGTCCTCCGTGAAACACACCTGATAAGGATCCCACGCCGGGCAGCAATACTCCAAAAAAGGACGGACAAGCGTAGTGTATGCTGTTTCCACATTTGGTTGATTTATCTTGTAAACAAAGTTTAACGGGTTTCTTTTCACTTCTCATTATTTAGAGTCAGTTGCCAATTTTTACACCATAAGACATCAGTCTTAGTTAGATCGTTCTGCAGTTGTTTCTGATCTTGAGACGATTTTACAATGCGGTAAATAACAGCGTCATCTGCAGACAACCTAAGAGAGATTCTAAGATTTTCTCCGAAATCGTTTATGTAAATAACGTCCGATGCCTTACCATCGATTACAACAAACAGTATCCTCTCTGACAGTAAATCACCTATCCAGTCGCAAATTTGGGGCGATATACCATAAGCACGCAATTCGATTAAAAGCCGTTGTGAGGTACGGTGTCAAAAGCTTTCACGCAATCAATTTGAGAACCCTTGTCGATAACACTCATCACTTCGTGTGAGTAAAGAGCTAGTTGTGTTTCGCATGAACGATATTTTCTACACCCGTGTTGACCTTGGGTCAATGGATCATTCTGTTCGACATAATTCATAATATTTGAATACAGGATATGTTCCAAAACCCTGCTGCAAATTGAAGTCAATGAAATAGGCCTGTAGTTTAATTGGTTACTCCTACTGCCTTTCTTGAATATAGGTGTGATCTGTGCTACTTAATCTTTTGGTACAGATCCTTCTTTGAGAGAGCGGTTGTATAAGGCTGTTAAGTAAGAATCTATAGTTTCAGAATAATCAGATCTAATGGGTATTACGGTCCGGACCAGAAAACTTCCTCTTGTTAAGTAAATTGCTTCGCTTACTCCGAGGATATCTACTTCAACGTTACACATTCTGGCCTCTGTTTTTAGTTATAAATCTGGAATATTGGTTTCGTCTTCGAGTCCTCTCTCGGGCATGACTGTGTATGTGTGTGTCTTTAGCTTAAGTTTGCTTAAGTTCGTTTAAGTAGTTTGTAAGCCTAGGGATTGATAAACGCAGCAGTTAAGTCGCTTAGATTTACAAAAAATTGAAAATTTCTGCGTTTCCGACAGGAACGTAGGTCCTCTGCGTGTTTAGGATATTCTGATGCATATATCTGGTCGCGCGGGAGTAGCCGAGCGGTCTGGAGCGCATGGATGTGTGTGTTGCCTTAGTTTAAGTAGTTTGTAAGTCTAGGTAATGGTGACCAACGTAGTTTGGTTCCATAAGAATTACAAACATTAAAAGTTTTGAGCACATACCTGTTTCATTGCTCATATTTAACCCATGGCAGCTTAGCCACTAGCAACAGTAACCGCATGGGACAAGCGCCTGATCCGTGGACGTCAAGCGTACGCCTCACAGGTAATGCAACCGATACATGTTTTAATCTTTACTTTATGTATAATTTTCTGACTTGCCTTACAACTTTGTATGTTTAGGAACTTAGAGATCTGAAGATGGCCCTGTAAACAGGCCGAAATCGATAATCATTTGTATAAATGATATTTTCTTGCGATTTGCTTTTTATTTATAAATAAGTCCCTTAGGTTTACAAAAAATTGAACATATATGCGTTGCCGACCGCAGAGTAGGACCTTTCTATGTTTTCATTTCTGATGCATATACCTGTTTCTTTGACTCTATTTGTACGTGTGTGTGAGAGAGAGAGAGAGAGAGAGAGAGAGAGAGAGAGAGACAGAGAGAGAGAGAGAGAGAGAGAGAGAGAGAGAGAGAGAGAGAGGGAGGGAGAGAGAGAGGGAGGGAATCCGTGCGTGTTTGGATGGAGGTTTGGATGGGGCTGCAGGTGGCGGTAGAGAAGGTGGCTGCCTTTATCATAAATCATGGTGAAAACAGACATTGTCAAGTATATCATAAGCGAATCAAAAATATTTTCAAGCACATATAAATAAAAATATCCCAAAAAATGTTCAAATATTTGTATAGCTTATGGGACTTAATTACAGGTCATCAGACCCTAAACTTACAAACTACTTATGAACTACTTACGAACTAGGACGGTACAAATATCCATGCCCGAGGGGGTATTCGAAACCCCGATCGTATTGGCCGTGCAGACCGTGACTTAAAAATATCCCACATTTGCTTAGTAGGTTTATGTTTTGCACACCGTTTTTGTAGATTTGTATCTTCAAATGGATTGCATTTTGGTGTATGGAAACAAACATTACTAACAAGGATACTGCTGTTGTAAAGATAAAATGATCTAAATCCTTTGTTACTGATTGAAAAGTACCACCAATAAATGTCTAGAATATTCCGTAAGAGTATTGCCGAAGTTTATGAGCAGGCGGATTTTGACGGGATATCCAGACAACGACCCGTTGGCTAGAAGGTTAGGAGGTGGGACGTAGAAGAAACGCCTCAGTTTTAACGACCCTGGAGACATAAAGCAAGAGGTGGGGGGGGGGGGAGTGGCGCGCGGGCCATTCTGAGACCCCTCCAACTTCATCGTATTATGCAGTAGGGCTTTCCACGTCGAGTTCCATTTCTTCTCGGCAAGCGAAGTCGTTTCACTTTATACCGAGGCACAAAGAATTCCAGAAGGTTTTATTCGAATGAACAAATACAATCACCAGTCTTTTCGATATTGGGTTTGCGTTGTGCTAATACGACGTAACTGCATCCAGTGTAGTAAAATATTTTATTCACACCTTTTACTGAAGAAAAAGGCGAATCTAGTTTTCGTGTTCGCAACTTCAGCAGCTGACGACATTACGTAAAGTTACCTAGAACAGCTCCTGTTTGGCAATAAGAAATGGTGTGGTTTTTAAGTTTCAAAGGCATTACAGTCCACTCATGTTCAGTGTTGCGTATTCTCGTATAAACACTAAAAATATGAGTTCACTGAAATTTCGCTAATACTTCCATTCGACTAAAAGGACTGTAAAAGACACACTGAAAATGTGAACACAGTCGGGATTGAACCAGGAATTCCGGCTTTCTATGGAGTTTCGCTGACCACTAAACCACTTTTTATTATTATTATTGTATTAAAACAGATAAACCACACATTTTTAGTGTGACATGTAGTAAACATACACCACTGGGGATACAGTGATCATCGCACCTGCAAGGACTACGTAAACACGCCTTCCGTCAGACACAAATTTCCAGCTTTACCCTGCCCACACAAATTCGTAGTCACTATGTAATTCCTGTAAGAGTAAGGGCTCCAAACTTATATATATATATATATATATATATATATATATATATATATATAGTGATCACTGTGTCCCCAGTGGTGTAGTGGTCAGCGTAACTCCCTAAAAAGCGGGAGACCCGGGTTCGAATCCCGACTAGGTTCGCATTTTCAGCTTTGCCCATTTGCAGTTGATGTCATAAGTTCTGTTAATATGAACGAATAACAACTGCAGAATCAGAAGTGACGTCTGTTCTGTCGAAATAGACCCAACATGTATATATAAAATATTGTTTCACCATTACTGAAGAATTATCATATTTCAGTCAAGCTCTCTTTTTGGTCATACTTACTGTGATAGAAAGGCTGGATAAACAGTAATAGGCACAATTTCTTTGATACGACTTCACAGGTAGTTACACCCCTTACAGTATTATCATCCCAGTTTTTATTATGTTTCCCAAATATCATGAAGGTTGTAAGACCACCGTTATTTGTAAAATTAATTCTAGCTGAAGGGAGCCAGTTAGAAGCTTACTTTAAACATACAATTCTGGCCGTAAAAACCAGTTAAAGAATTCGCGTGAACTACGGACTACTTCCTGCAACAGAATCTTGTTCCCCGGCCCAAAATTTAGAACTGACTCAAAATTTACTTTAGCAGCAGGAAGACAAAGAGACGGTGGCCAACATACGTCATAGATCACGAGAATTACACACAATCATGAATGTACAAGCCACCGCTAACTAAACCGTTTCATGAAGGTGGCTGAGAGAACATTTATGGCGCAACGGAATTAAAATATGATAATTTACATCCGAGTTTTTTCCCAGCACTGGTGAAAAACAACATTAAAAAAGAAAGGGAGTGTATTCATGAAATAATATTCATAAGTAGGATAAAATTTCACTGACAATAAATTATTTATTCAGTTCAAACATACGCAAATGGGGAAACCAATTTTGTTTAACTAACATTTAAAAAAAATTAAATGAAATGATATGCCTCATGCCTCCGAACGAAAGGGGTTCTCGTTTAGCAAAAAGCCCGTCAAGGTTAAAAACCTATGGAAGACGGCAGGGAGCCGTCTGTCAAGGTGTGGTATACCATCTGCGCGTCTATGTATCTCCCGTATGGCCGATCAAGAGAACGAATATTGCAATCTCTGATATTGTAGCGGATCCCTCACCGTGGTTCGTAATCACAAGTACTCACGTTGGGTGAGATGTGGTGTGCCGCTGTGGAAATGCCGAGCGCTCTAACGCGCCCTTCTGCTGAGCGAGTGATTGCTGGCCGTTGGAGACTCGAGTCCTCCCTCAGGCATAGCGCGCGGGAAGGAAGAACACCTAAATCGTTCCGTTTTCGATCTGATTTCTCTTATTTTATTGGGATGGTCATGTCTCCCTAAGTAAGTGGGTGCTAGCAAAATATTTTCACATTCAGAACTAAAAGTCGGTGATTGAAACTTTGCAAACAGATCACGCCGCAATGAATAACGTCTTTCTTTTAATGATTTCCACCGCAATTCTTGCAACATTTCCGTGATGCTTTCCCCCCGTAACGTGATAAATCAAAACAGGCTGGCCTTCTCTGAACCTTCTAAATGTCTTCCGTCAGTCCCGCCTGGTGAGGGTCCCACAAGGGGCTACAGTACTCCAGGAGAGGACGCACAAGTGTGATGTAGGCAGTCTCTTTGGTGGAGCTGGTGCATATTCGAAGCGTTCTGCCGATGAAACGTAACCTTTGGTTCGCCTTCTCCACAATATTTTCTATGTGTTCTCTCCAGTCAAAGTTGTTCGTAATTGTAACTCCTAGGTATTTGGTAGAATCTACGACCTTAAGGTTTGACTGATTTATCGCGTAATTGAAGTTCAGCGGATTTCTTTTAGTGGTCATGTGTATTACTTCACTCTTTTATTTATTTAGTGTCAATTGCTAATTTTCGCACCATGCAGAAATTTTTCTAAATCGCTTTGCAGTTGCTTTTGATCCTCCGTTGACTTCACTAACCGATAAACGACAGCATCATCCGCGAACAGTCTAAGGGAGCTATCCAGATTGTCTCCTAAATCGTTTATAAACACGAGGGTGAGTGGGGGACCAATAACGCTTCTCTGTGGAACGCCAGATATCACTTCTGTTTTACTCTATGACTTACCGTCAATTACAACGAACTGAGTTCTTTCTGATAGGAAATCGTGAATCCAAGCACACAATTTCATAAGAAGCCGCTTGTGGGGTACAGTGTCAAAAGCCTTCCTCAAATCCACAAATATGAAATCGATTTGAGATCCCTTGTCGATGGCACTTAACACTTCATGTGAATAAAGGGCAAGCTGTGTTTTGCAAGAGTGATACTTTCTGAATCCGTGTTGACAACTGGTTAATAGGTCGTTCTCTTCCAGGTAGTTCATAATATTCGAATAAAGTATATGTTCCAAAATCCTACTGCAAATTGACGTCAATGAGAAAGGCCTGTAATTTTTTAGATCACTCCTATTGTCTTTCTTGAATATTGGAGTAACTTGGGCAACTTTCCAGTCTTTGCGTACGGATCTTTCGCTGAGTGATCGGTTGTAAATTATAGCTAAGTACGGAGCTATTGCATCAGCATACTCTGAGAGGAATCTAGTTGGTATACAATCTGGCCCGGAAGATTTACTTTTGTTTAGTGACTTAAGTTGTTTTACTACTCCAGGAACATCTACTTCTAAGTTTCGCATGCTGGCAGCTGTTCTTGAATTGAATACTGGAGTGTAACATTTAAGTTAGCCTAGGGACCGATAAACACAACAATCAAGTCCCATACACTTACAAACATTTAAACATTTTTTGAGTAAGGTGGACGTTCCGGTGTATAATACCCAAGAAAGCAGCAGTGGTTTGTCGTCGTGCCTTGTGATGAAAAATAATGGCAGATTGGCAGATTCTGCAACATTTACACGTACTCAACCGACTTGGGTCCATGCGATTACAATTAAAAATTGATCTGGATACACTCATAGGTAGCATTAGTGCAATACGGTGTAGTGCGAACTGGACTCCTGGACAGGTGATAATGGATTATAAATAAAGATGAAATACACACTGGAGTTGCTGTAGTATTGAATAAAACTTTTGTAATTAATCACTTGTATGTATGTCATTTGTTATCTAAAACCGCAGATAGTGAATGTTTAAGTACGTTGTCATATCTTATTCTCAAAGCCCATGTAGCTAATTTTACAGGCATCAACTATGTATATTAATATAACCAACTTGCACGTACATGTAATTTAATTCCAAATAATTAATGTATTTATTAACAAACGTAATGATGTTGATAAATACATTATATATTTGGAATTAAAACTATACCATCCGCAGTCCCAATTCCAAAGCAATGTGGAAGTACATCGTTTGTATATGTAACTTAGTTCCAAAATGAAATAAAATGTGTAAACAACAGTTTCGCACTGCGTTTCGCGGGAACGATATTATCGTAGTGAAACAAAATTTCTGTTGCCCGCTAAAGAAATAACGTATCAAACTGAAATTGTTTTCTTGACGAGCAAATATGCAGCAATTAAATAAATACGATTGCTAATGTATTAACTAATGTTTTTGTGTTCACAGAATGGAATATTTAATTAACCCACATATAAATCCTTTGGTGAAATATCACGCGGAATAACACTATTCTTCTCTCTCTCTCTCTCTCTCTCTCTCTCTCTCTCTCTCTCACACACACACACACACACACACACATACACATACATACACACAAAATTATCAACAGCATTTCCAATTTGTGCTAACATGTTGTTATCTCCAAGCCGAACGTAAAACTAACGTTTCTTGCTCCCGTTCCTTTCGTCACGCCAACGGTAATAGTCTCTGTCCCCTGCAGAATCCAGAAACAAATTTCGAAGGGAGATAAATTTTGAAGAATCTGTGATTAGTTGTCACGGCATCCCGTCTACAGCTTTAGTGTAAATCATTGTTCAAATAAATGTCTGGTTACAAGTGAATATGAGGACATGATTCCGAAAAAAGAATTATACTATGTTAGGTTTCGGAATCAAACACAAAAACATGGATTAATGAACAATACTTTAGATAAATATTGGGAAAGTGTTTAAGCGTTTGACAAGTATTGTCGAATGAAATCACCGCTGAGTTTAACTGTTGTGCATACAGGAGGTGACAAGTTTCTCATTCCAGTTTCACACATCAAATATCGGTCTATCAAACAGAAATAGACGGCAAAAACTTAAAAAAAAAATACGGACAGCTTACATCAAATGTTCAAAATTTGTAAATCAAACGAATGAAACTACTGAGGTCATCGGTTCCTAGAGTTACAGACTGCTTACACTACTTAAACTAACTTCTGCTAAGTACGTTCCCGTGCTTCGCTGGGAAAATCAACCATGTAAGATAAAACAGTTTAATGGTTCGGATATAATCCATTCGCGTTAGATCAATTACACTCGAAAATCGATATCTGATAAGGTTAGTTAAATAGATTCTAACCCATGATGTAAGCAACATAATGATTTGTAGATTAGATTTTCGTCATCCTCAAACTGCATCAGGTTTAAACTTGGGGTAAGACGTGATACATGTAACAGGTACAACCCCCTAAAAATTTACTATTTCTCCTGAGACGCCCTATGTTTCATGGGATGACGTCAAGAAAGCAACAGTAGATTGCAAGACCATTGTGAGCGTGTGTGCACAGACCCTATGACGAGCTTAAGATAGTAATTAATTAGTAATTATATTTATGGATGTAAATTTTGCGTTGAGGTTGGTAAGAAGTAATTAATAATTTCAATGAATAATGAAGCTACAAAGCTCTGGCACAATGCAGGGCAGTACAATAGACTGCTACGCCATTAATCTTATACCTTATACCCGCATAAATTCACTTGTTATTCTAAAATTTCGACTGTATTTCGTTGAGTCATCTTCAAAGTGTGCCAAAACACTAATACTCCCGAAATCCCCCCATCCTTTTAACTCTGGACTCCGCCACTAAACACGCAGCTGCAAATAAACATACGTTGATCCGAGACAGGAAAGCACGCTTATACGAAAATGAATGACTTTTGTAGCTGCTCAGACGATCCACGCTAGGATATCTATTCATCACAGCGAGACAGTGGTGATGTGTTGGCATCAATGATTTATACAACCTGAATCTCTATTGAGTGAATTCGTAGTACCCGAAGTACACAACACAGTATAATGCGTAATACGTCAACCAAACGTCTTATGCTTCCAAAAATTCTTCCAGTCGACTTGGAATGCGTAACTGTAGAACCTCTACGGCATCGAGGGAATACTACGACACAGTGGAATATTGAGGTAACTATGATGAAGGTGCGTGTTAAGATAGACGATCTTTACAAGATTTAGGTTTGGTGATTGTTGTGGCCAGATGAGATTCTAAGACTGTCTTTCCTGTTGTCTTGGAACGAAGAAGCATTGCTGAGGAACATGTTCAAAGGGCGAACCACAGATTCTGTAAAAACGTTCAAACTTATGCGTGAATTCGAAATGGTAAACTTAAGAGGGCAGGGAAGACAGGCCATTACAGGCGTAGTGTGCGACTTTTGCGAATTTGACATGGAGGCGAGCGCAGTTAGCGAAAAGGTTAAAGCGACCGAGACTCCGAAGCAGAACACCTCGGTGCGATACCCGGTCCGCGAAAGATGTTTGATGTCTGATCTTTCAGACAAGTCCGAAGGAATAAACACCACAACATCCTCACTGCTCGAGAAAGAATGACAGAAAAACAATATAGATTTTTATTCAAGCCAGCTGCAGGATAGCAGATCCGATAATGATTTCAACATCGTCTGCCACGGATAACTTAGATAACTACCTGACCGGTGTATGTATGTTTGTAAAAGGCTAAGTGAGATAATAACGTCTTACGCAAGTAGACTACATGATATAAATCGCACTCATGCTTCATACTGCCGAGTAAGGGCGATTGAAAGGGGTCAAGTTGTGGCCTTCCGCATGGCTGGATGGTCGTTTTGGAAGCGGCATGTGCAAAAGGATGACAAGGTCGAAACGCAACAGCCGCATCGTCACCTGTGGCCTTTGTATTTTTTTAAAATGTCCCTTATAGTAATGTTTAATTACGAAACTGAAAATGGGCGCATACCTTATTGGTGACTTCATGTCAAATTTTTAGTTTCGGGGTTTTTCGTGACTTGCAGTAGACATTATGTCTCCGTGGCATGGTAGTCACCAGACTGTCTCCGTAGCTCAGTTGACGGCATCGCTTGCCTGGCAGGCACAGGCCCGCGTTCGAATCCCTACAGGGTAGTGAGAGTTTAACTATATTATCACTTTCTTCATCATCGACAATCTAATCGCTCATTGGCGTCAAATGAAAACAACATGCACTATGTTGTTTTTTATGAGGGGGTGTTCTTAAAGCGCGAAGATACACATTAGCAGAAACGATACCCTGTGGTATTTAATTTAGAAAATACTGATCTTTGGACGCTGGCAAGGATACACTTATTTCAGCCCGATAAAGTTTGTACGAGACTCTGAGTGATACTTCCAAGTTCTCTCAGTAGGCGAAAGTTCTGTCGACCCGTAAACAAGCGACGTCTGTAGTGCCAGTCTTGAGGCAAGTAGTGTGAGAGAGCTCATCATCGAAGTGATGCTCTATCTGCCCAAAGACCGCACGTACCTGCTATTTAACTATGCTGTAGCCTATCAGAGTAGTCTTACGCGATTGTTTTCGTAACGCGCGCGGCCTCTGACGGAAATCCATGAAGTGTCATTACCGACGTTACGGCGTTCCTGCGGCCGTGTCTGCGAGGAATCGATAGTGCTGTTGTGGTCGCCGGTGCCACGCCCCCCTCCTCTACCGTACTGTAGAAGGCGAAGGGTCAAATCACTCGGCCGAGAATACCGCACGGTCGTATCATTTCCTTCCCAGCGCATCCGCCTTGTCAGACCCGTGATGGAAGACATCAACATTCCTCACTGATGAAATTTAACGCCCATTGTAAACTAATATCTACAATTATGTGTAGCTTTTGAAGTAGTTTCGACGGAGAAACTGCATACACTACCGTCCATTTTTGGAGTATTGCAGCCCAGTGTGCGATCCTTATCAGGTTGGTTTGACGGAGGACATCGAAAGAGTCCAAAGAAGGGCAGCTCGTTTCGTATTATCGCGATACAGGGGAGATGTTACGGAAATTATACAAAATCTGGGATGGGAACCATTACAACAACGGCGCTTATCGCTGCGGCGTGGGCTACTTGCGAAACTCCAATCGCCAACATTCTCCTCCTAATGCGAAAATATATTGTTCACTCCCACTTACATAAGTAGAAATGATCATCAGAATAAAATACGAGAAATCAGAGCTCGAACAGAGAGATTCAGGTGTTCTTTCTTCCCGCGCGCTATTCGAGAATTGAATGGGAGATAAATAGTTTAATTGTGGTTCGATGAACCCTCTGACAGGCACTTAAATGTGATTTGCAGAGTATCCCATGTAGATGTAGATGTAGAGTATGTCGCTAGTCCGGTGTGTGAAGGCGTCACGCCATTGAACGCATTGGAGCGGGGGACTTCAAATAGCAGAGTCCAACATATGGAATGTTTTTGAGAAAATAATAAACACAAACGGACAGTGTGGCGGAGAAAATAATGCTTCTAAATGTGACCTGAGGAGTCATGAACATCGATATTTCGAACGCACATTGCGGTTAATTGATTCATTTCCCGGATTACTTATTTCGTTAAAAATAAGCTGAGTCTACTGCCAGCTGCCGCCAGTGTAATGTCTCCCGAGCAAAAGCCGAGTAGTTTAATTTATTTTTTCTACATTTTTCATTACCAATTAATTTCTTAAGTTAGTGATTTTTTTCATTAAGTGCTTTATTATCGCGTATTTCGTTTATACTGCTTGCTGTCTGGTACCGGAAGTGCAGTGACAAGGAAAGTAATATGTACGAAATCTCTACGTACACCTCAATGTGCTGTGGGTGTTGCTTTTATGCAAAACTTTGCAATCATGCTCTAGATAGCACTGTAGATGTAATTGTAGACGCTATACGTAATGCAACTATCTGAACTATAACTTATGTAATAATCGTCGTACATGTTCTCTAGCGTTTTGTCATCAAAAGCCGTGATGACAGTTGCAACTTTAACCTTCTTCTCGGAAGACTGTTGGAATTCACTGCCACTGCTTCCATCGCCTCTTCCCGCACTTACCGTAGCACTACCGCTTGCAATGAGTTCTTCGTCATTATCATCCCTATTATCACCATTATGTGTTAGTGTTACAACAGTATCTAACTTATGCTCATATATCTGTGCCATAACAGATACGAGGAAGCATGCGAATGATTCATCTTCGACACTAATACCATCTTCACGAAGAATGCTTCTTTGTTACTTCCTCTCAACCAATCGCAATACTTTAGCAGGACTGATTATCAATCGCCGCTCCATCTGACGCTTCACCACACGAATGTCACAAAACGCAACTTCGGAGGCACACTGCACCGTCCCTACTGGCGAACCGACAGGCCAAAGTGCAATGTGGCAACGCACACGCAGATGTCTCTAACGGACGACTGCCGAGTTTTGCAGATGCGGGAGTGTTACTAGTGCAATAAGGGATCTTTACATTATATCTCATACGATTTTGGTGCATATGTGTTTGTTCGAGCCCAAGTACTTTCCTTGTGAGTAGCGTAGCTGAACTTTTCTGTCTCTTTTCTTACTGGTCTATCTTAGACTTCGTATGTTTCCGTCTTTATTTTCGCGTAGTGTTACATATTGTTATGTTGTCGATAGTCTGTAGAACAGTGACGGATTATCACAGCACAATAACGCATAGCTTCAATCATATGTAAGGGACGCTCAGTCATTTACCAGCCCCCATAAGTTAAGCTCTGGTGTAGTAGCGAGATGTATTTATCAACTTTATTTCTTTTTATTCTTTCGGAATTTCAGTAGCAGTGGTAGAATCATTGGCGAAGTTTTTGCCGCCAGGATGCTATTGAAATTTTGCCGCCTCTACCGACCTCTGCTATTCGATAACCTATCTAACAATCACACTAAGCCGGCCGCGGTGGCCGAGGGGACTGAGGCGCTCCAGTCACGGTCTGCACGGCCACTACAGTCAGGGGTTCGAATCCCCCCTCGGGCATGGACATTTGTGCCGTCCTTAGTCTTAGCTAGTTCATAAGTAGTTTGTAAGCTTAGGGACTGATGACCCCGTAGATAAGTCCCAAAAGTTCTACAAACATTTGAATTTTGAATCACTCTAATTGTATCTTTCTGCCATTTAAATTGTTGCTTTATGTTTCGTGCACTATATCCTAATTATACCACATTTTTTCCGTAATTAGTATGACTATGACCTTTGGAATTCGGAGTGTCATTTCCTAGATTATTTTTACAAACTAACTATTAAATTAAAATTCGATGTACGTCCAGAAAGAAAGTTCCATTTGGTTATAAAAAAAAAAAAAAAAAAAAAAAAAAAAAAAAAAAAAAAAAAAAAAAACGTGTACAGATACAGAAAAAAATATTGTACAAAAATCAACAACTGTTTAACTACTTTTCTACTTAGATTACGAATTTTTGTAGGCACTCGTCATAGCATGGCACAAGTTTCTGTATGCCGTCTTCATAGAAGGTTGCCATCTGTGTATTTAGCCATGTGGTAATGTGTTCTTCGCGCGCGTCATCATGGTTGAATTGTTGACTAGCAAGGACAGATTTTAGGTGTAAGCAGAGGATTACTTTCAAAAGGTGCTGTTTGGTTCCACAATAGTGTCCGACCTCACACGGCGAATGTGACCAAGCTGTTCTTAGGGGAATTTCACTGGGACGTGTCTAATCATCTTCCGTACTGCCCGGACCTCGCTCCTAGTGACTTTCATCTCTTCTTACACCTAAAATCTGTCCTTGGTGGACAACACATCAACGATGGTGACGAGCTGAAAGAACATGTTACCACATGGTTCAATACACAGGCGGCAAACGTCTATGAAGAACGCATACAGAAACGTGTGCCGTGCTATGACAAGTGCCTACAAAAATTTCGGAAGCTAAGTAGAAAAATAGTTTAACAGTTGTAGATTTTTTTACAATAAAAATATTTTTTCTGTATCTATACATGTTTGTTTTATATAACCAAACGGAACTTACTTTCTGGACGTACCTTGTATCTAGTAAAAGCGCAGTCCTACACTGCTATTAATGTGGGGCTCAGTTACACCTTAATACTTCTTACACTATAATGACCACTCTGTAAACGTAATTAAATTTCTTTTATTACACTTATGTACAGGTTAAAAATTTTGGCACTAGATTTCTCTAAAATCTGCCGCCCTATGATCCAGCCAACTCAGCATACTGGTAATTCCGCCACTGGGTAGGATGGATAGGGTGTGTGCGTGCTGTGGGCGGACGCAGGACGACTGGCCGCTGTTCGCGAACAGCTGAAAGAGCTTTTGGCCACGTCAGCCGTGTCTCCATGCTGCTGCCTCGGCGTGTGGCGGCGGCGGGTTGTCTGGCGTGTCGCATAGAGCACCGCAGGTTTCGCGTGGGTTGGACAGCACCCTCACGTGTGCCGCCCACGCAGCAGGGTGAGCGGCGGTAGCGCGTTCCCGTCGCTCGAGGCGGAGTGCCAGTATAGAGGTTAGCCGTGTGGCACCGCCCGATCATTTTGCGAGTGGACGGGTGGCCGGTCCTTCAGCAGGGTCCAAGTGGGGAGGGCTGTGTACGTGATTGGGAACTCCAGTGTTAGGCGCGGAGGCCTTGTGGCTGATAGCGTCCAGGTCCGGAAAGAATTCCGATATACACTCGTTATGTCTGCAGAGGGGCCTCATCCGCGATGTGCAGGTGGCCTTGTCGGCAGCTATTCACAGTCTTCAAGTTGTTAGTCATATTGGCACTATAGCTTGGATTCTGAGGACATCCTCAGACCGGCTGGTGGAAATGGTGAATACTGCTGGCCTTGCGTGAGGGATGCAAGCAGATCTTTCAATTTGCAATGGTATTTCCAGAGTGTATCGTGGTCTGATTTGCAGCCGAGTGGAGGTTGCAAACAAAAGCTTCGCCGACTCTGTAACATAGCTGCAGATTCCTGTACCTGCGTTATCGGGTGGGGAACTGCAGTTATCCTCTTGAATACGTGTCAGTCGGTCACATTAAACACACAGCTACGGAGGCGGGAGCGTCAAATATAACCTAATTGCGTAATACACTATGTAGTGTTGAAGCTATTCATGATGCAGAGCACTCAAACGAGTAATGAATTAAGTTTCAACGATACGTTTTTTGACACGGATATTGGTTCATCCATTCAGGCAGGCTGTTATTATAAACCATTAGATTTATCTTTCAGATAACATTCAGAGACATCAAGCAAATACCCATAGTTTCTTTTTATTATATGGATTACAAATATGTAATCAGAGTTGTGCCAGATATGTGAGGCAATGGACATAGGAGAGTAAAAATGGTGTCAGAGTTTTCTGAAAGATCTGCACCTTTTTTATTTCCGTTTTCGGAGCAGCAACAGATTAGTAAGATGATTTACGGAAGCTTTACAAACATTTGCCGCTTGCTGTAGATGTGGCCCAATTTTTGACATCCAGAAAACTTTGGAATTATTGACTCTAAGCCTATCAACGGCACATGCGTTCACAACATTTAACAAGTTTACGCATACCGGAACATATTTGCAATAAGTATATGATATCTACCGGGCTGCGTTTCCCCTAACACGCATCTATCACAGCTCATCTCTTGCTGTAGGGTATCAATATCCGACGAAAATAAATTGATTAGCGAAGGGGTGAGAGCCAGATTAAGGACCAGTGTAAGAAGGAGAATTACTATGCATAGTGATATACGCATAACAAAACACAGATCTCCGATATTCTTCAAAAATGAAACGCCAAGACCTCGAATTACTTACTTATTTAATGGCAAATGGTTTCTTAGTCTACTGAGGGCTATGTTTCACTTATTATTTTATCTCCATTTTTTGTATAAGATGGCCAGATAATAAAAGGTAATATGACCAGATGAAGGTGGCCCAGTCCCCAGAAACCGGTAATCATTGAATAAATAAGTAATTAGTGAACTGGGCGTTTCATTTTTGAAGAATATTACACTATCAGATCGCCTCCAAAACCTGCAGTATCACGTAATGTCAACAGATTTTTGAGACTTTCTTTAAATAAAGAGGTAATTAGCAGCCTACAATTCTGAACTACACGGCATACTACAAGCGAAATATACATGAAAGGACGCCTAGAAATGAGAATGATCAGAAAATCATAGAGAATGAAAGTCATGAGCAAAGTGTAAACACCAATTGTTTGCTCTTAGTTAGTGCTCAAAAGCACAAATCATCATCGTCACACAGACAGGGGCTGTGAGACAAAGTTTAGCACTCTAACCTTCAAGAAACCGAAAAGCTAATTTCTCGCTGAAATATAGACGTATTTCCGGTATAATCACATTTGGATATATTATTATTACAAGGATAGAGAAGCCAACACATGGACCTTAGAGAAGATGGTAGCTACTGTACTAGTGTTGGCCACTAACGACGCCTATCATTTGAGGCTGATAGAGTGTCTCACAGTGGTGTCCAACAAATGTCAGACGTTGTGAAGTGCAGTCAGGTATATCAGTAAATTTCGTCGTTCTACTAGTGATATCATTTTTTTTACTAGGTAATGGCTTCCTTGTCTTCGCATAAGCTCTTGACTAACAGATGCTGCAAAGGCCGTTTGATTAGAATTTTAAACTGGGTAAGAAGTTTCGGAAGGTACACCATTTCCGTGACAAGTGGTAGTAATAAATTATATCACTAGTAGTACGACGAAACTTACTGATATACGACGTCATTTCATTAGAGATCGCATAGACTATCTCAATACAGAAGAAATATTGGCTGAGTTTCCTACAATACACATGGATAAAGAAAAATTTGAGAAGATTGCGTATTTATATGGATTGTGTATTGCATGTAACTCTTAAACTATAGACGCGTGTTGTTATTCTTTGTATAATCTTTGTCTATAAGTGTAAAGAGTGTTACATAAATGTATTCGTGTGTTTTACATGAAACGTACAAATATAGTTTTAGTTAGTAAAAAAATGTCCCTTTTCTCAATGTTACTTATTCCGATGTGCCAAGTCCAATAGCAATTGCGAAGTAATAAAGTTACCTGCACAACTAAATATGTGATAAGAATATTGTGAAACGCATAAGTGTTTTAAATCTACAATTAATTTAAGCTATGAATGATCAAATCCACAACTATGACTTGTAATGACGAAAACAGCTTCGCCGCGGCGGAGTGGCCGATCGCAATGAGGCGCTATGCTTCGATGCGCGAGTCTGTTCCCCGTCGGGTTTCGAATCCTCCACGGAGCATGGCTGTTAGTGTTGCCTTTACGATAAGTTAGTTCATAAGTAGTTTGTACGTTTAGGGAGTGATGACCCCGCAGTTAAGTCCCATAAGCGTAACTAACCTTTGAACATTTGAAAACGGCTTCCTGCTGCATCACGTGACTTACATGGCGGTGGTTTCAATACAATGACGTCAAGCCTTCGACCGTAGATACTAGTAGACTGAGCAATCTACACAGGTTTTATGCGCTGCAACCTCGTGTCTGTTGGCAGACATTAATAGGATTTAAACAGAAGGACAGTTTTCAAGGAATATCAATGTTTGAAACCGATAATACTTGCGCATGAATTACTTGTCGTCACAAGTACGACGTCATGTTACGCCTGATATTATCAGTGGTCGATGCGTCAAACGCAGTTTATGTTTGATTTGTGGTTACAGCTGAAAAGTGACAAAAGAAACGTGGAATTGAAAGAGACAGAACAACAAACTCCACTGAACGCATTAATGGTGACTGTAACTAAAGTGTTGTATTTTACTCGGAGAGCTGAGCACAGTGAATTATGTAACCGTCTCTACATAAAATCAATTACAATCCACTTACTACAACAACAGAACTTTTTAAATATCAAAGCTAATTCGGAAAATAGTAGCATACAACGATACTATAATTCATGCACAGCAGTGATCGCTATACAAGGAGATTACAATCTCTGGAGATGCCCAAATACTAAAGAAGTGAAGGCAGCAAAATTAGTACTCTGGCTTTTGTTTGTGCCAAAAACATTTGTCGTAGTTCATGTGTATAGTAGTTCTAGTCGTTGCAATGTTTGTCATATCTAAGTAAATACTCCTATATGACTGTCAGTGACTTAACGTAAGGATGGCACTTTTCACACGGGGTTTTAACAGCGAAATCTTTGTTTTGGGGACAAAAGCATGGCCCAACTGGCTTCAAACAATGAATGTTCTCAGCATATGAAACGTCACCTCCTTTATTCTCTTTGTCTCTTTGTAAACTGGATGTATAACTCTGGTGTCTGAGTACAGAACTAGCAGCACGCCTCGTGTTTCAAACATCCGCATTGTCTCCGGGTGTAACTGACAGCATTCTTTTTGTGATTTTTCATGCTATCGATTGCTTAAGAAATAATACACGGTATCCATTTAAAAAGGTAAGTTTATGTCGAAAATAATATTTATTTACATTTTGGACTATCTCATAGTACCTACTTTCATAAGCCCCTGCCGTACGTTCATAACAGTCAAAGTCGTTTTTCAATATCACTTGTAGTTCCGAACCCCTCACTTCATTGCAGCCACATTTGAATTTGGAAAGAAAGGAATTATGAACATCTGTGGCTAGCATGGTCAGATAGCTGAAGTTCATCATCCAGGTAGTATAGCGATCAATGACGCACCGTGATATCTTCTCTATGTCCAAGAGAAAACTAAAGACATTTTCATAATCATAATACATTCGCTGTGACACGTTATATTACCGTAATTTTTTCTAAAAGACATTAAATGCAGTTACGTGATGTACACGGTTTCATTACTAGTATATTGCTGAAATATCGATCGACACATAGGCTTCGAGTCTTTATCCAAAATTATTGAAAAAGTTATTCTTTCTTGTGCAAAAATATTACTAAAAATAAAGTTATAACAAAATGTCTGGTTTTCTAAAAAAACTTTTCAACTGAAGAAGCTATATGTACCTTCACTGATGAAATATTAAAGGCTTTGAATAATCGGACCTGTTGGGAGTTTTAGTGATTTCGCAAAGCCTTTTGATTGTATAAATCATGGGATTCTCCTACATGAGCTAAAGTATTGTGGTATGAGTGGGAAAGTGCACAAATTGTTTAAATCATACTTAACTGGAAGATTGCAGAAAGTTGAAATAAGGAGTTCACATGATATAGAAGAAACAATTAATTCCTCTAAATGGGGAGATACCAAAAATGGGGTCCCACAAGGTTCGGTCTTAGGACCTTTGCTGTTCTTAATACTGGGTTTCTCACGAAAGACGCCTGCCAGTGTCCCCGGATCGCGCGGCACGGCTCCCGGCCGCCGCCATCGCATCTGCCGGCCACGGCAGCGCCCGATTCTCGGACTCTTTTGTGCCGCGGGCGCATACACTGAGTCAAACTCTAAAAAACATTGCCATCTGAGTAACCTAAACTCACCTTTATTTACCGCAATGTTCGAAATGATGTCCATCTATGGACAAAGCGGCCTGGCATCTCTTGAACACATTTGCGAACACTCAACGAAAATCGACTGCCGAAATCTGGGAAATGACTAGTCAAATCCTGTCTTCCAACTCTTCGAGTGTATAGGGATTTCTTGCATAAACCTTGTCTTTTGACATTTCCTAAAGATAAAAGTCACAGGGATTTAGATCTGGAGAACGAGGAGGCAAGTCAACTATCCTATCATCAAAAACTTTTCGTATTGCTGCCATAGGAGCATTGCCAATGTGTGGTCTTGCAATGTCCTACAGCTTTTCGTTGGGAGAAAGTTCTTGAAAAAATGGATGCAGGATGTTGTTCGCATAGCTGTCAGAATGTATTGTTTTGTGAAAAAAGATTCGACTAGTCATTTCCCAGATTTCGGCTGAAATTCGTCGAGTGTTCGCAAATGTGTTCAAGGGCCGCTCTTTCCGTACAGAGACAACATTTTGAACATCTACTGTAAATAAAGGTAAGTTTAGGTTACTTAGATGGCAATGTTTTTTAGACTTTAACTCAATGTATGCGTCCATGGCACAACAGAGTCCGAGAATCGGGCGCTGCCGTAGCCGGCGGATGCTGTCGTGGCGGCCGGGAGTCATACTGCACGATCCGCGGGCGCCTGGCAGGCGTCTTTCGTGAGACAGCCTGTATATATATTAATGACATGTCATTGTATATTCACAAAGATGCTAAGCTAGTTCATTTTGCTGACGATACAAGTATAGATATCACGCCTGACAAACAGGAATTAACTGATGAAATTGTAAGTGATGTCTTTCAGAAAATTATTAAGTGGTTCTACAAATGGAATCCGATTAAACTATGATAAAACCCAGTATACACAGTTTTATACAGGAAATGGTTTGACACCATTAATAAATTTAGACTTTGAACAGAAAGGTAGAATATTGAAAATTTTTAGGTGTTTGCATTGGTGAGGAATTGCATTGAGAGAAACACATTGAAGATCTGCTGAAACGTTTGAGTTCAGATAATGATGTATCAATATCATTGCAAAATTTAGTGAAATACATCTCTGTAGATTAGCTTACTGTGCCTGTTTTCATTCACTGTTTTCATGTGGGTTCATATTCTGGGACAATTCAACATTGAGTAAAAAGTATTCATTGCTCAAAAGCGAATAATAAGAGTAATTGCAGGAGCCCACTCAGGATCATCCTGCAGATATTTTAAGGATATAGGGATTTTCACTGTAGCTTCACAATATATACTCATGAAATTTGTTATTAACAATCAGACCCAATTCAAAAGTAATAGCAGTGTGCATCGCTACAACACTAGGAAAAAGGGTGATATTCACTATTCAAGGTTAAATTTAACAGGACGCAAAAATGAATGAATTATGCTGGCACAGAAGTCTCCGTCACTTACAAAGTAGCATCAAAAGTGTGACAGATAGCCAATTGGTATTTAAAAATGAAGGAATTTCCGAATGGCAATTCCTTCTACACTTTAGATGAATTTTTACGAAAAAGCTTAAAATTAAAAAATATAAAAAAATAATTGAAAAAATCCTTACACTATCGATTGTAATGTATAGATACCATTTGCAAAACTGACACGTTCCACATCATTACGGAATATCGTATATATGATCTACGGAACAAGTATTAATCAAGTCTTGAAAGATTGAAATTTGGAGGAAGTGGAAGGGCTGGTATCAGAGAATTATTACTTGTGGTTACTAATCACGAGTTGTTTAAAACTTGCACAGAGCTGACAATATTGTTTAACAAGGTAATTGATAACACTTCAGGTAGTATAATTTGAAAGGGCAGTTGGAAAGAAAACCATGGATTACAATCCACCACACAAAGCATAAGTCATAATTAAGTAGGTTGCCACAGGTAACAAATTGAAGCTAGCGGTAGAATCAGCTACATTTCAACTTAATTTCAAAGGTGCAAGATACACACTGATTGGGTGGTGTCACAAAGTTATTAACAATAACGTGTACTTAGATAATGTCCGATAAATATGACAGCTAAAATCACAAGAAATTTGAGTAAGAGCTAGCTCATTTACGAATAGTTCACCACAACAGTCAAACCGGTTGCCGTAACGTTTGTCACACCTCAGATAAACAATTTAAAATAAAGCACAATTTAAAAATTTGTTACAGTAAAGCTCCAATTAATGACCTGACATAAACAAGTTAACTTGGACAAGGAGATAACAAAAAATCTTGACTGATAATGCTCAAAACAGATTTACAATTAACAAATCATTGGAACAGGAATGGCAGTAATAGATAAACTTCCGTCGGTTGTGACTACAACTACGAACGGAAGGAAAATGAAGGGGAGGAGCGATCTGTGACCAGAAGATAAACTGCACGAATACATCCACGAGCGGCAGTAACTCCTCGTGGAAGGAATAGGCCCTACCAATATGGAACGCTTGCTCCCCGGGCAATGCAACTGGTAACAAACGGCCACTCAGCAAATAAATACCCCAGACGCACATAGCAATGTAAGCAATAGTAACTTTAAATATATTAAACCAAGAGAATTAGTACAGACCAGTCTGGAACGGAAATGCAAATTTCATGATCAATAACACGTATGACACGGACATTAGTCCAAAGTAACCGCTGCGGTTTGATTACAAGGACTAGTCAAACCGACGAACATACATATATAAAATCATATTATCAAGAGAAAAATGGAACAAAGCAGAACACTCGACACCACAATACAATGGTATTATAAACCGGCCGCAGGAAAACAGTATATGCATCTCAGAGAAAGAGGAGTGGGAATGCACAAGTGGTAAAAATACTCAAGTTATCGACGCCACATCAATTGGGTATTACAATGATGAATACACTAGTCGGATTTCACCAGGATGTTTTCCATAGGGCAAGGTGAAGAACCAGATCACTCTTGGAATAATACCAGAACGGGTGCGCCGCGACCAGACGCCGGCTGTTTTCAAAGCGAGCTGCCCACGATAACTTGCATCGGCCCGCGTAGAATGGATGTCAGTACGGCCGCTGGGAACTGCGTGCCCTCGCCGGTGGTGACTCTACTAAACTCGCAAGCCGCGGTCTCCTCGCGGCAGCAGACCTAACCGCTATTTGTTCGCCGGCCAGAACTGCCCACTCAGCACCCGCACGTCAAGTCACCGAGTCCTGCGAACGCGGCCCAAAGACCTTGTAAAAATAACTACACTCCCTGCCGGCGCTGCTGTCACGGGATAATTTGAACCTTCGTCCGGCCGTCATGGTAGTGGCAAGCGCCAGATGAATACGAGTGTTTTTAGCAGGTAAATCGTGTATTAAGTAGCTACTGCGGGATATATACACAATAGATAGTCACGTCCGTGTTGTTTGACTATTGCAGTATACATGAAGCTCGAGCTGCTCAGCGTTTAAATACATATATAATTTTAAAAAAAATTATATATAGAAAAAGAAAAAGATCGAATACTGTATTGCCATTTCTATTTCTTAGAAATACAAGTAGCCGTACTACTTGTGTTTTGAGATAGTTTACTCTTGACAATATAGCTCAGCTCCTCCGCCGCGGCTTTTTAATACTGGTAGCTCTTAAAAAGGAGCTACTTTAGTCAGTACTGGTGGACAGGGAGTTCGAAAAGGTTCATTTTATGATTGTGTAAAATACGTATTAGGGTAACGAAATTAGTTGCCTCACTGCAGTTCGTTTTTTTGTTGATGAAATTAATATTAGCAAATGTTCAAATGTTTGTTAAGCTTATGGGACTTAACTACGGGGTCATCAGTCCCTAAACGTACAAACTACTTATGAACTACCTTATACTAAAGACGGCACAAATATCCATGACCGAGGGGGGATTCGAACCCCCGACCGTAGTGGCCGTGCAGTCCGTGACTGAAGCGCCTCAGTCTCCTCGGCCGCCGCGGCCGGCTAATATTAGCAACTTGTAACGCAAAATTTAAAGGTAATGTGCTTTACATATAGGTATCACAACTGAAAGGGGTTTGTAGAGCTGTGTATGTTTCCATACCTGATTGACACATAGCCACACTGGATGCACTTTGTGAAGTTGAACCCTATGACGACAGTTGCTGAATTTTCAGAAGTTCACTCTACTGTAAGGTATTTGGCTTACAGCACTAAAAATGCTAATTTTCTTGCTAGATACCCTAATACTGATGCCTTAGTTAAGTATACGTTATGGCATACTTCGTGTTCTTAAAGGAATTTGTTAGTGGCTGGTTGCTGTATTCACAACATAGAAGCTATTTTTCAGTTATGTATCTGATGGCACATTACACTTTCACAATCGATTTTTAACATTAGCTGTTTCAGGCAGCCTGTTTCATTTTTTGATGCTGTGAAATATCTAAATTTTGGAGAATACAGCACAAAATCAAAGACGTTAAATGGGAAATTATTCCGAAATTAATATTTGTACAAAAGTTTGACAATCGTAGAATATACCGAGAAAGTGTCAAAAATCGATTTTGACAATAAATTCCGTCCGTATGCTAAAAAACTACACGTTATAGTTTGGTTTCGTTAGGAAGATGAAACGCTGTTGGCCAATTTCTACATCGTATGGGTAATAAATTTGCACACAACCTATATTTGCTGTATATTATAGGTCTGAAGTTGTTTTGTAGTTATATATTTCAATTAGACATAATTTTCGCGCCTTAACTCAAATGAATACTCTCTCTGATCAAAAGAATCTTACGCACATTTTTAGTTCACGCGGAAGTTTGCCACCACAATGGCCGCCGAGGCGCTCTTCAATTTGTCCGCTGTTCGCAGTCGGTCGCTTACGCGATTGTGGGGGCTTGTCGCGGTCCCAGATATACACGGCGACCGTGACGACTCGCGCCGTTCGCGAGTCAAATGACAAGCGAAACCAGGCACGCCGCGCCACCCGAGGCGAAGTAACAAGGAATATCGATATGCACGCGACGGGGAACTGGCGCCAATACAAGCAAATTAGATTTAATGTAATCTTATTAGACAAAAAAGAACGTGTCCCTTAGAACATTATAATTTGGTGGCAACATCGATGCGATACCTGGAAGCAAGCAAAATTTGATTCCTTCACTCTGATTATCCGGGTACTACACTGCATTTTGCCCGTTCCTGTAATGCTGTTTGCAATATTTGCACAGTCCTCGCTGTCTCTCCCTTTCTCTTTCTCGCTGTGTGTGTATGTGTCTGCGTGTGTGTGTTTGCTTTGGAAAGCACACTCGCTGTAGAAGACCCCAGGGGAGCAGAGGAGACGGCCGCGATGTTGGTCCAGCGCAGAAAGGCTGCAGGCGGCTGAAATTTCATTAAGCCGCGGGGTCGCCGCAATCACATTAATGTCGCCCACGGCGGCGGGCAGCGCAGCGGGCGGTCAGCAAAGACTCGGTGGAACGGAGGGCGAGTGTGGGGGCGGGAGGGCAGCGGAGGGACACCCCCCCCAACTTCCTCCCTCCTCAGGCCTGCGGGGGCGGCGTAACGAGTGCCGGCGGACGACAGGAGCGCTCTCAGCGGATTACTGCGTTACTGGACGCACGCGCGAGAGCCGCTGCTTTAGAGCAGTGGAGACGTGGTGGGGGGGCGATCGACGCCAGCTGCAGGGCAAACCATCGGTAAGACCGGTAGTCAATCGTATGTAATGTCTTATGGAGTCAACTGAAGCACGCGATACAGACTGTCTGCATTGACCTGAAGGCGTCTTATTGTGCGACCAGATCTACGAAGGCTAAAAACGTAGGAAACTTCCTGGCAGATTAAAATTGTGTGCCGGAACCGGGACTCGAACCTGGGACCTTTGCCTTTCGCGGGCAAGCGCTCTACCACTGAGCTACCCCGACACGACTCACGATGCCGCCTCACAACTTTACTTCCGCCAGTACCTCGCCTCGCCAGTTGTGAGGCGGCATCGTGAGTCGTGTCGGGGTAGCTCAGTGGTAGAGCGCTTGCCCGCGAAAGGCAAAGGTCCCAGGTTCGAGTCCCGGTTCCGGCACACAATTTTAATGTGCCAGGAAGTTTCATATCAGCGCACACTCCGCTGCAGAGTGAAAGTTTCATTCTAAAAACGTAGGTTTGCAAAAAGTTTGTAAATCTACCGGGGCAAACTGCGTGGCCATCAGTCCGTAGCTTACAAACTACTTAAACCTAGGTAAACTACCTAAGGGCACCACACACACACACACACACACACACACACATATGCCCCAGGGAGGACTCGAACCTCCGACGGCGAGCAACCGCGCGCTCTTCAGCGAGACGCTTTAGACCGCTAGGCTACTCCACCGCGGCACGTAGGTTTGCCTTAGCTTAACCTATCTTCTGAAATAAGTACTGCCTCTGGTATTAGCACACTTCTCCTAAATCCAAACATCTTCCTCAAAGGTCGCGTAGTGGGGAGGGATGGTAGGCGCTCGACGCCAGCAGCAGGGCAAACCACCGTAAGACCAGGAGTCAGTCGTATGTAATGTCTTATGGGGCCAACTGATGCACGCGATACCGACTGTCTGAAGGCATCTTACTTTGCGACCACATCTACGAACGCTAAAATCGCAGGTTTGCAAAATGTTTGTAAATCTACCGGACCAAACTGATTACAAACTACTTAAACCTACCGTCGAGTACCGTCGAGGATCGATGCGTTGAACACCAGAGGCACACACGATTGATGTATCCGAGCAAGTCGGCGGTCGCTGAACATTGTTTGTCGAAGAATCATGCGATGGAGTATGAACGCACTAGGATTCTGGTACAGACGTCTGGATACTGTGACTGCGTCGTCAGAGAGGCCATTGAAATTCGCACAAGTGACGACCTCATAAACCGTGACTGTGGCTATAATCTTGGCAAAGCTTGGGAACCAGCGATTGGGTTAATTAAGAGTAAATCTAGCAAACGTAACGAAGTGACGACCACGGCGGGTAGAGCCCTCACACCGACGTCATCTCAGACGCCGGTGCAATGGGACGCGGACCGCGGAGGGGTCGCTCCGCGGGCCGAGGGTATTTAAATGGCCCGCTACTGGGCTAGAACCCAGTTCCCTTCGAGCAGCCGTAGCGTGCGGATCTCCTTGCCGGCGCGTCTCCAGGACTCGTTGGACACTATAGACCGGCAGTACACCCGTGGATATTTTGATTACATAAACCTAGGTAAACTAACCTAAGGGCAACACACACCCCAATGCCCCAGGGAGGACTCGAACCTACGACGGCGAGGAACCGCGCGATCCTCAGTGAGGCGCCTTAGACCGCTCGGCTACTCCACCGCGGCACGTAGGTTTGCCTTACCTTAACCTATCTTCTGAAATAAGTCGTAGTGTGAGTACTGCCTGTCGTATTAGGACACTTCTCCTAAATTCAAACATCTTCCGCAATGTCGCATTCTGCCACTTCCTCCATTCGTCTGTAAATAATTCACGTTATATTTTGTGAGTCATTCAACTGATAGTTCTTTAATTTTCTCATCTGTCTGCACTTGCTTTCTTTCGAATCGGAATTATTATACTCTTCTTGCAATCGGACGGTAGTGTGAGTTTCACCGCCGTGATATTAAATGTGCAAGTACTCTCCTACAGCTGCCAGAATGGGGTATCAATGCACTAGTTGAATCAAACTAGAGATTATTTGCTACAAAATGTCAGATGTACTGATTCTGTAAGATATCTCAATACATTTCTCTCGTATATCATTCCCGATTTCTAAAGCCATATAAAACATCTATTATACTGTTCACTCAGGAATAACCTAAAACATTTTGTAAAATGTTAGCTACATGTACCAAATAAGGCCCAGTTCCTAATACGGCCGACTCTAATTTTCTAGCATAGAAACTTTGAAAACAGCGTTGAATGTCGTTGGTAATGATAGTTTGTGACATCTAATAGACAAGGCAACATCTATTCCGCACCCCCTTTGGTGCCGGCCATTTTACGTTGTGCTACGACGTTCAACGAAGGAGGGCTGCTTCTTATTTTCACGGTACATTTCATCTAATACAATCGCTTCGGTCATGAAGCATTTGTACTGGTAAATATACATATATGTGTTCAGAAAATTGTGCTGTATTATGATAGTGGCGTACTCTCCCTAATGAAACGTTTCTTTTTAAACAATAAACACACACGCGTTTTAAACTGGTTGTTCCCAATAAAGCCCATCATAGAAAATGTAATGATTAGACTTATTTTCCTATTAATTTACGATAAGAAAACTTACTGCTGTCAGAACAATGTTGGTTGCTGATTAAATTTAATAATTTGAAGAGTTAATAACCAGTAAGTAATTTACCAACTGTACTGTATGAAGAGTTTATAAAAATTGTAATTAAAAAGTTTATGTATCATCTCATTCCACTTATTTCTAAAATAAAATTACGTTACAACTCTTGCAGTGTATTCCAACAGTTTTCATGCTAGTTACGTGCACCAGATTGTTAATATGAACTAGATGTGGCTACGGGCCATATTAGGAACAGGGTATCCTAACAAGGCCCACTTGCAGGGGTTGATAATTACATAAACTTCCCATTATAATTTATTTTTGAACTGAATGTAGTTCTAGGATGTTGCACGTACGATCTCGGAATATTACCACTTATACAAACTGCATACGAAATTCCTAAACGTTAGGTGCGTCTTATTGGGTTCACATACCTTACTTATTTATAGCTTCATCAATGTTGAAAATAAGACTCTGCGATGAACTACCGGTGTGCTTACATTAACATGCAATTATGAATTAAGTTGATCGATAATGAGCTTGTTTGCGTCGTGCTTCTTTCTGGCATGTAAAGATAAATAGTAGAAGACAATGGAACCCGTTAAAATTGCACTTCTTATAGCAGTGAAAAAAATTATCAGTAATACACCCTTCGCAATGCAAAGTACCGGGTGAAAACTTAATAAATCACGGGTGAAAACTTAATAAATCACGGAATAATGCAGATAGAGAGATAAAAATTGACACACATGCTTGGAATGACATGGGGTTTTATTAGAAAAAAAGTATTGCTAGTCGCGCGGAAGATCTCTTGCGCACTTCGTTTGATGATGGCCGTGTGCTCATCCGCCACTTTCGTCATGCTTGGCCTCCAAGGTCCCCAGACCTCAGTCCGTGCGATTATTGGCTTTGGGAGTACCTGAAGTCGCAAGTGTATCGTGATCGACCGACCTCTCTAGGGATGCTGAACGACAACATCCGACGCCAATGCCTCACCATAACTCTGAACATGCTTTACAGTGCTGATCACAACATAATTCCTCGTCTAAAGCTATTGTTGAGGAATGATGGTGAACACATTGAGCATTTCCTGTACCGAACATCATCTTTGCTTTGTATTAGTTGGTTACACTAATTATTGTTTTTCTGATCTACATTATTACGTGATTTATTAAGTTTTCAAATTTATACTGACTTTTTGATCACCCAGTAAAAACATGTGGAAACACGAGGACTAACAGTGACAGATATCGAAAGACACACAATGGATGTCAACAGAAAACTGTAAAGGGATTTACCTGAAATTAAAAATACTGGAAAACGAAGTATGCACAACGTAGTGGCCACACTGAAGAGCGAAAGAAAATTGTATACTAGTGTAATATAGTACTTCCGTGAGCTCGAAGAAAGGCCGCAACACGAGGTGGCATGGACTTTACCAATGTTTGAAGAAGTACTGAAGGGAACTGATACCATGCGTCCTGCAGGGCTGCCACAAATCCGTAAGAGTACCAGGGTGTGCAGATCACAGCATGATCAAAGGCTCTCAGATTTGCTCAATAATGTCGATTTCTGAACTCAGAAGAGTGTTCCTGGTACCATATGTAACAATTCTGGACGTGTGGCCTGTCGCATTAGCGTGTTTGAATTGCCAAAGACCGTCGGAATCCTCAATGGACATGAAAGGATGCAGGCGATCAGCCAGAATGCGTAACAATGTGTCATCTATCAGAGTCGTATCTACATGTCTCAGGACTCCCATATATCTCCAAATGCACACGTCCCACAACTGTACAGAACCTCCTTTGATGACATGCAGGGTCCATGGGTTCATGAGTTTGTCTTCATACTCGTAGACGCTTAATTAAAAATGAAGCAGTGCTACGCTTTCCGTTGTCAGCTGAAAGACGTTAATATTTACGACTGCAGTAGACACGACCCCATTTATCCGCGTTAACCTGTAGATCTGTACGATAGATAAAAATTCATGTCCCAAATGAAACATCCAAATAATCAACTGCTCGTACACTTTAGCAAAATGAACATTATTTCATTTCCAACGACCATGTCGCAGAGGTTCGCTGCATATTTCTAAACTTTGTTAATTTCTTGCCCGATAACACCCGATGGAACGCTATCCGTTGACAACTCCGCCGCGATAGCTCATTACCTCAACTTACGAGCACAGCATGATCTTTGTGTACACGTTGTTTTTCTACAAATGTTCAAATGTTTGTAGAGCTTATGGGGCTTAACTACGGGGTCATACTACTTATGAACCAGCTTATACTAAGGACGGCAAAAATATCCATGCCCGAGGGGGATTCGAACCCCCGACCGTAGTGACCGTGCAGACTGTGACTGGCGCGCCGCTGAACGCTCGGCCACCGCGGCCGGCTGTTTTTCTACATAGCTGCCGACCCGTCCAAGGATTGCTCAAGTGCTAAGCAAAATCGCTTCTTTATTCTGTTCCAAAGATGGACCAGCACGCGATTAATAGGAAACAATTATGTTATCGGTGAAGACTGTAAAAATCAATTGCATATTTGTTGGACTAGCACTCTGGCAGAGAGAATGCAGCATACAGACTCCAGCAGTCCTTTCGTAACAGTTCTCAGTCACTTGCATAGTGAATGAATGAGTTTGGAGGCACTCCAAGGCTGCGGCTAAGCTGTTGTGCAAAATTTTCCTATTTCCCGGAACTACAGTTATGTAGTTTGATGTGGTAAATCGTGATGCTATAAGGCAATAGGTACGAGAAGTCGATACGTTTCCATTATTTGTCGTCCGAGTCGATAGACTGTACAGAGTAACCTGTTCAGTTGTGTAATACCTCTTCGTTATACAAAGGCACCACGTCGAACAAATTCCAACGATCGAAAGTTTCATAACACAGTGTCTCCACGTGTGTAAGCGGAAGCAGAAACACGTACCACAACTGCCCTCCACTTGGTGAAAACAGCCACATGTTTACAATAATAGACACTTTCCTTTACAGTTGTACATTCAGACAAAATATCAAATTTATTTCTTTTACAAGGGTAATGTCAACGTAGGGAGATAGAAAGATGGTGGTTTCTTTGGGAGTACCATATGTATACACATCATGGTCAGAAAATATCACGTTATAGTAAGAGAAAGGTTAGGTAACTGACACCGCTAGATGTGAATCGACACGTAACAGTTGCTTATTATAAGCAATTCAACAAACTTTCAGATGAAGAATGCTGGTACGAATAGTTCGGTTTACTACACTACAACGAAAAGCGGTGAATATTATTCACCAGTTACCGTGATCAGAATTATGTTGTTGAGTTTTTATCGACTGCTTTCCGAATGATTAGTGTATTTTTATAATGTAGGAATGAGGATAGAACGAATAATCTCAGATGCAAAAGATGAGTATTGTACTTGTGCCGTTCTTTCTAAGTATCCCAGGTTCTCGGTCTTTTAACAGTTATAGACGTATTTGCATTATGTCGTTAATCAGGTATTTCATTTGCAATGAACGTGGTATGTAAGTAGTTGACTTTGGTCACAGAAGGAGAATTAATCAGGAACGTTATACTAATAACACTACTCTATTCACTTTTGACACAGCATTATCGATGTAACTCTGGGTCATTCATTTGGAAACATAAGGGTAATTACCTCGAAAGATTTGGGCAACATGAATGACTTTTCGAATACTGTGGTAGGCCCATAGTACCTCGCTAAGTATATGCCATGTAAACCTCAATTTAAGAGTGAAGATAGCAATATATCGTACTGAATCAGACAAAAATTTCAACTGTAACCAATATCCGATGAAAATTCGTTACCAAATGCATTTGTGTATGATAGCTCAACTGATCCCCTAGCTGTCCACAATCGCACTAAAAAATTAATGGAATGTTAACTGACCTTGACATATCACATCAGATGACTTGAACTGAAACCCTTGCTAGCCACAATCAGGCAGCGTCAAATCATTAAAACTAGGATACAGTCGACAAAATTGTACAATCGTGGCCACCGATGCATCTCTGTGTTTCATTTTTTCTGCGCTTTTATTGTTATCACAGCTTCATACTCCGCTTCTTTTTATTTGTTTTCGATGCCTAGAATCAGTATTGCTGTTCAACATTTTTAACGTATCTTTACGACGATCGTGCACTATTAGGACTGCATCTTAATGTCTTCTGCATCTCCTATGTCATTTATGGGATTCTGGTGGGTTTTGTCGAACGTATGCTAGTACCAATCATTTTCCGCTGCCAGATTGTAGCTAGCAAGAGTTTCAGTTCAAATCATCTGATATTTTAAGGCCAGTTAACATTCTGCTAACTTTTTAGTGGGATTTTGAACGCCAAGATTGGGCTTTCAAGTTTTGTGCCCGCCCCCCCCCCCCCATTTCATTGATTTAATAGACTTTTTGAGGATGCCCTACAAGGATGGAACGAGTAATAATGAATAAAAATAGTTGCAATCACGACTGTCTTTTGGGATTAAAGAAAATTTCTTTAACGGTAACCTTGTCTACTATCGATTCTGGGATTGTTTTCAACGTGCCTTAAAGTTATGGAGAAATATTTTTGCTATAATTTTAGCAGCGTCATCTTTCTTGTTTTTTGCTCCTTCATGTGACGATAAGAGGTATTTCGCAGTATGCCAAGTGTTCGTCATAGGAATTCTAAGGCTATCCGAAGATATGTCAAATGATGTTGGTAATACTCCGTTGTGGGCATGTCAGGCCTCTATCAGATAATGGCACTCAGGATTAGCTATTACCGGTCGTGCTGAACTGATATTGTATGATAGACGTTTACATATCGCGACGCTTCAACTGCGGTTGATTACAACCACATAGATTATGAAGGGGAACAGACGTGGCAGTCTGCGATAACCCGAATATCATTAGCGATCCTACCAGAAGGCCGAACTAGGCAGCGTGTCTGACAGACCACCAATGAACCGCTCCGACAGCAGCGGCTATAGGATGGACAGGTTGCGTTAGGGAATCAAGATTCTTGACAGCTAATTTGTGCGCGGATTCTGATAAATTCACAAATGGCGACTGATAAAATCTCAACACATGGCAAAACCGAAGTTTGATGTTGAATCGTTGATTCTGTTGTAATGTACGAAGGTTATTAAGAAACTGAGAACACAAGTAGCTACAACAAACATTGTTTATCAGTCAATATTCTTGTTTATCCCTCGTAATTTCCGCTAACTTGCGATAACGACTGATTTAACTGTGCTGATGTCGTGTAATGTAACCACACTCCTTCCCATCTGCCATGCATTTTCAGAGCATCCATGTAGATGTACGAGTAGATGCAGCAACTCTGCACACGCACCGACATACTGCATTTGTGCACCTGAACCAATTGTTATAAATAAATTTCTGCAATACTAAAGACTTCTTTGAAGATCTAATTTTTTTAAGCTCTACAAAAGCTCAGGTTGCCCAATATCGCTTCAAAAAGTCCCTATTACCGGTGTTGAAAGATCTAGGCTGTTATCATTCGCAGATAACGCCTCACATGTCAACCATTGCTATTGCAACATAATAGTAGCATGTTGGGAACGTCAGGGTGTCAAGAGTAAAAACGATACCAAAATAAAATACAAAAAAAAAAAAATGTTGATATTCTCACATACATATAAAGTAATTTTAAGCACTATAGGGTGCTATCTTGTTTTGATAGGATTGTTTTTACTTTCTCTTCCATACTAGTTCAGGTTTATGGACCGCAATAGGTAAAAACCTGCTGTTGACGAAATAAGATTTTAAGGACTCTCTAATCCTAATGTCTTTGTTTTTCTTTCTGTTTTGGTTTTTGGAAATAAGAGTAAGTGTGTGTGTGTGTGTGTGCGTGTGTTCGCGCGTGTATGTAGGGGTCTGCTGCTCCATAGAAGGGTGGTGAGGGGTGAGGGTGAGGGGGCTAACTGCCAGCACAGATAGGGGAACATTTCACCGTTCTGCACAAGACGTTATCGTAGAAGCATGCGGTGGTGGGCGGCTACATTATTTATGTATCGTTTGATTTTGTGGTATTATTTGCGATTTTTGACAGAATTTTTCTGATAACAGGCTCGGTTGTGTTTCAACAGGGTGCATATCTGATAACAGGAAGACAAAAGGAGCGGATGCAAGCTATCATTCGTTTCCTAAAAACATTCGGCTTCAGAAAATGTGGATTACGAAGTCTCACAGGAAAGATCGCTTCAATGTTGCGACATTCCATATTTGCGATGTTCCACATTGATTTAAGTTGATGAGAAACCCTTTCTGGACGAAGGAATCAGGCTTCATAGTGGAAAATTTGTTGATAAATCCATTATTGAAAGACTGCTCTCAATATACAACAGTGAGTTGTAATTATGTCCTAAATCGTCACAAATTTACCTTAGTGTCAAGGGCAGAGAACGTCAAAGGGTTTATTGAACCATACAGATTTTTTTTTCAAATACAACTGCTAAAACCATTCGTACTTAATGCTGGAGGAAGCGGAAGCAGCAAACATTTTTCAACTTACGAATGATGCGTTTGGCACCCTGAACGCCAAATGAGTAAACAAGAACGCATTATAGTTTGGTTACGTGATAAACAAGAATGTACAGGAAAAGAAGTGTAAGTAATGTGTACTCGTCTGGGAAAAAATGCGTGCAGGCAGTAAAAATAGTTTGCTTCCGTTTCAGAAAGGAATAATGACCACAATCGGACTGTTTACAGACCTGCACCACCTTTAGATCAAATATATTTTAACAGCATGACTAAACCAATACGCACGGAGAATTATTTCTCACATATAAGAGGCATCGGTCATTTTCATTTGTATCCCTCTCCAACGGAGGTTAGACATCGATTGCGGCTGCTACTCTTGGTCAGAATGCAAATAATATTCCTCTGTCAAATGAAACTTCAAAAATGTTCAAATGTTTGTAGAACTTATGGGACTTAACTACGGGGTTATCAGTCCCTAAGCTTACAAACTACTTATGAACTAGCTAAGACTAAGAACGGCACAAATATCCATGCCCTAGGGGGGATTCGAACCTCCGACTGTAGTGGCCGTGCAGACCGTGACTGGAGCTCCTCAGTCCCCTCGGCCACCGCGGCCGGCAATGAAACTTCAGTGGAGGCAGATGACAGTGACGGATTTTTGAAGTCTCATCTGTTCAAAGAGATTTGCCTGATATGAACGAGGCATTAGAAATGATCGATGGTGAAAGAGAGCTGCAAAGTATTAACTTCACTGTTCAAACTGTACCACAAGAATCTGCTGTCAAAGTGGGACTTGACTGCTCTGTAGAAGGATTTCGGTATCTGGCTGGCTGCATCGCATCCCATATCGTGCAAAGAATACGGACAACACTCAGGAAACACCTTCTAATGATATTTATGTCCTCCAACAGATCCTGGACATTTAGTTGGATTGAAGTACTGACTCGCGGTGGGCTTACAGCACCGACAGATGCGTGGCGTGACAAAGTGTCTTAGTTTGAACTGATTATCAATAAATTTAACGGTTTGGATACTATTTCTAAGGAAAAATTATTTAAAAACAATCTGTGCCTCTATCAAAGCTAAACAGCCAGACTTTTCCCTGGACATTTGAAAACTTTATGTCTGAACTTTACTGTTCATTCGCATGAGATTTCTCAACTAAAAACGCAAAAAGCAGCAGCAGCACAAGAGAGGAAATCACGGCAGTGGCACTCTTCATACGCCACAAACATCTAAACAGGTAAATCAACTGTTTAAAATCTTTTTATGATAACGTATGGAAGTCAAAAGTTGTTATTTGTATTTGCAAGTGTCTTGCTCGCTTGCCACTGCCTCGCTTTGCTTCTATGGTGACGTCACAGTGCCAGCCAATCGCAGCACTCCTGGCTTCGGGCCCAACCTTTCTTTTAATAGCCTTGTTCCACAGCACAACGTCACCGCCTTGGTTTCGCGACCCTTTTCCTCAACAATAGCTTGGCCCACCATGTCTACAGTCAAATGTACAAATGTTTGTAAATCTATCAGACCAAACAGCGTGGTCATCAGTCTGTAGCTTACAAACTACTTAAACTAAGGTAAACTAACCTAAGAACAAACACTCACGCCAATGCCCCAGGAAGGACTCGAACCTCCGACGGCGAGCAACCGCGCGCTCCGCAGCGAGGCGCCTTAGACCGCTCGGCTACTCCACCGCGGCTGTCTACAGTCACTTGACGGTGTAACGTAAATCAAACATACAGGATAACGCTATCAAAAGATGGCCATTTTCTTACAACTCATTGAAATTAATTGTCAGCTGATGGAAATGTTGATCACTTGCATCATAGATCTGTAGGCACCGGTTTTTGTCTTCTATGGACCACACACAGTTGGATTACACCCGAGTTCCTTACGTCAAAAGACCTGATTAGGATTTCAATTATCACAGAAAACAATAGCTTAATAAAAATGAACTAAACGTTTTCTGCTTAAGGTATTCTACTATTTATTTCAAATGAAAACCCCTGACATTTCTGATACATTACGATTACAGCTGTATTGACACTAATACAAAAAAGCCACGACCGTTTTCATGAGCCGTACTCAAATGATCACGTTAAATACTGGCCAAAATAATGCTGAAACCATACCAAGTGTTCACTTCGGATATACAACGTTATACATGGTCAGAAACAGCAGGGCCATCAATCTTAGACAACGGTTTATTAAATGTGACCCTGATAATACTAAAAGTAGTTCTTTACTCTTATTTTATACCAAAGACAGAGCGTCAGAGAAAGAATCGAAGGTCTTCCTTTGAACTATTCGGGCATTTGAACAATTACGTGTAAATATTGAATGTTTGAAATGTTCAAATATGTGTATAACTCAGAGACTTAACTGCGGGGTCATCAGTCCCTAAAATTACAAACTAATAATGAACTACCTTATACTAAAGACTCGCGCACCGCAGCATAGCACCTCAATGCGCTCGGCCGCTCCCTCGTGGCGTAACAGATTCTATGTAGTTTCCTGATATATGTATAAATTTTAATTTAATTGCTACATTCTATCCTGAGAGAACTCAGCCGCGGTGGAGTAGCCGAGCGGTCTAAAGCGTCTCGCTGCGGAGCGCACGGTTGCTCGCCGTGGAGGTTCGAGTCCTCCCTGGGGCATGGGTGTGTGTGTGGTCTTTAGGTTAGTTTACCTTAGTTTAAGTAGTTTGTAAGCTACGGACTGATGACCACGCAGTTTGGTCCGATTGATTTACAAACATTTGAACATTTTTTTAGAGAACTGAGTTCCGAGTAATTTCCTCATTATGTGGGTCCGCTGATGCAGACAGGATCAGAACCTTTGCATACTGAAGGATGAGGGAAGGTTGGGACTTTAAACCTTGCACATGACCCGTCATAAGGAACCACAAACATATTTAATATCCTTGTAACACGTTGATGGGCATTAAATTAAGCACACTGGCTAGGTTAATAGTGACTTGTACTGCAAAGAAGCTTAATTATAAATGAGATTGAAATTAAACGCTAATGTATTAAAATACAGAAACAATCAAGAACGTAAAAAACAACTGGTTAAAATCTTTCGATAGATTCAAAAACGACAACTTCGTTAAATATGCCAGAGTTACACCTTATAACAATCAGTTAAATTAAATACACAATAAATGACGAGACAAGGAGCATACACGACAGCTGTGTACAATCACTTGCTCCAAAATGACCATTTGAATTGACTATATTATTTAACCACTGATAATACCACACAATAAGGGAAAAGATACAAAAAAAAAAAAAAAAAAAAAAAAAAAAAAGGCTGGGAAGTGGGAGGGAGGGGTATCTCAGCGACGATGAGGATACCTCAGCGGGATTGTCTTAGAATATAGTAATTACTAAAATTGTTACCATGCACCTGCAGTGAGACAGTAATAGCTGCTAAACTATTTATTTTGATCAGATAACAAATGTGAAATAGTGTTACTGTGTAGCATTCAAGAATAATGTATTTTGTATCCCATCCTCGTCGCCTTTTTGTGTCCCATCCTCGTCGCCACTTTTGTGTATCGTTTCCGCCGGTTGTCGTAGGTGTCGGTGGCCGAGTAGAAAGAGACCGACACAGGAATAAAGGATGCACACTTGTGCAGATAGGGAGGTGACCAGCCAGTGGGACAGCAGAAACTAGAACACTAGGCTAAATTAGAACAAGATATATATATTTCGTGGAGTCTTGGTAATACTTTTACACAGTTCTTGACTGCAGAATGCTGATACATAGTTTAGATAGAGGCCTGTCTATTAATGATTACTAGTGCCTATCTCTGATTCCCAAGTGAACGATGCAGCAGTCGTGGCCACGGGCGGAGTTGTAGCAGAGGGCGCTCGTGGCTGACGTCGTAAGAACGCCGCGCCGTGCGTGCATGGCGGCGCGCGGCGAAAGTACGTGCGACACCACAATGTAAATCTAAGCATAGTTAATGTTCGTTAGATTCTATTAACATTTTAAAATTCCAGAGCAAAAACATCGGCCTGTTATCATTATTTACATTTGTAGATACAGTGCTAATTTGACATATCGATCAAAGACTAGACAGATAACTCCACCTTATATCCAACATTACAGTACCAACGTCGTGACGGTGAGTAAATCACAGAGACGAAATTGTATGAAAATGGGCAAAGCATCAACGAAGATTGTGAAAAAGTCCATAATTTTGTGAGCCTATCTGATGTACACTCTAGATAATTACTTCATCACCAAAAGGAGTAGGAAGTAAATGTACGCAGGTGTATTAGTAGAGAATATCACAGCACGTGGCGTGACGTCGTAGCGGATCTGCAGTGTCCCGCTAACTGTGCCGGCTTACAAGTTGGTGTAATCAGTTTAGAGCGAGGGCTGGGCTGTGAGAAGCCGCGTTAAGCCTGTCAGCCCCGGAGTTTGAGTGGCGGGCTGGCGCGCGTGTTCAAGATCTCCGCGGTGTGGTTGGCGCGCCGTGGACGCAGGGGGTATCGATTGTGGGCGGCGGCCACACCTCCTGGACCACGCGGGGCGCCGCGCACCCACACCACTCCAGCCTCCTCTCTCAACTCCTACTTGTCTAACTGCATGGCCACCCGAACTCTCAAATCATCAGCATTTGGCCGAGGGGACTGCGGCGCGCCAGTCACGTTCTGCACGGCCACTACGGTCGTGGGTTCGAATCCCCCCTCGGGCATGGATATTTATGCGTCCTTAGTGTTAGCTAGTTCATAAGTAGTTTGTAAGTTTAGGGACTGATGACCCCGTAGTTAAGTCCCATAACTATACAAACATTTGAACATTATTTTTAGTTCCTTCAGCTTATTTATTTATTTGTTTAGCCTGATCAGATTAGGGCCATCAGGCCCTCTTTTACATCGGACCAGGGTTTTACACATACAGTATTTCTTTACATGTGAGTTACCTATAACATAACAATGATTTTACAGATAAACAATTAATAACATAATTTATACAAGTTGATTACATGTGAAAGGATGTAAATAAAAGGTATTGACTTAATTATAATAGGATTAATACTAGTAGTACCACTGAGACACCTTCTGCTGCTGTTGGTGTAATAAAAGAAGTAACAACATTGATATTAGCAAGATATAAGATGTACTTTTGAATATATATCGACTAGTTAAGACATGGCGAATTCTGACAGAAGGAAGTTAAGAAAGCTGTACCTGGCGAGAACAATGGCAGTAGGTGAATATCTGGGAGGAGGAATGGATGTGATGTACCTGGACTGTAGGGTATAAAGACTGACGTAATTATTGCTTTAGTAGATAGTCCATTAACTGTCGTTTGAAGCTGGCAGTGTTATTCAGTTCTCTGATATACTGAGGTAGATTGTTCCAGAGCCTGGTTCCTGCTACTGAAAAGGATTTTGAGAAACCGGCTGAGTGATGGATAGGGACAGAAAGGGTTTTGCTCTGACAGGAATGAGTAGTTCTGTTATGTTGATCAGATAAGAGTGTTAAGGTCGAGGAAAGATATGAGGGACAGTGTACGTTGATAAGAGACTAAGGAAACAGAGTGTATGAAAATCTCTGCGCTTGTCAGCACGGAACCGGGATAGTTGCTTATAAGATGGTGAAATGTGATCAAAGAGACGGATGTTACATATATATCAAACGCAGGCATTCATGATAAGTTCCAGACGTCGTGAGCTTTCCCAAGAAAGACCTTGCAAGATAACATCACTGTAATCAATAATTGGAATTACAAGTGTTTGTATAAGTTTCTTTTTAAGATCGAGGGGGAAAAACTTCTTATATCTCTGTAGGGCATGAAGAGATGCTGATGCCTTCCTACACAAGGCGGCTGTATGCTCAGCCCAATTTAGTTTGTCGTCTATTATCACTCCCAGACTTTTTGCCAAGGACGAAAAATAGATAGGTGGGTCATTTAATATTAATGATGGTTGAGATTCGCGGTATTTGTGGTTAATGAGCCTAGGATGACCTGCCAGAATCGCTTGTGTTTTACTTGGATTGGGCTTTAATCCTATATTATGTGCCCACTTTGATAGTGCACATAGGTCAGAATTAAAGTTTTCGATTGTTGTCTTCAGGTTTTTTGGTTTTGCGCTTAAATACAACTGGAGGTCATCGGCATACATGTGGTAGCTTAATAAACATTTGAACATTTTCATCAACATTAACGTCGGTTGGCAGCAGGCTTTTGGAACTTATACTTCAAAGAGAGCGACCTATTGGATCACAGTGAACACGGATTCAGGAAGTATCGTTCCTAGTGAAACACAACTACCTTTTTACTCGCATGAAGTGACGAGTGCTATCGACGAGGGATCTCAAATGGATTCCATATTTCTAAATTTCAGGAAGTCTTTTGACACTGTACCTCACAAGTGGCTTCTAATCAAATTTCGTGCGATTGGATTATCGATTTTCTGTTGGAAAGGACATTATCCGGCCGTGGTGTCAAAGCGCTCTGCGGCGCTCCAGTCACGGTCCGCAAGGCCACTACGGTCGGGGGTTTGAATCCCCCCACGGGCATGGATATTTGTTCCGTCCTTAGTCTTAGCCAGTTCATAAGTAGTTTGTAAGTTTAGAGACTGATGACCCCGTAGTTAAGTCCCATAAGCTATACAAACATTTGAACATTTGAAAGGACATTGAGAAACAATGGTTTATCTCTAACAGGAAATGCTGTTTATCTCCAATATGACAATTTACTCGGAAACGAGTACACCTAGTACCGGGTGATCACAAAGTCAGTATAAATTTGAAAACTTAATAAATCACGGAATGGCCTTGTAACATCACCTAACGTGACATTGTCATGTAGTTACTGCGAACAGCTGAAAGCCGTTACTTTTCCCGATGACATGCAACTCTACTATATGAATATATGATGATGACATCTCTCGGGTAAAATATTCTGGAGGTACAGTAATACCCCAATCGGATCTCCGGGCGGGGACTACTCAGGAATATAATCAGGAAAGACAACATTGGCATTTTACGGATCGGAACGTGAAATGTTAGATCTCTTAATCGGGTAGGGAAGTTAGAAAATTTGAAAAGGGAAATGGATAGGCTGAAGTTAGATGTAGTGGGGATTACTGAAGTTCGGTGGGAAGAGGAACAGGATTTCTGGTCGGACGTATACACGCTTATAATTACAAAATCAGTTGGAGTTAGGAGTAAGTCTAATAATGAATAAGACAAACAGGAATTTGCGTAAACTACTACGAGCAGCGCAGTGGTCGCATTGGCGTAGTCAAGACAAATACGGAGCCAACACCAACGACAGTAGCATAAGTTTGCGCATTAGCTCTGCTGATGATGAGGAGATAGAAGAAATGAATGAGAAAAAAATGTTTACACAGTTAAGGGAGAGGAAAACTTAATTGTGATGAGAGATAGGAATTCGATGGTATGAAAAGAAAGGGCACGGAAAAAAGTAGGTAAATATGGACTGCTGTCCAACCAGACATGTGTACTGTGGTGCTGTGTATTTTATGTAAATGTATAATTTTTAACTTTGACCAGATACCTATTTTATTTCTGTCTACCCACCAGTACAGCTACCAGTTTTACTGTGGAGCATTGTTATAATCAGTTTTTGTCAAGGGGACCAGATGATGACACCATAGAGTGTCGACACCAGGCGTAGTGAGTAAATAGAATAAAAGATTTGCGATCTTAGCATCTGTCTTTCCATTTATAAAATATGATCGCTCCCTAAGTTGAGTAAATTATGTAATTGTAAAGTAATAAATAAGGTACTGTAGAGGTGTCAAACTGTTCAGCCTGTGAAACGAAAGATATTGTTGCTGCTGAATACGCATTCCGTTATACCCCGAGAAATCTTCAACCGTGAAAGTTGTTAAAAGAACTATAAAATAAACTTTGGTAATATTTCTGACATCTTACGATATGAAATGCGCCGATAGTTGGAATCCGTCATTAAGATCTCCTTTCTGACGACTGACATCCGTCGCAAGAAGAATTTTCACTTTCCGAAATACTTTTACTTAATGCTATTACGGATCAATCGTCACCACAGGTATCAACCAGAAAGAAACAGTAGTTACATTCAGACCAGTATTTCCACTGAACTCGGACAAAGTATGTCAGTTTGAACGGATTTTCGAAACACACGTTTTATCGAAGTACAGTGCAAGCCTAAGACCGTCCGTTATAGAACATTCTGAATGGTTAACTAAGGGATCGATGAGGACGAATAACGGAGGTTTCTGAGCTACATAAAATCTGTTTGTTGAAATCAAGATATTCTGTAGATTACTGTTGTCATTTGTATCCTTTTCTTAGAGAATAGAATGACTCATTTACCTGTAAAGATGATGTTGAAATCAGATCCTACAATAAACTTGTAAGTTCCACTCACCTCCGCTCTTAGTTGATGAATTCGCACAGAATTCATCGTTATAAATAGCTTCTTCACCATTGGCCAAGACATTTTTTCGAAATCTTACACGAAGGTCAATGCTCCTGCATTTCCTTCCCTGCCAAACAGACATTGGGCCTTTCTATAACACACCAACAAAATTTGAACACACGATTGCGCACAGAGACACTGAATATGCAGCTGGTTTTTACATTCAGCCACAAATATTTTTGTGGAAACGTAAAAAAAAGCTACTAGATAAGCGAATTACAGCGCTAAGTGCCTGTTAACTGCAGTATGAGCGCGTAACTTTCAGGGGACTCATTTCGTGCCAGCCAGTTTACCACGTCCATTAACGTTCTCTCCTAGGAATTAGAATCCGGCTTCCGTGGGGGCAACACTATTGATTACGTTCTGAATTATTCTCCGTTTGGCCTGGATTCAAAATAAATAGGTTTTCTCAGGTCTACTGTGGCTTCTACGAGAATCTAACCTGTCATAGGTACACAATGGGTGTCAAGCGCTGCTTCCTCACACCCTACGTCACACCTCACCAGCTCCAACAATACTTCCCAATACACTATCCTTGCATGATCTTACTCCCCCACTTGTCAGTTTCACTTTTTAATACAGACAACTATGGAGCATCTATGAATATTTTAACGAATCTTCTTATATATTAAATGAATCTATAGATTAATAGAACTACCCGGTCGATTTCCGTAATTTTTGTTTCAAATTAAATTTATTCGTCATCAAGTATCAAAATTTATATATCTCTCGCCTTTCTATCTCTATACTCAAACGCGTTTTCCTTCTGTGTAGCTCTGATTGGAATCTCCCTGTTGTAAAACTAAAGTCAGTCGCTCAGTTTTGCTTTAAACGAAAGGTATTCATTCGAAGATTTGTCATCAAGTATCAGAATTAAGACCCTCCATCCTTTATTTTTATTCAAAAGCGATATCCTTCTTTCCTTGGATTGAATATTTTAAACGGTTTCCTTTACGATATCTCCTGTTCTAATTAAGGTACGCAGTCCTTTTTGACCTAAAAACACTCAGCGGATCAAGCTTTTTCATTTGCGCTGATTGCTTTGCATTGATTGATTTGCATTGATTGATTCTGAAGAAAGCTATGCGGTACGAAGTATTAGCGCGGACCCTCTTGTATATTCTTCCAATTACGACGAATGTGCTTAATCATTTTCATTGCTTCTGTGTATGTATTAACGATGGAACACTTATAATTTAAGATGTCACACTTGTCGCTATCTGCCTGCCTCTTGTATTGATGGCAGTGTTCTTTGTCACCATGTAAACCCTTACCCTCTTGCAAACTGTGTTTGTAGCGTAAACGTGGCGAGTGCTGTCTCGTACAGTGCCTTCCTCCAGGACACACTGTCACCATCAAAGGTGTTTTGGTCTGTGTTCTGATAAACTATAACTCCACCTATGCTATTTTGAGGGGGATCGCTAAAAACCAAAAAGTAGATGGAAACTACTGACACCCCCGCCCCTCCCCCGGTTTTTCACGGTTAGCACTTACTACTGTAACCAGGTAACTTATAGTGCATAGACGGAGAAGATCGTTTGACGAGGTTAAGCAGATATATGTGTAGGAGTAGTAACTTGGCACGTCCAAGGGTTAAAAAAACGCTTGTATTTAACGATAATGGGAAATTTATTTCGTTTATTAATTCAACTTAAGGGCAATAGTTATATAATGTTTTCTGTATTTCTATTTGGAGTAAAAATGTATCAAATTTGTGATGCGTCAACTACGAAGCAATCTACATACGACTGAGTGTGAAAAAGCATGAATGTTCCAAATTTAAGTCACCAATTATCAACGATCGGCCTTTTGTTTTTGGTGTAGGGAAGGCACGCAGAGGAAACTGGAGTCACTTGAAAGCTATTTGTTCGTTTTTGGAAAGCTTCAGTATGCCTGAAATCAGTAGGTTTTCGCCTTCGCATCTCCCGTTGATGATTGTTACCTCGATTAAAATTTGCTCTCAATATTTTGATGGCCAATCTGGTTTCCTTATAAAACTGGAGTAGTTGTGAATGACCAACACCAGAGGTCCAATTATTTTTTCTTTACCGAGTTTTAAAACCTCCACCTGTGGCAAGCTGTTAGCGACCTCGGCGCCGCTTTACAGCAGAGTGGCTTACATTGCTGAAGATACAAATACATGAACATGGAGGCCATAAAAGGAGACAATGGTACATTTAATGGAGACAAAATCGGTAAATATGAACTTTAACAACGCAGCACATAAAACAAAAGGATTGAAACGTTTGAAACGGTGGCTAAAATTCAATGAGTGTTGAAAACAACACGTAGACTGCGATGAAGAACGGGGACACTTTTTAAAATACACACGCAATACTGGTTCCCTCAGTGATGGCGGTTGCGGTCACTAAAAATACCATAGCACAACACTGACCTCTATAGAATCACGCGGGTTGAAATGGAGAACACACAACGCAAATGGTGACAGAAAGGAAAAGTGCGGGCGGAGGGGCGGGAGAAGCAGAGAGCGTGGGTTAGTTGGGAGGGAAGAGGCGTAGGAACTCTACGGGAGAGGGATGGGAGGGGGAAGGCCAAGCGTGGAAGAAGGAGGGGCGGGAGGGAGAAGAGGCGCGTCATATATGGGTAGGGATATCAGGACGAAGGGCGTCATCCTGGAGAGGGAGGTGGCGAAAGGTAACCTCTTAATGGATGTGCAGAGTGTATAGGGAGGGAGGGATACATTGGTATAGTCGTGGTAGAAGCCCGGAATTTAAAAGGCGAGGATACGCCAGGGACTGCGGCAGATTATTACTGCGCACTGGGACGCAGTGCTGCGGTGCGATCAGCCGTTCGCCGTCGGGGATTCGAGGTCCCTCTTGGGCATGAGTGTTTGTGTTGTCCTTAACCAATCAGTAACGTCAGATGGATTCATACATTTGAACTTTTAGACACAAATAGATGACGGAATTCTGTCTTGCGGGATACATACAGGATGCGGATATGTTCGAGGAATTTGAGGAGGTGCAGGAAATGTGTGTGATCTTAAAGGATCTGCGTAGGGGACGCGGTAAGAGAGGCGGAAACTGTGGCGCTCCAGAATTTGAAGGGAGTTGTAATAGGTGGGGAGGCAGATATCAAGATGGGATGGACGCTGCAGAGGACAGAACGCGTTAAGGAGTGGTACATGTAGAGCATGGTGGAGTTGTAGTAGGTTGAGGCGGGAGAGGGCTTTTTCACTGACGGACTTCAGGTGGGGAGCGGTCACGGGTCTGGCAGAGGTATTTTAGTGTGGAAGTTTGAGGGATGGGATGGTCATGGAATGTAAGGTAAAGGTCATGGGGGCGGAAGGAGCGGGTAGTACGACCTATGAATATCACCTGGGATTTGGTGCAAGCGATCCAACCTTCATTCTGAGTGGTTCCTACGAGATCAAAAGCTCATTTTGTTACTAATAGCTGATAATAACAGGACACGGAATGTTCCTTTAATTTCTTAGTGGTATTCTAATTGGAAAATTCACCACCATATTCAGTGACTGCAAAATAAGGAAATGAATTAATTAAAAACAACAAGTTCTCAGTTTGTATCGTGCCATTCTTCTGTTGCTTCGAGCGCTAACGTTGCTTTTGCGACGCTTTTTTTTCTCCGCTAGGTGCGTTACTGTCATTCAAATTGCCTGACCTACAGTTGTACGTGTACTGATTCATAAGGACATATATTAGTGCATAAGTATTGATTAAACACACTGAGGATTGTGTAAGCATGGTATTCATTGTATTGAAACGTATCACTTAGCATATAAAAACCAATAAAATAATTTTCTGAAATGTAGCAAAGATTAAAAGTCAAGGAGTAAATAAATGGCTTTTCAATAGAGTAATTAATGTTCATATTTCGCGATATACCCAGAAAATCAAAAAAATTAAAATCATTGCACAAAACCTTCACAGGATCACAATCGAGGCTCATCTTAAGATTTCCTGATTTCATCAAAATTGTTTCAGGCGCTTGGTGTCTATAGGAAACATATATACATACATTCTCAAATCCCTGATACAGATATAGATTACGGTTAATATACTCCCAGAAACGATACTAGTCTAATGCCATATGTACTACGGGCACTGCTATAATGCAGTAATATTTAAGAGACACCACCCTCATGAACCACAGACATTCCGAGTGGGGTGGTCTACGTGCCCCAAAGATACAGATAGCCGTAGCGCAGGTGCAACCATTGAAGAAGGGTATCTGCGGATAGGTCAGACAAACGTGTGGTTCCTGAAGAAAGGTAGCAGCCTTTTCAGTAGTTACAGGGACAATAGTCTGGATGATTGACTGAGATGGCCTTTTACTTAAAACGGTTGAAAGCAAGGGTAACTACAGTCGTTACTTCTCCAAAGGAAATGCAGCTCTACTTTACGAATATAACATGATGGCGTCTTCTAGGGTAAAATGTTATTGAGGTAAAATAGTCCTCCATTAGAGTAATGAATGATCTGAGTTGAAACAAGGCCCCTTGAGTAGATGATATTCCTTCTGAACTGCTAATATGGTTATGAGAGTCAGTCATGAAAAATTGCTCCACGTGGTATGCAAGGTGTATGAGAAAGGGGAAATACCCTCCAACTTCAACAAAAGTTTAATAATTTCAATTTCAAAGAAAACAAGTGCAAACAATTGCGAAAATTACATAACTCTCAGTTCAATAAGTCGTCGCAAAACAAGAATTATTTACAGAAGAATGGAAAAAATCTTCGAACCCGACCTTGGGAAAGACGTTTGGCCTTAGGAAAGATGTAGGAACACGAGAGGTAACACTCACATTACGACTTATGTCAGCTGATAGGTTAAGGAAAGGCAAACCTATGTTTTTAGCATTTGTAGATATGGACAAAGCTTTTGTCAATGTTGTCTAGAATAGACTCTTTCCTATTCCAAAGGTAGCAGGATTAAAATATATGGAGCGGACAGTTTTATTCAACTTGTACAAAAACCAGACAGCAGTTATTGGAAACGAAAAGCATGAATGATTCGCAGTGGTTGGGAAGTGAGGTTTGTAGCCTTTCCCCAGTGTTTTTCAGTCTGTAAATTAAGCAAGCTGTGAAGGAATGCATGGTTTAGATTTAGAGAGGGGTTTAAGGGTCAGGGAGAAGAAATTAAAACTCTGTGGTTTTCGCATGACGTATTATTAATTCTGCCAGGGACAGCAAAGGACTTGGAAGAGCAACAGAATGGAATGGACAGTTCCTTGAAAGGAGAGTATTAGATGAACAAAACAATGGTAATGCAATATATGGTCAAAACATCTGACGATGGTGAAGGAAGTAGATTAGGTAATGAGACAATAAAAGTAGTAAACGAGTTTTGTTATTTTGGTGGCAAAATAACTTCTTATGGCCGAAGTAATAAAAGTGTAAAATGCAGACTGGCTATGGGACGAAACCCGTTTCTGAATGAGTGAGATTTGTTGACATCCAGTTTTAATTGAAATGTTGGGTAGTACTTTCTGAAATCATTTGTCTAGATTGTAGCAATATATGAGAGTGCAATGTGGGTTTTAAGGACCTGAGACAAAAAGAAGAAGGAAACGTTTGAAATGTGTTGCTACAAACGAAGATGAGATTGGTCAAACACGTAGCTAATAAAGATGTACTGAAAAAAATATGGTGGAAAAGGAGATTATAGCGTATCCTGAGTAAGAGAAGGGATAGGTTTGTGGGGCACATTCTGAGTCATCAAGGAATCGTCAACTTAGAAGTTAGCGCGGGGGATAAAAATCTTTGGCGGAAAACGAGAGACGAATGCATTAAGAGGTTCGGAAGGATGTAGGTTGTCATTCTTATTCGGAGATGAAGCGTGTTTCAAAGGACAGATCGTAGAGAGTTGCATTAAAACAGTCTGCGGTCTGAGCACCACAACAACAACTACAGAAAACACTTTTATTCTCCACCACTATAGACAAGCATGAGTAAACCTAGATGATGGCAGTCACTTGTATTACAGTAGCTTTATAATATGTCTTAATTTTCAACAGCACCGCTGTGTAGACTTTGGAGTGCAGCTCTTACAGAACCCTACTCCCTACTCTCAGAGCTGAGATATTGCGGCCGCTAGTATACACACAGAAACTTGCCCCGGCAGTGCTCAGCCTGTGTTGTGGTAGCACTGCGCCGCCGCCCTCGGGTCCACTGCGGCAGTACTTGCGCCCTGCTCCTCGCCATGAGGAGTTGGTAGCACAAAGGCCAGCAGTGGAGCGCCAAGGATAATACAGCCCTCCAACTTGTTCCGTGGCTGCTGGCCTCTCAAGAGGCCCCCCTTATTGTCCTGGCTGACCACTGCTCCGCGCGCCGATGACAGTACAGGGAAAAATTCCCCTTGGAATTTATCGTTAATGTTGTTCCTATTCCACATTATTACTACAGTTTGCAACCGAAAAAAGAAAATTTAATTATTTAAATTTATTATGAACTTCATTATTTAATGGAAAAGAAAGAGACGACAAAGCACATGTTTCTAATTACTTCAATTTCACAAAGTTTAGTGAATGGTAATTGGATCAACATCTCGTCCCCTCTCTCTTTTTCAATCTCTGTTGTAAGGAGTCAAGTCTGCGTCCATTATAGCCAAGAAAGCAAGACAAATATCCAGGAAGGTGAAAAAGAAGCTGGAAGACCTACTAGAGGCCACAGAATGGCCATCATATGCGGCAGGAGAGTTTTAATTAACTGTAGAAAGTTTCAAAAGTTTTTCCTTTGAAGTCAATTTGAAAAAATATTTGTAAAGCTTATGGGACTTACTACGGGGTCATCAGTCTCTAAACTTACAAACTACTTATGAACTACCTAATACTAAGGACGGCGCAAATATCCATGCACGAGGGGTGATTCGAACCCCCGACCTTAGTGGCCGTGCAGACCGTGAGTGGAGCGCCTCAGTCCCCTCGGCCACCGCGGCCGGCTGAAGTCAAATCCTCGCAACTTAAGGTTTTCAGTACATAGGCCCCATTATATCAGAAACTATCATAGAAGAATGAATGAAATTTTCAGAGACTCTACATAACACAAAAATCACCTTTCGTACTACATGAATTATTATTCCCCCTTTAGGAAGTCACAAAAAATAATAAATAAATAAATAAATAAAAATAGTAATAATAATAATATTTTTTTCAGAAAAAACATAATATTTTTGTAAATAAATTTAAAAAAATTCTTAAAAACTATAAAACGGATAAACCAGATTTTAGTACGGTTGTCTCTATTAGCATCATGTAACATACGGTAAAATAATAAGGTCCTGCATCAAATTGGTTTTTCAGATTTAGGTCAAAGCTTGCCTAAATTAACATGGGTTAGATAGGTAGAGTGTAGCCCCCTTAAAACAGAGAAACACAAAAAAAGCTCTTGAAGACTTCATGCAGAGCTATGTAAAATATTTAACCATAAAAGATGACGTACACTATCACTGTACATAAACGAGTTTCGAGAAATAAACCAATTGTAAAGTTAAACTATAAGAAAAACACTAACACGCAATGCCAATGAAACAAAGGAAAATAAAGCAGTATTGTTAAAGTTAATTTTTGCTATAAAACAAAATACAATTGTATAAATAGTAGTTAAAACCATATAGAAAATAAGAAACTCTAAAATTGTTAGGAATGGCAGAATGATAATTTTCAATTAGTAATTTTTGCCTGTTTTTGTTAGTGTTTTCCTCGGCATTAACAAAATCCCATACAAAAATTTTGTCACAAGGCGAGGGATATGTAATGAGTCAAGTTTTCCTCGCTGTCATTTCCTGCAGATTCCGCCCTCGAAATCACATTCTGCTCGTCAAGATGAATCTTTTGTATGGAACTCATTGTTCCTTGGGGCGATCTAAATCAACTTACACAGGTTTCCAGCGAAGATCGCGTTTTTTTTATTTATGGATGACCGGTTTCGATGTTCTCAGACGTCATCTTCTCCTATATTTCATATTCTCATATCTAATGTTCTTTTTACCTATATTGTAAGTAGTCACCAGCGTTGTATAGAACCGGTTGCCAGCGATGTGGAAGGCATTGTTCGAAATGAGCAGTCTACTGCCTGTCAAATCTCTGGAAAAATTCTGAAGCGACTACCGCAGGATCAAATCAAAGTCACAGGGGTTTAAGTCTGGGGAGTATGGTATGATGGTACAGTATTTCCCAGTCCCAACGACCGAACATGCAGCCCGAGCATTCTCGTGTAAAATGATGTGTGGGTTGGGCAGGAAGTGCTGCGGCCTCTTGAGACCTTTCGTGTTGAACGACCTCTGGCACAAAAATCTTCATCCAACTCCGTTGTTCCTGTTTAGAAAACATAATGACACCGTTACGTTGGATCGTTCGCTCACAAGTGACTGTGTTTCCCTCGATTGTGGGACAGGAGAGTACATTTTATCTGGAGGTAACGTAGACATGTCAGCAACGTGTGATATCAACGACAATAGTAGATTCCATTGCATAGTATCTCCACAGCAGTGTTGCCACTATATAAGTTCCAATCCTCGTATATATTATATATTGTAGATATAAGTATATACCGTCCTCCCTCCATCAGAAAGCAACGTCGTGTCAAAATTCCAAAGTCGGTAGGGTAAAAAATACATTCTTATTAATTTAAATTTTTACCTGTATCCTTGACGACTGTGAGAAACGTTATATTAACCACTGTTACACATATTTTGAGGACTCATTTTATAAATATGATTCTTCGCGAAGCCTATGAGATTCATCCTCTCTCTATCCCAACACCCCCAAGCTTTTATATGTTTGATTGTTCTCGTTAAATACGAATCTACAACGAAACCATCTCAGACAAGTAAAGTGTTAGAAAGAATCCATATAATGCTGCGTTGCTGCTATATATCCTTCTATCAGCATTACAGTGACATATCTGCAAAACTGCTGTTGTTGTGGCCTTCAGTCCGGAGACTGGTTTGATGCATCTCTCCACAATACCCTATCCTGAGCAAGCCTCTTCATCTCCACATAAGAACGGCAACCTACATCTGTCTGAATCTGCTTACTGTATCCATCTCTTGGTCTTCCTCTGCGGTTTTTACCCCACACACTTCCCTCCAACGCTAAATTCACAATTCCTTGATGTCTAAGAATGTGTCCTACCAATCTATCCCTTCTTTTAGTCAAGGTATGCCAGAAATTTCTTTTATCCACAATTCTGTTCAGTACCCCCTCATTAGTTAAGCAATCCACCCACCTAATCTTCAGCATTCTTCTGTAGCACCACATTTCAAGAGCCTCAATCCTCTTCCTGTCCGCACTGTTTATCGTCCATGTTTCACACCCATACAAGGCGAAACACTCCATACAAATGCCTTCAGAAAGGACTTCCTTAGGCTTAAATCAATATTCGATATTAATAAATTTCTCTTTTTCTAGAATGCTTTTCTACCCATTGCCATTCTGAATTTTATATCCTCTGTATTGCTTCCATCATTTGTTATTTTACTGCCCGAGTAACAAAACTCTTCTACCTTCTTTATTGCTTCGTTACCTAATCTAATAATTTCAGCATCACCTGATTTTCTTAGACTGCACTCCATTACCCTAATTTTGCTCTTGTTAATCTTCATCTTATATGCACCATTCAGCACACTGTCCATTCCGTTCCATTGCTCTTCCAGGTCCTTTGATGTATCTGACAGAATTACTATGTCGTCGGCAAAACACAATGTTTTTAATTCTTCCCCCTGAACTTTAGTTCCTTCTCCAAATTGGAGAAAGGGTACAACCCTGTCTTACACCCTTTCCAATCACTGCGTCCCTTTCATGCCCTTCAACTCTGACAACCGCTGTCTGGTTTTTGTACAAGTTGTAAATAACCTTACGCTCCCTATATTTTACTCCTGCTTGCTTCAGAACTTGAAAGATTTTATTCCAATCAACATTGTCAAAAGCCTTCTCCAAATCTACAAAGGCTAGAAATGTAGGTTTGCCTTTTCTTAATCTATCTTCTAGGATAAGTCGTAAAGTGAGTATTGCCTCCCGTGTTCCTACATTTCTCCTGACCCCAAACTGATCTTCCCCGAGGTCGGCTTCTACCAGCTTTTCCATCCTTCTGTGAATAATTCGTGTTAATATTTTGCAACCAGTACTTATTAAACTTATGGTTCTGTAGTTTTCACATCTGTCTGCACGTGCTTTCTTTGGAATGGGGATTATAACATTTTTCTTAAAGTTTGAGGGTACTTTACCTGTCTCATACATCTTACACACCAGGTGAAACAATTTTGTCATGGCAGGTTCTCCCAGAGGCTCTGAAAACTAGAGGGACAAATATGAAATGGATGTAGAACATACACAATTGAATGAAGATGTAATTATGCTGGTCAAGAGTATTTTTGTTACAAAGAGTGTGAATGGTGTTCTTAGCTAAGTGGGGTTACTGCACGCGGAAATGTTTTTGGCTATCGTGTTCAGATTTCGTGCGCAGTTACATTTACTTATAAAAATATTCAAAAATCTGTACATCTACAAATCACAATTATGTGCCTGACAGAGGGTCCAACGAAACACCTTTATACTATTTATCTCTCATTCCATTCTCGAACTGCGCGTGGGGTGAAAGGATACCTGGATCTCTCCGTTCGAGCTCTGATTTCTCGTATTTTATTCTGATGATCTTCTCTACATGTGGTAGTGGGAGTCAACAATTTGTTTTCGCATTCGGAGGAGAATGATACCGATTGGAGTCTCGTAAGTAGCCCACGACCCAGCGATAAGCGCCATCGTTGTAATGATTCCCATCCTAGATCCTGTATGAATTCCGAGACGCTGTCTCCCCCGTATCGTAAAAATAAAAAAAACGAGCTGCCCTTTTTTGGTCCCTTTCGATGTCCTCCGTCAAACCCACTTGATAAGGAGCCCACACTGGGAAGCATTACTCCAAAGAAAGAGAACAAGCGTAATGTATTCAGTCTCTTTAGTAGTTCTGATGAATCTTTTAAGGGTTCTGCCAATAAAACGCAGTCTCTGGTTCGCCTTCCCCCCGACATTAGCCGGCCGCGGTGTCCGAGGGGACTGCGGCGCGACAGTCACGTTCTGCGCGGCCACTAAGGTCGGGGGTTCGAAGCCCCCCTCGGCCATAGATATTTGTGCCGTACTTAGTATTAGTTAGTTCATAAGTAGTTAGTAAGTTTAGGGACTGATGACCCTGTAGTTAAGTCCCATAAGCTCTACAAACATTTGAACATTTTTGACCCCCAACATTACCTACATGTTCTTACCAGTTTACGTATGAAGTAATAGTAATTTATACGTATTTTGTGGAGTTTACAGCTTTCACTTTTGACTGATTAATCTTGTAAATAAAGTTTAACGTACTTCTTTTCTTACTGACGTGGACGACTTCACACCTCTCATTATTTACATTCAGTTGCCAATTTTTACATCCTACTGATATCTTATCCACAGTACGCGATTTTTTATGTAAAGGAACATTACTGTCATTCATCTAGCACCTAACAAGTGCAATAAGTTTATTCTATGGATTATATAAACTGAGTTAGCCATCAATACTGGTATCACAACCGAATGGTTTCATAATACTGGAATATTTTATCACGTCAAAATACTATAGAGAGACAGGAGAACGTGCCAATAGGAGAAAAAGTGTATAAAAGGTTGCCAATTGTGCAATTACGTGAAATAAAACCGTGATCCCATCTTAACGATTTGCTGTGGAATATTCAAACGGCACTGGTAGCCCCGAGATCGTGAGAGTTAGTATGCTCATGCGCATGTGAATATGGTATGGTTTAGCGACAAGCGCACGATCAATTCGTCAACAAGCAAAAGTGGCGCATTTGGGGGTGGGTAATCCGCATATACTGATCGGGACGTCTCTTCACTCACAACTGGTCATTATGCGGTGTGAACTGTCTAGATTCCAATGCTTATTAATGATATCCTTCGAGTCTCCGCTTGCAACATCTCTTGGAACAGTTCTCTGCTAACTGTTCAGTGGTCTGGTCTAAAAGTTCACAGTCACTCAACAGGGAGCCTGAAAGTCCTCATTTGTACATGAAGGACTTCATTTTTCCGTGCCTACATCGAATTCTAATATGTATACACCAGATTCTTCTACGTAGATGGAAACCTGATATGGTTTAGGGTCTTCAAGTCCCCAGCAACGTATGCTTGGATTCGTCCTGCCAGGTCAACTTCCACACATCTTCGATCTTGAAAGGCTCCAACTCACGAGCTGTCCAGATTGGTTTCCTTGATTTGAGACGTATGCGGGGTGACTGAGCACAATTTCCGGGCTAGGAAGCTCTTTGGAATACCCCACGTCATTAATCTTTCCCCATTCACGAATCGTTGCTTCTTCTCGTCTCAAATGTGGTGGGGGAGAAAATATTGAGTTCGAAGAGCTAAGGTAGTGGAGTTGTTCTCAGGGCACATATTATTCTCATAGTGTCGTTCAGTTGGACATCCATTCTGACATGCACACTCCTGTAACATTCAGGTGCGCAATATTCAGCCAGAGAATATACGAAAGACGAGGCAGCTGTAGAGAAAGAGTGCGTCAGCTTGTGCCCCCCAAAGACGTTCCAGTTAGTTTGCGGATGCTGTTGTTCCTAGATCTGCTATTGATGTGAGTCCTAAAAGTTAGTGAACGGTCTAGCGTTATTCCAAGATACTTCGGGTGAGAATTGATTTAATTGTTTTCTTGGCTTTTAATAATTTTTAAGCCCTTGTTGAGAGGGAAAGCTTTATCTTGTGTGAGCGCGTCTTCTCTATCCATAGCTCTTTGGTCACGGAATTATCGGTGCGATTTTCCTGGTTGATGCGGTGATTACCGGACGGTAAGTGAGGATGATGCAAATTCTTTGCTGAAATCAGTCACTAAGTAGGTCATCGACAGCATCGATGTTCCGACTCTTCATCAGCTCATGCAGAAATCCGACATTCGTCTGCGCTACATCACCGCTATGTAAGGCAAGCACATCTGACAACATATACCCGACTAGCTGTAGTACGCAAGCCGTTATTTGTAATTAATTTACGTTTTTGTATAAAACAATCTAAAGCGCATATTTGTTGTTTGATTATCAGGTAGTTTCGACCCACTGTTGGGTCATCTTTGAGCAACTTTCTGACATAGCACCTTTGGATCTCACAGCTCTTGCTCCGTTCCACACTATCTTCTAACAACATCCTGAAGATGTACAACATTTGGTCGAAACTAGTTGACAATAAAACAACAAATTTACTCTCTGGAGTGTTTAGATAGAGAATCATAACTCATAAGAACGCTGTTTTTCCAAAGGAATCAAACATGTTTCAAAAAATATTGAATGTGTGTTTTGTTCCACATAATTGAATAACTGTGACCTTGTACGTCGACAGTAGCAGTGGAAGGTGGATTCTACGTATGTAAGCCTCATTATCTTGAGGGACTGGATAAGACGTTTTAGTATTATTTGTGTTAGAAAATGGAGAATATGTTCGCATGCCAAAAATTTTGGTGAGGAAGGTGCAATGAATACTGACGCAGCTGGAACCCCTCTTCTCTGCCCGTCTTTGAAACAGGAACATATTTCCAGAATGAAACTTTCATTCTGCAGCGGAGTGTGCGCTGATATGAAACTTCATGGCAGATTAAAATTGTGAACATATTTGCATAATTTGTACTCAGCAGGGCCATTTTTCAGCTATTGCACACAGGAACGTATTTCACTGTTCAAAGAGACCTCTGTAACTTTGTTTTCACTTCGGTTACAAAATAGCCAGAATAGAGTTCGCTCCCAACTGCCGTGCGTCTCCTATTTCCATAAATTTCCGGAGTCTTATATCGCGAGGTTTAAAGTATTTTTAAAGCTCATAATATACAGGTAACTGTTATTAGCGGTTACTGTTACTAATTTTTTTGCTACTGATGAGCTTATTAAAAATGTAGCATAACTGTTACAATCACATAAGCAGTGCATTGGGTGATGTAATTTAGCTGCAATTCATCTAAACACATACGGAATGCAAATCATTATTAGTTGATTACACAAGAGTGAACGTTTCTAATGAATACATTCCAGCAGCGCTGTGTTACAGAACTCAGATACACGTGAAGTTTGATCATGTTTACGGCACTTTATAAACACGTTACATTGCAATGAATATTCATCCTGCCAGTGAGCTGAGATACCCAGCAGCATATTAATCAACTTCCCTTCGATTTAATTATCGTGTTGTTTATACAAGAGATGCGTCTAAATCCTCTGTAATGGAAAATGTGATGCACGAAACGAACTCAAAATATTCACGTCTTCAAGGTGACCTGACCGTGCGAACCTGCGTAGCTGCTACTTAATCACAGACCACAGCACATTAACATCTGTTTGACGATTAGTACAGCTGAAAATTAAATTTTCTACTCATAGCCAAGCATATATTCAATACAATTCGTAGTATTTGTTTGCAAGACAAATACATTTGTATTGTTGTACCAATTCATAACTAAGTCTTGACGTTTTCCAGTAGTAAATGAAGGCACATTAATAAAATAGCTCCTATACAATAAGGATCGATCTTTTATTATTCTTTAAGGAAAAGAATATATCAGCCAAGATAACATTTATAAACCTTTGTTTACGATGAGCTATTCCTGTATCGCGGAGATAACATATGTTTCATAAATCTTCACCGAGATCAACTGATAGTTTTACCGACATCGGTCATGAAATAAAGGGTCATATAAATGCGAACTTGGTTGAGATTTCTCTTCCTTCAACGTTCATTAGGCCCTGCTCTTGAATTGCGTTCTAAGTTACAACCGTCATCGTTTGACTAAGAGAATTTTCAGTATATCATTTCAGGCAGGGAAAATATTTGATAAAATAGGTTCACAATTGCCTTAGTAAGGATCGTAAAAAATGGTTTTACATAAAATAATGGAACATTCAGTGTAATTATTTTCCACTGCTTACGAGTTAAGCGTGACACATCTTTTATGAGGAGATCCGATAACGAAAATCCACTGGAACGGTAATTTTTTCTTTTTTTCTGTTTAAATATTCATCACGTTAAGTAGGGTTCGCATTCGAAACTTTGTGAATATTTTTATAAATGAGCATTGAATTATCATTAGGTACTTAATTGCTAAGATATCTAATGAAAACACAAATTGAGTAATATTTATAATTATTTACTTGTCGTGATTTTTGTTTTAAACTGAAACCACGAATATTGTTACATACAATATAATAATAATATGAAATAGTAATAATTTAAATTATTTCGTTGAGATCCTTCATTGTTAAAAGAGCATTCATTCCATGTTATTTATAATACGGTTTTATAAAAAAGCATTAACGAATTTTTATTGCAATGTTGTTTCATAAAAATACCTTTGAACTTTTCGAGCGTCTGGTCTATCATGTGAAATTTTGACGGAACTAGAACTGTTAAATTACTGTTCATTACCAACAACAGTTCTTTATTGGTTGTAATTCTTACTCTTGAAATATTATTTTCACCACTTTCACGGAGTGCAAAACAATGGGCTCATTTGCTCTTTTCGGGTTGGAATCATAATTTACGAAATAGCATCATGGCTACAACATACTTTGAGTGACGTGGGGCAGGATGTAACATTTTCCTCAGAGTACAAATTAAACAAAAATCTTTAGTTTTACGACGACGGGGAGGGGGGGGGGCTAGACGCTAGGCTACTGACAAGATGCCCAAAAATGAGAACGCGAAGAAGACAGCATTGTTCAGAACTGTGGGCACACACAACATTTCTACAGTTGTATTGTCGGAAGCCACCGAAAGTAGTCATATTAAGCACTTGTCGGAACCCATCGAAAGCGGTCGACTTCAACTGGAAGCTTTCATGTTAGACGTGGCCCTTTACCTGTTAGGAAAATGGAGTATTATAAGTATTGCGTGATAAATGTTAGTGTATAATTTTGGAAGACGATAACAGTGAAAAAGTAGAAGTGCACTTGACCGCAAAGTGAATGGACAAGGAATACCCAATTATCACAATTTCATCGTCATCCACCAATTCTGTAGTAGACAGCGACCAGTTACAGAGACACGATTCTGAAGTCGCCAGGTTACTTGATTTGAGAAAACCACATCGCAGGACGCAACCCCATGTCACACATTTGCTCTGACGCACGTCTTGCTAATACAAGGCGAGTGTTGCATGTGTAGCCATGTTCTTCCTGACAATTTTTTCCCAGAAATATCAATTACTCTGTGTTCGGTCAGAGAGATGAGCATGGTTCCAAGGTGCAGTTTACAGTCGATGGCAAATATTGTGCCTATACTTGTAACGTGCACTATGTGGACATTCGCAAAAATATACGTTCTTCATATTAGATGCATTAAGCAGCCATCTACTGTCAGGTCCTTCAAATCAGTGACTTCAGTATTCGTTAAACAATGTGAATTCAGAATGGGCGCTCCGAGGAGCTCATGGATTTTAATTATGGTCAGGTGGTTGGATATCAATTGTGTCAGAGGCGTCTTCGCGAGATTTCCACATCCCAAGGTCCACCGTTTCGGAAGTGATAGTGAAGTGGAAACGTGAAAGGGCAAGTACACCTCGAAAGCTTACAGCCCGACTTCGTCTATTTACTGACAGAAACCGTCGCCAGTTCAAGGAGGTTGTACAGTGTAATAATCAGGCCTTTATCCAGATCATCAAATTCCAAACTGCTTCCGGATACACCCCAAGTACAATGACAAATGGGAGGTGAGAAAACTTGAATTTCATTGGTGGAGCCCCTGGCCATAAGCAACACTTAACGCAGGAGAATGACAAACGATGCGTCGCTTGGTGTTAGGAGTGTCAAAACTGGACGCTTTAACAGTGGATAAACGTTCTTTGGAGTGATTTATGACGGTGAACGATGTGGCGAGTCGATGGCAGGGTGTGGGTATGGTGAATGCTTTGTGAACGTCGTCTGCCAGCGAATGTAGTGCCAACAGTCACTACGTTTACATGTAACACATCTTCCGGAAGACGAAAACCGATTTTCGTAAACCGTTTTTCCTGTCGTGTCTGAATCGGATTTCCTAATCCACTTAAGATGGCGGCTGAAAAACAGCTGATTCAGTCCCCGATTTAGTCAGCATAATCGCTATTTTTCTTTACTTAAATACACAGACTCATGGTCACTCTATTATTAACACTTTTATTTCACATTAGAAAATATCACACAGTCCATATGTGCCGAAAATTCTTACCAAAAAAACACAATCTGACAAGCCAAGAACGCTTCAAAAACAGTTGCGTTTCCATGAGCACGAAAATCGATTGTGGAACTGGAAAACCGCATTAGAGAAGTGAATTTCCAGAATCGATTTTTGAGTGTTTACATGACCAACCAAAAGCGGAATTGGGAAATCGGTTTACGAAATCCGGTTTTGGGTGCCCATGTAAACGGAGTGAGTAAAATTCGGAAGCGGTGATGTTATGTTGTGGTCGCGCTTTTCATGGAAGAGTATTGCACCCTCTGTTTTTTGGGTGGCGATATCTCAGCACAGGCCTCCATGGATTTTTAAAGCACCCTTATTCTTTGTTGAAGAGAATTGCGGAGATGGCGATTGCGCGTTTCAGCAGGATCGCGCACCTGTTCATAATTCCCAGTCTGTGGCAGCTCGGTTAGACGGGATTAACAGCCTTCTAATGGCCTGGCTGCACAGAGTCTTGACAGGTGACCAATGATGGTATTAGTAAAAATTGTTTCACTTTGTCAACAGTTTCATATTTATCTTAATGGTTAACAACTTACCTGTTTCTTCGAAAGTTGCTGGCAGATTAAAACTGTGTGCCGGAACCGGGACTCGAACCAGGGACCTTTGCCTTTCGTGGGAAAGCGCTCTACCGACTGAGCTATCCCGACACGAATCACGATGCCGCCTCACAATTTTACTTCCGCCAGAACCTCGCCCCCTACTTTCCAAACTTCGTGTCGGGATAGCTCAGTCAGTAGAGCGCTTGCCCTCGAAAGGCAAAGGTCCCAGGTTCGAGTCCCCATTCCGGCACAAAATTTTAATCTACCAGGAAGTTTCATATCGGCACACACTCCGCTGCAGAGTGAATAGTTTCATTAAAAACATCTGTGTCGTTCAGAATGGCACTTTGACTGTTCAGAGGTATAGAGATGAGATCCTTCGACCTTTTATTGAGCCTTCCGCTGACGCCATAGGATATGAGTTCCTTCTGGTGGACTATAAAGCTTGTCTTCCTCTGCTATTTTCCCCCACACACTTCCCTTCAATGTTAAATTTATGTTTCCTTGATGTCTAAGAAAGGGTCCTCCCAATCGATCCCTTCTTTTAGCCAAGGTACGCCAAAATTTCCTTTTCTCCCCAATCCTGCCCACATTGCGTGGCAAGACACCTTAGACCGCAAGGCTAATCTCACACGGTTATGTATCTAAAACTTCTATCCCCCTTATTCACAAACATGTTATGAAATGCTGTCAATAAACAATTAAATATCAAATTAAATATAAATTCAAATACCATGAACGCCGTTTTTCGTCTCAAACATGTCCAAGACATTAACGATAAATAGGAAGCAACGAATAAAAATTGTGATGCGGCCGGTAATCGAACCCGGACCTCCATGCTTAATGCTTATTAGGCAGATGTCTTACCGTTTTTTTTTGTTTTTTATTTTTTATTTTTTTTTTATTTTACATACTTTTTTTTGGGCAGGAAAAAATTAGCGATTATAAAAGAAAATAATGTTTCTTCTTTCTTAATTAGTTCGAACCGTTAGACCACCGCCCCACTAACGATTAAAGCGTTTCGGAATCGTTTAAGTACGACTTCCCTTCACGTCACAAACTTTAATTCGTTGCGTCTTATGTCTTGGACATGTTTGAGACGAAAACCCGTCTCAGGGTATTTTTAAATTTATATTTCATTTGATATTTATATCACCTTAACAGGGATGTTCGATTATGTCTTTTTCCGAGGTTCTGTAGCGCTGCATGGAGTGCCTTGGCAGCAGTGGCAATTATCTATGGATCACAGAAGCTGAATTAAAGTTTGTGATGTGGAGGGAAGTCGTGCTTACAAGGAAAGTACTTGGGATTCGAACAAACACATATACACCAAAATAGTATGGGAGATAATATAAAGATCCCATATTGCACTAGTAATACTCCCACATCTGAAAAACTCTGCAGGCATCCGTTAGAGGCCTCTACGTGTGTCATGCCACATTGCACTTTGACCTGTCGGTTCGCTAGTAGGGACGGTGGAGTGTGCCTCCGAAGTTGCGTTTTGTGACGTTATTTGTGTGGTGAAGCGTCAGATGGGGCGGCGATTGGTAATTAATCCAGCTAATGTATAGCGATTAGTTGAAATGAAGTTACGAAGAACCCATCTTCGTGAAGATGGTATTAGTGTAGAAGATAAATCATTCGCATGCTTTTTCGTATCTGTTATGGTACAAAAATATGAGCTTAAGTTAGATACTGTTGATACACTAAAACGTAATGATGATAATAGGGATAATAATGACAAACAACACATTGCAAGCGGTAGTGCTACGGTAAGTGCGGGAAGAGGCGATGGAAGTAGTGGCAGTGAATACCAACAATCTTCCGAGAAGAAGGTTAAAGTTGCAACTATCATCACGGCTTTTGATGACAATACGCTAGAGAACATGTACGATGATTATTACATACGTTATAGTTAAGATATCTGCATTACTTATGGCGTCTACAATTACATCTACAGTGCCATCTAGAGCATCATTGCAGAGTTTTGCATAAAAACGACAACCACCAGCACATTGAGGTGTACGTAGAGATCCTGTAACCAAACGTTCATACGGATATGTTTGTTCGAGCCCATGTAATTTCCTTGTTAGACTACTCTGTGGCGCCTTAATCGTTAATGGTGTGGTGATCTAACGGTTGGCCGGGCGCCGTGGCTCAGCGCGGCCTGTCACGGGGCTAAACGCCCTCTGTAATAAAACAGCTGAGCCAACGACACATCGAACAAGGACAACCGAACACTATCAGCGTCCGCATCGAACAGAAAAGGGCAAACAAACGGTGAGACGTCTGCCTAGTAAGCATGGAGGTCCGGGTTTTATTCCCGGCCGCATCACAAATTTTAATTCGTTGCTTCCTATTCAGCGTTAAATCTTTCGGATGTTTTCAAACGCCGGCCTCGTGCTAGGCCTCAACGACCTGCATCGATACCTCTCCTCAGTGCAACACTCCGTGTAGAATGGACTGCCATTCCCCAAGAAACCTTCCGGTACACGATTGAACGAATAACTGCGAGAGTAGAAACTCGCTAAGGCTAAGGGTGGACCAACACTGTATTGAATTTCAGCATTACCAATGGAGTTGTAAGTTTAATAATATAGGACAATGTATGCAGCTGTACATTGTTTTATTGATTAGTTGAAACGTATTTATGAAATTAGTCAATATATTTCCACCATGTCCATTGCTGAGGTGCTATTCAGCTGCATGGAGAGCCTTGGCAGTAGTGGCATTTATTTCTTAATAGTGGTGGACAGTGTTCAGTCATTACGGAAACTCTTTGTAGGAAGATGGCTCGGGATAGTCTACAGACTAAGTTACTCTAAAGTAAGGGTGTCGTCTTTAACTGACTGTAGTAGCATACAGGATGACTTAACAAAATTTCTGGTTGGTGCGAAGAATGGCAGCTAGCAGTCAATGTAGAAAAATGTAAGGTGATGCGCATGAGTAGGAACAACAATCCCATAATGTTCGAATATAGCATTAGCAGTGAGCTTCTTGATGCAGTTGCGTCGTTCAAATATCTAGGCGTAACGTTGCAGAGCGAGATGAAATGGAACGGACAGGTAAGGACAGTTGTTAGTAAGGCGAACAGCCAACATTGGTTTATTGGGAGAATTTTGGGAAGATGTACTTCATCTCTAAAAGAGACTGCGTAGAAAAAGCTTGTACGACCAAGTCTTAAATATTGCTCAAGTGTTTGGGACACGCAGAAGATCAGTTTAAAGGAAGACGTAGGCAAGCAGTTAGGTTTGTTACTGGTAGGTTCGACCAATGCGCGAGTGTCACGGAAATGCTCCGGCAACTCAATTGGGGATCGCAGGAGGATAGATGACGTTCTTTTCGTGAATTTCTGTTAAGGAAATTTAAAAAAAAAGTTTAAATGTTTGTTAAGCGTATGGGACTTAACTACGGGGTCATCAGTCCCTAAACTTACAAACTACTTATGAAATACTTACGAACTAGGACGGCACAAATATCCATGCCCGGGGGGGGGGGGGATTCGAACCCCCGACCGTAGTGGCCGTGTAGACCATGACTGGAGCGCCTCATTCCCCTCGGCCACCGCGGCCGGATACGAAATTTAGAGGGCTGGAATTTGAAGCTGAGTGTAGTACGATCTTGCTGCCATCTACTTACATTTTGCATAGATATCACAAAGACAAGATAAGAGAAATTAGGGCTCGTAAGGAGGCATATAGGCATTCTTTTTTTTTCCTCTTTCTATTTGGGAGTGGAATAGGAAAGGACATGTCTAGTAGTGGTACAGTGTACCCACCGCCACGCACCTTACGGTGGATTGCGGAGTACGTATGTAGATGTAGAGGGCGCCAAGACCTTGCGAGTAATTTTCAGCCAGGTGCTCGGATATTTTTCATCACATAGCTACATCTACATTTACATAGATACTCTGCAAATCGCATTCAAGTGCCTGGAAGAGGGTTTATTAACCACTTTCATAACTTTTCTCTACCGTTCCACTCTCTAATAGCGCGCGGGAAGAAAGAACACCTAAATCGTTCCGTTTTCGATCTGATTTCTCTTATTTTATTGGGATGGTCATGTCTTCCTAAGTAGGTGGGTGCTAGCAAAATATTTTCACATTCAGAACTAAAAGTCGGTTATTGAAACTTCGCAAACAGATCACGCCACAATGAATAACGTCTTTCTTTTAATGATTTCCACCCCAATTCGTGCAACATTTCATTGACGTCCCCCCCCCCCCCCGTAACGTGATAGACAAAACCAGCTGCCCTTCTCTGAACCACCTTCTCAATGTCCTCCGTCAATCCCACCTGATGAGGGTCCCACAAGGGGCAACAGTACTCCAGAAGAGGACGCACAAGTGTGATTTAGCCTGCCTCTTTGGTGGAGCTGGTGCTTATTCGAAGCGTTCTGCCGATGAAACGTAACCATTGGTTGGCTTTCTCCACAATATTTTCAATGTGTTCTCTCCAGTCAATATTGTTCGTAATTGTAACTCCTAGGTATTTGGTAGAATCTACGACCTTAAGGTTTGTCTGATTTATCGCGTAACTGAAGTTCAGCGGATTTCTTTTAGTGGTCATGTGTATTACTTCACACTTTTTTCTTTATTTAGTGTCAATTGCCAATTTTCGCACCGTGCAGAAATTTTGTCTAAATCGCATTGCAGTTGTTTTTGATCCTTTGTTGACTTCACTAACCGATAAACGACAGCATCATCCGCGAACAATCTAAGGGTGCTATTCAGATTGTCTCCTAAATCGTTTATAAACACGAGGAAGAGTAGGGGACCTATAACGCTTCCCTGTGGAACGCCAGATATCACTTCTGTTTTACTCGATGCCTTACCGTCAATTACAACGAACTGTGTCCTTTCTGATAGGAAATCGTGAATCCAACCGCACAATTGGGGAGATATGCCATAAGCACGCAATTTCATAAGAAGCCGCTTGTTGGGTACAGTGTCAAAAGCCTTCCTGAAATCCAGAAATATGGAATCGATTTGAGACCCCTTGTCGATGGCACTTTACACTTCATGTGAATAAAGGGCAAGCTGTGTTTCGCAAGAGTGATACTTTCTGAATCAGTGTTGACTAGTGGTTAATACGTCGTTCCCTTCGAGGTAGTTCATAATATTCGAACAAAGTATATGTTCAAAAATCCTACTGCAAATCGACTTCAATGAGATAGGCCTGTAATTTTGGGGATCACTCCTATTGCCTTTCTTGAATATTGGAGTAACTTGGGCAACTTTCCAGTCTTTGGGTACGGATCTTTCGCTGAGTGATCGATTGTAAATGATAGCTAAGTACGGAGCTATTGCATCAGCATACTCTGAGAGGAATCTAGTTGGTATACAAACTGGCCTGAAACATTTACAAGCAAATCAAAACTTTTTCTGCGTCAAAGATCGCGACTTGCGCTACCTACCTTGCAACACGTCGCCCGCTGTTAGCTACTTGCAGGTCGCCAAACACGCACCACCCACCCGTGCGTGCGATCGTGCGTGCACGTGTGGGCGTGCGTCGGCAGCTCCTTTGCCACGCGGGCCAGGCTAGCCTATTTCGGGCGCCTTTGTTCCCTGAACCGCGGCACGGCGAGGGCGAACCACCCCTCCCACCCCTCACCGACCAGCTGGCTAACCGCCACCCTGGAAGCGCTCTGCTCTCATGCCCCACGTGACTCGCTTACAACGTGCGGCTATTAATTCCGGAGGCCGCCGATCGACGCGGATAAATTGCGTCACTGCCGAAAGTAGACAGAACCTTCGACCGATGCGGTCGTTACGACGTCACACGCAGTTTCGTAGGTTGGTATTTTGTGTCTCAGCCTCGTCACCGCTTTTGTGTCTCGTTTCCGTCGTAGGTGTCGGTGGCCGAGTAGAAAGAGACCGACACAGGAATAAAGGATGCACGCTTGTGCAGGTACGGATGTGAGCAGCCAGTGGGACAGGAAAAACTAGAAACACTAGAATAAATTAGAACGAGATATATATTGCACAGAATTTATACAATACTAAACTTTTACATAGCTCAGTACTGCAGAATGCTGATACATAGTTGAGTTAGAGGCCTGCCTAGTGCCTATCCGATAGCCAAGTCTTCACTGGTGCCTATCTGATTCCGAAGGGTTAACTGGTTCCTATCTCAGTTCCAAGTGAACGATGTCGTTCAGTGGTGGCCACGAGCGGGATAGCAGCAGAGGACGCTCGTGGCTGACGTTGTAAGAACGCCGCGCCGTGCGTGGATGGCGGCGCGCGGCGAAAGTAGGTGGCGCGCACTTTGGACTTGTGCGACACCACAAGGTATGAGGGTTATTCAGATATTAGGGTTACAAGGTGAGGTGATTGTTGGTTTCTCTAAAAGTCAGCGATAGAAATGGCTTATAGTTTTCAAATGATAAGCCAAGATCGCAAACTACCAATTTATTAAGTGACGGCCGGTTTCGGTGCACTGTGTCCATCATCTGGTCATATATTATAATCTGGTCATCTTGTTAAAAATTGGATATAAAATAAGAAATGCAGCATTGCACTTAGTCAAAAATACTGAAGTTAACAACATGACAGCTTGAGTATTTTGTAAGCTGTCATGTTTTTAACTTAAGTATTTTATTTTTATATAGTAACTAAGTGCAATGTTGCACTTCTTATTTTATATCCAATTTTTTAACAAGATGACCAGGCTACCAGATGATGGTGACACAGTGCACCGAAACCAGTCGTCACTTAATAAATTGGTAGTTTGCGATCTTGGCTTATCATTTGGAAACTATAAAACGAATTGATCGCCTCCAGACCAGACGATGTCAGGTAATCTTAATAAAATTGGCTGTTCCTCTTGGCCAGAGGTTCGCAGTTTGTGACTTGGGCATTATCGGGGTCGCATTATCTATTCAAGTGGGTCACCAGACGAACGTACCATACGAACTTAAAGTGAAAACGTGTTTTATAAGGCTTAGTATTTTCATGATATTTTGCATCCCTTAAAAAAAAATCACAATTTACCTCTATTGCTTCCTTATTTCAAATGATAATTGTTATGGACCATAGTTTATTGTTTTTGTTGATTAATATTTCCACGTTACTCCAAGCGGAACTCGACTGTTTTTCTAGTAGTATTATTCAATATTGGTTCTTATTTTGTTATTTGACTCCCAAGAATCTGCAATGAATTTTTATGGGTAAGAAATCCGTTTCTATACTACAACCTTAAAAAGCTGAAACTGTCAACTTACAAGTAAGACTTCGTGATGGAACAAATATGTGTATCTTCTTTGAATAGTTTATTTAAAGACTCAAGCCTAATCTCATTTTAAATCTTAAAGGAGAGTACAGAATGCATGCATATACAGAGTGAATCACCTAACACTTGCACCGAAAATATTGCAGAAACGGAAAGTGCGATTGATGTGCGGTTTCCACAGAATAGATTGGCAGTTAGGGGATCGCATTACTTTTTATGCAAACATACAGTTTTTAAGTGGATCAATGATTGTCTCTATCATGCACTGGAACTTTTTACACCAACTGTGTACAAAGAACTTTGAATGACATTTTCATCACGTTTAGTTTAGCAGCTACTACCGTTCAAAGTTTCGGGGGCGGAGGCTGCGATAGCGTAGCTAACTGGCCGTGTGACTAGCCCCCGGGTACGGCCCACTGTCTCATGACCACCAGCCAGTCAGCTACATTGTCGTAGCCTCCGCCCCCCTCTCCCAAGATCTGAATAGTTGTAGCTGCCAAACTAAACGTGATTAATCTGTCATTAAAATTCTTTGTAGACAGGTGGTGTCAAAAGTTCCAGTGCATGATAGAAACAACCATTCTTCTATTTGAAAAATTGATTGCTTGAAAAAAAAAACAAAAAAAATACATTTTCTAGGTATTTTTAAAATCTTTTTATTGGCTAACGATACGAGTCCTTGACTACCAATCCATTCTGTTAAAACCGCACATCAATCGCAATTCCCGTTACCGCAATATTTGCGGAGCAAGTGTTAGGTGATTCACCCTGTATTTATCTTTGAAGGAATGAACTGGGATGCGGAAGTAATTCTTTATGTAATTACGTAGGCTTCCGCGGCCAGAGTCAGATGACATAAAAGTTTTCTGGGTATTGTACCGCGTCATGATGTAAGGCAATTACTTAAATAGCCGACATTTCGGCCAACGTTACAGTGGCCTTCATCTGGGTATACTGTTGTCAGTATGGAAAATGACAATAATATCAAGATTTAACAATCTCACATATTGAGTTTGCCATTTAATACTGGGTCGCGAAAACTTTTCCAGAGACATTGTGGGTCCTACTAGCGAGAAGATTGGGAACCACTGCCCTTAGCTATATTAATTCACACCTGAGATTCTTTGGCTATCTTGGCATCAAGCTCCATCATTCCTATCAGGGTTACAGTGTGTAGTTATGAAAGTAAAATAGACAACATGGGGAAGCTACAGACCAACAAAACAACCGACAGATCTGCTGAGAAGTTGTATGTTATCTTAGACAGTAACATGTAAAATGAGAGTTTATCTGTTACACGTGGATGCCGTTTTAATAAACAGGTGCAGGAACTGGCGGGAGGTCGTCGACACAGGTAAAGACAACATTATTGAAATATGTTGATGTTCTAATAATACCTGTTTTAATCCTTGAATTACAGGAAATTGCGCTGAGAAATATTTGAAGTACTAGCAGTTCTGAAGAGTCACGAGACTGGCCCAGGTAAGGGAGACTGACAGGGCAGTTATCAAAACATTACGCTACAGTTCCACCGCTGGAAAACCAGCTGTCGCGACCTGTTGCAACACAAATGTTTGCAAAGCTATGGGACCAAACTGCGGTGGGCGTAAGTTCTTCGACATACAAACCAGTTTAACCAGTTTAACTAACCTATGGTAGGGACAACACGTACAACCACGAACGAGGGAGGACTCGATCCTCAGAGGAGCAGCAGACACAAACCCCGCAGCAATGTGTCTTGTAGTCTAGTCAACGAAAATATTAGTAAAATTGTGTTGTCGCCAATTTTTGTACATTTGTAGGGACGAGTTACTGAAAGTTACGAAGTCTGGTGTGTGAGTTCGAGGGTGGGTGGCTGCTAAAAGATACAGTTTTACGTTTATCTCAAATAACGCGAATACCGTGATCTCTAGCGAAAAGTTACAACAGTACAAAATTAAACTGCATTGAATTCAGTGGTCAATATTGTGGGCTATCAAAGCCCAATATGTAAATTAAATGGCAATAAAATCCAGTTTCCGCCATGGAGAATTAGCGCGTAGTGCAGAATATGTGTCGTTCTCTTTATTCCAACAGTGGGAGAACAGAGCTTCGGACGCTCACTGCCGCAGCTTTCGCTAAGGTGAGGGGGTGGGAGGTTTGGGGTGGAGTGGAGTAGTGCGGCCGACAACAGGCCAAGGCTTCGGAATCCTCGTCGCAACACAAGCACGAGTGCTTCCGAAATGTGACGGACGGACACGAGTTGGTCTTGGCGAACTCCGCATTAAAAATGTTCAAATGTTTATAAACTTACGGGACTTAACTACGGGGTCATCAGTCCCTAAGCTTACAAACTACTTATGAACTAGCTAAGACTAAGGACGGCACAAGTATCCATGCCCGAGGGGGGATTCAAACCCCCGATCGTAGTGGCCCTGCAGACCGTGACTAGAGCGCCTCAGTCTCCTCGGCCACAGCGGCCGGCGAACTCCGCATCGTTTCATGATAGATGGCGCTGTAATAGGCAAAACTAAAGATGTGGAAATTGTTGAATTACCGTAGTGTCAAGTAATACACTTCAGATCAGGAAAATCAGAGTACAGTTTTTCATGTTTCTGTTAATGTTTGTCCCACAATCAAATGAAACATAAACTATGATCATGCTATCAGTCTGCGGCTAGAGTGTTTGTTGTATTTCAAAGCTTATGATTGTACCCACATCTACACAATTGTTCCCCGAGAGAGTAGATATCATTTCCTGGTACTATAAGGCTCAAAGAAATGCTGAAGAAGCTCGTCACGGGTATGCTACGCTTTCATATTTGCAGATTACAGCGCCATTATCATGAAACGGAAAAAATATTTCATACGAAAGTCACATATTTTTTCACGAAGAATCCAAATCTGCAATAAAAAGTAGGCGTTCGTATGAAAGATTTCAAAGTTGTCTCCCACCACCCATCACTGGTTTCGGTGAGGGCGGGGTTTGGGGAGAAGGGCGAGTGTAGTGCCGTTGGATGTTCCCCTCAACGCTTTAACATTTGCCGCTAACCGTTTCTCCGTTTGCTGCTAATTGCTTGAGATGTCACTATTCAATATCTCGGAACAAGCGAAAAAATATCGATTTTATCCTTAGCATTTCTTTCTCGGTACAACATTAAAAAGTGAGACAGTAATGATAGCTCAAATTAGAAATCCAGCATACGCCACTGATTAAATTTACTTTTAAAAAAAGCTGATCTTCATAATTTCTCCAGGATGAATATTTTTCAAGATGTTGTAGAAGCTAAATTAGTGAATTCTTGAAAATCGAATTTTTATGCTAAAAAGTTAAAATTTAAGACCGATCGAAGTAGTTTGTGATCAAATGAAAACGACTCTGGAACACCTAAGAACCTCATGCAATATTACGGGATACATTGTGCGCTTGTGAAAAGGAGAGGAGGGTCTGAACAGCTGAGCGCTGAGGTGGCAGTCGGACTACTGGAATATGGCCGAGCGTCTCCCTCCTCAACCAAGGAGGTTAGAATAAAGGGAGATGCCATTATCCGTGCCGAGCGCGTAGGTCATTTGAAGCCTGTCCGCCATCTTGGTCAGTTTTGGAACGCTATGACAGACATTGCAAAATAAGTACCTTCAAACAATATACTTTCATCAAAAATAGTACTAAACACTCATCATAATGTATTTGAAAACTTAATTTTTAACGGATAACTTGCACGCTTTTAACACGTTATACATCACGGAAAAACCGTCGGACGTTTCATTCCTGTTTTAAATGACATAACACTTTTACTCTCCAATACGAACACTTCTCCAAAACTTGACAATTTCGTGGAGGCAGACTTCACTTTTTCAGCATTAGAGCGTCTCCCTATATTCTAACTTCCTTGGTGCGAACGCCCTCCTGCCGCCTGCCAACCAGACTGATGGCCTGAAAGCATTTCTGTGTCTCCTTCATTTCTCGGCAGTGAGTGTGCTTCTTTGTGCTTACACAATTTCAAGTTTATTACGCGATTAACGTACTTGTTTCAAGTTAGTGATTGAGTTTTGTAGTTTAATGCATCTGTGAACAATGGCTGAATTTGATGTGGTCACTAGCAATATTGTAACATTTGGGTATAAGGAATTAGTGGATTTGCTCATGCAAGTAATTTAAGAAAAGATGAGAAAGCTCAAAGTTTTCTTAGCGAGAAAGAGTGTTCGTACGTGTTGCTTGAAAGAATTCTCCAGCGCATATCCAAATAAGCAACTTCAGAGCACCAATCTTTCAGAACAGCAGACTTCCGCCGTCGGGGGTTCGAATCCCCTCTCGGGCATGGATGTTTGTGTCGTCTTTAGTATAAGGTAGTTCATAAGTCGTTTGTAAGTTTAGAGACTGATGACCCCGTAGTTGAGTTCCTTAAGCTTTACAAACGTTTGAATATTTTTTTGGCGACACGCCATCCTAAGATGTATCCGTTCAGTGATAGATTTACATGCTTCAGAAGATTGTTATGGTCGGTTTTGGAATGCTTTTTATCTGTTAAAACTATTCGTTAAGTCGGCCCTTTTAGTGTTAACGTATTGAATCGACAGGATCTGCAAAGTATGTACTTTCAAATAATTCACTTTCTGGAATAAATAGTAATAAATACACATCGTAATATATTTTTGACTGTGTTGTGTGCCTGTGTGATTGCGTGAGTGTTCTATTTTTGAAGAAGGCCATGTCCGATAGCTGAAAGTGTTGTATGTGTGTGTCTTTTGTATGTGCTGTCGCAGTTCGTCGCCACGTCTTTGCGGTGAGTTGTAAACTGTCCTTACTATATTATTAAATCCAACCTGGCCTTTGCATTATTACAAATTTAAATTACAAATACTAATATGTATAATAGAACACCTATATCATCTTATTTTATTCGCAGAATCACTTGAAGACGATCAAGGACCTAAATGAAATCTTTGTGAAAACGTAATACTCATCAGTTTGCAGTGTAAGTAATAATTTAATAAACTTTGTATTATATATTTCGAAGGAGGTTAGAATAAATGGAGATGGCATTATGTGTGCTGAGCACAGACGTCATTTGAAGCCTGTCCGCCATGTTGGTCAGTTTTGGAATACTATTTCTCCGTTCTCCGTTAAAACGACCCTCTTACTGCATTGAAATGACAGTCACTGCAATGTACGTACTTTCAAACAATACACTTTCTGGAATAAATATTAATAAATAGTCATCTAAATATATTTGAAAATTTAATTTAACGGCTAATTTGTACTCTTTTAACTCGGTGTACTACATGGCAAAACCTGTTTTAAGTGACATAAAGCATTAGCTCTACATTACGAACACTTCTCCAAAACTTAGCAGTATGGCGCAGGCAGGCCTCACTTTTTCAGCGTAAAATATTCTAACCTCCTTGGGTATCTCATAGACATATTTTACGCTGCGGGCCCAACAGAAAGAAAATTAAGTAGTTTGTACGCCTAGGGACTGGTAAAAATATTACGCAAGTACCACTGATTTACAAACAAACCAGAAGTCCGAAAATTACTGGCTAGCAGTCCTCTCTATAGGGAAGGCTAAAGAGGTTCCTAATTTCCGGGAAAAATGTGATTTAATTAATAACCAAATCTGTCGACTTATTATCTACTGGCCCGATTTGCCCGCAAACTACATCAATCGACTTGTAATTAACAGGCGGGGCTAATTTAGTAATAAATGCGTTAATTAAATTATGTTTGGCTGGAATAGTCGCTGTTGGGCCTCCACGTTCCCCGCGGATGAGTATCAGAATATTTCAGTGCTCCAAAAGACTGTAGCCTTAGCATAAAATGTTCTTGGGGAAACTTCGTAACACTGTTGTGCTCGTTCTCGGAAGTCCTCAAGTATTCCACAGAAGACAATTTTATATACGTTTTACCAAAGCTGCTTTCTTATTGAATTGTGACAACTTTTCTGGTTTGCCCATTTTCTTAAGCCACAGTAAGTGTCGAAATATGAGCGAATGTTGGTTATGAAAATGACAGCCTGAAAGTATTCAGCAGATCAATAAAATAACAACATTAATGCAACACGTATACAAATGTCTTTTCTGGAGGTTTTCGACGTTTGTGAGGTAAAACTAGGGCACTGTTTTGCCATTCTTGCAGCAATATGATAGAAGCTCAACGTGTTCTACAAGACCTGCTGGAACTTCGGTGGACTTCGCGATCTTTGTACTTTTCGCGATCTAGCTTGTGTTTGAAGACAACGGAAACGTGTGATTCGTCAACCCGAAATTTTGGACTACAACAGTTCGAACAAGCGGAATAATGTATCCCCTACAATATTCGCCATATGGTGGAATGGGTGGCAGAAACAGTACCTGGGTTGGCGCCGGAGGAAGCTATAGCACAAACAATTACGACTGTATCTCGATACCGCCTGAGCTATTGATCTGTAAAAGTAATCATTTCCCGTACTCCGTATACGCTTTTAATAATAAATTTGATGTAATTGGAAAACTTCAAGCTGGGTATACGGCTTCTTTCGGCAGTGAGTATTTAGCAGTTGCAGTTTTCCCGTGATTACTGATTCTGCAAATCGAAACCTGTCCCGCCTACCTGTCTAGTGTGTGTTAAAGCACTAGATAAACCGAGCTGAACAATCCGCCATTTTGAATCCCATTCCGAATACAGTGTTGGAAGCATTGAATGGTACAGCGAAGTGAATAAGCAAATATATTGTCATTTTATTGTTTCACAGTGTGAAATGGTTGGTTGTGCAGCTCCAGACTGCTCAAATAATAGCAGACATAGTCACTATAAGTCTTATCGATTTTCTTCAAGCAGAGATCGGCGTAAAAGGTGGCTTGTAAATTCCAGACGCCAAGTATGGACGCAAAAATCTAGCAACTATCCGTGTAACATTAAGAACGAAACCATTTTGATTTGTATTAGATACTAGCTGAAAATCCGGCGTTTCCAGGGTATTTATTTATTTATTCGAGCCTTGAGTTAGTACTTTTCCTATCCACTCTCTGTCTGTCCATTTTTTCTAAAAACATGTTACATGTATCAGAGAATATATAATAAATAAGAAATCACACGTAAAAATGCACTCGTTACGAAGAATCCAACCACGAAATTCAACAATAATGATTGTAATAATATTACAGATCGATCACTTGATGTAATGCGCGAAACGTCAAATCAATTTTTTTCATAGATGTATTAAAAGAAATTTCTTTTTTACTGCTTTATTTATTTATTCTTATATCTCCTTAACCGTATGCTTATCGTTACAGAGAAAGAGCTGAAGACATTGTAGCACGTATAGACCAAATATATGGTCTGTGGTATCACGTTTCTCTGTATGTAACCTCCTTCCTACAGAGTCGCAAACGCCATCGCTGGCCTTCAGTCCGATTTTTTTTAATAATTTGACAACTTTCAACACCATATCTTCCACCCCCTTGTAGCTATCAGCATGGAACTGCTATGGTGTACAATGGGAGATTTCGGACAACAATTACACATAGACCATTCGTTTGCGTTTTGTAGTTTTCGCTGCACATACGTAGAATTTTATGTACACCGATAACTTTCGATCCCAATATACTTTTATCCCTTTTATCATTATCAACCATCAAGTAAAATGCAACCAATAAAATCATTTTCAAAGGATCAATATAATTTTCAAAGAGTGATTATTGTTCCGCATTTCCCCTTATATTCTTCAAATTACAAAATATTTATCAGATCGCTATAAAACCGTGCCTAAAACCTTCATCAGGTATAAATTAGTAACTGTACAAATATTTAAGTCCCTGCGTCTTGTCGTTCGGATGTGATAAGCGTACACCGAACAGACATTCACATTAATATATATATATATATATATATATATATATATATATATATAGCTATCCGATCGCCCTTAACCAAGCTGCGAGCAGAATGTCTGAAAAATAAAAAATTTTAACTTCGCAAAGAATGGGAACAGGAAAGAAGTTATACATGGAAGGCATTAAATTCACATCTTTGCATGCAACCTTCACTTTATTCAAAGTGCATGCTACTAGAGAGAGACTGTATATAGTATTTATCTAACGAAACCAGACGTTCAAAATTACTAAATACGTTTTGACATAAAATATTCTCTGAAATATGGCGTGTGGATTTAAAGGGGACAATACGGGAAGTATGGTATCGCTATGTAACATTATTTCCTAACTGTTTCCGTATTCAACTCTTAGTTACCCTAAATGTATGTTGATGTACTATTTATAAACCAGAAATGCAGTAATTGTAAGGTATTTTAACTACATTTGGTAAATATTTCGAACGGCAAATAATGCCTTAATATGGAATGTAACTGAATGTATCATATCTCTAAATATCCTTCTAATCACTAACTTTAAGTTGCTTGTCTCTTATTGTCCAATGTGAGCCAATAAATTTAGTACGCTGTAATATTTTCAGTGTTAGGAATGTATATTTAATAGCCTCTGTTCCGTATTCTTTAAATGCGCGCCTTCAACGTGGGATTCAAAATGGCGGATTGTTCTGGTTGTACTATACAGTCAACGAGCTTAAATTTCATACACTCGCGATACGTCCGCCATGTTTGAGGCAAATTGAACTGGCGTCCCCCATGTCATTTGGGGTATTGGCTGACACATCGTATGCCATACCCACTCAAGAACTGTACCAATTCAGTTCCTCGTTTTAAATAAAGACTGACTATTGAATACGGATGTGCATCAAATTCCGTCTAACTTTTTGGAAGCTGCGAATGGACGTATCTGGTAATATATTTCAAAAAAATGTGATAATGTAATGTCACGAACCTGTCAGTATTACAGTTCCAGTTCGAAGTGTAACAGTTAGATGCTGTTTGCAAAAATAACGAATGTGCCGCTGTGAAAAAATATTTGCGTTGATTTTAATGCAAGTACATGGTCTAAATGAGCTACGAAACATACCGTGAGTAGTAATTGTTATGAAGAACAATCATGACCACTCATTTGCATCTGTTGTAACAATTGCATTCATAAAGTGTAGTGTTCATTTACCTTGTGTTTGCTAAATGTATTAAGTCTACAAACTAGAAAAAATGCTGTTAAAGTGTATAGTTCTGAACTTTGGTGGACGAAATTTTCGTTCAAAGACGAAAGTGACAAGAAAATACTGCAGTTAAAAATTCCCCTAAGTGATCTGCCACAAAGGCAGTCCACGTCGAAATAGGATGTCGTTAATAGGTTTCCTAGTTGCCATGCTAGGACAAGTAACGTTTGGTATGTGAAATTTGACTACATAGATGAAAGTCACAATAGAATATTGCTGTAAAAATGCGCCTGGGTCAGCTGCCACATAACATTCCATACCGAAATAACATATAATTAATAACTTTCGTTGATGCCATGCTGAAATAAGTACATATTTGTTCCAAAGAACACGGACAAAATGTTTCAAATGTTTGTTAAGCTTAAGGGTCTTAACTACGGGGTCATCAGTCCCTAAACTTACAAAATACTTATGAACTACCTACAACTAAGGACGGCACAAATATCCATGCCCGAGGGGGGATTCGAACCCCCGACCGCAGTGGCCGTTCAGACCGTGACTGAAGCGTCTCAGTCCCCTCAGCCACCGCGGCCGGTCGAACACAGACAGATACAAGTGAAAAAATTCTGGCTCTTACTGCTGCTTCCACACTTTGCACTGGTTGTGTGTCAACCACGATCGATCAAGTACTGCTAACAACAAAAGAAAATATTTTTACAGTATCGCTAGAGCAATAATGGATCTTTACATTATCTCTCATACGATTTTGATGTATATGTGTTTGTTCGAGCATACGTAATTTCTTTGTGAGATAAAACAAGGCCAAAATTTTGTGTTCTTGGACGAAGTACTTGTCGTTTTATCGCTTCGATTTGTGCATTTAAATACTGAACACACTATAGGCATGTTTCATCAGCAAAATTGTGTAGGTAAAACACACTAAACACAATATAAACTAAATAGAACACTTCAGTCTCAACAACTTGCATCAGTAACTTGCAGACACCATTCACATGTGTTTTTAGTGGGAGCAAGTAAAATGACGAGTTGGTGGGCCATTTATGCGGTAGCTCTTTTAATTATTAGGAAGGACGCAAAAAAAAGAGGAATATTTCGGTTTGAGAGGACACTTTGAAGGCCACAATACGGAACCTACAATAATTTGATGTTAGCACAGGATTGCGAGAACTTTCGCTTTGAAATTTTCTTTATGAATTATTCAGGTTGTTTATTAACATCAACTGGACATGTCACATCAATCAGGACACATATCACATAGTTATTTCAGCCAATAAACGGTTGTTTACACTATTAAGAGCTACTTCTCAGTTTTTTACCATTGTTATCCTCTCAGTTGTACAGGGCACCAAAAATATGGCGGTCGAGTTTACAGAAGTTACCGCAGAGAGCGCAGTAGCTCGTGTGTCAGCCACTCTATGAAATTTAACCCTAGAACGGTCGGGCTGGGTCTGTGAGACCCACTACTTACTATTTCATTGAATTTATATGCTAATAGTCGTTGATCTGACTCGAGCACTCTGCTCGAGAGAAGAGAAAGCGTTAACATCATGAATAAGGTTTTAAATTGTTTAGATAATGTTCGGCAGTTCTCCAAAAAGTGGGAGAGTGTCTGTCAGACCCAGTCCGAGCGTTTACGTTACTGATTTCTACTAGAGCGAACCTATTTTTATTTGGTGTTTCACACAGTTTCAAATTCCTTTGTGAACTATTTCTGATGTCCTGACACCACATTATCATTGTCAATAATATAAAATATAAAATTTGAAGAGACAGTGTTTCATACTTTGAAATTTGCAACAATTTTTACGATGATAATGAAATTGACGATTCTGACGCAGACCCAGACTTCGAAATAAACAGTGATCTTGATAGCAATAGTGAAATAAGTGGGGATGAATGGGAAGATGCTTTAAGTGCAAGAATAGCAAAACTAAATAATTCTGAAAAATTTGCAAAATAGTGTCGTGCTTGGTGCGCGCAGAAATGGTTTGTGTCGGCTGTTACGAAAAGTGACGATTTTAGAGTACAGTGTCACACAAACTGTTCATTATAGTCACAATTTCGATTTGTACAACAAAAATTCAACAAGTCTGCTTCTCAGTTCTGTAAATTATTCTCATTTATATTTGTATTTCAATCCAATTTACTTGTACTTCCAGTGTGCTTACATTTATTACTACAAGGAAGAATTTTTGAATTTTTTTTTTTATTTTTCAGTAATTGTGAATTTCAAAACGTTGAAATAATGTCCCTACAGCATTTAGTAGGAACTAAACAATACAAAAACTCGTCATTTGATGTAAACACACTGTTTGGCACTTGTCATAAGCATTTTAATTAATGGGTCCCACAGACCCAGCCCGACCGTTCCTGACACTATTTTTCGGTCGACCGTTCAAGGGTTAAGCTCGCTGTGTACAGTGCTCTGGTGTGTGTAGTGACGTCACACGTGTTCGCGTGGCCGTGCCTTCAGAGACTCTAGCCGCCTGTGCCATCAGCACCGGCGGCCGCCTTAGGGTGTGGCTGTTGATGTCTGGGCTCAGCGGCGGCTGCCTCCCCTGGGATGAGGCGGGCCATTGTGCTGAGGATGGCGCTGCCAGATAGCGCGGCTTGTGCCGTGGCTGCCTGCGTTGTGCAATTAAACGCCGGGACCGTCGCCTGCTGGCTTATCTGCACCCTCATGTCACACCTCTCGCCGCCACCGCCGTCTTGCGCCTCGTATCGACCCACGCGGCCGTCCCATATGGCCAAGAATGTGACGGGGCCGAGCCAGCAACGATGTGCTCCGCGGAAGCTTACAAAGATTCACCCATCCTAAGAAAACTAACACTGGAGAGATTTTTACCGCTAAGAATGAAAACCGACGCAAGCTGGGTTTACATTAGCAAGTAGTTTTCAGAAGTTGTTGCCGCAAGTTATTGGTATTCACTTGCTGTTGTGTTTACACAACACTCGCAAAAAGGAAGCAAGAAACTTCTGCAACTTCTTTGACAAGTAACACGCATCAATAACTTGCAGACACCGTTCTCATGTATTTTTAGTGAGAGCAAGTAAAATTACGACTAAGTGGGTCATTTATGCTGCAGCTGTTTTAATTATTACGAAGAATACAAAAAGAGGAATATTTCGGTTTGAGGCTACTTTGAAGGCCACAATACAGAACCTGCAATAATTTGTTGTTATAACAGGATTGCGAGAACTTTCGCTTTGAAAATTTGTCTATAAATTATCCGGGTTGTTTATTAACATCAACTGGAAATGTGCCGGCCGCAGTGGCCGAGCGGTTTGCGGCGCGTCAGTCACAGTCTGCACGGCCGCTAGGGTCGAGGGTTCGAACCCCTCCTAGGGCAAGGATGTTTGTGTCGTAGCTATTAAGTTTAGAGACTGATGGCCCCACAGTTAAGTCCCTTAAGCTTAACAAACATTTGAACATTTTGAACTGGACATGTCATATCAATACAGGAAACATCACATAGTTATTTCAGCCAATAAACGGTTGTTACGCTACATTATGAAGAGCTCCTTCTTATTTTTTACCACCGTTCTCTCAGTTTGTCCGAAAATTGTGTCTTTATATCATGCTACTTCCTAAAGACGTTCTTCTCAGTGATATCAAATTTAGAAGAAATTCCGGTAAGTTGGTTGTGAGATTTTTTGCAATAAATTAAATTTCCTAAACACGTGCACATGTTTCCTTTATTCTCTATTTAAAATCACTGTACACATTCCATATTTCAGTGAGGTACTCCACAGTTTCATTGAATGTTTGGTATCTTGCTTTCTTCATACTCATTTATTTCCAATTTTGTAATCTCTTACTTAACATATAGTACGTGGGATGGTTGTATGAAATTAATCGCGACATTCAATAAAAGGTTAACTAGGCTATGTGTTGATGTAGACATCATACAAAAACTCATGGTTTCAACTTGCAGAAAATAGAAATTAATCCTAAAAGCTGCAAGTAACTTGAAGAACTTTATTGCACACTGAAAGTCGGATACTTTCTGCAAGTCACTTGTTCAATATATTGCAGAGGCCGCAAGTCCACTTGGTGACGTATTCACACTCGCAAGTACTTCGGCAAGTTTCTACCAGCAAGTAAATTTCTGCAATAACTTGCTAGTGTAATCTCAGCCTTACGTACATACTTTGGCAAAGTATTTCGACGGCACTGTAACTCAAGAAATGTTATAGGTGATATCGGATAAGAAACTCAAACTAACCTAAGAACAACACACACACACACACACACACACACACACACACACACACACACGTGCCCCAGGGAGGACTCCAACCTCCGTCGACGAGCAACCACGCGCTCCGCAGCATGGCGCTTTAGACCACTCGGCTACTCCACCGCGGCGAAGTAATTTCACTGAGGAATACCGAGAACAACTGCAATCTGTATTCCCATTTACACCTCATGTATTATACTTAAATGGTGTGGGATTCTGCAGGTCCCCACTAAAGCAATAAAAGCCTAACCTCCTCAGTCCCTTTCATTATAATAATTATTATCATTATTATTATTATCATCATTATTAGTCGCAAAGCTCTAAGAGTGGAAGACGCTAAGTAAATATGGTTTATTTTCATTTCTTCTTGTTCTTCTGGTTCTTCTTATTTGCCCATCACTTTTTTTATTGTTTTTGAGAATTTAACTTTTCTTTCTTTGCTCCATTTTATTCCGGTTCTTCGGACTTTTGCCTCAGGTTTAACTTCCGGTTTTTCTACTTTTATTCTAAAATTCTTCCGTGCATCTATTTATTCTATGGTGATTTTGGCTCAGTATTTTTTCAACATTTTGGATCCATTCTCCTCCATTATCAAGGGAATCTGCGTTAATTTTCTTTTTTTAGTCGGTGTCCAGGAAGCCTCATTATGTGTCCATAGAATTTGAGGCTCTTCCTGATTAATATGTTAGTATATTCTTCAATTTTGGATATTTTCTGTAGTCTATATCCATATTGGTTTCCTCTTGTTTCCAAAATTTTCCTAATAAGTTTTCTTTCTTTAGATTTTCTATGTCAGTTTTATGTATAGAGGCAAGGTTTCGCTAGCATAAAACATTGATGGTTTATTTACTGGTTTGTAATGTCTTATTTGGGAATTACAAGATATGTATTTTGATTATAGAGCTCTTTTTCTAATCCAAAACCTTTACGCTCAATTTGTATTCTATCTTGTCGTGCGTATTTTTCAGAGATAAGTTCTCCTAGATATTTAAAGTATGATACTCCGTTAGTTTCTCCATATTTGGTTTGTAACTTCAAAAATTTGAAATTTGTTTTATTAAACACTGATTTTCAAATGATATCTGCAGGCCGACTTTCTATGCACATTATTTTAGAGTTTCTATCTGTCTTATAGCCATCTCACTAGAAGCAAATGAGTGCCGCAGCGGAATAGCGGTGTGCACTAAGGTACCTTGCTGCGGTGCGCGCGGCTGTTCACCATCGAGGGTTCGATTCTCCAAGGGCAAGAGTGTGTGTATGTGTGTTGTTCTTAGGATGTTAGTTTAAGCGGTTTGTAAGTCTAGGGATCGATGACCACCGCAGTTATGTCCTATAACTTTAAACATATTTGAACATTTGTTTCAAAAATTAAATGATATCCTGGGAAACTTCGCACAGTTTGACATCTCTAAAATGAGTGAAAAGAAACCAAGAGGAAGTAAATGACCTCGAATACCTATAAGGAATGGAACACAAACTCAATCAGGGGCAAAGAACAGAATAAGGTGCCCACTTCCCAAGGAAACGAAAAACAATGCTCCAAAGAAGCTCTCTTTAAAATCAAAACGAACTTCTGTGCCTACCAGAGAGGCAGCCCACACAACTCCCATAACCCCAATGTCGATAAAATAAAGAAACCCACTCTATCGCAAGAGAAGGAAACTAACGGCTAAATGCATTTCCCATGCCAAATTTTAAAATGTTAGAAACTTTAATCGTATAAAAAAATGGGCGGATGAAAGAATAACATCTCGACCCAGGAGACAATGGAGGAGGAAAGTCCGCCGGAAGGGGAGCGTGGGAAGAGGGAAAAATAAAACGAAAGAGGAGAACATGTATTTGAGAGAAAATGTCGTCAAACTCGAACGGTCCTCTCATAACCGTCAATCAAGTTTAAGGCATATACGTAGTGCCTTATTTTTACTTTTTCCATGGCTCATGGAGTACATTAAATTCTCTATGTCCCACCATAAAATACTGTTCAAAATTCAAATGATTGTAAAGCTTATGGGTCATAACTGCGGGGTCATCAATCCCTAAACTTACAAACTACTTATGAAGTAACTTATACTAAAGACACAAATATCCATGCTCGAGGGAGGATTCGAACCTCCGAAGCGGGAGTCGCGCGATCTGCAACGTGACGCTCCAGATTGCTTGACTACTCGCGCGCGGCCATCAAATAATGCGCTGGTCACAAATATATATTTTCCGTTAATCTATATAAATAAAAATATGTTGCCACATGTATCAAAGTGCATTAATTGAGAACAGCTTCACTGATTTTTATGTTTTAGTAATTCTCAGGTAAAATTTCCGTATTTCTTAATCGAAAAGGTATTTATGTTCCGCAATACAACCGTGTATATATCATAAGGAGGGGAGAAGGAGATTTTCAGAAACAAGAGGGGGTGGATGTAGGAGGAGACAAAGTTCCAGGTAGATAGAGGGATAGAGGGACAATCGGAGAGGGGACGAGGGAGATAGATGGGGGGGGGGGGTGGCAGAAGAGAAAGGAGATCATGTTGTGTGGCGAATTGCTGTACATGTTAGCAATCGCTAGTGGAATGTAAGTTTGTTATTTGTCCCGAGTGATTTGTAAGCGATCATATACAAGAATTACACTCTACCTTACAATTAGTAAATAAAACCGGCAAAAACGTAGGTTACTAAGTCCCAAGAGTACATATGTAAAAGCCATCGACACAAATAACAATAATGCACAAGAAAAATTCGTGATGTAGCTAAGCTCATTCGCGACTTCTGAGAATACTGCAGTTCAAAATGTAAGTCTAATATAGTGTGCTGCAACATGTATGCGACATTACAATTCTACTGTGTTGAAACCATACACCAGTGGCAAAAATTTTATTTCATTTTAAGAGGCAGGGTTCAATAAAACCTAATGGCCTACGTTGCACATCACATGCATTTTTACCAAAAATGGTGCTAAGCAATCTCATAGTGTATAGCTGATTGGCTAGGGGGTTCCGTCCACAGAAAGTGTATACTACAACCTCAGCATTAAACTACGAGAGGCGTACTCAGTCAGTTTACACAACTTATTGAAGTTGGCAGTGCTAGCGCTGCTCGCACAGGTGACGTAACAGACCGGAACGTGCTTTCCAGAACGCACTGCTACATCGATTAGATGTCGAGCTTCAGCCATTCCTTACGCCTTTCCCGCGCTGCTAAATATTTTCTTTTCTATATTCTGACAGTTTTCGGTCAGGACTTCAACTGTCTAGGGTTAATTTTTTTGCGATACGAATGATTAATATGCTAATACACCACAATCTCTTTTGTACTTATTACTCGAATAGTTTCAGTGAAGTACGCCGCCAAATTCAAGTGTTCATGGAATCTATAACAAAAACCGATCTTAATGAACACCAAATTTTAAAAATAAAGGAATCTTTGACTTCCCATTTATGAAGAATAAACAAAGTTACTAGACGTGAATAAGTTGTTGTAGATTTATATAGCTCCGCTAAGCTGTTAAGTTACTATTATGTAATGTAGTATGGTTGTTTTTGTTACCAGATTGGTCAATCTTATTACACCTAAGATGGAGATGTAGAAATCTATCTCAAAGAAAAGAAAAATTGCCAATTTTCCACAGTTTACTGAGCCCCAGATATTCCATAAACACATCTGGTGTTGTATTAGAAAATGTATAAGAATAAAATAACTCAGATCATAATTACCATGTTTAATACAAAAATGTTCTCCTAAGTCTGTAAGCAGACTGACCATTCCTTCAGCTTTAAGAGATGACTGAACTATTTTTGCATTCAAGACATGGCAATTATGCTTTTTGTTTACTTTATTGTTGCACATTTTCTATTATAACACCAGTTCTGTTTGTAAACTATCTGGCACAAATTTATACGAAATGGGCATCCTGTCAGCCTTAGGAAATGAATGAAATATTCTCACATTCGAGACAGGGCATCATTCTTATACATTTTCTATTACAACTCCTGATCTGTTTATGGAATATCTGGGACTGCGTAAATTGTGGAAAATTGGCATAATTGTCTCTTTAATGACACAGAATTTGACAAAATCCACCTGAGGTGGAATGAGATTGACCAATTTATAAAATAAACCATTCTATATTACATAATAGTAACTTAGCTCAGTAGTTTAGCTGAGCAACATATAATGCAACAGCTTGTTCATATACAGTAATTTTGGTTATTTTTCTTAAACGGGAAGTCGAAGATTAGTTTACATTTCAAAATTTGGCATTCAATAAGGTTGACTTTTTTAATATTTCATATAAACACTTGGAAATGGCGATTTAGTAGGACGAAACTACTCGTGTGTTTAATAAATAAGAAAGTGACTGTTGTCTTATGTGCATATTTATCATATTTTTCGCAAATCAACTAAATTATTTTCTATTATTTAATTACAGTTTACGCATAAATGTCCCTCGTATAAACATCACTCAATTTTTGAGGCTGCGGGGCCACGCTCCGTCAGAGAATCGAGCCCTCTCTTGGCCATGGGTATATGTGTCGTCTTTAACGCAAGTTAGTTTAAGGGCGTTGGATGTCAACGGGCTGCATTTTCATACCTTGCTTTCGGTACACATTAATCTAGATCTACAGTGCAAAAGAAGTTGCGATTTTGAACCTTCACGGAATGAGATTAACTCAATCTGTAACAGGAAATATAGTGAAGTATCTGTTATAGTTTAAGAACTGTAACATCTTACCTAATGGATGTTTTTACAATGCACGCTCGCATTTTGGAACCCTTTTACGGTGCATCGTCAGTCTAATAGCATTTAGACTGTGGCAGGCTGCTGTCAACACCCGTAGCAAGACATTGCGCATCTTGTTTTGTAGTTTGGATTAAATCTGAGGAAATAGAAAAACCCTTATTACATTTCATTACTGTGTCCTCTAAAAGTACCTTTAAAATTGTACAAAGAATGAGAAACAGGTCATTTTTTCAATGTATTAGACATAGTACTGACCCATTCTTCAATTGGGAGAAATTTGGTGAACATAACTAAAACCATTATATATGTACCTAATGTTCTGAAAATGTAATTTCCAGAAAATGAGAAACGAATGTTTACAGGGTTTTTATGCATCAGAACATTCCAATGGCATAATCTTGTTGGCCATATGCTTCTTAATACTCTGATGACTGTTTAAGGTTTCTTTTCCTTACTCTGGACTCTTTGACGGTGGCTTCCGCAGCGCTTTCAGCTTCAACTAGTTGCTGACGATCTATGGCAGCCAGAACAGCTACCATATTACTGTCATATTATTTCCTGGTTGCATGCCTAATTTACTTTTGCCCTGTAAGTACACCATCATTTAAACAGATAACAGTATCCATCACACCTATTTCGAATACTGTCCACGCATCATACACTATTTTCAGTAATCATTGGTCGTTGCCACACGCATCTCGTGAGACTCTCATTAAGAGTTTGTGTACGACCATGTTGATATTTTATATGCTAGGTCCCTGTATATTGGCTTTAATGTTTCCATGACTGTGGCAGGCATGTACTGTTTATGATGAAATTTCTTGCTTCCAGCATCAGTGTGGACACTGTGCAGACATTTATTCACAAAGCGTTTAAGACTATAATAACTATTTAAAAGTAAATGAACTATACATCTTGGAAAACGGGAGTCTTTACAATTTTTCAGTAATTATCTTTTTAGGTTTCCGTAAGTACTACGTAACTCTTGTGACCAGTAACACTAGCATTTTGGTACCTTAGAATCACATACATCTGAACTTTTAAACTGTGGATGGTACCTCGTATCATTATTAGCGATTCTCTGCTGTTAGCTTGGATGACCAAAGGACATACCATTAAATATGTCCCAGGTAGTAAACTGGAATTCTATAGTGAAATAAATGCAATTTGCGATCAGTTATGGCTTCCCTGTACTAGGTTTAGATGGTACATCAAAGTGCGGCGAATGAAAATTAGTTGCCCGGCCGGGATTCGAACCCGGGATCTCCTGCTTACTAGGCAGTCGCGGTGACCACTCCACCGCCGAGGACACAGTGACCAGCCCGACTGCAGAGGAATCTTTCCGCCACACCCAAATCTCCATTCGCCTCCCTGTCTCTTTCCTATACCACAGCCTATTTGTTTTGTAATGCTCGTAGCCACAATACTGTATTCCCGAATCAGGGATAACAGGCCATGAGGTATTAAGACAGACCTCATGGTCACTTCTCCGTTATGCGGGTATACAGTATTGTGGCTGCGAGCATTACAGAACAAAAAAGTATCGAGACAGACCTCGTGGTCTGTTCTCCCTGATGCAGGAATGCAGTATTGTGGCTGCGAGCATTACAGAACAAATAGGCTGTGGTATAGGAAAGAGCGTGGCGAATGGAGATTTGGGTGTGGTGGGAGACGTGAAGCCATAACTCATCGCAAATTGCGATTTATTTCATTCATTGAACGCTGTAACGTCGTCGAAAAGATATAAGACTTCTTTAGTGTCATGGGAAATGCTGCAAAATGGTTCAAGTCGTACCTCTCTAACAGGTAACAAATGTGTCGGTCAAAGAGAGCAGTGAATTAAACCATTCATCATCAGATTGGGAAGAAGTTACAAGTGGTGATCCACAGGGATCGACTTTAGGGTCACTGCATTTTCTTGTGTACATTAAAGACCTCTCATCAGTCACACTGCCAGAAGCAGAGCTCGTTTTGTTTGAAGATTACACAAGTACTGCAATATGTCGAGCATACTTTCATTAACATTAATGAATGTTTTAAAGCCATCTCATTGAAATTGAAGCTTGAAAAAACTCACTACCTGCAGCTCAAGAGATTTCCATCCACTATACACATAAAGTATGAAGATTAGCAGATAGAACTGGGTATAATAATTAATGCCTATCAGTATATTTATTCCTTAATGAAATTTGTCATAAATATTATATCCCTTTCCGCAACAAACTGCTCAGTTCATAGGAACAAAAGTGATCTACACAAGGACTTAAAAGCACTTACTTTTAAAAACGGGATCCACTACTGAGGAACACATATTTTTAATAATTTACCACAAACCAAGAAATTCTACTACAAATGAAGATTAAGAGGAGCCTAAAAGACTTTATAGTGGCCAACTCCTATTCCACTGACGAATTTTTTAATAGAACCAATTGATGCATGTGTTTTTATATTATCACCTTGTAAAAGAAGAAAATTGACTTATTCCACTTCCGCGAGGATCTCCTCAACACGGATCCTTGGAACGGACAACTAATATCTAGCAAGCAAGAAATGTAGTTTATTTTTGCTCGTAACTGAATACAACACACACTCCTTCGGTAGTGAATCCTCTCTGCTTTGGTCCAATTCATCGGCAGTAACTGACTTTGGTATCGCAGAGTTGTCAGACGGGCGAAGTCGATGCAGCGGTATCAGAGGAGATCGGTAGAGCTGGAGGAGAGACCAGGAGAGGGTGGAGGGTAGAGGGCCTGGTGGCCGATCTGAGATAACGCCGCCGCCGCGGTCGATGGGCAGAGATGGGATCGGTGGCCGGGCTGCGGGCTGCGGTCTGGGCGTCCCTGGAGCGACGCGATGGCGGGCCGGCGCTGATGGACCGACGGGACGCCAGTTCTGCCGCCGATGCCTGCAGCGCCACTGAGGAAGCGATCCAGAAGCTGAGTGACCTGGACGCTGCTCGCAGGGGACGACAGCGCTGGAGCAGAGGGAGCTCCCATAACGAAAACACGAGGACGCGATCTGCTGCACAACGGCTTATTATTCCATTATTTGATCGTTCCAATTGCTCCTTACCGGAGGGCTGGCTGACTGGCAACAGCGTATCGACTGCCCTTCATCTGAGTAACGCAGTGGCATTAACGCAGGCTAGGGTGACCAGAGTCTCGTATTGTACGGGATCGTTCCTTGTTTAGCTTAAGTCTCCCGTCGTCCCGACAAAGTAATTACGGGACGTAGATTGTCCATACAAAACTTTTTTCTGGTGGAGAGGGGTGGCACAAGGCTCAGGAGGGTAAACATGTCCTTAAAGGCGTTGTTAGACTAATTTTAAAATAAACACACGCAAGAAATAAATTTTACTACAGTCGTTCTCACATATAACTGATATAGGAGAGGCCCATAATACGCTACACGGCCACAGTCGCTTCTTAGAAACAAAAAAATTACTATACTTCCGTCTATTAGTACTATTACTGCACTATTACTTTCTGTGTTTTATAGTGTCATTTTCAAAAGCCAGTGATTACAAAAGTATTACAATAATTAAACCACATTAAATAGTAATAGTAAATTTCGAGAAAATGTGAATACGAGAAACACCTAATAAGAAATGTTACCTTATGAGCAAGGGGGAGGGGGGGGGAGCACTGGCTTTGTAAACTATACTGTTTGTGCCGCAATTTGTGTGTGCGTTCATACTACAGGTAAAGGCAACATTTAGGGTCACACGCATCGGTACCCGTATGTGTGCCGTAGTTTTATAAAATGTTCAAATGTTTGTCAAGCTTATGGGACTCAACTACGGGGTCATCAGTCCCTAAACTTACAAACTACTTACGAACTAGGACGGCACAAATATCCATGCCCGAGGGGGGATTCGAACCCCCGACCGTAGTGGACGTGCAGACCGTGACTGCAACGCCTCAGTCCCCTCGGTCACCGCGGCCGGCCGTAGTTTTATTTTGGAAATTTTCTCACCCTAACGTTGGCATTAACGCACAAACCCTCCATAAGTTTGGAAACACCTAGTGCTTACAGACAATGGAAATGAAATACTGTATAGAATGAATTTTTCGTTCTCTGGGGCCCGCAGTGTGGAGTATGTTTTTGACATGTTCAATACCACAATAATTATAAATTATTTTAACACTGCTTTAAACTTTATTACCTCACTATAAGCTTATTTCGGGCTTAGGCTTTCATCAGGTGTTCTGTTATACAAGTAATATAGAAGAGTTGTTGTATATATTCTTATAACATAATTATATAAATTTTTTACAAAGTTTTACTAACATTACTTATAATATAGTTGTTGTTTATTTGCTGCCCAATTGATTATAGAAGCTGATGTAATGCTTATCTGTATATGTGCAGCAGCACTGGTTATATGATTTGATTTTTTATCAGTTTTCCATAGTGGCAGTCTGTGGTGGCTGCATCCAACGATATTATAAGTTTACATGGTTACCAGTAATTTATACATTAATATCTTTGGTTTATTGGTTTTTGTATTTGAGTTTTACTATGGATTTGGAATCTTTGGGGTTTATCCATTTTCTTGTTTGTTTATGATGTGAATAAAGTTTTCGATGTATTTTTTATGTTTCAGTTCGGTTTGTTCATTTAGTACATCGTTCTGGATGTTGTGTATATGGGAATATAGTTCGATTTCATCGAGAATATTCATTTTTGGCCCTTTTTGTATAATGTGTAAAATTTTTAAGGCTTCCTCTAAAGGTTTTACATCGTGTTTTTCCGTGATTAAATGTTGATAGAATTTAGATGGATTATTTTCACTGTCTCTTGTGTGTTCTTTGTATCTAGCTTGAAAATTTCTGCCAGTTTGGCCTATATATGATTTCTGACAGGTGTTACACGTAATTTTGTAGATACCCGGATTATTGTATTTTAGTGTGTGTCTGGCTCTTTAAAAATTTTATGGTTCAAACAGCGCTTGTTTTGATAGGCAAATTTGACGTTTGTGTGTTTGAATATTTTATTAATTATCTCCGATATGTTTCCTATGAATGTTGTAAGTACGACTGTCGTTTTTTTTCTTTGTTGGAGTGTCTTTCGCTAATGTTATTTCTCTGTGCAGCTTTGATATATTTGCCTGTGTTTTCTGCTGGTATAATTTTGATATAATTTTAGGGTAGTAATTGTTTTGTTGGGCTGTGTATTCTAAGGTGCGTATTTCTTTCTGAATGGCTTCAAAATGATAATTATATCAAAATTATATCAAAATTAATTAAGTGTACAATACTGTGACATTACAATCCGCTATTTGAGTTTTTCTATTCTGTATTCCAACCAAAGCTCACATAGATCAATTCCATCTTGCTCCGTTGTAATAGCAGGCCGCGGCGTAGCGGCCTAGCGCATTAAGGCGCTATGCTCCGATTCCAGAAGGCCGTTCCCCGTCTGGAGTTCGTATCCCCCCTCTCGGGCATGGATGTTTCTTTCTTTACTATAAGGTAGTTCATAAGTAATTTGTAACTTTAGGGACTGATGACCCCGCAGTTAAGTCCCTTAAGCTTTACAAACATTTGAACATTTCGTAATACGCAGTATGGTGTTTCTAAATGTATCCGTTTGTTACTAAGTTTGTATTGAATAAAAAATTTACAGTTTTATAAATATCTTGGAGAAATTTGGCACACTTTTCCTTCAGACTGAGAGGAAGGTCTCCGTGTCTATAAGGAGATATGACGTCAGGAACAATGAGATGCGTGAAACGCGCGAAAATAATAAACAATGTTCAAATGTTTAAGCGTATGGGACTTAACTGCGGGCTAATGTCCCTAAACTTACAAATTACGTATGAACAAATACCAAAGACAGCACAAACATCCATGTCCGAGAAAGTATTTGAACCCCCGACAGGGAGCAGGTTCCTGTATCGTAACTAACCTAATGACAACACCCACACACCCATTACTGAGGGAGGACTCGAACCTCCGACACGATGGGCCGCGTGGTCCGCAGCGAATTAGACGTGCAAATTGGGGCGACGTGCTGTGGTGCGCGTGGCCGTTCGCCGTCGAGAGTTTCAGTCCCCCCTGCCCCCTCCCTTCGTGCATGGGTTTTTCTGTTGTCCTAAGATTAGTTTAACTTAGTTTAAGTAGTCTGTAAGCTACGGACTGATGACCAAGGAGTTGAGTCCGATAGATTTACAAACATTCGATGCCATACAACTTTTAATATCCATATATAAAATCTCCAAGTAACCACTATTTCACATCTAAAAATTTCCTCGCGTATACTTGTTACATCATATGACTTTCGAACATTTTTGATCGGTAACACGGCGCTCCAGACCACGCGGCGGACCGTTTCCAAACATACTTGTTGCACATTTTCCTTACCATGAGGTACAAATTGCTATAGGTGTGAGAAACAGCTATGGCACATTGACAGGAGATATGACGCGTGTGGTTCGTGGAGAACAATATTTTACATAAGGACATCGATGAAATCGTAACTTTTATTTCGACTTTGATGAACGTTTGCACTATTAATCTTCAAATCATCCCAGAGATTACTGTATAAGATTTCAAATGGTACATGGCAGAGGATAATTTACTTATGAACTTCGACAATATCCAACAGTTTTGTTCCAATTACCGTCCGCAGTGGCCGAGCGGTCTGCGGCGCGCCAGTCACGTTCTGCTCGGCCATTACGGTCGGTGGTTCTAATCCCCCATGGATATTTGTGCCGTCGTTAATATTAGCCAGTTCATAAGTAGTTTGTAAGTTTAGGGACTGATGACCCCGTAGTTAAGTCCCATAAGCCCTACATACATTTGTTGATCCAATTTCGATTAAATTTTGTACACCTGACCTTCAAAGCACGAGGAAAGTCACAGTCGCTGTAATGATCAAGTACAGTACATGATTCAGGTGATATGACGTCATAAGCAATGAAATGCCTGAGAAACTGCTGCATCCTGTTGCAGTGTTACCCATTTCCTCTTAAACAACTGGACCAATTTGTTCCAAATTTGGAGCTTATATTTCTTTCCGGTAAGTGACAATTATTGTAGGGGTAAGTACCACCTACGGCATATAGTTCTGGAGACATGACGTTATTTCCAACTTATATAAGTCTAAAGTTTTATGATACTGTAATACATAAATACTGAAAATGTCTGTAATCAGTTTATTTCACCGTTACTAGTTCCGGGCCTGAGGGCATCATCAGACGGTAGTGTTGATTTCAGGTTTACGTTCGAGTCTCTGTGTACAGCATTTATGTGATTTCAGATTTTCTGTCGAATGACCATTAGTCCACAGGACTGCATCTGCTACTGACTGCAAAACGCCTTTTCTAGTAGTCAAATCCTCTATTGGTTCCCATTTTAATGTTCAGTTTCCTACTAAATGAGCATTCTAGACGCTTGGAAGCCTTTTATTTCTTCCGTGCATCATTTAATATTATTACTATGAATACCGATATCATAAAGTCGCGTGTTTTGTAATTACAATCAAAAACGCCCATACACGAAAGTGAATAACTGCTTGCAATTATAAGCTAAAAAACTGATTTTTCATTTACATTCACTTGTAAACATGGATGCAACAAAATAAATATCAGCTATTTATCTTGTGGCTGATTGCAGTATGTAATTACTACAGTATTATTCGAAAACAGTTGGGATGTTCTCTAACCAAAAAATAAATAAAATAACTACAGATTTATTCCTACCTCGATTAAGTTTTGTACACTTGACGTTAAAGATAAGAGTAAGGCCGCTGTCTACATAAAACTTCATACGATACGTGGTGGGTGCTTTACCTATGGACTTTTACAAAATCTAGAGTTTTATTCCTGTCTAGATGAAATTTTACACACTTGACCTTATAAAGATGTGTAAGATTTCGTACGGTGCACGACGAAGGGTACCTTGCAATACTAATGACACTCTTTCACTTATCACCACGAAAGATAACATATGTATGGCTTTTTCTATAGGTGGAGGTCATGATATGAAGAGACGACAATGACAGAGGCTAACGAAATGAAGATGGAGGTGGTCAGAATAGACCGATAAATCGAAAGGGACGGTTATCAGAGAGAGAGAGAGAGAGAGAGAGAGAGAGAGAAGAGATGGATATAGAGAGGGAAGGAGAGAGGAGATGGTCTAAGGAGAGTACGGAATGAATAAAAATCCCGGTGACGGAGGTCTTTCATCTTAGGTAGCGATCTTATTGAATTAATGTAAAGGGAAATGCCAAGATCGCAAGTTTTATTTATTTACGACGACTGTGCTCCACATAATATTTGGAAGGTGTTAGTAGATATAAAATCTATCAACTAAAACACTAAAAAATTTATGTGGAGCACTTTAATATGCAGTTAAATGGCGTTGTAGGAGACCAGCTGACACCATTGAGTATTGAAACCGGTCGTCTTAAATAAATAAAAGATAAAAATTGCGATCTTGGCATTTCTCTTTACATGAACATAAAAGAAGAAAAACAAACAGAAACAGTACTGGGAGTAAAACCACATTTAAGGTGATTAAAATCATAGACGGCGATCATACTTATAAAAGACATAAAGGTTTTACAACGATGAACGGGGCCGCACTATTTAAAATACTCATACACTGATGACACAACTGAACACGATGTTGACTTTACATTGGCACCACTCTACTTCAGTGCAACTTAGGAGGGTGGCGGGGCGGAAGAACTCGAGGGAGGCGGAGGTGGAAAGGAATGTGATGACCAAAGGAGAGGCAAAGGTGGAGACAGGGGAAGGAGGGAGCCTTAACATGTTGAAACACGTCCAATGATTGTGTGGTCGTATTCCATTATGATTGATTCATTAACCTTAAGTGTTTCTGCAACATTAATGCTATGTGTGTGTTAATTATTTTATTCTTTTTATTAATGATCAATGCCCCATATTTATGTATGTTTGTCCCACATTTATTTACGTTTCCATCCGTGTGATTGAACTTGTGTGTTCATGTGAATTGATATTGACAGACTGCCGCGCAATGGCTTACAGTCGCCGCCTTCCGCTTTAGGACACGTTTTGCTGTAGTTAAGAACGCTTGGCTTCTTTGTCGTCTGCGCTGGCGTCTGCTGGCTGGCCAGATACAAGGTTACTTGGCAAGGTGGCGAGGTGGCCGTGTTCTTAGAGTCGTACCAACCTAATCTTCGACGAAACAGGTGACAGGAGACCTCTCTGGGAGTGGTTTCAGAGGGAACTGTCTTCGCCAGGTAGCAAGGGTTGGTAAACACCAGTCTCTGAACGTACTCTGCGACACTTTTAGCGCGCTCTACATCCGGTTTATGGTGGGCGGAGGTTTTTCCGAGGTCTTAGAACTTCGGTCTTTACTCTTCATTCTGGCTCCGACGATTGTGGAAAAAAGTACACCGCGAAATAATCCTGACGGGAAGGCAGACTGTTAGGATTTTACTTTCTTTGCGATCACGCAGTCTTAGTTTTCAGTGATAGTTTTTTGAGTAATTCTTTCGCTATGCGAGGCGAAATTTTTAATTTACAGAACTCGAGTAAATTCAATTTAAATTTAGTATCTGCATTTTTATTCCGGTGATGATTTTGTGTCCGGTTTTGCTCAAGGTAGAACACACGTGTTTGGCCTTCATCCTTTGTGTAAACTTAGTGTGTTTAACTTTCCTTGCTGTTTTTAACTGACTTTTCGCGTAGTTTCTGTATCCGCTAGTAAGCTAAATATTTCTTAGATTTTCTTGTTTGATCCGTCTTTCCTGTCTTGTATGACCGATTGCACCACGTGCTTTCGTAACGGTCGTTACTTCGGCCTTCAGCCATGCTTTGTTAATACTAGCTTTCTTCTACATGAATTCTCGCGGCCGGCCACGATGGCCGAGGGGACTGAGGCGCTCCAGTCACGGTCTGCACGGCCACTACGGTCGGGGGTTCGAATCCCCCCTCGGGCATGGATATTTGTGCCGTCCTTTAACTGTTACAACCGTGACGCTCGCCTAAGGGACTGCCAATAATCCCGAAGCGAAGCTGCCAGAAGCACTCACGGAGCTGCCCACCAGACAGTAAAAGATGCATCAGGCAACACTCACACGATCTTGCATTACAGATGCAAACTGAACGTAACTTAATCTTGGCTAATCCTGGCAGTCTTCCACCCGATTTCCAACAGTTATCACACCTGACAAACAAGAAATAACTGAAGAAATTGTAAACGACGTCTTTCAGGAAATCATTAAGTGGTTCTCAGCAACTGGTCTATCATTACATTTTGATAAAACTCAGTACATGGAGTTCCATACAGTAAATGGAATGACACCGTTAGTAAATATAGACTGAAATCTGTAGCAAAGGTAGAATATTAAATAATTTTGGTGTATGCATTGATGAGGAGTTGAACTGGAAAAAACACATTGAAGATCTGCTGAAACGTTTGAATCAGCTACTTATGATATTAGGGTAATTGCAAATTTTGATGATATACATCTCAGTAATGTCTATTTTCATTCTCTGCTTTCGTATGGCATCATTTTCTGGGGTAAATCATCATTGAGTAAAAATGTATTCATTGCACAAAAGCGTGTAATCAGAATAATTGCTGGAGCCCATCCAAGATCATCCAGCAAAAACTTATTTAAAGAGCTAGGGATCTTCCCAGTATCTTCGCAGTATATCTATTCACTTATGAAATTTGTTATTACCAATCCTATCGAATTCAAAAGCAATAGCAGTGTACATAACTACAACACTAGGAGAAAGAATGATCTTCACTATTAAAGGTTAAATCTAGCTTTGGCACAGAAAAGGGTGAATTATGCTGCCATAAAAGTCTTTGCTCACCTACCAAACAGCATCAAAAGCCTGACGGATAGCCAACTAGCATTTAAAAATAAATTAAAAGAGTTTCAGAATGGCAGCTGTAGATGAATTGTTAGATATAAATTAGTAAATCTGTATAAAATAAAATAAAATAAAAATTAATTAAAATATTATGTCATGTAATATTTAGTACAAAGTAATAATTTGTAAAGACACCTTTCATTAACCTGACACGTTCCACATCATTCGTATTCATGATCTATGGAACAAGTACTAATCTAATCTAATCTAAACAGGTCTGTAGGCAGAGACGGGACCGCATATAAGCGAGAAGGCTGCTAATTCCGGCATCCTTCACCCAAGCGGTGCGGCTGTACATGCAGCCTAACTCGTTCTGCCCACGGGGCCCTCTGGAACTAACGCCTCTGGGTCCCGGCAAGTTCCTTGAAACTCTCCCCCAAATGGGAATTCCTGGTTTAATTCGAGAAGGAGACTTGCTCCTATGTTTCTGCACTTCCTGCACTACTCCGTCGATTCAGGCGGTAAACACAGGTACCTCCTCTTGGTGAACTGGCGCCGTACTAACTCACAGCAGTCACAGCCTGCTAGCCGTCCGCGTCCTAACACGAACACCTCTAGCTTTCCGAGACCAGGTGTGATAGCACTACCGGCCAACGTCTCAATCACTCAATCACTGCCCTTTGAAGAAGACTCTTTTGTCGAAAAATTTGAATTTGGACATAGAACAGTGAGATTTCTTCTCTCGATAAATGTAAAAGATCTACTGTACCAAGCAACATGTGATAAGCACATTGTTATATCAGTGTTTAATTGACATGTCTTGCATTTTGTAATAAGTATTTTATTAGTTTGATAGAGTAACGTTTGATCATTTGATAATGGCAACGTAGCTTGCCGAAACTAGTTATGACATACAGTAAATGAGTATTTTATACATGCTATCTTAGCTTTGGCATTTTATTGAAGTCATCACATTTAAAAAATATTTACTTACCCACAGAATCGTTGTTATATGAGTAGCACTCTCAGCTGTAGCAACGGAAAGGAGAAAGCCAACTGAAAAATGTCCCTGTCAAGCACAAAAACGGAAAATATATTTTTGTTTAAAAGACTGTCAGAAAAGTTGGGAACCAGCTGACTCAGTCCACATTCCCCTTTACTCACCAGGAATTTTGTGAACATATTCGCTTTTACTTCTTTCATTTTTCCTAAAGGAGAAGTACAGAGAGACTGTGATGGTGAGAGTAATAGTGGGAGAGAAAGAGCAGAGGTTTATGGTGGGAAACAGAGAGAGAGAGAGGGGGGGGGAGGTTGTAAAAATAACGAATAGATGGTGATAAGAGCAGTGGAAAACGTGAGAGGTGAGACCGCACATAAGCTGTGTTGGTTAAGGTTTCCAGACCGGCCAACATAAAAAAGTTTTGTATTCTTTCTCATATACCAACTTGACAGATTAGATTGCATCTTTATTCACTACGTGTAGCAATTCCTATGGGTTTCGAAGCGATTTCTGTCCATTGGACGTGTAACGAGGTTCCGAATCCTCTCTGTCAGGATCGTATTTCTACCACAGTTATGACAATTTGTTTTGAGACCATGCGTGTTTCGTCTCAGCACAGACACGTTGGGCAGTTAACAGCAATACATCAACAACAACCCATCAATCTCACATGCCGTATAGGCAGAGATAGGCTAGACGCTGTAGCGATATTTTGATCCTCTTTAAAGTTCTTATAGTCACACGTGTTGTCATACAATATCCACTTGAAAATTAAAAGTCTTACTCATAGCCTCTCCCTCATGTTCATGTAGAGATTGCGCGCGCAGCTTTGATCACCGACTCGAACATTCCGCCTTTCTAGAAAGCTTAACATGTCTCAGTGTGCTGTGCGGCCTTTAATATTTGGTGTAGTGAACGTATTTTATGCGTTTAGTGAATTGGGGTGGTTGATCGTCTGTATCACGCTTTATGGGCCGTAAAATCACTCATAAAATTGTAATAAAACCTCCTATTTATCCCACTATGGAGAATAAAAAGGCTCCCAGCATGAAGGTTGTACATTACTCGATTCTCCAAATCTACGAAATAGGGCATCATGAGATAAAGCTGGTATTTGCTCTAATGATTATCAGTTGTCGTTAGTGCTCCAACTTCCGATAGAAATTTTAATTATCTACAAGTTAGATTTTAAAAATTAATGAAACAACAACAAAAAGTAGTAAATTAGGAAATAAGGATTATTATCACGTGCGTATTAACAATGACTTAGAATAATGACTTTTCCAAAGCTAATTGTCTGAAATGATTCTCTCTGACAGTTGTGGGCGCTACAGGAGCAAAATAGTGTGACGGAAATGACGTTCCCTAATTTAAAAATAGAGGGAAAGGAGAGTTATGTACAACTTGCAGTCATTAGACTCGATGGGCATCAAAAGGGAATCATTAATTGAGAAAGGAGTAAGACAGGGTTGTAGCCTTTCTCCGATGTTATTCAATTTGTACATCGAGCAGGCGGTGAAGGAAAGCAAGGAAAAATTTGGAATAGGGATTAAAGTTCAGGGTAAAGCAATAAAAACATTGCATTTTACTGATGACATTGTAATTCTGTCAGAGACAGCAAAGGACCTGGAAGAGCAGTTGAATGTAATGGACAGTGTTTTGAAGAGAGCGTATAAATTGAACATTAACAACATCAAAACAAAGATAATGGGTTGCAGTCTTAGAAAATGAAAGAAGGAATTAGACTAGGTTACGAAACAATGAAGGTTGTAGATGAGTTTTGTTACTTGGGTTGTAAAATAACCTATGACGGTCACAGTACAGAGGATATAAAATGCAGGATGGCAATGGAAAGAAAGCAATTTTGAAAAAGAGAAATTTTCTAACTCGAATATTAATTTAAGTGTAAGTAAATCTTTTCTGAAGGCATTTGTGTGGAGTGTTGCCTTGTACGGGAGTGAAACATGGACGATAAACACTGCGGACAGAAAGAGAATAGAGGCTTTTGAAATGTGGTGCTACAGAAGAATGCTGAAGATTAGGTGGGTAGATTGCATAACTAATGAAGAGGAACTGAACACAATTGGTGAAAAAAGGAATTTTTGGCACACCTTGACTAAAAGAAGTGATAGCTTGGTAGGACACATTCTTAGACATCGAGGAATTGTAAATTTAGCATTGGAGGGAAGTGTGTGGGATAAAAATCGCAGAGGGAGACCAAGAGACGCATATAGTAAGCAGATTCGAATGGATGTGGGTTGCCGTTCTTATGAGGAGATGAAAAGGCTTGCTCAGGATCGAGTAGGTTGGAGACCTGCATCAAACCGGTCTCTGGACTGGAGACCACAAAAACAACAAATTCAAATTATATTTCAATTCCAGATGCTAGTTTTCCTAAACTTTCCGCTGTCTCACTCCCCTCTTTATTCCACTTGAAGGACGTACTGGACTTGGCATTGAACTGTATGCCTCTTATAACACCAAAGCGCTGCAGACGTATTCATTGCACCAGAGTGCAGATGTTTTCATCTCCCTTCCTTACATCCTTTCGTTGACAAAGATCATAATTACCCCTGTGATATTCCGGCCATTACAGATAATTTCATTGATTCGATAAAATACGATGTCCCTATCAGTGCCTAGCATCTATTGTAGGCATTTGTTAAAACTGCTTTTAACCTTTTCAATTAATTTTTCATTCCTCACCTTTAGATTGCAACACATAGTACTAAAACTTACCATTAATACTAAAGAAATAAGAAATGTAACATTTGTCACACAGAATAAAACTATAACTTTTAGTAAAAATATTGAGTTAGACGGAGACATCTGTTTTATCGCAACACCGCACGACGTCTAACGTTCACAGCATTTTATTCAATCCATCCAGTAACTTTGATATTATTGCAGCTATTATCGTTACTTATGATTCCTGTCAGCGACTGCAAAGGAAAATGGAGTTTATCACTGACAAAACATATTCGCTTTTATTATACTAGATGTTGATAAAGCGTATTACGTTGTATAATTGCTGACATGGGTGAAGAGTTCTGTTCTGACGCATCACTGTTGAATGTCGCGGATTAGCTCATATATGGCAAGTTGAGTGTAAACGTTGTCGTACATAATAATCAAGACAAAGAGCTAAGAATATATAGAGACTGATTATTTTTTATTTCGCCATCAACAATTTTTGTTCGTTTTTTAGCGGTGAAATTTAGAAACTCTACATCCAGGTAGAATGCCAAGACTGGCCAATTCGACCTCTGCATCTGAACTGGCCAAATACATAATATTTTAAGTTTGGCAATCGTAAATTGTGTGCAAGGTTATTAGTTCAAATGAGCACCACTCACCGTTAGCCGTAAGGGCAGTGAGAGAAAGCTTATCGGGATACGTCGTTCTTGCCCTTAAAGGCAAGATCTCTCAGCCAGCGACTATTTTTCTCCTTATACTTGAACAATAGCGTAGTGGACAGGGCCATTATCAACTGGCTCATTTTTCATTAGTGGAAACACCAATTTCGAGAGCTTATTCACCGAAGACCCTATGGAACTGGTTCGAATATCGTGCAGGTCGATTGATAGCACACACAAGTACCGCAGAACGAGTTGGTATGGACTCGACTAATGTCTAATGTACCGGGTGATCAAAAAGTCAGTATAAATTTAAAAACTTAATAAATCACGGAATAATGTTAACAGACAGGGGCAAATTGATAAACATGTTTGGAATGACATGGGGTTTATTAGAACAAATAATAATAAATAAATAAAGTTCAAAAAAGTTCGACAGGTGGCGCTTTATCTGATGAGAAAAGAGCAATAAGCAGCATAATAATAATAATAATAATACAAAGCGCAGATGATGTTCTAGACAGGAAATGCTCAATATGTTCACCATCATTCCTCAACAATAGCTGTAGTAGAGGAATAATGTTGTGAAGAAGCATGTTATGGTAAGGCATTGGCGACAGATGTTGTGTTTCAGCATCCCTAGAGATGTCGGTTGATCATGATACACTTGCGACTTCAGATAACCCCAAAGCCAATAATCGCACGGACTGAGGTCTGGGGACCTGGGAGGCCAAGCATGACGAAAAATGCAAGCACACGATCATCACCAAACGACGCGCGCAAGAGAGTTTCTTTTGTCTAATAAAACCCCATGTCATTCCAAGCATGTGCGTCAATTTTTACCTATCTAAATTATTTTGTGATTTATTAAGTTTTCAGATTTATACTCAGTTTTTGATCACCCATTAGAGCTGGACGGAAGTAACGCCTTGGACCCAGCAGGGTTGTCCACAAATCCGTAAAAGTATGAGTGGGGGTGGAAATCTCTTCCGAACAGCATGTTTCAAGGCATGCCAGATATGCTCAGTAATGTTTGTATCTGGGAAGTATAATTGCAGCGGAGTTGTTTAAACTCAGGAGACTATACACAGAACAACTCTGGATGTCGCATTCTCATTCTATGTTTGTCCACGTCCGTTGGAGTATACAATGGTCAAATGTTCAAATGTTTCTATAGCTTATTGGACTTAACTAAGGGGTCATCAGTCCCTTAACTTACAAACTACTTATGAACTAGCTAACACTAAGGACGGCACAAATATCCATGCCCGACCGTAGTGGCCGTGCAGACCGTCACTGGCGCGCCGCAGTCCCCTCGGTCACCGCGGCCGGACAATGGACATGAATGAACGCAGATGAACAACCAGAATGCATAGATACGTGTCACCTCTCAAAGTAATATCTACATGTATCAGGAGTGTGATTTCATTCCAAATGCAGGAATCCTACGCCATTACAGAGCAACCTGCTTCAACAGTCTCCCATCTACATCTACATCTACATTTACATGTTATACTCTGCAAATCACATTTAAGTGCCTGGCAGGTGGTCCATCGAACCTCCATTATACTATTTATCTCCCATTCCATTCTCGAATAGCGCGTGGGAAGAAAGAACACATGAACGATCGAGCCCTGATTTCTCGTATTTTATTCTGATGATCATTTCTACCTATTTAAGTGGGAGTCAACAATATATTTTCGCATTCGGAGGGGACTGTTGGCGATTTGAGTTTAGTAAGTAGCCCACGCCTCAACGATAAGCGCCGTTGTTGTAATGATTCCTATCCAGAATCCTGCATCATTTCCGTAACGCTGTCTCCCCTGTATCGTGAAATATGAAACGAGCTGCCCTTCTTTGGACTCTTTCGATGTCCTCCGTCAAACCCACCTGATAAGAATCCCATACTGGGCAGCGATACTCCAACAATGGACGGACAAGCATAGTGTATGCAGTTTCTTTTTTTGTTCCGTTGCATGTTTTAAGGGTTCTGCCAATAAAACGCAGTCTCTGGTTCGCCTTTCCCACGACATTATCTGAGTGTTCTTTCCAATTTAAGTCTGAAGAAATAGTAATTCCCATTTTTTGGAGTTTACGACCTTCAATTTTGATTGATTTATCTTGTAAACAAAGTTTAACGGATTTCGTTTCGTACTCATGTGGACGACTTCACACTTCTCATTATTTAGAGTCAATTGCCAATTTTTACACCATACTGGTATTTTATTCAGATCGTTCTGCAGCTGTTTATGATCATCAGATGATTATACTAAATGGCGGCGTCATCTGCAAACAACCTAAGAGAGCTACTTAGATTTTCACCTAAATCGTTTATGTAAATAAGGAACAGCAGAGCACCAATAACACTACCCTGTGGAACGCCCGATATCACCTCTGTTTTTGTCGATGCCTTACCATTTATTACTACGAACTGTGTCCTCTCTGATAGGAAATCCCCTATCCAGTCGCAAATGTGGGGCGATATACCATAACCACACAATCTGATTAAAAGAAGTTTGTGAGGTACGGTGTGAAAAGCCTTCTGGAAATTAAAAAATACGGAATCGATTTGCGTACCCTTCTTGATAACACCCACCACTTTGTGTGAATCAAGAGCTAGTTGTGTTTCGCATGAACGATATTGTCTAAATCCGTGTTGACCTTGGATCAATAGATCGTTCTGTCCGAGATAATTCATAATATTTGAATACAGGATATGTTCCAAATCCCTGCTGCAAATTGAAGTCAATGAAATAGGCCTGTAGTTTAGTGGGTTACTCTTACCGCCTTTCTTGGATATAGGTGTGACCTGTGCAATTTTCCAATCTTTTGGTACAGATTCTTCTATGAGAGCAGTTGTATATGGCTGCTAAGTAACGAGCTATCGCTTCAGCATAATCAGATAGAAATCTAATGGGTATACAATCCGGACCAGAAGACTTGTTCTTGTTAAGTGATTTTAGTTGCTGCACTACTCCGATGATATATACTTTTACGTTACTCATTACGGCATTACGCTGTTGTTCGTAATTCGAAATCTGTAATATTTGTTTCGTCTTCTTTGCTGTATGAGTTTCTAAAAGCTATGTTTAGTAACTCTGCTTTAGTAGCTCTGTAATCGGCAGGATCGCCATTAGTATCACGTAGTGAAGGTATTGTTTGTGTTTTTCCCCTAGTATGTATAATATATGACCAAAATCTCTTTGGGGTTTTCAGTTAAATTTCGAGAAAGAGTTTCGTTGTGATAAGTATTGTAGGCATCTCGCATTGAAATCCTCTCTAAATTTCGAGCTTCTGTGTAGGATCGCCAATCCCGGGGATTTTGTGTTCGTTTAAATTTAGTATGCCTTTTCCTTTGCCTTTGCATCAGTGTCCTGTCCTGTTTGTGTACCAAGGGAGATAGCCTCCTTCTTTTATTAATTTATTTTGTAAAAAATTTGAGCCACAACTGGTCTACACCTACATTTAGTGTTAGAAACGAGTGGAATCTGCATTTCAAGAAGCAATGTACTTTATTTATATCTGCTTTCCTGAACAAATATACTTTTCGTTTACTTTTGGTAACTTTGGGACTTTCGATATTCAATCTCGCTACGACAGCTCTGAGTCCACTAATACCTGTATCGGTTTTGATGCTCGTTAAAAGCTCAGAAGTATTTGTTGGTAAGAGATCAAGTGTGTTTTCATATCCATTTACAATTCTAGTTGGCTCGTGAACTAATTGTTCGAAGGAATTCTCAGAGAACGCGTTGAGTACAATTTCGCTCAACGTTTTATGCGTACCTCCTGATTTGAAAATATAATTTCGCCAACAGATTGAGGGTAAATTAAAGTCATCGCCAACTATTATCGTGTGAGTCGGGTACGTTTTTGTAATTAGGTTCAGGTTTTCTTTGAACCTTTCTGCTATCGTATCGTTAGAGTCGGAAGGCCGGTAAAAGTAACGAATTATTAACTTCTTACTATTGTCAGGTACAACCTCTACCCATAATAGGTCACTGGAGCAACCTCCCACGCAACCACGGGTGGGGTGTCTGCCTCACTGCTAGCAGTATCAGGGCATGTCGATGGCGCTGGCCGACGGTGGAGACGACGGGAGTCCGTTCGGTCCCCACTACCGGCCAACAACAACGACGCCCCTCGATCGCAGCTTCCAACTGTGCAACCGAGGTTAACACAGCTTGAAGCTGAGACCGAAGTGTCACCAGCTCAGACTGCATCTGCACACATCAGTCACAGTCCCTATTCATGTTTACAGTGTCGATAAAACAAAAACTACAATCGCGATGCGTTCAAAGGAAGACTACACTCTTGGTTTAAACGCGGATTTGAATCTAATATGCACGAGAGCATAGTGTAAATTTACAAATTGAAACGAGAATGCGCAGACGAAAAGCCAAAGGACTATATGTCGCTTCTAATCACAAAATAAAGACCTTATTCATACGATTGTATGCGCATGGATCAACGTCTGTTACGTAAACACCACTAGACCTGTTGATCGGTACATGTATCGTATCCACGTACTCCATATAAACTATTTCAGCTATAAATCTTGAGCGAAAGGAAACTTCTAAGAGGCTTTACAAAGTTTTACTGCCGGCAGAGTATCTATTGAGTTATGACCTTTACAGTCGAAACATATAGAGACACTAGAGTATACAAAGGTACGTATTTTTGTAAGTAGATTTTTCCTTGTTTCAAGTGAGGCATTTATGCTATAGTTATTCAGAGTTCATTCATACCAAAGTATTATTACAAAGAAACTATATTAAGTAATGGGACATTTCTATCAAGACAGTGGCCACTTACTTCCTACTGATTTGCATAAGCATCTCTTAATTGGCACTACAGTTTGGCTACGTCTGGCATATTGAATGTTAAATTCCCCACTAATGTCCCTTGGCAGAATAGTAGGTCTTTGGTGTAACTGTGCACCGCACGAGCTATAGAGACTCAATACCGCATTCGCGACATAACTTGGGAGCTATAAGCCGCACTTGTGCAGCTAGCGATATTAGGTTCCCGTTATTAACATTGCTAACATTCTCTGTAAACTTACTGCAGCAAGCTCGTGCCAAATGAGAACCAAACAACGTAGATAATGCCTAAACCTTGACTTTGCGTGTACAATCAGACCAACGAGATACGTTATAATCAACGCTTGAAGTGCGAATTCAAGTAGTTTCGATGCAGTATTTTGGCAAATTTACGTTAAAATACAAAAGACTGATTACGAGATTTTCCAGATATTTTCCCATACGAAAGCAGTCACATATGTACATTTGTGCTCCTAACTCGATCTTACGTTCGGCTACGCTTACTGTGTAAAGTGGCTCAACAATATAAATACAGTATAATTTCACCCATAATATATGTTCCATTCACTGGAAAAGGAAAAAAAAAAAAAAAAAATACTTTTGTGTTGGCAGCAGTATGGTATTGGGACTTTCAAAAAAATGTTCAAATGTTTGTAGCACTTATGGGACTTAACTACGGGGTCATCAGTCCCTAAGCTTACAAACTACTTATGAACTAGCTAAGACTAAGGACGACACAAATATCCATGCCCGAGGAGGGATTCGAACCCCCGACCGTAGTGGCCGTGCAGACCGTGACTGGAGCGCCTCAGTCCCCTCGGCCACCGCGGCCGGCTTGGGACTTTCTCTACTCCTTTAGTATTTTCCCGAGGATGTATCAAATGTTGACTTGTGCCCAATAATTTTCTCACTTTTAGTTCATAGAGTTACCCTCGTTACATCAAGTATCTCGGAGAAGAAAATAATATGATTCACACCAGTCTAAAGCTCTTTGGCTCTGATTTCTACTAAATTACGTCACCACCATCAGTTGATACCTACAGCTGTACAAAAGCGACATCTCTGATATTTTTGTATGAGTTCTAGGTGTTGCCAAGTTAGGGAAATCAGCGTTGAACTCACTAAGTTACAGATAAACCAATTTTTTCTGAACACTGTTGTCGTTTGGTTACGTGTAAATACCACGTCAACTTTACGCGTATTTGGGTTCAATGTGATTGCATTTTATATATATTACGTCTAGCAGACATCGTGTTTTATTCGATTGTTTTTATCATACATTTTTCCAATACTTATCGGACACGATATCGTGTGTTATTGGTTTCTTAATTTCCAGATGTAGAAGAAGAATGTTTACTGAGTAAGTTAATTACGTGATGGAACTGTATTCAAACGAGAATACATTTATTATTATTACAACAAAATACACCTAGCCGCTCTGTGCCCTTCCACGTTCATTAAGTCTTGTACGGAAAATTATATTTATAAAATTCCAATTCTTACCAGAAACAAAAGAATGATACTCCTCTAAAAGTACATTGTGTTCATCCGTCTTCTGAATATAATGAAAATTCCACTCCTCTGATTCTGACGCTGTTATCTGTTGGAAACTTTCATTATCAGAAATGCTCTAGCGTCACTCCAATGAATGATGATTTAAAATTTTGCATTTAATGTCCACGTAAAGACATATGAAAGAAAATAATGAATGATTATATGAAAATATTTTGGATTATTGATACTTAGTGTAATCCTTTTACTTTAGAAAATACATTGTAAGAATGAAAGCAAAACGAAGAACATTTGATTTAGTTAACAGTTATGCTATGCCAGTCCACTCTCGACTTACCCATACGATCTTCAGCTAATCATTTAGTGTTGGCGTGAATGTTTTCTAATATCATCTACGGACGATCAATTGACTCATCGATTCACTTACTTCTCATCTCTTCGAATCAAACATATTCCTTGGTATTAATGTAATTCTTCGTTGCTCCCTGTATCTTTCCGCTGTCAAGATTACATCTAACTCCCTACGTTCTCCGACCAAATTGTATCCTTTTCTTTATATTTAGTTTGGTATCCGGGATTAGAATATCTGTAATTCTCGCTGTATAGACTCCAGTCCAACACTTTCGCATTACAGATACTTGTCACCCTCATTAAGCCAGGACTGCGAATCTGGTCTCCCGATTTACCGGGAATTCTGTTTTGAAACTGCCATTTCTTTGACTAAAAACTCCCAAGGTCATTTTATTCATCACCTTTCCTGTTCGTTTAGTCATGCTTTCATCTGCTATATCTAGGGAAGGCTCAGAATTGTCGTAACGCAATTTGCCTATGATTATTTTTATTTTTTATTCCTCGTTTAGTTCTTTGCCGCTAGAAGTTAACTTTATTACACGCTAATTTTCAATTGCTGGCTTAAGTGGAAGTTACCTTTAAAAAATTACGGAAACGGACTTTCGGCGCTGTACCTAAGCCGTAGAGACTTCCAGATCTCTTTAGCTGTTATTAACGAGAAGCGCTCTTTTCATAAATGGGTTTGTACGAAAAAAGGGGCAGTGTTCACAGAAGATGTACATTTCATCAACATTTTGTTAAAATATGTTTCTTGAGCTGGTTATTTTTCTTATAAGTATTTGAAAAACATGCTAATGATCCTAATTAAAGTTAATAAATTTATTATATGTATTCATTCTCCTACGGTAGGTGATGGAATTGATATGAACGTATTCCAGCCAAGTTGACCAACAGAAAACAAATTCAAATGACGTGATTTGAAAATTATTGTTCACACACATAGACAAACATATACATACAGAACATCAAACACATCATAATGAAGATGTTGCATCCACCAACTATGAGAAAAATTGACTGATGTTATGATTGCGAAGAATTCTCCAGTGATAGTGTGAAACATAATCAGTTGCCTCCGAAGGAAACCAAAATTTCTATTACGTTTGATGAAAAAAGCGATACTATACAGGGTGCCCCTCAAAGAATTTCACAGTCACGAATGTACGGCGGGGGCTTCTAAAAGTAATTACTGTGTAACTGTATAAAATGTAAACAATTATTATTTTCAGCACAAAATTACGTTCATTATTTCTTCTGCAATCAATATAATGAAAAATCATAAAAATAATGGCGTTGGTTGCATCGAAATAAGTCAATTACTTTGGAGAAAATTCGAAGCAAAGTTCGAAATAAATGAGGCGCGCTCAGCTAGCGCATCCCGAGACTCAAGCGAGAATCACGGTTGAGTGTCGCAATGCGTTAACTGCGGGCTACAAATACTTCAAACGTCAATTATATAACATTAAATTCTCTGAAATGTTCTCTTTTTCTTATAACTGCTTTCTACTGGCCATACACAAGTCATACATTCCATTGGATAAGTATCAAGCTCGAGATTTATCACACAATCTAGATACGTGATTTATAAATCTTTTACAATACTCTATGCCCTTTACCTCCATAATCAAAGTTGTAAAAGTAATCACAAATAACGTCTTAAATATAATCACTTATTAACTCACATTATTTCAAAATGTTCAAATGTTTATAAATCTATCGGACCAAACTGCGTGACCATCAGTCCGTAGCTTACAAACTACTTAAAATAAGTTAAACTAACCTATAGGACAACACACACACCCCATGCCCTTGGGGGATTAGAATGTTCGAATACAGCATCAGTAGTGAGCTTCTTGATGCGGTCGCGTCGTTCAAATATCTAGGCGTAACATTGCAGAGCGATATGAAATGGAACGAGCATGTAAGGACAGTTGTGAGTAAGGCAGACAGCCGACTTCGGTTTATTGGGAGAATTTTGGGAAGATGTACTTCACCTGTAAAGGAGACCGCGTATAAAACGCTTGTATGACCACGTCTTGAGTATTGCTCAAGTATTTGGGACCCGCAGCAGATCGGTTTGAAGGAAGACATAGAGGCGGTTCAGAGGCGAGCAGCTAGATTTGTTACCGGTAGGTTCGACCAATGCGCGAGTGTCTCGGAAATGCTCCGGCAACTCAATTGGGGATCGCTGGAAGAAAGACGACGTTCTTTTCGTGAATTTCTGTTAAGTAAATTTAGAGGGCCGGAATTTGAAGCTGAGTGTAGTACGATCTTGCTGCCGCCTACTTACATTTCGCGTAAAGATCACAAAGACAAGATAAGAGAAATTAGAGCTCGTACGGAGGCATATAGGCATTCTTTTTTTCCTCGTTCAATTTGGGAGTGGAATAGGAAAGGAAATGCCTAGTAGTGGTACGGTGTACCCTCCGCCACGCACCTTACGGTGAATTGCGGAGTATGTATGTAGATGTAGAGAACCTCCGACGGCGAGCAACCGTGCGCTCCGCAGCGAAGCGCTTTAGACCGCTCGGCTACTCCACCGCGGCCGGCTCACATTATTTATTAGCTTCTACTACACACTTGTAGAATCCAACCTCGGGGAAGATCAGTTTGGATTTAGGAGAAATTTAGGAACACGCGAGCTAATGCTCACTTTACATTTTACAAGACAGGCTAAGAAAAGGCAAACCTACGTTTTTAGCGTTTTTAGATTTGGAGCAAGGTTAACAAATATCGAGTGGAATACACTCTTTCAAATTCTGAAGGTAGCAGGTGTAAAATATATGGAACGAGGAGTGATATTCAACCTAGACAAAAACAAAACAGGAGTTATTAGAATCGAAGGGCAAGAAAGGGACGCAGAGATTGGGAAAGGAGTAAGACAGGACTGTAGCCTTTCCCCAATGTTGTTCAATCTGTACACTGAGCAAGCTATGAAGGAATTCAACGAAAAATTTAGAGAGGGAAATAAAGTTCGAGAGGATAGGAGTTTGTGACATATCCTGACTAAGAGAAGGGATAGATTTATGGGAACATTCTGAGACATCAAGGAATTGTCAACTTAGCAGTAGAAGGAAGCGTGTGGGGTAAAAATCGTAGAGGGAGACCAAAGGACGTATACAGTAAGCAGAATCAAAAGGATGTAGATTGCCGTACGTATTGACGGCTTTATCAAAAATTTTTGAAAAAGCTATGTATTCTCGAGTTGCTTCACATATTAGTATAAATAAAGTTCTAACAAAATGTCAGTTTGGTTTTCAAAAAAGCTTTTCAACTGAAAATGTTATATATACCTTCACTGATTAAATATTAAATGCTTTGAATAACCGGACATCACCAGTAGGGATTTTTTGTGATCTCTCAAAGTCTTTTGATTGTGTAAATCATGGGATTCTAGATAAGCTTAAGTATTGTGGTATGAGTGGGACAGTGCAAAAATGGTTTAAAAAATACTTAACTGTAAGAGTGCATAAAGTTGAAATAAGCAGTTCACATGATATAGATGAGACAATTAATTCTTCTAACTGGGGAGTTACCAAAAATGGGGTCCCACAAGGTTCGGTCTTGGGTCCTTTGCTGTTCTTAATATATATTAATGGCTTGCCATTCTACATACATGAAGATGCTAAGCTAGTACTTTTCGCTGATAATACAAGTATAGCTATCACACCTGACAAACAGGAATTAACTGATGAAATTGTAAATGATATCTTCCAGAAAGTCATTAAGTGGTTCTCTACAAATGGACTCTCATTAAACTTTGATGAAACCCAGTATATACTGTTTCATACAGTAAATGGCATGACACCATTAATAAATTAAGACTTTGAACATAAATCTGTAGCTAAGGTAGAATATTCAAAATTTTAGGTGTTTGCATTGACGAGGGACTGGATTGGAAGAAACATATTGATGATTTCCTGAAATGTCTGAGTTCAGCTACTTATGCTATCAGAGTCATTGCAAATTTTGGTGATATAAATCTCAGTAAATTTGCTTACTACGCCTATTTTCATTCACTGCTTTCATATGGGATCATATTCTGGGGCAATTCAACATTGAGTAAAAAAGTATTCATTGCAAAAAGCGTGTAATCAGAATAATTGCTGGAGGCCACCCAAGAGCATCCTGCAGACATTTATTTAGGGATCTAGGGATACTCACTGTAGCTTCACAATATATATATATTCACTCATGAAATTTGTTATTAACAATCCGACCCAATACAAAAGTAATAGCAGTGTTCATAGCTACAACACTAGGAGAAAGGATGATATTCACTATTCAAGGTTAAATCTAACTTTGGCTCAAAAAGGATTGAATTATGCTGCCACAAAAGTCATTGGTCACTTACCAAGTAGCATCAAAAGTCTGATAGATAGCAAACTAATATTTAAAAAGAAATTAAAGGAATTTCTGAATGGCAACTCCTTTTTAGATAAAACTAAAAAAAAAAAAAAAAAAAAAATAATAATTGATTGTCAAGTAAAGACAATATTTACTAATCTGACAAGTTCCACATCATTACATCATTACTAAATATACGATCTATGGAACAAGTATTAATCTAATCTAATCTATTCTCAGGTGAAGAGAGCAGTACAGGACAGGGTAGCGTGGAAAGGTGTATCAAACCTTTCTGCGGACTGAAGACCACATCAGCAGTAGCAGACACATGATCACTGATTTTAATTGGTATTAGCATTTTCTAAACGACCAAGGCTTGCCGTTATACACAAATTACCTACTTCGTCAGTTCCTCTTCTTTAATTATGGTCTATTACAAAGCACAAAATCATCTTTTATGACCCTCATTGCACTATACCGCTTCAACACTTTTTATATGTCATGACAAGTGTATTAGTTCTTAGGATAAGTAGTTTGTAAGTTTAGGGACCGATAACCTATCCAGTCTGATCCCATGTACAGTTCATGATTAAGTAAATTATTATTTGAGAATGTTCATTGTCCGATAGCATGGGTACTAAAAATATTTAACAACGTCATGGTCTAATAATTTGACAAACGAATAACAAAAATTCCACTCATTGGCCAATGACACATTTGCAGCTGAGCTTGTAAGCGCATTGGTAAGAAACTGGTTTCACATTCCGGAGGACGGGATTCAAATCCACATCCTGCCAACCAGATTTACGTTTCCAGTGATTTCCCTAAATCAATCCAGGCCAATTCCGGAGTAGTCCCTTCTGATTCGGAAGTGCACTTATTTCATTCCTCATCCTTACCAACTTTCCGAGCGATCACGCTGTCGACGGGACGTCAACCCTTAGTTCCCGCCATTCCTACAACATTTTTATATCACATGTTTCAATTAAGTAGCATATTATGCCTATCGAGAGCGATCAAAATTTACGTAACAGTTAAATCAGCCAACATCGCTAGTTTGTTTGTGTAAGTGTGTGTTTTTTTTCTTTCTTTTTTTTTCGTTCTCTCTCTCTCTCTCTTTCTTTTTACACTACAAAAAGTTATAAATTGTTTGCAGTGAAAATAGGAGAAAATTGTTATATAAAAAGTTGTTTCTGAAGATGATGACATAGTTCGTCGATGCCGGTATATAACAAAACATAAAACCTTGCGGTCTACGCTGAAATATGTGTGTTTTACACATGTTTCATTTACACCTTGAACACTAGGATTACTTTAGGTTATATGTACTGGTGTACTTTCTGCTAAATCCCCCCTTGAGAAGCTACAAAATGAGTTCATATCCTTCCGGTGTATTTAAGCACAATAATTACATCCTAACCCCCACAGGTTCTTCTACGTCTTTCATTATTCAGCCCTACAAATGACGAAGGTGTTGAGGCACATACATTTATTGTGGTGTCACTTTAGAGTATGTAACATCTTCTACATACCCTCGTGATACCGATGCTTGGCCATCAATTTTGATTAGCGTTGGTGTAAATCTGCTATGAAGCGTTGTTCGTTGCCGGCGTCAGAGCTTCAGAAGTTTTCTAATTAATCATAGTTAGAATGGGGCCGAGGGCGCCCACAGGATCCATTATAGCTTCAGTGTGACGTGTTACCATGTGTCAGGTTTCCTGCGTAGATCTACTTCTACAGCTATATAAATACACCGCAAAACACATTGGAGTACATGGCAAAGGCTTCATCGTACCGCTTTTATGATATTTCGCTACCTTTCCATTCTCTGATTGCGCGCTGGACATAGGAACACATGAATATTTACGTTTTCGATCTGACTTCTCTAATTTTATTATAATGTCTTCCTATACAGGTGGGTGCTACCAAAATACGTTCACATTCGGAAGAAATGAAATGATCGAAAGTTGGTGAAAAAATTAAATCACACCAGAACGAATAACGCCTTTCTAATAATGATTTACATCCCAACTCTTGCATAATTTCCATGACTCTCTCTCCCAATCATCGCGATATTGCAATATGAGGTGCCCTTCTCTGCCTGTTCCACTTGGTGAAGATCCCACAATAGGCAGCAGTACTCCAAAATAGAACGCACAAATGCAGTGTAGGCTCTATCTATAGCATAATTTTTGCATCTTCTAAGTGTTCCGCCAATGAAACGTAGCCTTTGATTCGCCTTCCCTACGACATTTTCTACGTATCTTTCCAGTTAACTTTGTTCGTGATAATTATTCCTTTTTATTTAGTTGAAGTTACGGCCTGTAGATTCGACTGATTTACAGTGTAAATGTAGTATAACAGACTTAATTATATCCATAATTGTTGTGAGGTCGTGGTTGTATGCTTGTTTTGTCAAGTAGGCTCAACCACATAGATCGTGTATAAAACACTAAAATATGACGCGCTTCAAGGGTCAAGCCCTCATCAGCAGATAAAATATACAAGAATCTTTAAAACCCGAGACAAATTATTACGTTTTAGATTTTATTTGTCTCGGGTTTTAAAGATTTTTGTATATTTTATCTGATGGTGAGGTCTTGACCCTTGAAACGCGAAATATTTTAGTGTTTTATACACGATCTATGTGGTTGAGCCTACTTGAAAAAATAAGTAGTATAACAAATCTATTGTAGTGCTCATATGGATGACTTCGCACTTATCATTATTTAGGGTAAACTGACAGTTTTTTCGCCATGCAGATATCCTTTCTAGGTCATTTTACATTTGCTTTTGAACTTCTGGTGACTTTAATAACCGATAAATGACAGCATTATCCATGAAACGTCTTTGAAAGTTGCTCAGATTGTCTCCTAAATCTTTATCAGAGGAACAATAGAGGTACTATAACACTTCTCTGTTGAACGCCAGATTTCAATTCTGTTTTACTCGATGACTTTCCGACAATTACAACGTTCTGTGTGTATTCTGACAGGTAACCGCGAGTCCAATTGCACAATTGTTACTCCATAATCATGAAATAGATTAGAAGCCACTTATAAGATAAAATGTGGAAAGCCTTCCGGAAATTTGGACATATGGAATCCATTTCAAACCTCTTGTGAATAGCACTCATCACTTCAATAAACAGTCAAAATGTTTGTAAATGTATGGGACTTAACTACTGCCGTTATCAGTCCCTAGGCTTACAAGCTATTTACGCTAATCCAAGGACAAGCCACATACCCAATCCCGAGGGAGAACTCAATCCTCCGACAGGAAACAACAGAGCACTCTGCAGCAAGGTGCCTTAAAACGCTCGCCCAATCCATCGCGGCCTCTTCCCGTCAGTTTTACAAGAACGAAACTTTGTGAATCCATGTTGACTACGAGTCAATAGGTCGTTGTCTTCCAGGTAGTTCCTAATGTTTAAGGAAAATATATATTCTAAAATCCTGCTGTAAACCGACGTCAGTGATATAGGCCTGTAATATTGCGGATTACTCCTATTGCCTGTTTGAATACTGGGGTGGCCTATGCAATTTTCCAGTCTTTGTGTATGGATCTTTTGCTGAGCGAGCTGTTGTATATGGTAAATAGGTATAGTGCTATTGCATCAGCATACATTGAGAGAAAACTAATTGGTCCTTTATACAGTGTGGCCAACTGTGACCCAATATCGCTCCCTTTATGGAAATCGCAGAATAGTTAAAAATGCAATGGTTTAGGACTTCCTTTTTCTGAATAACATAAATTTCTATCCCTATGTACAACAATAATTAATTCTGAATTAAATAAATTTTGAAACGTTCGTAGTTTAGAGACTGAGGCAGTTAATGAATTTGGACACCACTGTTCGTAAGGAAAGCAGCAATCTATGATGTATAATTCAGGATCGCAAAGAAATTCTATATGTAACAGGTTTCGACCTAAGCAACGGTCATCGTCAGAAACGTATGATCCATCTGACTGTTGTATCGTTTACTATAGTCGGCGTCACATAGGAAGGCGGCCCAGTATTCAGCCGTTCTGCGCATCCCCCTCCATTACCTCACTGGCAGCCAGTAATATTCGTTCTCTAGGCGCGTGGTTGGCTGCGAGTTATGCAATGTTTCTAACTGTTGGCGCTCAGCCGTAGCTCCTCCACGCTTCCCCTATCGCTTCGCCTCTATGCGCGGAACCGCATTCTTACATCTAGATCTACATCTACATACATACTCCACAATTCACCGTAAGGTGCGTGGCGGAGGGTACACTGTACCACTACTAGGCATTTCCTTTCCTAATCCACTCCCAAATAGAACGAGGAAAAAAAGAATGCCTATATGCCTCCGTACGAGCCCTAATTTCTCTTATCTTGTCTTTGTGATCTTTACGCGAAATGTAAGTAGGCGGCAGCAAGATCGTACTACACTCAGCTTCAAATTCCGGCCCTCTAAATTTACTTAACAGAAATTTACGAAAAGAACGTCGTCTTTCTTCCAGCGATCCCCAATTGAGTTGCCGGACCATTTCCGTGACACTCGCGCATTGGTCGAACCTACCGGTAACAAATCTAGCTGCTCGCCTCTGAACCGCCTCTATGTCTTCCTTCAAACCGATCTGCTGCGGGTCCCAAATACTTGAGCAATACTCAAGACGTGGTCGTACAAGCGTTTTATACGCGGTCTCCTTTACAGGTGAAGTACATCTTCCCAAAATTCTCCCAATAAACCGAAGTCGGCTGTCCGCCTTACTCACAACTGTCCTTACCTGCTCGTTCCATTTCATATCGCTCTGCAATGTTACGCCTAGATATTTGAACGATGCGACAGCATCAAGAAGCTCACTACTAATGCTGTATTTGAACATTATAGGACTGTTTTTTCTACTCATGCGCATCACGTTACATTTTTCTACATTGAACTAGAAATTTTGTTTAATTCAACCTGTATGCTATTACAGTCAGTTACAGACGACACCTTCCCATACACCACAGCATCATCAGCAAACAGCCTCAATTACAACTTACTCTGTCCATCAAATCATTTATATAGATAGAAAATAATAGCGGTCCTATCACACTCCCCTGGGGCACGCCTGACGATACACTCGTCTCTGATGAACACTCGCCGTCGAGAACAACGTGCTGCGTTCTATTACTTAGGAAGTCTTCCAGCCAGTCACAAATCTGTGAACCTATTTCATAAGCTCGTATCTTCGTTAGCAGTCTGCAGTGTGGCACCGCGTCGAACGCCTTTTTGAAGTCGAGAAAAACACAATCCGCCTGTTGCCCTTCGTCCATGGCTCGCAAGAAGTCGTGTGAGAAAAGGGCAAGCTGAGTTTCACATGAACGATGTTTCCTAAACCCGTGCTGATTCATAGAAAGAAGCTTTTCCGTTTCAAGGAAATTTACTATATTCGAACTGAGAATATGCTCTAAAATTCTACATGAAAATGATGTCAACGATATTGGCCTGTAATTGATGGGTCAGTTCTCTTTCCTTTCTTATACACGGGAGTCACCTGCGCTTTTTTCTAATCACTAGGAACTTTGTGCTGAATTAAAGATTGGCTATAAATGCAAGCTAAGTAGGAGGCTAACGCCTCAGAATAGTCTTTGTAAAACCGAACTGGTATTCCATCCGGACGAGCAGACTTTATCGTATTTAGCTCTCTCAGCTGCTTCTCTACACCGGAAATACCTATTGCTATGTCCCCCATTTCGGAATTAGTACGTTGATCAAATGATGGTACATTTGTGTGGTCCTCCTGCGTGAAAGATTTCTTAAAGGTTAAATTTAGAACTTCAGCTTCCGTTTGCTTTCTTCTATTACTGCCCCGGAATGATCAACTAGTGACTGGACAGTGGGCTTTTACCCGCTTATCGATTTTACATAGGACCAGAATTTTTTAGGGTTCTCGGAAAGATCTTTTGCTAAGGTATGGCTGTGACGCCAACTATAAGCTGCACAGCGGGCCATGTTGGTGACTGCTGTTACTATCGCGCCACGCACGTCTGTGAAGCCTGGTGGGCTCAACAACAGCCATAGTGACATAACCCATTTCAATCTGTTCAAATATTTGTAAAGCTTATGGGACTTAACTGCGGGGTTATGAGTCCCTAAACTTACAAGCTTTTTATGAACTATCTTATACTAAAGACAGCATAAACATCCACGACCGAGAGGGGGTATTCGAACCCCCGACGGGGAACGGCCTCTAGCATCTCAGTATAGCACCTCAATTCGCTCGGCCGCTCCGCTATGGCCTGACCCATGTACGCCGTGTTTTGAATCATTCTGCACACAGCCACTGCACTGCCAAAACACTTCGTCCCACATGAGCAGGAATTTCCTGTATGGATGCATCACAATGACTCATACCAATAATGTGCCATCTTTCAAACCAAGTGACTTGACGGTACGGTTCGAGCATAATTTTACTACGCGTCCCGAGTTTGTGCTCGATTCACATATTACATTCCCTTGGTGTAGAGCGCAGTTTACCGGTAGGTGGTGTTGCAAGCGAAACATGTCAACTCCCTCTCTAATGACCAAGCTGTCGACTGGACGTAAAACCCTAAGATACCTTCCTTCCTTTTTCTTATTTTTTTATTTTTATTTTATATATAAATTTTATTTTATTATTATTATTATTATTATTATTATTATTATTATTATTATTATTTTAATATGAACGTGCTATCTGTGGTTTTTGAAGGTGTTCTATTTTGTTTCAATATGAGTGTAAGTTTTCGTCCTCCGACACTCATACTGAACAATGTTTTCTGTTCACGATATGAATAAACTTGCACCACACGCATATTATAACTACCAGTTAGATTTTTTCACAGTTATAAGCATTTAATAAATATTGTTCAGCGAACGCAGGTTTGACTTTGTTCCTTCTATTAAACGTAGTGGGGCCACTATTGTCTGGAGTGTTTCTCTAGAACGTCACTCCAGAGGTCGGATTTTATCAGTTTTTCCCAGAATCTATAAGTAATTAATTCAGTATTTTGCGGCCATGTCAGATTTTTAACTCATTATTCGGTAATATTATCGCCTGACAGCCCCGAAGATAAAATTATTACGCTGTTCTTGTAGCGTATGAGACCCTTCCCTTGTGTTTAACATTTTGCCTATCATATAACATTGTTTTCACTGGCTGTCCCATGGAATAACGTTTAAAGCAGTATCACCAGATGAATAGGGCTAAAACTTCGGGAAATTAAAGGTAGAGGGCAAATGATAAAGTGGAGTCCAAGTACATCCACCTCATTCGGTAATACAGGATACATACAGGAATTTGTACATTATTCGTTTGACTTTATTTAAGACAAAGAAAGCTGTAGTAAGAGACCAATACTATCCTTGCTTTCACTTACGAGTATCGTGTAAAGACTTTAAATGAATATTTAGAAAGTGGGGTATCTGAAAAAGAAAGTTGATGCAGTTACCTCCGCAGTCATTCATATACGTTCTAAGAGCGGAGCTCTACGACTAAACCAATACAGAAAAAAGTGCAATAAAGATAGAAAAATAGACGAATGTTTTGCGGAATCATTTGCCTTAAATGAATAAATAAAACAGAAAATCAATTGCTGCGAATTTTGTATGGCTTTCCATCACGTATTTGTTAAGTGATATCTACTTTTAAATTACGCGTGCTGTCCGTTGTTCTTGTTTCGAAGTCTGGAGTATTTGCTTTGTCTTGGGCAAGGCACTTGTCACAGGACAAGTCATTCAGTTTCCGAAATGATCGTGCCGAGCCTCTGAGCCATCACAACCTGCCCGTTCAAAATCAAAGAGATCGCGCGCCTCCCCTATCTACCTTTTTTAGAACGCTTTTTTTAAATAATGATTTTGCAGCCAAGATCGCATTTTTCATTTACGATAAACAATTACAGATCCCCCCATTTCTTTATTATTATTTTTTTTTCTGTTCGTCATAGATCCGTGTTGAGAAGAGTGGAGTGGAACATGTCAATTTATTCAATTGATTTCTTTTATTTCTTTTTGCAAGCTAATAATATAACAATACTAATAGTATGAATACAGCAACATGCAACAATTGGTTCTATTTAAGAATTCGTCAGTGGAGTAGGAGTTGGCCACTATCAAGATTTTTAGACTCCTCTTAAACTGATCTTTATTTGTAACTAAATTTTTTATAGTTGTTGGTAGATAGTTGAATATATGTGTTCCTTTTTGAACTAAAATAAGTGCCTTTAGGTCCATGTGTAGATCATTTTTGTTCCTAGTATTGTAGGTATGAACTAAACTGTTCGTTGGGATAAGGAATATATTATAGATGACAAATTTGATTAAGGAATAAATATACTGATAGGTAGTAGTTAATATTCTGCAGGATGTCCGTGAATTTAAACCACAAATAAGAGTTACCCCAAGATATTATACCACATAACATTATGGAATCAAAGTAAGCAAAGTATGCAAGCTTTTTTTATTTTTATGTCTCCTATGTCTGATACCACTTGTATTGCATACACAGATTTGTTCAGTCGTTTCTGCTGTTTTTTGGTGTGCTCCTTACAACTGAATCTATTATCAAGCTGTAATCCCAGGAATTTTATACTGTTAACGTCTTCTATCTGCTTCTCTTCTTATTTTATGCATATACTGGATGGGAATCTCTTACATCTTCTGAACTGCATGTAGTGATTCTTTTCAAAGTTTAATGTCAAGGACTTGGCTTTAAAATTTATTAATGTTAATGAAAATATCATTAGCAGACCTTTCTACAACAATGCTCGACATGCTATTTATTACAATACTTGTATCATCTGCAAATAAAACGAATTCTACTTCTGGCAGTGTAACTGATAAGAGGTCATTAATGTACAAAAAAAAAAAAAAAAAAAAAAAAAAAAAAAAAAATCAATGGCCCTAAGATCGACCCTTGAGGGATACCACATGTAATTTTTTCCCAATCCGATGATGACTGTTGCCTTAACTTACTAGTCACTTGCACTGGCACCCTTTCTTTCCTGTTAGTGAGGTACGACTTGACCATTTTGCAGCAATTCCCGTGACACCATAGAATTCTATTTTACTTAGAAGGATGTTATGGTTCACACAATCAAAGTTCAAATGTTTGTAAATCTGTCGGACCAAACTGCGTGGTCATCAGTCCGTAGCTTACAAACTACTTAAACCTAGGTAAACTAACCTAAGGACAACACACACACCCATGCTCCAGGGAGGACTCGAACCTCCACGGCGAGCAACCGCGCGCGCTTTAGACCGCTTGGCTACGCCACCGCGGCTTCACACAATCAAATGTCTTTGACACATCATCGAAAATACCTGCTGCTTGTAATTTATTATCTAATGAATTAAGTACATTCTTATTGTAGGTGTAAATAGCCTTCTTAATATCGGATTCTTTCAGATATCCAAACTGTGTTCTAGTCAATATGTCATTTGAGGTTATGTGGTTGAGAAGCTGCTTGTACATTACTTTTCCTACAATGCTGGTAACAGTAAAATCGGTCTGTAGTTTGATAGTATCTCTTTATCCCCTTTCTTGAGTAGAGGTTAATATCCGCGTATTTTAACCAATCAGGAAATGTTCCAGTTATAATAGACTGGTTACACAAATAATTTAAAATTGTGCTACATTCACAAGAAAACGCCTTAAATATCTTCGTTGATATTTCATCGTAACCACTAGAGTGCTTTGCTTTTAAAGATTTTAACATGTAAGTTATTTCTTGTGGTGAAGTGAGTGACAATTTCATGTTCCTGAAGTTATTTGTAATTGTCAGTTTCATATATTCAACGGCATTATTTACTGATCCCGACAATTCCATACTATCAGTAACAGATATAAAGTATTGGTTAAACAAATTTGCTACATTATGCCCACCAATTACTAATGTATCATCTACTCTTAATGCTATTTGCTCCTGTTCCTTTCTGTTTCTATCAGTCTCCTCTTTCACTATATCCCATATTGCTTTTATTTTGTTGTCTGATTTTGCTTTTTCCCATAGTCCATTTGTTTAGATGTCTGAATTACTTTTCTATATTTTACAGTATTTGTTATATTTAGCTACGACATTATCATTGGAACTACTCTTAGCTGATAGATACTTTTCCTTTTTGAGTTATATGAAATCTTTATTCCTAGTGTAATCCATGGTTTTATTACAGACTTATGTTTAATTTGAGTTACTTTTATAGGAAAGCAGTTTTCAAACATAATACTGACATTATTAATGAATATGTTATAATTTTCATTCATGCCATGAGCACTATAAACATCATCCCGGTTCATATTTTTGAGCAGTTGTCTAAAATTCTCAATTTTTGGTGGATTGACTAATCTCCAATATGTATTATGTCTTCATAATCATATACAATATATCTGACAGGTGACGCTACTATCGAATGGACGGGCTTATATTGATATTACCTATGTACTGTCTGACCAATGTAACTATCTTACACACCGTTGCTGCAGAACGGTAGTGCGCTCGTTATTTTTGAGAACTTAAGGATTCAGTTTTGAGTGCTCAACAGTATACCTGATTTGATGTCCAGTAAACTGATTACGAGTATACAGTGGACTTTAATAGTAAATGAAGTTGTAGTTTAAGTTTATGCCTATGATGGAAACGATTTTCACTTTCCACACCACTTAACTTTGAAAATTTGAGGAAAAATACATGGTGCACAGGCGTTCTCGACAGAAATTCGTGACTCTCTCGGACATGGGCGTGTATGTTGTCCTTTGTAAAAGGTAGTTGCAGGAGCTAGAAAGTGTTGGCAGCGATGACCACAGCAGTCACTAGGTTTTTTTTTTAAATTCTTTGAGTATTTCCGTTACCATTGCTAATATTGAAATGTTTGGAAGCCTATGGCACCATACTACTGTGGTCATCCTTTCAGGGACTTACAAACTACTTAATCTGACTTAACTGAACACCCATGTCCGAGGGATGACTCGAACCTTCGCCGGGACTGGCAGCACTGTCATTCCTACACGGCTATTGATGATAAATTTACCTTAATTATGCTTACTAAATCTTAACAAAATATATTTTTTTCTTAATTACTGCTATTACTGTCAACAAGTTGACCATTATGTGCAAAGATAGATAAAGCTGAGAAATTTGGTACCGAAATTGTACACTGTATCGTTTGACTATGATAATTCTGAAAAAAAAAAGTGTTGTGAAATGACTTTCTCCCCTTTTTTTCACAACTGTTATTTGGTGTCTGTTCTTTGGGATATCGTGCAGTTTCTAGATAGTGTTATTATCGCTCCATATCGCTCCATATCTGTATAACTTATTAACGGTAATCAGGACAGTTTAGAACTCCCCGTAAAGACGTGACGACGAGCTGAGAGAGGCACATGTGGTTATCGCAGGTCGTCGCCACGTCTTTGCGGTGAGTTGTAAACTGTCCGTATTCCTACATTTTAAAATTCCAACGTAAACTTTCCATTATCAATTGAGTTGATACATGATCTCAACGTATTTGAACATGTGGAATGTGTCATCACATTCAAACGAATGCTATAGAGAAGTTGAAAGATTCTACAGGACTGGTATTGGAACCCAGTATTTCCATTGCTCCTTATACCCGGTATCCCCCTTTCTCTTTCTAGTTTTTTCTTCTCTTATAGCCAAAACAACAAAGTTGGGAGTATGTTTCAGCTATAAAAGCGAAAAAGAGTAATAAAAAAACTTGTACGTATGTGTGGGTGTGTGTGTTCATGAGTCTGTCATTTTCGACTTGGAGACAAACGAGGATTACAAATATTGTGTTTATTTTTCGAACGTGTTCCAAATTCTTAATTTGCCAAATATGGAAATATGTCGATGTCCTGTAACAGTCGAGATATTCGAAATTCGTAAATTTACGACTGTTAATGTCTGTCAGTGGTGTCAACTCTTTCGAAACAGCCACCAATCTATAAAATAACTGATGTATAACTGGTGAAAGCCATTAGAGGAAAATTATGTATTTTAACATAGTATTAGTACAACATTTTAGTAGAGCAATGTTTATGACAACTTTATAACTCAGTTTGTGAATGACACACACGAAATACGCAACATTTAAGAACGAGGTTGATTGGTTGGCACGGCTGCCTGTAAACTACGTGTAGGAGTCCCTTTTATTTTCCGCCGTTCGTTTTTCTGTGTAACGAGCAGTCTGCCACGTTATGAACACAATAGATTTCATGGCCTCGTAGGCCTGTTCCCCACTGCATATCTGGTGAGCCTGTCACGGCCAGAGCACGCTCCATATTTTGCTCGCCCAGGTACTTTCACAAATAGAACAGAAGGGACGCGCCATTACTTTTTAGAATTCACCTTTAGTTTCCATTACCCGCTCGGGTTTCATTGGAGCGCCGTATTTTTGCTGCTGTGTTTGCAGGGTCTGCTTTGGAGTGCAAATCGTACACATATAGGACCGTATTTCAGTCGGGCTCTGCGACTCGCGTCTAAACAGCGCATTTTCCATTGTTTCCGGTGCCGGCAGCGGAATAGTGAACCCGAACGACGGATACGGGCGTCGAAGCACTTCTGAATAAAACATCCGCTCCTTTTCGAGCATGACGCTGCGATCACACCGGGCTGTGCTACGGAACATGGATATGGCGGCAGTGTATGCGAAAATGCAGACAATATTAAAATCACATTTACTCATCCACTGAAGTGGTCTCCCGTATTTCATCGTGTGAAGAATGTAATTCAACGTTTACTGTCTCATAAATCTCTTACATGTTTTTAACTGCATGTAGTGAATCGTTTCGAAGTTTTATCTCGATGAGATAGCTATAAACTATTTATTAATGTCCATGAAAATGTCATAACAAGACTTTTCTATAACTTAGTTCGACAAGCTATCGCATTGGGAAGGATGGTGGTTCAAATCCACCTCCGGCCATTCATATTTAGGATTCCCGTGATTTCTCTAAATCACGCCAGGCAAATGTCGGGATGGTTCCTTTGAAAGGGCACGACTGATTTATTTCCAAATCCTTACTCAAACACTCCGAGTGTAAGCTCGTCTTTAATCACCACGCTCTCGACGGGACGTTAAACTCCAAACTTCCTTCCTCCTTCGAAATGCTACTTGTTGCAATACTTGTATCATCTGGCAGTGTAACTGATGTCGGGTCATTCAAGATAAAAGAATGGTGCAAGATGTATCCTTGTGGGACATCACAAGTATTTTCTTCCAAATCGGATGATAATTAACAGAACGCTATTACAAAAGATAACTGAATATACACAATGAATTTGATCCAAATTATAAGGAAGGTAAATAAATGTCCCTAATTCAGAAAATGGATCGGACGCTATACGTGAGCAGGATAGTCGTGATTCGAAATGCTGCAAAAGTAAATTAAAAATTATGACTAATTTAGGATTTTTCGTGGACGTATGGGAGAAAATGAGAACACAGTTTTAAGACGCCAGGTAAGATTCATATCAGAGCACACTCTCCTGTAGAGACGCGGCAGAATGGCCAAGTGCATTGAGGCGCTATGCTGTGATGCGCGAGGCCATTCCCCGTCGGGGGTTCGAATCCCCCCTCGGGAATGGACGTTTGTGTTGTGTTTAGTATAAGATAGTTCATAAGTTTGTAAGTTTAGGGACTGATGACCCCTCAGTTAAGTCCTATAAGCTGTACAAACATTTCCACATTTTTTTCCAAAATGACAACAGTATAAAAATGAAAAATATTCGTAGTATTCTGCAACTTTTACCATATACAAAATTTCAGATTATTAGGCCATTATAACACAGAGAAAATTTGAAAGCACAGTAAAAACCGGTTTTTTGATCAAAGTATCACAAAATTACTTCCTTCTATATTGGTGACTCCTATACCTGTTTTTGTATTGCGAACCACGATCTTCCTGTAAAAGATTTAAAATTTCCTAGTAGACATGGGTCCACAAACGAGCCGTTGCCGAGATATTTACGAATTTACAGTTCCAAGCCGTCAGTGACGTCTTTATAAACAACGAACTAATTAGCACACATTAAACTGAAATTTAGACTTTACTATTAAAATTTACATCGTATTTAGTTCACATTTCACTGCCTTTATTGTAAATATGAGCTTAGTTAGAACAAATTAATTGAACTTTAGACTTTAATATCAGGGTTTACATAGCATTTAGTTCATATTTCACGTATGGGTTACCTGATACTGGAGGTGTTCGAAATGTCTTCCTTGTATCTGGATGCAATACTATGCTTGTTGCTTGTCTCTGCAATGAATTTCGAATTCCTTCGAATATCGTTGAGAACAGTAATAACAACTTTCCGCTCCACTCCTTCAACCAAGGCAACACTTCGATTTTGAGGAGACCCCGGACAGAAAATTCCAAGGTACAGGTCCGCCTTGACCTCTCCGTCTTTGGCTGCATCTGCGTGCTAGATTCCGTCTTACAGCAGCATGAAAATGTGTCTGATCCCCGTCTAACTAACTAGTACGATGAAACTTCCTGGCAGATTAAAATTGTGTGCCGGAACCGGGACTCGAACCTGGGACCTTTGCCTTTCGCGGGCAAGCGCACTACCGACTGTGCTATCCCGACACGACTCACGATGCCGCCCCAAAACTTTACTTCCGCCAGTACCTCGCCTCCTACTTTCCAAACTTCACAGAAGCTCTCCTGCAAACACGCAAGACTAGCACTCCTGGAAGAAAGGATATGGTGGAGACATGGCTTAGCCACAGTCTGGAACTAGTACGATGTTTACAATGAAGTCAATGAAATGTGAACTAAATGCGATGCGAATTTTAATAGTAAAGTCTATATTTCAAATTAATGTGTACCAACTAGGACCATGTTAACAATGTCGTGACGCTGCAGAATAGCCGTGCTCAACAAGGGGCTAGTTGCCATACGCCGTTGGGGGTTCGAGTCCCCTCCTTGGGCATGGGTGTGTGTGTTGTCCTTAGGTTAGTTTAACTTAGTTTAAGTAGTTTTTAACCCAGCAGTTGACTTCTATAGATTTACAAACATTTTTAATGAAAGAACAGGACACCACTGATTGACATTAAAACATTAAATCACATAAATACTTTTGATATGATAGTAATGAAATTCGATTTTATCCTTCTTTGTTGCCTTACTGAAGCACATTACAGTGAAAAAAAGAAATTAATTTTTGTAAAAACATACAAAGAGGTGGTTTTACTGTGACACAATGGATTTTTCAATGTCTTTCAAATGATTTTTAACATTAATTATTACATGAGTATTACATTTTCTTTCATATTCACAGTTATTTCTTCAAACTAAAGTATATATATATATTCGTTTTTTGCAACATTTTCAAATACAGTACATACAGCACTTCTTTATAATTTCTCATGATATTCCAAACTGTGTTTTTATCAGTTAGGAACATTCCGACGTTACACACTTTGCAAGACCATCTCGTCCTATGTGACTTCTAACTACAATTTGCACACCGTTTCCATTTGTTACGACCATTGGATTGTCTTTTGTCCACAGAGACTTTCATTCTAAAAGTATTTTAGGGCTTTATTGTGAGTCTCGTATTCCACAAGGGGATATGCCACAGCAAGAAGGTGGTTTCGCAGTCAAACCACTATCACTCAAAGGATTAATGGACGTAATTCTGGACCCGAATGACTGCTTTCGGTTAGCGGTCGCCTTTATATATTTTTTATTCTCGTCCAGCCCTCTGACTGGGTGCACTGAACTGTCACGCCTAAATTTAGGCTATCCAGGCACGCTTCCCGTCCTGCCCAAATTCTCTGCTTGCAGCACAGTACGATGGCAGTGCCACCTGACCATTAGCTCTTCTTGCTCGCGGGTTTAACTGTGTAGCACAAGGACCAGACAAAGAAAAACAATTTTGCATAGTAAACCATTTACCACTAAAACTAACGAGTTTCAATGCTATGTAGAACGTTTCATTAATACCAAGACCAAACACGTGCACTAATGTCATTAGGTTTACCATTTTATTAGAAGAAAATAATTTCTTTTGTCGGAATATGTAGTTCCATTCTTTATACACATGTTCCCCACGTCACCAGTTACAAAAGTCTTCCTCAGGAAAGTAACTGCATAATAACTTCAGTTCCAAAGAATCTTCAAATGTTTGTAAAGCTTATGGGACTTAACTGCGGGATCATCTCTCTCTAAACTTACAAACTTCTTATGAACTACCTTATACTAAAGACAGCACAAACATTCATCCTCGAGGGGTGGATTCGAATCCCCGAAGGGTATCGGCATAGCGCATCGTAGCATAGCGCCTCAATACGCTATGCCGCGGCTTCAGTGTGATACGATACATAATTGTCTATTAATGGCCATGGAATAATACACACACACACTCACTCATACTCAGACGCACACACACACACACACACACACACACACACACACACACACACACACAGAGAGAGAGAGAGAGAGAGAGAGAGAGAGAGAGAGAGAGAGAGAAGTGTATCAAAAAGGATGGACCCAACATTCACGATTGAAAGTACACAATAGTAAAAGCACCAATGTTCCAGTAAACACGGGTCCGTAAATGGGCCGTTTGCGAGATAGATACGAATGTATGGTTCCAAGCCGTCACTGACAACATTGTAAAAAATATTCAAAAGTTTGTGAATCTAAGGGAGCAAACTAGGTTTCTCATCAGTCCCTAGACTTACAAACTACTGAAGCTAAGGTAAACTAACCTAAGGACAACAGCCAAACCCATGCCCGAGGGTAGAGCGACTCCAACCCCTGACGGCGAATGGCCGCTCCCAATGCGCACCGCTAATCCACCGCGGACGTTCTTTTAGAAAGGAGATATATCCGAAAGCACACTTTGTCAATAATTCTAAAATTGTCTTGGAGAAAGAAACACGAATTCGACAGTGCATTTATTTCCCCACTTAAGCTACAGATACATGAAACGAAGAGACTGAAGACCATAATAGTAGTTTGGTCCCTTCATATCCCCAACCAACCAACCAACCATGAAACGTAATTAATTTTATAACCAACCCTGAATTTCCACCTTGCAGTACAGTCGTACATTGCTTGGGCGGGGGGGGGTTACTGGCAGATAATGTTTTTCTTGATAAAGGTTATAGTGATGCCAAGTGACGGTCGCATAATTATAAATAAATAAATCCGTTCTATCAAATAACGACTTTATTTTCAAACATATATATTCTTTTTAAATATTTTCATTATTGCTATTTGTCTGTTTGTTTCAAGCTTTGATTCAGTGGAACCTTTTGGAAGAATGTGAAGCCTATAAAAGCCCACAACTGCAAACTTTACAGTGAACAAGTTTGAATATTACCTGCACACGTGACGCGCTGAGCTATGGCGCCTGACATGCACAAAAGTCATTGGAACTGCCGTGAAACGGTTGTCGTTGAAATAATTCTGCGAACATGGAATTTCTCCATTTCAATCTTCTCAAAACTAATTAATCATAATTATTTTTAGACGATGTAATAACCATGCTGAAAATCCATAGACTTCTAGACTTTCTAGTACTGGCACTTCTGAACTTGGGCATGCAAAAAGTACTGTTGTGCGGTTCTAAATTATTAGGGCCAGACACTATTTTTGCCTCTCATTGAACGTTTAGAAAGTCGGCATCTGTACGTTCATCATTATTCAGTTGCTCTAGAAATGTGCTTATAAATTTGCTGTGAAAATAAGTAGGTAAACGCACAAAAACATATTTACTCATACTTCTGTGGTGATAGAGGAATGGCCGAAAGCTTGTACATATGTTCAAACGTCAGCTATTTGAATAAAAATTTAATGATAAGAAGACAATTAAGCAGACGTTCATAGATTATTTGTGAAGGTACTTATCAATAAAACGAACTACGATATTTCATTTGAACACAGTTATCATTACATCTACATAACTTTGGCCTTTGCATTCCAACTGATCGCCCTTCTAATGGGCGTAACGCGTCATTCAAGAATAAAAGAATATGTGCAACCATGACGTCTTTTACTGCAAAATATATGTTGTCTGTTTTATTGAGCTTTGTAAACTTATTTTTCCTTCCTGAAATATACAGGGTGTTACAAAAAGTACGGCCAAACTTTCAGGAAACATTCCTCATACAGAAAGAAAGGAAATTTATGTGGGCATGTGTCCAGAAACGTTTAATTTCCATGTTTGAGCTCATTTTATTACTTCTCTTCAAATCACATTAATTATGAAAGGGAAAGTCACAGCAACAGAATGTATTTATTTATTTATTTATTGGTTTTTTTCTGTTCCATAGGACCCAATTGAGGAGTGAGACTCCATGGTCATGGAACAAGTCAATACATTAATTGTTACACAACAATGGTAATAGAAAATTTTTAAGGAGTAATTTGCACACTACAATCTTTAGACAAAGTGAAAAGAATCAATAAAGAAAAAAATGAATTAGCTTAATTGTTTAACTTTTCTAGGAGTTCCTCGACAGAATAAAAGGAGTGAGCCATGAGCTAACTCTTCAATTTAGATTTGAAAGCGTGTGGATTAGTGCTAAGATTCTTTAGTTCTTGTGGCAGCTTATTGAAAATGGATGCGGCGGAATATTGTACCCCTTTCTGCACAAGTGTTAAGGTGGTGTGATGCAAATGTAGATTAGACTTCTGTCTAGTATTCACCGAGTGAAAGCTACTAACTCGTAGGATTAAGCTGATATTATTAACAACAAACGACATTAAAGAAAAACCGTATTGTGACGCCAGAGTCAAAATTCCCAGACTACTGAAAAGGGGTCGACATGACGTTCGCGAACTTACACCAGATATTGAACGAACCGCCCGTTTTTGAGCCAGAAATATCCATCTTCCATCAGGCGAGTTACCCCAAAAAACAATGTCGTACGTCATAAGTGAGTGAAAGTAAGCGTAATAGACTACTTTTCGTGTTGAAAAGTCACTTATCTCAGATATTGTTCTAATGGTAAATATAGCAGAATTTAGTTTTGGAACAAGATCCTGAACATGGGCTTTCCATGACAGCTTACTGTCTGTATGAACACCTAGAAATTTGAACTGTTCAGTCTCACTTATCACATGCCCATTATGTGTAATCAGAATGTCAGCTTTCGTCAAATTATGTGTTAGAAATTGTAAAAACTGAGTTTTACTGTGATTTAACATCAACTTGTTTTCTACAAGCCATGAACTAAACTCTTGAACCGCATTATTTGATACTGTGTCAATATTACGAGCTACATCCTTCACTACCAATCTGGTATCATCAGCAAACAAAAATATTTTACAGTCACCTGTCATACTCGAAGGCATATCATTTACATAAATAAGAAACAGCAACGGTCCCAAAACAGACCCCTGGGGCACCCCATACTTAAATGTGCCCCATTGGGATTGCACGTCATAGCCATTTTCTACACTGCGGAGAATTACCTTCTGTTGTCTATTATTAAAGTAAGAGGTGAACCAGTTATGGGCTACTCCCCGTGTTCCATAATGTTCCAACTTCTGCAACAATATTTCGTGATCAACACAATCAAACGCTTTTGTTAAATCAAAGAAGACGCCTAATGTCTTTAGCCTCTTATTTAACCCATCAAGTGCCCCACATAGAAACGAAAATATAGCATTTTCAGTCGTTAAACCACTTCTAAAACCAAACTGTACGTTTGACAATAAATTATGTGAACTGAAATGATCAATTAATCTTGAATACACAGCCTTTTCAATAACTTTAGAAAAAACCGATGGCATAGTTGTTTACATTATCCCTTTCTCCATTTTCATAAAGTGGTTTCACTACTGAGTACTTTAATCTTTTAGGAAACTGACCATTCTGAAAGGAAAAATTACAAATATGGCTTAGTACTGGACTAACATATGGAGAACAGTACTTTATAATTCTGCTAGATACCCCATCATATCCACAAGAGTCCCTAGTCTTTAGTGATTTAATTATTGACTCAATCTCACCTATGGAAGTATCATGAAGGACCATTTCAGGTAACAGCCTCGGAAAGGCATTTTCTAAAAACGTTATATGATTACCTGTAGGAACTAGAGTTTTGTTTAGTTCCCCTACTATATTCAGAAAATGATTATTGAATAGTGCACATATATCTAACTTGTCAGTAACAGAAACATTCCTATTACGCACTGACGTTATATCTTCTACCTGCTGCTGCTGACCAGACACTTCCTTCACGACTGACCAGATAGTTTTAATTTTATCCCGAGAGTTTGCTACTCTTTATGCGTACCACATAATTTTTGTATTCTTAATGACATTTTTCAGAACCTTACAGTAATGTTTGTAATGAGCTACTGCTTCTTCATTCTGACTTCTTCTAACATTTCGATACAACTCCCGCTTAGTTTTACATGATACTGTTATCCCCTTTGTCAGCCACCCTGGCTGTCTGTTACTAGAAGTACCCTGTTTTGAGCGTTCTAACGGAAAGCCACTTTCAAACAGCATAAGAAATGTGTTCAGAAAAGCATTATATTTATCATCTGCATTATCAGCACTATAAACATCCTGCCATTCTTGTTCCTTAATTAAGCTTAAAAAGGTCTCATTGCAACTGGATTAACTTTTCTGAGTAGTTGATATTTATGTTTAACATTAGTTTGAGAACAAATACTTTTTAGAATTAAAAGTTGGGCATCGTGGTCTGATAGGCCATTTACTATTCTGCTGACAGAGTGCACCTCTAATAATGAAGAATGAACAAAAATATTGTCAATGGTAGAACTGATATTTCCTTGCACTCTCGTTGGAAAAAAATACTGATTGCATCATGTTATAGAAATTAAATAGATCTAAAAGCTGACTTTTCCTTGAGGTATCACCTACACAATTAATGTTGAAATCTCCATACACAATTAAATTTTTATATTTCCTATACAGTGAACCCAGAACCAATTCCAGCTTGGGTAGAAACATTTTAAAATCTGAGTCAGGTGATCTATAAATAACAACTATTACTAGTTTAGTTCCATTAACATTAACAACTCCTGTACAACATTCAAATATCTGTTCTGTGCAGTGTTTAGAAAAATCGATTGACTCCGATGAAAAATCGTTTTTTACATACATGGCCACTCCTCCACACTGCAAGGAACTCCTAGAGTAGAAGGAGCTAACCTGTAGCCTGGCAAAGGAAGTCTCTGAATTGTCACACCACTTAAAAAGTGTTATGAAATACCAATAATGTCAGAATCAGTATCAACAAGCAGTTCTTTATCTCTGAAACCCTGTATATTTTGATGAAAAACAGTAATTCACTTATTACTTATATTCTTAGACTTTTCCAAAGGAGGTTCCTTTCTTAGTGGGACTTCCTTTAAGCAGGAATACCTATCAGCTGACTTCAGTCTAAAAAAGGTGCAGCCCTAACACCAACTACTACAGGAATTTTTCCATGAGTGACACCCCCACCCCCTACTACACTGTCACCTATGACCTTTGACAACCTCCCCCTTCCCATACCTATTGAGGTGCAGACCGTGCCTAGTAAAATCCGACCCTTGGATAGTCTCAAATGGCACCACTGCAATGTGATCCATGCCCTCCGTCATCAGCGCCTTCTCAAGCCCCATGTTAACACAGCTGACAGCTGTATTAAGACAAGGCCTATCATGACGCTGAAACAGCTGCATGAAATGCACATTCGTGCCACCAGTTTGAGTTGCTATCCTTTCCAGATCACCACCTATATCATATTCCCCGTCTCTATCAAGACTATTCCCGGTCCCACCCACTATAACTACCTGATTCTCTTTTGAAAAATTACTACATAAGTCCCCTATGTTACAAGTGACCTGAGCTAACCCTGCACTAGGCTTCACTATGCTGGTAACCTGGTACTCACTCCCAAGTACTTCCTGCAACTGTTGGACAACACCTCTGCCATGAGAACTGCCTTAGCAGAACCTTCTTCTTCCTAAGAGATCTCTTTACAGATTTCGGCTTCCTAAAAGCTGAGTACTTCCTACACATACAGCTACAGGAGGTTCATCTCCACTCAACTCTGACAGTTGGTCAAACCTATTTGCAACTTGCAATGTAAAACTATCTGAATACCTTCTCCTAGCTACCTTCTTGCCAACTGCCAGTTCCCATTCCCCAGCCCCCCCCCCCCCTACCTAGTTCCTCTTCAGCGTTTTTCAACTGCACCTGAAGGGCGCAGATCAAACGCTCCTGCTCCTCTGTCATCTTATTCCTGCTGCAAATCCTACATTTCCAGGAGAGAACCTCACCACAATGCCCACTGGCTTCCCCACTGCACTCCCCCCCCCCCATGGAAATACTTACTACAAATCCCACAATGCAACCCACTACGCACGACCTTACGACAGAGCCCACACTTTTCACTCATGGTAAAATTTCACAATTGTTTGTTAAGAAAAACTAGACGTCTACGTTATGAAGTTACGTTTCTACAAAATAACTAGGAAGTACCTCTTAACTTCAGCAATCAACAAACCTCTGTCTCTACAAATCAAGTAACAACAACAACAACTAGTAGTATCAGGAAAGAGCAAATAACACTACCACAGAAGCTTTACACTGTTGCTTGTATAAACAAGTTAAAATTCAAGCGTCACAAACTAACTAAACACAGTGAGAGTACAAGAGTTATCAAATACCGTAACTTAAAGTTTCCCAACCTCAACTACGTTAAAAACAGCAAGTCACCTGTTGAAAAGTACTAAATTTAATAGATAATTAACGTGATAACACCTCGTGAAATCTACTAACTTTAATAATTTAACTACAATAACACAAACACTTATTTGAACTTAGCTTTCGGAGACCGCTACGGCTGGAACCACTCGCCACCAGATGTAAACAAAGCAGTAAGACGTGGATGCCGGCACACACGCGAATACAAATAACACCACTTAAAGCAAATAAGGCACAACAAACGCTAACATAACTTACGATCCTTTACTAGAACACCTCTAGATTGAATATTATCATGAAATAACAGTTAAAACAATTATATTAATCCTAAAATTATATAAAAAATCGAGAGCGATGTGCACAGCTGTCGAGCATTCGTGACGTCACGCCAGCGTTACCCCAAACACTTTGTTACAGGAAATGTTCAAAATGTCCTCCGTTAGTGAGGATACATGCATCCACCCGCTGTCGCATGGAATCCCTGATGCGCTGATGCAGCCCTGGAGAAAGGGGTATTGTATCACAGCCGTCCAGAATAGGAGCACGAAGAATCTCTACATTTGGTACCGAGGTTGCGTAAACAAGAACTTTCAAATGCCCTCATAAATGAACGTCAATGGGGTTGAGGTCAGGATAGCGTGGAGGCCATGGTATTGGTCTGCCTCTACCAATCCATCGGTGACTGAATCTGTTGCTGAGAAGCGTACGAACACGTAAATTTGCAGGAGCTCCATCGTGCTTCAACCACATGTTGTGTCGTACTTGTAAAAGCACATGTTGGGTGTTTTGACAATTGTCTGCACGAATTATTTTATTTTACATTTAAAGAGAAATGCTATAATGGAAACTAACATGGAAATTAAGCATTTCCGGACACATGTTGACATAACATATTTACTCTCTTTGAGTGTGAGGAATGTTTCCTGCATCTTTGGCCGTACCTTTTTGTAACAACCTGTATATATAATATAGTTACAGTGTCCCAGGTATCTTGCTCACCCAAAATATCTTTGGAACAACAATAGCTATCGTAAAACGACTTTCATTGCTATCAATGTAAGGCTGGAATTCATGATGGTACATATTCTGAAACATTCTAAAACGAAAGCATATGTGTTTTTTGACAGAAACTTGCGTTTCTTTTAAATGGACACCCTGTGTTATTTCTTCAGCAATCACATAAACAATGGCGTTGATTGCGTCTCAATACGCCAATTACATCGCGAGATATTGCGAAGCGAAGTTGATGCTTGAAATACGTGGAACGCGCGATTAGCACACGTCCTGAGCAGCAGGGGGTTCTCGCCTAGCCGTAGGACGTGGGCTGGCCGCGCGATATACGTTATATCTAGCGTAAACTTCACTTCGCAATATCTCGGGATGTAAATGACGTATTGCGATGCTATTGTTTATGTGATTTGTCATGCTACAGATTGCTGAAAAAATAATGTAGGGTGTCCATTAAAAAAATGTTTGTGTTAAAAAACAAGTATGCTTTGCTTTTAGAATGTTTCAAAATGTGTACATTCATGAGCCCAAGGCTTACATTGATACCGGTGAAAGTCGTTTTACAGTTGCTTTTCTTGTTCCAGAGATATTTTGGGTGAGCAAGATAACTGGGCCTGTATATAGATATACAATTACATCTTCTTTCGAGAATAAGTAAATTAAATTTGTTTTCGATTCGTAAACTTTTCTGGTACGTCGAGTTCTGCGGCATTATTTGGTCTAAATGTATCTATGGACTTTACATTTCTCGGACAACTTCTTACCAGTTTGGTGTTTTGTTTCAACTGCAGATATTGTAGACCGTCTGTTTTATGTTGCGGGCTCTCCTGTATTTCTGTGGATCCCGGGATGCCGGAACCTCTGTGACTTCCTTGGGCGGCCACAACTCCCCTACTGCTCCCCCCCCCCCCACCTTTCCCCCTCCTCACGCAGCTGCCCTTGAGTGGACTCCACCTGTTGCTTCCTTCCGGTGACAAGCCGGTAAGCCGCAGGGAACTCGCCAGGAATTGCCAATCTGTCGTGCAAAGTCTCCGTGCATGCCTCGTTACCCGTTTAATCACATAGTGTAGCTGTTTCTACTGAATGTGCACCTTCTTTCATCTTTCATGATTTGTAATTGTCTCTACGTCTGATCTACAGAAAACTGTAAAACGTCATGTTTGTAGTTAATCTGTTTGAAAAACTATCCTAGCTCCAAAACTGCTCCATAAATTTTCATGTACAATTCATAGGTGACATCGACGTTTTTAGGGGCTACAGTCATTGCTTAATTGAAAAAAGACAATATCGTGAATAAACATCACCCCTTGCCACTCCAACCAACAAGTAATTAGCACTAGTACTACTGGGAATTGAAATCGTTTCTTTTGCTTAGCAACCAGTGAACAATCCGCTTTGAACCGTTTGCAACTAATGTGTATAATATTACTATTTGTTGCATTTTCAAGCCCCGTGAATCAGGATGTAGCGGTCTATGCGCTACTCTTCAGCCGAGAGGTTTACATCATATACAAGGCGATAAAACTTGTAACAATGTGATAAAAAACGGCGAATTACATTATTCACACGCAGTGAATTGTAGTAAGAAAATGGAAAGAAAAACACCACTCTTGGAGCAAAATATATACAACGCATTCAGATTTAGTCGATGCCACGGTGGCTAAAATGCACTAATGATAGTCCGTAAAATCTTGACGGTGGTACAAGCGAAGGTTTAAAATAGCGTAAGATGGTACAACTGCGATAATTTTGAACAAATATTATTGTAACTGGAAATATATTGATAAAATAAATAATATTAACTATGACACTTGTTCTTGGATGTTTAATGAATATGTTCCTTCATGCACGTGTTCCCTCGGGCACTAACGCACACTTCGTGGTACCAACATTGCATATCTGGCTGCGAAACCAGTCACCCTTCATTAAGAAATTTATAAGAGCGCGTTAGACTAACAAGGGGAACACGAAGTGTGGTACAAACGAATTATGATGGATCGCAGGTATTTCGTGTGGAAACTCCCCCAGACCTCCAAGCTAAGAGGATTTGTAGCAGTGCGCCTTGGTTTGCACGAACATCTTGATTAAGGTCGAGCGCGGAACAGCTATACCTGTACTAAGTCGCCGTCGGTACGTGAGTCAGCGAGCTGTAATTATCAAGGCGCTCGACTGTCACACAGACGATCCAAGTTCAAATCCTGCTCGGATTTTTACACTTGTCCGACGATTGATTGTGTACAATTAAATGCTTTCAGAGCCTCTCTTATGTTAACGCTTGTGTAATTAGTCACTACAATAACTTATGTTAATTGTTCAGTATGTTACGTATTGCCAGAAAATTATTTTATGTAATTCGTTATTTCGAAGCATACTTTTACGGTAACTGAAAGATCTGACTCACGTACCAACGGTGAGTTTCTACAGATATAGGTGTTACGCGCTGGCCTGTGATCCTGAGTTTTGTGGAACCCAAGGCGCAATGGAACAAATCCTTTTATCTGGGTGGTCTGGAAGAGTTCCCGCACAACATACCTGAGAACCATCAAAATTCGTTTCCCCTTGTAAGTAGATTCACTTACCTCTTAACTGGAACAATTTATGTCTCCATAGCTCAAAGTGGTCTATTCTTGGAAAAGACAAATGTTCATATAGCTTATGGGACTTAACTTACAAACTACTTATGAAGTAGCTAATACTAAGGACGGCACAAATATCCATGCCCGAGGGGGGATTCGAACCCCCGACCGTAGTGGCCGTGCAGACCGTGACTGGAGCGCCTCAGTCCCCTCGGCCACCGCGGCCGGCTTGGAAAAGACAGGAGAAGCTGTAGAAACCTGCTACACTACAACGCCACGCTACCAAAACTACGAGACTGACAAATGGCGCGAAATTATTTTGATCGGAATTGTACATATATCAAAATTTTACCACCTTACTCTTCTTGGACATGTCCATTAAAATTATCTGGGCTATTATGCCGTGGTCGGTTGAATTTGTTTTCAAAACCCGACGTTTCGTCACAGTCTGCAGAGGACATCTTCACGGCGGCCTGTAGGATTACAAGTCCAACAAACACACTGGCTCGCTACTGACAGCCGCCAAGTTGGGTGTCTGCGCGTTCCCGCGTCGACGCGTGACGTGTCTTGAAGACGTCAGTGTAATTGGCCGTCGTTTGATGCCGCCAAGGAGGTTAGAATTAAGGGAGGTGGCGTAACCTATGCTGAGAACATACATTGGGTGAAGCCGGAGGAGCCATGGTTTTGTGCCCAAAACTAAGATTTCTCGTTTAAACCCTGTGTGAATATTACCTTCTTGACGTGAAACAACTAAATTGAGAGTAGCATTGGAGTACTTACTTACATATGACGTACATTTCAACGACTAGAACTCCATAACACACACTATGTCCAATGTTTTAGGCACAAACAAATGCCGGAATGCACAGTTTCCTGGCATCTCCAGAGATTCTAACCTCCTTGTGATGGCGCCGATCGCCGTTGCCATCAAACTGTAGTGGACGGGTGGTACATCACTTCTTCAGCACCGCCATCAGTACACCGTTTAGTTGCATCCTTACGATTGAAATTATTCGGATCTGTGGCGATTTCATTGGCTCCCTGTAGAGCCTTTCGTAGTATCCGCTTGTGGCCGCAAGTACTTGCGTCTCGTCGAAGCGAATCTGGTGATTACCTGGTTCGAAAGCATCTCCGCAACAGGTGATCGTTCCGTTTCTCCTCATCCAATATCGACCTTGTGCTCTTCAACACGTTTTGCGACAGTTCTTTTGGTGGTACCCACATAAACTTCTCCGCAACTGCACCGGATCCTGTACTCTTCAGCTTTTTCGAATGGTTTGCGAGCGTCTGTGGTAGGCTTAAGGTATTCCTGTATCTTACGAGTTGGTTTGTTAATTACGAAAATATTCCGTATCGTCAAAATTCTCCCAATTCTTTCCGTTACACTTAACGAACGGCATAAACACCTTAGATTTTGCAGTAGCCTGTTTCTGCGTGGCTGTTTCAACGCACGTTTTGTTTTTGTTGGATAGTATCCGTTTTTCATTAGCTCATTGTCGAGATGTTCCATCTCAGCGTCGAGCAACTGAAGTTCACAAATGTTTCTAGCTCTATCCGCTAGCGTCTTGAAAACCCCGCTTCCGTTATGGGTGATAGTTCGAATCCAGGTGCAAATGACCATCCGTGTGTGTGGGCTTACGGTATGCTGTGTGGCCCAAACTACCATTTTCTTTACTGAAAACACGCAGATCGAGAAAATGTAATTTTCCGTCTGCCTCTACCTCCATTGTGAACTGAATTTTCGTGTTTCATCTGTCAGGAAATTTCATATCAGCACATACTCTGCTGCAAGGTGGAAGTTTCATTCTATACTGATAATGGTTTAACCTAGTGTGCCAACAGATAGCATAATGAGACAGCTGCTACATCGCCATCTCCGTGTACAATTTAATAGGGAATGTTCATAGCACTAACGCTCAGTGTGATAACAACGTGTGACGCAAAGAGGCGCCGTGCCACGGAGACGCACTTGTGTTTCCTGCAGCCAGATGAGGGCCAGATTGCCTTTCCATTGGCGGGGCTGTCGTTTCGGGGAAGTGACGAACAAATTGGAAATGCTACGTCAGCTGTGCAGCAATGATCTTCTGAACATTCCCACACCTATAGGTTGTCGACTTTCACGCAGGACAGACCGGCAAGATCGTTGTAATTAAGACTAGCACTGGTAGATCGGAAAACTCTTAGTTTGGAAAACATTGCTTTCTTTTGTAAAGCATTCAACTGATGTAACGTTTTAATATAAAAATATCATTAAAATGCAACAGTTCAGGTTGCAAGTTGTTGCGCTTTTGATTGGCAACCTGTTTCGGTCCTACAGGAGCAAGACTTACGTGAAACCGTTTTTACCCTTGTTGGTGGACGGTGGCGGTGGCCGGAGCAAGCATCAGCTGCTGGTGAGGGCAGCTGAGCTTCTCAAATACAGGAGGCTCCCCCCACCGCTCCTCACGTAAACGAGTCAGAAATGTAGTAAGGGTTATGTATTAATGTAATAAAATTAAATAGTTAAAGTTATTTGCACAGTGTTCATAAAATCTTCTACTTTGATTCTGTATAAAATAGTATGTACATAACATTAAAAGTATACAAGAAACATTGAATAAAATTGACGATTCAATCGGAGCCATTGCCCTTTATGAGCAATTACAGAAATTGTTAAGAAATTATAGAAAGTAATACAAAGCCAGGACTCCTGCCCATGAATTATCGTAATCCGCCTTAGCTGCCTTTAATCAGGTGATCAAAAAGTAAGTATAAATTTGAAAACTTAATAAATCACGGAATAATGTAGTCAGAGAGGTAAAAATTGACACAAATGCTTGGAATGACATAGGGGTTTATTAAAAATAAATAAAAAAATAAAGAAAATTCAAAAAAAGTCCGACAGATGGTGCTTTATCTGATCAGAAAAGCAATAATTAGCATAACAAATTAAGACAAAGGAAAGACGATGTTCTGTACAGGAAATGCTCAATATGTTCACCAACATTCCTCAACAATACCTGTAGTCGAGGTATAATGTTGTGAACGGCCCTGTAAACTATGTCCGGAGTTATGGTGAGGTATAGGCATGGGATGCTCTCTTCAGCATACCTAGAGATGTCGGTCGATCACAATACACTTGCGACTTCAGGTAACCCCCAAAGCAAAGCCAATAATCGCACGGACTGAGGTCGGCGACCTGGGAGGCCAAGCATGACGAAAGTGGCGGCTGTGCACACGATCATCACCAAACGACGCGCGCAAGAGATCTTTCACTCGACTTTTTTGAACAACCATTTTTTTCTGATAAAACCCCATGTCATTCCAAACATGTGTGTCAATTTTTACCTCTCTATCTATATTATTCCATGATTTATTAATTTTTCAAATTTATACTGACTTGTTGATCACCCGGTATATCTGTATTAGGTTACAACCGGTTTCGCGCCATTAAAGGTGCATTTTCAGGTACCTTCATGTACATGAGGTGGAATGACTTATTGCGACGTCCAAATACGCACGTTGGGTGCGGGGTTTTTGGGGGCTTCCCTCAAAGTTCTTAGATAGGTTTATATGGAACACAATTAAGTTAATGTTTTTATGGTTGGAGTCAACAGTTAGTTAAACCAAGTTTACTGCTTAAAAAGTTTTGTTAAATTGAACGTTGGGACCGTGTTCTATCTCCCCTGAATCTAAAACGAAATGGATTGTACCAATTGGTTCGCGTCATATCCCGTTAAAAGAAGTGTTTTGAATTCCTATAGCTACGTTATGATGTCTCAGAAGTAATAAAATTTATAAGAACCATTTGTGCACGTTTCGACATAAAATTGCTATTCCCATTAAAAACTATGCCAGGTATTCTAATTTGTGATTTACAGAAAGCTTATAAAACTACGTTGAGTCAAAGATGACACTCGTCAGGACGCCGGCAGGTTTCCATGGCGCTGAAGTATCGATACATAGTGCAGAAGACGGGTAGCAGCCGACGTCAAAGATGCGCCGATGAGTAGGGGCTGCGGTGCACTGCCAGTTGTGCTACTGTGTACGCAAATATCTAACCCGTCATCCAATGAAGCCACAGCATCGTCCAAGAATCGACTCGTGCCATAAGGCGATCACTTGAAAGATGGAATGGCTACTTTTATCCATAGGGTCCGTGTTGTAGCATCACTGGCGGCAGGGAGCAAGAGCGTAAGCAGAGGGCAGTGCAGAACTGCGTTAAGGGAGTGAAGTCTGTGATGGCCTAGACATATGTGCTGTGATTTAAGAGAGTGCATATTTAATCGGTGAAACAACAACTTTGTATCCACGATAGTTTTTCACAAAAACCATTCTGAAATATTATCCATTATTAGAATAAATGTACGATTTCTTACCACAATTTCAGCAGGGTAAAAAGCATTTATGTTATTGATTATTCAATTTTTTTAGGTGGCCTCCAAGTATTTACTGCTATGTTAAGGATTTAATTCAAGACAATTTTAATAGTTACTCTGATTCCTTGATTCACCACTAATAACATTTTTCTTTTTCCTAATTTTTACTGCGTGAACAGAGCTCCTTTTTATGAAAATCTGAGTCTACGTTCAGCAAGCGTTTCATGCTCGTGCAGTTATATAGTTATATATATGTTGTTATGGTCTTCAGTCCGGAGACTGGTTTGATGCAGCTCTCCAACCTACTCTATCCTGAGCAAGTCTTTTCATCTCCTCATAAGAACGGCGACCCACATTCTCTTGAATCTTCTTACTATACGCGTCTTTTGGCCTCCCTCGGCGATTTTTACCCCACACACTTCCCTCCAATTCTAAATTTACGATTCCCCGATGTCTAAGAATGTGTCCTACCAAGCTATCCCTTCTTTTAGTCAGGGTATGCCAAAAATTCCTTTTCTCACCAATTCTGTTCAGTACCTCTTCATTAGTTATGCGATCTACCCATCTAATCTTCAGCATTCTTCTGTAGCACCACATTTCAAAAGCCTCTATTGTCTTCCTGTCCGCACTGCTTATCGTCCATGTTTCACTCCAGTACAAGGCAACACTCCACACAAATGCCTTCAGAAAAGTCTTCCTTACACTTAAATTAATATTAATATTCCGTCAGCATCGCCTGATTTTCTAAGAATGCATTCCATTATTTTTGTCTTGCTCTTGTTAATGTTCATTTTATATGCTCTCCTTTGCTGTCTCTGACAAAATTACAATGTCATCAGCAAAACGCAATGTTTTTATTTCTTCCCCCTGAACTTTAATCCCTATTCCAAATTTTTCCTTGCTTTCCTTCACTGCCTGCTCGATATATATATATATATATATATATATATATATATATATATATATATATATATATTGCACAAGCATATATTATTCGTGTAAGGTTGAACTATTTCACCGCAGAAGCGGTTATAACGTTAGACCTTGTTCGAAATGGCAAGTATAAGAGGACAAGGACGTTGGGAGCGCTACGGTCGTAGTGTACGAGGGTACGACTTCTGGGGGTTTAAGGCGGACGTTGAGCGAGGACCGGTAGCGGTTAAGGCGCCAGATGACCCGAAGCGGACGGGCTAACTCTGTCATTGTCGACATGAGTAATTTGCAATGCCCCACTGCCGCTAAAGTCATTCCTTTACTTCCTTATCCATCTTACGTCCTCTTCTTATTGCAATGTCTGCCATATAAGAAAGTTCGGAAAAAATTTTGAAGAAATATAAGGTATTTTGTGCCTTTATTTAATCATATAATTGCATATCACTGATCGTTTGATGCTAATCTTTTCGTAGCACAGCATCGCACATCGCTGCTGATTATACTGCATACAATGTCTTTTTAACGTTTTAGTTTTTGTACCGAACAGTGAGGGCACATGTGTATATTCATCAGAGCTGATGTAAATCTTATCTGTAGTTCAAACTAATTTGGCGATTTTGTTGCATTTATTGTTGCCTAGTCCTATATTTAGCGACTTATGTTCCTATTCGTGTGTAAATGCATCTACTGTTTTGAACAGCGCCAAACATTTCGAGATTTTGTGATGTTGTACATGTTTCTGAACATAGCACTCATACTCTGTGAACCAGTATTCTTTAATGGTGAAATTTGATACACTATTTACTGTATTAAATAGGCAGTCAAACGCATTTGGGAACATTTTCGGATTACAACCTACTATAGTTCATATGTTGGATAAAGGGGAAGGAAGGAAGATTAGTGTTTAACGGCCCGTCGACAGCTTTGTCGTTAGAGGCGGAGCTAACGCTCGAGTTTTTTGGGTAAGGATGGGGAAGGAAATCGACCGCCCCGGCGTTTGCCTGGAGTGATATAGGGAAATCACGGAAAACCAAAATCTGGATGGCCGGAGGTGGATTTGTACCATCGTCTTCCCGAATTCGTGTTTGAGAAAGGATTTATTCGTTTGCAGTTGGTAACATTCTCCTTCACACTTGATTCCTGACTAAATTCCATCATAGTTGTAACAATTGCAATTTTTCACTCAGATTCAATTCAATAGACTCTCTTTTTATTCTCCACTTCGAGGAGTGGAGCGGGCTGTTTTAGATCCGTCCCCGTCGCGGTTCTATTGAGCCATTTATCAGACAAGCTGATAGTGGGGCAAAGTGGGATCGCAATTGGGAACTATTGCGATGGACTTGCCAGTGCCGGCATGCGCCCCACAACCAGGGAAAGCCTCCTGAAAGCCTTGTTCGCTACCGGGGGATTGGAACCAATTTTATTTGTTTCTGGGACATGGGCCCACACAAAAACATGGATTATCAGAAGAGCACGAGTGTACTCCCGACAACCAAAAGTAAGGCGCTCGAGTTAGTCTCGTAAACTCGCAGGCATCATCTCGAAAAATTGCAATGGTCACGCATCTCCCTAGAGGATCCGCACTGCAGAAATCACAATTAAATAGTTTTGTCTTACACTCTAGCTGTCTCTAGAGTATATCAAAGTATGAATGCAGGTAGATGTTGTTACTGCCATTTCGAATTCAATACGTTATTTCTTGTTAATAGAAGAAAACGTTGCATAAAAAATTTATACAATTAAATGACTATGTACTTTGTGTTTTGACCACTGTAATCTCCATCTAAACGTATGTTTTCACTAACAACAATGATTTGCATAAAACGTAGGATCGGTGAATGACTTTATGGGTATGTAGGTGCGACGTAGGGAGAAAGCGAATGAAGAAAAATTTCTTCCAGTATTGTTCACTTGGGTGATTACTGGGTTGGAGAAAAGATATATTTCTGAAAAGTCTGAAGCAATACTTAACGATCATTAAAGACGATGCGTGGAACGTGACGGATTATTCTGGAGTATGAGGAGCAACGACAGGTGATCAAGGAGTACACCAATGATTAGTTATCTCTAAATTAGTGATTGTATAGAGTCATATAACGCTGGCCAACTATCCAGCCGCATATCATCTGAGCTAAGGTTAAACAGCATCTCCCGCAGCGTATTGAAGCACACGACAATATAACGAGATAAGAAATGAAAAAAGTCTAAAGGTACCGGGGATTTTGTTGGTAGGCTATTTAGTAACTCCAGTTATATATTTCGCCCGCTGTTCGCCTCACTGTCGCCCTCTGTTGCAGGCTGGTGACGAGCGCTGGGTCCAGCCACAAGCCTGGATACGCCCTATGGGTCCCTTGAGCCCGGTAAGTACGTCTGCAGCGGCTGGCGGCGTTATACCCTTAATCACAACTAGAACACATTCTCTCTCAGAACTTATCTAACAAGGTAGTTTAAGGAAAAGCAAAAACAAAATGTTAACTGGAATACACTTGAGAGGGTAGGTTTGCGAGAGCGGTGGGTAATTGGTTGGTGCTGTTATTATATATATATATATATATATATATATATATATATATATATATATATATATATATATGTGTGTGTGTGTGTGTGTGTGTGTGTGTGTGTGTGTGTGTTACAATCAGAGGCTGAAGGTCCTACAAGACCAGATTTCAGATAGGTGATGCAAACAGAATGCCAATAACGGGCTGAGGACCCGATGCAATTTGTCATAATATAGGGTTACCAACAATCATAAAGGGTAGGCTCGAAATTTTAGAAAAAGCAACCCTTTAAAATACAATAAGAGTCACAATGAGCCCAGCAATTTCACCGAAAGTGAAAAAATTTAAATGAAAAGCAACCCTTGTAAATAGAATATAAATTAATAAATTCAGCAACCAGTTGCTTGTGATTATTTACTTTAGTGCAGAGATTATGCACTTAGTGTTGATTCTCCTAATAGCATGTACATTCATTAAGCGACAATACTAAAATCGACCAGAAGAAGGGCACTCAAGCGGCCGAAACCGGTCGTCTAAAATAAATAATCACAAGCAACTGGTTGCTGAATTTATTAATTTATAACCTGAACAGTTGCTGAAATTCATAAATTACTCCTTGTAATTTACAAATGATCCCTGCAATTGAAATGAAAACAGCTCAGCTTAATTATCAAAATCACACTAAAGTGGGGCTCCAAAATTTAAGTGACACAGCTCTTATAAAAATATAATTATCAAAACACACTAAAGACGAGCTCAAAATTTAAGTATGTGTGAGCTTTACTTTAATAGTAAAAAATGATAGCAGGAAACCCCGCTCAATGATATCAATATGCAGAAGGCCAATTAAACAACACACAATACAATTTACATATGAGCCCAGCAATTTAAATGACAGCAGTTCAGCTTAGTTACAGGAAAATCACACTAAGGAGGGGCTCCAAAATATAAGTGAACAGAGGCCTCTAAAATACAATTACCGAAACACACTAAAGACGAGCTCAAAATTTTAAGAAAAGTCTGAGTTTTACTTCAATAGTAAAGGCTGGTAGCAGGAAAACCCTTCTCAATGATATCAACAGGCAGAAAGGTAATTAAACAACACACAATAATATTTACAAATAAGCCGTGCAATTAAATCAAGGACAGGGTCAATCGAAGAAACAGGAGCCGGGACGGCGCAACACTCTCCTACATTAGAGTGGCAGGGGTAAAATACATGGAAGGAGAAGTTCACATGAAAACATGTAACCAACAGCAGTATAACAGTCAAAGGGCACAAAAGGGAAGCATTGGTTGTGAAGAGAGAAGTCATAAAATCTTTACCGATGACATTGTAATTATGTCCGAGACAACATAGGACCTGGAAGAGCAATTGATGGAAATTGACAGTGTCTTGAAAGCAGGGTACACAATGAACATTTTAACAGGATCAAAAGGAAGGTAATGGCATGCAGTCTAAGGAAACAAGATGATCTTGAAGTAATTCGATAAGGGAATGAATCAATAATAGTTGTAGTTCCAGTTTGTTATGTGGATAGTAAATTACAATGGGAGGAGCAGATATAAAATGCAGGTAGGAAAGTTTAATGAAGAAGAGAAATTTTTTGGCTTCGAATCTTTATTTAAATGGTAGGAAGTTAATTCTGAAGGCATTTTTCTGGAGTTTAGACTTGTACTGAAGTGTAACATGGGCGATAGTGAGTTCGGACAAAATGATACTCCAAGGAGACAGGCTACAACTGGCGTCAGGGAATTTTAATGTCCTCATAGGATAGTATAGTACTTGTTAAAAGGAAATAAATGAGTTCCGCATCCTATACCTCGCACCTCTTTTGTCTGCCACTGATCAGCCGAGGGAAATCGGTTTGAATAATGTGACGTGATTCATATATCCGCATCGTTTTACCAACTAGTCTTTAGCTGCAGATGTGAATCAAATATCCTTAGAATCCAAAAAGCTGTTCCACATGGATTGACTGTATATTCTTGTAGATGGTTACAACGAGATGTGGGCCCTAGAGTTCTGCGTAGAATTTTATCTTCCTTGGCGTCTAGTTGCCTGAGTGGGGAAGCGTATTTTATAGAGGGATTTGTTGTGTGTTTGAATTTACGATTTTTTCATGAAACACGCACCTCTCTATCTTCCCAGTTATAAATCTCACTTTTTTCTTGCTGACATTAGAATCGAGATACGTATTTCAACTTTGGTATGTACTCAAAACTTGTCATTGTCTATCCACTGTAGTCCTATTCCAGGCGTTGCTTTCAAAAATCGTACCATCAGCCACAGAATATGCCTTAGCTAGAAAAATAAAAGCTATATTTGTTTCAGCGTATTTATAATCCTCTTTCTTCAGTTTGATACAATGCCAATGCATAGTAAGCGTTTCCCGATTGGAAGATGAACTAATCATTATCTAAGATGCAAACGATTTCCGTTTTAATGCCGAAATTATTTGCGTAAATATTCACTGATATGTGACTGAACGGGTTGTGTATTTAGTTTCAACAGTATATTCCATTTGCTCGGACGCTAATGGTATAGCTCTACTTTTTATGACTTTATATGAAATCATACCCACTGTATAAAATGCAGGTAAACAACAGGGAATTTGCTTTTGAAGATGTATCCTGTGTTATGTAAATTAATGAACTAACCAATTCTTTTCGGCTCCTTTTTTCGAATATTATTCACACAAAATTTTAAAGATTTAGCATTGCGTCTGGAAGGTAGTGAGTTATTGTTTTAGCTTTTTCCCAATATTATTTTATTTCAAAATGTACGCCGAGCAAGCCGTAAAAACATAGCAAGCGGAAATTTTGAAACGGAATTGAAGGCCAGGGAAAAGAAATAAAAACTCTGCCGTTTGGCCGTTATTTTATCCATTAATTCGCTAATGATGTTGGAACTGTATGTACTCTGTAGAAGCGACGTTTATATGCGTTTCTTTATTCATTTTACGCTGATTAGGGTTACGGTGCCTTTCCAGGATTTGTTAGACGAAATAACGTGTAGAAATATTTATGAAATCAAAACATATTCATTACATTATATTTCACATATTGTTTCTTAATTATCTATGCTGTACATTCCACTATTACTACAATCAATCCTAATAGCATTGTTAAATATAAAGACACTGGGAGTAAATGAACTGTTCAAGTATGAATGCTTAGTGAGTAAATTACGCCTTAATTTATAAAGAGGCATATCATACAATTAGAAAAATAGATTGTTAGCAACAAAGTACTATGTAACTAATTGCCGCACGTAATACTTTTATATTTCCGGTAGTTCGCTCTTGAATCATTAGACTAATTTCTTACTCCTTAGGTTTGAAATTTACTACAATGTGTCCTTCAGTATATTTTTCGAGTGCATCTTTTCAAAATACGTTATGATTTCTTCGTTAAAACTGTAAACAATGTGTAATTGTCAGTGTTGAGGGAGACCTCGTGATCTATGCAGTAATGGTCTTGAGTATTCACTCACCTCAGCTTAGAAAATTGTTTCAATTAAAAGGAAATTATAATTCATTCTTTAACTTTCATTGGATGCTATAAATTACCTTTTAATGTAGATTTAATGAAGGTGTTTAACAACTGACAGCGGAGCATAAATCGTACTTAATACCTTCCTTGTGGTTTAACTACGAAACGATTATTCTAAGAACTTTTGCAGTATTTGCATTAAATTACGACCATCCTTACTTCAAATTTTGGCACAAACTTTGAAACATTTTAATTAAAGTGTTTGAAATTAATTTGGGACAACTTCTTAAACTCGTAATATGTAAATTAGTTCGACTGCCTTTTTTTATGAGAGACGGAATGTTATATGAACGAATATCCACAAGATATTAACGCTTTCAAAATTACCGTGACGTCTCTAGCAGTAATTTTTATTTCTCCATGGGAATTACGTTATCAGCTTAACCATCCAAGGAAGGTGATGAGAATAATGACAGTTTACACGAAAGCAGCAACTTACAACTCATAGTATTTAACGTTTCTCATACGTCGTACTAACATGTTCAAACTTTTAGTTTCATAGTAAATTATTTTAAACGAATCTGCAAAGCACTGTGCGCAATATCGACCGTACACGTTGTCACGTTTATGACGCATACACGCAATCAGCTAGACACTGTTTCGAATTTTACTTGCTTCCACTTGATTTTTTTTTCGCCAACGCCAACGAAATCTAAATTTACGATGTTACGATAATTACCTTCATTGATTTGGTTACGCTAGAAAAATATACTATGGTGAATGTCCTAATCATCACTTGTTGCCATAATTACCATTTACAGTTATTTGCTTTTCGAAATAACAGCAACCAGTTATAGTTAAATTGGTTTTATTGAAAGCTTTCGAGCGATTAATGCCTTTCTCCAGACACCTTTACTGGAAAACAGCCATAAATCGGCAGAAAAATTAGATTACAGTTCTTTTAGAAATAGTTGGTAATCATGTATTGACAAGAGATATTATATATTGTTGATGACTGTCCAAATTTGAAATAGATTTGCAGTATTGTACTGTAATCTTTTAAAAAATTTGAAACCAAGGTAAATAAAGTGAGAGAAATTTTCATATAAAAATAAGTTTATTATTGCTTGCATCGTGGCACCTTTGTATCTTCTTTCTGCCCTAGCCTCGTTGAAGGTCGCTGAACACCAGGTGGCGAAATGATTTAGTTGTTGCATAATGTCTGATTTGCTGTTCAGAAACTTTCAACCATGTTCAGACTGAATAAATAAGAGTGCCAATATGAAACCAACCTTTTTATGTGAACATTTCTGTTGCAGTAGTAGTTACACATTTTTCCAGTGATTACAGCACTATGCTGCATCTATTTTTAAAGTTTTGACATTAATAAAGAATTTTCATATGTATATTCTCATGACATTTCTATAACTTTCTAACAATCTATGCTCTATTTTTTCCACTAACATGTGGCTGTTTCCTGTATATAAGTGTAATTGCCCGAACGTGGTTGATAAAACCAATTTAAGTACAACCGGTTGCTGTTATTTGAAAGACGACGTGAATAACAGATGTTAAGACGGTTAAAATACTGATTTACTGCTGTGATGGCGATAGTTCCGCGTGCTATTCTGAGTTCAAACTTCTGGATGACTCTAAACACATTACCAGTTGCGAGTTCTTTATCAGTGTTACCCAAAGCAGGGATTCTGAAAATCTCTAACCTAGTTCTCAATAGCGTAAGTGAATTTGTTCCCCCTCTGGTCGATATGATAACAGTTGTTCCGCTTGGAATGCATTGGCATTGGTTCCATGTCATCGTGAGGGATACCGTGCCAAATTTTGTCCACTTTCTGTTTGATAAACATGGAAATAATTAGTAATAGTTGTCACCGTGTACCGGAGAGCATTATCTTATAGATTTTTTAAATTTTTTTTTAATTCTTTTTTTTATTTATTTTTTAGATTGTGGGTTTGACGGGCTCTCAACATCGAAGTTATCAGCGCCCAGTCTCGTACTGAAATGCAAGCCCAGTATAGTCATCTATGAAATGCAACAAAACGGGACATACAGGGTGTCCCAGCTATCTAGTCCACCCAAAATATCTCTGGAACAGTAACACCTACTGGAAAACGACTTTCACCGGTATCAATGTACGGCTGGGGCCCATGAATGTACATATTTTGAAACATTCTAAAACGAAAGCAATATTTTTTTACACAAACTTATGTTTTTTTAAAACGGACACCCTATATTTTTTCTTCAGCAATCCATAGCATGACAAATTACATAAACAATGGCGTTGATTGCATCGAAATATTCCAATTACATCCCGAGATATTGCGACGCGAAGTTGACGCTTGAAAAATCCGAAATGCGCTGCTAGCGCACGTCATGAGGCTGAGGCGTCAACCCCATGCTGCCCGTAATTGCGATGTGATTGAAATGCGTAATCTCACTTCCATACTTACCAAGAGGTTCGAATAATACGGTCTGCTGCCATCCGGCATTAAAGTCATACATTCCAGCAGGTATTTATCCCATAGGCTAGGGGTGATGCGGTTCTGTAACATATATGTGTACCGCAACGTTAGTCACAAAGTGAACTTCGCTTATCGTTAATCCGTTACTAAAAAGTTAATGCCGTTCAACGTTAAAACTTTAATTTACTTTAGATCTAGCGCAACTGACAGTGAATCATTTACTCATAATAGTAAAATTCATGTTGATGGTTTTAGTGAAACGCCGGCCGCGGTGGCCGAGGAGACTGAGGCGCTCCAGTCACGGTCTGCACGGCCACTACGGTCGGGGGTTCGAATCCCCCCTCGGGCATGGATATTTGTGCCGTCCTTAGCGAGTTCATAACTAGTTTGTAAGCTTAGGGACTGATGACCCCGTAGTTAAGTCCCATAAGTTCTACAAATATTTGAATTTTTTTTTTTTTTTTAGTGAAACGAGCAAGTGGACTAAAGGTTTTACTGTTGTTTAGGTAAAAATGTTTTGATTTGGGAAGTTCAGGTAAGACATAGAACATGGATGTAAACATGTTTAACCAATTAGTTTTATTATCATATAATTATCAATGTTATGTTTATCTAATGCGTTACATGACAAATTGTTTCAAATAAATGTTTCTCAACATCACTGGGTAAAATGGCCCTTTGTAGAAACATGCACTGTGATACCAGTACTACATACTAAAGTTAGCGTTCACATATCATGCTCAAAGTGATAACCACTGGCTTGCAAACATAGGGTCACTCTGCAGATGTAGGATGCCCTACTTCGTGCTACTGTTTCCTCTTTGATGGTTGTACAAGCATCAATAATGCGTTGCTTCATGTCCTCTAGTGTTGTTGGTGCATGTAGGTAAACAGCATCCTTCACTGCTCCCAAAAGAAAAAATCCAGCGGTGTAAGGTCCGGAGATCGGGCAGGCCACCTAACTGGGCCACCACGTCCAATCCACCTACCAGGGAACTTACGGTTCAGAAGTCGTCGTGCTGTTAAGTCATTATGTGCAGGGCATCCATCATACTGATACCACAGGACCATTCTCCTGTTGAGAGGTACGGTGTCCAAGAGAACAGGAAGATTGTGTCGTATAAATCTGGAGTACTGTCTGCCTTTTTTGGACGCCATTTACAAAGAAAGGTCCGATAATGGTATCTCCAATAATCCCACACCAAACATTCACTTTCCACGGACGTTGATGCTCTACCTGACGGAGCCATTTTGAAAATGTTTGCGGACCAATCATGCATATTCCTCATATTGACAATTCCTTTGTTGGAGAATGATGCCTCGTCGGTAAAGAGAAGATCTGCGAAAAAATTTGGTTTAGTCAGAAGTTTTTGCTGCGCCCACCGACAAAATGTTACCCTGTTGCTGAAGTCATTTTCATGAAGATCCTGGTGTAAATTAACATGGTAAGGATGAAATTTATGACGTTGAAGAATACGCTGTGCGCTTGATTTCTACACACCAACTTCACGTTCAATTTGACGTGGGCTGATGCGAGGATTCACAGCTACGGTAGCGAGCACAGAAACTTCAGCACGTTCATCTATGCGTGTTCTAGGACGATGTCTAGGTTTTGGATTTAAGCTTCCCGTTTCACACAGACGAGATGTGAGACGACCAAACATCCGGCGCGAAGGCGATGGCTTGTCAGGGAATCGTCTTGTGTACAGTCGTTCTGCCTGAACAGAATTTCGCCCGCCTACAGCAGGGTACGGTACAGGTACGTAGAGTTGGGTAGAAAACAGACATATTAACGTAATAATCATAATGTTCTCAACAGTACTATAAACAAACAAGAAATCTAATAACGTATTTCCCGTCAACGTACATTCTCCATAGATCAGCAGCATTTCTACCATATCTTCATGTGTGTACATAATACAGTATAAGGTCCACAATACAACGTTTATTCACAATGTGCACTATCTCCGTGCCGTTACTAGATTACTCTGATGCACGACTACACTGGCAAGCGGTGTACTGCACGCCAAAGCAACAACAAATGGGATGCTCGGAGGGTGGTGGAGTACAGGAGTTTTCATGGGTCGCCATTCAGAAGCGAGGGGAAGTGGTAACTGTTGCTGTAGTGGGAACTAAGTTGGACACGTGTCTAGGCAGAGCTAGGCCCTGGATGAACGAGTGCGCGAAAGGCACAATGGGTCATTTAACGCATTCGATAAACCTTATTTTGGGTGTGAAGGATAAATAAGATAACTTGACGTGTATGACGTGTATACCAATCGGTACAGGTTCATATTGTGTACGTAGACAGCAAGAGGGAAACAATTATGTGCTTATGAGAGTTGATGGCAGCAGACCGTATTATTCGTTTCGGACCTCTTGGTAAGTATGGAAGTGCGATTACGCATGTCAATCACATCGTGATTACGGGCAGCATGGGGTTCACGCCTGAGCCTCAGGACGTGCGCTAGTAGCGTATTTCTGGTTTTTCAAGCGTCAACGTCTCGTCGCAATATCTCGGGATGTAATTGGAATATTGCGATACAATCAACGCCATTGTTTATGTTATATGTCATGCTATGGATTGCTGAAGAAAAAAAAATAGGGTGTCCATTTAAAAAACAAGTTTTTGTTAAAAAATAATTGCTTTCGTTTCAGATTGTTTCCAAATATGTACATTCATGTGCCCCAGTCGTACATTGATACCGGTGAAAGTCGTTTTCCAACAGCTGTTATTGTTCCAGAGATATTCTGGGTGGACAAGATAGCTGGGACACCCTGTATAATATTATCGAACTATTGGCGTGCTGAAAGGACGATGGACAACAACAGGTGTCCTGCTTTGAAATGAAATGGCGTACCTTTACCGTGACATGTTTTCTGATTTCATGTCCTGAACTCTAATAACGAAATGAGAAATGTGTATGCTACTAATATAATATCAGGGTCAACCATTGCAGAGTATGTTTACAAACTGCCACATGGCCGGTCAGGAATGCAATTGATTTTGGTTCATTTGTTACTTGGATAGGTGTATAAAATGTTCACAAGACAGAAGTAGCTACTTTGTATTTATTAACACCGCACAACTAGTTTCGTCGAACTACACCGTTTAAAACAATCATGGGGGTCAGTTGAGATATCTGTTATGGTCTTCAGTCCGGAGACTGGTTTGATGCAGCTCTCCACCCTACTCTATCCTGAGCAAGCCTTTTCATCTCCTCATAAGAACGGCAACCCACATCCACTTGAATCTGCTTACTATACGCGTCTCTTGGTCTCCCTCTGCGATTTTTACCCCACACACTTCCCTCCAATGCTAAATTTACGATTCCTCGATGTCTAAGAATGTGTCCTACTAAGCGATCCCTTCTTTTAGTCAGGGTATGCCAAAAGTTCCTTTTCTCACCAATTCTGTTAAGTACTTCTTCATTGGTTATGCGATCTACCCACCTAATCTTCAGCATTCTTCTGTAGAATCACATTTCAAAAGCCTCTATTCTCTTCCTGTCCACACTGCTTATCGTCCATGTTTCACTTCCGTGCAAGGCAACACTCCACACAAATGACTTCAGAAAAGACTTCCTTACACTTAATTTAATATTCGATGTTAGCAAATTTCTCTTTTCTTCCCATTGCCATTCTGCATTTTATATCCTCTGTACTGCGACCATCGCACCTTATTTTACTACCCAAGTAACAAAACTCATCTACCACCTTCATTGTTTCGTTACCTAATCTAATTCCTTCAGCATCGCCTGATTTTCTAAGACTGCATTCCATTAATTTTGTTTTGCTCTTGTTAATGTTCATTTTATACGCTCTCTTCAACACACTGTCCATTCCGTTCAACTGCTCTTCCTGGTCCTTTGCTGTCTCTGACAGAATTACAATGTCATCGGCAAAACGCAATGTTTTTATTTCTTCCCCCTGAACTTTAATCCCTATTCCAAATTTTTCCTTGCTTTCCTTCACCGCCTGCTCGATGTACAAATTGAACAACATTGGAGAAAGGCTACAACCCTGTCTTACTTCCTTCCCAACTGATGCTTCCCTTTCATGTCCCTCGAGTCTAATAACTGCGGTCTGGCTTTTGTACAAGTTGTGAATAACTCTCCTTTCCCTGTATTTGACCCCTGCTGACTTCAGAATTTGAAAGAGTGTATTCCAGTCAACATTGTCAAATGCTTTCTCCAAATCCACAAAAGCTAAAAATGTTGGTTTGCCTTTCCTTAATCTATCTTCTAAGACGTAAAGTTAGTATTGCCTCCCGGGTTTCTATGTTCCTCCTGAATCCAAACTGATCTTCCCCGAGGTCAGCTTCTACCAGCTTTTCCATTCTCCTGTAGATAACTCGTGTTAAGATTTTGCAACCATGACTTATCAAACTGATGGTTCTGTAATTTTCACACCTGTCTGCGCCTGATTTCTTTGGAATGGGGATTATTACATTTTTCTTAAAGTCTGAGGGCATTTCGCCTCATACATCCTACACACCAGTTCAAATAGTCTTGTCATGGCTGGCTCTCCCAGGCACTTTAGTAGCTCTGAGGGTATGTCATCTACTCCTGGGGCCTTGTTCCGACCTAGGTCTTTCAGGGCTCTGTCAAATTCATCTCTCAGTATAGTATCTCCTATTGATACTGCTTCCTCTTCCCTTTCTACAACATCGTCTCTAAGTTCATTTCCTTTGTAGAGCTGCTCTATGTACTCTTTCCACCTTTCAGCTTCCCCTTCTTTGCTGAGAACTGGTTTCCCATCTGAGTTCTTGATATTCGTATAGTTGCTTTTCTTGTCCCCAAACGTCTCTTATTTTCCTGTAGGCGGTATCTACTTTACCCTTGTTATACATTCTTCTACAGATTTGCATTTGGCTTCTAGCCACTTCTGCTTAGCCACTTTGCACTTCCTGTCAATCTCATTTTTTAGTCGTCTGTACTCCATTTTGCCTGTTTCATTTACTGCATTTTTATATTTTCTCCTTTCATCAATTAAATTTAGTATTTCCTGTGATACCCAAGGATTTTTTGTAGGTCTTGCCTTTCTACCTATTTTTCCTCTGCTGCCTTTACTATTTCATCTCTCAATGCTACCCATTCCTCTTCTACTGTTTTATTTCCCCCTGTTTCTGTCAATTGTTGCCTAAATCTCCATCTGAAATTCTCCAGAACTTCGCTTTCCTTCAATTTATCTAAGTCCCATCTCCTTATTTTCCTACCCTTATGCAGTTTTTACAGTTTCAGCCTACAGTTCATGACTAACAAGTTATGGTCAGAGTCTATATCTGCCCCTGGGTATGTCCTGCAGTTTATAACCTGGTTCCGGTACCTATGTCTTGCCATTATAAAATCTATCTGATACCTTCCGGTGTCTCCCGGTCTCTTCCACCTATACAACCTTCTTTTGTGATTCTTAAACCACGTGTTTGTTACGATTAAATCATGTTCCGTGCAAAACTCTACCAGGCGACTTCCTCTTTCATTCCTCCTGCCCACTCCATATTCACCTATTATTTTTCCTTCTCTTCCTTTTCCTACTACCGAATTCCAGTCTCCCATCACAATTATGTTTTCCTCTCCCTTAACTGTCTGAATAATTTCCTTTAGCTCCTCATACATTTCTTCGATCTCTTCATCATCGGCAGAGCTAGTTGGCATATAAACCTTTACTACTGTTGTCGGTGTTGGCTTCGTATCTATCTTGACAATGATAATGCGATCACTGTGCTGCTCATAGTAGTTTACCCGTATTCCTATTTTCTTATTCATTATCAGTCCTACTCCTGTGATACCCCAAACTGATTTTGTATTTATAATCCTGTACTCACCTGACCAGAAATCCTGTTCATCCTGCCACCGAACTTCACTAATCCACACTATATATAACTTCAACCTATCCATTTTCCTTTTTAAATTTTCTAATTTTCTTACCCGATTAAGGGATCTAACATTCCACGCTCCGATCCGTAGAAAGCCAGTATTGTCTTTCCTGATGACAACATCCTCCTGAGTAGTCCCCGCCCGGAGATCCGAATGGGGGACTATTTTACCTCCGGAATATTTTATACGAGAGGATACCATCATCATATTTCCATACAGTAGAGCTGCATGTCCTCGGGAAAAGTAACGGCTGTAGTTTCCCCTTGCTTTCAGCCGTTCGCAGTAGCTGTGTGGCAAAGCCACATTAGCTGATGTTACAAGGCCAGCTCAGTCAATCATCCAGACTGTTGCCCCTATAACTACTGAAAAGGCTGCTGCCCCTCTTCAGGAACCACACATTTGTCTGGCCTCTCCACAGATACCCCTCCGCTGTGGTTGCACCTACGGTACGGCTATCTGTATCGTTGAGGCACGCAAGCCACCCCACCTCGGCAATGTCTGTGGTTCATGGGGATGGTGAGATATCTAGGTTCTGAAAAAATTGTGATTGGCAGAATAAACTAAAATGGTTCTTCTTCCTTTTGTTGTTACTACCGGGTGGAGACAACAACGTTACAACAACCGAGATAGTGGTAATACTAGAAAGTTACTGAAGATGTAGTTGGTATTGACTTGTTTTAACTCTACCAATCCAATTACACGAGTCGTAGGATTCAGTTAATGCACTGAGCAGGTGGAACAATTCAATAACAACGTGAAACCCGAAGCTACGGCAGGGAGAGCCAAAGAAAAGTTAGAAGCTGGACAGAGAAGTCTGGTTGCAGCTACTGGAGTGTCCCAAAGTGTAATTTCCAGGACCTGGGCGCGATTTAAGATGACAAGAAACATTAGAAAAAGGCAACGTCGTCCAATGGGAACATCAGCAAGAGATGACCGTTATCTCCGGTTAACAGCGCGTCGAGACAGAGGAGGAATGCAACTTAGCTGCAACATATCCTACAAGCAGCGAAAGGACACTGAATATCAACGCATTGACGTCTGTGATGTGAATTCCATTAAATCTACGACACAGTTTAACCGCAGAAACTGGGAGAAGGAACATCAGGGTTGGAGTGGTAACTAATGACGCTGGTTCTGTTCACATATGATTCAAGATTTTGTGTTTTTCTGAACAATCGTCGATCCATCTGCAGAGATTGTGGATCTCGGAACAATACTGCTTACGTGCAGGAATCACCATGGTAGTGGACGGATGGCGTGGGCAGGACTCGGTATTGGCGGACGTCAGGACCTCTATGTCCTTCACAATCGCGCTATGAGTGCTCAGGTATAGAGACGAGATATTTCGACTATTTGTTGTGCCCAGTGTTGGGGCCATAGGAGATAACATCCTTCTGTTGGACGATAACGTTTCAACTCAGCTGCGATGGTGGACAATATGCTTGAAGCTGAGAGAACTGAACAAATTGAGTGGCTAACATGTCAACCGGACACCCGATTGCGCAGGTTTACGATGCATTTGGCACACACACACTCACTCACTCACACACACACACACACACACACACACACACACACACACACACACACACACACAGACAGACAATGCTGCCAGACCAGAGCTGCCACAACGGTCGCAAAACTGGATATTGCACGCATGGAAGAATGGTCAAATATTCCTCAAGAGTTGATTGATAACCTCATACTATCCATGACACGCAGGTATGCAGTTTTACTGGCCGTCAGAGGTGATCACACACCATATTAGAAGACAAAGAGAACGACTTTTTATCGTGGTAGTCCCACAGTTGCCTTGTTACCATACGGTTTCTGTCTATGATACCTTCGTCTGATCACTGTTTTCAAGGATCAATGCTTTACATCAAATAAGATATTTTAACTTAGATGACAGTTGCTACTGGTGAAAGAAAAACAACCCAGTCCTCACAGATTACTTCCAATTACGGATACTTTTGATAACTGTAAGAGCCCTCATTTAACATACTGTGTTTGAAATAGTCTCTATTCATGACGCTAACCATGTGGCTGTTATTGTGGTCTTCAGTCCGTAGACTGGTTTGATGCAGCTCTGCACCCTACTCTATCCTTGATAAGCCTCTTCACTCCTCATAAAAAAGGCAATCCACATCCATCCGAATATGCTTACTGTATTCATCTCTTTGTCTCCCTCTGTGTTTTTTTACACCACAAACTTCCCTCCGACGCTAAATTCACGATTACTTGATGTCTAAGGATGTGTCCTATCAATCGATTCCTTGTTTTAGTCACGGTATGCCAGAAATTCGTTTTCTCCCCAAATCTCTTCAGTACCTCCACATTAGCAACGCGATCCACACATCTAATCCTCAACATTCTTCTGTAGCTCCACATTTCAAAAGCCTCTATCCACTTCCTGTCCGTACAGTTTTTCGTCCATGTTTCACTCCCATACAAGGCAACACTCCACACAAATGCCTTCAGAAAGGACTTCTTTATTATTAAATTAATATTCGATGTTAACAAATTTCTCTTTTTCAAATACAGTACACATTTCTTTCCCTTCGCCAATCCGAATTTTATATCCTCTGTACTGCGACCATCGTATGATTTTTTTTACTGCCCAACTAATAAATTCATCTAGCAAAATTATTGTTTCGTTACCTGATCTAATTTCTTCAGCATCTTGTGAATTTATTAGACTGCACTCCATTACCCTTGTTTTGCTCTTGCTCATGTTCATCCTATACGCACCTTTCAACACACTGTCCATTCCATTGAACTGCTCCTCCAGGTCCTTTGCTCTATCTGGCAGAATTACTATGTCATCGGCAAAACGCAATGTTTTTATTTCTTTCCCATGAACTTTAATTTCTTTTCCTAATTTCTTCTTGCTTTCTTTTATAACTTGCTCAATGTACAAATTGAATAACATCGAAGAAATTCTACAACCCTGTCCTACTCCCTAACTTCTGGATCACTTTCATGGCCTTTAACTCTGATAACTGCTGTGTGGTATTTGTATAAGTTTAAATAACCTTCCGTTCTCTTTATTTTACTCCTGCTGGTTTTAGAATTTGAAGAAATGTATTCCCATGAACATTGTCAAAAGCTTTCTCCATATCTACACAAGCTATAAACTTAGGTTTGCCTTTCTTTAATCTATCTTCTAAGATAAGCGGTTAAGTCGTCAAGCATATACATATTGTAATTATTCACTTTAAAGTACAGGCACCTGAGAATAGCGAAGTTGTTTGCCGAAATTAGTTGTGAAGTGTTAATACAAAAACGGACTCTAGCCTTGTGAGCATATACATGTGTGTCTCAATATGTTTCAGAGGACATACAGAAGATGAAAGTAGTGAAAATGAACTAACAATTATAGGAAGAAAGAACATTGCTAATTACTACATTGTTACTCGAAACGGCCTTTCAACTACCGTAATTAGAACGACTAGTTTCTCTGTTTTCTGAATAAAATGACTGCGCAGGTCTAAAATGGCTGGTTACAGCAACGCCAACTGATATCAAAGCCAAATCACCCGTTTCATACCGTCAGCTTGTTTACGCCTTGCGCTGTACACCGATTCTGTTTTGTTAGAAAACTGAATCCGTTTCCTGTACCCGTCAACGTCAGCTGAAATATGCCAGGTGCTTTATTTTCGATACTCGGCAAGCAGACCACGTATTAATCTGCATCAGTGAAACACATGCCGATGGTAATTGGGTTGCTTTCAGCACAGAAGCACGTAGTACCTGAAGGTGTGAATGTAGGTAGCGAATTTGGAACAACAGCCTGGAATCACAGACATACTGTCGGATATATTTTGAAAATCTCTCCCGGATAAAATGAATTACATTCTACACGTGAAAAAGTAAATACCAAAAACGACATGCTAATTAATACCTTTCTACTCAACAGGAATGTTTTAGTCCTTTTAATACACTCATAGGAGTACAAACACACTTTCAATAACCAAAGTTGGTGACACCTAAAAATAAAACCAGAAATTTAAAATTCATTTACGTTAACAATGATGTTTTTTATTCATAATAAAATTTCAAGGGATATTGGTTTGTATACAAAGTCTTGGATTCAATCACATACACAAACACACACACACACACACACACACACACACACACACACACACACACACACACACATTCTATTACAACGAGAAGTACGACAAATAGTTTAGGAGATATGATGTCATAAACAATACTAGAGGCGATTGCATAGAAATACTGAGATTTATGAATCCACTAGAATGAGAACAGTTAGCAAATAACAAACAATTTTACACGTAATTTCAAACATTTGCAATAATTATTTTCGCTGACAACCTGCAGCAAATGATGTAAGGGAAGACGAATATACCTTACTATATATTCGCTGGAAATGCTGCAAACTTGCCACGTCGACCTGTAATGCATTTTTAGTCATCTGATATTTCAGAATAAGAGCACTTAGAAACTTGCCAAAGGATATACTCATAGTTTAGGATAGCATATGTTGTTGACTACCCTAGCGAACCGCTTATTACTTTCTGATTTTCATGCAGTAAAACTACACGAGTAATAATTTGATTCCCAATGTATTTTAATGGCAGTATACTTACATATTACAATATGTACCTCCGAAATTAAAGTACGACACATATTTCGGAACATACGGCGCAAAAAAAAAAAAAAAAAAAAAAAAAAAAAAAAAAAAAAAAAAAAAAATGAAATGAAATGTATAAAAATAAACTCGAACAACATCCATTTGTAATTTATCCGAAAAGGCAGTACCATTTTGGGAAACAGTATAGTAAACTTGTATTTTTTTAACTTTGTTTTCGCAAGACAGAGCATATCTGAATCTACTTTTCCACACAGTTTTTACCGTTTTTGAAGCACTTATTGATGCGGTGAATCAAATTATATGGTTCTGCCTCATAGAACGATGCCGCCAGTGATGAGAACCATAGCTGCTTGCTAAATTTACCCAAGCGGTGAAACCGCCAGTGTTGTTAATTAATTTCAGACAGAAAAAATTTGACTAGCGATACAGAACAAACGAAAAGGGAAGCTCAGCAGAGGAATTGTGGCCCTTCACGATTATGCTTGTCTACACGCTGCAGGCGACACAAGTTCTATTATTCAGCAGTTTGGATGGCAGCAGTTCAACCACCCGACGTACAGCCCTGACATGGGTGGCATCAGACAATCACTTGTTCTTACACATAGTGGGGGAGCTTGGCAAGAAATATTTCCAATGTGAAACTCGATGTGCAGCAGTGATTCTCATCACTGGCGACATCGTTCTCTGTGGTAGGACTAGATAAGTTGATTGACCGCTACGACAAGTGCCTCAATATCGGTGGAAATTATGTGGGAAAGTAGTCTAAGATATGCACTTTCGTGTGAAAATCAAATAAAAATAACGATTTAACTATATATTACCGAAACCGTAATTGCTTTCCGGATACGACTCGTAGGGTAAGGTGGTACAAATTCGATATAGGTACAGTTCCGATCAACATAAGTTTTCGCGCCATTTTTCACTCGTAGCACTTGCCTTTATGTGGCGTTGTAGTGTGACAGGTTTCTACAGCTGCTCCTGTCTTTTCCAAGAATACACCACTTTGTGCTACGGAGATATGAATTTCTTCCTGTTAAGAAGGACGTGGAGCTACTTCGTCGAACGCGCTCTTATAAATTTTCTAGTTTCCACGCGCTTGTAAATTCATTATTGTGCAACGTTTGGTACCGCGAAGTATGCGCTGGTGCCCGAAGGAAAAAGTGCTTTTTATGTGGAAAAAGTCAGAGATCAAAATTGTACGACGAAGTGATCATAATTGTATCTAGTGTGTTACATTTCCTATCGATTCTTCTCAATTATGTAACCTTTTTTTGTGTTCATAGCAAAATTTGTAATTGTCTAATATTTGTGTTGCATATTCATTAAACATTCAAGAACAAGTGCCATAGTTAAAATTATTTCTTTTCTCAATATATTTGCAGTTACAATTATGATGAAATGATCGAAATTGTACCACCTTACCCTATTTTATCTTTTTTACCGCTTGCATTCAAAACACATTTGCCACACAATTTGCTTATGCTACACTCCACGATACCGTAAAATAGCATTAATGTATGACGCACAGTTAATTATAATTATTGATCTGCACGAAAACTGAAACTGATGGTGAACAAAGAGGGAAAAAAAAGAAAATAAAAGATAAACCAACATAAGAAAGGAAAACGTACATACTCGCGCGATGCCAGGAACTAACGTTTGTATTACTATGAAAACACCAGAACAAGGGTCTAGCTTGTAGGAATGGATTAACGATGAATGTGTGTGTGTCGAGGAGCCTACATTTGGATTTTATGGAAATCCTACTGCATGAGCACTGAGTACTGCATGAGTACCGAGAACAAGTATTGCATACAGGAAATATTCGCACGTTTTCACATGGTCAGCATGCACTACGAGCAGATAGCTGAGGAGTACACAAATCCTACCAGCGGTGGTGATAGGAAGGGCATCCGCCCACTCCTTAAACTAAATGCGGCAGCTCCTATAATAGCTGTGCCGATCCGCGTAGATGAGTGATAAAATTTAAAGGAGAAGAAACATGTGTGAATTTCGAGGCACCCCTTTGCAGAGATATTTTTAATGGAGCTTATCTAGGGTGAAATTCTACAACGCGCGTACCAAGGTAGACTATTACAGCAGAAGGGCTTTTGTGCTATAATCTTGCAAAACAAATTTACGAGGGCCTCGATGATAGGTCATTGCCATTTTCATTATTTTGAATGTGTACAGGCAAACTCAAGAAACGCCAGCAAATAAGAGAATTCATAAAATCATTGACAAAATATAAATTACTGCATGCTCGTAGTCGTCAAGAGTGGTTGCTTAAACATTTTTTTTATTTTTTTTATATATATAATTTTACTGTTACCTGTCGAATGACGCGTTAATACCTGTACCTGACATAAAAACCGAAAATCGGAGAGTGAAGAATAACAACCTTTTGCCGTACAAACCAATCAGTCGCCACATGAAAGTAACAATGTTTCGTGAAATTGCTTTCTTGGGACGTTCTTGCAGCAATAGTTCATTTCCTGCAAAATAGGCATACCGGGCAGTTGCATTTTGACCTCTGCTAAATCGATTATATTGTTAGCTCTGGGAGTCAAAACATCAGATTACCGAGTTTGTCAATGGTGCTAAGAGAAGTTTAGCGGTCATGTTTCGCCATTACGAAAAAAATTTAAGGAATGTTTTTAATATCTGATATATATTCATTTCAATAGCTACGAGGAGGGTAATATTAAATGGACAGATGCGAAGGACGAGCGAATAGACGGAACGAATAGGGAGGTGAAAATAGGAAAACGGAGAAGTAAAAGATGGACAGATGGGGGATGCCTAAAAGGAGAAGGAGAAGGATGAGAAGGAGGCGTTTAGAAGTAAAGGAGAATATGAACGGTGAGAGGCTATATCCAGCACATGGACATAATGTAGCAAACTATTACCGAATGATCAATAAGTCAGTATAAATTTGAAAACTTCATAAATCGCGGAAGAATGTAGATAGAGAGGTAAAAATTGACACACATGCTTGGAATATTTTGGGGTTAAAAAAAATGTTCAAAAAATGTCCGACTGATAGCGCTGGACAACATAACGTCAGTGACTGCGCACGAAAATCGTGTATAAATGTAGCTGTGATGAGAGAGAGAGAGGATCTGATGTAACAGCAGTCGCAGCACGTTGACGTTACCTGAAAAGGCGCTTTTAGTGAAGCTGTATTATCAGAATACGAAATGTGTTAGTTCAGCGTTACGATCCTATCGCCATAGGAAGGGGATTCGAACGGGTAAAGGTCCTTTGACAAACGCAGCTGTGGCGAGAATGATTTCGAAGGTCGAAGCCACGGGTTGATAAGACGATAGACCCCGTAGTGGCCGACCGATCACAAGGCGTAATGCTGCTGAGACAGTTCAGGAAGAAATGGAGACTATAGCGGGTTCATGCACGGAGAAGTCAGCGCTCGTGCAGTCGCACGTTGCACCGGCATTCCATACACCACTGTTTGCTTGGCACTTAGGCGTACCCTCCGATGCTGTCCTTACAAAATCCATCGGCATCATGAACTGTTACCTGGAGATTTAGTGAAGGAGGGCATTTGCGGTGTGGGCGTTTCAAAAGATGGCGGAAGATGACGATTGGTTGAGTAACGTGTTGTGGACCGACGAAGCTCATTTCACGCTCCGAGAGTCTGTTAACGCTCGTAACTGCAGCATTTGGGCTATCGAAAATCCTAGAACTGTCGTGGAAACTCTATTGCACGACGAGAAAGTCACGGTATGGGTTGGATTTACCACATGTAACGTTATCGGGCCTTTTTCCTTCGAGGGAAAGCGTGATTCTCTTTGCGTAACTGCTACCGTGACGTGTGAGAGGTACGCCGATATGTTACAGAATCGCATCATCCTCAGCCTGGCTGATAAACACCTGCTGGAACGTACGATTTTTCTGCAGGCTGGCGCTCCACGCCATATTGCTAGACGCGTGAAAGACCTCTTGCGCGCGTCGTTTGGTGATGATCGTGTGCTCAACCGCCACTTTCGTCATGCTTGGCCTCCCCAGTCCTCAGTCCGTGCGATTATTGGCTTTGGGGTTACCTAAAGTCGCAAGTGCATCGTGATCGACCGACATCTCTAGGGATTCTGAAAGACAACATCCGACTCCAATGCTTCACCATAACTCTGGACATGCTTTACAGTGCTGTTCACAACATTATTCCGCGACTACAGCTATTGTTGAGGAATGATGGTGAAGATATTGAGCATTTCCTGTAAAGGACATCATCTTTGTTTTGTCCTAATTTGTTATGCTAATTATTGCATTTCCGATCAGATTAAGCGCTATCTGTCTGACATTTTTTTAACTTTATTATTTTTATTGTATTTATTTATTTTGTTCTTATAAAACCCCATGTCATTCCAAGCATGTGTCTCAATTTTTACCTCTCTATCTATATTATTCCGTGATTTATTAATTTTTCAAATTTATGCTGACTTATTGATCACCCGGTACTTTACTCAATGGCTACTGTATGTGTTATGCTCCAGTCGGCAAACCAACTGATCTGTACGTTTATGCAGAAGACAATAAGCCAAAATTTAGTCACGTAACTGGTTTTACAACGAAGAATAATTTTCTGATAAAACTTTTCATAGACATATTCCTTATAGGCTCGCAGGGTATTGACTTTATTGTTCACTTACCTTGCTGTACGCAAGTATTATTGTACTTACTTTCCCATTAATGTCACATACGATGAGTCACGGTGAAGAGCGGCTGGATTTTCTAGTTATGCACATCGCACCGACACACCATGAAGCCTCCAAGCTTGGATCGTTTCGTATGCGTCCGTCAAAGTAATGATCCATCCGGCGGGTGGACCACTTTGCATGTGATCATTGTCATGAATGTCATCAGTTGCTTCCCATCGAGCAGGTTGTGGAGGCTGAGGAAAAGAAAGATGGGGCAGTTACGGAGAAGTACCTAGTAATAGCACAGAAGGGAGTAGAACTGCCAGTGTTATGGATTTTCATTTCCAACGACATCGTGAACCCTTCTAAACTCCACGACAAGCAAAGTCCCCACAGTTCACTGTGGGTATTGAAATCTCCCAGTAGGAGAAAGGGATGGGGGCGAGTGGCGCTGAGATCACTGTGGGTATAAATGCAATGATCCTCTGACCCGCATGAAGTTCCACTGCCGCACATGGAGATCAGAAACCAAGTGTCGAGGAGTGAAGTATGTCATTAACAAGCACTCCATTATATTTTTCCCACAGCAGGTCACTATTTCCACAGAAGTGACAGTGTAGAGATTTTAACACTAGCAACTCAAAAATTTTACAATGTGTGTATGTTCTTTTTGCTTTAAATAAATGCACACAAGCACAAAAGGCAAGAATACTGACCCTAACAAATGTAGGGAAATATTCCTCTTACCAGTGACCTATAAGAACTTATCCAAAGCACTTTTAAAAAGAAAAGAAGAATTTATTAACAGACAACTAGGAGAGAAACAGTCAGTATTTAGAAAAGAACGTCATGTGAAGAACAAATATCAACGAACAGAACATATCAGAAATGAGGAAAATCAGGAACCTGATGTAACTGTAAATTTCTGCTGCCAGAGTTAGCTGACGTACGTTTTCTGGATGTCGTACTGAGTTATAATGTAAGATTGCTGTTATTTTAACAACCGACATTTCGGCCAACGTTAGTTTGCCCTTTTTCTGGGTGCACTGATGAGAGCTAATTGTTAAGAGACTCTGAATTTCGTCATTACTGTCAACTATGACATTAAGTCGTAATTTTAAAAATGATCGATGTTATTGGTGATTTTTGGAGGAGAAGTGGAAACTTTCTTGTAATAGGATGTTCGGTGGAAGTAGCGAAGATCAGACGTTGCATAGCGAGCCATGTTTGGTGGTCGTCGGCGGATGAGGTGAGGGCTTCCGTTTCTCTTCTGCTGGCCGCTGGCCGCGCGGCGGCAGTTGCTTGTTCGTGACGCTCGCGTCTTTTGATGTCAGTGCGGCCTATTTCGCTGTGATGGCTGGCAACCACGAAGGGGAAGCCTATCTTCTCTGTTCATGTTGTAAGGATGTTTTAAATATCGATGGCTTCCCTTACCTTGCGTTTGACCATCCCTGGCCACTCGGAAAGTAATCTGGCTTAGTTAAATTTTATTTTTGCCGCAATCGTGCTGGTGTCCTGCTACTGTAGATTTATTGTGTAGGCCTAATCGAATGTAGCGGATATTTGGTTTGAGATAAGACTTTGCTGGTTTGTAGTATATCTCGAGGGTGTCAATCCACAAATATTTCGGAAACAGCTGTAGCCAGAAGATTCCGGGAAAAGAGCTCAAAAGATTCACGTGCATCTCGTAAACTGGACAGATTTGACGCTACGATAGCACAGCTAAATGGCAACGCCTGTAGAGGTTTACTTTTCCATGCGGGAGATCCTGCTTTGATCCCATATTCGCGTAAGATTTCCACTTTTTAAAATGAGTTATCAGAACCAAACTTTTGAATCCTATATTCATAGACAAGTAAGAAAAACGGACATATACAAAATTGCACTTATCTAATAGATAACATAGGAGTAAAACTGCAAATTTGCAAGCTACAGTTCAACATCAGTGGTTGTTGCAAATGTTTAATGAGTTCCTGCGCTCTGCCTAGTACCTTTGCCGGCTATCTGATGAAAGGTTTTCAAAGAACCGAACGAACTTTGGTTTCCTACTGACCTTTTTAAGAAAAGCTTATTCATGTAAACAATCGTTCTTCATACATAATAAAATGTATCAAAAGTTTTTGTTTGTTTTTAATGATGAAATTCAGCCTGGTGCATGAATGTATGATATAAAATTGACAAATGAGGAATAATCATAAATTTTATACACCAGTAATTAAAGATTTAATTTAACTCCATTATAACAACATATTTTCTGGGCACTTGGAGGATCTTACGCATATTAAAAACTGCAACACGATGTATATATGTTCAAAAATAATATTCATTTATTTCTGAGCTATGAACTTAGGTAAGCATCGGATAATACTGATGAGATAGTCTATACAACATCTTTCAGAAGAATTATTTATACGAATATGGTATTATATTGTGAGTTTTTTAACCATGTATAGATAGAAAAAAACACAATCTTGGTATAAAACGCAAATTGGATCTATATTACTACATATTTCATTGCTCTGGGTTTAAATATCCAAATTGTTCGATTGTATGAGTAAAAAAATTACAGCTGTGTAATAATACAAGCACAGTGTAATCTCAAAGAAGCATATCAATAAGTTACTCATACTTCCATTACATCATTTAATATAAACGAAGTATTTTAAGAGTAATTAATTCAAATGCTTCTTTGGGATTTATATTGTTATTGTAACTCACCTGTAGAACATTTCATTTTATGCAGTCAAACAGTTTTAATATTTATGCTCAGAATAATTTAATAAGTAGTGATTCAGATTCCATTTGCGTTCTACATTGTGGTTCTGTTTATTACCTATAAATAGTCATAAAACTCACACCGCAAAACCGTGTTCGTATAAATATGTATTTTTAGAGTTATGTGGATTATCTCTTCACTATTAAGTTATATGATACTGACCTAAATATCCGAAAGCCTATTCATAAACAATTAATACATGAATATTACTGTTGAACATATATACCTCATATTCTACTTCTTTATTTAAAATTATTGTACTTCTTTTAAATATATTTAATTTGCTCATAATAAGGAACAGAAGGTCCTATTACAGTGAAAATTAAGTAATATTTTTGTCAACATTGAATACTGTTATGTAATTTTACTGACAACCTCTTTTGGTACACAAAGTTCTCTTCTGAGCTCTATTAGGATTAACTGTTGATGTGCTCGACATTATGCATAATTCATATACAAGTGAAAAGTGACACATAATTTTAATTTAAAAGTGAAGCAATTTTAAGACAAATATGATGCATAAAATATTTCCCGAAGGTAAGACCAAACCCAAATCGTCCGTTTGGCAAAAAGACTGCTACAGACGCACTCAACTTGCCGATGGAGCGTACAGAAGGATCATTATATGATCCCAGAGATTTTCTAGGAAAGAATATTAGGGTTTAATGTTCCGTAGACATCATGGTTATTAGAGCCAGAGCACACACTCGGATAGTTTGTATGGAAGATTTGGAAAGAGTTTGGCACTGCTCTTTGGAAGCATCAGTCCTGGGATTTCCGATTTACGACAATCACGGAAAACGTATATCAGGATGAGCGGAGACGGGTTTGAAAGATAACACGTAGATCAACAAAGAGTGTGCGCTGCCTTCCATGTCTACTCATAACAACGGCATACAAATAGTGTTGTTTAGCGTATGGATGAAGTTTGGAATAAGTGAATGTTGCACAGTTTGTTGCAGCATGTTGTTTATGTGCGAGTGTCACGGAAATGCTCCGGCAACTCCGGCAACTCAATTGGGGATCGCTGGAAGAAAGACGACGTTCTTTTCGTGAATTTCTGTTAAGTAAATTTAGAGGGCCGGAATTTGAAGCTGAGTGTAGTACGATCTTGCTGCCGCCTACTTACATTTCGCGTAAAGATCACAAAGACAAGATAAGAGAAATTAGGGCTCGTACGGAGGTATATAGGCATTCTTTTTTTCCTCGTTCAATTTGGGAGTGGAATAGGAAAGGAAATGCCTAGTAGTGGTACAGTGTACCCTCCGCCACGCACCTTACGGTGAATTGCGGAGTATGTATGTAGATGTCGATGTGATTCGCAGAGTACTGTGTGTAGGTATTACATATTTATAAACTACCAGTAAGCTAAATTTACCTGATATTGCAGGATCAAAAGAGCTATCTGAGAAATTCAAGAGGTGACAGCCCAAATCACAATTTAGTCCTTTATTTTACTGATTCCCGGTATCACTGAGAAAATCGTAGTTCTCAAGATGACGACATGCTCATTGAAACCGGTTATGAGTAAATAAATGACTTTCAAATAAATTGCAATTACAGGCTACCACTTCCTCTTCTGAGTTTCAGTCAAATATCAATAAGATATCCTAACGATATTGTAATGAGACATTTTAATAAATGAGAATTATCCTGTATGCTGCAATTATTTTATTTATTTATTATTTTTTTCACAACGTCCGTTTCGTTTTATGACATTTTAAAGTGATGCTTGCAAAGAAACTATGTTAGTTACTTTTATACACGTTTAATGAGTTTCAGATGGATGCTTTTGGGCCAACAATAGTTATATCGTGGAGATAGATGTTACGTATAGCATCTGTTTGGTACGAAAACATGTAATTCATTTGTTATTTTCCTTTTTCGTATTTCAGTAAGAGTTAATATTTATCTCAGATGGTATGGATGCTGTATGTTTACAGAAATGTTATAATGGAAATTAAATATAATCGTTTGTTATGTGATAATGTGTCTCTGGTCTCTCATATGTTATGTGTGAATTTCTTCTGTATTTAGCTGTGGTTCTAAAAAAATGCATCTTTGAATTATTTGTATTCTGATCGTAATATTTAGATAACATTTTCTAAATAAAGTTTGTGCCTAAATTCTGTGTGGTCAGTGAGAATTTCGTTAGGGGTTGATTTTATATGGATAAATTTTTCTAATCCATCCATAAGATTCGTTAATAACTCTTTAAGGAAAGAGTGTAAAATTTTAAGTTGTCGATGTTTTTGTACTGATGTACTTTTCATTTCTGACGTTGGGACGTTGGGAAAAAGTAGAGGGATTATTTCCAGATGTTCTGGGGTGTTCTGTTTTGCCACATAAGTATTGTTGCTTCAAAGACATACATTTGAATCTCATAAAACGTCTGCAAACGATAACTAACATGTACTTTGCAGGCATCACTTGGAAATGGCATAAGCCAAAACCGCCGTTGTGAAACAATACAAATATTTGCAGGATATTGGGTAATTTTGTTTATTAAAGTGCTGTGGGCCCTACAATGAGATAACTGACGATATAGGGTTCTTCGTATAAGGCATTTTATACCGTTATCAGCGCAACTTTGGTCTCTGTGTCGCCTAAATAACAAGAAACAGAAACGTTCTGAAATACAATGTGAAATATTTTCGTATTCCCAAACTCAGTATGATGTCACATGACACTATTTGTTTGCTGATCGCATAATTATTCTTTGCAGCCCATACACAGTATGATGGGCATAAAATAAATAAATGAATAAAAAGGATAATGATAAAGCATTATTCTAATAGGACTCGAAAGTTGCGTATTTATGTGCTGATTAACTGAAAAACAGTTTTTAAAAACTATGTTGATACATTCAGTACGTGCAGAGGGCTTAAAGTTCACAATAAAAAATAAATAAATAATATAAAAACTACGCAGGCGATGTTAATGTATTTATTTATGAATCAGTCAATGATTTGAGACGTATATCGGCCTACAAATCGGCCACCTTCAAGCCCAATGTGGCTTCCTTGTAATTCGAGGCTGCAGAGGTTAGGTCGCCTAGAGTTATGATAGACACCCTCGAGGTATCCAAATAACCTGCGAAGTGTCGTTCCAAATCGAATTTTCCGGGATCTAGAGGTACCGTTGGCTAGAGCAAGAGCAAGTAGCGCCAGGCCTGCCAACAGCCGCGACGCCCCTGGTGTGCTGTTGTCAGATGGAGCGCCGTGCCGTGCCGCAGGGCCGGCGGCGGTGGGCGGCGCGCTCGCCTGGAACGCCAGCGCGGCCGGCGGCGCCGAGGGCGGCGGGGGCGGCGGCGGGGGCGGCGGTGTGGGCGGCGGCCGGTCGCCCGAGGAGGAGGGCCCGCCCATCTCGACGTCCGGGCCCGGCGTGGTGGTGCGCGCCGAGGAGGCGCTCATAGTGCTGCTGGTGCTGCTGCTGTGGCTGGCCGCCATCGCGCTCTTCTTCAACCGCTGGGGCAAGATCCGCATGCTCGAGCCCTACCAGCCCAAGTTCCAGCAGCAGCACCGCGTCAGCTGCCCCATGGTCGACATCAACGCCGTCCAGGTGAGTCGCCAGCGCAGACTCTGGCTGGCTTCACATTAAAGGGAAACGAAAGAAAACAGAAAGAACACATACATATTTTGGAAACATTTTTGTTTCGATTTTGGGATAAACAGCACTCTTACATTTATATATAAAACTCAGTCTGTAGTGCAATGATTTTATTTCTATCAACTTCTTTCGGTCCTTTTTTGGACCTTCTTCAGGATTGCAACTCCAGTGATGTTTGTTTGTTTGTTTGTTTGTAAAGTCTATGGGACTTAACTACGGGGCTATCAGTCCCTAAACTTACAAACTACTTATGAACTACTTACGAACTAGGACGGCACAAATATCCATGCCCGAGGGGGGATTCGAACCCCCGACCGTAGTGGCCGTGCGGACTGTGACTGGAGCGCCTTAGTCCCCTCGGCCACCGCGGCCGGCTCTCCAGTGATGTCGTGGAGCTGATCAGGTGTTTGGTAGCCCTCAAGTGCGTCAATTTCAGGCTGCCTACCATTTGCCCAGCTCCACGATATCAATGAAGTTGCAGACCTGAAGATGATAAAAATAAAAGACCGAAACTACTTGATACAAATAAAAATCATTGCACTCTACACTGTTTGTTACTATATATGAAGCACACTTGTCTGATACTTGCAGTTTCATAGTACACTGCGATTCTGATTTTAACATATGTTCTACTATTTACTCTCCTTTCTTTCCCTCCTTGCCTGCCTCTGGCCACCAGTTATCCAGCTGCTACTCCTCGATCCAATTCGTTCCACTTTCTGTGCTACTCATCCTCCTGGTTATCCTATTCATCATGTCTTCCATCATTTCCTCCTCGCCTCCAGCTGTTCCCAGCTTCTCGTTGTTCATCGGCCCCTCCATCGACCTTTCTGTGCATCTCTACCTCATCGCACTACCTAACCGTCTCCTCCCCACCTCCCAAAGTTTCACCCTCTCCCTGTACCTTTTCCCATCTCTGCTAGTCCCCTCCCCTCTTTATATCTCTCTGTTCTTGCTCTCTCTTTGCCCCTTTCCTCTTTCCACCATCATCTTTGTTCATGGCTGTATGAATTGTATCTTTATTACAATATATTTGGTTCGAAACTGCTTCATACTTCTGTAATTGACTTTTATACGTTCTATAGCCTTATCGTATACTAATGCACTTGTTTGTCTGTATAGAGACCAGAAGAAGGGCACTCAAGCGCCCGAAACCGGTCGTTAAAGTTAAAAATAAATAACTACAAGCAACTGGTTGCTGCATTTCATTAATTTATAATCTGAACAGTTGCTGAAATGGATAAAATACTTCTTTGTATCAGAATGTTGTTGTAATTGTGAGTTGTATAAACATATTTCCTTGTTATCATTAGTTGCTAGCGCTACATTTAAAAGCTTCACTTATGTTTTTTGTTTCAACCCCTTATTTTAATTTTTTAATTGTATTCCATATTCGCATTTTCATACATTTTATAATTGTGAGACGTTGTTGCAATTTATCTCTCATGTTACATATGCTTATATGAAAAAACCTCCTTATCATTATTCAACATGCTGTCAAAATTTTAAATTCATCAGTCACAACATTAACAGTTTCGCACAACACAAACTTTTAAATATTTTTAACGAGCCCATATATACTGAAAATATACAACACTGACAATCCACTGGGTACGGAGAAACGTGTCTGAAATGGAATATAACATTTTGGCTAAATTTCAACGGTCTGTGTGAATACTATTCGGAGATTTCGCAGTTTTTCAACAAACGAACATTGACATTTGTACACTTAAATAAATTCTTCCTCACCGAATATCTACGTAAGTACTTCAAAGTAATGCTTTGAAATTTTGACGTGTTAGCACTGAATTGCAAATATATATGTCATTTCGAAATTTCTATAAATTCTATAATCGGGAAACGTTGTTACGAAAATCGCAAAACGTTATATATAGCTGCCAAACCTTGCATTTGCTTGGTATACATTTTTCCTTCTTATATTTCCAGTCTTACATTTCCTCCTTTATACGTTCTTGTTCCCACCTCCCTTTCTGTCCCTGTCCATTCCCTGCCCCACTATTTTCTCTCTCCCACTTTCTTTGTCAACATAATCCTTCCCCTTCTCACACTCACCACCTCCTCCTATGCTCAGCCATGCATATCACTATATATAACTCCTGGATGTATTTCATACATATTTTGTATGAATTCCTTCTTTCCAATCTTATCATCCATCACACCCTGCCTTAATCTATCAACTACAGCCCTTCTGTCCATCTCTCTACCGCTCTTTCCTCCCCTCCCTCCTCCCTTCTTCCTCTCGTCTTTTCCTCCCAGATGTCTCATGCCAATATACCATCCACTCGATTTCTTTTCATACACTTTAAGTCTTTATTTCTCAGTCTTCTCCTCCTCCCTATCTCATTGCACCATCTAATATTTTGATCTATATACGACCATTTTTGAACTTTTATCGCCTCATCTCCCTCTCTCTATGCCAATCTACTATACCCAAATGTAACTCTGTACAATATCTCTTTGTAGTCCTGTCTTCCTTTCCTGCCTCCCATTCTATCTCCTCCTACTATTGTTTGTCCATCACCTCGTCGTCCCTATATCCCTTTCACAGCAACTCGCCCCTTCTCTCTCTCATAATCACCTCCTACAACCCAACTTCTTAGACCAATAACCCTCATCCCTTCCTCTGGGTATCTCTTCCTCTCTCTGCGGCCATTACTTCATAGCCCGCTCTCCTACCTTCTACCCTTTCATCTCCTGCTGTCCTGTCTCCGTCTGCACAACTCCACATCATCCTCCTCATCGTCTAGTTTCTCCTACTCCTCCACGTCTCTCACTGTTTCTTGCTCCTGACACGTAACATACCCTGAAGAGGAGGTCTATAAGGCAGGCTGATATATTCCAAACCAACCAACTGAATGTGCAAGGCAGCCTAAATGACAGAGGCTGGAAAACACGTTTCTGAGCGTATCTCTGTTCTTAGCTGGAAGTTTATAAACCTCAAGGCAATGATTGTCGAGTTGGAGCAGTCAGTATGAGTACCAAATTTCGTTGAAATACATCCGGCAGTTTCTCGGCAGATGAGGAACATACATCCTCACATCCACATATACCGTACTTTTATATAGATACCATTTATCAAAGAAAAAGGTACCTTCATGTGTTTTAATAAAACGACGTACCACAAAATCAAAGCAACTGGTCAAGAACGTTTAGAGGTTGTTTTCTTCTTATCTGAATAATTCCCATGGCTTCTTAGTGATGAGATTTGTCGTAGGGCATAATTATTACAAACACAAGAAAGTGATACTTGCAGGTAAGAATCACACATTCATGTTAAAGGGAGCCGTTGTTTATTACACTTTGTCACTTTCACTAACATATTTTCACACTGTCATGCGGTAACATTTATGGCGTATTCGATACTTAACATACCTCTTTTCCTAGCATCTCAAGAGCCATTTCTAAAGTGACTCCTCCAGGTGGCTTCTGTCTCATTTTTCGTTTAACATGACTTCCGTCGAGAGCTCCCGAACCCCTAACTGCCGAAATGTGCTTTTACCACGTCCTTTAATGACAAGATTGGGTTCTTCTCGTGCTCTTATTTGGTAATCCTGAAAATAGGTTCGACTCTAACCCTGTCGGCTAATCATAATCTTCCTTTACGTGGAAGCCCACAGCTTGCTTCAATTCCGGACCACTGGTTGCCACGCATTTACCACCTTACGATCTTAGATGTTAAGTTTAACGTATTCAAGTATTACGAATGCCACTGTACACACTGACTACTACTGCAAACAACAGTCACTACGTTAGATGCATCCGAAAGAAGAAAATCTAATTTCGTAATCCGTTTTTCGCTATCGTGTTTACACGTTACAGCCTGAATCGGATATCCTAGGCCACTCAATATGTCAGCTGGAAAACAGTTGATTCAGTTCCTGATTTAGTCAGTACCATCTCTATTTTTCTTTACTTAAATAGACAGAATCAGCTCACTCATTTATTTATACTTTTATTTCGCGGCCGGTCGCGGTGGCTAAGGGGACTGAGGCGCTCCAGTCACGGTCTGGACGGCCACTACGGTCGGGGGTTCGAATCCCCCCTCGGGCATGGACATTTGTGCCGTTCTTAGTCTTAGTTAGTTCATAAGTAGTTTGTAAGTTTAGGGACTGATGATCCCGTGGTTAAGTCCCATAAGCTATACAAACATTTGAACATTTTATTTCACGCTAGAAAATGTCATTCTGTCCATATGTTCCGAAAACTCTTAACAGCAAAATCTGACAAGCCGAGAACTGTACAAAAACGATTGCGTAAAAATGGGAACGAAATTCGATTCTGGAACTGGAAAATTGCTTCACAGAAGAGGATTTCCAGAATCGATTCTGGAGTGTTTACATGACTAACCAAAAGCGGAACTGGGAAATCGATTTACGAAATTCGGTGTTGGGAGCCCCTGTAAGTGGGGTGAAAAACAGCCACCAATTATTTATGTAACACCAGCAACATTTACATTGTATTCTGGTGGTGCATCATACGTAAATGCTACATTTGGGCACTAAAAAGTAAAGTTACGGAAGTGTCATTCTCCAATTTGCCAGAAATTTTGATATGTTATAACACTAACGACGATGAAACGTATGTAAGGGGTCAAACGGTGCCTCCAAAATGGAGAGCTAAAATGGAAAAATTGTGGTTCAAAAATGTTCAAATTTTTGTATAGCTTATGGGACTCAACTACGGGGTTATCAGTCCCTAAACTTACAAACGACTTATTAACTAACTAAGACTAAGGACGGCACAAATATTCATGCCCGAGGGGGATTCGAACCCCCGACCGTAGTGGTCGTGCAGACCGTGACTGGAGCGCCTCAGTCCCCTCGGCCAGCGCGGCCGGCAAAAATTGTGGTAAGTTAGAGATTTGTGAAGTAGTTTTGTGTGTGGTTTTATTATTATTATTATTATTATTTTATGAAAGTATCTTTTGATAAATGACTCAAATGGGATGGTGACATTTCCGTAGGTTTACTTGTAACTGGCCAATTCTCGCACCAGTTGCCAGTTATATAAATTTGTCAGAACGACATGTTTCGGGACCAACATTATCCCATTCTCAAGTCCAAAAAATTAAAATTAATCAGTTATTAGGCAACGTCGACCTTAATATATATTCAGTATCGGTGCATTGTCATGGAATAATCTGACATGTTGTCGGTTTGAAAAACCACTATCAATTCAATTTTTAGGACTTGAGAATGGGATAATGTTGGTCCTGATACATGTTGTTCCGCTAACCATACGAGGCGCGCCCAGAAAGTAAGTTTTGTTTGGTAATAAAATGAAATTGTACACAGATAGAGACGAAATTTGTATTGCACAAAATTGTAAAACTCTTAAAATACTTTACCACATAACTGTCGCAATTTTTGCAGGAATTTGTCATAGCGTGGCACAAGGTTTTGTATACCTTCTTCAATGAAATCTGCCGCCTGTGTCTTCATGCATCAGTGATCGTGAAATTTGGGGTACGTCCATAGCGAGATCACTAATTGTAAACCTAAGGTTTTACTGGATCTTGTCATCAATCGCGTGAACCAGTTCTTCTGTAACCAATGGTGGACGCCCACTTCGTTCTTTACCGTGCACATCACTACGGCCACTATTGAACTGTCGGACCCATCTTCTCACCATCGAATCACTCATCGCATTTGGTCCGTAAACATCGCAAATTTGCCGATAACTTTCACTTGGTTTCACTTTCCTCACATTCAGAAACGGAATCACCGACCTGATTTCACAGGTGGTGGCATTTTCAATCAACGCCGATATTTCAAACAAGCACAACAAAGCGTAGGTAACTGACAGCGATCTACAAATGGCGCACGTTCTTCTCCTTGATACACATCGTCTACAGCGCATGTGCGGAACTGCAGTCGCAGCGCTGCAGCGGAGATAAATTGAAATGGAACTTACTTTCTGGACGCGCCTCGTATGTTATAATCTGGTCATCTTGTTAAACAAATTGGGTATAAAATAACAAGTGCAACATTTTACTTAGTCACTATGTTGTAAGCTGTCATATTTTTAACATATGTATTTTTTTTATATAGTGACTAAGACTCTGACCATAACTTGTTGGTTATGAACTGTAGGCTGAAGAAACTACAAAAAGGTAGGAAAATAAGGAGATGGGATCTGGATAAATTGATGGAACCTGAAGTTCTTCAGAATTTCAGAGGAAGCTTTAGGCAACAATTGACAGAAACGGGGGAAAATAAAACAGTAGGGAGGAATGGGTGGCATTGAAAGATGAAATAGTGAAGGCAGCAGAGGACAAAATAGGTAGGAAGGCAAGACCTACAAAAAATCCTTGGATATCACAGGAGATACTAAATTTAATCGATGGAAGGAGAAAATATAAAAATGCAGTAAATGAAACAGGCAAAATGGAGTACAGATGACTAAGAAATGAGATTGACAGGAAGTGCAAAATGGCTAAGCAGGAGGGGCTAGAAGGCAAATGCAAGGATGTAAAAGAATTTATAAATAGGAGAAAAATAGATATAGGCTACAGGAAAATAAAAGAAACATTTGGATGTAAGAAAAACAGCTCTATGAATAACAAGGACTCTGATGGAAAACCAGTTCTCAGCAAAGAAGGGAAAGCTGAAAGGTAGAAAGAGTATATACAGAGCCTTAGCGGCAATATTGTAGAAAGGGGACATAAAGTAGATGAGGATGAAATAGGAGATACTATACTGAGAGATGAATTTCACAGAGCACTGAAAGATCTAAGACGAAACAAGGCCCCTGGAGTAGATGATATTCCCTTGGGGCTACTGAAGTCTCTGGGATAACCAGCCATGACAAAATTGTTTCACCCGGTGTGTAAGATGTGTGAGACAGGTGAAGTACCCTCAGACTTTAAGAAAAATATTATAATCCCCATTCCAAAGAAAGAAGGTGCCTACAGGTGTGAAAACTACAGAAAACTACAGAACCATCAGCATGGTTGCAAAATATTAACATGAATTATTTACAGAAGGCTGGAAAAGCTGGTAGAAGGCGACCTCGGGAGGGATCAGTTTGGGTTCAGGAGAAATGTAGGAACTCGGGAGGCAATACTTACTTTACGGCTTATCCTAGAAAATAGATTAAGAAAAGGCAAATCTACATTTCTAGCTTTTGTAGATTTGGAGAAGGCTTTTGACAATGTTGATTGGAATAAACTCTTTCAAGTTCTGAAGCAAGCAGGAGTAAAACATAGGGCGCGTAAGGTTATTTCAACTTGTACAAAAACCAGACAGCGGTTGTCAGAGTTGAAGGGCATGAAAGGGATGCAGTGGTTGGAAAGGGAGTAAGACAGGGTTGTAGCCTTTCTCCAATGTTATTCAATTTGCATATTGAGCAAGCTATAAAAGAAAGCAAGGAGAAATTTGGTGAAAGAATTAAAGTTCAGGGGGAAGAATTAAAAATATTGCGTTTTGCCGACGACATAGTAATTCTGTCAGATACAGCAAGGGACCTGGAAGAGCAATTGAACGGAATGGACAGTGTGCTGAAAGAGCAAAACTAGGGTAATGGAGTGCAGTGTAAGAAAATCAGGTGATGCTGAAGGAATTAGATTGGGAAACGAAGCAATAAAGAAGGTAGATGAGTTTTGTTACTTGGGCAGTAAAATAACAAATGATGGTCGCAGTACAGAGGATATAAAATGCAGAATGGCAATGGGTAGAAAAGCGTTCTTGAAAAAGAGAAATTTGTTAACATCGAATATTGATTTAAGCCTAAGGAAGTCCTTTCTGAAGGCATTTGTATGGAATGTTGCCTTTTATGGTAGTGAAACATGGATGATAAATAGTGCGGACAGGAAGAGGATTGAGGCTTTTGAAATATGGTGCTACAGAAGAATGCTGAAGATTAGGTGGGTGGATCGCGTAACTAATGAGGAGGTACTGAACAGAATTGGGGAGAAAAGAAATTTCTGGCATACCTTGACTAAAAGAAGGGATAGATTGGTAGGGTACATTCTTAGACGTCAAGGAATTGTGAATTTAGCGTTGGAGGGAAGTGCGTGGGTTAAAAACCGCAGAGGAATACCAAGAGATGGATACAGTAAGCAGATTCAGACTGATGTAGGTTGCCGATCATATGTGGAGATGAAGAGGTTTGCTCACGAGAGGGTATTGTGGACAGCTGCAACAAACAAGTCTCCGGACTGAAGACAACAACAACACAAGTGAAAAGGTGGTATTGACGGAAGGCCAAAGCAACAAGTAACAACATTTGCCAGTTTAACGAACAATTTATTTAAAGGACACCTGAATAGCTCCTTATTCTATAAACAAATATCGACAATAAAGAATCAAGCAAAATAGCTTTTATTAACAACCTTTACAAGCCTTTTTTTACATAGAAAAAACATTAGCAAAACTTAATTAAGGAAACTGCACTATATATAAATATATTACTGGAACAATAGGAACAATTTAAAACAAAGTCATGATTGACACTTAAAAACAAGGAAAATGCTCGCGAGCACTCTTTTAAAAAGAAAACAAGGAAATTAACTTACAAATGCAACTTAAGAAAACCAGTATTTACAGGACAAGAATTTAACTTAACTTGACGTCAAACCGCAGTGGCCAAGAGCCCGTAAGGAGAAAGCTATCGTGAAACCAATTACAGGTACTCAGATACTAAGCTTCAACACTAAGTGCAGGAACCGGCACACCACTGGAGTGGAAACCTAACCGGCCCCTGTCCGCTGGGTCCGGCCGCCAGACTACAAATCTTTAACCTCAATGCATAACTGAAACATACAAATATAAAGGGAACAATTACTAAAATGTCCATAAATCAACAACAGCTTAAAAGTAATCAAACACTTCTGAAACAGACAGATGTATTACAGTACAGCACTCAGTACAGCACACTAATAAGTGTCACACTCCGATACCAAACTTGACTTCCACATTCCGTTGCTAGAGAACCATGGGGCACAGAACCGCCAACAGGTGTAACCGTCGCCGACCAACACCGTCTGCTGACACACTGCGTGCTACGTCTCTAACCGCCACACGCCCCCGTCCTGGAAATCACTCCACTTCACACTCGGGGAAACAGAGATATATCGGCGGAAATGGCAACGATAATCGCAATTCCACGGAGCAGAACTCTAAAATCTAACCGCACGGTTCAACAAGTGCAATATTATACTTGTTATTTTATACTCCTTTTTTAACAAGATGACCAGATTATAACATATATGTGACCAGATGATGGTCGTCATTTAATAAATTGTTAAGTATACGATCTTGGCTTGTCATTTTGAAAACTATGAAACGATTAGATCGCCTCCAGATCCGACTGTGTCAGGTAATCTTAGAATAATGTTTACTTGTAAGCTTATTGTGCTCTCTGGCATGTGTTCGCTGCCTGCGCGCTGTTTACGCTGTGACACCCGCCCTGTGCCGCAGCACCGGTCGTTCTCCAAGTTCAACCTGAACTGCCTGGGTGAGTCCGGCGGCTCGGGGGCTCCGCTGCGGCCGCTGCTGCGGCCGCGCCAGAACTCGGTGTTCGTGGGCGGCTCGGGCTACATGCTGGCGCCGCACCTCGGCCCGCCGCGCAAGGCCAAGTCGGCCGCGGATCTGCAGACGCTCGCGCTCGACGCGCCGCCCCACCACGACCCGGGCGCCGCCCCCGACGCCGCCCCTGCCGCCGCAGCCTCCGCCTCCGCCTCCGCCTCCGGGCTGGCCCTCGCCGCCCCCAGCGCCAGCGCCGGTGTCAGCGCGGCGGGCAGCGTCTGCCGCCTCGACTCGTACCGCGTGACGCACGTCTGAGGCGCCGCACCTCACCATACAAACTCTGCCGTCGAACTCCTCCTCTCCTCACTCTGAATGCGCCTCCTGGCGTCTCAACTCTGCATACATTGACTGATCCGCAAGTGCGGGCACGGACTGCTGGACAGTTTCAACTGCACGCAGTTCTGGGAGCACCAGCATATACTCCATAATAAATACGTAATGAAATCAATGTACTGGAGAAATTTCTTGTAGGTGAACCAAATAAGACCAACCTAACGCATATGAATTTGGTATGCAGTATATGTAACATTCTACAACTGCATTCAGTCCAAAAATAAATTAAAATGGACAGTTTATGTAATTTATATCATCGTAAAATGTAAACTTTCATGGGCGGAATGGTCAAAATTACTAAAAATTTCCGGGCTGTTATGCCGTGGTGTAGTGGATTTATTATTAAAACCCAACGCTTCGTCCCCGATTGCGGAGAACATTCTCAAGGGGGATCGTGGCACTTTTGTATGTCCGATTCACACCCTAGCTCGCTACTGACTCAGTAGCGAGCCAGGGTGTGAGTCGGACATACAGAAGTGCCACGATCCCCCTTGACAATGTCCTCCGCAATCGGGGACGAAACGTTGGGTTTTAATAATAAATCCATTAGACCACGGCATAACGGCCCGGAAATTTTTAGTAATTTTAATTTGTATCATCACTTTAAAGAAAATGCTTAACCCCTGCAAGTGGGCCTTGTTAGGAGACCATGTTCCTAATATGGCTTGTAGCCACATCCATTTCATATTAACATTCTGAGACACGTAAATAGCAGGAAAACTATTGGAAAACACTGCAAGAGTTGTAAGAGTTGTAGACATAAGTGGAATTAGATGATACAAAAAATTTTGTATTTACATTTTTTTACAAACGCTTCATACAGTACTGTTGGTGACTTACTTACTGATTATTAACTCTTAAGATTATTAAATTTAATCAGCAACCAACATTGTTCTGACAGCTGTAAGTTGCCTTATTGTAAGTTAATAGCAACGTCAGTCTAATCATTACATTTTCTGTGAAGGGGCTTATTGGGAACAAACCGTTTAAAACGCGTGTGTGTTTATTGTTTAAAACTAAACGGTTTTTAAGGAAGATTATGCCACTATCTTAATACAACAAAATTTGCTGTACACATATACATATTTACCAGTGCAAGTGCTTTATGACCGAAGCGACTGCATTAGATGAAACGTACCGTGAAAATAAGAAGCAGCCCTACTTCGTTGAATGCCGTAGAAAAACTGAAAGAAAAATAAAATGGCCGGCACGAGAGCAGGTGGGGAAGTAGATATTGCTTCGTCCACTAGCTGTCACAAGCTATCATTACCAGCGACATTTAACGCTGATTTCAAACTTTCTATGCTAGTGGTCTTTATTAGGAACCGGGTCTTATTGGGTACATGGTCGCTGTCTCCGACACACACACACACACACACAAACACACACATATATATATATATATATATATATATATATATATATATATATATATATATATATATATATATATTATTTGCGAGCCAATGGACAGTTACTATAACTGAGCAGGCTTCAGAAACGGTTACAAGATGAATAAAATTCTTCTCCTTGTTCTACCGCGTCACTTTTTAAAACAATTAGAACTTGATTCGAACCCGGGTTTGAATCCCTGCTTCAGACACAGTTTTAATGTGCCAGGAAGTTTCAAATTAGCACACAATGCGCTGCATAATGAAAATATAAAACAAAATTTTCGACACTAATAAGGACGACATCGTCCATCTCTCTTCCATTAAAACTGCCTTGCCTTGATGAAGGCAGTTGTAATACGATTGAAACGTCAGTTTTCCAGTTTACTGTATATTATACAGTGACGCAGTACAACCCGCAGAAGACTTTTATTCATCTTTTCTCGGACATTGTCAGCTGATATTCTTGTCGTGAGTGTTTATCGGACAAAACTGTGACACAACCGCAATGTATGTAATCGATTCCACCATCTGGGTTATGCTTAGCTATAAATTATTCAGAGACCATGAGACTTGTTACTCATGAATTTTGAAAATTACTTTTGATGTTATAAAGAGACCTGTCACGAGTACCATCTTTTCTTGCAAAAAGCCCCGAGTTTGCGAAATAAATCGAATATTAAATTTTATGCACATCTCTTATACGGTAGTCATATTTCAAGGCACCGTTCATAGTACACTGACTACAGATCACATTTGCCTCACAGGTCGTACGGTTCTGAATAATTGCCATGGACTTCAATATTTCAATTAAAAAAATTAATGTCCTGAAAAATTATTCAAAAATATTAATTTTCGTTGTAGTAATTTCATTTATAAAGAATCACTAAAACAAACTCCCTTTAAACAAGTATTCCGTTTATTACAGAACATTACAAAAAGAAGCCGCCTCTGGCATTCCCTGTGGTATTTGTCTTTGACAAAACTGCAACCAAAATTCGTCGAATACCATGCATATTAAATGAAAGTAACTTCCTTGCACACATAGACTTTTCAGAAGAAAACATAGGTCGTTTGGATTCAAAACGACTGCCTTCAGTCAATAGGAAACAATGCATATGTGGTCAATCCCTTTGACAGAAGGTACTTTGATGAATGTATAATACATTTCTTCTGAATTTTGCCTGAAACCAGTATTATTATTTCATCTACTCGGAAGCATTTCCCTCTAATGTTTCTGTGAAAATCAGTACGTGCCTACAGTTATTCCATCCCAGAGTGTCTGATCAAATTGATCTTGCAACGATTCAATATTGTGGTACAAAAGAATATATAGTTCTAAAATGTGAACTAATGCACCACTTTCGTAGTTTCTGATTTCTTACAGGACAATATAACAATGTTTTTAATTGATGAATCAGATTGTCAGCTCAGTTTCGACAAATGCTACCTAAGTTCTCGAACGGCTGACCGTCTTTAATAATTCATTTTGTGATGTGACTACGACGCCGAAAATTACGTTTAAATAATTTTGTATTACATTACTTTTGTAATGTTATTTTGAAATTGAAGAAAAAAGTAACTGGGCAGAAATTGAAAACGTATCGCTCGCACAGTGACCATCACTCAAACATACTCCTGTACGAGTGTTTCTTGAAATAATGACTAAACTGTACGACAATACTTCAATATCGATTTATCCTGAAACTACTCCCAATTGTATGAAAAGCTCGTACAGGTCTGGTAGTCTCCTAGTTAGTAATAATCCAACAACAAATAAAGACATTGTCCAGAAACACAAGGTGTGTGGAACGGTATGATCGATAGCTATACAAGTTGGAAAAGTTTTCAGTCTTGGAAACACTTACTCAAGACTATCTCAAACTTTGCCAGTGAATACGTAATAGTATTTATTTTTTCCTATGTGATTACCCGTAAGAAATGTATAATGTCACGTTATTTGTGAATACGTTGGAACCCCAATGTCATTCTCAATTTCTAAATCCAAGCAAACAATTTCTTACTTTTTCTTTGCCTCACTTATATTAATGCTGTGTTACGAAGTTGCAGTATGAGAGATCAGTTAAGGAAGAGGTGTATACCTGCAGTGATACTGACCTGATCTTACTTCTTCATGTAAGTGGAAGATTTATTCCAGACGCTTATTCCCAAACGTCTGCAGGGGCAAACCTGGTTAGTAGATAATATAAAATGAAAGTGCGTTTTATTCCATCCGAAGATAGTGTGGAAAGCTTTTTCCTTCAGGACCATTTTGTAACTAAAGTATTGCAGATAAGTAATACATGTCACATATGATTAATCCGAGCTGAGTTAAGGGGTAATTTAAAGTACAAAAGATTTATTTTATTTTATTTTCGTGCTTTATTTCATGAAAGTGTGTAATACGTAATCCACGACGGCTGCTCCAAGCGTCGAAATTTGTGGCGTCACTTATAAAGCTATTTCCGTAGGAGTACAACGTGGAACAAGACGCTCTCTAATAATCAAAAGGAAATAGAGACACCAGCGTTCCAAAGCAGCATGAGTGTCCCCTTCCTCGGAGCTGCCGCTGTGAAAGAGACACCAAGTGTGCGCTTTGTCAGAGCTGTCGCTTGTGAAAGGGAGAGGAGGTGCGGCTTTAATGAGAGTGTATTATGCAAGAGCCGGACCCAACACGCCGGCGTAGCCATGGTTTCCGATTCGTCCTTCGCTGAAGGAACAGGTCTCTCCACACACAGTGAGGGCGGGCGAGGTTAGGGGCCTCTCCACTATTCTGTTCTCCAACCCCCAGCAACCCTGCCACCTCCCGAGCTCGTATTCCAGGTACCATAGCTGTTCTCTTCTTTCGCCAGTTGGTGGATCAATAATGCATCAGCTATCAGCTACCAACGAGGAACTACTGCCAGAGACTAGGATTAATTTCCTACTAACGCAAATAACACCCTGCAACAGCAATGAACAGTAACTCTGTTCATATGAAGAATGCACTGTAACTACTAGGTTCTAAATACCTCTTCCAAACTGCGGGCACCACAAGGTTCAGATAATTATTGGTACTGTTGATGTGATGGGTTAATATAATTAGCAGCATAATGTTTCTGTAATAATTCGTAAACTTAATACGGCAAAAATATAAGTACTATGCGCACTATTCGTTTCGGCACAATTTGACATTTTCAGAATCGATTATTTCAAGAAATCACATCATCCCAGTGTTTGAAAGCTACCCTTATGCACTCTAAATATCACCAAGAAAATGAATGTATATCCTCTCGAAACATGTCTCCTTCGTATTCTTTCACTTTGGCCCTTTTCCCGCACATGTAGTGTCGGCACAGTGTTAATATTTACAGGGTGGGCGGATGCCCTTCCTTCCGCCAACCCTTGCCCCCTAAGGAGGAAATGTGTACCCCAAATGTCTGCGTATAGTGTTATATGTGTGTGAAACTGTAAAATGTTACGAAATGTTTGCGAATAACGTAACTAAGGTGGGACTTGGGGACCAGCCCGGTATTAACCTAGGGGGATGTGGAACACCACCTAAAAACCACAATCAGGCTGGACGGTACTCCGACCACTTTCGTAATCCGCCGGACGGATTCGAACCGGGCCCGGTACGCCTCCCCGTCACTGAAAGCGGTGCGTTAGACCACACGGCAAACTTTTTTGTTTTTTTACGTCTTAACCGTTTTTTTTTTTTTTTTTGTTTTAATTTTTTTTCAGTCCCCCCTTTTTTTTATAATGGGGGGAAGGAACTTAAAAAAAAGAATTACTTGTCACCGCCACTTTTATCCTAGAAAATAAAATAAAATAAATGACAAACTACACCATTTCAGGCGTTGGCCCTATCTTATCCTAGGCCCAGTGCAACTAACCTATTTCTAATAGGGGGAACAATAAAAAAAGGGGTGATAAAAAATGAAAGGACATTCAGTGTAGCTACAAAAATGAAGTGTATTAATTTTTTTTTTTAATAAAAAAACCGTAAAAGAAAATGTAAGTATCAACTAATTCATGGCAGGAACACCCCAACTTCTGGGTGGATTACGAAAAACACTATAAAGAAAATTTGAGAAATATTGCCCGTATTTTGGATTGCGGACAACTGTGCAATGTCGTTCGTTCAGAAAGTTCCAAAACTCGAGTTCGTTTTTCTCTCCATGTACAAACAAGTAGTGAACCGCATGTCCACATATCCATTTCACCGCGTTTGTCTTCGTTTGTGGGTAATGTCCCGAGTCTGGAAAGAGAAGCAAATGGGAAAGTATATGATGAGGTGTCGTACGGGTAATCAAAGCCAGCATCTGTCGCACCAACATCCAGACGCCTTCCGCCGATCCGCATACAAGTCGATGCTCGTCCGTGTCCATTACATCACAGGCGACGCACAGTGGTGTGTCTGCGAGGTGAATCCTGTGAAGTCGTGACTGGCACACTTGTTTCCCGTTGACTGTCAGGTACCATGTCGACTGTACGTCAGTGCCAAGGTAAGGAGCACTCACAGAGCGCCAAACGACACTCCAGTTGACGCTGGGATACTTCCCTTCAATCACATTTGGTGATCGGTTCTTCTGAAGAAAGCCGTAGATCGCCTTCGTAGACATCAAGCGTGTCGGCAGTATCGCAGTGTAGATATAGCTCAGTTCGAGGAAAAAGCGTCGGAAGTAAAAGAATGGCGCTGGAACATCTGAAAGCATGATAGGAGCCGAAAGAGAGCGCGGTGCAAAGGCCTCCAGCAACAGGCTGGTAAGGCATGTGGGATTACGGCGCCACAGCATCATGTGAGAGCTGAGGAAGAGGGCTGTCGCTCTGTCAGGCACATGGTACAGGCCTAGTCCGCCTCTGTTTCTCGGGAGAGTGAGGGTCTCGTATCTTATCTTGAACAGCAAGCCATGGCAAACATATGAACCCAGTGCAGCTAACATGCGTAGTGCCATGGATGGTGGAATGGGTAGGGTTTGTGCAACGTGAGGGATACGTGACGCCAAATATATATTAACATACTGTGTCCGCTGTAGAAGGTCGAGAGCCCTGAGACGATGATCGAGAAGACCAGCGCGCAACTGGTTTAGTAGGCGCCGGCAGTTGAGGGCGATCGTACGCCGCATGTCTCCTGTGAAGTCGAGTCCTAAGCATCGGATAGCAGTAGTTACTCGTAAAGGTGCAGCGCTGTTTGCAGGAAGCCCCACACCTATAGGCATGGCACATGATTTTCGGACATTAAGACAGTTGCCAGATGCTTCACCATATGTGCTCACCCACGCCAGTGACTCTCTTACCTCTGCATCGCTGCGTAGAACGAGGACGAGATCGTCAGCATAAGCAGTGCAGCAAAATAGATGGCCACCGAGTGAGATCCCTGACAGCCGCTGACGGAGTCCACAAAGCAACGGTTCCATTGCATAAGCATACAACAATGCAGAGAGCGGACAGCCTTGACGCACCGAACGCTGTATCGATATTGGTTGAGTAAGGCGACCATTGTATAACACACGGGACGTCGCTCCTCGAAGAAGGCGCATTATGACGTTGACGGTAGTATCATGGTATTTCATATTACGGAGTACCTCTTCCAAGTACTCGTGATCAACTCTATCGAAAGCTTGGCTGAAGTCAAGAGTGGCCAAAAATCCAGGCATACGTTGAGTATGTGCTAGAGCGATTATGTCTCTATAGCTAGCAAGGGCGGTGCGGATGTTGTTAACACCACCCAATGAAGTTTGATCAGGAGAAACCACATATCTTGCCGTGCGTTTGAGCCGTGCAGCCAGAAGTCGAGTAAAGATCTTTGTATCGCTGTTGAGCAATGTCAATGGACGATAATCGCTTATCCTCGATGTTCCATGAGGTTTATGTATGGGAATAACGATACCGTCGAGGAAACCTTCAGGGATCTGCACCTGGGGTGACATAAGGTCCCGACAAATTTCTGTCCACATCGGTGCTATCAGGTGACGGAATGTTCTATAAAACTCAAGTGGGATGCCGTCAGGGCCAGGTGACTTGTTGGTAGATCCTGCTTTGATAGCATCATTGACTTCTTCCTCTGTGACGTCAGCAAGCATATCTAGTTTTGCATCCTCAGGAACCGAGCCAAATGTAAGTCGGGATACCTCCGCAATGTTATCAGGGTGACGACGGTGTGCAGAGTACAGCGTAGTGTAATGCTTGTGAAGGGCGTGCCCTATTTCAGCTTGGTTATCGACACGTCTTCCATCCTTAGTTGTCAAAACAGTAATCAAATTTCTCCGTCGGTGGCGCCTTTCAGCTATCACATGATACATACTTGGACGTTCCTGCGTTAAATCTTCTTGTGTGCGCGCCCTGATCATAGTTCCTTCAAGATGGCGGGAGAGGGCACTGAGCTGTGCCTTGGCTCGATTCACTATCACCTGACGTTCTGGTGAATAAGGCATTGTCGTACATTCTCGGAGGATGGTGAAGTAGAACTCCTGAGTGTGTCGTCGCCATTGCGCGATCTCCCTTCCGTATTTAATCAACGCCTTGCGTAGTGTAGGCTTTGCACAAAGGACCCACCATGATATGGCAGACTGATATCTGTTGCGACGTTGAAGACAAGCCGTCCATGATGTCTCAATTTGTTGCCGACAGTTCAGTGAAGTAAGATGTTTTATGTTCAGTTTCCATAGTCCCTTGCTGCGCCACACCTTTTGTTGGCAGATGTTGACGGTACAAATATATGCTTCATGGTTGGAGAATGCAGTTGGCCAGATTTCAGCAGCCTGAGTGCCACCGACAATGTCTCGGGAGATGTAGACCCGATCAAGGCGACTGGGTGAATGGCTAGTGAAATGTGTAAATCCCGGACGATTGCCATGAACATGCTCCCACGAGTCCACTAGATTGAGGTTCTGAATAATTGTTGCTAGTGCCGCGCACGGAGAGTGGCGTGGCAGTTGGTCTTTGGGCGCCTGGGTGGAATTGAAGTCGCCTCCTATGATCAAGGAATCTTGCCGACCCACGAAGAGAGGCGTTACTCCCTCAGAGAAGAAACTAGAACGTTCACGGCGCCGACCTGAACCAGATGGTGCATAGACGTTGATGATTCTTACGCCACCATACGTGAGAGCCATACCTCTGGCATCCGGGAGGTATATAATTTCAGTAGCGTCAATGCCGTCACGTAAGAGGATCGCCACCCCACTACCTGTATGGGAGGCGTGGGAGACGTGTGCTGTAAAGCCATGGGGAGCGTAGAAGGCGGCAACAAATACCTCCTGAAGCAGGACAATGTCAACATCCGCAGCGTATATCATGGCGCGCACTTATGGTATTGATGTTGATCGTAGCTATGCGATAAGTTTGAAACGCTGCCATCGTCAGAAGAATGTGTGACGCACTATGGGGAAGCACATCACTCCAACTGGGATGGGGCCGACATCGTTTAATGTGTTCCTCCTCCCTCTACACCTCCAGAACATCCATCTTCTTCAGGAACAGTGTCTCCCCAGTTGATGGTTGCCTCTCCATGATTGGTCGGTAGAATAGGTTCATTGATGGGCATGGAAGTATGATCAGACTCTGGAAGGGACGAAACTCTGCCAGACAGTAGCGATGTAAAATCTTTAGTTGGCTGTTGACTCTTGAGAGATATGGGTGGCTCTTCGTCAGGTGCCATGGCATTGGTGGATTGCGCATTATCGGGAGTAGAGTCGCCATCTTGAACATTCAACTGTTTAACGCTGTCGTCGGATGAAGTACGGCGCTGTCTCTTCCGTTTCTTTGGTGAACGTTGCTTCCGTACATGCTGCTCCGTGTCGGATGTTGTACGACTGTCGTCTGACATCTGGCTGGATTCCATAACATTAGATGGCGGTACAGTCCCAGTTTCAACTTCCATGGAATCGGAACAAACGTCTTGTGTTGCTGCTTGGGCGTCACCTGTTAGTACTGTGTCCAGTGCTGGTTTGTGGGAGACAGATGCAACTTCCATCTCATCTTCGAGTTGGTTCGACGCCGGTGCGGACTGGATTAGCGTGGGCGTAACAGGCCGCCTAGCCGCGTGCGCGTACGTCAGAGGCAGCGCAGTGGGCATCGCTGGGCGAGCGTCGTCTCCGATCGGCGTCTGCGTCAGTCTGCGTCGGAGGCATTCCGAACGGACGTGGCCCTCTTGTCCACAACCGGAACAAGTGCGAGGCTGGCCATCGTACATTACGACAGCCCTACAGCCGGCTATGACGAGGTACGAAGGCACGTGCTTTCGAAGTTCAATTTTTATCTGTCGGACGCCGTTGAGGACACGGTACGTTTCAAAGGTCTTCCATGTTTCTGCAACGTGACTAAGTACGTTGCCGTAGGGTTGAAAGGCGGCCACCACCTCGTCCGACGGCACCTCAAACGGAAGTTCGAAAACTCGCAACGTTCTCAGGCCAAAACCCGCATGATCAATCTCGACGGACCCAATATGGCCGTCAGAGTATCGGAACTTGAGATCATTAGCATGGCGCCGTACTACGTCGGCGCACATCTCTTCGTTCGCCAACTTGATGTACACTGTGGTACTAAGGATCGAAAAATGAATTCCTATAACGTCTTGTGGTGGGAGACGCATTTCTTCACGTATAAAATGTTCGACTTCATGCTCTCTTGGTCGTACATGATCAGTAGGGAACGTTAATTTGATCGTAGAATGGCGGTATGAAAACGCCATATCGGTCGTTGACTGCGGACTCTAAGGCACGCCGCTACGCGGAAATAAACAAACGGGCGCTCGCTCGCAGCACAACAGGCGGGACGCAGCGTACGTCCTCGCCTCACCGCAGCCGAAAGCGGACTGATACTAACTGAGCTGGTTCTCTCGAAACATGAATATAAGAATTTTTTTACATTAATGTTATTGTTTAATTACACCACGATGTAGCAATCTGGTAAGGAGATGGTTTTTTAACGTTAAATGTTTTGAACCAGTAGTGAACAAAAACTCTTTGCAAAACCGTGTATGAAGGAAACACATTTCCATTTCACAACGCATGAATTAAAAATATGTATACAGGCTGTAAAATGCATAAGTGCAAATATTTCCATAGGTAATTCATGACCCTGTTCCCAACATTATAATATAAGGATGATTTGTCATTACTAAACTTTTAAATATTTCTATTAAAAGCCGCATGGTTGGTTATTTGCGATAGGGGGACCAAACTGCTAAGGTTACCGGATATTCCGGTGGGGATGGAAATGAGTGATAATAGGAAAGGAGGGGAAGGGAAAATGCAGTCTAAGGAGGAAAGAGGTAAGAAAGACTGCGTTAGCTCGGGACCCCGTGCTCGCCATGCACGTACACACGAAAGAACCGTGAGACCCCAGGGGGAAGCTGCCTTGATTCAGAATAGGTATTTCCAAGGTATGCGCAGTGTCTGAACGCTAATATTCCACGAGATAAGCGGTAAAGCTGCACTGTACACCTTGCGATAATGAGACGTTAACTTTATTGCAATGGAAATCATTCATTTGCAGCCCAGGTACGGAAAAACAGAAAACATTAGGTTACAACGTTTGTGTTTGTTGTATGGGACAACTGTACGGCACAAAGAAAAGTAACTAACAAACTGTTGTCTGTACGTATTAAGGTACACCATATAAATATCTGTCCCCTTAAACATGATACATCCTGTAAGTAGTGTCTGTACTTACATGTCTGGGCTACTGATTCATCAAAATGTACGCAGAATTTCCTTCTTGTGATACTCGGGATGTCAATATCCTCCTAAATTTTCTTTTGCGGTAAATCCAAAGAATTAACTTCTGTATATTGCATCTATATCTTATTGGAAAACTTCTCTTAGCAATTTCGCTGTAATGATGTTACGATCCATTCCTCTGTTCTGCAGAGCTGTAATACAAACGTTATTCACCTTCATCTGAATTGCAGCATACGTAAGTCTCTGATTCAGTCTAATTTTCAGAAAAGTGCGATTGCAAGCCCAGGCGCTGTGAAAATTACAAATTGGTTATTCATGTCGTCATTACCTGTTGCTGCGGCCACTCTGGAAAGATACATAAGAAACAATTGGTAGTCTCATTTCTAATCCTGTCAACAGGTTCTATTTCCTTCACCGTAACTTTACTGTTCACATCCTTTGGATTTAGAACCTTCTTTCTTACACATTAGTTAATAAAATGTTTCTTGCCATTTTTTGTAGTTAGATTCCTCCATTAATGTTTCTCCTCATAGTATTGACTCTAGTAATTATGCATAGCTGGATCGGTTACTCTTTGACAGTTTCTACACTGATGTTACACGTAAGGACATCGTTTCTCTGAAGGTTTCGTGTAATCAGTTTTCTGTCACTGCCAATCTCAGAATCTCATTTTTACTGCCTTCATTAATTAGTCCTCTGGTGTATTTTGCGTCCTTGATAATTTAAAATCAACACATACCGATCTGGAATATCTCTTCTTTATGTACCTGTGACCTTTGACCTTATTGACAAGTACTGAGAGAAGAACATTTCCAATAATCTCTCTGTGAATGCAAGCTTTCAGCAAAATTTTACGGAATCTAACGCGGCGCTTTTCGTTGAATAAGCGATCTCTGTTATTTTGGACGTACAGTGGGCATCTAACCAGACTTTATTTTACGGTATAACAGGATGAAAGTTTCCTGGAAATAAAACCTGAAGAGACCATCAAACTGCCTTTATCACCATTGTCGTTGCGAAGGTATCGCGGTTTCCGCAAATCGTGGTGGTCTCTCTAAGTTGTTAGCAGGTAATTATTTTCCTGAAATTTGTTTAATTGTGCTTGGATACGACTCTAATATTCACGATGTTGCTAACATGTTTTATTATAATTCTGCATTTCCTTACAGAGCCAAGAGAGTCAATTCTTTGGCAACATATCACAAAGAACACTCAGAAAATAGTAGACATTGGTGGTAATCGGCTTCATTCCAGTTTAACCAATACTTGTATGTTCTCACTTTCATAAAATAAGGGAACTACTGCCTTCGTAGCGACGGAGCTAACATGTATAGACTGTGATAAAATATTCTGTCGCAAATTTGGAAAAAAAAAAAAAAAAAAAAAAAAAAAAAAAAACTAGACTCACATACAGGGTGAATAATCTAACACTTGCACCGCAAATATTGCGGAAACTGTAAGTGCCATTAATGTGCGATTTTTCACAGAATGGATTGGTAGTCAAGGACTCGTATTATTAGCCAATAAACAGAGTGTAAAAATACGTAGAAAGTGTATTTTTTATGAAAACATACAATTTTTCAAATGGAACAATGGTTGTTTCTATCATGCATTGGAATTTTTGATACCAGATTTGTACAAAAAATTTGGAATGACATTTTTATCACGTTTACTTTGGCAGCTACAACCATTCATAGTTTTGGTGGCGGAGACTACAACAGCGTAGCTTACTGGCTGCTGGTTACGAGACAGTGGGCCGTGCCCCAGGGGCTAGCCACTCGACCAGTTAGCTACGCTATCGGAGCCTCCACCCTCGAAACTTTGAACGGTTGTAGCTGCGAAATTAATCGTGATAAAATTGCCATTCAAAATTCTTTGTACACAGCTGGTGTAAAATATTCCAGTGCATGATAGAAACAACCATTGTTTAATTAAAGAAAATGTATGTATGCATAAAAACACACTTTCTAAGTAATATTACTATCTGCTTGTTGACTAAAAATACGAGTCCCTGACTACCAATCCATTCTGTGAATACCGCACATCAATCGCACTTTCCGTTTGCGCAATATTTGCGGTGCAAGTGTTAGGCGATTCGCCCTGTATACTGTACTTGGTTCTGCGGTATCCGAAAGATTCCTGGACGTACACGGAAACGGTATTTATATTCAAATATTAGTGCTGAAAATAAGAAAAATATGAAGATGCTCACGATTTGGGTTTAACGACCTCATTTTTCTCCTCCTTGTGGCTTGAGGACCGTTGCAGGAAACTCCAGCAATTTATACTGCACCACATATGTATTCATCAATCCCAAAATTACTCTCATTGCACACAAAATAAAATTTCAACTATTTCGAATTGTTAGTTGAAACAAAACGTGCAATCAATGAAATGTCTCCCAACTTATTCGCTAGGGAAACTATAATTCCTTTGTTATACTGTGGCAAAGCGTTTCCCCTACAGTCTCAGAGCATTTTCCCCCTGGGCCGGTGGAATTCTAAACTTCTAAAATTGTAGAAAGTGCTGAGCAGACTTTTCTTTTAACTCCACTGAAAGGTACAATCCTTAGCTCTCCAAAACCGAATAAGAGAATTAATCCGAAAACATCTTGCATTACTGTCCACCAAGATCTGCAAGTGATAACGTGTTGCAAACGGCAAATAAGTTCTAAAGTCACTCTGCGTATCCATGAATCTAACACACGTGTTGACATGATTCTATGTCGTAGGTCTGTCTCGAAATATATCACTGATGATAATTGCTACAATATAATGCTAACCGTGTCTGACACATCATACAACTGTTTGTTAAGAATCTGGTGTCTAACAGTTACGAATATCTGAGTTCGAGATGTTCCTTATTCACAATGTACCTCCAAACTCTAGATATAATCACGAAGCAACTATAAACTCGGCTGAGATAAATGTAAAATACAAAAATAAATAGACTACCAAAATAAATGTGTGAAAAAAAATTATGGTGTCTGAGTGTTGTTTTCAGATACTTCATGGAAATGGGGTTCGCACTAATGAGTGTCGCCAACGTCTGAAAAACATAACTATATTGATATTTTACGCAAATCAGTAAGGATGTCAGTAATTGTTCAAGTACGACTTGGGACCTGACTATAGGAAGGACCCAAAGAAGGCCTCAGGGAGCGCAAATTTATTGATTCTGACTGCTGAAGCACACGTAGAGTATAGAAATATAGAAAACATAGGAAAGAAGTATAATATCTGAGCGGGAAGAGTAAAGAAAAATTGTTAGAGGCGAGCTTCATATGCTTAATGTCTCTGAGCTGTCAACAAACAATGTCGCAAACGTGAAGAACACTTTGCTTCTCTCTTCCCGTAAGGATGTGGATCGTAAAAGGTGCTATAAAATTGGGCCTTGAAGCCCTGTTTCAAATTTTATGCCAACTTTCAGCATGTTATTATACTATTGCTATTTCGAAAATTAACATATTTTATCAGTATGATTTTCAATTCTAAGTGTTAATACTATCGAACAGTTTCGTCAGAAGGTTTAGGACTAAACATTCAAACTTTCTCTATATTCCTAGAACAAAAGAAACAATATCTATACACAAATCATAGAATAGAAGATATACTAGTTGTTTGATATTTATCGTTACTGATAACCATATCTTTCGTCGAATCTGTAACGTGGTCATGCATGATAAATTATTACATACATCGTCTACATTATATATTGCATGTATAGCAAAATTATTGTAATATGCCGTCCTTCAATTCATAATAATCACTCATTTCGGATAAGTTGCTATTACTATCACTAACGGTTCACTTTGCAGACACATAAAATTTTCTCTGAGAATGTGAATCATTGCCTGAGAAAAATTACCTGAGCAAAATTGTATCATTCACGTTTCTAAACCATAGCGGGTTTTAAAATATTCGTATTTATTAAAATCCCGAGGCCTGTCTTTTGGCCCACACATCGAATACTAAAGCATAAATTATTTTGTAAGGATAAATGAAAATTGGGGAATAAATATTAGGCGCCGTTTTCTTTTGGATATGAAGTGCCTAACTGGTGGACGGCAAGTCACAGTACATAATGCTGACGATCACGTTACAGAAATTTGCTTCTGACTTGAGAGGAACTATTCTTGAAACATAAATATTTACAACTGCATATAAATTAAAAAAATCTTGCAGGTCTGCTGTAAAATGTGACCTATGTATTTCTATGAATTGTTGTTGATATTAATATATTATTTTTCATAAATATACAAATTAGAAGAAACTGTATGTGAGACTACACATTTATCTTTTCTCTGTGGATGAAAAAAAAATTATTTTCGATACTGTTCCTGGAAGAATTACATCAACTGACAAGTTATTTCTTTTTCGTAAATTTCATACCATGTTTTAAATAAAACAGTATAACAGTATAAATAGAAATCTTAAAATAACTTTTCTTGTTGAAGTAAACACTCTATAGCCGACTGAATGAATGTAACTGCAGTTATTTATTGTACAATAATATAATAAATAATATAAAATTGTAATCCAAACGATGTTATATTTAAGAATAAAGTAAATAATACATTGTTCCAAAAGTCTGCAACCATTTTCTCATTAGTAATGTGTACCAGTGCATATGAATAGTTGATAGAAAGAAATAATTTTTTGAAGTTTTACGTTATATATCAAGTTGATTTAATGGGAAGGTAGAAGGACTTAAAAACAAAGGAAAGTGAGATCTATGGATACACTCTAAATACTGAACTTTTTGACGCATCAAGACACCAGGTAGGTACTCATATTTTTTCGAAATAACGCTGTGACGTCTAGTGTAAACGACGGCCGTCAATCATCACTATACTGTTTTTCTTTTCATTTATGACACGCTTTAAAGTTTAAAATAACTTCATAAGCCAGTCACTAGTACATTTTGATGCCAACAAAACACTAAACTAACTCATTAGTGAAGAAAGTGTTATCTATATACCAACCTCAAACTTTATGTACGGTCTGAACACCAGGAGAAATTATATGTATTTCATAAGTTTTGAATCTTCTTTTCTGCACGATTAATGAAGTAATTATGAAAGTATATATAGTAAAATACATTTACAATGTTATCTGGCATACATTTTTCACAAATACACCTACGAATAGTAAAGATATCAATGATGAAAACTTCTTGGTATGAAACAAAATTCTTTTTAGTCGTGACAGACGTCATACCACGGAGATATCTTATTGATACAATATGCAGATACAACATATAAAAACAAACAGAACATGTACGAATAAATAGACACCGTATATATATATATATATATATATATATATATATATATATATATATATATAGCCCAGGTTACCCTTATGAAGCACCGAAAAGTCCGTAAGAGAGGAAACACAGTTCAAAGTTCCTCAATGCTTCATATAAATAAATAAAAATATTTTCGTAGAGGCGCTTAGTAATTTATTCTGCAGTAGGAGAGTCAACGTAATATTAAATTGCTGATTGTTTCTATGATTCAAGATGAAATCGTGTCAGCACTATGTAACTTACAAGTCAGCACGTTTCTTGTATCCTTAACAGGAACGCATTAAGTATCATGTAGCTATTGTACGCTACAATCACACTGTATAAATTACCTTGTATTTGAGAAAAGAACCCTTTGCGACTCTACGCATTCTGTGCCTTCTTATTTTCCTATCATAGATTCGAATCAACATTTCATGACAAATTAATAACAATAGTCTGTTGTCAGAAATACTCTTTAGAAGAATTATTCCAAAATCTTTAATTCGAAGTGATACTGTTATTTATTATCACATGGCATCAGTGAAGATACAAATTTACACAGATAATTAACTTAGAAGATAATGGTGTTTTATTAATGCAATTTCTTTTTTTTCCTTTTCTTAAAATGTTTGGAATGTTTGTTAAGCTTAAGGGACTTAACAGTGGAGTCATCAGTCCCTAAACTTACAAACTAATTAAAAACTACCTTATACTCAAGACATCACAAACATCCATGCCCGAGGGAGGGATTTGAACCCCCCACGGGGAACGGCCTCGCACATCGCAGCATAGCGCCTCAATGCGCTCGGCCGCTTCGCCGCAGCTTTTTCGTAAAAGTAGGTGAGCTTCATTTATGCCTCCTGTAACTAATACTCAAAATATGGTGTCACTCTCATTTTTGGCACCAATCCTATTATCGAAAGTTTTCCACAACATAAATTAGGTCACTATTGTACTTCATTTTATCTTTGCATCTTTATACGGTGCTTATTCTGAAGATGTACACAAGTGCGAAACAACATATTGGAATAAGCACCGTTTAAAGATGCACAGAGGACAGGTAGTACAATAGTGACCTTATTTATTGAGTTGTTTCTCAGGTGTTGTGTCGTGGCCTCTCTCTCTCTCTCTCTCTCTCTCTCTCTCTCTCTCTCTCTCTCTCTCTCTCCTTTAATGGTGCAGTCCATTGTATTCACGGTGAAGCAAACATATCCAGTTGCTTGGTATCATTTCTATATTTCCTTAATAGCGTAATAAAATCTCTCAACCAGGTCTAGCAGCTCAAGCCGCAGAACGCTAAACTACTAAGTTGGTTTAGATACATTAGTAGAGATGTGATGACGTAACAAAAAAGAGTAAGAGACGACAAGAGGTACAGAATCAGTCGCCACATGAATAGAGTATACGATCTGATAGAATGACAATTAAAGACGTTATAAGGTGTGTGTGTGTTGTATGATGTTGAACCTATCGTTAAATCAGACAACAAATTGTTCATTAACACAGTAATTTGATTTAATTATGGCCTTGATATTGGTTGTATATACTGTTAAATAAGAAACAGTGCGTTAAACTGATTATGTGTGCAACGGATCTTTTAACAAAACAACTGTGGCAAGTTACCATATGAAACAGACACTGACTATACTCAAAAAATTTCACTGCCAGAAAGATATTAAAAACACAAACCACTTTCTTAATGTTTGACTGCGAGAATTTTATGCAGATCAGTACCTTATTATCAAAATTCAGTATCATAATCAATTAACTGTAGTGTTGCATCACAATCATTTACTATGGCACCAATACGAAATCTGTTCAACAAGATTACCAAAATAAATACTGCGCTTTAAATCCACAAATAACTAATTATCAAATGAAGGAAGTAGGTTAATCTTCTAACTACGTAAATGAAACAGGAAAGAAAGGTTAACTTTGTTACTTATTATTAACAATACCATTACATTACCTACATAATACAACCTTTTATAATGACATTAAATGCAATTATCTTCATTCCAGCAGTGGTACAACATTTTCATACTAATAAAAAATACAATATATATTCAAAATACAATCAAATCAACTTGCTGGCACAGCAGCCTCTGCTCTACATCGGAGCCATACACACAACTCAACCGTTCTCTAAGCGAGCTAAACGACATGTCCCACTCTCTCTCTAAGCGAGCTACAATGCTATTCAATGCATAATCTTTGCCAAAGATGAAACTTCACAGACCTAAGAACACACATCGATACACACATTAGAAGCAATATTATACTTTTTTTTTGCAAGCAAGTTACTCGACACAAAACAGGAGGCACAATATTAGAAATTTTCTTACAAATTTGTATGGACACGTTTCAACGTGAAGCAGCAAACCTTCTAACCTTATTTAAAATTATTTACTAAACTAGGGTTCAGATTTTATTTTCCATTAATATCATTAAGTTTTCAGTACCAAGCTCCCTTACAGTTATTTGCAATGTTCATTTGATTACAAAATAAGCTGTAAAAAAATAAAAAAATAAAAAATAAAAACAGACGAAATGCTCTGGAAATTTCGCTTGGGGCCAAAATGGGCAGCCAACACGAAGAAATTCGCCTGGCATAGTGCGGGTATACCTCATGGAGGAAGGACTGTAACGAATTCTGGCAGTCGTAGCAATTTATAAAGACCTTTTTAAAAGTAGGATGGATCCGGACCAAAATTATCAGAATAGTAAGAAGATCTTTGTGTTGAGTTTCACGCAGTGTTATTTGTGTGACGACTATAAAGCAGAATGTACACCGTTTGATAATTTTCCTGCAATTTTAAGTCTTCATACCCAATAAAGAGAAAAGTATCTGGAAACCAAAATTTCAAATGACGATATTATTTCGTAAATTTGAGAGCTTTGGCCGCCGCCTCTTACAATTTCAGCTTCACGTCAACAGGTACGAAACTCCGTGCAGTTTTCTACTTCTGCACTCCGAGAACTGGCATGTAATGAAGATCTCAGGTAAGTGCAAACCGATGTAACTTCAATGGAATAAAACGTGGCCCCTCACAAGCCGTGTAAATGCAGTACAAGTAGGATCACTTTCGTAGCATTTCTTACGAGGGAAAATCAAGAAGAAATCTACACCTACATAAATACTGAAGTGCATGACAAAGGGTTCAGCCGCTTTTATGATATTTCCCTACAGTTCTATTCTCTAATAGCTCGCGGGAAGGAGGAATAACTAATATATTTACGTTTTCGATCTGATTTCTTTATTATGATTACCATGTCTCCCTGTGTAGGTGGGTGCAAACAAGATATTTTTGCATTCGTAAGAGAAAGTCGTTATTTCCACCCTAACCCGTGCAAAATTTCCGTGACATTCTCTCCCCTACATCGCGATAATACAAAACCATTCGCCCTTCTCTGAACTTTGTCTGAATCGTCTGTTAGTCCCACCTGGAGTGAAACCCACAATGCGCACCAATATTCCAAAATTGATCGCACCAATGTTCTGTAGGCAGTTGTTTTAGTAAAACTATTGCTTTTTTCTAAGTGTTCTGCGAAAGATACCTTTGGTTTTTGTCCCCTACACTAGTTTCGATGAGTTCTTTCCTATTTAATTCGTAATTGTTACACCTAGGTATATAGTTGACTTTAAGGACTGTAGATTTGCCTATTTTTATCCTGTAAATGAAGTTTAACAGATTTATTTTACTGTTCGTATGGATGATTTAACTTTTATCATTATTAAGGGCAAATTGCGAATTTTTGCTCTATGCAGATGTCTTATCTAAATCATTTTGCAGCTGCTTTTGATCTTCTGGTGACTTCACTACCCGGTAAATGACAGCACCATTCGCGAACAGTCTAAGAGAGCTACTCAGCTTGTCTCCTTAATTATTTTTTTAAAGGAAAAAAATCGCACTGACGTGTTTTACGGCCCACATTAGATTTGTAGTTTTATAAGTTTTTGCAAACATTTTGGACCAAAATAATAATCTAAATAATAAAAAATTAATTAATTAGAGTGTCTGAAACCCTTTTAGGGAAAAAAAATTAGGTAGTGGCAGGTTACGAAACAACGACGTTTAGCGTCATAGTGCAAGGCCTTGCCCACTAAGCTACGGCTGTCAATCAAAAGATGAGTCATTTAGTCTCATACTATTGATGGCCGTTCTTAACTGATGCTAATATGGCATTTGTAGACACTAGATTTTCATTTATCGCACGAAGAACGATGTGTTTTTGTTAATTCCTCAGTGCGCCATTGCTTGAAATGACAACGTCTAAGTTACAATAAGAAAATCATCAAATACGCAACGCAAGATGGATGGCGTATGACAGAGCGAGTTCTGGGCGAGGAAAGTCACGTGACATCTCCGAATGGCTGGTTTTCGTTAATTCAATGGAGGGTGTCGAATCTCCGTGATTTTTGCAAATATGTCTCAAACGATACGAGATATGAAAAAAACGTAAGGGAGCTAAGTTGTAGAGAATTTTCTCCTCTACCAATTACGTTATTCAATTTTCGTGTCAGATGAACGAAACGTTTGCAATTATAATTATATTACAAACGGATTTTTTTTATTACTGCCATATTTTTGGTCCGAAAAATTTGAAAAATGGAGGTTCTGGTCTCTGGCGGCCTACAATCGTGTCTGTAAAATTTGGTGCTGATCGGTTGAACGATTCGTCTTAAAAACAGGGAACACGTTACGGACAGACACGCAGACGGACAGACATACATACATCTTAAAATCGAAGTTATTTTTGCAAATATCTTTGAAACGCTACGAGATATGAAAAGGAAAAAAAAAAAAAAAAAAAAAAAAAAAACATAACAGAGCAAAGTTGTAGAGAATGTTCTCTTCTACAAATTCGGTTACTCAATTTTCGTGTCAGATGAATAGTTACGCCGATATTTTCATTTAAATTTCGAGCTGTCAAAAGACGATCGTAAAGGCCCTCTTTTAGTGTTACTACCGTAAACTAAAGTTGGCCAAAATATTCACTAGTAGCACTTGTTGAAGTACGAAATATCCGATCATTAATCTATTAGCTCCTTTACGGGATTTTTAGTTATTAAAATTAAATTGCCCTTTTACAGCATGGAAAAATAAATTCGACTCTCCCTTCTCCCGCCGCACTATAAATCAGTGAAACAAAGCCTTTGAAGGAAATATCTATTGTGGGCCGTCTGTGAAATACACATCATGGAAAACATTTAGATAGGATATCTTCGTAGGCAGCAGCTGCGTATTCTAGGCTTCTTTGGGCGTGACTCACTGAAGCTACGTGTTAGAACCGGGCTCGAAGCCGTACATTCGCTTTTAGCCTGAGGCGCCCTCCACATTTAGTTATCCGATTACGGCCACTGCCCTGCCGGAAGCTAAAGCTGGACGAAGAGCTCGGTGTCAAGGTGCGTGTTGACGCGATACTGGCCTCAACTGTACCTCCTGTCACAGCAGAATCATCTGATGATCGTGAGGACACGAATTGAAGGTTTCTGCCTTCAGAGATAATGGAAAGCATTAAGGGCATTGTGTAAAGTTTCAATTTAAGGCTTGAAGTGGTTTCTGTGTTATTTTCGTAGTGTTATTTATATCTTGATTTGAGTCAGTGTACATTTACCAGACTTAATGGCCTAACTGACTGTTGATCGGACCGTTCCACCCTTTAAGACCTTGCGGGGAAAAATAAACTCTTCACTCTTTCGTGAGAGCGCAAAAATCTCTTATTTTATGAAGATGAGCATTTCACCCCCCCCCCCTCCGTGAGATAGTTCCGCGATCTGGGGAGAAAATTCGAGCATTAACTGACTGTTCGGTAGATGCTCGCTAACATCTTTGATTCTTTCTGAATGAAACTCAAGACAATTGTGCAATCTTTTTTTTTTTTTTTCTTCCCATATTGACCACTGCGGTGTCAAAATTTATTAATAATCCCAGCCACGTTTCCCTTTCACGTTCATAGCCCAGTTAAAAATTTTACACACTTTCATAGTCTAGTAACAAATTTACTTTTTAGTGTTAGGCAACAATTTTAATGTCAATTGTAATTGCTTATTTTGTTTCTGATACTAGTCATTTAAGACAGTAAATGTAATTTAACCAGTTGAGACTCGTAGAAACGCGACTACCATTCAGTTTAAGGGAACCTGGACGTGAACGGGTTGCATTTCCATACATTGCTTTCGGTGCACATTACTCTTCATCTACAATGCGTAGGAAGTTGCGATTTTCTACCAACACTGTATGACATTAACTCAGGCTGTAATACGAAAATGATTAAAATATCAGTATTCTGCGGCATTCGCCCCCTACTTAGTTTGCATTTATCGCGAATCTTTAATTCAGTGCAAAGTTCCTAGTGATTGGAAAAAAAGCGCAGTTGAATACCGTTTTTAAGAAAGGAAAGAGAACTGACCCACATAATTACAGGCCAATATTGTTGACATCAGTTTCATGTAGAATTTTGGAGCATATTCTCAGTTCGAATGTAGTAAATTTCCTTGCAACGGCATGTTAAACTCAGCTTGCCCTTTTCTCACGTGACATGGATGAAGGGCAACAGGCGGATTGTGTTTTTCTCGACTTCAAAAAGGCCACACTGCAGACTGCTAAGAAAGATAAGAGCTTGTGGAATAGGTTCACAGATATGTGACAGGCTGGAAGACTTCCCAAGTAATAGAACGCAGTACGTTGTTCCCGACGGCGAGTTTTCATCAGAGACGAGTGTATCATCAGGCGTGCCCCAGGGGAGTGTGATAGGACCGCTATTATTTTCTATATAAATGATCTGATGGATAGAGTAAGTTGTAATTTGCGGCTGTTTGCTGATGATGCTGTGGTGTATGGGAGGGTGTCGTCATAAACTGACTGTAATAGCGTACAGGATGACTTAGACAAAATTTCTAGTTCAATGTAGAAAAATGTAAGGTTAGGCGCGTGAGTAGGAAAACCAATCCCATAATGTTCGAATACAGCATTAGTAGTGAGCTTCTTGATGCTGTCGCGTCGTTCAAATATCTAGGAGTAACATTGCAGAGCGATATAAAATGGAACGAACACATAAGGCGGGCAGTTGTAAGGAGACCACGTATAAAACACTTGTACGACCACGTCTTGAGTATTGCTCAAGTGTTTGGGACCCACAGCAGATCAGTTTAAAGGAAGACATGGAAGCAGTTCAGAGGCGAGCAGCTAGGTTTGTTACTGGTAGGTTCGACCAATGCTCGAGTGTCACGGTAATGCTCCGGCAACTCAACTGGGGATCGCTGGAGGAAAGACGGCGTTCTTTTCGTGAATTTCTGTTGAGGAAATTTAGAGGGCCGCAATTTGAAGCTGAGTGTAGTACGATCTTGCTGCCACCTACTTACATTTCGCGTGATGATCACAAAGAGAAGATAAGAGAAATTAGGGCTCGTACAGAAGCATATAAGTATTCTTTTTTTCCTCGTTCTATTTGGGAGTGGAATAGTGAAGGAAATGCCTAGTAGTGGTACAGTGTACCCTCCACCACGCACCTTACGGTGTAGATGTAGATTCTAGAAATTTGACTTGAGATTAATCGTGTCAAGACGGAATACATGGTTCTACAGTGTAGACATAATGGAACCAAAGACCCCTTCCATCCTTACTGACAACTGAAGGTTCTTATCGTCAAGTCATGGAGTTCAATTATCTGGACGATTAATCGTGTCAAGACGGAATACATGGTTCTACAGTGTAGACATAGTGGAACCAAAGACCCCTTCCATCCTTACCGACAACTGAAGGTTCTTATCGTCAAGTCATGGAGTTCAATTATCTGGACGCCGTATTAAGAGATGAACCTTTCAGTAAAATGTAAATACGAGCAAAACTACAGGCAGTTAATTGCTGTTACCACGGCCTTAATGCTCTCCTCGAAACTGGAGGTTTTGTCAAGAAATTTATAAATAAACATCTACAAAACTCTCCTACAGCCAGTAGTATTATATGGATGTGCCCACCTGGATTACAATCAAACAAGATCGGAAGAGACATGTATTTGAAAGGAAAGTTCTTCTGCAGATTTTTGGATCAGTTTACAATTATGAGAGCGAAAATTGGAGGATACGTCACAATACAAAGTTATGTTTATAAAGGGCCTGAAAACGTTGCTATAATGAAGACACAATGACTCCAGTGGTCAGAGCATGTTTCTCGAACGCGTGACAACCAATGGATGACAACTGTACTCAACGCCAAGCCAACGGGCAGAAGAACTAGAGCTCCAAAAACTTTCAGAGAGCGGGACTGCTGGCATTCTGGCAGAAAAGAGCCGAAGACAGGATGAAGGGGAGGCAATCTCTCAAAGCAGCGCGTGGTCCATTGTGTCTGATCGCGTGAAGTAAAGTAAAGTAAGTAGTGATCTGAAGATGATAACATTGGATTCTCTAAACTGGTGAAACTGTAAGTTACATAACATTGACGGCTTAAAGGATGTTTCCAATAAAATCAGTACCCCAGGTCATTTTTATTCAAGATGAACATGAACATCTGTTCCTCTTCCCTGAAATGTCTAGAACAGTGCTTTCCAAACTTTCTCTCATGGCGACACCCTTTTATAGCTTACAGTTTTGCGTGACACCCTTTCACTAATATAAATCCATATGGGGGGGGGGGGCGGAAATAAAGTATCGCTATAATGTAGTTTGTAAACGACTCTGAACTTATCGTACGCATTGATATGTTTAATGTTGATCCTGACTTCAGAAATTACGTACACTCATAGCAATAAAAGGAAACATTAGGAACTACGGAGATGTACAACAGAGGAACACCGCAGACAACAATGCCTAACTCACACAGTAATACTTGCTTCTTCTACATGCGACCCAATTTCCGAAACACAAAAACTGAATTCCGGAAATGATTTTTCGCTGTTGTGTGTACTTGTCAGGGCCATATACGATTTGCTGGATCGATTGAAAATGGCATCTGGAAATTAGCAGTTCGGATTTCTGATTTAGACAGCGCAGTTACTGTTCTTTTCTGTTTAATATTATCACATTATTTTCAAAAATAAAGAGGATGTATTCATGTCAAGTGATGAATTATTATTCAAGTTCTTGCTTTACCACGACCTCGGAAGTCACGACATAATCGGAAAAAGTGGATAAATATTTGTGACAAATAAGAATATGAATGTCATTTCTGGTCCCAGAATCTGTTACATACAGAGGACTGAGAGAAAAATATATTAACGCATACCAGTGTTCGACCCAACGATCACTGCATTTAAAATACTACTCTCCGTTAATCACCCGGCCATACTCTATACTAAACATCGCTACTGAATAGCTTTAGTCAGTGGATAATTGTGACTGCCTTTACGATCTGTGATAGCTTTTACAGCTACTGTGTCATTGATTGACATTTAAGTGTAAGCAACGCTACCGAGGGTGACGTGGCTTTGATAAATCCATTAAAAAACGCTCAGATGCAGCTTTTTGAGAAGGAAAGCAGACTACAGTGAAGGTTCGTTCAAGCAGCTGCCAGATCCAGAAAACTGCGCATGGGAAGAGCTGTTATGGAGAATCAGCAGCAGCTCTACGCATGCGCAGTTTGCTGGAATCTGGCAACTGGCAGCTACTTGAACGAACCCTGAGTGTCTACTGCTGCTGAAGCAGAGCTGTCGCCTAGCGGCTGAGCACGCAATTAATGTGCACCGATCATTCCTTTAATACGTGATCTGTGGTGCACTGAATGAAGAGAAGGATGATTAGCTGCAGGCGAGTCTTCAGGGTTCAAAAATGTTCAAATGTTTGTAAATCTATCGGACCAAACTGCGTGGTCATCAGTCCGTAGCTTACAAACTACTTAAACCTAGGTAAACTGACCTAAGGACAACACAAACACCCATGCCACAGGGAGGACTCGAACCTCCACGGCGAGCAACTCCGCGCTCCGCAGCGAGACGCTTTAGACCGTTCGACTACTCCACCGCGGCAGTTGATTGAATGGCATAGTGGTCCAGCCTGAGAACATATTGGTCAGCTTCTATGCGGTATAGCTGTTTACCATGGTTCCGCTAGTGATGTGTCGGAACAGCTGGATAGAATTTTTACTGCCGACATTTCAAAACTGTTTATGTACTGTTTGACGACCACAAACGTCAAATGGAAAGAACAGTTTTATGAGCAAACGGATGGCATGGCTATGGAAAGCCCCCTAAGTCCTGTAATTGCAAACTTTTTTTATGGAGAAACACGTAATTACTGCCAGAATAAAAAGCCAAATGAATGGTTTCGATACGTGGATGACACTTTTGTGCTGTGGAGACACAGCAAGGAGGAACTATGCCGTTGTCACAAACATCTGAATAGTATAAACATGAAAATTCAGTTCACAATGGAGGAAGAGACAGACGGCAATTTACTCGATGTGCTTGTTTACAGAAAAGAAAGTAGTAGTTTAGGCCACACAGTATACCGTAAGCCTAAACACACGGATCATTATTCGAACCACCATCCACAACAAAAGCGGGGTGTTATTAAGACGTTTGCTGATAGAGCTAGAAACATTTGTTAATTATTAAAATATGACAGTCTAGATCGCAAGTCGCTGAGTTTTTATTGGCGTCCAGTTTCAGTCCCGCAGGACCATCATCAGGCCCTTGGAACTTTGTTGGTGGACGGTGGCTGTGCAGGTGCCGGAGCAGGCGTCAACCTGCAAACTGGTTGGCAATAAAAAGTTCAGCAACTTGCGATGTAGACTGTTTTAGTTTAATTATTTACCATTTTAAGATCGCAGTTTCCAAAAATGCTTTCAAAAACATTTGTGATCCTGAGTTACTCGACGCTGAGAAGAAACATCTCCACAATCCGCCAATAAAGAACAGATACTCGCCATCAGAAGAACAAAAACACGTGAGTTGAAACAGCCACGCAAAAACCATATTAATTAACAGGCGATTGCAAAATCTAACGTGTTTCTGCCGTTCATTAAGGAATTGGGAAAATTTTGACGAAGCGGAATATTTTCGTAATTTAAAAGGCCAACCCGTAAGATACAGGTACACCTTAAGCCTGCCAAGAACGCTCGCAAACCTTTCGATAAACCTGGAGTGTACCGGATCTCGTGCAGTTGCAGAGATGTTTACTTGGGTACCAACAAAAGAATTGTCGTAAAACGTTTGGAAGAGCCCAAGGGCAATTTTAGAAGAGGAGGAACTGAACGATCAGCTGTTGCGTAGCATGCTTTCCGGCCAGGTAACCACCACGTTCGTGTCGACGAGACGCAAGTACTAGCGGCCGCAAGGGGATACTATGAAAGACTACAGGGAGGCAATAGAAATCGCCAAACATCCAAATAATTTCACTCGTAAGGAAGAGCGCATGAAACAAAACGGTATGTGGATGCCGGTGCTGAAGAAGAGATAGTCCACCCTTCTAATACAATGTGGCGGAAACGGAGAACGGCGGCAGCGGACGACGGCCAACTGCACTGACGTCTTCAAAACACGTGACGTCATGCGTCGGCGCAGGAACGCGCGTACACCAAACATATCGGCAGTCAGTAGCGAGTCAGTGTGTGTGTTGGACCTGCAATCCTACAGCCCCCCCTCCTGAAGATGTCCTCTGGAGACGGAGACGAAACGTTAGGTTTCCAAAACAAATTTAACCGATCCGGCATGAAAGCCCGGTTTATTTTAATGGACATTGCTATTCATTGTAACCCAATGAGATTCATAGAATATGTGGCACAGTCTCACGTGTTCTTTCTTGCAAAATCCAACCTTCAAGAAAGGGAGGAAATGAATTTCAAGACGAATGTAAATTATGAGGAACTGCAACGTTTCAGTGACCAATAAAGATTAGAAATAGCTCAACAGATTGTTTTACTGGCGTCGTTTTACTTCATGGTTTGTCTGTTTAATTTTATTTGGAAGGTTAAAGAGCAGTTTCTATGTCTGCGTCTATTGCTTGACTTGTAGATGTTGACAGTATAAATGGTGAGAGGTGAATGATCTGTACGTTTTCCAGTTTGTAAAGAGTTTAGTGTTTCGGACGTAGGCCTAATTATTTGTACGAGTAATATTCCAACCCTGCTTTGCAGTATATCATAATATAAAACAAACCCAGAAAGAATATTTTCTGTAATTTTCACGTAGTGGACTGATAATGTGAATTGAATCTGTTGAAAGTATGTTAATCGTCATATTCAATTTTAAAAAAAATCGTGCGTCTCTTTTTATGTCTGCAAATCAATGTTCAAATGTTAGGTTAACCTTATGGAACTTAACTGCGGGGTCATCATGCCCAAAACTTACAAACTACTTGTGAACTAACATATACTACACACATCACTAATAGCCATGCCCGAGAGATGATTCGAATCACCCGACACGGAGAGGCCACGCGCATCGACGTATAGCTCCTCAATGCGCTCGGCCACTCTGCCGTGGCCAACTATTTGCTAAGCCACCCGTAACTTTTGCATAAAATTTGGATCCTCATACAAGTATCAATAATTGTTAAGGAATATATGTTTCGTCTATTAGTAATCAACTCATTTACTAAATTTTATCATATGTTGTGTGCGTTCTCTTTTGGCCCACTTTAGGTTACGGTAGTAACACTAACAGTGGGCCTTTGCGATCGTCTTTTGACAGCTAGAAATTTAAATGAAAATAGCGGCTTAACCATTCATCTGACACGAAAATTTTTTTAGTGTTTCAGTCACTCATGTTAATTAATGTTTTATTATTTAGATTATTATTTTGGTCCAAAATGCTTATAAAACGACAAATCTAAAGTGTGCCGTAAAACACGTCAGTGCGATTTTTTCTTCTGCCCTTCTTTTTTTTTTTGAAGCTGGTTGTCCTCTTGTTTATTGCATGTGCTGCCGGCAGCGGTGGCCGAGGGGACTGAGGCGCTCCAGTCACGGTCTAAACGGTCACTACGGTCGGGGGTTGGAATCCCCCCTCGGGCATGGATATTTGTGCCGTCCTTAGTATTAGTTACTTCATAAGTAGTTTGTAAGTTTAGGGACTGATGCCCCCGTTGTTAAGTCCCATAAGCTATACAAAAATTTGAGACTGCATCTGCTCACCCTATGATTTTCTTTCTTCGTACATCGCTCTCCTGTCTTGACAATGTCGGGTCTTAATATCAAAGATCAAAGGTGGAAGGTAAGAGAGATGGGTGGAGTTGGGCAGAGAGGGATAGAGAGGTTGGAGAGTTGATGCAGGGAGAGAGTCGTGAGGAAGATATGGACATTAAGAGGAGATAACTGACAGTAAGGAATTGCATATGAACAAACAGTGAAGCATGTAGCTGGTGGATAGAGAGAGGACGGGAGAGAGAGAGAGAGAGAGAGAGAGAGAGAGAGAAAGAGATACAAAGGGAGAGAGACAGAAAGAGAGAGAGAGAGAGAAACAAAGGGAGGGAGAAATATAGAGAGAGGGGGAGGGGGAGCGAGTGGGAAGAGGAGATAACTGACAGTAAGGAATTGCATATGAACAAACAGTGAAGCATGTAGCTGGTGGATAGAGAGAGGGCGTGGGAGAGAGAGAGAGAGAGAGAGAGAAAGAGATACAAAGGGAGAGAGACAGAAAGAGAGAGAGAGAAACAAAGGGAGGGAGAAATATAGAGAGAGGGGGAGGGGGAGCAAGTGGGAAGAGGAGATAACTGCCAGTGAGGAAATGCAGATGAACGAACAGTGAAGCAAGTAGCTGGCGGAGAGAGAGAAAGAGAGAGAGAGAGAGAGAGAGAGAGAGAGAGAGAGAGAGAGAGAGAGAGACAGACAAAGGGAGAGAGACAAAAAGAGAGAGAGAGAGAGAGAGAAACAAAGGGAGAAAGACAGAGAGAGAGAGAGAAACAAAGGGAGAAAGACAGAGAGAGTGAGAGAGGGCAAGTGGGAAGAGGAGATAACTGACAGTGAGGAAATGCAGATGAATGAACAGTGAAGCAAGTAGCTGGTGGATAGAGAGAGAGAGAGAGAAAGGGGGAGAGACAGAAAGAGAGAGAGAGAGAGAGGGAGAGAAACAAAGGGAGAAAGACAGAGAGAGAGAGAGAAACAAAGGGAGGGAGAAATATAGAGAGAGGGGGAGGGAGAGCAAGTGGGAAGAGGAGACAACTGACAGTGAGGAAATGCAGATGAATGAACAGTGAAGCAAGTAGCTGGTGGATAGAGAGAGAGGGAGAGAGAGAGAGAGACAGAGAGAGAGAGAGAGAGAGAGAGAGAGAGAGAGAGAGAGAGAGAGAGGGAGGGAGGGAGGGAGAGAGAGAGAGAGAGTGAGAGAGAGAGAGAAACAAAGGGAGGGAGAAATATAGAGAGAGAGGGAGGGAGAGCAAGTGGGAAGCATTGTCGGGTTGTCTGGTATCATACATCTTTCGATTGTAATAATCTTAATGACATTCGGCGAGAACTGAAGCGAGGAGACGAGTGAATGCAGTGTTTGGCGTGGTGCGCTCCGCCATTAACGCACAATGGCGGCCCTGCGAGCGAACAGCTGTTCTGCGGAGCCGGAGCCGGCGCCGGCGATGACACCGGCGGCCTCGGCCCTGCCCCACACTGTCTCTGCCCTGCTCGGCTCGGCCCGCTCGATAGCTCATACAGCGGGCTCCAAGATTTATAGCCGGCCATTCAGACCGCGGCCTGTCTGTCTATTGAGCGCCGAGCTCCAGCCTTTAAGCGCCCTCGTGTATTCAAGGAGGGAAATGTGAGCCCCACACCTCATATCTTATAAGACTCCCCAAACAATTTCACTATCCTTATATCTCGTCCCTGTTGTTACTCCTCTGGCTCAACTATTGTAAGGTTACTTCATTTTATTTTCATCGTAAGCTTATAGCTATCACCTTTCTGTTATAGGGTAAGGTGGTACAATTTCGATCATTTCGGACAAATGGTATTATAACTGGAAATAAATTGAGAGAAGGAATAATTTTAACTTTGGCACTTGTTCTTGGTTGTTTAATGAATATGTAACACAAATATTATACAGTTACAAATGTTGGTATAAACACAAAAATAGGTGAAACTTCCTGGCAGATTAAAATTGTGTGCCGGAACCGGGACTCGAACCTGGGACCTTTGCCTTTCGCGCTTCCCGGGACTCGAGCCTGGGAAGCGCGAAAGGCAAAGGTCCCAGGTTCAGTCCCGGTTCCGGCACACAATTTTAATCCGCCAGGAAGTTTCATATCAGCGCACACTCCGCTGCAGAGTTAAAATTTCATTCTGGAAACATCCCTTAGGCTGTGGCTAAGCCATGTCTCCAATATCCTTTCTTCCAGGAGTGCTAGTCTTGCACGGTTCGCAGGGGAGCTTCTGTGAAGTTTGGAAAGTAGGAGGCGAGGTACTGGCGGAAGTAGAGTTGTGAGGTGGCATCGTGAGTCGTGTCGGGATAGCACAGTCGGTAGTGCGCTTACCCGCGAAAGGCAAAGGTCCCAGGTTCGAGTCCCGGTTCCTGCACACAATTTTAATCTTCGAGGAAGTTTCATATCAGCGCACACTCCGCTGCAGAGTGAAAATTTCATTCTACAAAAATAGGTTACGGAACTGAAAAAAATCGATCGAAAATGTACCACACTAGGTACTATTGTGATCACTTCCTCGTGCAATTTTGATTACGGGCATCTTCCACATAAAAAGCACTTTTTCTGTCACGCACCAACGCATACTTCGTGGTACCAAACATTGTATTTTTGGCAGTGAATCCAGTCACCCTTAACTAGATGATTTATAAGAGCGAGTTAGACTAAGTAGCTTCACTTACCTCGTTAAAGGGAAAAATTTTATACCTCCTTACCGCAAAGCGGTGTATTCTTGGAAAAGACAGGAGGAGCTGTAGAATTCTGCCACTCTACAACAAGACACTACGAGACAGACAAATGGTGCGAAAACGTATGTTGATCGGAATTGTACCTATATCGAATTTGTACTACATTAGCCTACGTATTCGTATATTTAGTTTCATTGTCTTCATTTCCAGCTAGTTAAACCTGTGAGTCAGTCTGATCTATATCTATAAATGTGAATGTCTGTTCGGCGTACGTTTATCACGTCTGAACCGCAAGACATAAAGAGCTAAAATTTTGTACAGTTACTAATGTCTACCCGGGGAAGGCTTTAAGCACGCTTTTACGGCGATCGGATAGCTATATATATATATATATATATATATATATATATATATATATATATATATATATATATATATATATATAACGTGAATGTCTGTTCGGTGTACGCTTATCACGTCCGAACGACAAGACGCGGATACTTAAATATTTGTACAGTTACTAACTTATACCTGAGGGAGGTTTCAGGCACGGTTTTATAGCGATCTGGCCGGCCGCGGTGGCCGAGGGGACTGAGGCGCTTCAGTCACGGTCTGCACGGCCTCTACGGTCGGGGGTTCGAATCCCCCCTCGGGCATGGATATTTGTGCCGTCCTAGTTCGTAAGTAGTTCATAAGTAGTTTGTAAGTTTAGGGACTGATGACCCCGTAGTTAAGTACCATAAGCTTTATAAACATTTGAACATTTTTTATAGCGATCTGATAGATTTTTAGTAACTTGAAGAATATAACGCAAAATGCGGAACAATGGTTACTCTTTGAAAATTATATTTATGGTTTTATTGGTTGCATTGTTGCTTGAGGGTTGATAATGATAAAAGGGTGGAGTATATTGGGATGGATTTTTGGCGTATATAAAATTCTACGTGTGTGTGTGTATGTGTCTGTGTGTGTGTTAATATTTCGCTCTGTTAGCGAAAACTACAGAACGCAAACGAATGGTCAGTGTGTAATTGTTGTCCGAAGTTTCCCGTTGTGCACCATAGCAGTTCCATGCTCATAGCTATAAGGGGGTGGACGATATGGTGATCGAAAGTCGTCACATTATAAAAAAAAAATTCGGACTGAAGGCCAGCGATGACGTTTCCCACTTTATAGGAAGGAGGTTACATACAGCGAAACTTGATGCCACAGACCGTATCTATACGTGCTACAATGTCTTCAGCTCTTTCTCTGTAGGGATAACCGTACGAGTAAGGAAATATAAGAATAAATAAATGAAGCAGGAAAAATAAATTTCTTTTAATACATATCTTTAAAAAATTCGATTTGACGTTTCGCGCATTACATCAAGTGATCGATCTGTGATATTATTACAATCATTGTTGTTGAATTTCGTGATTGGGTTCTGCGAAACGAGTGCTATTTTACATCATTGAGCACTTCACATAATTTTATTTTTTATTTGTATGTTAATTAAAAATGTTTGTTTCTAAAGAAGGTATTGTATTTCATTTCATCCTTCAAAACAAGTCTCTTAGCACACTACTGAAAGATAGGTTATCTATCGTAATCAACCAACACGCGAGTGGAGCCGCGGGCGTAAGCTAGTACAAAATAAATAACAAAGTTTATAAAACTATTTTTGCAAACAATGACTCAACGAGGAATAATTAACTCAAATCAACATCCTTTCATTTGTGTGACTATGTTGAATGTAAGGAAGAAGAAATATGTTTTCAGGCACAATCATTTTTGAAGGGAGTGGACCAGCAGAGTGGACGCGTTTTCTCTGCGCAGACATATACAGATCAAACGGTTCATCGACTTTGGATGATGCGACTTGTAATGTAATGTAATAGAAACGAGATAAACAATTGTTTTCTACAGTCTGCCCGTATCCTCTTCAACCCCTTCTCTATCCATCTTTTCCCATATATCTAACATCGTTCTCCTCTTCTCCATCCGTCCATCACTCATCACTTTCAATCTTCTCGTTCCCTTACTTTTGCCAACCACTTCGCCTTCTACTTATCTCTGTCTCCTCTTCTTCCATCCAATTTTTGTCCATTTGCTCCACCTTTTCTCCGTTTGAAACACAGCACTCCTATCCTTCGTCCCTTGAAGTAGACACTTTACAAAAATAATAACAATAATAAATAAATAGATAAAGTTGTACAACATGACACTGCTAATACGTAATTTGTTAAAAATTATGTTCCATACTTGCCAAAAAAGAAAGTCTGTCAATGAACCTAAATTAAATGAGATCAAAAACACCAAATTCTAAAATGACAATTTGTGCAAGAAATGAAAAAAATGGGAAAAAAGCACTAAATTTACCCCAAATTCAGGAAAATCTATACTGCCTTGGTATGTTATGGCTTTCACCATGACCACAAAAACTATTAAATGAGGTAAGAAAGTACCATAAAATTTGGCAGTAAAACAAAGATTATGGCAGGAAACAAGGATTTGGAAGAAAACAAGTAACATCGGAAAAGTAAGATTTGATATTAACTTCACAGAGAAAAAGAAACAACTGGCTAGCATTATCTCTAAACCTGTCAGAAAAATAGCACCAACAAAAACAATTTATCCATAAAAATTAACCATTTCTTTCAGTCGCTAAAAGTTTTCAATATTGGTACGATATGATGTACATATTTAAATATGTAACGCTTAAGGACTGACCCAGACTGTCGTTTCCGTCTGATTTCCGTTAATTGATCATCAGTCATGTAACTAAATTCTGTTCCTCGATTAATTTATAATTGATAACACAAATGACTGCAGGCATTAAACCAGACCTCTAATATAATATGGTAAATGACTACGCACTTAATTTGCTAGTTAAGGTTTGTATGAGTTCCCAAGGGAGAACTTGAGATTCAACGATCCTCCACGAGCATTTTAGGACGATTTCTTGGAGCGGCCGGTCATGTGGGCAGACCGTCGCCTCAGCGTTCCAATGGTATTACTGCTCGATTTATAGACAAACTGACTTGCCTATGTAGCAAAGAGCACCGAAGAAAAAAAAAGTGAAAGTAAGTGTAATTGCCATAGTTTGGCTTCATCACATGCAACTTTCCAGAGATATTACCATTGAAAACATTTTTGTTAGTGATCCGCAGCTGTGTTAAATTTTCAGACATGTATTTCTTCTACATATGATGGAACATCCTTTCGTGACACTTGAAAATATGTGGTCAGCCGAGTATCGAAACCAGATCGCCCGTATTTCGCGAAAAGCGGCAGATCTGGCTACGAATTTCTGGCCGGTACAAATTATCAAGTCTGCGAAAATGATAATCCATATTTTGTAGTCCAGGTGAAATCGATATAGTTCCAAAATTGCGGATAAGTATTGAACTGTTCAGTTTTTCTGTAAGAAAAAAAAAACCGAATGAAATATTCTGAAAGAAGAAGATGCAAGTGACTCATCCGTCGACAAGCAATCAGACAAATCATAATTTTGATTAAATCCCTTTCCTCGCTGTATTTATGTGTTGTTTGCCTCTTAGCTTAAGACTTTTATTGTATTGTTCACAGAAGTATTAAAGAGTAGAGGAACATAAAACCGAAAATTCATCAGTTAATTACAATGAATATTCCTTTTACGATGTCAAAAAAGGAGGCGGGTTGGTGCCAAAATATACGGCGACATTTACTTGAAGCGGAAAATTCCCATGAAGTTGTTTTACAATATTTATCATGAGGTAGTTCCGAAGAAAGACACAAAACAAGTGACATAATTTCTGTTCTATTTCATGATTCATGCCTTTCGTGAAATAAATGAAGATCGCTGTATATTTTTTCAAAATAAAACCTTCAATGCCACCTGCTTCAATCATTATGTAACTGCCAATAACATTGATGGCTTAAGGAAGAACAAAATTGCATTTCCTTACCGTCACCTTTCACGCATAGTATGTGAGGAAACGAGCCATTATAGAATGCAGTACAACTGATAAAAAACTGGTCCTCCCAGAAGGCGGTTGACCAGGAATACCTCAAACGAGCCTCAAAAACAGGATGATCCCACAGGTAAATGACAAGGCTGTGAAAAATGAAAAACGAAAGAGGATCAACGGATACATCAAAGTAGCAACCGGGAATGTTAGATAAATATCCCAAAAAGGGGTAGAAATAGCGTATACAGGGTGTTACAAAAAGGTACGGCCAAACTTTCAGGAAACATTCCTCAGACACAAATAAATAAAATATGTTATTTGGACATGGGTCCGGAAATACTTAATTTCCATGTTAGAGCTCATTTCATTATTTCTCTTTAAATGCAAATTGAAATAATTCGTGCAGACAATTGTCAAAATACCCAGTTCTTTCGTTAGTATGCACTCTACTTCATCGATTCACCACCAGCTGGCCCAATTAAAGGAAGGTAATTGACAGAAACAGGGGAAAATAGAACAGTAGAGCAGGAATGGGTAAAATTGAGAGATGAAATCGTCAAGGTAGCAGAGGACAAAATAGGTAGGAAGACAAGACCTACAAAAAATCCTTGGATATCACAGGAGATACTAAATTTAATCGATGAAAGGAGAAAATATAAAAATGCGGTAAATGAAACAGGCAAAATGGAGTACAGACGAGTAAGAAATGAGATTGATAGGAAGTGCAAAATGGCTAAGCAGGAGTGGCTAGAAGGCAAATGCAAGGATGTAGAAGAATGTATAAATAGGGGAAAAATAGATACAGCCTACAGGAAAATAAAGGAACATTTGGAGATAAGAAAAACAGCTCTATGAATATCAAGGACACTGATGGAAAACCAGTTCTCAGCAAAGAAGGGAAAGCTGAAAGGTGGAAATGAACTTCGAGACAATATTGTAGGAAGGGAAGAGGATGTAGATGAAGATGAAATAGGAGATACTGTACTGAGAGAAGAATTTGACAGAGCCCTGAAAGACCTAAGTCGAAACAAGGCCCTTGGAGTAGATGATATTCCCTCAGAGCTACTGAAGTCTCTGGGAGAACCAGCCATGACAACCCTGTTTCACCCGGTGTGTAAGATGTATGAGACAGGCGAAGTACCCTCAGACTTTAAGAAAAATATTATAATCCCCATTCCAAAGAAAGAAGGGCAGACAGGTGTGAAAACTACAGAACCATCAGTTTAATAAGTCATGGTTGCAAAATATTAACACGAATTATATACAGGAGGATGGAAAAGCTGGTAGAAGCCGATCTTGGAGAAGATCAGTTTGGGTTCAGGAGAAATGTAGGATCACGGGAGGCAATACTCACTTTACGGCTTATCCAAGAAGATAGATTAAGAAAAGGCAAACCTACATTTCTAGTTTTTAGTTTTGGAGAAGGCTTTTGACAATGTTGATTGGAATAAACTCTTTCCAGTTCTGAAGCAAGCAGGAGTAAAATATAGAGAGCGCAAGGTTATTTACAACTTGTACAAAAGCCAGAGAGTGGTTGTTAGAGTTGAAGGGCATGAAATGGACGCAGTGATTGGAAAGGGAATAAGACAGGGTTGTAGTCTTTCTCCATTGTTATTCAATTTGTACATTGAGCAAGCTATAAAGGAAAGCAAGGAGAAATTTGGAGAAGGAATTAAAGTTCAGGGTGAAGAATTAAAAACATTGCGTTTTGCCGACGACATAGTAATTCTGTCAGATACAGCAAAGGACCAGGAAGAGCAATTGAACGGAATGGACAGTGTGCTGCAAAGGGCATATAAGATGAACATTACCAAGAGCAAACCTAGGGTAATGGAGTGCAGTCTAAGAAAATCAGGTGATGCTGAAGGATTTAGATTAGGTAACGAAGCAATAAAGGGAGTAGATGAGTTTTGTTGCTTGGACAGTAAAATAACAAATGATGGTCGCAGTACAGAGGATATAAAATGCATAATGGTAATGGGTAGAAAAGCGTTCTTGAAAAAGAGAGATTTGTTAACATCGAATATTGATTTAAGCCTAAGGAAGTCCTTTCTGAGGGCATTTGTATGGAGTGTTGCCTTGTATGGGAGTGAGACATGGACGATAAACAGTGCGGATAGGAAGAGGATTGAGGCTTTTGAAATATGGTGCTACAGAAGAATGCTGAAGATTAGGTGGGTGGATCGCGTAACTAATGAGGAAGTACTGAACAGAATTGGGAAGAAAAGAAATTTCTGGCATATCTTGACTAAAAGAAGGGATAGATTGGTAGGACACATTCTTAGACATCAAGGAATTGTGAATTTAGCGTTGGAGGGAAGTGTGTGGGGTAAAAATCTCAGAGGAAGATCAAGAGATGGATACAGTAAGCAGATTCAGACATATGTAGGTTGCCCTTCTTATGTGGAGATGAAGAGGCTTGCTCAGGATAGGATATTGTGGAGAGCTGCATCTAACTAGTCTCCGGACTGAAGACCACAACAAAACAACAACAATGTTTACTTCAGTGCTTGTATTGACATGCGACTCATTGCTCTACAGTACTAGCATCAAGCACATCAGTACGTACCCTCACTTGGTTAGTGTCCATCACGAACGTGGTTTTCCAGCCAGTGTAATGTTTACAAATGCGGAGTTGGCAGATGCCCATTTGATGTATGCACGGGGCAATAGCCGTGGCGCCTCATGTTCTTTTACCTACGCTCACTGGAGTACTTTATCATGATTTCATGCTAGAACATGTTCCTTTACGAATACGACACAACGTGGTTCATCCATCTACATGCAGAGTGCCTGGCAGAGGGTTCTTTAAACACTTTCATAACGTTTCTCTACCGTTCCATTCTCTAATAGCGCGGGAAGAAAGAACACCTAAATCGTTCCGTTTTCGATCTGATTTCTCTTATTTTATTGGGATGGTCATGTCTCCCTAAGTAGGTGGGTGCTAGCAAAATATTTTCACATTCAGAACTAAAAGTCGGTGATTGAAACTTCGCAAACAGATCACGCCACAATGAATAACATCTTTCTTTTAATGATTTCCACCCCAATTCTTGCAACATTTCCGTGACGATTGCCCCCCCCCCCCCCGTAACGTGATAAAACAAAACGAGCTGCCCTTCTCTGAACCTTCTCAAAGTCTTCCGTCAGTCCCACCTGGTGAGGGTCCCACTAGGGTCAACAGTACTCCAGGAGAGGACGCACAAGTGTGATGTAGGCAGTCTCTTTGGTGGAGCTGGTGCATCTTCGAAGCGTTCTGCCGATGAAACGTAACCTTTGGTTCGCTCTTCCCCAAAATATTTTCTATCTGTTATCTCCAGTCAAAGTTGTTCGTAATTGTAGCTCCTAGGTATTTGGTAGAATCTACGACCTTAAGGTTTGACTGATTTATCGCGTAATTAAAGTTCAGCGGATTTCTTTTAGTGGTCATGTGTATTACTTCACACTTTTCTTTATTTAGTGTCAATTGCCAATTTTCGCACCATGCAGAAATTTTGTCTCAATCGCTTTGCAGTTGCTTTTGATCCTCTGTTGACTTCACTAACCGATAAACGACAGCATCATCCGCGAACATTCTAAGGGAGCTATTCAGATTGTCTCCTAAATCGTTTATAAACACGAGGAAGAATAATGGACCTATAACGCTTCCCTGTGGAACGCCAGATATTCGAACAAAGTATATGTTCCAAAATCCTACTGCAAATCGACGTCAATGAGATAGTCCTGTAATTTTGGGGATCACTCCTATTGCCTTTCTTGAATATTGGAGTAACTTGGGCAACTTTCCAGTCTTTGGGTACGGATCTTTCGCTGAGTGATCGGTTGTAAATTATAGCTAAGTACGGAGCTATTGCATCAGCATACTCTGAGAGGAATCTTGTTGGTATACAATCTGGCCCGGAAGATTTATTTTTATTTAGTGACTGAAGTTGTTTTACTACTCCAGGAACATCTACTTCTAAGTTTCGCATGCTGGCAGCTGTTCTTGGACTGAATACTGGAGTGTTCACTTCGTCTTCTTTGGTGAAAGAATTTCGGAAAGCTGTGATTAGTAATTCTGCCTTAGCAGTACTGTCATCGGTAGTTGCTATCGCGTAGTGAAGATATTGTTTGTGTTTTGCCGCTAGTGTACTTCACATATGACCAGAATATCTTTGGATTTTCTGTAAGATTACGAGACAGGATTTCGTTGTGGTATCTACTATATGTTTCTCGCATTGAAGTCTTTGCTAGGTTGCGAGTTTCAGTAAAAGATTGCCAGTCTTGTGGATTCTGTGTCTTTTTAAATTTTGCATGCGTTTTTCTTTGTTTCTGCAACAGTGATCTGACCTGTTTTGTGTACCACGGGGGTCACCCCCCTCTTTTACTAATTTATTTGGTATAAATCTCTCGATTGTTACGGATATTATGTCTTTGAAAGTAAGCCACAACTGATCTACACTCGCATTTTTAGTTTTCAAAGACTGGAGACTATCACTCAGGAAAGCGTGAAGCGAATTTTTATCTGCTTTATTGAATAGATATATTTTTCGTTTATTTTTGGTGCATTTGGGCATTTCGACATTCAGTCTCGCTACTACAACTCGATGTTCGCTAATCCCTGTATCTGTTTTGATGCTCTTTACTAGCTCAGGATTATTTGTTGCTAGGAGATCAAGGGTATTTTCGCAACCACTTACTATTCTAGTGGGTTCATGAACTAAGTGTTCGAAGTAGTTTTCAGAAAAAGCATTCAGAACTAGTTCGGACGATGTTTTATATTTGCCACCGGTCTTGAATATGCCAACATATCGAGGGTAAATTAAAGTCGCCACCGATTATAACAGTATGCTTCGGATACCTATTTGAAATGTGATTCAAGCTTTCTTTGAACATTTCGGCAACCGCTTCGTCTGGGTCAGGGGGCCGATAAAAAGTTACAATTATTAATTTATTCCGGTTGTCAGGAATAACCTCTACCCAGACCAACTCACAGGAAGTATCTGTCTCAATTCCGCTGCAGGATAAACCGTTAGTAACAGCAATAAACACTCCACCCCCTATTTTATTTATTCTATCCTTTCTGAAGACCATTTGGCCCTTTGAAAAAATTTCGGCCGAACTTATCTCAGGCGTCAGCCAGCTTTCAGAACGATGGAGCTCCTGCACGTTTCAGTCAACGTGTTCGTACGCTTCTCAACACCAAAGGATTGGTAGAGGCGGACTAATTCCATGGCCTCCACGCTCTCCTGACCTCAACCCTCTTTACTTTAATTTATGGTGGGCATTTGAAAGCTCTTGTCTATGCAACGCCGGTACCAAATTTAGAGACTCTTCGTGCTCGTATTGTGGACGGCTGTGATACAACACGCCATTCGCCAGGGATGCATCAGCGCATCAGGGATTCCATGCGACGGAGGGTGGATGCATGTATCCTCGCTAACGGAGGACATTTTGAACATTTCCTGTAACAAAGTGTTTGAAGTCAAGCTGGTACGTTCTGTTGCTGTGTGTTTCCATTCCATGATTAATGTGATTTGAAGAGAAGTAATAAACGACCTCTAATATGGATATGAAGCGTTTCCAGACACATGTCCAAATAACATATTTTCTTTCTTTGTGTGTGAGGGATGTTTCCTGAACGTTTGGCTGTACCTTTTTATAACATCTGTATATACTTGACGACATGAATATCATTGCTATAGCAATCATGGAGACGATAATGAAATTAAAAGTAAATAAATGCGGAGCGAATTACAGTATGTTCTATAGTGGTGTTGAACAATATAAGGGCTCATGCAAATATTAGAAATAGCCCTGCATAAGAAGAGGAAAGAAGTCTGCAAGATTGTAGATACATAAGTAAAGAAAGGCTGAAACAGCTTAAGGAGCAACGCCACAATCGTATATGCACCTGAAGAAAGGAGAAAGGAAGAAGAACATGAATAAATACAGTGCTACTGATCAGATTATTATGATGGGTGATTCAATGCCAGACCAGGAAACATACCAGTAACAAAAATAACACTGCATTTTTAACAAACGAATGGAAATGGAAAATTACTAGAACTTAAAACAATTTAAAAATCACAAATTCACTTTAAAAATGTACACAGGTATACATATGCTAGTAGAAGTCATAGATAAGTAATTGACTACATCCTAGTAAATGATAAGCTTGTGGACCAAGTAAGAGATACCAGAATGTGTAGGGGTCAACATATAGTTTCAGATCACGTTTTACTAACCTCCAGAATGTATAGATATATAAATGGAAGAAAACGACTAAACAAGTAAACCAACAAGATCAAAGCGTTTATAAGGTTAACTTGCTTGAAGAGGATAGTATCAGACACCTATACCAAACCAGATGGTATAAAGAACTAGAAAACTTCCAAACGAAAGACAGTGTAGAAGAAGAATGGTAAACTATGAAGAATACTGTATATGTCGTAAAAGGAGAAGCTCTCGGTAAAAAGAAACGAATTAGGAAAAGATAATGCCTAAGAATTTGGAAGGAGGTTATAATGTAAAATGTGAAAGAAAATTAGGTTGCATATTTAAAATACTTGAACAACCCCACTACTGAAAAGAAGCAATGCTATATGGAGAAAGGAAATAATGCTTACTGTGTTGTAAGAAAGGCACACCAGGAACACTGGGATAGGTTTATTTATAATATCCATGGTGATATCCTCGGCTGACAAAGCCGATAATTTCATGGCTGAAACTGTGTTCCCGGCGTTTTTTCCTCCTACTGAAACCCTATCTGTCAATGAATCTGCATCTACAAAAATATTCTGTACGTCACATTGAAGTGCATTGCAGAGGGTCTATCAAAACGCGTGTATGGTATTTCTCTACAGTTCCATTCTCTAATAGCTCGCGCGAAAAAGGAAAATCTAAACATTTCAGTTTTCGATTTGATGACTCTTATTTTATTGCGAAGTAGGTGGGTGATGACAAAATATGTTCGCATTCGGAAGAGAAAGTTGGTGAAACAAATTTCGCAATTAGATCTCGTCGTAACGAATAACGCTTTTCTTTTAATGATTTCCATTCAAACTCGTGTACACTCTCTCCCCTATATCGCGATTATACAAAACGAGCTGCCAGTTTCTGAACGTTATCTAAATAGTCCGTCAGTCCCATTACGTGGGAATCCCACAATGCGCAGAAATACTCAAAAATAGAACAAACGAGTATGGCGTAGGCAGTTACTTTAGGAGAACTGTTGCATCTTCTATTCTGCCAATGAAACGTAACCTTCGTTTTGCCGTTCCTACAATATTTTCTATGTGTTCTTTCCAATCTGAGTTGGTCGTAATTGTTACTCCTAGATATTTAGTTTGCGGCCTATAGATTTGATTGATTTATCGTGTAACTGATTTTAGTTGTCGTATGGATGGCGTCACATTTATCATTATTTAGCGTCAATTGCCAAGTTTTTCACCATGGGGAAATCCTACCTAAATCAATTAATACGAACAAACAATCCCAGAGACGGATTTACGTCTCAAATATGTCAAAGACATTATTGATAAATCTGAAGCATTGAATTAAAAATTGTGATGCGGCCGGGAATCGAACCCGGACCTACATTCTTACTTTCTTATTATCTTTGGAACACAGAAGCTGAATTAAAGTTTGTGATGTGGAGGGAAATCGTACATAGACTATTCCAAGGCGCCTTAATCGTTAGTGGTGTGGTAGTCTAGGGGTTAAGACGTCTGCCTAGTAAGCATGGAGGTCCGGGCTCGATTTCAGGCCGCACCATAAATTTTAATTCAATGCTTCAGATTTATCAATAATGCCTACCTAAATCATTATGCAGTTACTTTTGATCTTCTGGTGACTTTAGTAACCGGTAAATGACATCATCATCGGTGAAAAATTTGAGAGAGATGTTCTCCTAAATAGGGGCTCTATATCCATTCCCTGAGGAACACCAGATATTACCCCAATCGCACTACTGTGAAGACGCTTGTGAGGTACGGTGTCAAAAGCCTTTCAGAAATCTTCAAATACGGAATCTATTTGACATCCATTGTCGATAGCACAAGAACGATACTTTCTGAATCGGTGATGATCACACCAACATATATACAAATTGTGATGTGCAATATGTTACATATTTAATAATAAATAAACTGGTACGTAATAAAACTCAGCGGTGGAGTGGCCGAGCGTTCTAAGGCGCCTTGCTGCAGAGCGAGCCGTTGCTCGCCGTCGGAATTTCGAGGCCTCCCTCGGGCTTGAGTGTGTGTGTTAGTCCTCATGTTAGCTTAGCTTAGTTTACGTAGTTCGTATGCCTTGGAACTGATAACCAGAGAAGCTAAGTCCCACAAATTTATAAAAATTTGAACATCTGAACGTAACAAAACGAATGCAACATCTTCCAAGCAGTCCAAATCCCTAACCGTCTAGCCTCATGAAAGGCAAGCATAGACGTTAGTTCCGGTCAGATAAGAAGGCGAGAGAGTGATTGCAAGCGACAGAAACAATCTATACTTTTTTCTCAGTGGGGTAAATGCCTTAATTTTTATGGTGATTACATTTGTATGATCTCACTGGAACGGTTTTTATTTGGCTATTACTCTACTATACTAGCCACTCTGTATATCTTAGATTTCATCATTACTATGTTGTAAATTACAGTGAGGTCATATAAAATACTACAACCGAAGAAAGGATTGATATTTGATTACCGTCTTTTGTGGTAAACAGACGCATGTCTTCGTCACTAAAAGCAGCGTGGTGTGTTAGGCAGTGACGTGATGAAGTTCCCAACGACAGATATGAAACCCTAACATGATCTCTGCTCAATGAGATACCAAAAAACAAAAGGAACCAATAACGCCATTCAAGCCTACATTCTATACCTTTTGTATTACTAAAAAGTTTGATTGCTTTCAGTGGTTAAAAGGAGAACTACGCAGTTAGAGTAAAAGACAGTACGGAGAGTAGTGGAACAATATCCCAGTAGGATGGTTAGCTCATGATTCCTATAACAAGCTCTAAATTTCGAAATACTGCTGTATATAACAGCAGTGGCATCGTTTAAATTCTGCTGATCGCAGCGGCATCTGTGACGAAACGGAAAAATGTTGTGCGAAACGTATGTAGTTTGTGCCGTAGAGTGGGATAAAAACAGTGCGTTCCCGTTGAAGATTTCAAAGTTTCCCTTCCTCCACTCGCCACCCACGCATGAGGTAGAAAGAGGAAGGGGGCAGGAGAGTGAAGTATATGGAATAGGTACACAGATTTGTGACTGGGTGGAAGACTTCTTAAGTAATAGAACGCAGTACGTTGTTCTAACGGCGAGTGTTCTTCAGAGACGAGTGTATCGTCAGGCGTGCCCCAGGGGAGTGTGATAGGACCGCTATTATTTTCTATCTATATAGATGATCTGATGGATAGAGTAACTTGTAATTTGCGGCTGTTTGCTGATGCTGCTGTGGTGTATGGGAGGGTGTCGTTCTTAATTAGCTGTAACAACGGGTAGGATGACTTAGACAAAATTTCTAGTTGATGCAAGGAATGGCAGCTAGCTCTCAATTTAGAAAAATGTAAGGTGATGCGCATGAATAAGAAAAACAATCCCATTAGTAGTGAGCTTCTTGATGCAGTCCCGTCGTTCAAATATCTAAGTGTAACATTGCAGAGCGGTATGAAATGGAATGAACATGGAAGGACAGTTGTAAGGTCGACTTCAGTTTTGTGGGAGAATTTTGGGAAGATGTACTTCATCTGTAAAGGATACCGCGTATAAAATGCTTGTACGACCACGTCTTGAGTATTGCTTAAGTGTTTGGGCCCCGCAGCAGGTTCGGAGGAAGACACAGAAGCAGTTCAGAGGCAAAAATGTTCAAATGTTTGTAAATCTATCGGACCAAACTGCGTGGTCATCAGTCCGTAGCTTACAAACTACTTTAAGGTAAACTAAGCTAAGTGCAAAACACACACACACACACACACTATATATATATATATATATATATATATATATATATATATATATATATATATATATACCCCAGGGAGGAGTCGAACCTCCGACGGCGAACAGCCGCGCGCTCCACAGCGAGGCGCCTTAGACCGCTCGGCTACTCCACCGCGGAAGTTCAGAGGCGTGCTACTAGGTTCGTTACTGGTAGGTTCGACCAATGCGCGAGTGTCACGGAAAGGTGAAATTCTGTTGAGGAAATTTAGAGGGCCGGAATTTGAAGCTGAGCTTAGAACGACCTTCGTGCCGCCTAGTTACATGAGCACAAAGAGAAATTAGGGCTCGTACGGAGGGATTAGGCATTTTTTTCTCGTTCTATTTGGGAATGGAATGGGAAAGAAAATACCAGGTAGTGGTACAGTGTACCCTCCGCCACGCACCTTACGATGGATTGCGGAGTATATATGTAGATGCATTTTGTCCCCCTCCACGGAAGGTATTCATTTTAACTGAAGGTATTTACATATCTACACGTCGGTACAATTTTTTTTTTTTTTTTTTTTTTTTTTTTTTTTTTTTTTTTTATCGGAGGAGGACATTCATTAATACCATACCCGCACCCCCAACCATAGGCGTTGGGCAACTTTGAAATATTCATCCCGTTTTTATCGCACATTATGATTGTTTCGCCACAGATGGCGCTGTAATGAGCGGAATCGAAATTAATGAACAACTTCAGTTTACAAAACTCGGCTTAATGCCCATTTAACATAAGTGGCAAAGGGGACCCCACATTCATAGAGCAAGACTAGGACACACTACTAATTCACTACGTTTACTTCAAAACCCCACCCGCAACCTTGTATTCTTGTGGCATATCACTACTCATTGCGCCAGTGTAGTCGTGTAGCGAAGTACGAACGTATTAGATAACGCAGTATACTCTGTACTACATTCACGTCTCTAGTAGACGTAGAGCAGAAAGCACATCTAGGCATTGCATGTACATTGTTTACTTTCTGGACACCTATCTATCATTCGTAGACATGCGAGGAGACGATGCACGATGCAGAAGAAGAAAATGAAATGAAGCTCATTTACTACGACAGTAACAGAAATTTTAACGCTGCTGGTTCTATGTATGCTACGCGTTATCCAGAGAATTTTCACTCTCGTTCGTTCTGTTACACCTTGATATGTGGTGGCAGTGAACAAACTGCCAAGCGGAAACGAAGCTAACCAGTTACTAATAGGGGAAGCTAATGTAACAGCAGTACCAGAAACTGTATACCACAATCTGCATATAAATGTTCGGATATCATACCACGATGCTAGTGTATCCATCAGTAGTATCTGAGACGTATTGCATGTCACTGCATCAAGAGCGGCATGGAGACCGTTTTCGTAACCGGATAGCGCTCAGTGAATAAGCACTCGAACAAGTGCAAACGGCCCCCCTCATTCTTTGCGTAGGTGCTATTTTTCACTGAGTCTACCGTCTCAAACCATGGTAGCGTCAACCGACGAAACAGGCATTACTGGTGTGTAGACAAGCCCCACTGGTTACGTCTAGCCACGCGGGAGTACCCGAGCGGTCTGGAGCGCCACGTTACTGATCGCAACGACTCCTGCGTCGACTCCTCCTTCGGGCATGGATGTGATGGATGTGTGTGTTGTCCTTAGTTTAACTTAGTTTAAGTACTTTGTAAGACTAGGGACTGATGACCAACGTAGTTTGGTCCTGTATCATTACAAACATTTGAACACTTTTGCTTACGGCTACTCGAACGGCAACACCCTTGATCAGTTAACGTATGGTGTAGCAACAAGAGGAACAAACAGAAATCAGATTAGACTTATAATAAGACTAATGAGTAACCATGTAAATTTTAAAAATCATTTCTAAAAAATATGGGGCAGGTGGAGCTGTACCAATATGTGGATTTTGTGGTGCTGCTGATGAAACTGCACTTTATTTAATCTCACAGTGTGAAACGCTGGAAACAAGGAGAAACGTGCTATTGGGGTCAAGAACCACAAAGATATCACGTCTACTAAGGATGTGTTACAGGAACGTCTGCTGCTCTTTAAAGGCGCTAGTGGGTTAGTTGGCTTGACTGGTTAAACAGGGAGAGATACCGTACAATAAACGGACGTTCGGTAGTGGCAGCTCTGGGGCGTGACCATTGCAATTTTCATTTCCCATAACATCTCATCTTTGTTCCAAGTAGTCTATTTCGGACGCAAATTTATGGAAAACTTAATTTCTAGGACGCTGGTACAAGTAGTTTAAAATTTTATTTGACTCTGCTGATTGACGGAGGAGTTAATTTAAGACTGTTAAAGTGTTTATGTTTTCACTAGCTGCTAAAACCTATATTACCCGGTTATATATGCATTTTTCCAGTATTAGAAGCGAAAATAAAAATTCGGAAAAGATTTCATCTTCATCCAGTCATAAAAACAGCTTGGGAATCATGAAACAGTAAAACAAAGAAATATGCAGCTCTATATGTCCTAAAATACTATAATTTTCCATATTTGTAGAATTTAATACTAGGAACCTGTCTACAATGAATAAATAGTGTCTGAATGAAGTCTCGTAAATTACTCGTCGCTTGATGGGAAAGTTTCTGTGACTCACTGTTTACGACGTCATATCTCCTGAACTACGTGTCGTAGATAGTTTTTAACATTACAGATATTGTTTTCTGATAATAAGCAATATGAGTACCAAGTTTATTTGAAATCGGTTCGTTATTTGAGAAGGAGATGTGGAAAAATAGCGCATGATATAGTAGTTATTCGGAAATTTCATTGTTTATGACGTCTTGTGTCCTAAAATATGTATCGTACTGTGATGTAAATTTGGAGGTACATTCAGTGGTATATGTGCCTACAATCAGAAAGTATGTCGTGAATGGTGTTAACAGTAAAGACGTAATAAATTGGAAGCACATGCATGATGATGCATGAACAAATATATATATATATATATATATATATATATATATATATATATATATATATATATATCGCGAATACATTTATAGTTCAGAAGTAATAAGTGGTAACTACATGAAATATATATATATATATATATATATATATATATATATATATCGCGAATACATTTATAGTTCAGAAGTAATAAGTGGTAACTACACGAAAAATGCCATAGTTATGAACATCGGCAAAGTAGAAAGCTATAAACTTTTTTTCGTTCAATCATTTTGTTAGGGTTGTCAGCGAGAAAAGTTTCGTAAAGATTTGAAATTATGTTAAAGTTTATTGCAAGTCGCTAAGGGCTCTCGTTCTCAAAGGTTGACGAATGAAATCAAGCTATCACACGCCGCAAGATGGGAAGGTTTCCATTGTTTATTATGTAATATCGTATGAACTATGTCATGTAAGTGGTTTCTGCCACTATAGCGAATGATTCCTGATATCAAAGAATATTTGTACCAAATTTGGTTGAAATCGGTCCTGTAGTTTAGGAGAAGAAGTATAATATTGTCGAATGATGCGGCCGCTTCGGGGAATGTCATTGTTTATGACTACATATCTCCAAAGTATGTTTGTAAAACGACATATTGACCATAGCTGTTTATTTTTTTATCTCAATGCTATCGGTGTCGATTAGTTTACCATTTTCAAGCGTTAGCGGAGTTTAGCTAATACCTTAACATGTCGTAACACAAAAATGCAAAATTGCAAAATAAGTATTTGTCATCATTACTGTACTCCTTATTGATATTTCCACAGTGGCTGTGTTGCCGAAACCGGTACCATTGAGATAAAAAATAAACAGTTATGGTCACTATGTCGTTTTGCAATTATGTCAAAGCCGTTAAGCCCGACTGGTTCACCTTCGTAAGTACGTGTCGTAGGTGGTTCTTAACGCAATAACTATTGTTGCCTGATGGTAAGAAACATATGTACCAAGGTCCAGTACCTTAGGAGGAGTTGTGTAACATGTATACATACAGCCTATTTTATAAGATGTATGAATTACATGCCAGGATTGTAACTCAGTACACATTGGACAGACTTGCAGAAATTTCAATACCAGATACACAGAACACAGAAGAGCACTAAACAGCAATAGTCATTCCACATTTGCAGAACACCTCATAAACACGAACCACAAACCAACTGACAAATACTGACCTAAAGATTCTGAAACACAGCAAAAGCCTCCTACAAAAATTAACAATCGAAGAGAACTACCATATACAGAAAGCCATAATAGAAAGAAAAGAAATAATAAATGAATACACAGCCCTCTGCAACGGGACCATAATCTCTGCCCTCAAAGAACTTACAGTAAACCCATAAACACACACAGACACACACACACACACACACACAGAGAGACACACACACACAGACACACTAAAACGAAAACAACATGATTCAAAAACTCCCGCCCCCACCACAGTCAGCTGTTCTTAACACTACTCCCAGAATTCAACTGCCCACCATCTTGTTTTCATAACATAAACATTGAGTAAGTGAATGTGACACAGTGCCTATCCACAACACGAAAAACAGCGCATATCCATCAAAGTAAGTGACAAAAACTTGCCATAAACACTTATACATTTTGTTATAGAAGCAGTAGCTACAATAAAATGAAACCAAAACACAAAAACTGCGTCCTGTATTTTTGTAAAAATCCCGATGTATAGAAGCTAACCATGCACCACATTAAGTACACACGTTTCGGTTTGCAGATGACAAACTGTCAAAAAATATCAGTGACGTTTTGTGAGTTGAAGAACATAACTACATGTGGTATTGAGGTAGGCCTACCATAACTATAAAAATAAGAAACAATGTATAGTAGTCTCACAATTATCTGTAGTTTTTACTGTTAATGTACATTTCATTGTTAATTTGACAGACAATACGAATTAAACATCCCACTTATGATGCTGCAACGCCAGCGAAACATGTATGGGAGAAATCAAAAAACATTTGTGTTTGCTCAAGGCGGACCTTACCTATAAAGCAAATTTATGTATCAATTACTATGAAGTCTTGCTCCTTTTTCAGATTAGATAACCAACTGCCCAAGTAGTCGATTTCTGTTCGCAGTTTAAAAGAAAACGTCCTTCCAAGGACGCCGGTCTAGGGCGTTTAATATTTAACTTTACTGGACGACGAAGGGTTAGATTAAAGTCTGCTGAAAACGAATTTCTTTTTCTTTCCTGCACAGCTTAATGAAAATGCGATGGACCGTTACCAGTGGTAGCTGGGGGATGGACCGAAACAGAGAGTGGCCGGCGACATAAAAAGCAACAAGAGTGGGGTGAGTGATGTCAGCGATCTGGCCGCAAGCCAGGGACCGCGGCGGGGGCGGTGGCCGCTCTGCGCAAGTCGCAGCACTGCAGCACTGCGGCTGCTAGTGCTGTCAACGGACAAGTACCCGCTACCTGTGCCAGCACACCTGACGAGGCAGGTACATGTCGGAATTCCATGTACCTGTTCCTGCACAGGAAATCATTGTGATAGGAAAAGCGCCGGCCCAAGCTTCCGAGGGGCCCTGTGCAAAACTTGCGCGCGGAACTCTCCCGCATCATCCTCTCCCCGCGTTGTTCCAACGGTTGTACAAATCCGGCACGTTCAAAAGAGATCTACGCTTCATCATTGATATACTACCAATATACCAAGTGACTTACTACAGTAGACCTACTGGTGTAGTACGAAAATAACTGATAAGGAATCGTAAAATGTATGGCAAATACTAAAATCTTAATAATAAGAGATAATTAATCTAAAATGAAACTTTCACTCTGCAGTGGAGTGTGCGCTGATATGAAACTTCCTGGCAGATTAAAATTGTGTGCCGGAACCGGGACTCGAACCTGGGACCTTGGCCTTTCGCGGGCAAGTCGCCTCACAACTTTACTTCCGCCAGTACCTCGCCTCCTACTTTCCAAACTTCGCAGAAGCTCTCCTGCAAACCATGCAAGACTAGCACTCCTCGAAGAAAGGATATGGTGGAGACATGGGTTAGCCACAGCCTAAGGGATGTTTCCAGAAGTTTGGAAAGTAGGAGGCGAGGTACTGGCGGAAGTAAAGTTGTGAGACGGCATCGTGAGTCGTGTCGGGATAGCACAGTCGGTAGTGCGCTTGCCCGCGAATGGCAAAGGGCCCAGGTTTGAGTCCCGGTTCCGGCACACAATTTTATCTGCCAGGAAGTTTCATATCAGCGCACACTGCGCTCCAGAGTGAAAGTTTCATTCTGGAAACATCGCTTAGGCTGTGGCTAAGCCATGTCTCCACCATATCCTTTCTTCCAGAAGTGCTAGTCTTGCATGGTTCGCAGGAGAGCTTCTGTGAAGTTTCGAAAGTAGGAGGCGAGGTACTGGCGGAAGTAAAGTTGTGAGGCGGCATCGTGAGTCGTGTCGGGATAGCACAGTCGGTAGTGCGCTTGCCCGCGAAAGGCAGAGGTCCCAGGTTCGAATCCCGGTTCCGGCACACAATTTTAATCTGCCAGCAAGATTCAATAATTAATCTATCGTAAGCTTTTTAATGTAATGAAAATTGAAACGATACAGCAAATATTAACGGGCCTATGATATATTTCAAACAAGGAGCGTTTTTCTCTCTGTGAACCATAAGCTAAATTCCTTTGTTTTCCTCTAATGATAGAAAGAACAACGTTCCGATTCCTCTATGTTCGGCCTCCGATTAGATCAGACGCATCTGAAGCGGCTTCTTTGATTCATTTATTCAGAATGTAAGTATAGTGCTCAAATTTGTTAAATACATCTTGTAATATTTAAAAATTTATATAACGGGCTTCCGTTTATTTAACATCCAGTATTTGACCTCGCCTAATCAATTTTGCACATTGAAGTTGTGTGATGGGTTTGGACGCCATTACGGCACACAAGATATCGTGCAGTGATTGTTGTAAGTTTTACTAATTTTTCAATCCTTATCATTCCACTTAAAACTTAGACGGCTTTTACAACCTGCAACTGAGTTTCCCTTTGTTAATGTTAAATTTCGAAGTCCGATAATTTTCCGCAACTCCGTTTGGACACTTACGTGAAATTTATCGCACGGTCCGCTGCACGGACAAACCACCTAACAAGTCCAACCCCACAAAACGACAGTGCAATACCTTAATGAATATTAATTTTATTATTGCAGCAAATAATTTAATGAGTCAATGAACCATATGTTCAAAAAGGTAGACTGTGTCTCTTTTTATAATGTAACTGCCACCAACATCTACCATTCAATGTTCCGAAACATTTAAAAATAAAAATTAATTCTCCTATCTATTTATAAATTCCAATCTCTGCAATTATTATTTTCGAAATTTTGATCAACTAAATTCCATTATTATCCTCGAAACTACTTAATTAATGAAGTACTAAAAGTTAACACCTATGGCAGTAACATTATAAAATCAAAATAGAAAGTGGTTCACAAGTGTTGTTCAGGAAATACACAGTCATATTTGCCGGCCGTATTTTACATGTGCCTTCTTTATAAGATATTAAATTAGTTGCAGGTTCCGAACTCTAAAGGGTAATCCGCTTTGCATACTTCACACAAAAAAGTCTTTCCCTTGAATGAAACTTTCACTCTGCAGCAGAGTGTGCGCTGATATGAAAATTCCTGGTACGTTAAAATTATGTGCCGGAACTGGGATTCGAACTTGGGACCTTTGCCTTTCCCGGGCAAGCGCTCTACCACTGAGCTATCCCGACACGACTTACGGTCCGTCCTCACAACTTCAATTCTGCAAGTAAGTCTCCCCCTACTTTCCAAACTTCATAGAGGTTCTCCTGCAAACTTCTGTAAAATTCGAGAAGTAGGAGGCGATGAACTGCCATAATTTAAGTTGTGAGGTCGGACCGTGAGTCGTATCGGGATAGCTCAGTGGTAGAGCGCTTGTCCGGGGAAAGGCAAAGGTCCCAGGTTCGAGTCCCGGTTCCGGCACACACTTTTAATCTGCCAGGAAGCTTCATCCTTTCCTTGCTTTGTCACGAGCAAATTCATCAATAATCATAATTCAATTTCGAAACCACTTCGTGTTCTACTTGCAACATGGAAAACAACACAGGCGTACTTGCGAGATGCAGCTTCAGAAATAACAACAAGAAAAGAAATTTGAGAAAACCAATGAATGTAGCAGATAATTTTCATATTTCCATGTGAAACTCCGTAGCTCAGTGGACTTGCAAGTCACCGAAGTGCAGTCCATCAAAAGACTCACAGTTGGCGGCCGAATCCACATGGGATATCCCAGCCACTAAAAGCCAAACAAGTTCCCGTTTCCGTGAGGCAGCATGTAGCGAGAAAACTCGCCATGCTAACAGCGATCTTTTGCCGATCGCCTCGCCGTCGCATTTGACTGTTCACAGCGAACGGAGAAGGTAGCACTGTGCTGTTCAGATGAAGCTGGAACAGTCCGTCTTGTGGCAAGCACCTGCTAACGGGCGAACGAATGCGTGATTATGAGTCATAACGATGAGTAAAAAGGACGCGGAGAAGCACTGAAAGAGAACCTCTGGATATTACTATAGGGGCGAATGGATATCATAACCCCTTCCGCCGTAAGCAACGCCATGATTTATTCCTGGACGGCTTTTTGAAGCTTATAAAGCGGTATGACAAATGTCTCAATGTACTTGGAAATTATTTAGAAAAATAAAGATATGTGTTATCTTTAATCTCTCATTCAAGTTTTTTTCCTTTCCTATGCAACTCTGACCAAAGTCAACATGGAAACTTATTTTCCAACTCTCCCTCGTACATTTCATTAAAAGTACTTTCAGAAACAAAAGTACGTGTCGCCGTGGAATGATAAAGCGCTCTATTATGTCTTGCAGCGGAGCGCGCGGTTATTCCCCCTTGGAGTCGAGTCCTCCCTCTGGCTTGGGTGTGTGTGTGTGTGTTTGTTGTCCTTAGTTTAAATAGTTAGTAAGCCGATGGGGTGATAACCACTGTAGTTAAGTCCCATGGATTTATAAACATTTCATTTCAACATACAGCTGACAGTCTTCAAAATTCCGTTCCAATGTTTTGAGCGAGGCTCATAGAAATGGGGGACCTAAGGCCGGACCTGGATACGAATATTTTTAATCGTGGACCTACTTCTGGACTTATAACTTGAAACACTATGGATAGTACAATCTAGGTTACGCAACGGTATTAATGTTTTCTAAAACACCGCGTACGACATTTTAATACTTCAGGGGTCTATATATCGGTCTCTTTTGAGCACACACACACACAGGTTGAATTGTTTTGGGTAGTCCCGGGCCCAGTCATCAAAGGTACTAGCTTACTGTATCATGTCCAGGAGTATGGGGTTGCATTATAAAATAACAAACTTCCTGCGTCCCAGTCAGCAAGTGCCAACATAATCCTTTGAGGTTTAATATGTCAAAAATAAGTAATCTTCAAATAATTGTCACAAAAGTGACTTTTATTAGGACCATAAGTGATGAATAGAAGAGTTTCTTTTAAAAAATAAAAACTTTTTTAATGAAGGTGGTTTCATTGCGAAACCACTTCGACCAAGATTTGGAACAATTACTCATTTCGAAAGGTAATTTTAATGTAATTTCGGACTTCTCCATAAACAATCTCAACTTACACCGTTTCAATGCCATTGTGTTCTGTGAGGTTCACCTTTTGTGCTACAGTGTGCACAACGATGAGATCGTCCTTGCATTGGCATGCGTTCAGAGTTGCTTTCCCTTAGTTCTCGAGGTACAATCTTTGGAATTTGTTTGTACATCGATTTTGCACCTCCTTGATTATGTACTATTTGTTGTGCCAATAAGTCCAGGAACCACCGAAATCCGGAAATCCTTCAGTAACATTGCCCCTTGACTTTTTCTTGGATCTACATAAAAGGAGAAATATACCAAAAATTCAGAGCCACAATCATTTCCTTTTCTATCGACCTGATACAGAAATTTCAGCATGTTTCCTTTATCGACGTACCCCACAAGCATGCTGTAATGTTTCGCAAGTATGGGATATGAGATCTCAATAGTGACCTATATGTTTGGTTCCTAGGCACTGTTGATGTCTGCCGTGGATCGTGAAAATGAGACAGAAGCAAAATTTCCATCCTGCCCTTCCATATCAATGCAGACATCGTGCATCTATAGTCATATTCTCCACGCTGAAGATGTTTTTCAGGCTTCTAATCTTTGGGCAATTCCTTATCACTTCGTTTTACTTTCTCACAAGCAAACACACTATGATCGTGAATATTTTTCATTAGGCTAACAGAAGTGAAATGTCAACGTAAATCTTATTGTGTTTGTTTCCCAGTTGGTGAGTCAATTACTCCAATACCCTTGGACCAAAATGTTTTTCTGGTCATTCACCAGTAGTCACTAGATAGCTCTGTTTTGCACTAGCATCAATGGTTTCACGAGGAAGCCACTACTCCTTCCGAATATAATTAATGATATGGTGTTTTAGACAGAAAACACTAGTACTCGAAGCGTTATGCTAATCTGAATGGGAACTTAGGATAAAGCAACCACTTAGTGGTATAGGCGCCGTGTATTCAACATGTTGCCTGATAATCACTAGTGATCCAATCCAGTGCCACCTGCGGCGTGGATCACTTTCATTCTGGACACGATCTTTATCCCACGCAATTACATCGGGTGACTCTGAGCAACTCACAGTGTACATGCATGTGAGCAAATAATATTTTGAATCTGACGGCAAATGGCAAATCCAAAAGTAGAAACGTGATCCATGTGCCCCGCCAAAGCTATTCACAAAAGTTACTACTTGTTCGACTGTAGAAGCGCTCTGCAAGTCCAGATATTTGAGGACAGAACCATAGATTACACAGGACCTCTTCCGACTGCGTCTAGATATACATCTACATACTCTGCAAGTCACACTGACCTGCATGGCAGAGATTTCATCTAACCGCTTTTACGATATTTCTCTAAAGTTCCATTATCTAATAGCTCACGAGAAAAAAAAAGGAACACCTAAATCTTTGCGTTTCATATGGGTGAATTCACACCTCTCATTATTAGGGGCTAATTGCCACTTTTTGCACCACTATAGGTGAATTGGCGATTTTTCGTAAATTAAAATAAATAATTACACGAAATGCAATCACCTTACAACAACATATATTTTAAACATGCTTGTTTATACATGTATGTTCACAAAAGAAAAGAACAAAAAGGGCAGAAAGAAAAACAGGAGGTCTGAAATTCATATTCACAAGACAACAAGGTAGTTAGTACGTTCTGAAGAAATGAATAACACTTCTGCCACCTCAGTTAAGCATGTGTCCTGTTGTCTAGTAGAAACAGGGTCCGCAATGGCCACTGCTTCATAGTTCCTTTCGTGATATCATTTCATGTATGAGACAAATTTACCGTCCATCCATGCTGCATTCAAATGGTTCCAAAGTTCATCTGTGGTGGTTCGCGTGAGACACATCAGTGCACCGTCTCGTTTTACAAAATGCCACGCATGTTAGATCAGTCTGGCGATCTGGGGGGCCAAGATCAAGTATGAAACTAAGGAGGCCTGTGTTCGTCCCCAACATGTGGCTGTGCGTTTTGTTACTGAAAAATCGCCTCTGAGTAGTCGAGCAGCATGCGTATGGCCAAAGGCAAAGGTGAAACAGGTGACAATGCACTGGTCAAACACCAACTGTGATCAATGGTTGACCGTATAGAACACCATTAAATGAAGCCTTGAACTAGTTCTGAGGGCCTTGATCGAATTCAGGAAGGAAGATTAATATTACCTTCTCATCATAATCGTGATCATAGAGGGAACAGAGGCTCGATATATATGTCAGAGGTGGAGAACGAAATCGGCCGTGTCCTTTCAGAGGTACCAGTCCAACATTTGCCCAGAGTTATTTTAGTGGAAATCCTAAATCAGATTGGCAAGACTTGACTCCAGTGAGTTACCACTAGGCCACCTCGCGCACTTTGTGCGAAAGCATTCCGTTTGATGCCACTCATCCTCTTTCCGGCGAACGAAAATTCCATCAGTTTCATATGAACGCAGCGTGTTTTCGTGCCCAGTGACGTCGTTCCGTACAGCATTGCTTCTGCACATCAGTCGGAATAGTGGACGACGCGTATGTAAATGAGGCCGTAATGAAATTCGACAGGCTGTCACCCCTCATAGAGTACGATGTGTACCAATGTTACACTGTTGCGTCAGAGCCAATGCGGTTGCAGATATATCCTGCAATGACATTCGGATGAGGCGTGGGAAATCTTGGGGGTGGTCTTGGTCGTGCTACCTGATCCATCTCTTCCTCTTCTACGACCTTCCGCGAACAATTCTGCTCACACTCGTTGCAGTGCCAAAACACGCCTTCCCACATGAGCAGCAATATCTCGGAGAGATGCATCTCATCCTCTCTCTTGTCACCTTTCCCCTTTTCAAACTGACTACACCTCACGACTGCAATGCATCCTGCACGTCTGCTGAGCTCAGACTGATTCATTACCTTCGGTGTACAGCGATTTCCGCTAGGTGGTGCTACGCCGTAATATTAGACCAGCATATTTCAACAAGGTAATCACTTCTGCAGAAAGTGCTGTTGTACATATCTTGTAAATATGGAGCCCAAATGTTCGTAAATCTATGGGAGTTAATTACTGTGCTTAATAGACCCGAGGCTTACAAACTACTTAAACTAAATGAAGAACTTAACTGGTCTTGTGCTTCGGTTTCTTCGTCAAACTGGCAAAATATTTCAGCAACCTAACCTGTTGTCACCATCATGTGCGCTGATGAACTGACAGCCTCAGAGCATTTCGAGGAAGAAGCTCTAGATTCAGCTGAAAGGAAAGTTGAAAAACATACTGTAAGGATGTCACTCACGTATTCGTTCAATACACTTTATTAGAATATAACAAAAAAAGTCAGTACTCCTCTGACGGTGTAACAATGTTACACCAGAACAAAATGTACAAAAATTAAACGTCCACTGGTTTGCAGTTCCAGTACTTTAACAATTCAAGTTCACCAATCTCGTACGTCAGTGTGGCGACCTACAGTTCGTCAGTCTCCACAGTCGGCAGCGGTCCTGGGGATACCCGATGGCGTACTTGGCGGCGCGGCTGGGCGGCTGAACAGCGACGGTGGCGACGTCGAAGGGCGGAGGCGTGGCAGGTCCCTGGGCTGGCATTCGACTTCCGTACCCAGGCGGCGCCGCGCCCTTAAGTACGCACGTGGAAATATATCTGCCTGCCCTACTCCCCGATCACGTATACGGCGGACGGGAGTAGGTCCCTGTTTTCTGCGCCCTCTGGGCGTGCTGAAAACGTAGCCTGCGAACTCGTGTGGGCCTGCGGAATATTCGCCTAGCTACCAGGCAACCCGCGACGCTATCGTGTCGTGAGTGTTGCCACTGTAGTAGGCGGACAGGACAAAAGAAAACCTGTGTTTTCAGGATTGTCAACGATACATTCGTAGTATGGCCTCATGAAAGGGAAAATTTAAATCTATTCAATTCTAGACACTTGTATATAACGTTCGCTATGGTAGCGAAAGTGGAAGGAAAGGTCCCCTTTCTCGATGTGCTTGTCAGAGGTAGACCTGATATATCACTGGGCCACAGTGTGTTCAGCAAGAAGACGCACACCGACGCACACCTGCATGCGCACAGCTGCCACTATCCGGCGCAAAACATTGGCGTGCTGAAAACACTGGTACACAGGGCACGTACCCTCTCGGACAATGACAGTCTCAATGAAGAACTTGAACATTTAAAGACTGTTTTCCGGAAGAACGACTATACACTGTGGCAAATTAGAAAAGCCCTACGTCATGCACGTAAATAACATTGCGACTAGATGCTTTGCCCTCTGCACCACATTTATCACAGCATGACTATATGCAGCAAGAACCTAGCTATCGGGCTATATACAGTTGCTCGATGTTATTGTACGGTCGAATCGTACATGTCTGCTTTCATGCCTGAGCAATTAACTTAGCTTGCAGATATTAAGTTAGAAACATTCTATACAAAATGATGTAAATTACGATACAAATAAGATATTACATAACGTAACTTGTTCAGTAATAAAATGGTCTTATCCTAATGTAAACAAATTATGTACTACCATGCGCAAAAAAATCCGAACGACCTGAATTGCGTTTCGCCTGATGTGCATGCAACCCGACTAACGTACGTGTTTTGCGGGTGCTCTTTCAATTCCTCTTAAAACGTGCTAAAATTTCGTGTGGCTCATTGGCCTGGTGCAAGTCTTTCGATTGGACGCCACTTCGGCGACTTGCGTGCCCGTAGCCTACCCCAGTTATCCAAACGGGGAAAGGGGACCGACAGCTTATCGTGGAATCCGAACCACGTGTCGTTTCTGGCGACTCCTCACAGCGTTGAGAGCTGAAGGCCGGATTAAAACGCAGACTTAAAAAACCCACCGGGTATCGAACTCGCGACCCTTCGGTTTCCAGTCGAAAGCTTTACCCCGAGACCAGCGTGCCCGACATATCACCTTCCACAATTTTCCTAAATCAGAAAAGCTCGTTGCCAGGGTAGGATTAGGTGTGGGTCTGATTAATCTTTTCGTCTGATAGCACAAGTATTTTGCCGTAAGAAGTATCATAAATCGTGTTTTTGTAGGTATGGAAATCATCAGCTGGAATAAAGACCATAAAGTACGGTACAGATAAAATGCAAAACGATTATTAACCGAAGGCAGAGCTAGTGCTCAAACTTACACTCAGTCGCAAAGGTATTTTTTTTTTCTTTTTTTTTTTTTTAATGTCTTCTTTCAAGAAAAAACTAGATCTTCCTCCATGTAAATGTTGACCTGAAAGGTCTTATGGCTCCATTGCCGTTTATAACTTAAAATCTTTTCTCTTGGTAATGTTGCCATTTAACTGTTCAAAATAAACCAACAGAAATTAAAATCATGTCCTATCTTTCGGTAAATCGTGGGGACCATCCTGTCCTCAATATTAAAACATAATACTTTGTCCCCTGAACTGAAGGAATGGTAAAACAAAGGCGATATATAAATTTGGCTTCGAAACAAACCTATAAGGAATTTTGTGTAAATAAAAATTTCCTTCCTTCCTGTTATACTAATGTGTTTAGTAAGAAATTAGCGAAATGTTTCTTGTAATGTCTTGTTTTCATCAGCTTGTGATGCTCCGCGGTAAGGTATACCCAGAAATCTTCCAATTTCATTTCCGTGTTTGAAAAAATGTAATGGACCGATGCCCCCTTTAGGCAGTTAATGGCGTTTCTTTTTGTTTTGGGGAACGGTACGTCGTCTGGGAAAAGAAAATCGGAAGCTGTTATGTAGTTTGGCGACGTTCTGCTGATGGATGCCAATTTCCGTCGTATATACATCCATATTTCTTTGATTTTGTCGCACCCGAATCGGTGTTCTTCCGTATCTAATACGTTGCACGTGACACAATGTGGTGAGTTTGCCAGGTGGATGTTGTAAAGTTTAGAGTTGGTTGCAATTTTGCGATTTACAACTAAGTACCACGTAGTCTTCATCGTGGAAGGTAAGTTACGACAATGGATATTTTCCCAAATCAACTTCCAGTTGTGAAATCTGTATTTGTCTTCTATAATGTTTTTCTTTTTATCTTTCATTAATTCACGGTATATGTCTTTAACTTTCTTCTTTCTGACATCGGGGATTCGTGCTTGTAAATAGCTATACTCTAATAAAAAGTATTTCAAGTGATAAAGTCCGTTCGGGACATGTTGTACACTGATGGGTGGACTGAGGTCAGCCGGAGCAATTTCATCCGACAAGTGTGCAACAAGACTGTTGGTACAAGTCTTCCATTGTTCAGAAGTTTTAGCGATGTATAACACCTGTGCCTTCTTACCAATGTCTGTGAGATTCAGACCCCCACTTATTGGCGGAAGCGTTAGGGTGTCATAATGCACTTTGAAAATGTGACCGCGACTGACAAAGTGTCTAAGTGCGGACATGAATTGTTTTGTCATAGTTGCAGGTATGGGCAGGACTTGAGCAACATAATTAAGTTTTGCAATTAGGCAGATGTTGGCTACTGTTACTTTCTGGATTTCATTGACTTTCCTGATGCTGTATGTCTGTGCACAGGCGCGAAGTTTATTTAACAGTGCCTTGTATTTTGCTGCTATGGCACGACGTATAGTATTGTGAAAGTCAATACCTAGGTCTTGAAAACCGTCAGCGCAGGTAGATGTCCAGAAGTTTGTGGCCCTAAGCCACGGCCGATATTAAAAATTTCAGATTTTGTCCTGTTGAGCAGCGCCCCAGATGCATGTTCAAACTGTTGTACGATTTGCAAAGCGGTCTCTATTTCAGGTCTGTTTATGACAAGGAAACCCACATCATCCGCATAGGCCTTGCAAACTATTTTGTTTCCGTGTATTTGTAACCCTTGTAGACGCTGCATCAGTGTGGCAAGCAGGGGCTCGATTGCGATGGAAAAGAGCGCCATAGAAACTGGACAACCCTGTCTCACAGAGCTGGATACTTCTATCTTCCTGGTAAGCTGTCCATTGATGATGATTTGGGATGTATTGTTCGTTATCATATGTTGCAAAATGGTTACGAACCGAGGCGGAAAACCCATCGAATGCATGGTACGGAGGAGATACTGGTGATTGACCCTGTCAAAGACTTTGTCAAAGTCTAATGATATTATGGCACATTTAAGTTTACAGACCTCGGCCGTTGATATGAGGTCGTGGTAGTCGCACAGGGTGTGGAAGAGTCTCCTGTCTTGGCCCACACTTGTCTGGTAGTGTCCAGTTACGCTGTTAATTGTCGATTTAAGCCTGTGTGCTAAAAGTCGAGGAAAGATTTTGTAATCACTGTTTAGAAGAGTGATAGGTCTCAAATTGTCAATTTTTTTACTAACAGGATTTTTTGGAATCAAAACTATGATGCCTTCGCGAAATTCTTGTGGGTTCCCATTTGTGGGCTCCAACAGTTCGTTACAGAGGAGTGTAATTTTTGTTTTGATCTGATCCCAGAACACTTGATAGAATTCCGCTGGGATGCCATCCGCTCCTGGAGATTTATTTTTGGCACTTGCCCTAACGGCTTATTCCACTTCTTCGGTTGCCTGTGCTACGAGTTTCTCTACTTCCGTGTGGTTGACTCTGCCTTTCACATTTTGTAGTAGAACATTTTGTGCTTCTTCGTCCACTTCTTTATGAGACATCAAGGCTGTGAAATGGCTTAGAATTGCTTCCTTAATTTGTCTATGTGCGGACAAAGTTGTACCATCTGCCTCTGTTAGTTCTGTCAGTATCAAGCTGTGTCCACGTTTCCTTTCTTGTATGACATGATAAATGGACGTATTTTCTTGTTGTGCCATTGTTTGGACCCGTGATCGAACTATGTATCCTTCTAGTTGTTTGCGACGCAGGTCCAAAATTTTGGCCTGTATTCTTTTGATTCTTTCGTAGTAACCAGTAGGCGATTTGCCTAGCATGTAGATTTCTCTTAAACAGTGAAAATAAAATTCTAGTTTTTATGCCATGAATATTTATCTTTAGAGTAGTTAATAAAACATCTCCTTATTTTAGGTTTTGCACACTTGCCGAAGTATAAGAGGCGAATCTGTGCTCGCACTCCCTCCAGGTGTTGAGGAAGGCCTCTTGACATGCCGGGTCTTGTAGGTGTGAAACGTTTAATTTCCACAGGCCTCTGTATCTGCATGTTTCTTGTCGTTCCATATTTACGGTACATATATATGCTGCGTGATCGGAAAAGGCCACTGGCCAAGCTTCAGACTGCAGAATATGAGTGCTCAAGGCAGACGTGACATGTATCCTATCCAAACGGCTTGCTGAATGATTGGTGATGTGGGTAAAACCAGGTGCCACTCCATGTTTGTACTCCCACGAGTCAATGAATCGCAAGTCTCGGACTATGCGCTCCAGCTCAATAGATTTGTTCATGTTGGGAATTTGATCTTTTGCGCTGAGGATTAAAGTCACCTCCTAAGATGACGTGTTCGTTGTTAGCACCAAACAGAGGAACAATGTCTTCCTTAAAGAAGTCTGCTCGTAATCGTCTATTACTTGACCCAGATGGAGCATAGATATTTATTAGCCTGATGTTATGGAAGGTGCCAGCAATACCTCTACTATTGGGTAATTTCGTAACATCCTTGATAATGATGCCTTCCTTCACAAGTAAGGCTGTACCCATTTCAGAACCCATACCAGGATTAATGAAGGCATTATAGCCTGGTATGTAGTCAAGCCTGATTTCTGTTGCTTCTTGCAGGAAGTTTATGTCAACATCTGCTGCATGTAAGAAGTCTTTTAGATGTTGTAATTGCAGCTCACTACGTATCTTATTAAGATTTACCGTTGCGAGCCTATAGGCCTGTAGTGGAATGATGGGTGGCTATACGCAAATGAAGCTTAGAAAAAGGGATTGTGGTAGTAACCATGAAGTAAGTCTAATGGAAAGTTTCTAAACGCATGTAGAAAGATGCTTGTGCAAAAATCTACCACCAGGCATATCAAGAGCTGTTTAATAGTATTCGTCATTAGGGAATGGATCAGTCAAACGTGCTTGTTGTGCGTTAATTTTTGTAGAGCCATCGTGGAGGGATTGACTGTCGCCGTCCGTTTGGAATGGACCTGCGGGGGTCTCGGTTACAGCGGTATCCATCTCCTCTTCCGTACTAGACTCGATTTCGTCGGTCCAGGTAGGTGGTAATAAATTTTTCGACGTGCTGAGTACCTTGACAAGAGAACGTTCGGCGACAGTTTGGTCATCAAGTCCGGAGTCAGGGTGTGAGGTGTATTCAGTATTTAATATCATAGAAGTCGAGGCCTTTTCCATTGTTCCTGACACATTGATGGACGTGTGTTCTGAGTTCCTAAGTTGAGCACCTTTCTGCTTTGCCTTTTCCCGTAAGGGCGGTGCAGTGACCTCCGCTCCCTGACACGCAAGCCTCCGTTTCCTTCTTCTCTTGGGAGATGAACCTCTTGGCGGACTTTGGTCATTTCAAAAAATGTTCAAATGTTTGTTATGCTTATGGGACTTAACTACGGGGTCATCAGCCCCTAAACTTACAAACTACTTATGTACTACTTACCAACTAGGACGGCACAAATATCCATGCCCGAGGGGGGATTCGAACCCCCGACCGTAGTGGCCGTGCAGACCGTGAGTGGAGCGCCTCAGTCCCCTCGGCCACCGCGGCCGGCTTTGGTCATTTCCAAGCGGAGCTTCCGTCGGTGTAGGAGTCTCTGCTGGTGGGTGCTCTACAGTGTTTGGGACAAAGAGCTGTTCCTTAATGCTCTCAATAGGTGTCGGTCGTTCTAAAACTGACGGTGCGGGTTGTACAAACGTTGGAATAATTTCCATAGGGGCCTCTGGTAGGACGTCGGAAGTTGTCGATTCTGTCGCTTGTATTGCAGGGGCCTGTTCTTGTTCGGCTACAGCAGGTGGCGGTGTCTGAGAAGTCTGAGGGAGGGTCCGTTCAGTTAGTTCAGTTGTCGCCGTCGTCATCTCTACCTCAGGCACGTCAAGACAAGCACTGACTTCGGGGCCCGCGGCAGCGGGGAGACCGCGCCACGCGGCCGCATACGTCACCGGCAGAGTCGACAACACGGGCGGCCTGGCCGCCTCGCCGGCCGGCAGCTGCGCCACGCGCCGCTGCACGCACTCGGCTCTCACGTGGCCCGTAGAGTTGCACGCGGCACACGTCTTAGGCTGGTCATCGTACATCACTATTGCTCGGTACCCGCAGACCTGAATGTTTGACGGAATGTGCTTATGCAAGTCGACTTTCAGCTGTCGCACCCCGTTTAGTACCGGAAAGCGATGGGCAGTAGACCACCTTTCAGCAATATTACTAATGACTCTACCGTATGGCGAGATCATTGCGTCTATATCGGCACTTGTTATCTCAAAAGGCAGTTCAAAAATGTGAACAGTTCTTATTCCAAGGCCTGCATGAGAAACGAAAACCTTTCCAACATTGCCATCACTGTATTTATACTTCATAACTCCACCGCAGGATTCGACTATTTTGGCACAAATATCGGATCTAGCGAGTTTCACAAAAACCACGCTGCTAACAATCGATAGATGGACGCCAATAATACCCTCGATTCCTATTTTAACGCATTGTTCTTGTGGTGTCGCACAAGTACAAAGTGCGCGCCGCCTACTTTCGCCGCGCGCCGCCATGCATGCACGGCGCGGCGTTCTTCCGACGACAGCCACGAGCGCCCTCTGGTACAACGCCGCTCGTGGCCACCACTGAAGGACATCGGCACTTCGCACTTCGGACTGAGATAGCAACGAGTTAGGACCTTCGTAATCAGATAGGCACGAGTGAAGACTTTGCTATTGTACAGGCACTAGGCAGGCCTCTAATAACTATGTATCAACATTCTGCAGTACTATGTAAAAGTTAAGTATTGTTTCATTCTGTGCAATATATATCTTTCTAATTTACTCGAGTGTTTATAGTTTCTGGCTGCTCCCCTCCGTACCTGCACCAGCGTGTCGGTCTCAATTCACCCGGCCACCGACACCTACGACGAGGCTGGGACGCAAAAGCGGCGACGAAGTCGGGACACAAAAGTGGCGACGAGGAGTGATAGAACCTTGGACCAGCCCGCTTACAGCAGCCAGACAGCAGCAGTCGGAGCACGCAAAAATTGCTCCCGCCCACCCACCCTTATTATAAGATTTTTGGGGGAACATATTCTGTTACGTATTTTGTGGACTTTTTTGTTGCAGAGCGTCCTCTTTCATATTGCATTTGTGTTTTGTTATAATTTACTTGTATGCGCGGCGCCTAATCGGTCACCATGGCCACTACCCCGAACCCAAACTTAATGGAAATTATTCAGTTACAGACGGCGCAAATTACCCAGCTTCTCCAGGCCGTGTCGCAGTTGACGACACAGGCTGCTCACCAACAACAACAGTCGTCACATCAGCAGCCCACACCTGCCGCCGCACCGCTTCCGACGTTCCGCCAGTACAACGAACGTGAGGAAGAATGGAGCGACTATTTCGCGCAGTTTCAAGAACTCGTAGCGGCTCATCAACTTACAGGTCAGACTGTTAAGCATCTTTTATTGTCTGTGGTGGGCCCCAAAACTTTCGTGTTACTGCAAAAACTATTCCCGCACGCATCTCCTCGTGATGTAGACTTTGAACAAATTGTAGATGCACTAAATGCTCATTATGAGAGAAAAGTTCTTGTAGCCGCTGCACGATACCGATTTTTCAGACTTAAAAAGTTACCGCAGCAGTCACACCAAGAGTGGATTACGGAATTGAAGGGCTTAACCCGCCAATGTAAATTTACTTGCTCTTGTGGACTTTCTTATAGTGATGTGATGTTAAGAGATGCGATTACGCAGAATATTCAGGACCCCAGAATTAGGGCAGCAGTTCTAAAACAGTCAGACCCTTCATTAGACAGTGTACTGCAGCTTATTGAAGCTCATGATACTTTTGACTTAGCAGATGTAGAAATGCAAAGCCACAGTGTAAATTCAGTGCGCCGCAACGGACGCTTTCCTAGCCGTAGTTCTCAGTATAGCACTAGTGCTTCTTATTTTTCTACCGGCCGTGCTGAACAGACAGTGAACAGTAGCCAGTGTAAAAGTGCGACGCAAAGGTCGCCCCGTCGTGTTCGGCAATGTCATTTGAATAACGGACGCCAACGTTCATTTCAGAAAAATGTACGTAAATCTTGCCCTCAGTGTGTGTCTCGCCACAAGCGTGCTCATTGCCCTAGTCGCAACGCAACCTGTTATCAATGTGGCAAATCGGGACATGTGCAGTCTGTGTGTATGCAAATTAAAAACTCAAAGAACAGTAACGTTAGAAACGGTGCTTCGCAAAGTGCGAGAACAGTTCATTCTGTAAATGTTATACGGGCTGTGGAATTGAACAGTACTTTCCTTGGATCTCAATTGCAAGAAAGTAGTTCTGCGCCTATGGCAAAACTATATAGTGCACCACGTAGCAAGCGCCGACGAGCGCGTAAAACAGTGCAACGGAAACGGGTTCGGGACAAGCAAAACGACTATGAACAGTGCATTCCTGTAGTGAAATTAGTGCCTTCTGCAACTGCTCCTTGTAATAGTGCTCCGTACTGTGTAGCTAGAGACAGTAGAATTGGTGTAGCTACTCAAAGTAATTTTAGTGCAGTAGCCTCGCATTGCGCGGACGCCGATCCGGCGGTAGTGTCATCTAGTGACAGTGTGGTTAATCCGCTGTGTGCCGAGTATGCGCCGCTTCCTACCGCACGCAACCCGCGCAAGCGCAGAAAACAATATGTATTAGACGTTGCCCACATTCGCGCACCGGTCGTGCGCCAGAAGCACAAGCTGTTTGTTACTCTCTCTATCGAAAATAAGACTGTGCAATTTCAGCTCGACACTGGTTCCGCTGTTACCTTAATTAATAAAGATACTTATGAACTTCTGGGTTCGCCAAAATTATCGCTGTGTCAACAAGTGTTAACAGCTTATACAGGTCAAAATATTCCCGTGCTAGGAACGTGTAGCCTGCCTGCCTCTTTTCAAGGTGTAACGAAAACTGTTGCTTTTGTAGTTCTACAGGCCAAATCTACGCAGAACATTTTTGGACTCGATGCATTCGACTTGTTTGGTTTATCAATTCAAAGAGATGTGCTTCAAATTTCGTCAATAGTGCCTCAGGATAAAATCAATGCATTGTGTGACAAATATAGTGACTTGTTTTCGCCGGAACTAGGTTGTGCAAAAGACTTCGTGGCACATGTAACTTTAAAAGAATCTGCAGTTCCAAAATTTCGTAAAGCTAGACCAGTGCCTATCGCCTTGCGTGATACAGTTGCCGAAGAACTTAAACGTTGGCAAGATAGTGGGGTGATTTCTCCTGTTTCTGCGAGTCAGTGGGCCTCGCCTATAGTAATTATACCCAAGCCGTCAGGAAAACTTCGTCTCTGTGCGGACTTCAAATCAACAGTGAACAGTCAAACAATTGTAGACACTTATCCCTTGCCCAGACCTGACGAACTAATGGACAAATTAGGACAGTCTCGTTTCTTTTCTAAGATTGATTTAGCAGAGGCATACTTACAGATTCCACTTGATGACGAGTCCAAAAAGTTTTTCGTCATTAATACTCACATGGGCCTTTTTCAATTTCAACGCCTACCCTTTGGCAGTTCTTCCGCCCCCGCTATTTTTCAGCGCTTTTTGGAACAGCTGACAGTTTCTGTACCGTGTTGCTCAAACTACTTAGATGATATTGTGGTATCCGGACGTACAGTTGAAGAACATTTAGCAAACCTGGAGTGTCTTTTCAAAGTTTTGACTGCAGCAGGTCTACGTTGCAATAAAGCAAAGTGTTCGTTTTTTCAAACTGAAATAGAGTACCTAGGCCATGTGATTAATGCCCAAGGAATTCATCCCTTACAGTCACATCTTAGAGCAATCAAAGACTTGCCTCCTCCTAAGAATGTGCATGAATTGCAAGCAGTAATGGGAAAGCTGAACTATTATTTCAGGTTTATTCCCAATGCGTCTCAGATTGCAGCTCCACTGCATCACTTACGTAGGAAGAATGTTCCTTTTGTATGGTCTAAAGATTGCCAAGTTGCCTTTGACAAATTAAAGACTGTACTACTCAGTGATGCATGTTTGATTCCCTTTGACCCACAGAAGCCTGTAGTGCTAGCAGTTGACGCCTCATCGTACGGTGTGGGTTCAGTTCTGTCGCATCGTATTGGATGTCACGATCGTCCTATTGCCTTTGCATCCAAGCTACTGACGCCGACGCAACAGAATTACAGTCAGATAGAAAAGGAGGCCTTAGCAATCATTTACGGCGTCACAAAGTTTCATCATTATCTCTATGGCAGAAAATTCTATTTGTTGACAGACCACAAGACTCTCACGTCGTTGTTCTCACCCACGAAGCCAATTCCGCCACGAACGGCACAAAAGCTTCAGAGATGGTCCTTGATATTGTCTAATTATCAGTATGAGATTTTGTACCGACCTACCACTAAACACGCCAACGCGGACACACTTTCCCGACTTCCGGTTGGCCAGGATGTGTCGTTTGATTCTTCGGAAATGGCATGTTGTCAGATAGACTCCAGAGATGCTACCGCTGTCGCAGATTTCCCTTTGAACTCTCGTCGGGTCGCACAGGAAACAGCTGCGGATGCAGACTTAAGTGTGGTAGCACGTTTTGTTCGCTCAGGGTGGCCTGCCAGAGCCAAAGACATTGATCGGCCTCTGGTTCGACGTTATTTTGCACAACGTCATGCATTATCTTTAAGTCAGGGTGTACTGTTGTTGCATACCGACAACGACCAAGCAAGAGTGATTGTTCCTCGTTCCCTGCAACGTGAAGTGTTACGCCTCCTGCATCAAGGACATTGGGGTATTGTTAGGACAAAGCAATTGGCCAGACGTCATTGTACCTGGATTGGTATGGACGCTCAGATAGAGGACATGACGTCACAGTGTACTGTTTGTGCGGAGCATCAGGCGGCTCCACCGCAACGTTTCTCAGACTGGCCACGCCCCAAGGGACCATGGCAACGTTTACACATTGACTTTGCCGGACCTTTCTGGAATACGCGCTGGTTAATTGTTGTAGACGCTTTCAGCAAGTTTCCTTTTGTGATTGCCATGAATTCAACGACAGCTTCTAGTACAATCAGTGCCTTAACATCAGTGTTTTGCATCGAAGGCTTGCCTGAAACTATCGTCAGTGACAATGGACCTCAGTTTGTTAGTGCGGAATTTCAACAGTTTTGTCGTGCGAATGGCATTCAGCATATCACCACCGCACCTTTTCACCCTCAGTCCAATGGTGAAGCAGAACGTTTCGTTCGAACATTCAAGTCTCACATGGAGAAGATGAAAGGTCAGCACTCCAGGCAGCAAGCTCTTCAAATTTTCCTGTCTACGTATCGGTGCATGCCACGTGACGGCCCGTCTCCTGCCGAGCTGCTACACGGCCGCCGTCACCGCACTCTCCTTCACCTGCTGCAGCCTCCCACGCACCGAGTCGGTTCGTATGGCGCTACGCGTTTTCAGGTTTCTACGCCGGTGCTGTACAGGGTGTTTGCTGGCAACAAGAAGAAATGGTTACCGGGCACCATTCAGCGCGTGCTCGGGCGCAATATGTTTGTTGTACGTTCTTCCACAGGGTCGGAGCTGCGGCGCCACGCAAACCAATTACGCCTGCACAGGCCGCGCGATCCTGTCTCCGGTTTCTTGATTCCAGACCCAGTTCACCGCCAGGGAGCACAGCCACATCGTTCGTCCCCGGACTACGAGATCGTCCCCATGGAGGTCGACGCACCTCCGATGCAGTCGTCGCCGCTGTCGCCGCCGCAGATGACAGCGTCACCGAGAGGGACTCCGGGACCGTGCGGGCCCTCCCAGCTTGGGCCACGCACCTCAGAAGATGACCTGCTCCCTCTGGGCGGGGGCGGGCGCCCTTCCCCAGGTTTCGGCGGGTTCCCTGGAGGATCGCAAGGCGGATGCCGGGGCGCGGACGGCGTCTCGATCCCGGCCTCAGCTACGACGCCCGTCCCACCAGTAACGCCCCCGCTCAGGCCCTCCTCCCAGTGCCGTCGACGTGGCCCTCAGCCCTACGCCACGACGGCGCGGCGGTTTGGGGGGGAGGGGTGTGGTGTCGCACAAGTACAAAGTGCGCGCCGCCTACTTTCGCCGCGCGCCGCCATGCATGCACGGCGCGGCGTTCTTCCGACGACAGCCACGAGCGCCCTCTGGTACAACGCCGCTCGTGGCCACCACTGAAGGACATCGGCACTTCGCACTTCGGACTGAGATAGCAACGAGTTAGGACCTTCGTAATCAGATAGGCACGAGTGAAGACTTTGCTATTGTACAGGCACTAGGCAGGCCTCTAATAACTATGTATCAACATTCTGCAGTACTATGTAAAAGTTAAGTATTGTTTCATTCTGTGCAATATATATCTTTCTAATTTACTCGAGTGTTTATAGTTTCTGGCTGCTCCCCTCCGTACCTGCACCAGCGTGTCGGTCTCAATCCACCCGGCCACCGACACCTACGACGAGGCTGGGACGCAAAAGCGGCGACGAAGTCGGGACACAAAAGTTCTAGCCATCCCTCAATTTCAAAAGATTTCGGTCGGGCAAATTCTCTTTCAAAAGTAAACTTCAGGGTATCCTTTCTATTCCTATCAGTCATCACTGTTCCGTATTCATCTTCTACAACACGAATAACTGCAAGTCGCTACAGCAAGCGCAGAGACTTACCACGCGGAAGCAGCAAAGCGGCGCAGCGCACAGCACGACGTGTGTTGCCTCCACGCTGTCCGCCACTAGACTGGAAATCATCAGCTGGAATAAAGACCATAAAGTACGGTACAGATAAAAATGCAAAACGATTATTAACCGAAGGCAGAGCTAGTGCTCAAACTTACTCTCAGTCGCAAAGGTACTCAGACAGTGGGAAGATTCACAATGAGTACTTGAGAAACACTGACTATGAAACCCAAACATATTTATTAGCAATATATATGCGTAACAACATTAATTACAAAAGAATTATTGTATTATTTCGTTTCTACAACATAAATAACAGAAAAATTAACAACAAAAATGAAACAACCTGCACATCCTGCTGCTACAAAAGTATTCGGACACTGTCCAATAGATGTTCATAAGTTGTACGACGGAAATGTCAATACCGTTGCATCGCAGGCGACTATCAAGGCTAGCGAAGACTTGCAGTATGAGGTTCTTTCTTACTGGGCGACTAGTTAGTAGACCAGGTGAAGCGAAACGTAAAAGAAGAGACTGGTTGCAATTTCGCGTGAAACCACTTTCCTGTACTCAAAAATATGAATTAATAACTTTATCTCACACCTTAAGTGAAAATCACTCAGATTGTTGACTGGAAATGACATGCAAATCAAGTGAATTTATCACCTTAATTTTGTTTTAACCAGTAAATAACTCGCCGTTCACAGAGTTACCGAAAGTACTCTGCAATGTTGCCAATTCTCCATTAGACTAGCGACAGGCAGAAACGTTTGCTCGGCGTCTGTGTTCCTCGCGCTGCCTTAGCGCTGACGAAGATAGCGGCTTCGAAGGCGCGGCGCGCAGCCTGCCACTGTGTTGACTGAGAAGAGATATACCTAGCATAGACCAATAAGTCTTAATCGCATTTCTTTAACTATAAGCTGTGTGGAAAGCGTAGCTACGATGCGCCGACTGCTATCCGAACTTAGTAAATAAACTTTTTCGGAAATCATTTGAGCAGCTCTCTTGATCAGTAGCTGTCGGAGGTATTCTTTTGTTTCTGTGTTAAGCAAAATGCTTCGTCAGAAGCTATTTATAATACTAGCATCACCAGACGATATTAATATTTTGAGTACGATACATTTAAATTTTACGTAGGCCTACCTGAATACGATTTTCCTTATGAATGATTTCATTGGCACCACCTCTAACACGTAAATGCACAAATGTAAAGATAGCATTACACAAATTTCAAAACGCGAACTTCACAAACAAATTTCATAAGTTTCGAGCATATAGTTTCCAATCAAAGGTACCGTGCATATAAACCTTTCTCAGTGACTGAAAATAGGACATCATCTGTGGGAACATTAAGCATCTGAACAATTTCAATGTTAGTTCGATTCCAGCTTCTAAGAGAAAGGAGAATCATTTATGATGAGAATATGAAACAAGGAAAAAAAGTCGCGTCAGTAATGTCAAGAATATGTAATTCATTTTATAAAAACAACGTTACGATTACAGTGTAGTGGCTAATAAAATGAAAAGCACTTGATGAATGAGCCTTGCATTTTCCACGCTCCTAGAAACCATAAAGAGACGAAGGAAACAGGAAGAGGTTTTCCTCAGCGTGTGTGGGTCGGGATTTCCCTATAGTATCTCACAGCGACGTAGTTTCTTCGTAGTTTATTTCTCGGTTGTTACAATCTCACGAACTCTCTAGGTAATACAACATTCCAGAGATAATTATTAATTGTTAAATATTTACTAACTTGCAGTCGAATATAACTCAGTGGTCAAAGCCTACTGTAATTTCATCTGTAACGCTTTTATAGTAGACTCTGTTCATATTAACTTGGCGTCCAATACACCTGTTCATCGACTTTATTGAGTATCACGTAAAATTTACGAAACCAGAAAAGGAGGATTAGGATTTAATATCCTGTCGACGTGGTTATTTGAAATGGAGCACAAGCTCGGATTGTTTCGTTAATAATGAGGAAGGAAATTGGCTATGCTTTTGAAAAGGAACCATGTTATCATTTGCCTAGAATAATTTAAGGAAATCACTTGAAAAACAGAAGGACAAACAGACATGGAAACTATACACTTTCATCATTGTATCACTGTGCAGTCATAAATCAAATAGTTGAAAACGAAAAATGAAATACCGAATTTAATACTAATTATACCTAGAGCCAACAGAAACTTACATGATACGAAATTAAAAGTCATTTCTACACGTTGCCGTTAGGAGTTAAATGGTTTATTTGCAGTAACACTCGTACAGCGCTAAGCTACAATGTCACAACATGTAGTTTTACGATCTGGTCAGCAGTGGAAATCAAAATATCTTAGTAATAAAGTCTGTAAATAACATTGCTTCTTGTATTCGTTATTTCGCTTTCTTTATCTGTAAGAGAAGCTTCCTCGTCACCTCCTTATCACATAATCCTATGAAGTCCTTAAGTTTTTAATTCCTTAATTCCCAGAATCTACGACGAGGTAAAGAGAGGCAGAAAGGAAGAGGAGATGGTGAGAGAGAGAAAGGAAGAAGAAATTGAAGACAGGATGAAAGGAAGTATAGGACGGACAGGATTGCGGGATAGACAGAGGGAAGAGGAGGAGCTGGAGGAGGTAGAACGGGACGAAGAAACAGAGGCAGATCGTAAGAGAGAGAGAGAGAGAGAATGGGGAATGGTAGACAGAATGCAGAAAGCAAATGCTTTTCTCAAGGGCAACAGGGTATTTGACTGTTCTCTGCTAATCATCTTAAATGGGTGATCATGTCATCTTATGCTCATAACATGAACTGCGGTGGAATGGCCGAGCGCTCTAAGGCGCCTTGCTGCGGAGCGCGCGGTTGCTCCTCGTCAGAAATCGCGTCGCCCCTCGGGCATGTGTGTGTGTTGTCCTTACATTACTTTAAGTTGGTTTAAGTAGTTTCTAAGCCTAGGGACTGATAACCACGGTAGTTCAGTACCAAATATTTACAAACATTTGAACATTTCATAACATGACTTGTTTTCCTCGTCAATTGCAGTATTCTTTAAAAATAACCGGAAATGGAAGTCAAATATAATTTGAAACCCAGCTAAAACGCTTCTTTTGACTCATGTGATGCCTGTAAACTCAACCCACATGGTGTGCTCCTACTGTTGTAACATTCACTAACAGTGATATACTGTCTGTGCATTCGTATTTTGGAAAATGCTCTACAAATATTGCGTAGTGCCGAACTGAACAAATAAATCTATAAAAATCTAGAAAATTTGATTTGCATGTTCCAAGCAATGATAAAGGTATAAAATGTGGTTTATACTCGCTCGTAGAGATCCTAATCAGACAGCGGTCACTTGGTGCGTTTAATTTTGGGAGGATTACTTTGATATAAGTAAACACTCCGTACAAGAATTATTATTCTATTAGTTCACGACCGGTATTAAGAATCATGCTTTGCAGCCGCATAGGTGTATTGTATTATTGTGTACACATCAGTGAACTGATGTTTACATTTGTGAAACAGGTGTTTACGATATAACACTCCAGAGTTTTGTATTTTAAGTCGTTTACAAACGTAGTTGGTAAAAGTACAATTTCATGATGGTTGTCTTTTCAATATTTACGTCGGTGAGGCAGTGTTTCAGTATATGATAAACACATCAGCACTTTGTCTCAAAAACGCCTTTTTAGGGCATATAGTGAAACCAGTTGGATTTGAACACGGAATGCAAAATTTGTGAACGGTATTGGAACCGCATAGCTACGAAGCTTATGTGGAGCTGATTAAGTCAATTCAAAACTTCGACATTTTTTCTTGGAATATTTTAATTTTGGCACGTAAGCCAAGATAGTTATCCTTTTAATTTCATTTTTCTTCAGCCTAACAAGTTCCGATTTAACTTGATAAATATCTGTGTAACCAAACAGCACGAGTAAAATGCATAGTAATTTGTGGAAAGTGGCTAGCGCGCAAGATTAAATTGCATATACGCATGAATTAATCGGAATCCGAAATGTAACTACGTAGTAGTGCACTTACCGTGTAATTTTTGCAGTGGCTTTTATAACAGAGTAAATTTAAATGTGAAATGCATTTTGTAGAAAAACGAAGACTTAATCTAAGACACATCCATATTTACACACGTTTATGGCGTGTAATAGTTTGTATCTTTGCACTAGAGTCAGTCTGTTGACATAAACAAATATACGTATATTGTACGTTAAATGCAACTTTCACCTTTCTTACTTACGGTACGTAAAAATCTGGATTTTTGTGGAGAAACTAAGATACCTTAAACGCAACAACTTTCGGAAGGTTTTTTCACAATCAGACTTCACATAATTTTGTCCCTTCTTACAAAAAAGTTATAAATGCGTTTTCCATCACAAGAAACTTAATTGTATACAGAAAAAGTAAGGAAAAATTTAATAACCTTCGCTAACACTGCTCTAACACGCATATGGCTTCTTCTTCCTCGTGTTGTGTGAAATCACCAGAGCTTAAGCCAATAACAGAGCGTTTTTGATCACGTGACCTAAACTTGAAATTTAATTATATTCATGCTATAATTTCAAAATAATAACAACTGTTTTTTAAGAACAACGACGGAAAATTCTATTTGAACATTACAATCATCCAGATTGGAAACAATTCGAGCCCTATTTTAAACATAGCATAATAGCCTACTATATATGGCACATTCCAGATTTGGTAAGCCATTTCAATGTGTAAGTAGGAAAATGGGAACAAAATATTATGTACTGATTAGACTGATGTATTTTCTCTGTTCGTTTGTGTTAGCAAGAATACTTTTGCTTACTGCCCCATTCATTACATACCAGACTGAGCTACAGTAAAGCGTAGCCTAGTTAACATGAAAATTTCGAATATTGGCAAGGCAACAAAATTAGAAGTAAGGATGGTGAAATTTATAAAATATTTCGAAATAAGACATAAATCATTTCTTCCGTGAGACCTCTGATTATAAAATCGCTCCTACACAGATATTAAATGCCAAATGAGTAATTAACCCTTTAACTACAGTGAACTTCTACAGACGTTCATTGTAATCGGGCCTTGCAGAAGGTGGACTGCTGTAAAAGCTGGGGAAAAGAAGTCCCCTCTGGCGAACTTCCGTCTCTAATGACCACTCTGTCGACGGGACGTTAAACGCTAATCTTCCTTCTTGTTTTCGTGTGAACTGGTGCAGTCCTCTAGAGGGAAAGTCTTTCCCAGGCGATTTCAAAAACAGTCCACCTCTGCAAGGCAATATTATTGTGGTATTTTAAGAAGTCAGCAGTACTTACTAAGCTAAACGTCGTTCTCTGCGTGATATTCAAGTAAAAGCCGATAAACAATTGCATCGGGTGACCATTTGATAAACACTGGACTAAGGCGTTAATATCACTTCTCATAGTCTCTAAAACAAAATGAAAATGATCGTTGTCCAGTGAGTTAGAGTCACCGAAAGTGCTATGTGTTTACCATATCAGCGTATTTTAACAATTACATAACGATAATTATTGTGGGCGTCAGACTAGAACTACGAACAAACTATACCAACTGCGAGATACTATACAGTAATCCCATCTCACGCACTCTTAGGGTAACCTCTTCCTGTTTCTTTCGCACCTCTCTGTTTCTGGGAGACTGGAAACTGGAGAGTTCATTGATCAGATCTTTTCACTTTTATTTAAACAGCATCACCAGCAGTTACACTGTAATCTTTACGAGTAGACCATACTTATCGTACCTTTCGATTTTATAGAATGAATTACATATTCTAAACATTACTTTCGCGACTTTTTTTCCTTGATGCATATTTTTATCACAAATGCTTCTCCTGTCACTTATAAGCTTGAATCGAATTTTTTACCATTGAAATTGTTCAGATGCTTTTTTCGCAGATGATAAGTCCTATTTTTCAATCATTGGGAAAGATTTATTTGCACGGTTCGTCTGATTAGAAACTATATGCTCGAAACTTATGAAACATGTTTTTGAAGTTTGTATTTTGTAATCAGGGTAATTCTATCTTTACATTTGTGCAGTTATGTGTTAGAGGTGATGCCAACGAAAAAATTCATAAGGAAAATAGTATTCAGGTATATAACATAAAAATGTATTGTGCAGAAAATGTTAATAACGTCTGGTGATGCTATAGTTAAAGAAATGCGATTAAGACTTATTGGTCTATGCTAGGTATTACTCTTCTCAGTCAAGACAGTGGCAGGCTGCGCGCCGCGCCTTCGAAGCCGCTATCTCCTTCAGCGCTAAGGCAGCGCGAGGAACAAAGACTCCGAGCAAACGTATTCTGCCTGTCGCTAGTCTAATGGAGAATTGGCAACATTGCAGAGCACGTTTTGCAACTCTGTAAGCGGGAGAAAGCACAGAATTAAGCTGATAAATTCACTTGATTTTTCATGTCATTTGCATTCAATAATCTGAGTGATTTTCACTTAAGGTGTGACATAAAGTTATTAATTCATATTTTGAGTCCAGGAAATTCGTACCACGTGAAAATTGCAACCAATCTCTACTTTTAAGGTTACTCTTGATCTGGTATCCTAACTAGTCGGCAGTAAGGAAGAACCAAATACCGGAAATGTTCGCTAGCCTTCGGGTAACGTAGTCGACTGCGAAACGAACGTGCTGTGAATTTTCGATGCCAATCGTGCTGAGAGCAAAAATTTTGAGCTCTTCTCGGACAGAGATACAGGTACCCAGATTGAAAACCAATAAGGAAATCTTAACAAAACTACTCAGTCAAAAGGTTTTTAGTTGTTTCCAGGACGGCATTCTCTCATATACTCTGAAAGTGACTTACAATGCTCAGGTGGTTTACCGATTCCGTGCGTGTAGGAACCAATTTCTTTCGAGTTAAAGTTGTAGACGAACCATGTTGAAGTCAATTTGTCCAGAAATACATTTTCTTGACGGTTGGACAACTACTTCCAAATATGAGTAAAAAGTCTTAACATGAGACTAGTATAATTTCTGTGTCAGATGCTTGCTTATAGTTGATCATTTCATTGAGCATCAAATTGTCTTAACTGCGTCTAGTCGATATGCTAAGCGCAGTTACCATAACATTGCCGTGGTGATCTGGTGGATCGGTTGTGGTTTAGAATCTCTCATGTGTGCGTTCGATTGCGCCCTATATGTGTATATTTGTAACTGGCACGATCATTTCTATTTTACCTCTGGTAACACCAAGTGAAGAACGTCAAGTTGCACCGTAGTTAACAATCCGTATTAAACACAAATATTTCGCTATCAACTCAGACAGAGCCGATTTATCGTTGCCAGTAACAGGCAGAATACACGGCAACCAGTAACTCTGTCGCTAGAAAGCTTTTCTTATATTACAAAACTTTATTTTATAAACCAATGATCCTTTAAGGTCACGTGTCTCGCATTGAATTTAACTTTAGACGTTAAAAATTGTGGTGCTGGACTGGGATTCTAATTCGGATCTCCTCTTTTTCTTACTCGACCCTCTCGGAATCATATAGTTGAATCATTTCGTTGCTTTCTCCGATACTGCCGTCTCCTCTAGGTCTCCACAAAAGGCACGTATATGGATTCGAATCCAGGTCCAGCACAAAATATTCATAATTGTATTTGACGCCCTAGATAGAGCACACTGGACTACTAGTAAAAAATTATTTTGAATGTCTTTTCGTGCATAATCAACGCGAACCAGTGTGTTGCGGTGGGCTTGGGGTAAAGCACTTGAATGGTAACTGAAGGTTAAACTAATCTAAGGACAACACACACACACACACACACACACACACACACACACACACACACACACACACACACACCCCTGACCGAAGAAGGACTCGAACCTCCGACAGGAGCAGCCTCGTATGTAAGTCCCACACAGAACTGAGTATGGGCACTTGTGATTAGGGACATAACGGTGATTATTAAGTTCCTGGTTCAGTTTAAAATAAATAAATAAATAAAAATATTTTAGGACTTGCATTTTATATGGTTTGATTTGCGCGCTCTGATATTTGTGAGGAAATCTCCAATATTTCACACATCTTTATGCTTCGTCAGCTGTGACAATCTTAGGCATAATCAAGTATCTATAAGATATGAATGCATTGCTTGGTTAGCTACGGCTACAGGTGTTTGTCATATCAATTCAAGTTCAAAGATGTGTACCAATATTTGTTCAGGTATGAATACGTAGAAAATGTTGGTGATACGCAGTTAATATTGAAGTTTCCATAGTGCGTTTGCTGCTGTTAATTGAGTTTTTATTATCTGGTTAGTTCAACAATCGGTTAGTAAAAATCAGCTCGCCAGTGGAACGACGTTAAGAAATTAATAACGTGTTTCCTTGTATTTGCAAAATCGTGGTGTTAATTTACAACTGGAATGATTGCCATAAAGAGCAGTTGTCTGTAGTGGATCAATGTTGAATAGTCGAACGACTATACCGTGGAGCGAGCAGAGCACCCGCAAGACACGTACGTTAGTTGGGTTGCATGCACATCAGGCGAAACGCAATTCAGGTCGTTCGGATATTTTTGCTCATGGTAGTACGCAAAGTCAGAGATTTAGTTGAATAATGTTTATTTAATCAAACTGGTTTTATATTGGAAATATTAATCATAAATGGAATAAAAAAGTTAAACAGTTGTAGTGTCTGCAATAAGAAGTTTGTAGCATTTAGCCCCAACTAAGTAATCACAACTTCATGAAACAAAGAAACTCCGTATAGTTTGCGGGCACTCAACCTAAAATTGTCAACAGCTGAAACTTTTAGTTTCCCGAACATAATTTCTACACGCATACGTTCTTGCGTAAAAACATGATAAGGAGTCAATGTTTTCTAACTTCCTTCCATGACTATTTCATGTAGAGAATAACATTCTATTCGGCATTGCGATTCAGTTTGTATTGGTCATGAGTGTAATGAGTAACTACACATGAATGTGTTAACTGCGTTTAATGTTTAATGAGAAGATTCCGCATGAAGACAAGTGACACTTTACTGCGTAGCTAGAGCAAGACCACGACAGGTGAGTCAGCCGGTAGAAAGAGGCGACCGTAGCTGGCTCACGCAAAGGGGACACCTTTTAAAGAGCAAGCGGCTCGGAACCAGACATCTTCTAAAGAGCTTTTTGGCGGACAAAGGAGTCGTAAAAGGCAGCAGGAGGAGGAGTCTGGCGTCGCATAATTTCACGAGAGTGACGCGCTCTAGAGAAAAACAAGAAGTTTACAGAACGGCCTAAACTGTAAGTAACGCGAGCTGTTATTGGCGAATGCTGGCGGAAGGCATGTTGTTGCTATGATGCTGATTGGCTGCTGAGGACAGATGCGTGGTAAGAAGTAAATTATCGATGGACGCTTAGGCGTCTTTTCCTGCCCTGTGCAGGCGACGGTACCAAGTCTTAATCTACTTAAGTTACATGCGTAACGTGTAACAGAGCAGTAGACATTTTGCCAGTCCATAATTATGATATTTAACGTCTGTTGACGATTTTGAGTGGCATTTTCTGGTGGGCCTATTTGCTGAATCAGCATACCCAGCCAGACTAGGTGAAAATAGCGAGTATTGGCTTCACCAAGCGCAACAGGAAGTTTTTGTCTGATTTACCCCATCCATAGATTTAACCAGCTAGATTTCTACAGGTTTCAGAAATGCAGCCTCTGTCAGCATCGACGCGACATACAGTATTTTGTGCGCATACGCAACGCGAGTTTGAGACGATATTTGAGAAATGTAAGTTCCGTGCAACGCCACAGACACCACTACAATATTATTCCTGACATGACGGTGACATCCTCTCGTCCGGTATTTCAGCTTATTAACGTTAAGCGTAATTGCAACACCTCAGACATTCGTCAAAGAAATTAACAGTGATATTATTTATGACAGAATCTAATCCTGATTTAATTCTTCTGATAACTCATTAAATTCATTTGATTATTTCTTAATTCTATTTGCATTTCAAGTTTAATTGTTTTTAAATAATAAATTACGTTTTTACCTCTCACAGATTAGTTAATTTTTTATTTACTGAGAAACTGCCAATACCACATTCCCTTACTCGGTGAGGTAACTTATCAGTAATTATTCATATTTTTGAACTTGCAGGAGTGGTAGTTCGGATCTTTTTGAGTATGGTTAAGGACCACTTATCTGTCTTGAACTGAAGAGAGCACTACTTTATTATGTCTAAGCCTAGGAGTCACGTCAGATTTGTTCTACCTGCAGAGCCAAACGTTTGAGGGTACAAAAATATTACAGATCAATCATTGCGCGAATTACAAGGTGGAATAAGTCGTCTGTCCAATTGAAGAGACGGAACATGATGAGCAGAGCTTTAGAACATAAACACGTATCACCTCAACTGGCGTTTACTTGTTCTCGCCAAATTTAGAGTCCCGAGAAGCGAACGTTCGCTGAGAAAATTTTAACACTCTCATCAATGAATCACTCCCATCATCCAGGAGGGTCCTTCCCCTGCCAAGACTAGACTTGGAGTCAACACGACCCCTCTCCGCCTCTCTCTCATACTCACTCTCCACCAATTCTGTCTGTTGGCCGCTTCTTCATTGGCCGATCGCCTTTCCCCCTAAAATAGTAAACATGTTTAGATATTTATTTAAGTAAAAACTGATCATCTGAAACCTCTTCCTTCCTAATATAACGTCATTTAAATACAAACAAGGACTGTGAGTACATAGCCTTCCTGTTGAAATAATTGATAATACTCTTCTCGGAATTCCTGCCGGATAAATAGGTACTCTATACACAATATTTCGGCAGTCCATCTGGTCGCCATCCTCAGGTAACAGCGTTGGTACGCCGACTGGCCGAAACTGAGTACAAGCCGTGAGCGGAGGCCCCTATATAGCCGCGGAAGGCCGAAAGCGCGTGCGCAAGAATGGACAGTTCTGCCCTCTACGTATCAGCGCCGCCAGTGGTAGAAGCCGGCGTAAACGATAGATCGCTATTCAGCAGGTCAAAAGAGAGACCGTTATTTTTTTATGTCAAACAATACAGGCTTCCATATTTTACTCAAGGGAGAACCCTTGCCTCTGTTTATAATATTGTCAGAAAGACGAATTTCGATCGATTCTTTTAAAATGGAGTCCCAATAGTGAGACGCATAGGTAACCATTTGTGTCTCGTCATACTTCATTTTAAGTCCCTCAGTCAGACAGTGCTCAGATACAGCAGATTTCTCTGGCTGAAGCAACAACGGAGCTATGCCGCCAAGTGCTGTCGTCATCGTACTTTTTATTTAACGACCAATATTTTGAACAATCTGACGGAGTGGCCATGCGGAGCCCACTTTCCCCCATAGAAGAATTTTGAAAAGACATGACATCCAATGTGTTTTTCGTCCATTTGTCACGGTAAGAGCGCTCCTGGGCTCAGTAAAAGACGATTTAGGATTGATTAAACCCAGTGTATACAAAATTCCTTGTCGCTGTGGGAAAGTTTACATCCGTCAGACAATCCGAACAATTCAAGATCGATGTACTGAACACCATCACACACAAGATTGCTTCAGCCAGAGAAATCTGCGGTAGCTGAGTACTGTCTGAGGGACATAAAATAAAGTATAATGAGACACAAAAGGTTGCGTCTCCATATTGGGACTGCATTTTAAAAGAATTCGTCTCTCTGACAGTATTATAAACAGAGACAAGGGTTTCCCCTTTAGTAAAATACGGAACCCCGTATTGTTTGACATCAAAAACAAAGGTCTCTGCTGAATAGCGATCTATCGTTTACGCCGGCTTCTACCACTGGCGGCGCTGAAACGTACAGGGCGGAACTGTTCATTCTTGCGCACGCGATTTCGGCCTTTCGCGGCGTATATAGGGGCTTGTACTCTGTCTCGGCGAGTCGGTGTACCAGCACTGTCACCTGAGGATGTTGGCCAAGTGGAGCACTGAAATATTGTATCCAGATGACGTTTTGATCCGGCAGGAAACCCGAGAAGAATATAAAAAAGGACTGTCAATTATTATTACAAAAAGTCTGAAATAAATAAATAGACAAACCGACTTTCATGAGCTTGACTGTTCATGCGACACAATATTTACCTAAGTTACTTGAAAATTATAGAATAAATGAACAAACTAAAATTCACGAGAGGTAAGTTATGCTGCATTTTCAGTGTTACTGTGGAGAACATGATTTGTTTACATTTTCACTATTGATTTTTATCAGTTGAAATCACTCATTAAACAAATGTTCAAATGGTTGTACAACTTATGGGACTTAACTACGGGGTCATCAGTCCCTAAGCTTACAAACTACTTATGAACTAGCTAAGACTAAAGACGGCACAAATATCCATGCCCGAGGGGGGATTCGAACCCCCGACCGTAGTGGCCGTGCTGACCGGGACTGGAGCGCCTCAGTCACCTCGGCCACCGCGTTATATATATATATATATATATATATATATATATATATATATATATATATATATATATATATATGCAGTGTGATGCTTTCAAGGTGATACCTAGAAACTACTTCGTTAAGGTGCATGACGAATTATAAACTTGGTTATTTTGAGCTTGATTTTTCTATATTTTGATATAGAGACATTAAAATTACCTTTAGAATCATTAGATGTGCATAACCACTCCGAAATAGCAGATATCTTAAATGTTGATAGTTCATCATTTTATAGATTATTTTACTTTACTCTGAATTACTTGAGTGTGAAACTAACATATCCTGCAGACTCCCCCTTTCGAAATGCTCGGCTAACAGCTCTAATTAGTTTTGTTCAGATGTTCATATGTGTGTGAGGTCTCATGTGACTAAACTTCGTGGACATCAGTCGTTAGATTTGCACACTAACTACTTAACTAATTTTAACTTAAGCTACGGACAACACAAACACACCTACCTAACAGATACTTTACCGAGGGAGTTACTGCTCTCTGGTAACAAGCAACCTGTCTTCTGGTATCTTCTCCTAAACCCTGTAAGACCGAAACTTTCTACTCGAGAAGCTAGACACAGAATACAAATCGTCCTTTATTATTCTTGTTACGTGGATCTTCATTTTTCTCCGCTGTAACTCGAAGTTCGAAAGTTAGAGGGAAGGTATGTTCGAACTCCATTACGTATCTTCGTTTCCTCCTGCATTCCAACTCCTTTATAGCTATGCACCTTCGGGCAATGCTTCTAGACGAGAAGAGTGGGGTATTTTAAGTTTTTCCATTTTTTCCTGTATAGCACTGTGCGTCCCTATGTCTGTCGTTACCAACTCCTGTGGTAATTTCTGTATGGAGCACTAGGTTTACGACTATTGCAAACAATTGCTTGTTATTCCATTCGTTTTTTACTCTGCAAATGACTGTCCCCAGCTCTCCACATTTGGATGCAATGTAGTCCCTTCTCCAAACGAAAATGCAATATGTTTTTCGTGTGTTCCGCTATTTTCGCTCAGTACACCGACGCGTGACCAATCTCCCTGAATGTTTACTGTACCTCTAAGCATTCGTATTCTATTAACACCGATACAAATATTACGTTGTACTTATAGAGTATCGCTACCTTTCTGATACCATTCCGCTACCTTTCCGCTACCCTTCCCACTACCCATTACCTTTCCGATACCTTTCCGCTACCATTCCTTTACTTTTCTGCTACCTTTCCGCTACCTTCCCGCTATCTTCCCGCTACCTTTCTGCTACCATTCCTTTACCTTTCCACTACCCTCTCCACTACCCATTACCTTTCCGCTACCATTCCTTTACCTTTCCGCTACCATTTCATTACCTTTCCGCTACCTTTCCGCTACCATTCATTTACCTTTCCACTACATTTAGCGTATCAGAGAGTATTTTAGCTACACAGGAGCATGCTTTGCGAATGCATGCTAGCTTGCGCGAAGTACCTATTTCGAACTGTTTAGGCGTGCGGTACGATGCAACGCAGATGTGATCCACAATCGTGGAAATACATATAGATACTTAGTAGCATGTATGTGGGGCATTTATATCATCTTTTAGGTGTGTTTACGAATGGACGTCTCTCGGTAGCGTATCGGAGATGATTGCAGTGGTAAATAAATGTTCTTTGGTCGATAAGCATCGAGTTAGAGGATTAGTTACTTACTTTGGGAGGTGCATTTAATCGTATGTTTAGTCTCTAAAGGATTGCTCTTGGAGATAGTTAAAAAGATCTGGTGTTGCATTAGTTCGAAATGGTATAGACTATTTTGCGTTGTTGCTTGTAAGGATAATAAGAACTTGGCTTTGATCTAGATCTTTTCTTGTTAGCTGTTCTGTGCGTGTACTTCGATCATTTTTTACACTGTGTTACAGATGTTTATCGAGAGTAATAATTTGTTAGAAGGAGTGGAATACGATGGTGGTTTTTGCGCGAATGATCGAGGTATATAGTCTAATGGCTGATAGAAAGCGTACCAGAAATATTGTCTGCCGGGCTATGCATTGGAAACAAAGTTGTGGTTGAATGTTAGGGACGGGTCAGGCAACCAACGTAGTTATTGGGTGGAGAGAGAGAGATCGAAACATTATTAAAACGCTCTGTGTCTGAGGGATCTTGTCTGTTACTGATCGCGGTTATAACACCATCTGTGGTAACGTGTTTAGAGTTGGTGCTGGGCTAGTGACGGATGTAAGGATAGCTCTGTCTGGGTTGTTACGAACGTATACATAGCTTGCAGAATGCTAGTTGGGACAAAAAACGAGTTGTAATGGCTAGATTCGTTTTTTGTTGTCGTTTAGTGTCGACTGCAGGTGTACTTCTATTACTAGGTTATAAATGTTTGGCGCTTACAGAGAGTGTTGTAGGCTAGATGGGACGGAATTTAAGTAAAAAGTGCTGATATGCCCTAAATATACGTCACGGTAAAGCTCTAAAGAAAATTGACTTTGCTGGTGCAGTGATGTTTCGTCTAAGCATCGCATGTTTAATCGTATGCTAGTGTTGTCTACTTTACGGCTAGTGTGCATTACGTTACGTAGCGGATGTGCCTGCTGCGGTAAATCATAATTCTTTCGTCGAAAATCAACGTGTTTTATGAAACTCCTACAGTTTGGTAACTTAAAGTGCGCTAGTTGTAGGCAATGGAGTGTGTGTGTGTGTGTGTGTAGTAGTAGTAGTAGTAGTAGTAAATACAGCAAGTTCGATACTGCATACGCTGGAGATAAGACGAAGTTACTATTTCTTGAATACGTTGAGGAAATATGTAAGTCCTGTGGGTATATATCTTATAAACTGCAACTAATCGATGTTTTTGTAATGGAGGCGCTCCCATCTATACCACAACAGTATCTTCGTGTAGATGGCTTCTATCTTCTGGAGTTTTGGACGACACACAAGATTTCGAAGGGTCTTTTTTTCTTTCACCAAGCACGACTTTCGGATGGAAGGAGCATCATCAATGTGGTTGCGAGCGAGGATAATATCAGTGCGCTGTTGTACTGTGCGTTGCTCCAGGTTAATATAAGCTTCTATATTTGATTACTCGGGTATTAAGAGTACCCGAAAATTGACCGATCCCTCGGACATTATGTTTTTTAGTTTCAACTGTAAATTACTTGTAGAGTTGAGCAAGGAGCTATATATTTTTTTAGCATTACAGGACTTTATTATCCACAGACGTAGATATTGTCTACATTATTCCACAAGTCCTAAGAAGAAGGGTAAACGAAAACTGGGTTATATGGCTAAGACACAGGCTTTTAAAAGGAGGCTATTGCATATTTGCAAGCCCGGTTTAAACCGATAGTGTGGGGAAAAATATTTGCTTTTACAGAAAACAGGCGGGGGGATTGGTCTCGCATCGTTGTATTGACTGACATTAGTGTAACACATGACAAACATGTTTGTGCTGTGTGAGACTCCCGTCCATTCCTTAGAGAGCAGGTTATGATTGATGTCTGTTGCGATATGTGTTTGCGAAGATTACGTTGCATGTATACTCAGTTGTACTGTAATAAAAAAAATGTAAACACTCCATGTCCTATATAGAATCATCTGTTGCGGTGTGTAGGTTAGCGTCTTTGTTTGCGGTAGACATCTACTTGTAATTAAAATAATAAATCTTAGTTCGGATTAGTGGAATGCATAAGAAAGGAACTTGTAGTAGGAATTTTGTGGGTAAACCATGGGTCGAGCTGAAAATCGGTGTTGCATTGGGCAGGTAACTTCGGTTCTGTGGTTGCTGTATTGTCGAATAAGTGTGTTGTTAGGCCAATACTTTCGAGATGAATTTCACTACAAAGTGTTAACAGCCAACATAAGTTACATTAAAAACATATTTCTCGCATTCTCTGCTAGATTGTTTTACTTGAGGGGAATAGGAAAGAGAGAGAGAGAGAGAGAGGTTCGTGAAAAGAAACATGATTCGGTCATTGCTGTCCCGGTTTTTTTTTTTTTTTTTTTTTTTTTTTTTTTTTTTTTTTTTTTTTTTTTTTCAGAAGTGATATACGTTTGATAATTTTTAAGGTTTGTCCGCAGAGTGCAGTGACGAGCGCTTCTTCTTCGCGCGTGTGGAGTGTAACTATTTGCTTAGCCTTTACAGGTAACGCTCGGCTAGAGCACGTGTGTGATTCACCACCGCCTGTCGGCTAGCGATGTGGCCGCGCGTGTTGTATTGAAAGGCTGAGGGGGAGCAGGTATCAGCAGCAAGTTGTTGAATGGAGAGGACGGCCGCTATTAGCCGTCTGAGTTCTCCATTTCTCACCAGGAGAGACACAGCAAATTGTTTTGCTGCGGGCGGACTGTTCCACTGCAAATTAGAACTTCGCGGACGTTTTTGTAGAGGCAGAGGAGCTATAAAGTTCGTAGGAAAATAAAATAATAATCGGGGCTGTGGGATCACTGTGTCCGCGTCGCGGAGGACGGGCGCGGTTAAATAATAATAATTTTTTCGGTGCAGACTTCACATGCAGGTTGCAGCAGCTTGCTCTTCCGCGTTCTACGGCTGACGGCCGGGGGACCGGCGGTGGCGCTGTTAAATAATAATAATTTTCGCTGGGGGCTCCTCTCCGTCAATCCCGACAAATCCCAGGTAATACTCATAGGTCGTACTACCCGCACCTTCCGCATCCACGATTTCTATCTTACCTTTCACAACCGACCCATCCGTCACACCCCCACCCTCAAGTACCTTGGCCTTACCCTTGACCGCCAACTGTCCTGGACTCCATACCTCAAATCCCTCCGTGAGAAAGCTCTGTCCCGCCTAAACCTCCTAAAACTCCTTAATGGCCGGACGTGGGGCCTCCACCCTTCCACTGTCCTTCACACCTACAAATCAATCATGCGCCCCGTCCTTTGTTCCTTCCACCCCGCCTGGATATCAGCCCCTCCTACTTTCTATAAGTCCCTCCAGATTCTAGAACGCCACGCCCTCCGCCTCGCATACCGTATCAGACTCCCTTCCCCCACGCGGATCCTCTATGACCTCATCCCCTTCCCTCCTCTCCTACAACACCTTGAACATCTCCGGCTCCTTTACACATCCCGCAAAATAGAGTCCCAAAACCCTCTGGTCTACCCTATTCTTACAAATCCCGGGCCTCTGCCACGCCTCCGCCAAACCGTTCCTCCCGGCCTTCACCTCCATACGCTCCGTATCCTCTCCCAGGGCAATTTCCGCACCCTTCCTCTACCGGATACCGAACTTCGCCCCGATATCTACCCCTCCTACCAACTCTGATCCCTTCCCCGTAGCATCAGCGCCCCTCCCCTCTCTCCCGTCCCTTTCCCTTCCCGCCCGCTTGGCTACCCCTCTCCCATGCCCAGAGTCTCGTCACTCCTTCCCTCCTTACGCTCTCTTCCCTCCCCTTCTCCCCCTCCCCCGCACTTCCCCCGTCCCTGCCCCCCTCCCCTCCTCCATCCCCCTCCCCACCCCCCGCGGGGGCGTCTAGACTTTTTATCTACGTGTTCAGTGCAAGTGCCTCCAGTGTCGTGTGTTTTACTCAGTGCCTCCATAATCGCCGTCCCCATGTTTTATTTTGTACGCCGTCCGCTGTCTTCATGTGTGAACTTCGTGTCTCTGCAATGTACTTTTAAACTTGTCACCGTGGCCGATCGTTTTTACTGACTGTGTGTGCGTCTTATCACTACCCGTCTGTTTTTTTGTTCTCTGCCGTATGTTTTGTCCTGTGTGTACATGTCCGTTTTAGTCTGTCGAAAACTCTGTATGTCAATTTTTTTAATTTCTGCAATTTTTGTTCTTCTTTTTATATTTTATCTCCTCTTTGTCAACATTTTTGTATGTCACATGGCTGAAGAGCAGCCACCGCAGCTGCTGCCAGCCTGCCAGCTGTTTCTACAGCTGGCTTTAAAACAACAATAAAGGAAAAAAAAAGGTCTGAGGGTGCTCCACCGAATTGGAGGGGTGATGCCTTCTAGGGCAACCAGAATTAGGCTTTCTCAACGATTTGTGGTTGTACCAGGAACCTCTCAAGTACGGGAGTCAAATGTAATTACCTTAACTGCATCCTTCCTATGCTGCTGATGTCCCTCCGACACTCTGCGTCTGAATGACTGCTGAATATCGGTTGGGGATGGTCACTGATGCCTTAGGGTGAGCTCAGTTCCACACCAGATGTGGAGCAGTGAACACATGCAATTAAAATAACAATAAATAAATAAATAAACAATTACCCTAACTACACGTAATTGCAAGTACTCTCGGTACATGTAATTACTCTAAGTACACGCAATAGCTATTATGCAATTACTCTAAGTACACGTAATTGCAATTACTCTAATTATGGAATTACTTAATTAAAAAGGTGTGTCGTCGAGGGTGTGAGTACAGACATGTCGAGGGGTAGACAGGTCTGGACCTGTCACAGGTGCTGCCTGTCTGGCGGCGGCGCCGAGGGGAGGAGGCGGGCGTCTTGTGTGCCCGAAATAGGTGTTGCAACCTGTCAATCATCCTATGGCGGTGTCCTTTGATTAGCGGTCGGACAAGTAGCGGATCAAAAGGACCTAAATGTAATCATCCTGTCGTTCCAGGAAGACCTATCAGTCATCGTGTGGCGGCATCCTCTGATCTGCAGTCCGGCAATTGGCCGAGTGTCTGGCGTCGATGACACTATCATCGATGGGCGAATCTCAGTGGGGAGAAACCGGTGTCATCCCACTACTGATCAAATGATCAATTAAATTTTTTTAAGCTTGGGTAGCTTGCGGATGAAGCACTGTCCAGGTTCTGTGTGTACAAGTGGTTCGTCGGATTTAGATGTGACTAAGAAAGTGTTTCTACAAATATCGGACGACCGGAGACCGCCCTCAATGACAAAATCATTGAAAAAGTGAAGACCTTCATCACATACAATGGTCAACTAACTGTGCTCATGATAGCAGATGAATTGTAGATCAACTGAGAATCCTAGCGACTGAAGGAACTTGTTCTTTTCTCGTGCTACATCACTGATTGACGATCAGAAGCCGGCACGTTTAGAAGCTTCACAGGATTTTGTTGTAATGGCAGATGCGAAACCCGATTTCATGAACCACATTGACACTAAGAGTGAAAACTGATGTCTCCGGTACGACCCTGACACGAAAACGCAAAGAATGGAATGGCATTCTCCGACATCACATTGTCGGAAAGAAATCACAGCAGGAAAATCACCCATCAAAACTGTGCTCATCACCTTCTTCGATTGTCATGCCGTTACCCACAAGGAATTTCTAAATGAAGGAACGCTGCAAGGTACGTTAAAATTTTGTCTCGTTTCATGCAACGTTTATACACGGTACGAGCACAGTACGCTCAACAAGGTTTCTGGTTATTTGTTCATGCATCCCAGTTACTAACAAAAAATAAAATAAAAAGGAGTGGTGCAACCGTACTCGTCGGATCTGAATCCCCCAGCTTCCTGTTCCCTCGACTCAAAATCGTTTTGAAAGAAAAGATATTTCACGATATTCCTGACATCCAACGAAACAGGACTCACCCGATTTATATCCCCTCAGATTGCTTCCTATTCCCTCAACTCAGACTCGTTTTGAACGGTAAGAGGACCAAAGCGTGCCTGGCTTTTGAACACCATTGCAAAGGAAGATTCTACATCTACATAGATACTCCGCAAATCACATTTAAGTGACTGGCAGAGGGTACATTAACCACTTTCATAAATTTTCTCTACCGTTCCATTCTCTAATAGCGCGCGGGAAGAAATCACACCTAAATCGTTCCATTTTCGATCTGATTTATCTTATTTTATTGGGATAGTCATGTCTCCCTAAGTAGGCTGGTGCTAGAAAAATATTTTCACATCCAGAAGTAAAAGTCGGTGATTGAAACTTCGCAAACAGATAACACCGCAATGAATAACGTCTTTCTTTTAATGATTTCCACCCCAATTCGTGCAACATTTCCGTGACGCTCCCACCCCCCTCCTCGTAACGTGATAAAACAAAACGAGCTGCCCTTCTCTGAACCTTCTCAATATCTTCCGTCGGCCCCACCTGGTGCGGGTCCCACAAGGGTCAACAGTACTCCAGGAGAGGACGCACAAGTGTGATGTAGGCACTCTCTTTGGTGGAGCTGGTGCATCTTCGAAGCGTTCTGCCAATGAAACGTAACCTTTGTTTCGCCTTCCCCACAATATTTTCTACGTGTTCTCTCCAGTCAAAGTTGTTCGTGATTGTAACTCCTAGGAACTTGGTAGAATTTACGACCTTAAGGTTTGACTGATTTATCGCGTAATTAAAGTTCAGCGGATTTCTTTTAGTGGTCATGTGTATTACTTCACACTTTTCTTTATTTAGTGTCAATTGCCAATTTTCGAACCAAGTAGAAATTTTGTCTAAATCACTTTGCAGTTGCGTTTGATCCTCTGTTGACTTCACTCGCCGATAAACGACAGCATCATCCGCGAACAGTCTAAGGGAGCTATTCAGATTGTCTCCTAAATCGTTTATAAACACGAGGAAGGGTAGGGGACCTGTAACGCTTCCCTGTGGAGCGCCAGATATCACTTCTGTTTTACTCGATGACTTACCGTCAATTACAACGAACTGTGTCCTTTCTGATAGGAAATCGTGAACCCAATCGCACAATTGGGAAGATATTCCATAAGCACGCAATTTCATTAGAAGCCGCTTGTGGGGTACAGTGTCAAAAGCCTTCCGGAAATCCAGAAATATGGAATCGATTTGAGATCCCTTATCGATGGCACTTAACACTTCATGTGAATAAAGGGCAAGCTGTGTTTCGCAAGAGCGATACTTTATGAATCCGTGTTGACTACTGGTTAATAGGTCGTTCTCTCCGAGGTAGTTCATAATATTCGAACAAAGTATATGTTCCAAAATCCTGCTGCAAATCGCCGTCAATGAGATTGGCCTGTAAGTTTGGGGATCACTCCTATTGCCTTTCTTGAATATTGGAGTAACTTGGGCGACTTTCCATTCTTTGGGTACGGCTCTTTCGCTGAGTGATCGGTTGTAAATTATAGCTAAGTATGGAGCTATTGCATCAGCATACTCTGAAAGGAATCTAGTTGATCTACAATCTGGCCCGGAAGATTTGTTTTTGTTTAGTGCCTTAAGTTTTTTTACTACTCCAGGAACTTCTACTTCTAAGTTTCGCATGCTGGCAGCTGTTCTTAGATTGAAAGGTTCCAGGAGTTCAGCAGTGCATATTTATGAGAGGGGATTATTTCCAACGACTCTAACGCAGTTCTGGTTCATTCTAAGTTAATGTTACGCGACTATTCAACCAACTTTATTGTCAGAGGTTGTAAATAAGCCAATATGTTTCCTACGTAGCACTTACATGAAAACAACATATCGTTTTCATCTCCGAAGTGTAAGACATATATCGCCTTTGCTAATCATGCCATATTGATCAGTCCGTCAAATTTATAAACTTCTTATGATGCATATTTTATTATTATTTCTTTGGCAAAATAGCGACATTTAATGTAATTAGCAAGTTGTAAAACATAACCGTAAGATTTAACAATCGACCTGTTTAACTTCGGTAAAACAAGGTGTAACTTAAAAAAAGACGTAAGCGAACACTAAACAAACAAATGAACGGGGCCGCCGGCTCCGTGCGTACTTCGGTGTTCGTGCACACTCCCTCTCCCCAACAAATTTTTCAGGGTGCGCAGCATCCACACAAAATGAGTAAAATAAAATTAAAAACAAGAAACATAAAAAACGGGAAAAGTTATAAGCAGTAGGTTATACATTTTTTTAACATCGCGGTCTTGCAAGCACGACCTAGCCGGCTACCTGTTCCAACAGTGATCTATGAAGCAATCATTGCAGCAGATTTGAACCGGTTTACCGAGGGTGTGGTGGGAGAGGTTCGAACGTCTTGTCTTCTGGCCTCATTAGTCATGACTAATGCTACCATCCGAGACCACTAGCAGCCATGGTTAACTGTGGAAGTTCCATCAGTTCTGTTCGTCTGGATGTATCAACATTCGCAGTTTCTTGTATGTTACAATATTCTGCTAGAAAGTACAACATACGGCACCATACACACTTCTTCTCGCAAAATATCACGAGCACAGAGGGGGAAGCAGGCAGAGGCCAAGTATCAGCCCTTAATGATGATATGGACACAAAAATAATCTGAAAAGTGAATTCTGGAATGACCTTTATTAATTTCTGCATTCACGAAGTGCCATTGTTTGCTGAAAGAGTGCAACCAGCTGTTGGTATTAAAGACCTACTCAAGCTTGTGAGTTTTGCCCTTCGTCACTGTGTAAATAACCACCACTTCAAAGGGTTCATGAAAGGTATGCAAACGGAGCCATTTCGTTCACTTAGTCGTAAAAACTTTTTTTTTTCCCCTATTCGTCAGGAAATATCTTTCTCGAAATAAGAGGTATGAGTGCATTCTCGAAGCGATGAAAAGTGGATGTGAATCAGAGCGTTCCTAATTGATATAACTATGCACTCTAGCAACTTTCAGAGCAAAGAACATCATAGGAGATATGTACGACCAAATGAGTACGTTCATGGAAGGGATTTTTTTCTCAGAGAGAAAATATTTCCTGAACGAACCAGTGGAGATAATTTTCAAATTAATGGATTATTGTTTCGGATTCTACAATATTAAATAATACTATATCAAGTCATGCGAAGTTATTACTACCGACAGAGCTACAAATATAACTGGTCCCCAGAGAAATTGCGCAATTTCTGTACCATGATTGCCTGGCCCATTCTTTGAACCTGTGCAACATTGAGCACCCACACTCATTTTCAAAAATCTGCGCCACTGCAAGTGAATATTGTTGTAGACGACGTATATTCGCTCATTCTCATTGTCCGTAAAAGAAATACTCAAAAACTCTGGTAGCAGTAAACCACAATTCATTATTGGATCCCGTAGGTTGATTCCAACAATGACAGCTTCCGATTTCTACTCGCAGCATTCTCTTTAAGAGGGGTCCAAATTGTTGGGCCTGAACTGCGTTTCACGACTCTTCCACTCCTTAGCCGGCACTTACCCCGTCCTGCGTGGTCCAACATTCCAACAAACTCTACCTATTACGTCGAACAGGCGGCATTTAAACGCACTGATACGCCATTGACGATGAACTTTGGCATTACGTCTTCAAACGTAGACAATAAACTCATCATTTTAGTTAGGCAGGTGAATTCTTAAAATTTATGACGTGCCCAAAGTATTTGGTCAGTGGTTCGCTATCGAAGCCCTATGGCATACGGGTGTATTAACAAACGTGTTAATATGCAACACTGTGATGACAGTTTTCAGAGACCACAAAGACGAAACGACCAGGCATTTTGTCGAACGAAATTATTCTACTAAAACGTAATGTTCACGTCTACTGTATCAATCGTAAGAGAGCTACGTTTCAGAGATTTGGTTAGGAAATACTATATAATCCTTCGTAATGGCCGCATCTGTTATCGTCTGATTTTCAGATCTTTGGTTGCCTAAAGAAGGACATTGATTACGAAGAATTTCAAGATTCCGCATTCTATGGAACGGTAATTGATCGTCTTCTTTCCCAGTGGTATTTCTGATCATCCCATGGTCCAGTCAATGCGTGCTTTTCGTTTTATTTAGACAACTCTTTCGATGATGTAAAGAATCAATCTAAAGTCGTGCTAAATGTGTAAATCGACAATAGGTAAAAAAAAATTAACAAAAAAATAAATATATCATACAGTGATGCCCTATAAACACATCAAATAACCCTCGATTTTAGTATTAATATAAGAATTGAATATATATATACCGAGATACTGTATCAGTATTCAAATACATAGTCTTCCATTACGTCATTTTGTTTCCCTTTCGTTACATTGTTGACTTTAAGTATTTCCATTGTGCAATTAGTTTCAAATTTACAAGCAGCTCCAGATTCACTATTGTGATTTAAAATAAGAATTAACAATATTCTGTTCATGTAAAAGTAAAGATCTTTTATTTTCTAAATGAAAATTCAATAGTTGTGTATGTTTCCTTTAGTATTATGTTCTTCTGTGGTGGCTTATATTTGGATTATAATTTTCTGAGGTTATGTTGGGAAATCATTTGTATAGGTAATATATCGACGTGTTGGATTGATAATTTTCCGAAATGCTACTTTATCTAATTTATTAATCAATAAATGTAAAAGTTCTCGTTTATCACTCCTGGGATAACAGTATTTGGCAGTTATGTCGTCGTCAGAAATAATACTCTTCTATTTCGTAATCAGTATTATTGTTCCCACTGTTCTTGTCATAGTCTTCAGTTCGGAGACTGGTTTGATGCAGCTCTCCACTCATCTCTATCCTGACCAAGCCTTTTCATCTCCTCATAAGAACGGCAACCCACATCCACTTGAATCTGCTTACTATACGCGTCTCTTGGTCTCCCTCTGCGATTTTTACCTCACACACTTCCCTCCAATGCTAAATTTACGATTCCTCGATGTCTAAGAATGTGTCCTACCAAGCGATCTCTTCTTTTGGTCAGGGTATGCCAAAAATTCCTTTTCTCACCAATTCTGTTCAGTACCTCTTCATTAATTATGCGATCTACCCACCTAATCTTCAGCATTCTTCTGTAGCACCACATTTCAAAAGCCTCTATTCTCTTCCTGTCCGCACTGCTTATCGTCCATGTTTCACTCCCGTACAAGGCAACACTCCACGCAAATGCCTTCAGAAAAGACTGCCTTACACTTAAATTAATATTCGATGTTACCAAGTTTCTCTTTTTCAAAAATGCTTTTCTTCCCATTGCCATTCTGCATTTTATATCCTCTGTACTGCGACCATGGCATGTTATTTTATTACCCAAGTAACAAAACTCATCTACCACCTTCATTGTTTCGTTACCTAATTCAGCATCGCCTGGTTTTCTAAGACCGCATTCCATTATTTTTGTTTTGCTCTTGTTAATGTTCATTTTATACGTTCTCTTCAACACACTGTCCATTCCATTGAACTGCTCTTCCAGGTCCTTTGCTGTCTCTGACAGAATTACAATGTTATCAGCAAAACGCAATGTTTATATTTCTTCCCCCTGAACTTTAATCCCTATTCCAAATTTTTCCTTGCTTTCCTTCACCGCCTGCTCGATGTACAAATTTAATAACATCGGAGAAATGCTACAACCCTGTCTTACTCCCTTCCCAACTAATGCTTCCCTTTCATGTCCTTCGAGTCTAATAACTGCGGTCTGGCTTTTGTACAAGTTGTAAATAACTCTCCTTTCCCTGTATTTTACTCCTGCTGACTTCAGAATTTGAAAGAATGTATTCCAGTCAACATTGTCAAATGCTTTCTCCAAATCTACAAAAGCTAAAAATGTAGGTTTTCCTTTCCTTAATCTATCTTCTAAGACGTAAAGTGAGTATTGCCTCCCGGGGTCCTACGTTCCTCCTGAACCCAAACTGATCTTCCCCGAGGACAGCTTCTACCAGCTTTTTCATTCTCCTGTAGATAATTCGTGTTAAAATTTTGCAACCATGACTTATCAAACTGATGGTTCTGTAATTTTCACACCTGTCTGCGCCTGATTTCTTTGGAATGAGGATTATTACATTTTTCTTAAAGTCTGAGGGTATTTCGCCTGTCTCATACATCCTACACGCCAGTTCAAATAGTTTTGTCATGGCTGGCTCTCCCACAGACTTTAGTAGCTCTGAGGGTATGTCATCTACTCCTGGGGCCTTGTTCCGACCTATGTCTTTCAAGGCTCTGTCAAATTCATCTCTCAGTATAGTATCTCCTATTTCATCTTATCTACTTCCTCTTCCCTTCCTACAACATCGTCTCTAAGTTCGTTTCCTTTGTAGAGCTGCTCTATGTACTATTTCCACTTTTCAGCTTTCCCTTCTTTGCTGAGAACTGGTTTTACATCAGTGTCCTTGATATTCATAGAGCTGTTTTTCTTGTCCCCAAATGTCTCTTTTATTTTACTGTAGGCTGTATCTATTTTTCCCCTTCTTATACATTCTTCTACAGATTTACATTTGGCGTCTAGCCACTCCTGCTTAGCCATTTTCCACTTCCTGTCAATCTCATTTTTTAGTCGTCTGTACTCAATTTTGCCTGTTTAATTTACTGCACTTTTATATTTTCTCCTCTCATCAATTAAATTTAGTATTTCCTGTGATATCCAAGGATTTTTTGTAGGTCTTTCGTTTCTACCTATTTTGTCCTCTGCTGCCTTCAATATTTCGTCTCTCAATGCTACCCATTCCACTTCTACTGTTTTATTTCCCCCTGTTTCTGTCAGTTCTTGCCTAAATCTCCCTCTGAAATTCTCCAGAACTTCACGTTCCTTCAATTTATCTAGGTCCCATCTCCTTATTTTCCTACCTTTCTGCAGTTTTTCAGTTTCAGCCTACAGTTCATGACTAACAAGTTATGGTCAGAGTCTATATCTGCCCCTGGGTATGTCTTGCAGTTTATAACTTGGTTCCGGAATCTATGTTTTACCATTATAAAATCTGTCTGATACCTTTCAGTGTCTCCTGGTCTCTTCCAAGTATACAACCTTCTTTTGTAATTCTTAAACCACGTGTTTGTTACGATTAAATCATGTTCCGTGCAAAATTCTCCCAGGCGGCTTCCTTTTTCATTCCTTTTGCCCAGTCCATATTCACCTACTATTTTTCCTGATCTTCCTTTTCCTAGTACGGAATTCCAGTCCCATCACAATTAAGTTTTCCTCTCCCTTAACTGTCTGAATAATTTCCTTTAGCTCCTCATATATTTCTTCTGTATCCTCATTATCGGCAGAGCTTGTTGGCATATAAACCTGTAGTACTGTTGTTGGTGTTGGTTTCGTATCTATCTTGACAATGATAATGCGATCCTACTTTCTTATTCATTATCAGTCCTACTCCTGTGATACCCCCAACTGATTTTGTACTTATAATCCTGTACTCACCTGACCAGAAATCCTGTTCATCCTGCCACCGAACTTCACTAGTCCCAACTATATCTAACTTCAACCTATCCATTTCCTTTTTTAAATTTTCTAATTTTCCTACCCGATTAAGGGATCTAACATTCCACGCTCCGATCCGTAGAATGCCAGTATTGTCTTTCCTGATGACAACATCCTCCTGAGCAGTCCCCGCCCGGAGATCCGAATGGGGGACTATTTTACCTGTGGAATATTTTACCCGAGAGGATGCCATCATCATATTTTCATACAGTAGAGCTGCATGCCCTCGGGAAAAGTAACGGCTGTAGTTTCCCCTTGCTTTCAGTCGTTCGCAGTAACTGTGTGGCAAAGCCACATTAGCTGATGTTACAAGGCCAACTAAGTCAATCATCCAGACTGTTGGCCCTGTAACTACTGAAAAGGTTGCTGCCCCTCTTCAGGAACCACACGTTTGTCTGGCCTCTCCACAGATACCCCTCCGCTGTGGTTTCACCTACGGTACGGCTATCTGCATCGTTGAGGCACGCAAGCCACCCCACCTCGGCAATGTCTGTGGTTCCTGGGGGTGGCTGTTCCCACTAAGTAAATGATTTCATTCTCCACTCTCACAGTGAAATTAATTTTTGTGTCTAAATGTTTGAGATTTTCTGGATATTTTAGACGTCTCCGTGGATTTAATCAATCAACAGAGTATGTCATTTACACATGTGAAGCAGTGACTACACAAATTTGAATTTAAGAATTTCTCTTCAAGTGAATTTATAAAATAACATCAGCAACTGCATCTACTGTGCTAATATCCACTGCAACTCCATCTGATTCGGAATAGATTTTGCTGTTATACTCAAGATAATATTGTGATAATCCTGTTTGCCGACATTTCATCAATTATATATTTCAATTGTATTTATTTTCCTATATTTTCCGAGGTTATGTTACGTAATTTTGAGTTTCATTAACTAAAGTAAATTTACATATTTTGGTAGACCAAGTGAGTTTTGATTGGGTACTTGGCACTCTTAACTTTACCGATGACTTGAGTTTTTCTTCTATTCAATATTTTGAACTATCGAAGTAATTAATAACAGATTGAACTAGAATCATTGCTTCACGTGTTCGTTGTTTGGCTGATGAATTTGAACAGCTTCATTTAGAGTATATAAGTTCTTTTTGTATATTGCGTGAGTATTACATCACAATAATTAATTCCCTTTGTTTAGCTGCAGATTTATTCCTAGGGTTGGAAGGCACAATGTGGTGTTATATGATTTGCAAACGAACGATGGCATTTATCGTCTTTTATAGGCATAGTTTAATTCGTTATTGAACCCTACAAATATTCAATATTGTAAAAACACAGCTTGACAGGTAGTTGTAAATCGAAAAAAAAAAATACAGTAAAATAACAGAAATCTTCTAACTAGACATTTATTTCAAGTGTTCCTGTGAGACGACAAAATGCATGTCGTATACCTCTGGCTAACGGCCTGGGGTCATTGTCGCTCGCAATTTTTGAAATATAGAGCATGAATGAAATTTTATTCTGGACACATATTTCGTCTGGTGGGCTGTTATTTATGTCGCAGGATAGCACGAAATAACTGGAGTCGCCTAAAGGTCTGTAAAGAACTAGAAAAGTACGTTTGGCCATCAACTTTGTAAGTTGAACACTTATTTTTCTTTTTAACATGTTTTTCAGGGAAATCGTAGTTACTTTATGCTACTGCACGAAGAACAATGCGTGCTGATAGAATCCCAGTTAAGTGGAAAACAAGACAGAGAACTATTTTGTCTACATACTGGTATGCAAGGTGCAAAGAAATTTATGATGTTAGCTGTCAGTCAGCATTGAATTAAATCAGTGTAGAAAGAAAACGTGTCCTAGCTGGTAACTGATACTGATGAGTGTACAGTATTTACGAATAATTTTCTAAATTTAGTTGGTGACTAAAACAGAACCTTAGATCCAACACGTAATCAAATAACTCTCTTATAAAATAGCATTCTTAGCCCGTTACATGAAATACTCCTCCATTATTCTGATAATTTGAAGATTGAGTGAATAATTAAATCACTAAAAACTAAAGATTGATATAGATATGAGAGGATCAGAATTCTTAATTATTGTTCTGCTTCTGTTAGTCAGTGAAGAACCATATTTGTAATTTTTCTTTCGAAAAGAAAACATTTTATAAAAAAAGGTGAAAGAGATAATGTAGGCTACCATTTTATTCCGTTATTATTTGTTACAGATATTGAAAAGTTTGTATAATTAACTGGAATTTCTAGTACCCTTAAAGATATTGAAACATTATGGAGTCAGATGAGTAGCTCAGAATTGGTTCACTTCTTACTTAAATGACAGCCAATATAAAGTAACATTCTGCAGTCTTGAAAATAGGAGAATAAACACTAACAGTTGGGCACAGTTGAGTGGGAGGTGCCCGTGGGGTGTGTTCTGTGACCACTGTTGTTTCTTATTTATATAAATGATATGCTTTCAAGTATAACTGGTAATTCTAAAGCATTCAGTTTGCTGGTAACCCAGCTTGGTAAAGGGTGTTGTTGGCAGAACAATTAAAGAAATAAGTTCCCGGAATGTTGAAATTAAATTGAAGCTAAATCACAAATCAACAAAAACTGACATTTTGATTACAGAAAATGTGCATACGATAAGTGAGACTGAACACTTGATTATATCTAGGCGTTCAGATAAATAGTAAGCTGTCGTGAGGACCGCATGTTAAATATCTTTTTCAGAAACTAAATGGTGCATTATGTACCATTGGAACAGTGTCTGGAGTAAATGATAATTCAACACGAAAAGTAGTCTTACTTACTTACTCGCTTATGACGTATGGTTACATTTCTCAGCGTAACACCACTGATTAGAATAAAGCGATGTGGCGCAGTGGTAACACACTGGATTCGCATCCGGCCATCCGGATTCAGCTTTTCCATGATTGTCCTGAATAAATGAAGGGATTGTTCCTTTCAAAGGGCACGGCTGATTTCCTTCCCCATCGCTATCCAAAAGTCCGAGCGTGAGCAGCAATGACCACGCAGTCGCCAAGACGTTAAAACCTAAGCTTCCTTCCTTGAAAGGAATGTATTGCACAGAAACGGGCTCATAAATATATTTTCTAAGGAAGCTAAACGCTTGTCTACTCTTGTTCAGTAGCCTTTACCTCTCAGAACGTATATTAATTAAAGTCGTTTGCTGTTAATAACACTATATATTCCAAGGAGTTTGCATCTGGACAAGACTTCGTTGACCGATGAGCAGAAAGATGAGTAATATTTTGCCGCTTTCATTTTAAGCAGCTGGCTCAAATATTGCAGAAGCTTAGTAGTAACCCACTTTCTTTCGAGTTTCCTCAAGTTTCCTCAAGGCTCATTGTTTCTGTTTTGGAGGAATTGCTCGAAAAGTGAAAAATATTCCAGAAGTTTCATTCTGGAAACATCCCTTAGGCTATGGCTAAGCCATATCTCCACCATGTCCTTTCTTCCAGGCGTGCTAGTCTTGCATGGTTCGCAGGAGAGCTTTTGGCGGAAGTAGAGTTGTGAGGCGGCATCATGAGTCGTGTCGGGGTAGCACAGTCGGTAGTGCGCTTGCCCGCGAAAGGCAAAGGTCCCTGGTTCGAGTCCCGGTTCCGGCAAACAATTTTAATCTGCCAGGAAGTTTCAGTGAAAAATATTAATCTAATTCTCATTGATGATAATTTTTAATTATGCTTAGGCCTGTTGTTTGAATAGGATTGCCATACATTTGACTGTACGGTATCTATTACTACCCTCCTTGTACAGTTTGATGTACCGGGTACTGGGTTCTTCTGCTCACTCATCAGTCGCATTGACCACTACGCTATTGTGGAGACAGCCGTTACCGCGGCCGTGGGGCTATTCATGTATGCCCCCAGTCAGTTGCGCACCTGCCCATTACCATTCATTCCTCGTAATATTTCACTGATTCCAGTAAATGTTGGGACCTACTGTGCATCTTCCCTGAAGGAAGGATCGGTGATGGTCGTCACCTTTATATCCACACCTACATTAAAGCGAACAAATTAATACAAAGAAAACAGTATGCAGATTAGTGAAGCTATTGTGAGATTTCGCGACACTAACGCACAGCAACTGAGCAAAAGTAGGGTAAAACGACATTGAGGAAAGATTTAAACAGCTCATTTTTGTGCTAGTTCAGTTTGGAAAACAAGTGCGATATGAAATATATTGCAGTATTCAACGAATGTAATAATTATTTAGTGTTGCTCTGTGGCATGATTCAAGTATTTGCATCATCATCATCCAACTGGGAAAAGGGACCTACAGTCGAAGGTGCGATCCGAAATACGACTCATTTCTACAAACTCTTAAAATTAATAGGATTTGAATGCTTGGTTACAACGAAAAGAAAGAAAACAAACGGTGTTCCCATCAAGTTTCGAACCCGTCACCTTCCTCTCTCCAACCGAGTACTTTGCCGCCAAGCCCAGACATCAGCTTGAATAACAAAGAGAATTAATATATACTTACTCATCCTAGATAAACATAATTAATAAAAATTATACTCAGGTTATTGCTAGAGATAAAACGTATCGTATGTTTTAATCTGCACCAAATCACACATAATGTGCAACATTTCAGTAGGGTCAGTTGAGTACTAGCAGATACAGGAGAGATGGATTGGTGGATAGACCTCTTGTCACGGATATTGCGCACATTCCCCGTCGGAGTTTCGAATCCTTCCTCCTGAATGGATACGTTTATTACCTTTAGCAAGTTAGTTCAAGTATTGTAATTTGTAAGTCTGAAGCCAGCGTCTCTTAGGATCGGGTGGGAATGACCGTGCTGTTCTCGACGTCATGCCAGTGATTGCAGGGACACTCCCACTGGAGGTTCGAGTCCTCCGGAGGTTATGGGTGTGTACTTAGGATGGTTTAAATTAGTTTAATTAGTTATTAAATCTAGGGACCGATCACGACAATAATTTGATCCCACAGACTGATGTACTATGAACATTGGCTTTTGATTATAAAAGTTTGTAAGTTTGAGATGGAGGAGGACCAGGCTGAGGCAGGTAGAGAACACGGAAGAGAAGATGAGGGTAGAGTACATGGACTAAATGAATAAAGGAATAAATAAATGTAATATCTGATATGTTGTCGGTAAGGAGTGCAATTGACAGATTATTTATGATACAGACATTTATGGTTTGTATTAATTTACAATTTACAACTAGTTTCGGCCAAACAATATCGGCATTCCCAAATACCTGTAACTCAACCAAAAAAAATTTATAACAAATCATTCATACTAAATTTATAAATTTCCATTACTTTAGAAACAGTAAAATTAAATAATGACTATGTTTTAAAAAAGGAATTACAAAACAATACATAATCCATGTGCTAAGCTTGTCTCACATTCTTCCTATACTGAGCCACTGTAATCATTGTACCAAGGTGTCAACTTTTGAACAATTTGTACACTTGTTTGTTCTCCAGAGTGGTCTGTCTTATTCCACCTTGTAACATGGTTTCTGCAATTCCGTGTTAATACCGAAAAATTTAGATTAAGTTTGTACAAGTTTCTCTGTTAAGGTTCATCAGAAACTTGTTCAAAATTTACATTTATTTGTTTTAACAAATACCCGAACAACAGTGGATTTTCAGGTTACTAATACAGTGAGTAGCCTAAGAGGACGAGGAAGGAAGAAACAGAGATGGGGGATGCGATGGACAGAGACGTTAAAGACAGCAAAGTAGGATGTGTATTGAATTCCCATGCGTATTTAGCAATTGCGAAGCACTGCCAGGTTTGCTAGTATGTATATAAATGGTGATGTTTTCCATCGCGTACAAGCTCTAGGGATTGATTGAGGAGATAATACGGCACTAAAGAGAACAAATGAACTGATGACTGGTTTGTTGGGTGATGGTTTGGGATAGGGGGATGCCTGCCGAAACTTGTATTTGTTGAAAATGCTTTTCACGTGCCTCACTACACGCGTATCATATTGCCTATGGCACACGAGCGCTAAATGCGCACTGTTGAAAACGTTGCATGTATAGGATGTTCCAGTGTCTACACATCTGGGATGGGCTCTAGACACACGGTACTTTTGAGAGGGCCCCATAACCAAAAATGACAGGGTTTCAGCCCCAGTGGAGGAGTAGGCCGTGTCAGTGGACCTCCTCATCAGATCCAATGGACACAGAATATGCTATGAAGATACCTCCGGATGTTAACAGTGAAGTGGTGCCGGAGCCCTAAACCCTTTGAATAATGAGACATCTTCTTTCAGCGAAGGAAAATTCAACCGTTAGTTTCAACCTATCGGGTGACACTGTAGAACGAGTGCTCCCAAAATATGGTCGCCAGTTATCCTGGCACACACAATTTGGATGCGCCGACACTGTCACTTACAGTAGGGATTTAACGAAAGTTGAGGATGGAAGCGACCCATCCGTGAACTGCGGTTGCCTTCTGGCCTGCTGAATAAACCAGTGACACAGTTACTCCCGGCGTGGAGTGTCTGTCTCTATTAAGCCCTGCTCACGTTGTGACATTGGTACTAACAATTGTCATAGAAATTGTTCCACACGATCGTCTGGCTTACCCTGTACTGCTGGGCTAGCTGCCTGGTGCTGACACGGCGGTCGCCTTCCACAGTCTTATTCATATTTTGTTGCAATTCTGGTCTGAAGATTTCAGGTACGTCGGCCATAAATTTCCATTCCATATACGATCCTTTTTCAGACAATGGCAAATATTGTATGATGGATTTGATGTCTTTCTGACCACCGCCCGTTTCCATTCTCCTTTTCAAAAATAAAATGTCATCAAGCGCTCGATTGGAAAACTGAAACTAGGTGTACAACGCCGTATCATATCCACTACATGGTGAAACCGCAGGAAACTGCTTACACTACGCTTGTCCGCCCTTTTACGGAGTATAGTTGGCCAGTGTGAGATCCTTATCAGGTGGATTTGAAAGAGGACATCGGAAGAGCCCAAAGAAGGGCAGATCGTTTCGTATTGTCACGATACAGGGGAGACAGCGTCACGATATCGTATGGTCATCATTAGAGCAACGGCTTTATCGCTGCGGCGTGGGCTACTTACGAAACTCCAATCACCAATATTCTGTTCGGAATGTGAAAAATATATTGTTGACTTCCCCTTTCATTGGTAGAAATGATCATCACAATAAAATACGATAAATCAGAGCTCGAACGGAGAGATTTATCTACATCTACATAGATTGCAAATTTCATTTAAGTGCCTGGTAGAACGTTCATTAACGAATTCATAAACTTTCTTTACAGATCCATTCTCTAATAGAGCGCGGGAAGAAAGAACGCCTAAATCGTTCCATTTTCGATTTGATTTTTCTTATTTTATTGGGATGATCATGTGTCTCTATGAAATTTCGTAAATAGATCTCGCCGTAACGAATAACGCGTTTCTTTTAATGATTTCCACCTCAAATCGTGCAACTTTCCGTAACACTTTCCCCCCTGTAACGTGATAAAACAGAACGAACTGCCATAATCTTAACCTTCTCAATGTCTTCCCGTTTGTCCCACCTGGTGAGGATTCCACACTGTGCAACAGTACTTTACGAAAGGACGCACAAGTGTGATGTAGGCACTCTCTTTGGTGGAGCTGTTGCATCTCCGAAGCGTTCTGCCAATGAAACGTAACCTTTGGTTCGCCTTCCCTAAAATAATTTCTGTGTCCAGTCTAAGTCGTTCGACCTTAAGGTTTGACTGATTTGCCTCGTAATTGAAATTCATTGGATTTCTTTTAGTGGTCAAGTGTATTACTTCACAGTTTGCATTGTTTAGTGTCAATTGCCTATTTTCGAGCAATTTGTCTAAATCACTTTGCAGTTGCTTTTGATCCTCTGTTCAAATGTTCAAATGTTTGTAGAGCTTATGGGACTTAACTACGGGATCATCAGTCCCTAAACTTACAAACTACTTAAGAACTAGCTAATCTTAAGGACGGCACAAATATCCATGCCCGAGGGGGATTCGAACGCCCGACCGTAGTGGCCGTGCAGACCGTGACTGAAGCGCCTCAGTCCCCTCGGCCACCGCGGCCGGCCATCCTCTGTTAACTTCTCTAACCGATAAATGAGAGCATCATCCGCAAACAGTCTAAGGGAGCTATTCTGATTGTCTCCTAAATTTTCTATAAACACAAGGAAGAATAGGAGACCTATAACGCTTCCGTGGGGAAGCCAGATATCACTTCTGTTTTCAGTTAGTATGAACTGTGTCCTTTCTGATAGGAAATCGTGAATCGAATCGCACAATTTGGCGATATTCCATAACCACACAATTCAGGTGTTCTTTCTCCCATGTGGTATCCCATAATGGATTGGGGTGGTTCGACGAAACCGCTGCCAGGCACTTAAAAGTGATTTGCAGAGTATCCCATGTACATGTAAACTGCGGGTCATCCGTCCCTGAACTTACAAAATACTTATAGTAAGGATAACACAAACATCCATGCCAGAGGTAGGATTCGATCCCCTGACGAGGATCGGCCTAGTGCTCGATTTCTGTACCGTAAAGGTTTTTCGATATGCATGAGGAACTTTATCATGTGTAGTGAAACTTTGCGGCATGATAAAGTGCGCATTGGACTGCACTCTCTTTAACAAACCATGATTGAATTAACCATGCATTTCTGGAGGTACGTTTATTAGACCTTTTCTTTTCCCTCTCATCTCCTCCTTGTAAATGTCAGCTGGACTACGGAAGGTGATCCCGCTGCCTCGGCCGGCAGCCAGTGTGGCGGGCTTCCCCTGGTTGGGGGTGTGGCCCGGCCGGGCAGACAGGTGTCCGTGGCGCATGCATAATGCACGCCACCGCGCCGTCCATCTGGCGCCGCCGCCGCCGCTGCAGAATGCATGCGTGCAGCGCTGCAGACGAGGGCAGCGGGCAGCGCGAGGGCCGGCTGCAGTCGAGGGGTGGCCTGTGTGCGACAGACGACGGCCGCTCTACCCTGTGTCGCCGCCCTCCATCATTCAGGGCCTCTCTGGCGCAAGTGGTGATCAAAGGCGCGGCGACAAAGTGCCGCAGCAGGACACTGGAGGAGAGACAGAGGAACGCACCTGTCAAATACGTGCACCGGCAATCTAGCCTTACGTACAGTACAGAAAGAAACACTGTAATGAACGCTTGATGAACAAAATAAGGCATTGCAGGAACTATAGCTGGCATCACTACACCCTGTTTAAATATGCACACACGAAAGTTAAAGTGCCGTGCGGGAATGGCCGCACGGTTTTAATGCCATGTCAGGTACTGCGCGGCTTCTACCGCCGGAGGTGCGAATTCACCCTCGACCATGGGTGTGCTTGTTTTTTGCGCGCGCTCGTGTGTGTGTGTGTTTTGCCCTTAGGTTTGTTTAAGTAATGTGCAAGTGTAGCGACTGACGACAACAGTAGTGTGGTCCCACAGGATTACAAATAAATGAACAGAACAAGGTGGACTCGCGTACTGGACGCCGGTGGTTCAAATCCACCTACGACCATCCAGATTCAGGTTTTCCGTGATTTTCCTAAATCACTCCAGGCAAATGCCGGGATGGATCCTTTCAAAGGGCACTGCTGATTTCCTTCTCCAACCATACGAACAGAACCCGAGTGTAAGCTCCGCCTCTAATCAAGCTATCTGTGTGGCGTTAAACACTTAAATTCCTTCCTGTGGTGTCGCACATGTATGAAGTGCGCGGCACGTACTTTCGCCGCGCGCCGCCATGCAACGCACGGCGCGGCGTCCTTCCGAAGTCAGCCACGAGCGCCCTCTGCTGCAACTCCGCTCGTGGCCACGACTGCTGCATCTGCACTTGGGAATCAGATAGGCACCAGTTAAGACTTGGCTATCGGATAGGCACTAGGAATCATCAGTAGGCAGGTCTCTGTCTAAACTATGTATCAACATTCTACTAGTCTGTTGCTCTCCAAGTTAAGTAATGTATTCTCTATGAAATATATCTCTTATACTAATCTAGCTTAGTGTTTCTAGTTTCTCCTGTCCCACTGGCTGGTCACCTCCGTACCTGTACACGCGTGCATCCTATTTTCCTGTGTAGGTCTCTCTCTACTCGGCCACCGACACCCAGGACAACCGGCGGAAACGAGACACAAAAGTGGCGAGGAGGATGGGACACAAAACTTCCTTTCCTTACAAATATTTCAACTTTTTAAACATTACTTAAGTTCAAGATCCGGTTTTTTAATTTTACGAGAAGGGCTTTACCGTACATGTGTACAAATCGAAATTCATGTATGTAGTTCAAGAGAATACATTTTTCGATTTGTAGCGGGGATATTAACAGATGATACGCTGGCACAGATACAAGATCTGACGCTAGACCTATCTAGCGGTAAAACAGGTGAAACGGTGAAGTCGGCATATTGTCAGCGATGGAAATTAAAATATCCCGATAACGAAATAACAGTTGTAAGTTGACTACCTAATGTAATTGTGCCAGACCACCCAGTAAAAGAACTTCCCACTTGGTGGTCTGGTATGAAATTAATTAAAATTTTACATATTGCTTTCGTTTCCATGATGGAACATCAGTAATGATGTAATGTCAAGATTCTTGAGGGAGATATTAAAAACAACATAAAAATATACACGCCAAGAATGTTACAATGGTATAACGAAGTTACACTCCAGATTGCAAGTCATGATGACTCGTGTATTCCGCATAAAAATAGTCAATCCATCAAATAACTCAGAAGGTCTTACAGTACATATTATTAATATAAAATCGAGTGGCCGCTTACATTTAACTTAATGTTGTTGTTGTAGTCTTCAGTCCGCAGACTGGTCTGATGCAGTTCTCCACGCTACCCTGTCCTGTGCAAGTCTCTTCCTCTGAGAATACGTACGGCAACCTACATCCTTTTGAATCTGCTTACTATATTCGTCCCTTGGTCTCCCTCTACGAATTTTACGCCACACGTTTCCTTCTAATGCTAAGTTGACAATTCCTTGAAGTCTCAGAATGTGTCCAACCAATCCATCCCTTCTCTTTGTCAGGATATGCCAGAAACTCCTTTTCTTCCCGATTCGGTCGATTCGGTTAAGCACCTACTCATTAGTTACTTGATATACCCATCTAATTTCATCATTCGTCTGTAGCAACGCATTTCAAAAGCTTCTATCATCTTTTTATCTGAACTCCTTATCATCCATGTTTCACTCCCATACAATGCTACACTCCAGACAAATGCTTTCAGAAAGGACTTCCTAACATTTAAATTAATATTGGATATTAACAAGTTTCACTTCTTGAGAAACGCTTTTCTTCCCATAGCCATTCTGCATTTTATATCTTCTTTACTTCGGCCATCAGAAGTTATCTTGCTACCCAAATAACAGAATCCGTCTACTACTTTTATTGTCTCATTACCTAATCTAATTCCTTCAGCATCACCTGATTTTCTGACATTACATTCCATTACCTTTGTTTTACCCTTGTTAATGTTCATCTTATATCTTCCTTTCAAGACACTGTCCATCCAATTAAATTGCTCTTCCAGATCTTTTGCGGTCTCTGACAGAATTACTATGTCATCGGCAAACCGCAATGTTTTTATTTCTTCTCCCTGCACTTTAATGCCCTCTCCAAATTTCTCCTTCCATTCCTTCACTGCTTGCTCAATGTACAGATTGAACAACATCGTGGGAAAGACTACAACCCTGTCTTACTCCCTTCCCAACCTCTGCGTCCCTTTCTTGCCTTCCGACTCTAATAAACACTGTCTCGTTTTTATATAGGTTGAATATAACTCTTCGTTACCTGTATTTTACCACTGATACCTTCAGAATTTCAAAGAGTGTGTTACAGTCGACATTGTCAAAAGCTTTCTCCAAATCGACAAATGCTAAAAAACGTAGGTTTCCCTTTCCTTAGCCTATCTTCTAAGATAAGTCGTAATGTGAGTATTAGCTCCCGTGTTCCTACATTTCTCCTAAATCCAGACTGATCTTCCCCGCGGTTGGATTCCACAAGTTTTTCCATTCGTCTGTAAATAATTCCTGTTAGTATTCTGCAACCATGTCTTATTAAACTGATAGTTCTGTAATTTTCAGACTTGTCTGCACTTGCTTTCTTTGGAATTGGAATTACAATATTCTTCTTGAAGTCGGAGGGTATTTCCCCTGCTCATACATCTTGCATAACAGGTAATACAATTTTTTAATGACTGGCTCTTCTAACGACTTCAGCAGTTCAGACGTAATATCATCTACTCCAGGGGCCTTGTTTCGACTCAAGTCCTTCAGCGCTATATCAGATTCTTTTCCCAGTATCATGTCTCCTATTCCCTCTTCCTCCACTTCGTCTTACATTTCTAGAATACTGATTTCAGGTTTATTTCCTTTGTATAGGCCCTCTATATATTGCTTCCGCATTTCAGCCTTTCCCTCTTTGGTTAGTACTGGTTTTCCGTCTGAGTTGTTGATATTCATATAGCTGCTTTTCTTGTCTCCAAATATCTCTTTTACTGTAGGCAGTATCTATATTTCCCCTAGTTATGCAGTCGTCTACAGTTCTGCTTTTGTCCTGTAGCCACTCCTGCTTAGCCAGTCTGCACTTCCTGTCAATCTCATTTTTCAGACGTTTGTATTCCCCTTTTTCCTGTTTAACTTGCTGAATTTTTATATTTTCTCCTCTCATCAATTAAGTTCATTATATCCAGTGTTATCCAGGGATTTCTGTTAGGCCTCGTCTTTCTGCGTATATGGTCCTCCGCAGCCTTCACTACCCTATCTCTCAGAGCTACCAATTCTTCTTCTACTGTATTACTTTTCCCCGTTACAGCCAATCCTTGCCTAATGCTCCCTCTGAAACTCTCAACCACCTCTGGTTCCTTCAATTTGTCCAGGTTCCATCTCCCATCCTTTCTACCTTTCTGCAGTCTCTTACGTTTTAATCTGCGGTTCATAACCAATATGTTATAGCCAGAGTCTACATCTCCCCCGGGATATGTCTTACAGTTTAGAACCTGGTTTCTAAATCTATTCCTTACCATTATAAAGTCAATCTTGTACCTCCCAGTGCCTCCTGGTCTCTTCCAAGTATACAGCCTCTTTCATTCCTTTTCCCAGTCCACATTCACCTACTACATTTCCTTCTCTTCCCTTTCCTACTACCGAGCTCCAGTCCTCCATCACAATCAAGTTTTCGTCTCCCTTAACTTTCTGAATGATTTCTTTTATCTCCTCATACATTTTTTCGATATCCTCATCATCGGCCGTGCTAGTTGGCATATAAACTTGCTTTACTGTGGTCCGTGTTGGCTTCGTGTCTATCTTTACTACGATAATGCGTTCACTATGCTTTTCATAGTAACTTACCCGCATTCCTATTTTCTTATTCATTATCAGACCTACTCCTGCGTTACCACCAAATGATTTTGTATTTATAACGCTGTACTCACCTGACCAGAAATCCTGTTCATCCTGCCACCGGAATTCACTAATCCATACCACATCTTACTTTAACATATCCATTTCTCATTTAAATTTTGTAGCTTACCTACGCGATTAAGGGTTAGAACATTCAACGCTCCGACCCGTACACTGCCTGTTTTGTTTTTCTTGATGACAACATTCTCCCGAGTAGTCACCGCCCGGAGATCCGAATGGGGCACCATTCGGACCATCATCGTATAGCCATACAGTAGAGCTGCATGTCCTCGGGAGAAGTAACGACTGTAGTTTCCCCTTGCTTTCAGCCGTTCGCAGTAACGGCATGGAAAAGCCATGTTAGCTGATGTTACAAGGTAGCTCAGTCAATCATCCAGACTGTTGCTCCTGTAACTACTGAAAAGGCTGCTGCCCCTCTTCAGGAACCACACGTTTGTCTGGCCTCTCCACAGATACCCCTCCACTGTGGTTGCACCTATGTACGGCTATCTGCATCATTGAGGCACGCAAGCCACCCCACCTCCGCAATGTCTGTGATTCATGGGAGTGGAACTTAAAATAAAAAAAAATGTAAAAGTTACTTTGTAATATACTTTTCAAGTAAAGAGGGCGCCAGGCACCAACTGCCTGCAGGTTGAGCTGCTTAGCTGAATGTAAGCAGCTACCTCATTTTAAACTTGTGTATTGGATCTCACCATTAATTGTTTTATGCTAGATACATGATCATTATGATATGTAAAATTTTAAATAAGTATATCATATTGCACCACCAAGCGGAAAATTCTTGAAATAGCAGTTTTTCAATATTAATATCATACAACGAAATTAATGAACTTTTATAAATCGAAAAGCGCTTTACGAAAAATGTGCACAAAATAAATATCATGTGTCTCCATGGAGCTGTTAAGAGTGGTTAAAGAAGGTGGATGTCTTGATATGTGAAGCGGTTGTTAGACAACGTAAGCCGCGAAATGTACAGCTAGGTCTATGTATGAGAAATCGAGCCACGCTACCGCGACCCTTTGCGATGGCAGCCATTTCGTTTCTAAGAAGCGGCTGTAGCAGAGTATTCCGATATTGTTTGTAACTAAAATGTGTTAGTTGCTTGAAGTAGATAATGTAACACTGCGACGGAGTATGCAGGTTGCAGAGAATCTGGCTACATTGATTCTCATTGTATTGTATATGTGAGATAACTAACGATACAACCACCATTATTAATTTGTTCTGGTTTCTAAGTATAACAAGTAACTGTGTCAAGTCTCAGGCACGTTCTAATTCACTTTTCTTATAGGATAAACCGCTTGTGACAACAATAAACATACCAATACCTGTTTTATTCAATTTGAACACCTTTTATCTATTTTTAAAGCTTTCGGCTATAGACAGCTTTCCCTACTTATAATGATTTGATGTTTATTTCCTATTAGTGTTAGGAGCTGTGGTAGTTTCCCCACACAGCTACGATAATTTTCGGTTGTTAGGCCAATGGATCTTGGATTTCCATTTTTCTTGAGTGTGATCTGGACTATTTGCAACAAACAAACAAAGAAACAACAAAATCAAAAAACCTCCCACGTCCCACAACTCCCACTACGCGTGTAACCGCTTCCTGCGAAACCCAGAACCCCCAACATCGATGACAAAAGCCGTGTAATCTGCAGCCTACACGGTCACGGAACAGGTTCAGCTACAACACCAAGAAGATACAGCAAGGATATTTTATTGTCCTTAGTACAAATAGTCTCCAACAATATGAAATTTACCATTATTTTCCCTACTTTTGCCTCAATATACAAATATTTGCCAGAAATCATTTACTTCTTTTTTCAAGTGTTCATAGCAAATGTGTTATTAGGAACGGCAGTACCACACTCAACTCTCTATAGAAGCCAGGCATCACGCGATATACTCCACGTTTTCCAAGCTATTACACTCACGGCCAATAAAATTGCTACAGTACGAAGATGACGTGCTACAGACGCGTAATTTAACCGACAGGAAGTAGAAACTGTACTACGCAAATGATTAACTTTTCAGAGCATTCATACGTGTTGACACAAGTAAAGTTTCCAACCGACAGCAGTTGACCGGCGTTGCCACGTGAAATGTTGTTGTGATGCCTCGGTAAGGAGGATAAATGCGTATCTTTTCCGACTTTGATGAAGGATTGTAGCCTATCGCGATTGCGGTTTATCATATCGCGACATTTCCGCTCGCATAGGTCGCGATCCAATGACTGTTAGCAGAATATGGAATCAGTGTATTCATGAGGGCAATACGGGACGCCGTGCTGGATCCCAAGGCTTCGTATCACTAGCAGTCGAGATGACAGGCATCTTATCCGCATGGCTGTAATGGATCGTGCAACCACGTCTCGATCCTGGTGTCAACAGATGGGGACGTTTGCAGGGAAACAATTATCTGCTCGAACAGTTCAGCGACGTTTCCAGCAGCATGGACTATCAGCTCCGAGACGATGACTGTGATTACCCTTGCTGCATCACAGACAGGAGCACTTGCGATGGTGTACGCAACGACGAACCTGGTTGCACGAATGGCAAAAGTCATGTTTCCGGATGAATTGAGGTTCTATTTACAGCATCTTGATGGTCGAATCCATATTTGGCGACATCGCGATGAACGCACATTGGAAGCGTGTATTTGTCATCGCCATACTAGCGTATCACCCGACGTGATGGTATTTGGTGCTATAGGTTACACGTTTATGTCACCTTTTGTTCGCATCGACGGCACTTTGAACAGTGGCGGTTACATTTTATATGTGTTACGTCCCGTGGCTCTACTTGTTGTTCGATCCCTGCGAAACCCTACATTTCAGCAGGATAATACACGACCGCATGTTGCAGGTCCTGTACGGGCCTTTCTGGATACGGAAAATGTTCGACTGCTGCCCTGGTCAGCACATTCTCCAGATCTCTCACCAACTGAAAACGTCTTGTCAATGGTGGCCGAGCAACTAGCTCGTCACAGTACGCCAGTGTTGATGAACTGTGGTAACATGGATGCATGGGCATCTGTACCTGTACACGTCATCGACGCTCTGTTTTAGTCAATGTTAAAATGTTCAAATGTTTGGTAAGCTTATGGGACTTAACTACGGGGTCATCAGTCGCTAAACTTACAAACTACTTATGATCTAAATAATACTAAGGAGGGCACAAATATCCATGCCCGAGGGGGGATTCGAACCCCCGACCGTAGTGGCCGTGCAGACCGTGACTGAAGCGCCTCAGTCCCCTCGGCCACCGCGGCCGGCTTAACTCAATGCCCAGGCGTGTCAAGGCCGTTATTACGGCCAGAGGTGGTTTTTCTGGGTACTAACTTCTCAGGACCTATGCACCCAAATTGCGATAAAATGTAATCAAATATTAGTTCTAGTATAATATATTTGTCCAATGGATCATCTGCATTTCTTCTTGGTGTGAAAATTTTAATGGCCAGTTGTGTATATGTGTGGGGATTTGCATTGTACTTGGCAGTCTTAAATACTAGACGACATCATAAACCTCACAGTCATGTGGACGGGTATGGTAACGGAAATCGACCACACGTCACGGAAATGTGTAACTGTTATGGATTGAATAAGTTTGCAAATGATAAAGGAAGGGAAGGAAGAAGGATAGGACCTCGCACGGGAATCCGTAATGGCGAGTGTAAGAGGGCATGGACAATAGGGGCGCTAAAAACATAGCGTGCGACTTGTGACAATTTTAGACGGTCGGGAGGCGAGCACTGGTGGCCAAGTGGTTAAGGCGATCGCTGGCCCAAAGCGGGAGACCTGGGTTCGATTCCCGGTTCGGATCACATTTTCATTTGTCGCCATTGCTTAATATCAGTGCCCAAATGCGGCCACTGTCAATCCTTTGTTTCCTATCCTTCTTCCTTCCTTTCCTTTATCATTTGCAAATGCTATTTGGCTGCGAAGCAGATGTGGTGTCTGTTCTTCCGGACGTCCAAAAGAACAGTCACCACACCAATACAATAAGGCTTGAATAAGTCTTTGTCAACAATCTTGCGCGCGTGCTACCGTATTTAAGAGATTTGTAAAGAATGTATTGTAATTGCTTTGTCTATGTCATCAAACTGCATAATCATGAATTATGTAATGTAAGTAAACAGTCATTTGCACTTAGTAACTAGGAAATGTCATAACGTTGATATTATAGCACAAAAGAGTGCAATTCGTGCTCCCTCAAAAAATGTTCAAATGTTTGTTAAGCGTACGGGACTTAACTACGGGGTCATCAGTCCCTAAACTTACAAACTACTTATGAACTACTTACGAACTAGGACGGCACAAATATCCATGCCCGAGGGGGGATTCGAACCCCCGACCGTAGTGGCCGTGCAGACAGTGACTGGAGCGCCTCAGTCTCCTCGGCCACCGCGGCCGGCCGTGCTTCCTCAATCGCATATGGCTTTAACCCTTAGGGGACAGAGATTTCTCGATTTTAATTGTCTTCTTATTTTACCAAAACTGATATCCGAAATTGGCAGCTTAATATCTTTAACCCCCCCCCCCTCCCCCCTAAATTGGCAGTCGGTCTATCTATCGACCACCTCCGGCAGCTAAAGGTTAAATGTTTTGGGCTGACGAACTCCTCATGTTGTGTGTGTGTGTTTGTGTGTGTGTCTACAAGATATAGTAAGGTAATATTTTGAATTATCATTAACAGCATTGTCACTGTTGCATAACTAACTTCGTCATTATCATCACTATTCCAACTTCCCAAACTTTATTGTTAGCAATGTAGTATAAATTGAAAAACATTACAGCATCAACAAGCTCCAATTCGACAGCATAATTTGATCGTTTTCATATCCAAAAAGACTTACTTACTTCTTAAATTTCCACCACTCATGAAGACTGTAATTATCTAACGAATTTTATTTCAGTTATCATTGTAAGTGATCTTCTTCATAGATCTTTCGTTGTTGCGTAGCAAACCTGTACCAGAGTAGAAGGAAAGAATACCGTTTCCTCTCACACAAAGGTGAGTCGGTCAACTGAATAGTACTGTTAGAGAGTTTAATTGAAATCATAGTCAGATCATTGTAACTGTTTTTTCGTAGGGAAATTTGTAAACTCAATAAGTAACCTACTGGGAGGTGGTCGCAAGCTCTAAGTTAGCACAGTGTTGGATTAACACATATGCAATGACAGCCACACCATACCTCTCTACATCTTAACACTGGAAGTACCGGCGTTTTCCGTACCCCCAGTAGTACTATGTAGGTAATTTTTGACCCACAGTAGGAAACCACTATTTTATTCGTATTTATGTGATTTTACGGTTCCGCTACGTTGTCTTCATGAAGACTTTGGAGATCAAGGAAAATATAGTTTGTTCTCTAAAATGTATATTGTAAAGCAATAACTAAAATTTCAGGAATAAATGTTATTTCTATTTTACAATTTACAGAAGGGATTCGACAGTCTTCCATCAAACATCGTTAAAATTAATAAGCAATTTTACGATTTTTATCTTTATAAAAATATTGAAATAGTGAAAGCATACGTTTTATACAAAGTACTACTCAATATTCTTGCTTTTACAGAAATATAAGACAACTACCGAGTATTTAAAAAGAAATTAATACACAATAAATTTTTTTTTTTTGCAATCCAGGAACAAAACCATAAAACAGATAATTTTAGTCGTTTGGAATTATTTATAAATAATTAGTTGATTCTAATTGACTAAGATGGGGTGGGCTCACATTTCAGACATTGGACAACATTTTTATCTTGGTACTTTTGCACACATACTTGTTTTACTTGAAACGTATGTTTTATATTTTTTTTCTTCTGTTTTGTTTTCAGAAAACCTGCATTTTTCAATGCGTACTATTAGCATATTGGTCAGCAATGGTGCCGAGGAATTGCAAGGAGAGTTTGTCTCTTCTCTCTGTAATTCGTAAGAGGCAGCAAGCTCATTTGCTCCTCTGAGAGGAAAATCTCGCCATAAAGATTTCGTCAACTACATCAACTACAACCTCGGTTTCATTATAAAAATTCGCAGCTTCTGGAAATTTCTTCTCAGCGTTCTCGCTGAAATGGCATCCAGCAGGCATGTTACTGAGACTAATATCATATATCCTACAACTGAAGTGCAGACTAAGGCTAGACTTACAGTTATTTATTGCTTCAAAACTGAGGTACTATGGTACATGCTTATATTGTGGAAGAGGTAATTACCAGCAGATATTTCAGATTCTGTTTACCGATCATTTGATGCAACTCAATCACTTTTTTTGCCAATTTCAACTGCAGCTGAAGAATCGTCCTCCTCTTCGCTCATCTCAATTGCACATTTGTCACTCGTCTGTATAGGTGAAACTTAGATATTAGAGAGTATAATTTTAAACATGGCTGTTAAACACAGGAACCGTTCGTCAAAATATAAAATAATCACTTTAAAAAGACCTATTCGGTTAAGGAATATTTAGTAAAATTATTACTTTACCATGGTTTCGGCTTCACTAGAGGAGCCTTCATCAGAAATGAAACAGTTTTTTACATGTGGATGTATCGTCAGCAAAATGTCTTGAGCGATAGGGCTTACGTTAAAAATTAAAAAAAATTGCAAATTGCAAAATATTTAAAAAACAAGAAATACAACGCGCCGCTAAGGGTCTCTTGTCTTTCTTGTATTCTAAATATTTTGCAATTTTTCAATTTTTAGCGTGAGCCCTATCGCTCAAGACCTTCTGGTGACGATACATTCATATGTGAAAAACTGTTTTATTTCTGATGAAGGCTATTGTAGCCGAAACCATGGCAAAGTAATAATTTTACCAAATATTACGTAACCGAAGAGCTCTTTTTAAAGTGATTATTTTATATAGCAGAGAATATCGACATTCGTAAGCCCGCATCGTCTTGTCATTATAGCTTCAACGACGGAAAATAGCGAAAATGAACTAAAACTGGTGTCGCTGCAACACAGCATTCAGTTTCAGTGACAATAACAGGAAACTTCCGTAAGGCTGACGCACTTGACATCTACTGTCGTGTCATGGACTATTAGCAGTGCCTCATACAGAAGTGTGGTTTATTCTTTGGCTTCCCAGTGTCGTGTCATAGGTTTTCATGTCGCCAGTCCATAGTAAACGGAAATGAGCTTTGGTAAGGTGTCGCCCAACCTCCAAAATGTTTGTATTTCACGTTATTCTTGGCCTAAAATATCGTAAATACTTCAATATCTCGTGAATAATAAAGATGCAGGACCGGAAATTATGATGTATCTAAAATGGTGTTGCTGATATCAAATTGTGTTATATTGTGTATGAGTCAGAAATGACCCACATGGTACTACTGGTATAACAGGTACATTATTCACACTTTTAGTTTGACTAGGGGGATGAAACTTTGGTGATAGGTACAACTCTCTAAATCATTAAAATTCATCACACGGAGGGGTCGGGCATTCCAAACATCCCCGGGGGTCAAATATGATCCAAATGGTACTTACAGTATTAACAAGGAATAATCGCCAACGTGGTCTCGTATTTTAAGGAGGAAAAAAGCACATTTGCGAGATACAAGACACGAAAGTTGTCCTTTTTTTAAAAATTGGCTTACAAAAATATTACTACTACATAAACTTCAAAATTCAAGTGTTCAAATGTTTGTAAATCTATCGGACCAAACCGCGTGGTCATCAGTCCATAGCTTACAAACTACCTAAACCTAGTTAAACTAACCTAAGGACAACACACAGACAACCATGCCCCAGGGAGGACTCGTATCTCCACGGCGAGCAACCGCGCGCTCCGCAGCGAGACGCTTTAGACCGCTCGGCTACTCCGCCGCGGCACATAAACTTCATTGCAATCATGCGTTTCTCTTTGTACTTGGGATTACTTTTTCATGAGTGAAACAGGACATATTGGCATTCACAAAATGGTACCTGTCAGATTTCGAGACAAACGTTGGGAGGGGGGGGGGGTAGATTGAACGACACATTTTTTAATTTCGAAGATCTCTCTCTGTTTCGCTTACATACAAAACCAAGGTAAAAAAACACTCAACAAATATTAAAATTTATGGTTTTTGACGCGGTGGAGTGGCTGAGCGCATTGAGGCGCTATGTTCCGATAAGTGAATCCGTTCCCGGTCGGGGGTACGACTCCCCCCCCCCCTCAGGCATGGATGTTTGTGCTGTCTTTAGTATAAATTAGTTCATAAGTAGTTGGAACTGATGACCCCGCAGTTAGGTCCCATAAGCTAAACAAACATTTGAACGATATGGTTTTTTCCCGACCTCCATAACTTACTCGGGTGGTAGAGTTTCTGTGCTACGTGTAGCCTACAGAAAAAGCTTCATAAACTTACGCACACTCAAGCAACAGCGAGCAAGAAACGTACGTTTCGTGGTATGGGAGCTACCGCTAACTAACGTTCACACGAAGATATGTGCTTCAAGCGCTGAATATCAAGTTACGTGATTTCCACTAACTACAACCCGATAGACACTAGCTATCCTGATATAATATGCATGCTGCACAAAAGTTCTGAGAATGTAATCAGCGGCAACTACCTGATATTGACTTAGTGTAGTACAGAATCTCTCTCTAGGATATCGTCCCCCAACACCGCGAATAAAACGATAGCAACTCTTTTAATCATATTTTATAATGTATATAGTGTGTCTCTCTCTCAACTGAATATGCCAACAGCACTGCGTTCAGCTAGGAAATATTGGAGGACTGCAATACGTAGTCAGCCAAGCAGTATTTCGGCTGTATTTATATACTTCAATATTACGGTGAGAGACGAAAATTTATATTTCATGACAGGTTTTCGTTATTACAGAAAGTTAATAACATCGGGAACGTAGCCAGTAGGCTAAAGCCAAATATACTACTGTAAAAACTGCCACTTTATGATAAGCATTGAATATTAAGTTATGAAGGGTTACGCAGCACTGTGATGAGACTGTTTTGCCCGAAATGTAAAGGACTTAGATATTTTTGCCACCAAGAATTTCAAGCATCGTTGAACTAAATCCTCAAACAACGGGAATATAAAACTCGCATTTGCAGGGAGACTCAGAGGAATGGTCACAGTTGAATTGTACTGACATAATATATCTCTACTAAAAGCAAATTTATCCCTGCAGTAGTAGGCAAGTGTTGTATAGTGTTAAATATTGTTTAGACAAAAGGCAAAACATTTACGTGTTAAATGTATTCTGCATATCTACACAATATTAGTCTATAAATAACTTATAGAATCAGTTATTTTTCCTTGAAAATAGTGAAATATAAAACACACTTACTTCAGCGAGGATCGGTTTCGATTCACTACGTCATCAACTTCAGAAACAATTTTTATATCAATTTTCTCCTATTTTCAATAAAATAAAGAATTACTCCTGAAGATGTAATATAAGAAAAAGGACATTGTCAAACGATTAAAATTTGCATCATCAAAGTGGATCGTCATCTGTATTGCACATTTAAAAAACAGATAAACAGATGACGATCCACTTTAATCGTTTGACAATATTCTTCTTCTTATATTTCATTTTCACGAGTAACTCTTTATTATATTGAAAGTAGGAGTAATGGAGTAATTGTTATAAAAAGAATTGTCTCTGAAGATGATGAGATTGTTCATAGAAACGGTAAAAAAAAAAGACGAACTATGCAAAGCGTCAATATCTATGGATGCGTGTGTGTAACCCCGCGCGTGCGATATCCGTTCGTATATGTGTGTTTTCCACATCTGTTCTAAACTACAGTACCAAATCCGATTGTAACCGAACTTGGTGCACATTTATCGCCATCTGTGTGATCGCTGCCAGAATAAGTGACTTCATTGCCCCTAGTGGGAACTACATAAGATACCAATATGGGTGTTTCAGCATTGATCTACACCTGGCTATAATGTCCAGCTACTTTAATTAACGTGTATGATTATAAAATGTGAGTATATTACGTAAAATGTGCAAGAAAAGAGTATTTACAATGAGCCACTTGTGTAAACCAAACGTGACACCTAAGATTTTCATGTTTAACTATGCAGCCACTATAATGTAATTACAGCAAAAATTTTATTATCTATGTCATTGCTAATGTATAAATATTTGTAACACAAAACGATTGATCTCCTTGTTCGTCAGTTTTCGTTGTGATACGACTAAGAGAGGTGTAATTTAAGTTCAGGCATCTCTTGATTATTTTTCGATATTCATGGATTAGATCATTAAAAAAAGGTGTCCAAATGCAAAATGTTGCTTAAATATGTTAAAATATATGTATTAAAAATGCGTGTTTCGATTTCAATTAATGTTTGAAATATTTGAAACATATTTGAGAGATTTTCAGCAAAACTTTAGTAGTTGTTGCAGAGAGCAGCTGCCGACATGGATTCCAGCATCATGCCGCCATTACGTTGCAACCATAAAAATAGTAAATCTAGTAAATCAGGATCGGAGGAAAATCAGCTTAGTAATCAGCTTAATAATTTTGTTTCAGCTCTTCTGCGACACTGCAGAAAACTTGAACGTAACTTTATAAAAATGGTGGTAATAGATCAAGGTATGGAATGCTACGAAATTCTAACAGTGACTTATTTCATGTCAGTTTAGAAGGATGATAGTATTTCATTTAATAATTCTTTTACAATGAGGTGTAAAATTAAATCACGGTGAATCTGTTTTTTGTGTCAGGGTCCTTCACTTATTATAATGTGGAGTGTACATTTCAATTACTAACAAGATCTTTAATGAAACTTCCTGGCAGATTAAAATTGTGTGCCGGAACCGGTACTCGAACCTGGGACCTTTGCCTTTCGCGGGCAAGCGCACTACCGACTGTGCTATCCCGACACGACTCACGATGCCGCCTCACAACTTTACTTCCGCCAGTACCTCGCCTCCTACTTTCCAAACTTCACAGAAGCTCTCTTGCAAACACACAAGACTAGCACTCCTGGAAGAAAGGATATGGTGGAGACATGGCTTATCCACAGCCTAAGGGATGTTTCCAGAATGAAACTTTCACTCTGCAGCGGAGATCTTTAATGCTAATACTTTTCTATAGTGTCAATTGAACAGTGATTAAAAAATCTTAACATTATACTGGTATTCACTTATGAATGGTGAAAGGTTCCACATAGCATTTCATATAACTACAATGGATTTAAATCCAGTAATAGAAATTTATTTTCACAGTAAATAATGTGGAACTGTGTTCTAAAAATACTCCAACAGTCAAAACTCTAAAGTAAAATTTAGCAGTAAAAAAGCTAGCCGGTAAACAAGTAATTAATAGATCTTTCAAGCAATAAATAATATTAATAAAAATTAAATAATACCAGATACGAGTAATTTTTACATGGTACCTCAGTACTTCCTGAACTATTTATCTGTAAGCGTAATCATTTGTTGTACTCCAGAAGCACTGTTTCAAAAATTTATCCTAACTGGAAAACTCTAAGCGGCTGCACTAATTATTATTTTCGGTAGTGTATTTTGCTGTAACCATTTCAATCGTGCAAGCCTATGACTAGATCATCAATCTATTACGCTCACATACCTCTAGTAATTTTCACGCTCTATCACCGTGATCTATGTGGAAGGACGCGCGTATGACCAAGGGTGTGAGGTGTGTTGCCACGGACTGGATACCGCCCAACTTCGGAGTTTCGAGTCCTTCCTCGGGCATTGGTTTGTGAACGTTTTCTTTGCATAATTTACAAGAGGCGTCTGAAATGTTCGGTAAATGGTATCAGGAAAAATAGGGACAAGAGTTACAAGCAAAGTACCTTGACTGTACTTCAAAAAATCGCTGTTGGCTACAAAACACTTCCGTCATCGATTCTACAGCAATTGGAAACTATCAGAAACAGCTTCTTGTGGAATCGTTCAAAGCAGTGAGGAGGTCACGCGTTGCGAAGCGTAAGGTTTTCCGGACTAATTTAAGGCGGGGAAACGTGACTCATTTTCGACCAATTACTTTTCTACATCTACATCTACATCTACATGGGATACTCTGCAAATCACATTTAAGTGCCTGGCAGAGGGTTAATCGAACCACAATTATACTATTTATCTCCCATTCCATTCTCGAATAGCGCGCGGGAAGAAAGAACACCTGTATCTCTCTGTTCGAGCTCTGCTTTCTCGTATTTTATTCTGATGATCATTTCTACCAAAGTAAGTGGGAGTCAACAATATATTTTCGCATTCGGAGGAGAATGTTGGCAACTGGAGTTTCGCTAGTAGCCCACGCCGCAGCGAAAAGCGCCGTTGTTGTAATTATTTCCATCCCAGATCCTGTATCATTTGCGTAACGCTGTCTCCCCTGTATCGAGACAATACGAAACGAGTTGCCCTTCTTTGGACTCTTTCGATGTCCTCCGTCAAACCCACCTGACAAGGATTCCACACTGGGCTGCAATACTTCAAAAATGGACGGACAAGCGTAGTTCTGTTGCATCGTTTAAGGGTTATGCCAATAAAACGCAGTCTCCGGTTCGCTTTTCCCACGATATTATCTACATGTTCTTTCCAGTTTAGGTCTGAAGTAATAGTAATTCTTAGGTATTTTGTGGAGTTTACGGCCTTCACATTTGATTGATTTATGTTGTAAACAAAGTTTAACGGATTTCTTTTCGTACTCATGTGGACGACTTCACACTTCTCATTATTTAGAGTCAATTGCCAATTTTTACACCATACTGATATCTTATTCAGATCGTTCTGCAGTTGGTTTTGATCTTCAGATGATTTTACTAGACGGTAAATGATGGCGTCATCTGCAAACAACCTAAGAGAGCTACTTATATTTTCCCCTAAATCGTTTATGTAAATAAGAAATAGCAGAGGACCAATAACACTACCCTGTGGAACGCCCGATATCACCTCTGTTTTAGTCGATGCCTTACCATCGATTACTACGAACTGTGTCCTCTGTGACAAGAAATCCCCTATCCAATCGCAAATTTGTGGCGATATATATCACGCAATTTGATTAAAAGCCGTTTGTGAGGTATGGTGTCAAAAGCTTTCTGAAAATCAAGATACACGGAATCTATTTGCGAACCCTTGTCGATAGCACCCATCACTTCGTGTGAATAAAGAGCTAGTTGTGTTTCGCATGAACTATATTTTCTAAATCCGTGTTGACCTTGGGTCAATAGATCGTTCCGTCTCTAAAAGCGTTTAAACCACTCAAACGTGCACCTTTTACTCGCTGCTTCAATACCATACACTTGCACTAACATCCCTATGGTCTACATGGCCGTTTTGCCTAATCTGAAACAAAACTTGATGTTAACGTGCTGCTCCAATTTGCCCTCCATGTAGAAATGACACGAGTTCTCACACTGACCCTACTACCTGGGTCGCAGCATGTACCACCGCCTCAACGCTGTGTTTTGCACGTTAGGGGGCGCTTGTTCACTTATACATAATTGTGTATGCGAGGGCACCTCATCCTCGCCTGCGAGGTTTGTAAGATATAAGGGAGCATTCACCGTACTTAACAGACACACCTTGTAGGTAGTTTACAAGTATATGTGCTGAAGGCCTTATTAGTATGGTTCAATAGATTTACAAACTTGTTGGATAGTCAGTCACAGCATAGCTTTGAAAGTAGCCAGCTATAGGCTTAAGATCATTACGTTTGGATTTTTCCGTGATATTTTTGTGAATCTCGACATGTATTTGCCTTATGGCTTTATTTTGTATGTAAAATTCATCTATTACTAGATGACCCGCTGAACTTCGTATCAATTACCTCTTAATGTAAACCATAATAATTTAAATCAATGGTATTTTAGACCCAGTACCTTTATCAGATAGTCTAAGTATCGGTGAATGTCAAAAGTGCAACATTTTATCGCAATCGTGTGAATGATATTGATATTCCAAAAGAAAACAGCTCTTTCAGTTTTTCTCAAATTTTCCTATGTTCTGGCCAACTATTCCAAACTTTTACTTCACTCAAATGTTCCTCTCGCTTTGAAAGTCGAATGTACAAAAAATTTTGGTAATCAGATTAATGGTATTGATATTCATACAAAAATCTCTATTTTCTCGAATTTTCCAATTTTCTGGGAAACTTTTCCAAATTTTTATTTCATAAGATATGCAAAATTTTATCGCAATCACATGAATGAAATTGATATCCCATTGAAAAAGGCTCTTTCAGTTTCTCGCGAATTTTCCCAAATTTTTAGTTCATAAGTACGTACATCTTTCGTTGAACGTCAAATGATTAAAATTTTATCGCAATCGGATGAACGGTTTCCAACATATAGTGTTGAGTACATTTAGAAACACAATGAAAAAGGAAACTGGTTCGAATTGTGCGACTAACCTTTTTACTGAAAACATTTCCAAGACCATATTGAAAAAAATAAAAAATAAAAATTACCCCTCTCCGTCATGCGAATAGTCAGTTATAGTACTGAATTCAATCAGAAACACTTTGAAAAACGCACTTTCAGTTTCTTCAAACTTTCCAATTTTTCAAAAAATTTATTTCATAGAAGCCTTGTTTTGTCAAGCCGTACTAGAGTGATGCTCCTAAAACCACGTGGCAATTGATATTTATTCATAAGAAAATCGCTTTAGGTTTTTCCTAAATTTTTCCACTTTCCGGGCGACTTTTCCAAATTTTTATTTGATGTGAACCTTCATCTTTCTTTCAATATGAAATGTACAAAATTTTATCGCAATTGGACGAACGGTATTGATAGCTCACTGAAAAAAGCTGTTTCACTTCTTCCAGATTTTCCCCTTTCCCAGGCAAATTTTCCATATTTTATCACCGCTTAAACCTTCCCTGGACTTACACGAATATGTCAAGACTAAAATTAGCCAAATCGGTTCCGCCGTTCTCGAGTTAATCTCAGTTGATGTTTGTAATAACTGCACACCTTAATATCTTTACTATGTAGCATCTGCGCTAAAGCAGCATCTTTGACCGCTGAGGCAGGCAGTGGACGGTAGACTAGTTGACTCAGTTGAGTGGAAGCTAGGCTATAGTCGTAAGTTAGTCATCGTGTTGTACGGTTCGGTTCGTCGGCTACGATTCACATGCCGAGTTTGGTTAGTTGGATTATGTACCTATGAATGTATCCCGCTAGAGGGTGCTGAAATTTCATTTCATATTGGAAGAGGAATTTTGTATTAAAAGAACGAGAATATTTGTATGGAACGGTATTGTACAAACCCGTGGTAATCACCATTATTGACGAGTCAACAACAAAGGTATGTTTCTTTAGCAAAAACAAATAATTTACTGATTATTAATTTTCTTATTTCAGCTCAACCTAGTCCCTCATTTTCCTGATTATGGCATTTTTTTTCTATTTCTGTTGCATGGTAAGTGTCGAGTTCCAGATTTTCTTTGAATGTAAATGTTCACGGGCCTGTAAAGTAATCATTTCTTCTCACTGCAATCAAATTTCCAAAAGTATTGCTCACAGAAGCACAGATTATTTTATAAATATATAATTACGGGTTGACTGACGCAGACTGACGAGTATAAAATAGTATTATAGCGTCTAATTAACTTAGTACGTTGCACATATGTTTAGAAAGACTGGTGATTTTATAGAGTTTACAGGGCTATAAGTGTTTAATATTTGTTGGCAAACGCGAAGCAAGGAAATAATGCTGTTCCAGCTCTGTGCTAGATTTTTATAAGTTTACTTTGTGACAGTCTCTCACCAGATTCGTTCAGGCAAATTTAATTAGAGCTTTTAAATAGCAACCTTCAAAAGAGAAACTTTCACCAGTTTTAGATTCAGTCCCACTTCCTTGAATTAGAAACTTTAAATTAGAAACTTTCAACTTATTAAAAATTACCCGAACGATTCGGCATCTGTACAAGCTATATTGCCTCACAATAATTTTAGCCTGTTTCCACTGTTTTTATTCATTTTCTATTTGTTCTCTGTGTAGTTACTATACTAAATTAATTATTATTATTGCTGTGAAAATATCTTTCCATATAATATGATGGGGCTTTTCCCTTCAATTACGGCCAAGGAAATAGACGTAAAAGTATGGAGGAACTACGTTTCCGTTTCTGACTGCACCGACAGTAAATTACCTACCGCCACCAAATAATACTTTCGTGTCAACACTTCACAATCCAATCACCGACAGGTAAGAAACCCTCCACATCCACTTCTGTCCGGCGCAGCTCTCTTTCTGCTCACAAACGAACAAAAGACTCGCTTCTGCGGAAGTATCCGTAACTGGGTACGACTACACGAAGCTTACAACCTCCACATGTAATAGCTTCTAGTGCTGGGGCTCTACGCAAGAGTATAAAAGTTCCAGAACCTTCCATTAGGGGAATTACGAAAGCTTCGTCCAGACAGGCCCATTGGAAGCACTCTGCTCACTACAAAAGAAGCAGTCGGAAAAGGCTACGAGCGCTTGTCAACGGCGAGCCAGCTGGCGGAATTAGTTCTCTCGGGAGCCAGGCAGCAAGCGAATCGGCACAAGCAGCGAGTTCATTACATCCAGGTGCAGTAATGGTGCGCATTGAATGCTGTCGCACACAGTAGTGAGCGCGAGTGGACTAATCAAGGCCACCTCTGCTCTGCTGATGGCGTACAGAAATTACTACTTGTCCGCCTCATTTCGTGTTCCTTTTGCAGTCTCCTTTTTTTTTTTTTTTTTTTTTTTTTTTTCATTTACACTCTTCATTTATTTCATTCTTTCATCACATATTTTAGACTGAACACCGATTTTCTTCATTGTTTTTATCATCACTTTGTACTATCACATCCTATTCATAGTGGGGTTACATGGATGTTGGTATGTTATAGCTCGGATGTGATAATAGACTGTGGAGAAACTGGGGAAGGAGAATGTTTGCTTGCAAAGAAGATTATGTTGCTAATTTTTTTAAATTAATAATTTGAGAATAGATAGTAAGTCACTGGGTAGATGAGGGAAGGGTAACATTTTCCCACATCATCCATTTGTGGTTCTCAAAATACATAATACAAAGAGGTGCTGATGAAGAAAATTTTTGTGGGAATTAAAACAGTTGAATTATCTGACCTTCGGCTAATTTACAGGGTTCTGTTGCATGTGATTATACACACCATTTCAATATTTCAATTATTGAAGTAGATAGTCCCTGCGGTATGTGTAGAGGTTCTGACAACCGGAAAAATCAATAATTGTTTCGGTTTAAAGACTCCCTGACGCATCCGATTCGATTCAGAAATGTTCAATCAAAGCTTGGACCAAATTTCAAAAACGTAACCAAAGCATACAATTTTAATTGTTGACGACTTTCAAACTTTCTTGCTTGTCCTTCTCTCTTACATAATTTACGTCTGCTGCGAATGTTATGTGTTTTACCATATGTTCAAAGAAATATAACTGACTGACGCTGCTTGTATGAAATGTAACTGAATGTCTTTGAACTTGTTCTATCTAATTGCCTTTGCACAACGTTATGTTAATTTGACTGCCTATTTTTTAAACTGTATTCTATATGAATGTAAAGGTATTGCAAAACCTATCTGACTGCATATTGTTTATTATAATGAAACACAAACTGCTAATTGTTTCTGTATGAAAATGTCGTTACAAAGTTAAATGTCTGAAAATAACTAATACTAAAAATCACTGTGTTAATAATTCTGGCACTACAAACTTGTTTCTCACTGAACTAACAATCTTTAACTGAATGTAACGTACACAATATTTATCAATGCAATCTGACTCAGTGCAAACACTTGTCAACCTCTACTGAACACTGTATTAATTGTCCTACCCTGAAATCTGTAAATCGTACTGAACTGTAAGCATGACAACAAAAACTGATTCTCCATCACTTTCACATACTGCATAAATTTGCGCAACACCAAACTGTTTCCTGCTGTACTAACTACTGCAAAGCTAACTTTAATAAAAATGTGAGGTGGGATAAACTGATAATCTGTTTAAGAAACTCGAACTAATAATAATAAAAAAATTATTATCTGGTTTATTTAATAACTGATGCAACTTCTTGAAAAATTACTAACAATGTCAAGTTTCGGATTTTAAAATCTTTCAGAGAATAGTATAACTCTGATATTTAATCTGCCTACAAAATTATTTTTAAACAAAGAGAAACATTTCTTTACTGGTAGTATATTTAACTCGATTTACACAAACAATCTTACAACAATACCATATTTCATAAAACAACGCAATCTCAAAACTAAACTATTACAATAAATACTTTTCCCAACACAGAAAGGGGTCCCTAGAATTAATCATGAGACCACAAGCTAACAGCAAGATCTTTCCCGACCGATACTGTTACCATCAGTTCAACCTAACAATGCCAAGTTGTGCCATAGAAACATGCCAAGTATCTCATGAAAAGCTTTACCTTATAAATACCTCAAAAGATCGTTTCTCCAACGTCAGCTATTCCTTTCGTCTCCATATCTTAAACAAACAGCTTGGCTCAGCATTCAAGTCTCAAAATCTCATCCCCTCGGCTATCCCGCCGGGACGACAACTACACACCACCACTGTCTCCACGCTTCTGCAATCTCATCCGCGCGCCTAGCAAAGTCTGCACTCTCAATAATCACAACCCTACTTCCCGGCAACATTGCTATCGTCGTCTCCAATGTCGATAGTACTGCCATCGAAAAATAAGCCTTCAACCAAAGATAAACAACCCATGCCTGACCAGCTTGACACTGGTCTCAAATTCGCAGTACATTTGAATATGAAATGTATACATTCCTAGAGCAGGTATCTTACATCATCCTCTTTCTCCCTATCAAGAATTAGATTGGATTTCGTTTTTGTTTTTTAAACAACCTAGAGAGAGATTATAACCTTTCAACTTTACTGTACCTCCAAATATGTAGACAAAAATACGTGTTTAAAATCAGAGGCAAAGATAAAACATCGTCCACAATTGTACTGAACGAACGCATTCTCCGAAATTTATCTCGAGCAATTAGTAATGAAACCATAGTAAATGATTGCGAAAAAAATACTTGACCTCTTAGCATAAAATAATACGGAGCTAATAAAGACCATCGAAACAGGGATTATAGAACACATTTAAGGCATGATGTGAGTGTGCATCAGATGAGGCTGACCCGCCGAGGTACACCAAACAGATTTGACACACTCTTGCAAACGCAAAGGTAAAAGCTTGTCAAGTTTAAACACACACAAAATCCCGAATTCAGAAACAGAAACTCTAAATTTAGCTGTAACATCAGTGAGAGAAGCTTACAATAGTTTCCACAAGGAAACCCTATCACATAGTTTAGTAGAGAATCCTAAGAAATTCTGTTCGTATGTAAATTATATTTTAGCCGCGAAACACAGTCGATACCTTGATAAGCGATAGCAACGGTGTTGCTACTAATGGCAGTTCTGCGAAAGAACAATTGCTCAACACAGCTTTCGGAAATTTTTTTACCAAATGAGACGAAGCCAATACTCCTGAATTAAAATCCCGGAACAGCTGCTAGCATGCATAATTTGGAAGTAGATATCCAAGGAGTATTAAGCAACTTAATTCTCTTAAGAAAAGTGAGTCCCGATTACCCGATTGTTTACCAATTAGGTTCCTTTCGTAGTATGCACATGCAATAGCCCAGTACCTAGCTAGCAGAATATCTATGTATATGTAGGTGTGCAAAGAAAATAAGTAAGAGACACCAACTCGAGCTAGCCTTTGAGGATATGAGGAAGTCGTTTTGAGGAAATCCTTCTCGGAATGCACGACGATTGGATTTAGCGCCTTCAATTGTGCGTTTATGAAGACAGACAGAGTGTTCATTATGGGAAGTATTGGAGTCTGTACCTCCAAACAAAATTTTTTCTGAAACTTTCTGGCAGATTAAAATTGTGTGTCGGAACCGGGACTCGAACCTGGGACCTTTGCCTTTGCCTTTCATATCAGCGCACACTCCGCTGCAGAGTGAAGTTTCATTCTGGAAACATCCCTTAGGCTGTGGCTAAGCCATGTCTCCACCATATCCTTTCTTCCAGGAGTGATAGTCTTGCGTGTTTGCAGGAGAGCTTCTGTGAAGTTTGGAAAGTAGGAGACGAGGTACTGGCGGAAGTAAAGTTGTGAGGCGGCATCGTGAGTCGTGTCGGGATAGCACAGTCGGTAGTGCGCTTGCCCGAGAAAGGCAAAGGTCCCAGGTTCGAGTCCCGGTTCCGACACACAATTTTAATCTGCCAGGAAGTTTCATTACAGCGCACACTCCGCTGCAGAGTGAAGTTTCATTCTGAAAATTTGTTCTGTTTTGAACCACAGGTGCTACGTTAACGTTGGGTAACAGCGTTCAATATTTTAATGAACTAACGTGAATATTGATGAGTGGTTAAAAGGAACACATAACATTTTATATATATATATATATATATATATATATATATATATATATATATATATATATATATATATATAGAAACATTTGCAGGTGTATCTGCAGGACGCTGTTTTATTAATGAAAGTTCAGAGAAAACTGATTTCAATTTTTTTTATTGACTGGGATTCACGATCGCCAATTTCAGGATTGCGCCGGAGTTCGGTACATACCGCAAAACAGACTACCTCATCCATATGTCACTAATTCCTAGAGAGTTTTTCAAATAGAAAGGTGTACTGCAACTTTTGGCTCACCTATTTTCATCTTGTTATTCAGATAACATATTGCAAACACAAAAAAAGTTTCTTCAAAAATCCCGATCAGTAGATATAAATTTTCACCAAGCTTTTCATAAATTGAATCTTCTGATAAAGGTAGATTGCAAATTGTTTTACGTTTCTGCTATCGCAGATATGCAACAAATATAAACCCTTTTTTTGAACTATATAGAAGATCCATGAGAATTATGACTAAACGATTGGGGTTTTTTACCACATCAGTTCAAACATTTAATCTGTATCCACTTAAACATAATACTGATAATTACTACTCAGACAGCTCAGTTGATGACGTATAACTTGAACGAGACTGACTTATATTTACCTGGAAACAATAACGCTCAAAACAATATGTTCTACAATAACTTGTTCAAGGAAATTACAGTTGTTTTAAAGGACAGTTAAAAATCATCGGTTGAGTAGTAGATTCTATACTTGGAAGAATTACATCTCGCATCATCTATTTTCACCTTCTTTCTCGTGTGAAAATTATACCAAATGATATGTAATATGTTGTACTACTACCTACTTAAATGTGGACGATGAACCAGTTCTTAGATAAGCAAATGAAAAGTTGCAGTACCCTAAATAGGAACATAAATTCGAAAGAGTACAAGAAGTTGGAGATATCATCATATTTGCAGGCTGCAAGGCGTCTCAGATCTGCTCAATAATGTTCGTGACTGGGGAGTTTGGTGGACAGCGGAGATGTTCAAACTGAAAGGAGTGTTCCTTGTACCACTCTGTATGAATTCCGGACGCATGGAAGTCGTATTGCCTTTTGTAATTGCCAAAGTCCATCGGAATGCATAATAAACATGAATGGATGCTGGTAATCAGCCATGATTCGTACGCACGTTTAACCTGCCAGAACCGTATCCCAACGTATCAGCGAACCCACATCAATCTAGCTCAGTGGAGGACAGACAGCGTCGGTGTCGCCTGGTCACACGGAAGGAGAGTTCACCGTGTGACGTCACGCGCTCTGTACTGCTGCCGCGGAGAAACAGAATGCAGCTGTGGAGCGTAGCAATTTAGGAAAGACAGGGAACAGATGTGGCGTGAAGAATACAGTGAGGTCTACGGTACCCTAATTTTAAAACGTACTGTTGTAATTAAATAGCAAACACAGATTGCAGACAATTTTATATCGTCTCTATACTGTGAGAACATTATAATGTAGGTGTAATTTAATGTAAGGGTAGCGCTGTTATAAAGGAGAATGGTACATAATACAATTTTCTCTATAATTTAGAGCAAAGCTCTACTATTAAGTAGACATTTTCCGACATTTTCAATTACGTTTTACTTTTGTTAGTTTTTCAGTGTTAGGATGCAATATTGCCGGCCGCGGTGGCCGAGGGGAATGAGGCGCTCCAGTCACGGTCTGCACGGCAACTACGGTCGTGGGTTCGAATCCCCCCTCGGGCATGGATATTTGTGCCGTCCTTAGTCTTAGCTAGTTCATAAGTTGTTTGTCAGTTTAGGGACTGATGAACCCGTAGTTAAGTCCCATAAGCTATACAAATATTTGAACATTTTATGCAATAATTGAGATACTTTTAATCGAAGACTACATATTACGTTATGACCTGACAAGGTATTTCAGAATTGGGACTTTGCTCATTTCATAATAGAAAAGTAATTACTAACACACATACATCGACCCGAACATACACAATATCCTTGTTCAAATGTTTGTAAACCTTATGGAACTCCATTGCCCTAAACGTACAAACTACTTATGAACTAGCTTATACCAACGACGACACAATATCCATGCCCGTGAGGCGATTCGAACCTCCGATGGGAAACGGCCGCGCGCATCGTCGCCTAGCGCCTCAATGTGCTTGGCCGTTATGCCGCGGCCAATATCCGTGAAGCAAGGGCATGCAACCTCAGAAATCTGTTTTCAGGAACATTCTTATAAAAAACTGTCGAGCCTTCATTGTGTATATATTTGTCCTTTAATAAATCATCACACTGTAAATTTAATAGTTCCGTTTGAAACTTGGTAGGAACACTGTTAACATCCACTGACAACGGTGTTGCAAAGAGCTGGAACATAATAGACAGTATTTCCACATTCGTTACTCTGACAGTCCTTCACATTCGCACCTTCCTTTAATTCAGATATTAAGGCGTCTCGTTCTTCTCTTTCATATTTCCCACACTCATTTGCATGGCACAGGGAATAATGACGTTGTAAATTACAATTTTTACGCTTCGTACATCTCTGTTACACACCAAACACTTTGCAACTACACCGCATTGTACAAAAAGGAACAGACTTCCCCATACAGAAAGAAAAACCGATTGCTCCGTTTCGGTTGCTGACTGAGCCCTCCAGCTCCGTCCTCACAGCCCCGTTTACCTAGGCGACACTGCGAACACGGCTCTCGCCTGACGTCACACGGATTGACAGGCTTGCTCTTCCTGCTCACACGTCACATCGCCTGACATTGTCTTCCTCTGCTCTAACTGCAGAAGCTCCGCCAGCTGCCGACACGCATTGTCCATGGATTCTTGTTGTTGTTGTTGTTGGTTGCTTTAAGGGGACCAAACAGCCAGGTTATCAGTCCCCTGTTCCTAGCTGAGAGTCAACTGTCAATAAAGATAAAACAATGCTCTGAAAATGACACCGCATAAAAGGGCAGGTTAACAATAGACAAGCCACTGACAATACAAAACGAAGACACACTCAATTAGTAAAATAAAGTCACGAATAAAACTGGATAGCAGAGGACCTTGGCTGGCTGATCACAAAGAAAAAACAGGATGAGCCAGCCACACTGCACACACTAAAAACCCCTAAGGGCGCGAAAATATAAAAGCTGGGTTGGTGGTGGCCTAAGATATCAGGCCACAGCACCCACGGTTAGATAGAATCATAAAAACCAGCAGCGCGGATAAAACTTAAAACTGTGTTAGCCATAGAGGCGTCGTCACCTAAAACTAAGGGTAGTGCGTCTGGAAGATTAAAAGAGTGCCGCAGATTGGCTAAAAGCGGACATTCCATTAAAAGATGGGCCACTGTCATTACGACACCACATCGACACACGGGTGGGGACTCACGGCGAAGGAGATACCCGTGGGTCAACCACGTGTGCCCAATACGGAGGCGGCAGAGGACAACCGCCTCTCGGCGGATCTGCCGCAGTGAAGACTTCCACAGGGCTGTGGACGTCTTCACTGCCCGAAGCTTGTTTGGCACATTCGCCATAGCCCACTCGGCGCTCCAAGCCTCGCGCACCTTCCGGTGCAACACCAATTTTAGATCAGGCTCCATGACGCCAATATTTAGGGGTGGTTCCATAGTGGCCTGCTTGGCTAAGCGATCTACTTGTTCATTCCCTGGGATGCCGACGTGGCCCGGGGTCCACACAAAGACCACAGAACGGCCAGATCGGCTTAGAGAGTGAACAGTATCTTGGATCGACCGTACCAATGGTTGGCGAGAAAAACACTGGTCGATCGCTTGTAAGCCACTCAGGGAGTCAGAACAGATGACAAATGACCCCCTGGGGCACGCTTTTAGGTGTTGCAGAGCCCTTAGAATGGCGACCAGTTCGGTCCATGGATTCGTGAGGTTGTCTCCTTACACGTACACGTCAATCCACTCGATACAATTGGAAGCGACACTCGCTAAGACAAGCCAACAGATTTCCAGTAATCTACAGTCTAACGTCGGTGTTGACGGGCCCAGGCGAAGCGCAAAGCTTTGTGTCGTGCAGTTGGCAACGATGAACGAGTGGGTATTCTTCTGCGATGTTTTTTTAAATGGTTCACACGTGACAGTTGTTGACAGCCAAGTGCTGAAATCCGCAGCAATAGGCGGAAGGGTTGCACTTTTGTCACGTTGAACGTTTCTCGTGTACGACGGTGGTCCCGTGCTTGCACGAGTAATTTACGACCGCAGCGATGTCGGAGATTTGATGTTTTATTCGATTCCCAATTTTCATTGTGAACTCGTGAAATCGTCGTACGGGACAATCTTCGCCCCAACGCTACCTCGGACATGCTGAGTTCGACCGTCTGCCGACCATAAAACCAGACTCACTTACATCGTGGTAATCTTCCCTTGTAGCAGTAATACTCAACCTAACTCATCGTCAAACATCTTTGGCTTTCATAGACACTGACAATCAACACCGTCATCTTAGTGTTTAAATATCATTGTGTTTGTATTCTCATGAATAAACCAATTTCTTTCCCTCTGCAAATATATAAAAAGACTTGGATGTCCTGTGATGCTTATTGCAGATGATAGCAGTGAACAAGCTGTAAAACTGTAGCGAAATATAGGCGCAACCGTAGGCTATCGACACTTTCTTGCAGGAAGTTGTAGTTGACCGTCAACGTAGGAATACGTAGAAAGTGCCTTCATAACCCAAGAGATTGCAGATTACTCAGAATTTGTAATCCATCAACTAAGAAAGTAAAGCTTAAGATATACTCATTCGAGTTAATTATCTATTTAGTTCAATACTGCGAGTTCCGTAAATGAGAGAGAGAGAGAGAGAGGAAAAAAAAGAAGAACGAAGTGCAGTATCCTCCGATACAGCTTTATTTAAGAAGCGCGATAAGTCATGGAGGTTATTGACTAACTGCAGAAGCTGCAAGAGAGACGCAGTGTATCGCAGTATTGTCTTCTTTCAAAGTTCTTAGTGCGAATCTTTCTCATATATATGTCGAAAAGAGAACGTTAGGGTAAAATGAGACATTACAGACCACACGAACGCTTGCCAACAGTCAAGTGTCAAAATGTTTGTAAAACAATTGGAACAAACTGCTGTGGTCATAAGTCCATAGACTTCCTAACTTAAACTAATCTAAGGACAACACCGACACCCAAGCTCCAGGGAGGAGTCGAACCTCCGACGGCGAGCAAGCGTGCGTTCGGCAGGGAGGCGCCTTACAATGCTCTGATCTGCCATTTCACCGCGGCTTACCAACTCTCATCTTTCACGCTAACTCACCCGACTGTAACGAGATAGGGAGGACACTACAATGGTGAGGCAAGTATATTGATAGCTGTGGAAGAAGATGCACAATCATTTTCAGACAGAATTAGGAAAACTAGATATCGGAATGATAACGTACAGGCTCTCACGTTCGACCAGACGTCTTCGTTAAGGGTAGTCGCACCGCCCAAAATGGTAAAATTTCTCCATTTTTACTTTTATGCAAATTATGAAAATATGAATGTACATGCTTAATTTGGTGTTTATATTATTGAAGTATTCGATTATTTACTATTTCAAATAAATATTCGAAAATAATCATGCGCTGACATTTCTGAGAATTTAGTTTTCCATTGTTTGACATATTGGCATTTTTCTCTTGAATTATATAGTCTAGAGAGCTTTGATTTCTTTTGTTTTGTAGAGAACTGATCGTTTCGTAAGTTGCCTACACTAGCGATAATTCCCAGTAAACTTTTTGAATTGTACATTTCTTTGTGTTTGACAACATCCACTAGCCAGGTTTTAGTTTCTTTGTTGCCTGTGATAGTTTTCATCATGAGTTGGTGTTTTTGATGCTGTTATTACTTTTCATTGATGGCTGTTCTTGAAGACTACAGGTTTTGCAGTATCTTGGAATTCATTAACGTTACAACACCACTAGAAATGTGATGGACTTGGACCAACTTCGAGGTTGAAACAAATATTGTGTCAAAAGAAGCCAGTTCCAAAAGGAGGGCAGTACTAGGTGAGGAGGAGAGGAAGACTGCCATCCAGGAGGATTATAACATATTTTTAATGTATCAGTGGCTGTATATTAAATTCTTTTAAACGCAATTTTCTCAAAATTAAATTTTCAGTATAAATGTCCATTTATATCAGAAACTTCTGAATCCTCATCGATGAATTATTTACTACATAAGAGATAGTACAATGCTGTGGTAGCTCTACTTTAGTAGTTTTTACTGTAACAGTATCCCAGATAGCGCGGAATCAGTTTTGGTTTCTTTTTTTTTTTTTTTCTCAGAAGCTATTAATTACCTTCATATGACTACACAAGATAGTTGGGAAAAAACACTTATGACTACACAAGATAGTTATAAGTGTTTTTTTCCCACAATCACGCCATTAGTTTTGCAATACTGACCTGCTTTCTGGAATGACGTCAAAATGAATGTTTTATAATTTTAATATAATGAATCATTATCATTAGAACATTATACATATAAATGACTCAAAAATTGAAGAAAATTCAAGAAATATAAACCCAACTACGAGGAAGTCTTCAGTATCTTCTGTATGAACCTCAACTTTGCAGCTATATCCAACCACTTTGCAATTGACAATACGAGCTAAAATTGAAATGTAATGGGATTAGGCGAATCAAAGAAAGAAAATATGGCACTGTACACGAATTCTTGCAGATATTAATAATGAATAAAAAAAGTAAGCTGCCACTCTCGTCCATCTGGATGGACATCAGCGCTATCTGTGTTAAAATTCAAGAAATGAAATGTTGGAAATTTACACCAAAAAATATATGTTTAGGGAAAAATCTTAACTTTTTCCAGCTGTCATTTTAAAGTGATTTTAGAGCAATACGATCAGAAAACATGCAAGAAAGGGTGATAAAAACACCACATTTATAAACTCAACAGTTCCTGAGAAAACGGGGCATTTATACAGCCAATTAAAGATTGTCGAGATAAGGCGGTCCGATTCCCCTTAATTAGAACTTCCGGGCTAAGATGCCGTTTCGTTTCCGCCGCCCGGAAGCAGCCGAGCGGACTGGAGCGCCACATTACGCATCGCGTGGCCTCCCGCCTCGGAGAGTCGAATCCTCCCTCGAGAACGGATGTGTGTCTGTTGTTCTTAGGTTGGTTCAACTTAGTTTAAGTAGTTTGTAAGTCTAGGGACTGATGACCAACGTAGATTGGTCCCATATGTATTAAAAACATTGTTTCGTTTCCTGCGTCAACGAAACGTCGGCAGAAAGGAGTTTTGGGGATCAACCAATGCATCTTAGCTCGCAAGTTTAATTTAGTGATATTAGAAGTTCAGACTTATTATCAACTAAAGTCTGCAGTCCGTAAATCTGAAAATGATCCAGAGTGCCCAAAATCCTGCCACCCAATCTCACTGCTGTCCAATGTCTACAAACTTTTTGAGTGAGTTAGCCTAAACAGAATAAGATCTCTGCTGGATAGCAAAATAATACAACAACAAGCTGGGTTCCGCCCAGCTAAATCATGTAAAGGCCAATTTTTAAATCTGACTAAGTATATAAAGGATGGATTTCAGTAGAAAAAAATCAGTGGTTTGGTCCTGGTTGATTTGTCTGCGGCATACGATATAATCAACCACCGACAGCTCCTTTGCAAGCTGTATGAAGCCACATATGATCAAATCTAGATAAAGGTTTTCCGCCTTATTGACAGACGCTCTCAGGTCCTCCGACAGAACAACTGTAGCAGGTGGTATCAACAAAAGAATCGATTTCGAAAAGGAACTGTTTTAGCACAATTTTGTTAATGACCAACCCATTGGAGACAATAAAAACCACTTTATCTATGCTGATGACCTGGAAATAGCAGCTAAAGGAAATACCTTTGAAGAATTATAAAATGTTTGAACATAGCTGCTATTGTCAGCGACCGTTACAACGTCAAAGGATAAAACTGCAGCCCTCGGTCGCAAAATTAAAGTTATTTAACCTGGTTTCAGCAATAAGTAAGATTGCCTTCATCAAAAATTGCAAATTAAAACAAATCACATAATGCACTAATGGCCATTAAAATAGCTACACCAAGAGTAAATGCAGATGATAAAGGGTATTCAATGGACAAATATTTTATACTACAACTGACATGTGATTATATTTTCACGAAATTTGGGTGCATAGATCCTGAGAAATCTGTACCCAGAACAACCACCTCCAGCCGTAATAACGGCCTTGATTACAGTCAAACAGAGCTTGGTTGGCGTGTACTGGTACAGATGCACATGCAGCTTCAACACGATACCACAGATCATCAAGAGTAGTGACTGGCGTATTCTGACGAACCAGTTGCTCGGCCACCATTGACCTGACCATTTCAGTTGGTGAGAGATCTGGATAATGCGGACAAAGGCAGCAGTCGAACATTTTCCGTATCCAGGAAAGTCCACATAGCAACTGGAACATGCGGTCGTGCATTATCCTGCTGAAAAGTAGGGTTTCGCAGGGATCGCATGAAGGGTAAAGCCACGGGTCGCAACATATCTAAAATGTAACGGCCATTGTTCAAAGTGTCGTCGATGCGAACAAGAGGTGACCGAGACGTGTAATCAATGACACCCCATACTATCACGCCGGGTGATACGCCAGTATCGCGATGACGAACACACGGTTCCAATGTGCGTTCACCGCGATGTCGCCAAACACAGATGCGACCATCAAGAATCTGTAAACAAAACCTGGATTCATCCGAAAACTTGACGTTTTGCCAATCGTACACCCAATTTCGTCGTTGCGTACACCATCGCAGGCGCTCCTGTCTGTGATGCAGCGTCAAGGGTAACCGCAGTCATGTTCTCCGAGATGATGGTCCATGCTGCTGCGAATGTCGTCGAACTGTTCGTGCATATGGTTGTTGACTTGCCAACGTTCACATCTCTTGACTCAGGGATCGAGATGTGGCTGCACGATGCGTTACAGCTATGCGGATAAGATGCCTATCATCTCGACTGCTAGTGATACGAGGCCGTTGGGATCCAGCACGGCGTTCCGCACTGTCCTCCTGAACCCACCGATTCCTTATTCTGCATTGGGTCGAGGCCAACGAGAGCAGCAAATGTCGCGATAACCCGCAATCGCGATAGGCTACAATCTGACCTTTATTAAAGTCGAAAATGTGATGGTACACATTTCTCCTCCTCTCAACGTTTATCCAGGCAACGCCGGTCAACTGCTGTTTGTGTATGAGAAATCGGTTGGAAACTTCCCTCGTGTCAACACGTTGTAGGTGTCCGGAACCAACCTTGCTCTGAAAAATTAATCATTTGCATATCACAGCATCTTCTTCGCGTCTGTAGCACGTCATCTTCGTGGTGCAGCAATTTTAATGGCGAAGAGTGCTACTGCTGTGGACGTTAGGTTCGGGAGGTGGGCCGTGGCTAGGTGGGAATGTGCACAATGTCTGCAACTGAAAGAAGCGATTAGTTCACATATACGTTTATTGCAAATTGTATAAATTTATCGCAAATGATATAAATACTGAACTTATGCTTGTGGTACAAATCGGTTCTGCACTGATCTGCTTCAGTGAGTCAACAGTAGTGTTCTTGTTCGAGCTGGCTCGCCGTAGACGGATTCGTTGGTGGTAGATTGCTCCGGTACTGACGGCTGTACTCGCTAGACTGCACGCAGTCCTCTGCTTTTCTGCTTGTCGTGGCTGTGGTGCGTCGGAGTATCTAGCTGAGCCATCTTCTTCTGATCGGCCGGCGCACCGCAAAGCAAACAGGCAGTGAGTCTTGAGCTGCCCCGCGCGGTTGAAGTACTGTCCAGCGAGTTATCGGATCTTCACGGAGTGGCGCGGGCGGCCGGCGTCGTGGCAAATGGCGACGCCACAACAGCTACTACTGTTACTCCTACATATGTATGACACACACGACTATGCTTCCAAAAGTGAGCTGCAAAAGTGTCGGCTCATGAAGGGAACCCAGCTAGAAAAAATTGGAACAAAATTTACAAAACCCTAGTGCAATATAAATTGTACAGACAGGAACAGATAGGATTGTTATTAATGGAAAATAAACGCTGAAATATCAAGATGAATCAATGAATTCTTCCAACGTACTGCAGTCATGCTGTCGGTCTACTTGCATACGACGTTGAGTGACTTCACACAGTAAGATTCACATTTTATGCTACTTAGATGACAGGTAAGCACAATGCAGGCTGTGGCCTCTTGCACTTTGTGAGTCCACCTGCTGTATATATGTCATGAGTACATAACTTTACTTCCAAGGTTTTCGTGAATAGGCCACCTTCAAACTGTCAGAGGTCCGTGATATTTTGGTGAACCACTGTTTCGTCATCATCAGGTTGCTATGATGGAGGAGGATGGGCGGAAACACAGCCTCAATTATCTGCCAACTGCCGTAAACGCCCCATCTCACCTTCGTATTTCACAGTTTTATTTAAGTGGACTTGGTACTGGCTTCCATGGCTTACTAAGTTGGCCACCTATGTCCGTATTCACTAAGTTTTTTCGCCACACATAATTCAACTGCTTCTTTATTAATGGAGTACCAAAATTTGTTCGCCAGGAAATTCATTTCCTCGTAATCCACTGAAGGTCCTTTCTCAGTACAGAGTTATGCTGTTGCCGATCGTAAGAGAGCCCATTTTGACTGAAAGTTGAAGCTATTATATTGTGCTTTCAAGGTAGTCTGCACATCTTTGATGATATATTGGCAGCAAATAGTACCTATCAGAGTTAGTGGCATTTTACGCTTATGGAGAACGACCGAAATGTTATATAAACACACTTATTTCCGCCAAAATCGCTAGTTTATTTATTTTTAACCGGTTTCGATGAACTATTTTCACTGCAAAAGATTGCTAAAATCTGTAAAGTCCTTGTTTTTATAGAAATAAGATAAAAGTTAACAAAGCACCTACAAAACCTTTGGCACTCACATAAAATAAAGAGACACTTGTGAAAATGTAATATAAAAAAAGAACATTGTCAAATGATTAAAATTAAATTGGTCTTAACATCTTATTCCGGGTGTTTGTCTTCCGTGGCGTTGTAAGAGCTGTTGTATTATAAGTGTGTTCAAAAATGTCGGATAGTGTTCAAATGTTTGTAAATCCATCGGACTCAACTGCGTGGTTATGAGTCCTTAGCTTACGAACTACTTAAACTACTAAACTCATCTAAGGAGAACACAAACATCCATGCTCGAGGGGGGCACGAACCCTCGCCGGCGAACTGTCACACGCATCGCAACACGGCGACCCAGTGCGCACGGCTAATCCGCCGCGTCTCGGATGGTGTATCCAATCTCGTGGAAGGAACATTCCAGGTGTCAAAGCTACGCAGTCAGACATCGTTCATCCGAATTGTGTATGCACAATGAGTGAGCTTTTTGAGCATGTACTTTTTTGTTATTTTGCGAATGTGACAGACGATTCAGTCCCTCAGTCCCACTTGATGACGGCGAAACGATTCTCCGCCGAAATATCGTTGACCTTCGATGGTTGCATCCGACATTTCGGCGGTATTCCCGAGCATCGTGGAAGCATCAGTCACTCTGGTAAAGCCACATGCCGTAAATTGTACATAATCAAATGTTAAGCCATTGATTCTTAAGGTGTAATCCGTATGAAATGGGCAGTTTACCAATGGTATAGGAGTATTAATGATGGATGAACTTCATCGAAGCTTTTATTTTCATCATAGGACATGCCACACTCATCTTCTTGTTGTTGCTTTAATTGCGGTTTATTTCGACAATTGCACCATTCCTTTGGATCAATCAGCTGGAGTCATCAGATCTCACTAGAAATTTCGTTGCGTTGACACCTGGAAATTTGGGGAAGTCTAAATCCTGGAAACTATTTTCACATGTTCTGTTTAGTAAGTTGAATAATTTGAAATACTTTTTTAATGTAGATAATGTAATTACCTCTGTAATAAGTTTCCACGTGGAGTTTCAATTACATAATTTTATCGCACTATTATATTAATTTGTATATTTTATATTTTATGTGCAAGCATCAGAATGATAACTGTCACAAAAAGACTTTAAAGAAATTGTCATCGTGCCCAGTTGTTGAAGGACGATTGTTCACGGCCACAATTTGATTTTTATTTTTTTTTTTAAATTTTTTTTTTCCAAAGCTCTGACGAGAAACATACTTCGTTAACAATTCCTTAAAAATTGGTGACGATAGCTGACGATGGACTATAAATTGTACTGATATGCCTTCTTGACTCCTACTGACTGTCTGTGTGTTTGTATACAAATGACAGGGCATCATCTATACTCTGCTTTTCCAATTAAGAAACTGGTTCCTCGAATTTATAAAGAATATTTATAACTTTTGCAAAGTCACAATATCACTTAACGTTTTAGTAAAATTATAATGAAAATGTAGTTAAAGCTTTAATGTTCTTACATTAATTGTAAAATGCATTAGAATTGTTCGATTTTATATTGTAATTAAAATTTGAATTAGCTGTAACCGTCACGTCATAAAAGAAATAAAGAACTTTAAGATATAATTTATATTTTACGTCATTACTCTTGTCTAAAATTTGTTGTAATTTTTAAAATAAACCTTGAAAATTAAATTTTTCCTCTGAGGTAGGATTGAATCTTTTCATATGCATGATAGTCAGGCACACTAATGCCAGAGCTAATTCGACGTACCGCATGTGTCACATTGACTAATGTAAAAGATGTATTTGGGTTGTGTTTAACGTCTGGAGTCATTTTCTCGAAATTTCTCAGTGCTTTTTAAACCTTCAATGAGTGGAGGTCCCTGCCATATACTACTAACATGCGATGTCTCATTCCAAACTGAATTTCCTAAAGGTCTTATTGTTAGTCTTTTAAGCTACCTACTCACTTCTGATGGGGTTCGGGCGAAAAGTTTGCGTGATCGTATTACGGCATTTCCGTACAAGAGCAATATCTCATCTTGATAGAGGGCGACATTACGTTCTTTTAACAAATAGCCGATAGACCCGAACTGCTCGGAAATATCGCCTGTATCTGCCCGGTTTACAGTCAACTCTCAGCGAACTACTCTTGTAACATAATGGGGAAGCGGACTTGGGGAACAACTGATTAATTATGTGGCTGCTGCACGTGCGTTTACCACATACCACGTCGAGCACCGAATAGTATCGCTTAATTAGAGCTAAATGTGTTGAGTGCCCTACATCTACTCTGTTACAGAGTACCCTGCTGTGTTATGTGGTAAGTATTCGTATAATATGAAAATAATGCCCGCCTCTCGTGCTCAGACATACAATAAAATATTGTTGAACTTACTATGTCATCTAATATGTAAATAATTTCACTGAAAGTATACATGTTTGCTAGAATCCTTTCAAGTTAATGAGTAATCAGTAAAGACTAGACGATTTTCTTTTTATATATTTATTTCACCATGATTATCACCAGCAGACGAGCGGAATGTTTTATACGTTTTAGGAAAATACATATGGTAATATTTTTAAGTATTTTATGTTTTAAATCGTATGATAATTATTAAACTTTATTTTATGTTATCATAGGTATTTAAACTGTTGTATTAAGTTTTATGCAAATCGTTCTTTATTAATCAGTGATTTTTCACAATAGGCATAAATAAGATAGCAGTTATCGACAAATTCAAAGAGAAAATGAAAATATATCTGTGTTTACGGCAAATTTGATATTTCAAACAACAGTAAATATCAGTGATTAATGACGCAAAACGTTCCTTATTAAAATAATAAAGACGTGTTAGATGATTAAAACGTAATAGAATAATAATATTGTAATAGAAGAGGTAACATGTCTTTGTATAATAAAATTTAACTTCTAAACGATTTAAAATGTAATATAAGCTTTGGAAAATATAACCTATGTTCTGAATTAATGAATGTGTGTCTTACAGGACTGGTGACGATGACCAAGTGCTCGAAACAATTCTTATCAAATAAATGTAGGAAAAGAAAGAAGTCTTGTCGTTGCATTCGTGTTATAAAATCATGCATGAAGACTGCAAGGTACCTTCAATACTAAACTCTAAATGCTGTCCAGTGATCCAACTGAGGAGATCCTGTGACCCTCTACAGGACTGCAACGATATAGTCAGAGAAGGATTGAGGCAGTGCGACTACTAGCTGGGAGGACAGCGCACTGTCTCACAGTAGCCAGCCAGTCAGTTAACGGATACTCTGCCACAAGCCTTCTCCGATGCTGTGGCATGACTTCAGCACCACAGCATGTGGCCTTAGTTGCGACACATAGTTTCATAATCTCTGCATAATCTCTGCATAATCTCTTCATAATCTCTGCAGTAGTCTATGAATGTATAAGACATAATGGGCAGTTGAAAAGGCCATGATATCACCCCCTCTACCTGTATATTCTCCACCATTGTGACAGATATTTATACAGACCATAGCATATGTGTCATGCCATCTTTTCAGAAAAGGTTTCAGACAGCAGGATCTATAGTTTGTGTTTCTCATGAGCTTTGGTCGTCGCACATAGTTTTAGAAGCATTGCAATGAAACTCGTATGACATAATGGACAATTAAAAAGGCAACTCCTTCTACATGTAAACATATCTCTCCCATTATGACAGCTATTTAGACAATCCATGGGGTTTACATCATGCCACATCATCAGAGAAGACTTGAGACAGAAGGAATCCTAGCTTACTGGCTGGCCAGTGATGGACAACCCATGCCTCATAGTAGCCAACCAGTCAGCTAGCGGTCACTCTACCTCAAGCCTTATATGATGACATGGCGTGACATGCGCGCCATGGCCTGTCTTTCGCATTCTCCTCGGTTGCAATGCATGGTTTCTGAACTACTGCAGTAGTGTTTAAATTCTAGGACAATATGGAAAGTTAAAAGTGCCAAGATGTCACCCCCTCTACATGTATACATTTCTCTACCATTATGACAGCTATTTAGATAGGCCATGGTTTATTCTTCATGCCATGTTATCAGAGAAGGCTTCAGACAGTGTGGCCACTAGGTGACTGGCCGACCAGTGGGGGACAGCCCTCTGTCTCATAGCGACAAACCAGTCTGGTCGCTCTGCCCCAAGCCTTGTTGGATGACATGTCTGGATGACAGCAGGAACCCTAGCTGACTGACTGGCCAGTGATGGACATTCCATGTCTCATAGTGGCCAGCCAGTCAGCTAGCGGTCACTCTACCTCAAGCCTTATTTGATGACATGGCATGACATATGCACCATGTCCTGTCACATTCTCCTCGGTTGCAACGTATGGTTTCTGAACTACTGCGGTAGTGTTTAAATTTATAGGACAATATGGACAGTTAAAAGGGCCTAGATGTCACTCCCTATACATGTGTACATTTCTCTACCATTATGACAGCTATTTAGATAGGCCATGGTTTATTCGTCATGCCATGTTATCAGAGAAGGCTTCAGACAGTGCGACTGCTAGGTGACTGGCTGGCCACTGTGGGACAGCCCTCTGTCCCATAGCGACGAACCAGTCAGGTAGCGGTCGCTCTGCCCCAAACTTTGTCGGATGACATACGCCAGTATGTGCCACGGGCTTTCTCATTGTCCTCGATCATGGCGCATGGTTTTGGAACCACTGCAGCACTGTATAAATTCGTCGGATGTGTGTATATTTCTCCACCATTATGACAGCTATGTAGTCATGCCAAGGTGTTTATGTCAAGCTACATCTTCAGAGAAGCTTGACACGATGGGACCCATAGCTGACTGGCTGGCCACTGAGGGATAGCCCACTGTCTCATACCGGTCAGACACCAAGACAGCGATCGCTCTACCTCAGCCTTCTCTGAATACGTGGTGTGACATACGCGCCACTGCCTGTGTTTCTCATTGGGCTCGATCGCGGCATATGGTTTCGGAACCACAGCGGTGGTGTATAAATTCGTAGAATTCGTAGTACATAATAGGCGGTTAAAAAGGCCACGATGTCACCCATTGAGTCTGCAAAGCACCTTGAATACTAAAATTTAAATACCGTCCAAGGACACAACTGAGGGGATCCTGTGACCCTCTAATGGACTGTGATGACATACGCGCCACGGCCTGTGTTTCTCATTGGGCTCGATCGCGTATATGGTTTAGGAACCACAGCGGTGGTGTATAAATTCGTAGTACATAATGGACAGTTATAAAGGCCACGATGTCACCCCCACTGCTTATGTATTTTTCACCGCTTTTATGACAGGTATTAGTGGGTCAGGGCCAGTTCGCAAGTTCCCGTGTCAGTGTGTGGGATATGCAGGAGACGGCTAGCAGCATTGGCTGGCGACACACTGCCCTCCGTCCGTCACGCGGCTGCAGGCTGCAGGCTTAGCGGCGCTGGAACGCCAGCGCTGCCGGATCAGGCGCGTCATTCTCCATTAAGCCGCGCATTCACCCCGTAGCGCCGCCGTCTCGCTGCCGGCCAAGACAATGAAGCCGTGACAAAACACGGGATTAGCGCCTGACGCCACCACGCGACAAAGCGAGTCTGAATTTCATTACCGTCGCTATACATGCTGTTCTCTGTTATTAGGGTAAAGGAAACGCCATGAGCTCAATCTGTGGTACATGATCACTTATTGTGCATGACCTGTATGGAAACAGCATCCTCCACAATTGAAGGGTTGTGTAACCAAACCTCCAAGTAGTTACCTCGAACAGAAGTCCGTAACCCACAAATCAAAGTAGATGCTACCAATTGTAGATGTACTACCTCTGAAAGGAAAAGAAGGTAGCCGATACTGGAACACTTGTTTATTTTGGTATCTCGAATCTACTTTGTTTATCTAATCCAAGCAAAGTATACTGTAAAAGAAGCAACATGTTGTACACTTTCATCTGCTAGTATTATACTTTAGATAAACATTTGGAGCTTCAGTTGCTTAAATTGAACCACATGGTAAAACAATGACTAAAAAGGAAATAAGATTCGTAATATTTAAAAAAAAAAAAAAAAAAAGAGAGAGAGAGAGAGAGAGAGAGCTGCATTTCTGCATCTGGTCATTGATGTTTCTTCTGGCTGGCGGATATCGTTTCATAAATGAATAAAATAGCTTCTTATTTCTCTGCCACTTCGAATGCGAGTTTACGAACATCTTCGCTTGTGAATCCAGACAATCTCTCTTCAAACAAAAGAAGGTGATATGTTACAGTTTTTTCCTAATAAATGAACTTCATTTGAGAACGTGTTTTTACCATCAGAATATCTCTTTATTTTAGCTTTTGGTAGTCGATATAAACGGGCACACTCGTTAAGTCTAAGGGCGCCGTTTGTGTATGCTACCACAGCGACCTTCAGTTCACATTCTGTCTATTTCCCGTAAATTCCACTGCTTGCCATCTTGCAAATCTATAAAGATCACCATACTTTTTACTTATTTTTTAATTGTTTTGTCGCCTTGATAAATAAACGTAAAACGTAACGTGTAACTATTGCCTATTGTTAAATAACCTTAGGTATTATTTGTTAGGAGTGACTCATAAATTGGACCGGTCCAAATTAGAAAACAGTCATTCGTCCAACTTGGACAACTCGATGGCATATAAGTAAAGATAAGATTGAAGGAACACACAAAGCTAAGCTCTAGTTTTACGATATTCAATTATTAGCTAAGGAATGGCACTTACGAACTATAGTGCTAATCATTTTTTTACTCCCTTTTACAGCACAGGAAAGCTTATGATCAGTAGGAAAGCGTACGATATGTAGCAGAAAAGTTGCAGCGACATCGGAAAAAAAAAAAAAAAAAAAAAAAAAAAAAAAAAAAAAAAAAAAAAAAAAAAAAACGATATAAGGGAAACTGTTCTCACTCCAATGAGTATTGTCGACTGGCGACTGAGCCACGTGATCTCGACAATATTTCTCGCCAGTTGAGCGAACTTACATCTTTAAGATACCAACACACAGTGAAATACGTATGTGGTCCAGCTTATGCAACGCTCCATCTTCGCCAACTGTCCCCATACACAGGTTTTAGTTTTTTTCCAGAAGATTTAAATGCTAGTGGCGTGTTGTGTGAGGATATAATCCAAATACTTGAAGAGTCAGAAATCAATGACGCAGAAGAAGTAACTCTCTCTTTGTTCACGTTAATTATTTCAGTAAATATATTTTCATTAGACTACTGAAAAATTAAACAAAATTTGGTCACCGCATCAATAACGTACATTCAGTAAATCTAACACATGATTTGCACCAGTAGCGTTAACTATTCTCTTAATTAACATATAATAAAAATAAGTTTTTGGGATGAATTCTGATTTCACAGCAGTATTTCTCACTTTTCTTGGAAGAACCATTTTGTGAGTTAGCATATTCTCGCCCGTAGCACATCAATTGATACACCTCTCCTAACGATGTTTCCCCTTCTGGAAGTAGTTACAGTACGCCTCCTGCTTGATTGCAACAGTGCCGTCTGTGAATTTCCTTCACCTCGTCCTTTCAATGCGGCTGTCAATTTGAAAATCAATGAAATTTCTATGAGTTTGGAAAACAGTTTCCTATTGAAAAGACAGCCAACTGCTACGTTTTTCAGAATGAAAATAACAGTCATGATTGCAAAATATTTTCAAAATTTATTTGATAATAGGGTTACCGGTTTCGATTTACTCTGAGACCATCAACGTCGAATCGGTCTGATGATGGTCTCAGAGTAGACCGAAACCGGTCACCCTATTATCAAAAATTTGTAAAAACGTTTTGCTATCACGACTGTTAATTTCATTCCGAAATGTAAAACAGATTTACATACGGTCAGGTCGTTCTGATTTGCACAATTCTAGAGCTTTTTACTGATTGCAAGGTGATGACCTTTCTGGTCTTTACCAGAATGGGACCAGTTTCACGACGACGAAATGCATCATTGTGATCTGAGAAGTGGCGTCTACGTTTATGAACGGATAAAATCTCGGGTAGAAGGTGATGACCCTCTTATTTTGAAGGTTATCTGTCCAAAATTCAGCAAGATCGGAATAAAACAGTAGGTTTTGTCGAAGTAGGTAAAGTACCTTCTGCTAAGAACTACACAGACTTTTACGTAGGCAGTGACTTTCCTCTTACAAGGAAAGTAGAGCGTGCAAAATTTAATGCCAATCGGTTGAACGGTACGGTAGGGCATAAAGTACGAACAAACATGATGCCGGAGTCTGTCACGTGGCTCAGTATTAATGAAGTCGTACAACTCGAGGCCTACGAGAAAGACAGGCCCCAGCGCAGTCGTAAGCAATGTAGTTCCGAGACGGCGCGATCTCTAGCTCATTGGCAGTGGGCTCTGGGCTGTACCCCAGCGGCCAGCCAATCGGCTAGCGATCGCTTCGGCTCGGAACTACCTTGCTTACGTGGCATGACGACTGCGCTGGGGCCTGTCTTTCTCGTAGACCTCGTCTCTAACGATAAGTCTTGCTATTAAAAATTTTGTTGGTACATTCATTGCTTGAAATACCGCTTGTAATTACATTGAGCAGCAAAGAAGTATTAAAAATAAACATATTTCATAATATGAAAGTTTTTCATGGCGGATGGAGGATGGATTGCGGAGTTACCGCGAGAGGACGCTGAACACCCGAGGACTGGTCGTGGCTGCCTCAGTTGCATAAGTTGGCGTGTGGAGGAAAGCCGATTAACACGTGGTTAGAATTGAGAAGCGTGGCATGCAGCCGACCAACCATTACGTAACCCAATGCAGACATTATCACTCTGTATTATCACGTCTAAAACTGGACTTGACGCTATTTGGTAAGCAGCTTTCGTGTTCAGGAATGATTCGACCATGTTTGTGTAACATTCCTGTACTAGTGTTTGTCATTTGTTGTCACTTCCACCTAATGTGTCTTAGTCATTGCTTACTGACATTAAGCGGATGTTTTGATCGCCGGGTAATTAAAGGATGTAGTTTGCCCAGTTGCGCTGACTGTGAACAAAATTAATCCCAAGGGTTTTCTTTCATCCGTCTGTAAATAAACTGGTAGTTACTGCGGTGTGATTACGTCGAATCAAAGTCGACGTTAATAAAAGTGCCTGCGTAATTTAAAGAATAACTTTGTTCCTCTCCTTGTGTTTCAGAAGTCTGTAACCTTGTGTACCACTGGTTGTTGAACGTGACTGCGTTTAGCTTGAGAGGTGTTTAACAGCCGTCCTTGAACAGTCCGGTAACGTAGACATCTTGCAGGTGGCCGGCAAGGTAAGGGGCTATGACGTGGCTTTCAGACGCGAGACGCCGCAATAGTGGTTGTAGCTTTTTATTAATTTAATATTTTTTTACTATTCAATTTAGTTAGAGATTGATATATACAGCCTTGCTAGAAGTCTTTCAAAATACATAAAATTTGAAACATGTCTGTGAAAATTCAATAATTTTGTTTCGCCTGTCTCGTATCGATATTTGTATGAAAATGTTATATGTTTAGTAACTATTTCTATGGTTTATTTTGTTGTGTAACATCTCTGTCAAAGACTATGTATGTGAGTAGTAGCTGAACAGAAAGAGAGAGAGAATCAGTGTGTAGCTCTGGTATTGAACGGACGTGCTTTAGTTGGCTGCTGAGGCAGCATGTTTGGTACGAGCTGTTGGAATAATTTTGAAATCAATTTTCACTGACACAGTTCAGTCTTTATAAGATTTTGTATCATTCATATATGTATCAGTCTGATAAGTTTTTTTGTTGTTCTCCAAACATAAGGTAATGTAATCGTTATTGTTAATAATAATTGAGAAAGTTGAACTTCTTTACCGGTTTCACTTTTGTAGTTAGAAAGCTAACCCTCTTCCTTTCATTGAAAGTTATAGTATTGACTCAATAGAGTTTGATTAACATATTTTTATTGGTGTGACGTTTAATAATTGTTGATTGTTGTCAAATACTGCAGAGATGAACAAAATACTAAGTTTCTGCAATCAGTCAGTTAAGGGAAATAAATTCTTGCAGTTGCATTATTAGAAAGTTGTTTTGTGTTTTTTCCAGATTTCTCTCGCACTGAAATTTATACTGTAGTCAGTGAGCCTTATGCGGACTACGTATTGTTCTTGCTGTGTTTAAAATATCCGTTGCGCTTTCAGTCAGTTTAAACCCACTGTTTCCTAGTTAACTATGCAGGTATTAATATTAGGGCCATAACTAAACAGAATTATAGTGTTAATGAATAAAAATGAGTTCAACTAATCTTTAATGAGTTAGATTGGAAAGTTAGTTATCGTGGGTGTTAACTACCAGATGATGATAATTATTAGTACTGCATTTAACATCAGATCAGTTTTGAATGAGTAGCTTTAAAGCAGACCTCCTTTAGCTGGTTCACAATTGCCAAATCCTTGTAGCGATCCTGTTTTCCTATAAGTAGACCAGCCTACCTTTATCCCACCAATCAACATACCAGTTTTAAATTGTTGAAATTTTGTATAATTTTAATTTTGTTAAAACAGTTAGTTTTACCTAAAGATTCATAGCAACGATGTTATTTTCATGTGACCTTTAACGGAAAAATAGTGGTTGAGAATTTCTTTGTGAAACAAGTATGAGATAATGAGCCTTCAATTTTCCCAAGAAAATTTTTCATTGTACTTGCTTAAAGTGGAAGGAATTCTGATTCTATCAATACTGGCTAGGTTCCCATCATTACGGAAGATCAGTAGGATACCTCGATCTAATTTTGTGCTGTAATAATTTAAAAAAAAGAAAAAAAGTTTTTTAGACGTGTTTATAATTTTCGTTTTAAAGTTACTGACGTTAAATTTAATGTGTAAATTATGAGACAGGTAGAGAAATTTAAGTATCGCAGGGCACATACTGATAAAATGGATAGGGCCATACAGAAGTAAAATACAGAATACAGCAAACCAGAAAGGTGTTAGGGTGTATGAATTCTTTTTGGTGGGATAAAGATATTTCCAACAACAATAAGAGTAGGTAAGATAATGGTTGAATCAGTGCTGTGCTATGGATCAGAACTATGGATATTAAATGCGGATCTGTAAAGAACACTAATAGCTGTGGAAATGGATTATTTGCGTAGAAGTGTCAAGATATCAAGAATGGAAAGAAAAACGAACGATGAATTAAGAGCTAGAATGAAGGCAAATTGTACATTGGTGAACAGAATTGAAAGAGTATCACTGAAATGGTACGGACATATGATGAGAATGCCAGATGAATAGTGGCCAAAGAAGGTTTATGAATGGAAACCACCCGGCAGACGTAAGTACTGTAGACCACGACGTACTTGGACAGACGAAATATATGGAGTAATGGAACATAACGCCATCGACAAGGAAGATGCGCTCGGTAAAGAGGCTTGGCGGAGGATAACAGGAATACGACAAGATGTTGTTATTAATTAATATTTGTATTGATTAATCCTGTAATAATAATAATAATAATAATAATAATAATAATTTGTGCCAAGGAATGAATAGTTTAATAACGAAACACCAACTGCAATTAAGGATTTAACTTATGTTTGGTACAGCACTTTCACTGAAAAGAAACGTTTTTCCTGACCGTATTAAAAGATAAGTTAGGGCCCTTCACATTTATTATGACATCTTCCTGTCATCGGCTTCCCTTCCTCAGCTCCTTTCAGCACGGGATTTACACATTTGCTGCCGTTCGCCATTGTCTACTAATATCTCAGGCGGTCTTCAGAGGTTATTGGGGACAAGTCCACGCTAATATAACCGCTTCCCTGGCCCTGCTCAAGATGTCAGATACTCGCCTTGGCACTCCTGCACGTTTGCCTCCCAGCCACCCATACAGTTGCAGCAATTTGAGTAATTGTGTGACATACAAAGTGTGTATCCGTTGTATTGGAATAGTGCCACTTTCTGTGTCAAGTTGTTGGTTAAGTTAGCATAGTAAATCTTATCGCAGTAAATAACACCATATTACCAGTTGGTCAGACCAGTGGTGACAAAAATGTTGTATTTGTAGCATGAATTTCCTAAGTGCTATAAAGTCTTAAGACTTACAACAATGTAACACCCACAGAAATTTTTGACTCTAATTTTATATAATGTACCGCTGATCATTGTACATGGGGATTATTCAGCCATCGGCCACTCTGCCGGTTGCAGAGTACGCTCACCTCCTCTCCAGCTCTCGTACATTGCCAAAACATTGGTCAGTCCGCTGTCCTTCCAACATCAGTGCTGGAGTGTGGAAACTGTTGAAAAACAATCATGGTGTAGTTAGCAGAAACGCCATAGATCAGGACTTGAACACCTTTACGTGTGGAATACCTACTTTCAAAAACAGAAAGAAAATGCAAATGAAATTAGCTAATTCTTTCGCAAAATAACCTTGAATGAGTCAACATTTCTCAAACTTCCACGTTTCCACTACGAAACATTCCTCTTGTGCTACGAAATATTGAAATACTTTAGCAGTTCAACTATTAAAGTAATACTTTTTCAGTTCCTGTAATCCTATTGTATTTAATTAAACATTTTCTAACGTTGTGTGAATGCACCATTGTAATTTTCCCTTTTGTTTTAATAGATCAGCTCTACTTTAAAGTAATTAATTATTCACATTTATCTGCATAAATAAACTACATATTCGCCAAATTTTCCGTTTAGTAACACGTATAAATATCACATAAATCCCTTCCGAAACAACATATTTTATAAAATAAATGAATAAACAGCTCCGTAAGGAAACTATGCACATATTTATTGCAATTCCCATGAACAGCAGAATAGAAAAATGTGTTCTGATCTTCAGCGCAACAGATTAGTGCGTTCAGTACTTCCAAACAAACTGTGAACCCATTCCAAATAACTCACAATAATTAAATAGCCCTAGAAAATCCCTGCAAAATCTTATTATATGTAACACCAAGTAGAATATTTCTTCCATAATTAATGCGAATTAATTACGATCTACTGACCTCCATGCAAGGTCATCCACTTCTTCGGTAAAATTATTCTTCCAACTTCAATTCAATACTACATGAAACTAAACATTTACGTTTCTGACATAAGTAACCCGTCAGAATTTACAAATCACACATGATATAATATTGTCTTAGTCCATGTACAGTCTCAGCTCAATTGCGAATCCCCAATAATATACCAGATTTATGGTACTTCAGCTGACATGCATTGGGATGCGAGATTTCTGAGACAAGAAATGGTTCATTAAATAACTCAAATAGCCTTTTCTTTATTATTTATGGGCTCTTCCGTCGGTTCTTGTTGGAACTTAGACATATTAAATAACTGTATACCGTATATATTTATTCCACAATAATATTTATTTGGACTGATGACCCCGTAGTCCCATAAGCTATAAAAAATATTTTTGTTCTGAACTAGCTTTCGGCTTCTTAGGCCATCTTCAGACAACTTAATACTGTAGATTATCCACAACCACCAGCATCTGTGTTTCGAGTACAAAGATTTTACAAAGAATACAGTCAGTCATAGACTACGTAGCTTTTAAGTATTTTATAAACAATTAAAAGAAAACTGCAAATAACTATACATTAATTTTCAACAAATAGGTTGAAACAAACAATGGTTCAATGAATACTAGCTAATACAATTGTATATTAAATTAACTTATATGTACGAACAAAACTAGGGAAGGGGGGAGGGAGAACAGGTGAGTGAGAAAGATATAACAATGAAATGTTGGTGAGGAAAAATTACATATGTTTGGAGTATGTGAATATGGAATAAAGGAGTATATTGACGTATATAGCCTATATTAAAATTCGCTTGCGTTCAAAAGTGTGGTGTGAGTAACACATGTGAGTAGCATGACCCTCCAACAGAAGATTGGATCCAGTGTAACAAGTGCAAATTGTGTGGCATGAGGACTGTTCAGATTATCAAGGAAGTTTCAGTTTCATTTGTGACTATTGTTAAACGAACAAATATAGGCAACTGGTATTTATTGAATCAATTTGTGTGAAATACATTATTGTTCTACGTTTTTGTGTGGTCATCTTGCCTTATGGCCTAAGTCATCTTGCCCTGGTATTTGCGAAAGATGACACGTTTGTAGACTTTTAGAAAAACTAAAACAAATATCACTTTATTTTTTAGTAAAAAAGAAATAAAACAATAATTTAGTACCAGAGATAAATAATCTATTGAAATATGGAATAATAACAAAAAATTCAGCCTCCTAAAATTAAAAACTGCTAACATGCCCCGGTCTCCCCTACACAGAAGGTAATGCAGCTTTTGCTGCTTGACAAATAATTGAAGCCACCTGGGAATGGCCACGCGATTTGAGGCACCATGTTAGGATTGCGCGTCCCAATTTCGACTCCTCTCTCGGGTATCACAATGTGTGTGTGTGTGTGTGTGTGTGTGTGTGTGTGTGTCCGTGACTGTTGTGTCTTTGTGATTGTGTGTGTGAGTGTGTGTGTGTGTGTGTGTGTGTGTGTGTATGTGTGTGTGTGTGTGTATGTGTATGTCTGTTAGGTATTTCAAGAAATTTATTAGTTATGGACCGATGTTCTCAGCAGTTCGGTCCCTTATGTTTTCCAAAGATTTGGTCCGCCTCCGTAGTCCAGTGGAACGGGATGGTAGATTACCACGCGGGTTCGATTCTCGGTAGGGATGGAGATTTTCTCCATTCGGGTACTGGGTGTTGTGTCGTCTTCATCATCATTTCATCATCATCGACACGCACGTCACCAAAAGGCACCAGACAGGCCGAACACGATACCCTAACGGGCAATAATGTCACACGAAATAATCATCATCATCCAAAGATTTGAACATTTTATTTGGGAACATATAAAACAAAATTTCACTCAAGTTGCTATATTGTTGACTATAATATGTAATTTTCTTTGCTCTATTTTTGAAAATAATTTGAATTTGGGTGAACACCTTCAGAAAACACACCGACACTTAATTATCGGTTTTTCTAAGTTAGCACTTCAAAATAAGGTAGATTATTCTAGTAATTAAATGAACGAAGTTGTGAAGATTTTCTAAATTTCCGTGTTTCAATCCTAGGACACTTTTAAATTTGTCGCACTGTGAAAAATTTTGCTCCACGCGATGTTGCTTTACAGTATGTGCAAAGTCTTAAGAAAATATCACTCTTTTATCTGTAGTGGATCTGCAGAAAATGTGCCTTATCTATTGTTTATCGAGACTGCAGAAGAAAGGTGTTAGGAGCATTACTGCCAAAAATAATTATTCCATTGTTGAAACTTCATCAACTTATCTTCTGTGAAGAAACTGTACTGTCATATAGATTACTATATGAACCACTACTGGTATTTTTCAGGTGATACTATCTACGAAATTCATCAATTAAGGCAATTATAACAATAGCAGACATCCAGAACTTTTTATTATTTCCTATTTTGTGTATCCTTAATACGTTTTAATCTATCGCGTTGTCACAGCTTCTGTACTCTATATCTGTATTCTATGATGACAGAATATAATACAATAGGGCACGCAAAGTAAACGGGGAGTGACACTATGTGATTGAAGATAGTCGTCTTCTCTTTTATTTAACACTAGAAGGACCGAGGGGCCAAATTGGCCCCTGTAACGATTTTTCCCTTGTGTCCTGAGCAAACCGTTAACTGATTTGAGTTGACATTTTGTGACTTTTCATCATTCATATAAACTATTGTGTACCCTCTTTTAGAGTGTTCTACTTTTATTAGATTCCGAAATATTAAGATTACTACCTAGAAGGACCGCAGGGCCAATTTGGCCCCTCTTAGCGTTTCTCTGTATTTTCAGCATTTTGCCTTGTAATAATGTGTAGCAAATAAAACCATCTGTTTTAGCTTTGTTGTTTCAATAAGCGACAACAATGCAATACATTCCAGCACTGATTGCTGGACTGTTGAAGCAATACTCTCGATTATTGTCTGTCACAGTATCTGATAGTCGTCCCTGCAAACATGACCTATAAATTCAAGAAAGGTCTAACGGACGCAGAAATACTAGAAGAACTAAGAAAAATAGAAGATGAAAGCTCAGGTGAAGAATTTGAGGTTTCTGATAGCGATAGCGATCAGGACAGTGAAGAACGTATGGTAGTTTCAGTGTCTGCAGATGAAGGAAGTGATTCTTCTAACGAAAGTGTTAGTTTTCTAACCAGTTTGGAACAAAATGAAGCTTCTACAGCTAGTCTCCCTTCTAGTGTCCGAAATCCTAACTCTGTAAGATCAACAACCCAGAAAAAGGCTTCTTCTTCTGGAAGTGAAGAGAAAAAAGAAACAGCAAAAGATGGAACTGTCTGGAAAGTTGTACCAGTGGGCTCTAACCCAGGTCAGTAATATGTCTGGTCTTATACATGGTAAAATTGAAATAAACACTAGTTAAATACAAAATATGTATGATAAATAACAGTAACAACAAGTTGATATAGCTTTGCATAATATAACTAGATTTGATAGCATATAAGAACAAATATATATGTATAATACTATTACAATACACATTACAAAAATATAATTCTTCTGTACATTTTCAGGTCGTCTGCAAAATTGTAACATTCTGCGAGAGAGTCCAGGACCAACATCATATGCTAAAAGGAACATTCAAAATGGGAAACTGCTTAGTGCTTGGCGGCTTATTTTCAGTGCCTCCATGATGCGCCACATCAAGCTTTGCACTGAAACTGAGGCTCGTCGTCGAACACAAGACGATTCCTGGACAGTAGACATTGAAGAATTGGATGCCTTTGTCGCCATAATGTATGCAAGAGGGGTGTATGGGGCAAAGAATTTTCCTCTGAAAGGTCTTTGGTCAACAGTATGGGGTCCTCCGTTTTTCAGACAAACTATGGGGCGCAATAGATTTGTTGAAATACTGAAGTATGTTAGGTTTGACATAAAGTCCACTAGATCTGAACGTCTCAAGACTGACAAATTTGCTCTTGCCTCAGCTATTTGGAATTCTTTCATTGAAAACAGTAGGTCATGCTATAAAGCAGAACCTTACGTTACAATTGATGAACAACTTTTGCCCTCAAAAACAAGATGCCCTTTCACACAATACATTGCTAGCAAGCCAGACAAGTTTGGTATAAAACTGTGGTTACTTGTATGTGTTTCTAGTAAATACATACTGAATGGATTCCCGTACACTGGTGCCGATCCCCTTCGACCAGCTGACCAAAGCATAGGTGAAAACGTCGTTCTTAGGCTTATGGAACCATACCTAGGCAAAGGTGTGAATATTACTACTGATAGCTACTTTACTTCGCTAAAACTTGCAAAACGTTTGAGGGCAGCATCCACAACTTTAGTACGTACACTGAACCGTAATCGAAGGGAGGTGCCTCCTACAGCAAAGACACGAAAACAACCACTCCACTCGACTGTTGTGTATAAAAATGATGATGGTACAACCCTAACAGTTTATCAAGGGAAAACAAATAAAAATGTCTTATTATTGAGTTCACTTCACTCTCATGTATCTGTGTCTGAAAGTCAGAAGAGGACTCCTGAAACAGTGCAATTTTATAATGAAACAAAATTTGGGGTCGACGTTGTGGATCAAATGGCAAGAATGTACTCCACAAAAGCTGGGTCAAGACGTTGGCCAATGCATATATTCTACAATATTCTTGATTTGCCTGCCATAAATTCATGGGTATTGTATAAGGAAGTGACTGGTGAGCGAATTAGTAGACGGGAGTATATTCTGGATTTGGGTGAGGAGCTTCGAGCGCCATATACGGAAGCAAGAAATAAAACGTCAGATCGAGATGATGCAGACAATAAAGGTGGACCACAGAAGGCAACAAAGAGAGAGAAGTGTAAAATTCGTACCTCATGCAAAGGAAATCACAAAGCTACTGTTTGTTCAGGTTGTGAGAAAGCAGTGTGTGGGAAATGTGAGAAGAAAAGACGAGTGTGGTGTGACAAGTGCAGCAACGAACAGCAGTGAGTTCTTGTGGAGAGTGTTTGTGTAAAATCAATTGTTGTGAAATATATATTTAAAGCATTTATTCTATTAATACTGAATGTATGTGAAATCTTCTTCACTATTTAGACATTCATGCAGAAAACAATTCTAAAATTTGTAAGTTGGAGTAGATAAATTTTTTCTAGATTTTGGTTACAAGACAGTAAGTGTCGTCCATATATTGCACAAATTCATGTAAATTACACTCAATAAAAGTGTATATGAAGATTACATTGCATTATTTTTCACAATCTGGCCATATAAGAAATAAAACTGCATGGGGCCAATTTGGCCCCAGCGGTCCTTGTAGGTAGTAGCCTGCATGCGGTCCTTCTAGTGTTAAAGCAGAAATTGAGCTCTGAATATTAGTAACTGTTTTACTAACACCCTACAATACATTGCTTCCTTCTTGCTCTATTGAAATGGTGGCTAGCTCTCTTACAAAAATAGTTAAGTTTACATAAATCCTCCGCTTATACACATCCTGAAGTATAATGTAACTGCATATTACGTAACATAATTGGTGTGAATCACAGAGAAGTGCGTGGTGTAGAAGGACAGCGTTTGTTGTTGTCGTCTTCTGGGTGTTACTGTGAGCAGCTCTCGAGGCTGCATCCATTGCTACTGGGTCGCCTGAGGGCGGAGAAACGGAGAGATAATATATAGCTGTCATAGGGGGGAGTGGGACGGATCCATTTCCCGCTCGCTCTGCTTTCGCCTGAGAACTGGAACACAACCCTGCATCGCCGTCAGCTGCAGTAGCAGACAATCCACTCTACAAAGTCGTCCTGTGGCGTCAGTGTCACGACACATCTTCACTTCCGTAGTTTCTAATGGTAGTGATTCCCGAAAGGTTTTCTACCTGTTTACATTGGAGAGATGAGCCGTATTTTCGTTTTTAAATGCCAATGTAAAGGGATAAAATATTGTGGCGCTGCATAATGATTATTAACTAAGGTACGAAACCATTCTACTGTGTGACTGGTCGTACCAGTGTTCTGGAAGTACTTTACTGCATAAACCGTTAGCGTTTTCGTACAATAGCTGCCACCTATTTCAGCTACATATCAGTTTTTGTCATAATTTGCGTTTTAACTTTACAGATCGTTAAATTCTACTGTTTGAATGCAATTAACTCACCAATATTGTAGTATTACGGTGTTACCTTTCTTCGTTTTATGAAGTGCAACCATTTAACCATTTACTTCGCTGAAAGGTACATCTAGTTTCCAACCTTTATGTCAGCTGGAAATTTATAAGCTGCTGATTATGTTACAAAAAGGTACGGCCAAACTTTCAGGAAACATGCCTCAGACCCACAGAAAGAAAATATATTATGTGGACATGTGTCCGGAAGCGCTTAATTTCCGTGTTAGAGCTCCGTTTAGTATTTCTCTTTAAATGTAAATTGAAATAATTCGTGCAGACAATTGTCAAAATACCCAACTGTTTCGTATACAAACATGTACGACACAACATGTGATTCATGCACGATGAAGCTCCTGCGCATTTCAGTCGACGTGTTCGTACGCTTCTCAACAACAGATTCGGTGACTGACGGATTGGTAGAGGCGGACCAATTCCATTGCCTCCACGCTCTCCTGACCTCAACCCTCATGACTTTAGTTTATAGGGGCATTTGAAAGCTTTTGTCTATGCAACCCCGGTACCAAATGTAGAGACTCTTCGTGCTCATATAGTGGACGGCATACAATACGCCATTCTCCAGGGCTGCATCAGCGCATCAGGGATTCCATGCGCTCCAGTCACGGTCAGCACGGCCACTACGGTCGGGGGTTCGAATCCCCCCTCGGGCATGGATATTTGTGCCGTCCTAGTTTGTAAGTAGTTCATAAGTAGTTTGTAAGTTTAGGGACTGATGACCCCGTAGTTAAGTCCCATAAGCTTAACAAACATTTGAACATTTGGATTCCATGCGACGGAGGGTGGATGCATGTATCCTCGCTAACGGAGGACATTTTGAACATTTCCTGTAACAAATTGTTTGAAGTCACACTGGTATGTTCTGTTGCTGCGTGTTTCCATTCCATGATTAATGTGATTTGAAGAGAAGTAATAAAATGAGCTCTAACATGGAAATTAAGCGTTTCCGGACACATGGCCACATAACATATTTTCTTTCTTTGTGTGTGAGGAATGTTTCCTGACAGTTTGGCCGTACCTTTTTGTAACACCCTGGCCAAGGTACATAAACAGTTGGCAAGACACCTAGCATCGCTGCTGCACACACACACACACACACACACACACATATATATATATATATATATATATATATATATATATATATATGTGTGTGTGTGTGTGTGTGTGTGTGTGTGTGTGCAGCAGCGATGCTAGGTGTCTTGCCAACTGTTTATGTACCTTGGCCAAATCATAGATTTTAGGAGGATATGTATCTGTTTTACAAACTAGCTTTTTCTCGTCAGCAGAAAAGAAGAGACTTTTACTAATTGGTTGGTCGGTTTTAACACTCTCAACACCGCCCTATTCTCACGCAGCACTCAGCGGTGAACTGGCATATTTTAGGATATTTATAAAACAGATTGTAAACTACATGAATGTGAGAGCAATTTGGTTTTTGCGTCATTTAAAAGGTAAAAGCATATGCACATGATAAACATCAGTTTATTTTGGAACGTACAATATACACAAGTGATATATATATATATATATATATATATATATATATATATATATATATATATATATATATGTTTGTCTCTATGTCTTCTATGTGTTCGTAAACCATTCATGCGATTGCAATGAAACGTTGGTGAACTGTTACCGTATGCCCACGGAGGACCCAAAAACTAAAGATCACGACACGTAGCTCAGGAAATACGACGTAATAAATAATGAGAGGTCACCGCATCAGAATACCCAGATTTATCCGTCAATTATTGGAAAATAAGAGTAATTTGAGACCTGAAACAAAGTTTGCATGTAATTTCGGACGTTCATGAAGCGTTTTATGACTGCCCCCTCCCCCAACCCCAAGAAAATGATGAAACGAAAAGAAGTCTACCACTCACAACAGTTTCGCTATAGATGCCGTAAACCTGTCGCATGAGACATGAACTTGTATCAAATAATATCAGCATTACAGTTTCGCATGTTACTATTTATTTTTGTCTGCAAGTCTCCCTTAATTCTCTTCCATCCAAAATTCAGCAATCTGTTTTCTTAATCTCTGTCTGTATATAAGCGAAAAGACACTCACTCATGTGGTGTCGCACAAGTACAAAGTGCGCGCCACCTACTTTCGCCGCGCGCCGCCATGCATGCACGGCGCGGCGTTCTTCCGACGACAGCCACGAGCGCCCTCTGGTACAACGCCGCTCGTGGCCACCACTGAAGGACATCGGCCACTTCGCACTTCGGACTGAGATACCAACGAGCAAACACTTCGGACTGAGATAGCAACGAGTTAGGACCTTCGTAATCAGATAGGCACCAGCGAAGACTTTGCTATTGTACAGGCACTAGGCAGGCCTCAAACAACTATGTATCAACATTCTGCAGTACTATGTAAAAGTTAAGTATTGTTACATTCTGTGCAATATATCTCTTTCTAATTTACTCGAGTGTTTATAGTTTCTGGCTGCTCCCCTCCGTACCTGCATCAGCGTGTCGGTCTCATTCCACTCGGCCACCGACACCTACGACGAGGCTGGGACACAAAAGCGGCGACGAAGTCGGGACACAAAAGTGGCGACGAGGAGTGATAGACGAACCTTGGACCAGCCCGCTTGCAGCAGCCAGACAGCAGCAGTCGGAGCACGCAAAAATTGCTCCCGCCCACCCACCCTTATTATAAGATTTTTGGGGGGAACATATTCAGTTGCGTGTTTTGTGGACTTTTTTGTTGCAGAGCGTCCTCATTTATCTTGCATTTGTGTTTTGTACTAATTTACTTGTATGCGCGGCGCCTAATCGGTCAGCATGGCCACTACCCCGAACCCAAACTTAATGGAAATTATTCAGTTACAGACGGCGCAAATTACCCAGCTTCTCCAGGCCGTGTCGCAGTTGACGACACAGGCTGCTCACCAACAACAACAGTCGTCACATCAGCAGCCCACACCTGCCGCCGCACCGCTTCCGACGTTCCGCCAGTACAACGAACGTGAGGAAGAATGGAGCGACTATTTCGCACAGTTTCAAGAACTCGTCGCGGCTCATCAAATTACAGGTCAGAGAGTGAAGAACCTTTTCTTATCGATTGTGGGCCCCCAGACTTTCGTACTATTGCAAAAACTTTTCCCTCTCGCATCTCCTCGTGATGTAGACTTTGAACAAATTGTAGATGCACTGAATGCTCATTATGAGAGAAAAGTTCTTGTAGCCGCTGCGCGGTACCGATTTTTCAGACTTAAAAAATTACCGCAGCAGTCACACCAAGAGTGGATTACGGAATTGAAGGGCTTAACCCGCCAATGTAAATTTACTTGCTCTTGTGGACTTTCGTATAGTGACGTGATGTTAAGAGATGCGATTACGCAGAACATTCAGGACCCCAGAATTAGAGCAGCAATTCTGAAACAGTCTGACCCCTCATTAGACAGTGTACTGCAGCTTATAGAAGCGCATGATACTTTTGACTTAGCAGATGTAGAAATGCAAAGCCATAGTGTAAATTCAGTGCGCCGCAACGGACGCTTTCCTAGCCGTAGTTCTCAGTATAGCACGAGTGATTCTTATTTTTCTACCGGCCGTGCTGAACAGACAGTGAACAGTAGCCAGTGTAAAAGTGCGACACAAAGGTCGCCCCATCGTGTTAGAAACAGTGATTTGAATAACGGGCGCCAACGCTCATTTCAGAAAAATGTACGTAAATCTTGCCCCCAGTGTGTGTCTCGCCACAAGCGTGCTCATTGCCCTAGTCGCAACGCAACCTGTTATCAATGTGGCAAATTGGGACATGTGCAGTCTGTGTGTATGCAAATTCAAAACTCAAAGAACAGTAACGTTAGAAATAGTGCTTCGCACAGTGCGAGAACGGTTCATACTGTAAATGTCATACACGCTGTGGATTTGGGCAGTGTTTCTCTTGATTCAACAGTGCAAAACAATTTTTGTGCGCCTATGGCAAAACTTTATAGTGCACCACGTAGCAAGCGCCGACGAGCGCGTAAAACAGTGCAACAGAAAAGGGTTCGGGACAAGCAAAATGACTATGAACAGTGCATTCCTGTAGTGAAATTAGTGCCTTCTGCAACTGCTCCTTGTAATAGTGCCCAGTACTGTGTAGCTAGTGACAGTAGAATTGGTGTAGCTACTCAAAGTAATTTTAGTGCAGTAGCCTCGCATTGCGCGGACGCCGATCCGGCGGTAGTGTCATCTAGTGACAGTGTGGTTAATCCGCTGTGTGCCGAGTATGCGCCGCTTCCTACCGCACGCAACCCGCGCAAGCGCAGAAAACAATATGTATTAGACGTTGCCCACATTCGCGCACCGGTCGTGCGCCAGAAGCACAAGCTGTTTGTTACTCTCTCTATAGAAAATAAGACTGTGCAATTTCAGCTTGATACTGGTTCCGCTGTCACATTAATTAATAAAGATACTTATGAACTTCTGGGTTCGCCAAAATTGTCGCCGTCACAGCAAGTGTTAACAGCTTATACAGGTGAAAATATTCCCGTGCTAGGAACATGTAGCCTGCCCGCCTCTTTCCAAGGTATAACAAAAACAGTTGCTTTTGTAGTTCTTCAGGCCAAATCGACACAGAACATTTTTGGACTAGATGCTTTTGACTTGTTTGGTTTATCGATTCAAAGAGATGTGCTTCAAATTTCGTCAGTAGTGCCTCAGGATAAACTCAATGCATTGTGTGACAAATATAGTGACTTGTTTTCGCCGGAACTAGGTTGTGCAAAAGACTTCGTGGCACATGTAACTTTAAAAGAATCTGCAGTTCCAAAATTTCGTAAAGCTAGACCAGTGCCTATCGCCTTGCGTGATACAGTTGCCGAAGAACTTAAACGTTGGCAAGATAGTGGGGTGATTTCTCCTGTTTCTGCGAGTCAGTGGGCCTCGCCTATAGTAATTATACCCAAGCCGACAGGAAAACTTCGTCTCTGTGCGGACTTCAAATCAACAGTGAACAGTCAAACAATTGTAGACACTTATCCCCTGCCCAGACCTGACGAACTAATGGACAAATTAGGACAGTCTCGCTTCTTTTCTAAGATTGATTTAGCAGAGGCATACTTACAAATTCCGCTTGATGACGAGTCAAAAAAATTTTTCGTCATTAATACTCACATGGGCCTTTTTCAATTTCAACGCCTACCCTTTGGCAGTTCTTCCGCTCCCGCTATTTTTCAGCGTTTTTTGGAACAGCTGACAGTTTCTGTTCCGTGTTGCTCGAACTATTTAGATGACATTGTGGTATCCGGACGTACAGTTGAAGAACATTTAGCAAACCTGGAGTGCCTTTTCAAAGTTTTGACTGCAGCAGGTCTACGTTGTAATAAAGCAAAGTGTTCGTTTTTTCAAACTGAAATAGAGTACATAGGCCATGTGATTATTGCACAAGGCATTCATCCTTTACAGTCACATCTTCGAGCGATCAAAGACTTGCCTCCTCCTAAGAATGTGCAGGAATTGCAAGCAGTGATGGGAAAGCTTAACTATTATTTTAGATTTATTCCCAATGCCTCTCAGATTGCAGCTCCACTGCATCACTTACGTAGGAAGAATGTTCCTTTTGTATGGTCTAAAGATTGTCAGGTTGCCTTTGACAAACTAAAGTCTGCACTACTCAGTGACGCATGTTTGATTCCCTTTGACCCACAGAAGCCTGTAGTGCTAGCAGTTGACGCCTCGTCGTACGGTCTGGGTGTCGTTCTGTCGCATCGTATTGGATGTCACGATCGTCCTATTGCCTTTGCATCCAAGCTACTGACGCCGACGCAACAGAATTACAGTCAGATAGAAAAGGAGGCCTTAGCAATCATTTACGGCGTCACAAAGTTCCATCATTATCTGTATGGCAGAAAATTCTATTTGTTGACAGACCACAAGCCTCTCACGTCGTTGTTCTCACCCACAAAGCCGATTCCGCCACGTACGGCACAAAAGCTTCAGATATGGTCCTTGATATTGTCTAATTATCAGTATGAGATTTTGTACCGACCTACCACTAAACATGCTAACGCGGACACACTTTCCCGACTTCCGGTTGGCCAGGATGTATCATTTGATTCTTCAGAAATGGCATGTTGTCAGATAGACTCCAGAGATGCTTCCGCTGTCGCAGACTTTCCTTTGAACTCTCGTCGGGTTGCACAGGAAACAGCTGCGGATGCAGACCTAAGTGTGGTAGCACGTTTTGTTCGCTCAGGGTGGCCTGCCAGAGCCAAAGACATTGATCGGCCTCTGGTTCGACGTTATTTTGCACAACGTCATGCATTATCTTTAAGTCAGGGTGTACTGTTGTTGCATACGGACAACGACCAAACAAGAGTGATTGTTCCTCGTTCCCTGCAACGAGAAGTATTGCGCCTCCTGCATCAAGGACATTGGGGTATTGTTAGGACAAAGCAATTGGCCAGACGTCATTGTACCTGGGTTGGTATGGACGCTCAGATAGAGAGCATGACGTCACAGTGTACGGTTTGTGCGGAGCATCAGGCGGCTCCTCCGCAACGTTTCTCAGACTGGCCACGCCCCAAGGGACCATGGCAACGTTTACATATTGACTTTGCCGGACCTTTCTGGAATACGCGCTGGTTAATCGTTGTAGACGCTTTCAGCAAGTTTCCTTTTGTGATTGCCATGAACTCAACGACGGCGTCTAGTACGATCAGTGCCTTAACATCAGTGTTTTGCATCGAAGGTTTGCCTGAAACTATCGTCAGTGACAATGGACCTCAGTTTGTTAGTGCGGAATTTCAACAGTTTTGTCGTGTGAATGGCATTCAGCATATCACCACCGCACCTTTTCACCCTCAGTCCAATGGTGAAGCAGAACGTTTCGTTCGAACATTCAAGTCTCACATGGAGAAGATGAAAGGTCAGCACTCCAGGCAGCAAGCTCTTCAAATTTTCCTGTCTACGTATCGGTGCATGCCACGTGACGGCCCGTCTCCTGCCGAGCTGCTACACGGCCGCCGTCACCGCACTCTCCTTCACCTGCTGCAGCCTCCCACGCACCGAGTCGGTTCGTATGGCGCTACGCGTTTTCAGGTTTCTACGCCGGTGCTGTACAGGGTGTTTGCTGGAAACAAGAAGAAATGGTTACCGGGCACCATTCAGCGCGTGCTCGGTCGCCATATGTTTGTTGTACGTTCTTCCACAGGGTCGGAGCTGCGGCGTCACGCAAACCAATTGCGTCTGCACAGGCCGCGCGATCCTGTCTCCGGTTTCTTGATTCCAGACCCAGTTCACCGCCAGGGAGCACAGCCACATCGTTCGTCCCCGGACTACGAGATCCCTATGGACGTCGACGTACATCCGACGCAGTCGTCGCCGCCACTGTTGCCGCCGCAGACGACAGCGTCACCGAGAGGGACTCCGGGACCGTGCGGGCCCCCCCAGCTTGGGCCACGCACCTCAGAAGAAGATGACCTGCTCCCTCTGGGCGGGGGCGGGCGCCCTTCCCCAGGTTTCGGCGGGTTCCCTGGAGGATCGCAAGGCGGATGCCGGGGCGCGGACGGCGTCTCGATCCCGGCCTCAGCTACGACGCCCGTCCCACCAGTAACGCCCCCGCTCAGGCCCTCCTCCCAGTGCCGTCGCCGTGGCCCTCAGCCCTACGCCACGACGGCGCGGCGGTTTGGGGGGGAGGGGGTGTGGTGTCGCACAAGTACAAAGTGCGCGCCACCTACTTTCGCCGCGCGCCGCCATGCATGCACGGCGCGGCGTTCTTCCGACGACAGCCACGAGCGCCCTCTGGTACAACGCCGCTCGTGGCCACCACTGAAGGACATCGGCCACTTCGCACTTCGCACTTCGGACTGAGATACCAACGAGCAAACACTTCGGACTGAGATAGCAACGAGTTAGGACCTTCGTAATCAGATAGGCACCAGCGAAGACTTTGCTATTGTACAGGCACTAGGCAGGCCTCAAACAACTATGTATCAACATTCTGCAGTACTATGTAAAAGTTAAGTATTGTTACATTCTGTGCAATATATCTCTTTCTAATTTACTCGAGTGTTTATAGTTTCTGGCTGCTCCCCTCCGTACCTGCATCAGCGTGTCGGTCTCATTCCACTCGGCCACCGACACCTACGACGAGGCTGGGACACAAAAGCGGCGACGAAGTCGGGACACAAAAACTCACTTACTGACTAAACACGAAATCGGAAAAATTATTCACCTATGAAGCTGAAATTTGGATGGAATGTAGTTTATAGGTAGAAAACATCATCTAAGAAAGCATTTTGTGATAGGTGTATGGCGGAGCATATTTCTCCTACAGACTCGCGAAATCTATAGTTTAATTCCAATCTTCACGAAATTTCGCACGCTTGACCTTCAAAACAAGAGAAAGGTCAACGTCTCCCTTAAGTTTCATACGGTGCATGGGGGAGGGTACTTTGTAACATAAAAATGGACCCATAAAAACCTTGGTCGCCATAAGTTTAGAATGGCTCCACCGATTTCACAGATACATTTTTTGTTGTTTATGTTATTGTCAGAACAAGGGCTGTATGAAATAAAACTGGAATACTTGAGAACAACAAAGTGTGTTTTTCAATGTGACTTACGTATTTTTACAAGATGCATAGTTATATTCCAATGTTTATGAATGTTTGCACACATGACCTTTAAACCAAGACGAAGACCACTGGGTACAAAAATGTTTGTACATTACATAATAGAGGGTACCTTGCAGTAAACTTTACCAAGAGAGAGAAAGGTGGAAACGAACAGAGAGATGGGGGAGAAACAGGTGGATGCAGAGAGGTGGGAGGGAAGGGGATGTGGACTACGAGAGTGTACGATAAATAAACACCCAGGCAACGCCGGGTTTACAGCTAGTAATTTATAAAAAGGAAACACATGAAAGGCGTGAAAAAATTACGAGCTCTGGCTGTTATGTGGAAAAATTATTTCTGTATCTCGTTTCACGAAAATTGTACATGGAAGTTTAAAAGCAAATACATGCAACAAATATTTTTTTCGGAGATAAAATGTAATTATTTTTTGCCATAATCCTGGAAGCACTGAGGGACGCAAAGCCCAAATCTATATATTGCGTGTAACTTTACCGCAGACAATTTGTGTCATTTAGAGTTTATTTTTAGACTGCTTTTACGTTTCATTTCTGCTTTAGCGCTATCAGCATACCAATTTGTTTCACTCTTGATGTGTCGAATTATACAGGCATCAAAAGAGTAGCTACAATATTCAAACTTTTCAGTACCGTCTGAAAAATGCGAGGCAACTCCTACTACCTCCTGGAACACAGGCTGCTGTAGATGATCGTCTAGTTGTGACCAGTCCTGCTCCCTTTCCTTAGACTCACGCTCATGGCCATACAGCACAGTTTGCGTCTGTCTGTACCACTGTCTGCATTGAAAGAAAGGCAAACATTAGTACTAGAAAGTGACAAAGGTAAATGAAATAGCCAATTTTACTTAAAACAAAAAAAACCGGAAATACAATAAACTCTTTACAAATAATTGAAACACACATACCTATATCATCACTTGTACTTTCATCTGGAGAGTACGAATCGTCTCTAACTTCAATGATGCAGGCTCCGCATATAAAATGTCTAGGATATCGGAGTCTATGAGCTTGTTGCGCGCCATTTCTACTTTCGTAAACACCCGCGAAAGAACGACAATTGATTTCAGCCTCGCACTTCTCGCAAGCGCCACAATGGATGGACAGCCTGTAATCGCTGCCATCGGGGGTGAACAAGCAATAAATCACATCTGGAGATAACCAAAACGCGTTGGCATCTAGTCCAAGAACAAGTAACAACCTCCACATTAGGTGAACAAACTGCTTGAGAGACACGCTAAACGCGCGTAAGACTGAAGGAACGATCTCGATCGTGCGCCATACGGACGCCGTTGGCAATGCACGGTCGAGCGCACCCGTATGGCGTACGGGCTCCGTCCTGTGAGTGTTAAAATCTTCGATGTCGAATCCTTCTGAAGCTTATTATAATTTTCGATATCCAAAATGTCCATGATCTTATGTTGGTGGAATGGTCGACATAATAAAGGAAATAAGCGTGGGCCCTGATGATATCCAGGTTAGTTTTGATGTGGTGTCGTTGTTAACCATGATTCAGGTGATCGTAGTAATCTCGTGCATAGCGGATATTTCTGCTAGTAATACTGTGTCTCTATTCCGACACTGCCTCACCACAACTTATTTTCAGTATCATCTATAAATGTGAATGTCTATTCGGTATACATTTATGACGTCTGAACCACAAGATATAAAGAGCTAAAAATTTGTACAGTTACTAATGTCTACCCGGGGAAGACTTTAGGCACGGTTTTATGGCGATCGGATACCTATTTATCTGCATATATTAATGTGAATGTGTGTTCGGTGTATGCTTATCACGTCCGAACGACATGATGCAGAGACTTAAATATTTGTACAGTTACTAATTTATACCTGAGGAATGTTTTAGGCACGGTTTTATAGCGATCTGATAGATATTTACTAATTTGAAGAATATAACGCGAAATGTGGAATAAGAATTACTCTTTCAAAATTGTATTTACTCTTTGAAAATGTTTTATTGCTTGCATTGTTGCTTGAGGTTTGATAATGATAAAAGGGTGTAGTATATTGGGATGGAAAGTTATCGGTGTGTATAAAATTTTACGTGTGTGTGTTAATATTTCGCTCTGCAGCCACAACTACAGAACGCAATCGAATGGTCTGTTTGTAATTGTTGTTCGAAGTCTCCCGTTGTACAACAAAGCAGTTCCATGCCGATAGCTATAAGGGGGTGGACGATATGGTGGTTTAAAGTCGTCAAACAAAAAAAAAAAAAAAAAAAAAAAATTCGGGTGAAGGCCAGCGATGACGTTTGCGAATCTGTTGAAAGGAGGTTACATACAGCGAAACGTGATGCCACAGACCATACCTTTGGTCTAAGCGTGCTACAATGTCTTCAGCTCTTTCACTGTAAGGATAAGCGTACGAATAAGGAAATGTAAGAATAAATAAATAAAGCAGTAAAAAAGAAATTTCTTTTAATACATCGCTTTAAAAAATCGATTTGACGTTAAGCGCATTACATCAAGTGATCCATCTGTGATATTATTACAATCATTATTGTTGAATTTCGTGATTGGATTCTTCGAAACGAGTGCATTTTTACCTGTGATTTCTCATTTATTCTCTGATAAATGTAACATGTTTTTAGAAAAAAGGAGATGGACAGAGTGGATAGGAAAAGTACTAACTCAAAGTTCGAATAAATAAATAAATACCCGGGCAACGCCGGGTTTTCAGCTAGTTATGAATAACTATGACGAAGAAAATAAGAAATGGGGGATGGATGAGGTGGTAGAGGGGAAAGGAGGCAGATAGTAGGGGAAGAGTAGATGGTAGGGGAAGAAAGAGATAGTGGGAGAGTGGGAGAGGCAGGGAAGGTATGGGAATTAGTTGAAAGTGTGATTTTATCTACACTACTTACTTTCCTGATAAACGTAAATCTTTAAGCATTTCAGATTTTTTTTTTTATTTGAATGTTGATTAAAATGTTTGTTTCTAAAGAAGGTATTGCATTTCATTTCATCCTTCAAAACGTCGCATAGCACACTACTGAAAGATAGCTTATCTATCATAATCAACCAACATGCGAGCGGAGCCGCGGGTTTAAGCTGCTTTTCAATATAATAACGATTTTTATGAACAGATTGACGGTGCGCCTATCGTACCGGCCCCGGTTCGAATCCGCCCGGCGGATTAACGAAGGGAGTCGGAGTACCGACCAGCCGGGATGTGGTTTTTTAACGGTTTTCCAATCCCCCTAGGTGAATACCGGGCTGGTCTTCAAGTCCCGCCTCAGTTACACGCTTCGCAAACATTTTATAACACTTTACACTTTCACACGTATAACACACTACACAGACATTAGGTGTAGACATTTTCTCCCTGGGGGCAGGGGGTGGCGGCAGGAAGGGCATCCGGCCACCCCGTCAATACTAACATGCCAAATCTGCACTAACAAAGCCGACCCTACTTGTGCGGGAAAAGGCCATAAGAGTGAAAGAAATAAAGAAAGAATGACGGTGTGCCTATATCAGCCGTCTCAGTCCATCTGTGGCTTTCTTTATGGAGACCTTTGAAAAGCAGGCGCTGCAGACTGCCAGAAAAATACCAGCCAGATGGTACCGCTGTGTAGAATATACTGTTGTTATGTGGTCACATTGTATAAGAAATGGGATGCCTTCCTGTTACGTTTTAACAATGGAGACAGTAATGGGCAACTCAATTTTTAGCCGTTTCTGTGATCAAACGACAGGAAGGTACATTGGGCCACAGGGTGTACACACTAACCGTCAAGTGTATAAAGTGTCTATCCACCACTCAACTCAAAAAAAGAGGCATACAAAATATGTGAACCAGTATACTTGGAAGATAAGATGAAACACCTGCGATAGACGTTCAAGAAGAATGGCTGCTCAGACAAGGAGATAGATCGACCACTTCGACCTAGGAAGAGGATTGGGGTCAACGAGGAATGGCACCAGTCAAAGGGGAAAGTTTTCTTCCATTTATTAGTAATATCACAGTTGGAATTGGGAAAGTGTTACAAAAATTTTATATGGAAACTGTTTTCGACCTACTAGGAAAACGAATCTGTGAAATCAGGGAAAGATACGCGACATCCTATGGATACACCAGGTGTTTATAAAATTCCTTACAATTATGCACATATTTAAATCGGTTCGACAAAAAGAACCCGTCTTAATGAACATAAAAGGAACTGCCGCCTAAGACATACTGATAAATGAACCATAGCGGCACATTTTTATCAAAATGGTGACCATGAAATAAAATTTAATGAGACGAGGGCCATAGCAAAGGCATCACATTACAATGCACGTATGCAACAGAGAGGCCATAGAGATTTTCAAACATCGAAATAATTATAGCAGGAAAGAGCAAGTTGCTAAACCGGACAAAATTTGGATGTCAACATTGAAGCGACAGTATCACGATTGATTATCTTCAATCGAGAATATTGGCAACATCAGAGATCATAGAGCAAGTGACATCAAGTGATTGACAATGGCGCTCTCTGGCTGGCATATATGTAGGGCGCTCGCTCTACATCCTTTGCAGTTTACCGCTTTTCCTCCGAAAATGCTTTCCGCAGTTGAAGTCAAAATGCGAGGGGAAAGTTTTACGTATGGAGCACGGCATCTCAGCCCGGAAGTTTCCAGTTTAATGACTCCTGCCGTGAAAGCCTTTATTGTATGATCGATACAAAAGGTTTCGCAGGGTGTACGGTCGAAGGTACTTTAAAACAGATATCGGCACCAAACCACACATTCCAATCTTGATGAAATTCTGTACACATTTACATTCTAACGAGAGAAGTGTAACTGTCTATATCTTTTACACGGCACAGAAAAATAAAAATGCACAAAAAATCGGCTTTCCTACGACCTCTCCAAAAATCTTTATTCCAGACGCCCATTTCAACAGATCTGCGCTCTTATTATTAGATCTTCCATATTATTGAAGGTACATGATATTTCTTAGGACAACCATATCATTACGTCCTCTTATAATAAGTACAACGCCATGAACATAGGCGTGTTGAGTGTAAAACAGCACCAGTATGATTTCCCTAAGTACTATTCAACTTAACAACACTGATAGATCTTTTACTGTTCTCGAAACCGACAGTGCTGGAAACGAACGAAGCCGTGCTGAGAAAATCATTCCTTTAGAGGTGTCATTCCCATGTACAGCCACAAGTGATATTTGAGTAGAGAGAAACAAAACAACATGATAGCAGCTACAAAATGCTCTTTTCGGTTGACCAAAAACGCAAAAGCTAGATTATAGCATTTTCACAGCCAAAGCAACTGGTATAGTTATCTGTCTGCAAACACAGTTGAGTTTGAACACGGAGCTGTAGTCAGCGCACGAATACCAAGACACAGCATCTCCGAGGTAACTAGGAGGGGGAAAGGGATTTTCCAATACGACCATTCCACGACTGCGCCGAAAATATAGGGTATCCGGTAAAACATCACTGCGGCTGGAAAAAAGTTCTGCAAGAATGGGTCAAACGACGACCGATGAAGAATCGTTCAACGTGACATTAGTGTAGCCGTGACGCACAACTAGTTCTTTAGTCACACGAAGTGATGAGTGCTATCGACAAGGGTTCGCAAATTGATTCCGTATTTCTAGGTTTCCAGATGGGTTTTGACACCGTACCTCACAAACGGCTTTTAATCAAATTGCTTGATTATGGAATATCACCCCAGTTTTGTGAATGGATAGGAAATTTCCTGTCAGATATGGAAAGTCATCGACTAAAACCTAGGTGGTATTCTGCGATCCACAGGATAGTGTTATTGAACCTCTGCTGTTCCTTATTTACATAAACGATTTGGGAGAAAATCTACGTAGCTTATTAGGTTGTTTGCAGATGACGCCGTCATTTACTGTCTAGTAAAATCATCTGAAGATCAAAACGAATTGCAGAACGATTTGAATAACATATCACCATGATGTAAAAATTTGCAATTGACTCTAAATAATGAGAAATGTGAAGTTGTACACATGAGTACAAAAAGAAATCCGTTAAACTTTGTTTACAAGATAAATCAATCAAAAGTGAAGACCGTAAGCTCCACAAAATACCTAGGAATTCCTATTACTTCAGACGTAAACGGGAAAGAACACGTAGCTAATGTCATTGAAAAGGCGAACCAGAGACTGCGTTTCACTGATAGAACCCTTTAAAAGATGCAACAGAACTACTAAAGAAACTCCATACACTACGCTTGTCTGTCCTTTTTTGGAGTATTGCTGTCCAGTGTGAGATCCTTATCAGTTGGGTTTGATGGAGGACATCGATAGAGACCAAAGAAGGGAAACTCGCTTAGTACTGTCGCTATACAGGGGAGCTACCGAAATAATACAGGATCTGGGATGGGAATCATTACAAGAACGGCGCTTATTGCTGCGGCGTGGCCTACTTACGAAACTCCAATCGCCAACTTTCTCCTCCGAATGTGAAAATATATTGTTGACTCCCACTTACATAGGTAGAAATGATCATCAGAATAAAATACGAGAAATCAGAGCTCGAACGGATTCAGATGTTCTTCCATCCCGCGCGCTATTCGGGAATGGAATGGCAGATGAATATTATAATTGTCGTTCGATGAAACCTCTACCAGGCACAAATCTGGTTTCCAGAGTATCCCAAGTAGATAAAGATATTCCGCAAATTTCAGCGAATTTCAGTGCTGGTCCTTGAGCAAGTAACGGTGTGTGCAAACCATTCAACGAATTACCATCGATATGGTCTTTAGAATCCGATGAACCACTCTTTTACCCTTGCCGACTGCTCGACACACAAGTATTACACCTCGACTCGGCCTTTCAGAACCACATTGCACTGTAGGTGAGTGGAAACATACGAATCTCACTTCCATTTCACGTTTACGGGTATCTTAACAATCTCAGGAATCCAAGGACTGTTTTTCAGCAGCTGATTGCAGGGGGTCAATTCTAACTGTTCGAGGATCTGTTATGGTGTGCATCTTGTGCGGTAAGATTGATGTGGGATCCATTATTCGTGTAGATACGCCTCTGACAGTTGACATATTTACGCGCCCTGGATGATCACCTACATCCGTTAATGTCCATTGTGCCTCTGACGGATATCCAACAGGAGAATGCGACACCCCACAGGTTGTCTCTAGGAATACCCGTATAGGTTTAAACATATACGCTGTCCACCAAACTCCACAGGCAAGAAATTTTACTGAGCGTCTCTGGGACTCCTGGCAATGTGCTCTTCAGAAGAGATCTCAACCCCTCGTCGGATTTATGGACAGCCCTACAGGATGCATGGTGTCACCTCCATCAAGCAGTACTTCAGACATTAGTCGAGACCCTACCACGCCGAGTTAAGACACTTCTGCATGCTCGCGTGGCCCTGCAGCGATATAAGGCTAGTGTACTTGTTTCTCTGTCTTTTCTGTGCATAAGCACTAACATGTGTTTGTAATGTGTTTTGTGCTATTATGATTACCATTAGCAGAGTATTTTTGGCACGATTGTACAGTAACGCGAAGCCAGGCGAACCACATTTATATGTAGGTGGCGCGATGCCGCGGTGGAGTAGCTGACCGGTCAAAAGCACCTCGCTGCGGAGCGCGCGGTTGCTCGCCGTGGAGGTTTGAGTCCTCCCTGGGCAACGATGTGTCTGTATTTGTCCCTAGGTTAGTTTACCTAGGTTTAAGTAGTTTGTAAGCTACGGACTGATGACCACGCAGTTTGGTCCGATAGATTTACAAACATTTGAATATTTTTTGTAGGTGGCGCATTCAACCTACCGAGTGGTTGTACAGACAAATACCCTTGTGAAGCATGTTGAAACTTTCCCTAAAACTGTCTTGACCATGTAAACGAACAGCACACAAGTAATGGAAATACTTAAGATATCATAGTTGAAACCATGTCTACTTTTTCAGTATAAAGACAATGATTACTGAACACCATGTCGTCATATAGACAGTGGTTATCAACGATAATAAATAATTCAAGCCGGCCGCGGTGGCCGAACGGTCTGTGGCGCACTAGTCACGGTCCGCACGGCCACTACGGTCGGGCGTTCGAATGCCCCCTCGGGCATGGATATTTGTGGCGTCCTTAGTATTAGCTAATTCATAAGTAGGTTATAAGTTTAGTGACTGATGATCCCGTAGTTAAGTCCTATAAGCTCTACAAACATTTGGAAATTTGGAAATAATTCAAAAAGTTTAGGAGAGTGACAATTCTTGAAAGAGCTGATGTTACTTTTAGCGGTCCAGTTCATGGCACAGTAATCATAGAGAAACAATGGGCAAAATTTAAATACATTATAAATACAGGGATATGTGACTATAAATTTCATTAAGGGTGTAGAAGATGTACCGTCCTTTACAATGGAATAATGCGGAGTAAGCACTCTTCATTCAAAAAGAACACTGAAGTCAGGCACATCTATATCAAGATGGATTTGTGAAGCATACAATAACTACAACCGTCGTCCGTTAGCATAAGGTTTTGCAGAGAACCTGAAAGAATTCGCGTCCTGTGTAAAGTAAATATACGGGTCAAAGGCCTCTATTCGGTCAGTCACTGGTTGATCATTCTGAGTTCCGGAAAGGAAACCGTTCGGTTATACTGCGGCATCAGCCTCTTAATTATCTTGTGCCTATCGCGAATCTTTGATTCAGAGCAGTCCCAAAACGAGTGGACAAATCTCAGGTGACTCACCTTAATAACGAAAGTAAATTAAGGATCCCACGTAATTTCAGACCAGTATAATGAACATCAGTGGCTGACGGATTCTTTCACATATTCACATAATATAGTAAATTTCCTTCAGACGGAAGCTTAAAGAAGCATCGCTCGTATGAAACGCATCCTGCTCTTACACACATATGGCCTGCGAGCCAGGGATGGAAGGCGACAGACAGACTGCTAAGTATCGAAGATTTCTTCAGTAATTGAAAGTAGTAACTTTTACTCGTATAGAAACTTACAGGCATTTCTTCTTCAGACGTTCTTACTGTGAGTGGAACAGGATAGTTAATTGTAATGCCTAGAGAGAGAGAGAGAACTCCTAAGTCGGAGACTACCCAGCAAACATTAATGCCACACAGGCTGCGGCAGAGAAGGCGCTAACCCGCAAACATCGAATCGCAAGAAAATTCGGCAGAGGATAGCCGACCTCAATGTCGCAGAAAGTACAACGTGCACCACGTTTTACAGATTTCGCTGTCTACCAGCTACATAACTAGGATCCTTTCGCTGACTTCTGATTGGCCGGAGTTAGGAGTTTGTACCAATGCGGACGGCAGTCTTTCACCTCGAGACATGCCGATTGCTACTACTTTCACAAAGACCTACGCCAGCCCACTGGTCTATTCTTCGCCGACTCTCTTTGATAGTGTGTTTTGGGGTAACAGTTTGGACCGTTTTTATGCAGACACCGGAATTCGCTGTTAAAGAGTGTGGTGAAGGTTATTAGTGGGAGCAGAAGAGAGAGGAAACAGTGGAATAACGAAATGAGGTGATTGGAGACCATACATAAGTAGTCTGGTGAACGTACAAAACGTTTTGTACTCCTTCCGCCATTTCCTTTCTCAACGTGTTAAATTATCTGTCTACAGTTTACAAGCCCGTCCAATCGATGCGCAAAAACGTGTACAGAGAGAAGAAAATGGTGACTAAATAGACGGACGGCGGACTGTAAGAAAGAAAGAAACAGCGTCTATTAGGAAGAAAAAGAAATTGGCATAGACAAGGGGCAAAGACATAGGTAAGGAATATCGAGAACAAGAGAGAAACAGGAGACACTGGGAGATGCGTGTGCCGCCAGTGGCAATGTGCGCTGTGTATGTAAACTTCATCAGAGTGGCGGACTGGATACTTCGATTCAGCATGTTATGTGTTAACAGACGGCGACTACGTTCGCAGCAAACATTCTTGGCGATAAAGCAGAATGCAGACTAAGACAGTTTGTTCTACACTTTTCTTTCAGGATATTCAAATATGAACATATCTGCCTTTCTTGTACCGATAACGTCTTCAATTAGCTACTCAACTGTACAAGATGTGCATGATATATGAAATTATTCAATGCTTCGCCGTGGCGGAATAACTTTGCGCAATGAGACGAAGTGCTGCAAAATGATCAAATGTCTGTAAATCTATCGGACCAAACTGCGTGGTCATCAGTCCGTAGCTTACAAACTGCTTAAACCTAGGTAAACTAACCTACGGACAAACACACAAACACACACACCCATGCACCAGAGAGGACTCGAACCTTCACGGCGAGCAACCGCGCGCTCCGCAGTGAGGTGCTTTAGACCGCTCAACTACTCCACCGCGGCCGACGTGCTGCGATGCGAACTTCCGTTCGCCGTCTGAGGATCGTATCCTCCCTCGGTCATGGATGTATGTCTTGTCCTTAGATTAGTTTAACTTAGTTTCAGTAGTTTGTAAGCAAGGGTCTAATAACCAAGCATTTAACTCTCATAGATTTACAAACACTTGAACAAGTTTTTATTTTTTTTTAATTTCTTTTTCTTATTTTTTTATTTCAATGCTTGCACGTGAAATTTTCTCTGTATTTTACATCCGTTGTTCTCCTTTCTTTATACACTTTGATAAGATATATGTTTCACTGAAACATGACTTCGATTAATCTTGATATTGCTATATTCTCCCATTGTGAACTGAATATTGTAACTGACGTGCTTATATATATATATATATATATATATATATATATATATATATATATATATATATATATATATATATAAGGAAAGTTGATCACTAATATCAAAGACACAATATCAACAGCTGGTAACACATTCAGAAATTGCCTACAGACCGAATGGATATTATCAATATAAACACAGTAATTACCCAGTTGCCGGAACAACGAAATTTTAAGTGCAGTGAATGAATAGCAGTAAGAAATGTGTAAATGAAGTAGCACACATGTAAACCAATAACTACAAAAACAGAAGGTAATATTTATATTCACTACATCATGGTAAAATAGAACATGTCAGCACTTTTCTGACCTCCAAATACATCATTGTAAAGAAAATCATCTGTAAAAATATTGGTACATATATCATAGCCACAGATGATGCCTTGTAAACAATAAAGGTGAAACGCTTATTGAAACGAAATTATTGGTATATTTCAGATGCAACAGACGAACAAATTCAATAATTAACAATACAAAAAAAAATGTTCAAATGTTTGTTAAGCTTATGGGACTTAACTACGGGGTCATCAGTCCCTAAACTTACAAACTACTTATGAACTACTTACGAACTAGGACGGCACAAATATCCATGCCCGAGGGGGGATTCGAACCCCCGACCGTAGTGGCCGTGCTGACTGTGACTGGAGCGCCTCAGTCACCTCGGCCACCGCGGCCGGCAATTAACAATACAGTACTATGTAACTGAGGAAGACAGTACAGCCTAAAAAAGTAGGCCAGAATCAAGATAAATTTAATCTCTGGTCACAATCGCTTCGTCATCAGCTAAAATAGACGGCAGATCTCAAGTAAGATTCATTGACGCCCTTTCAAAACGATGTAAATTATACTCAGCTGAAATGTGGCACACAGTATTCTGCACACCACATGCATCACGTAAAGTGCGTTTCTCTTGCCGGAGTGAGAAGCCATCTGAAAAGCGCCCAATTCGGATTCTACCGAAAGGAATTCGTTATTTTATAAGTCCGAACACTTTACAATATCCACTAGTAACATCACGTGTTTAGAGTTTTTACACACTATCGTACAAAGCTATTTTCCGAAAATACATTCTGAGAAATTTATTCCTCATACTAAAACAATGTTTGATAACAGTAGACTCCTCATGGTCAGGAATGTCATCATATTCCGTTGCAGGCTATTTATTATGTGCTCTCCGGCCACGCATTTTAAAGCACCACGTCGAGGATTGCGCAGTCGGTTCAATCAGGAGGTGCGAGTCCTCCTTGAGTTGTCCTGAGCCTAAGTTGGTTTAAGGACTGTGTAAGTCCGGACCGATGACGTTACCAGTTTTGTCCCTTACCTTTACAAATATATTGACATTTCTGCTCTTGCTTTATCCAATCTTGGTCTTCCCTTTCAGCTCCGTCCATAAAGTTTATTCCCCGAAATCTTAACACATGACCTACCATCCCGTCCCTTCTTCGTATCATATTTTTTCACAATTTTCATTATTTTTCAGTTGATCACATCGTGCCTTCCTCTTCGACTTCTTGGTCTTGACAAAGAAGGCACTTTGAAGCATGCTGACCGATTTTCTTGTACAGTGGAGATCTGCTATAAAGTTTGGGTGAACACTTGTTAACGACGAACGTTTATTTTTAGTGGTACTATTACAAGCAAGTGTAGATTGAGATATTTAAATAGGCTGCTACTTATAGAAAACGATGGTAACAGCACTTTGAAATAATTTAACTGTCTTGACCGAAATTGAACGTTATTAAAGCCGTACGCTCTTCGACATATGTCATCAATGGCTATAAAAAGCAATGGTGTTGTTATTCCATCCAACATTTTGATAAAATATAAGTAACAATAACTGTACACTCATCAAATCTGCGTTAAAATATTTCCCCTTCAAACAATTTGTCGCGTAGACATATGTCATACAAAAATCAATGTTTATAATTCACCCCAGAACGTCTACATAGAAAGGTCAAGTGCATATTGAAATCTGCTTGAACGTCTAGTGAATATGGGGAGAGTCCGCCAGATGACGATACTGGATTTCTGCCCCCCCCCCTCTCTCCTCTCACGCAGACACACACACGCACACGCACACACACACACACATACACACACACACACACACACACATACACCAGCCTTTTTTTAAAAATATACATTACATTATTTTATACAATTTTAAATAACTGAATGCTGTACAAAGATGTTTTCTGTTAGATTATACATTTTAAAATGAGTGCTATACGAATCATTTTCTGTTACGCAGTTGTTTTACATCATTCAGACCAGATAGTATCAAGTAAAGCAATGTAGGGAAACGCCAAAATCACAGTCTCCTTAGGGAATATTGGTGATGGAAATGTTTTCTCTTTTCTTTTTTCTGTGTGTGTGTGTGTGTGTAGAGGGAGGGGAGGGGCAGAGGGGGCAGCATACATGCAGAGCTGTGAGGGAAGAGCAACCACAAAGTAAACCATAGCCTACGTAGATCACATGTCGGTGGTTTCTGTAGCACACAAATTTGCATTGTGCTTCTCATTTGTCAGATTTCTATTATATAATAAGAGCTTTCCCTCTATTGGCATTACATTTAGGAAAAATGGTATGAGATGGGTTTTGGGGGTGGGTGATGGGCTGGAGACATAGGGTTATATGTGGTTGCAGAAGGCAAAGGGATTAGGAGAGCAGTTTACAGAATATAATATGAAAACATAAAAGTTTCATGCAGAGGGCAAAGTATACTAAGAGCTTTCTGCAACTGTGGATGTTTGTGCTGAACTGATAGTTACATACATTTGTTTTCATTATTCCACAATGCCATTATTCTAAAAATTAAAACCTAGAAAAAAAGTTAATAACTCTTAAACTACAGTAAAAGGCAATGGAATGCAGGAATCAGTAGCAGAAGAACCGTAATCACTTCACAGTTCTTCCTGTTAAACACATAACGAAAGCTTCATTTTTTAATAACTAGGTATTTTATTCACTTTCTCTTAATATTTATTTTTGGGTACAATGTTCATTTCGATTTGATTTTGTAATTTAATTTTCTGAGTTGTCACAAAACCACAGCTGGCGTAACTTGTCTGGGTCAATATCTGATTGTGAAACCTCGATGAAAACAGAAACTCGTTTTCCCATGAATTCAAACGGTATGCAATTAAAATGCTTTCCATTGCTAGTTATTCATTTTATAATCCGTTTTAAATCAGATGTTTGCGACGTTTGTTGTGAAATATCCTGAAAAAACTCTCACGTAATTGGCTCCAATGTAGCGCAGCTTTTTAATTAAAACGGCAGGCTGACTACCTTTCACGACTTTTTTGTAGATGGAAAGTGTTCCGGATGTTTGCCCTCCACCAGGAAGCTAAGCCGTGTTTGAAGTCGCTCGTTATATGCCCTCGGCACGAGGGGCTGCAGCGGTCGATACTTCGAGGGTACTTAACTCGGGCCATACTTTCAGTTATGCTCACAACCAAGTGAATTTCTACACTGGAGATGGGCTATGAAAACTGGGAGAAAAAAAGATTGTTAACGGCGAACGTTGAAAACATTTGTCCAGATTCAACACGCCATATACAGAGGTAAAGATTAGAATTATGTAAAAAACTGACTAGTGCTAATTACTTACTGTCGAAAGTAACATCTTCGTTTATAATCCTCCCAAATTTCGTGTGGCGTAAAAAAGAGGAAATACGTAGGTTAAAAAGTAAACACTGTACCTTCAGAGACAGCTATCTGTTCTTAATATTTCCTTATAGGCAATCGTAATTAAAACCACTGTCTTCCCTATGTTTTATTTATCCTTGTATCCTGTGAGTCTCTTCACACTTTAGCCACATGAACGAAGAAGCAAATGAAAAAAATCAATTTATGCTCTAGCTCCGATTCCTTTTCTTAGTTTCATTTAAATATTATTCTCGCCAAACCAACAGAAGGGGAGCGCTCTTCACTTTCACAAAAGCGTAAAATAATGCGAAATAGTACCAAACATACAACTTATCTCAAAAATTGGTTGTAGAAAGGAAAACTGAAACTTTCAAAAATTAGGTTAACAACGCTGAATTCACTCTCTGAATTTCTGTAGACACAAGATATTTAAAAAGGTTTGTAGAGATACTGAAATCATAGAAATTAAAGTAATCCTACAACCACGAGGTCATTACGTAGCAGCAGTTAAATGTTTTGAGGGTAATCAAGAAAAACTATAACCATGATATAGATTACGTAAAGGAATTCTGCTAGTTCTTAACATACTTTCTATAACCTACGTTTGATTCACAAGGTTTGACTAAAATATAAATGCGTGAAGACAGTTTTAAAGCACAATTGTCATATACTAATAACACAAGCACAAGCCTCGCATTTGTGTCGTAATTCTCCTAAAGGTTTGTAGAGATACTGAAATCATAGAAATTAAAGTAATCCTACAACCATGAGGTCATTACGTAGCAGCAGTTAAATGTTTTGAGGGTAATCAAGAAAAACTATAACCATGATATAGATTACGTAAAGGAATTCTGCTAGTTCTTAACATCCTTTCTATAACCTACGTTTGCTTCACAAGGTTTGACTAAAATATAAATGCGTGAAGACAGTTTTAAAGCACAATTGTCATATACTAATAACACCAGCACAAGCTTCGCATTTGTGTCGTAATTCTCCTCAAGCCAAGAATTAAGTTCTATAAATGTCATTGTATCTTAGAAAGGAATAATGGAGTCACACTTGCTTGCATGTGTTGCACATGCTCCGTAAATAGCGATCACTATATCAAAACTACAATTTCTTTAGGACTTATTGGCTATTATGTAGAAGAGGCAAAAGTGTAGTACTTTCAGAACAGAACAGTCCAAACTGTGTTCTTTAGTGTGAACGCACCGACTGTCAGGACAGTACTAGTGTTAGCCGTCTTTGAAGCATGGTATCGGACAGATACAGAATTAGTCTATGAGGTACAAAAACGCAAACTCCGATACCAAAAGGGCACACAGATAAGATGACTGTGACATCCTTCGGGTCGTTAAACAGTGGGATAGTTCTGCTCAGGCCTCAGTTGATTACTTTTGAACAAAGACTTCAATTATACCCACAGGGTCGTTTCGTACATTTTCATTTGAACATCCCTCGTATTATAACTTTCGACTCGGTAATTTCGAGAACAAGGTTCCTTTTTCAATATTAATATAACTAACCATCATCATCATTTCTGACAGTTTGCAACATCATCACGGGGTTAAGCTCTATATGTAATTGTAAATTACGATAGTTTCATGCTCAGTACAAATATATACTTCGAGGTGCGACAGGCACATAAATAAGACACTCCTAAATTTACAAATTCGGCCATTAGTCTTCGTCAGAAAAGTACTGTTAGTAGAATTCATACCATGACACAGACACACTTCACAAACACACAACCGTAATTTCCGGCTGCTGCGTTCCAAGTAACGCTCTGTGGTGATGGCGTAGCAAATGCGGGTGAACAGAAAGCATACATGGTGGTGATTGGGATGGATGCAGCGCTGTCTTACATAGAATGTAGGTACTATATGGGAGGAAAGTCATACAGATAAGGAATGAAATGTGGTGAGAGTTTTGGGGGAGGCGAGGGAAGTAAAATGGGGATACATATCCCTCCCATCTTCTACATTCCTTACCTGTATCTCCTTCCACCCATCTAGAACCTACATGCTCCTTACGTCCACACTGTATCCCTCCCTTACAGCTCCTTACATCCTTCCGTCCACCCCGCTTCCCAACACGGCGGAACGTTTGGTAAGTTTGATTTATTGGTGCATTTTTAAGTCCCTTTTCGGAGTCAACGTACGTCTTTTCACTAAGTTGGAACTTATCCGCATTATACTTCATTATATTGTTGAATCCGAACTTGGTCATTCCGTTGTTAAATTTAAGTTCTACTTTTCCATGTCGGTACTGCCATGAATTTTAGGCGATTTACAGTTTCAGCTGCGTCGGATGGAATTGTCATTATAATATCCCTACATAACAAACCAATGGCTAATCCTTGAACTACTATAGTAGCACATAACGATATAAACGAAAGGACGAGAGGTCTTCAAATTTCCACTTTTAATTAACTTCGCAACTGCTTTGAGCGCCCTGTCTCCTCAGTAGTAGTTGGTCCTTGCGTTATCAGACCCAAACGACCCACTTCCGACACCATCCGCATTTCCGGGCGTCATATTTCACGAAAAGCGCCCCCTTCATTTCAGACTCAATTATTCGGGAACGTGTTCTTCAAAGAAGTCTGATGAAATTAAACTTTAGCATCCGTTTTGTTCTCGAGGACCCGCAGCGGGAACAAAGAGGACGACATCTGAAAGCACCACACGCCCGGTATTTTCCCTCAGTGAGTACTGCCTCGCCGAGTTAACACACGGCAACATCGCCTGGCGAAACTAATTCGTTTCGTTCATTTACGCGAACTTCAAAAGAGTACAACGAATTCAATTTGCTGCACAAATGAGGGAAAGAAAGAAGAATTTTCAAGAGCGGGAGAAATAGCGAGCTGTGTTGTTACAGAAAAGAATACAACGTAACCCTCTTCTGCAGCATGCAGGAACAAAGAAGCAGACGGAATTAAATGCTTACTGCAATAGGTGAAAGAATAATATGCAGTCTGTATTTAGATAAAGGTGGACCTCACTATGAAATATTACTCCAAATATAGTAGAAAGCTAATGTTTTACAGTGTGCTTAGTTCAGACAGCTACAAAGCAAAATGCTCTGTAGATAATACAACCCCAAATATTGTAAAAAAAACTGTTACAGTTCCTCAATACAGTCAGTTACACGCAAAAATTACCTGCGTTCCATACAGGCCAGAGTTAATATTAATGTGTAGACTATCGTGAATAAACAAGAGTAATTTAGAGCGTTGATCTATTTTCGTTACATCCGGATGCTGGAATTTACTTGTAACTTCGCTGCCATCGTTTTAATAAGAACCGTTCTGTCAGTTATGACACATTTGTCTTTCTTGTTACTGGAATTATGCAGATCACCTGCTCAATTATAGCAAAAGTTTGCGATAATGTTTAGTTGCTACAGATCAGTTTTCCGAAATGCGGAATTAAATACATAGATCACGTACCCAGCTCAAGAAATATTGTACTTAGCAACAAATCCGTGACGATACTAGTACTTTCTCATAACAGCCGATAGACCAAATCTTATCATTGTTAATGCGCTTACAGGGAATATGAAATGTAACATATCTATTTTTAGTTCACACACCATGTGTTGCTTACAGTTAGCTGTCATCTCTTTTCCATTTTAGTTATCTCAATTTTAATTTTGAGATACAAATTACTTTTTCACACAATATATTCGCCATATTCCGACATGTTTGACAACCACATGTTCTTCATGACATGCAAATTTATTTGAAGACAGAACCAGAACATCATTAGCTCTCCACTATCTAATATTGTATTTCATGTAGTGGATGGTAACAGAGGAAGAAGGTCGATGGAGTATGTGCACCCGAGGACTGAAAGATGTAACAAATGGAAAATTTAGAAGGATCGCCAAGACGTCGTTCCAACATTAGTGCAAGTAGACGTAGAAGAAGAAGGGGAAAAATAAACTACTTCCCCAGAAAAACCTCATTAGGTTACAAGAAAATATCCAAATTGTTAAACAAGGTAACCTGTATCGCCATAGAATAGACGCAGAACAGGAATCCAAACAAATTCACTGAAGTCTCTTGTACACATCTAGATTTATTACACTGCACACCCTCATCTAAAGGTTCGAACATGATCGAGTAATGTTCAATTATGTAATCGGTGAACTTCCCTACTACTTGAAATAATCAAAAGAAAATACAGCGTTTAGTCATATCTAGGAGAGACAACCCAGTAATCATGGTATGGCAGTGTTCTCCACTGCACAATGATGCCGATGAGGGTAAACGTTATGATCACGGCAGTGGCCAAGAGGGAACAATACGAGGTTGCGTTACGTGGTGCACACAACAAGTTAAAGAAAGTGTAAACGTGGAGAAGAGACTATATTGTATTTATCAAGTGTCAGTAAACTTATGACGATTAATCACAACACGTTTCCAAATTGCGTTATCCCACTATGACTTGCTACCAAACATAAAAAGACACAATTTTAACAAAACCTATAGCAAGTAACACACTAACGGAAAACTTATTTATGTCATCCTGTAATTTGTTGGACAACATGGTTATTAAAAGTGTTTGCGTGTTACGAAGAAAACGAAGACTAAGGAAGAGACATAAAAAGTATATGTTGGCATATTCGTGTAACGTAATGCTGATACCTTGTACGACATCAAAATAACGATTTAATTAAGCCTTTTCTTGTCACATTGTTATCCAATTGAGGCACAGTCGGAGTGAGAGAATCGAATCCACTTCTTATTAAAATATAGGTTCGCTATTTATATTGTTTAATTCCTTATCCAAGTGGACATGGTGGTACACGCGAAAGACTATTCTCTCTTTCCAGTCAAATTACAGTTACTTGGGAGCAAGTTAATTCTGTACCTTATCAGTGTAGAATATTGGAGAGATGGGAATGAGTATAAATGTGTACGAAAATAATAAAGATTGTACGGTGATGGGAACAATTTTAACTCCAGGTGGGGCAAGACAGTGCTTCACAAAGGTATCTTATTTCCTGTGTGTATCAAGACACTTAGGTATTAGCATAAAGCCCATACCTTACATGTCATGTAGAGCAGTCTCCTATGGAAATGGTATGAATTACTTTCAATGCATTTTATTACTCATAAAGAGCACTTCTTTCCCTTTTATATCCGACCAATATGACGAGTAAATGATACTCATTTTTGTTAATTTTGGATACAAAGAACATCTTAGGAGTATGCGGTTTTAGTTTGTGCTAAATGAATTTTTGTAATTTTTGGGAGTGCTGCTTTGACCTGTAACCTCACTATTCAGTACTTCTCATCCCCTCCGTGGGAACCGAACATCAGAACGACAATTTTTTAGTATTATGTAGCGAATTTTCCTATTTAATCGATATATTGAATTTTTATGGAAACTTATACTTCGCGACTGCATTGCACGCCACGCGGGCTTCTATCACGTGCGTTGGTTCCCGCTGATAGCTACCCTGAGCCTAAGCCACAAGATCATACACTGTGGAACAAAGATTGTCTTTCATTGGTGCGCGAGTGAACTTGTTCCATTTAGCTTCCTGCTGCTGGCGTTGCTTTTATTATTTTTATTTATTTATTTATTCATTTGTTCGGAGCTGGTAAGTACCTGCATGGCTTGGCGCATGTACCTGTGTGACAATGTTTACCAATTTTTCCCCTCTGAAAAATAATCCTTAGTAATTAAGCTAGTACTACTTTTGCTGCTGGGCAGTATTAGGGCCATATAACCTTATGTAAATGTGGATTCTCTTGTAAGGCGTATGTTTATTATATTTAAATTAGTCTCTCGCCCTTTGCTGTTTATGCCTTGGACAATAAAACATTTTGTTAAACGATAACCCCTTGTCATAATTTAAATTCTCCCACAATGTATACTATGTGTAGTCAGGTGAAATATCTAGTCTCTTGCTCCCTTCTGGAGGAAAGAAAACTAACCCGTGTTTCCGTTGCCACCATTTATTATTTGCTTTAAGATCCATAGCTGAGGAATGTCAATTAATTAATTGCAGTTCCATTAAGAAAATAGTAAAGATATGCTTCTTTCATGTGGCTATCAGAGCCAGAATTTTGTTTAGAGAACTGCACGCTACTTTCTAATGCACAAATGCCCTGAAGTAGACTCCTGAAGCCGTTTAATTAATAACGTTGTCGCATAAAGAGGTGCATTAGATGTCGCCCGTCAACCACTATGCAACAATTGAAAGACGGCTGTCTGCCGTCCTCCCTAGGTTTTGAACATTGTCTTTTATCTAAGTTCACTATACGGCCTTTTTTGCTAAACGAGAACCCCTTTCGTTCGGAAGCATGAGGAATAGCATTTCATTTCATGTTTTTAAATGTTAGTTTCTGTAATACTGTGTCAATCTTGATGGGGTTTATTATGCCAATAATTTATCATTCTATGAATGTGCCAAGAGTAACGGTTTCTCCTTGACGCTCTGTCCCTGTGAGAGTGTGCACTTGCTTTATTCTGTGTGTGCATGTATGAGAATCTTCTAGCATGGGAGTCTGAGTGTATGTATGAGAATTTTCGTCGTCAACTGCTGGCTGCTCGCTAGTAGTGTTTCTCTGGCTTCGTATCGATAGGTAGTAGTTACCAACCTTTGCTTTTGATGCTACCCTATGGTTACAAGTTGGGTTGGCAATGCCCAGTAGCGAGTCTCGGTAGGCCGCGCGAGTTTAAGCTCTCCCCACCACCTCGTTTTTCCTGGGTTTTTACCAATTTCCGGTGGTGGCGGGGACTGGCTGGCCGACTTGGACACTCTGTGGCCGCGCTTTGACCTGGTAAGACGTTCTGATTTTCTTTCCTCCCTTGAGATGGTAGCGATTTGTTGTCTGGTTTGTCTAAGTTATACCTCAGAACGTAGGTTCATTTTTCGAAATAAGTTTCTTCGATCATGTACGGAAGTGTATTCAATTTCATTTCGGTGATTTTGCATAAGTAAACACGATGAATATGTAACTATTTCGATTTGATAACAGTTGAAAATCGGTATCATTTGTGAGACTAGATGGCGGTGTACGAGCTCGGTTTAATTTCTTTCTAGCTTTGTGGGATGAAACTAATGTGCGAGAATATTTTATTCAGTTTTGTGCATGTGAAATATTCTTTTCCCTTTTCTCCTTTCGTGAGTGATATGTACTCCACGTGGTGTGTTCTTAGAACAAAGCCTACAGCTACCCCTGTGTCTGTTTCTATGCCCTTCAGGCAAGAAATTGTGCAAGTATCTTTCTGATTTCCATTATTACCTTGCGATCTCCTCTCCGTCTATTTTAAATTGTTGTTTCGTTTCCAAACTTGTACTTTTCATTCAGACTCTCCCAGTAAATTCTCTCCTAGCCTTGTACGACGCCCTTCATTAGTTTGCTTATGAAATACTACGTATTTATAGGGGCTGCATGCCGTATTTCTTAGTTGATTTACTCCGACTTTGAATTTATTGCACTTTCCTGATTTTTGAAGACTGGACTTCGTCCATCTGTGTAAAACCTTCCCAATCGCGTCTAACTGTATTTCTTTGGATTCCTTGTGATATCCTACGTATTTATAAGGATTGCATGCCGTACTATTTTTGTTATTTTTCGGAAATTGAATTTTTCTATTTTTCACTGGTTTTCGGAACCACGTGGCCACGAACTCCGTCTTCAAGGGTTTATAGCTAGTCACTCGAGTTCTCGCCACTTCTCACATACCAGTGCCTTACTATTGTGTATTCTTGCTTCGTAATCTATGATTCCGTTGATTTTTGGTGAAATTAATGCGATCTTTAAGTACTTTGCCTTTAGTGGGGTGCGAATGCGTAAAGTATCAGACACGTGCCGTGTGTCTCAATAACCTTGCATGCTCACGGTTCGATTTAATTGGAAATTAATCTCGCTATCATCGCGTACCATCTCAACTAAGGAAAGAGAAACCAGAGCCACCTACGAAGTTTATTTTACTTGTGTTGTGTGTTACATCCTGGTTCGCTGAATTTCACCTACGATAGAGTCGCCTGCTTCTGCCTCGTATCAGCACGCTGAATTGGGTGAGTTTCGCTTAGCTTCGCGCGTGTGAGTTGCTGAATGCTTGTTGATTGTAAATGCCTCCCTAGACGATGTTGAGATTAATTTAATTTTTCAATGTGGGATGCATTTCATTGTTTAACAAAATTGATTACCCCATTTGCGCATGTTTGAACAGAATAAATAATTTATTATTAGTAAAAATTTAGCCTTCTTATGAATATTTGTTAATGAATACCTTCTCCTTTTATTTAATGTTGTTTCTCACCAGTTCTGAGAACAAACTCATATGCAATTTATCATATTTCTAATTCCGTTGCGCCATAAATGTTCTCACAGCCACCTTCATGAAATATGTTTAGTTCGGGTTGGCTTGTATATAAATGATTGTGTGTAATTCTCGTGATCTACGGCGTATGTTGGACACCGTCTCTTCGTCTTTCTGCTGCTAAAGTTTGAGTCAGTTCTAAATTCTTGGCCAGGGAAGTAGTCAGTAGTTCAAGCGAATCCTTTAGCTGGTTTTACGGCTTTTAACTGGCTCCTTTCAGCCAGAATTAATTTTACAATTAACGGTGGTCTTTCACAGTATTACACGCAAGAGCGACAAATGAGGGCGAAGGCCGTCAGTTGTAATAGACATTCATTCAATATACCACATTGTATGCAAACAATAAAGATCGCTTGGTCCTATTGTTCGCAGGGTAAGGCACTTTTTCATTCCTCCCTCCGTTAGGCTGTTTAAACAGCACTGCCCGCTAGTGTCTTTCAAAAACTTCAGACATTTTGAATGAAAAGTTCTCGGGTTTGCAAAAGCTTCAAGTGCTTAAAATCACATGAGCTTTCCGCCAAGCATTCTATAGCCATACTACAGGGTGTCTCACGAAAGACGCCTGCCAGGCGTCCGCGGATCGCGCGGTACGGCTCCTGGTCGACGCCACCACATCCGCCGGCCACGGCAGCGCTCGATTCTCGGATTCTATTGTGCCGTGGGCGCATACACCGAGTTAAATTTTAAGAATTGCGTTGTTTGGCAACATGGTGTCGATGAACGGCTGAAAATAGTGTCTGGGTAGCTGAACATAACCCTTTCTTATAAAATATATGTCAACTTGGACCAGAGGACGAAAACCAATAATTGTAAACCATTATATAAACGACAACAGCATTCACTTTGCTCAGTTGGATTCATGTTTCATGGAGTCTGTACCACACTCAAGCCCTAATGTCATCTCTTGCCAAATATTATCGTGGTTGAGCGAACTGGGGTCCTGTCGACTGGGGTCCAGCCGATATGATCACGAGCCTAGTAGAGGCGTTGCAGGTGATGTACTGCTGTCGTCGAATGCACTTGAGTCGATCTTCTGCTGCCGTAGCCTGTTGACGCCAAATTTCGCCATACAGTCGTACCTACCGCATTGATTTCTGCGGTAATTTCGCGATGTGTTACTGGTCTGACAGCACTTTCAACTACATATATACTCCTCTCTCCGTCATTAAGTGCAGACCGTCTACCGCTCCGTTGGCCCTAGTGAGTGGATATGCCTTTAATTTAGAATACTCGAAACACAAACTGTCGATCTCTGGATATTAAATTTCCTTATGATTTTGGAATTGGAATGTCGTATTTCTCTGAATCAATCTACAGTTCTGGGTTTAAATTTATTCACATCGTGCGGCCATATTAACGTCGAAAGATTTCAGCACCGGAGTAAAATGCTCCACTCCTTTACATCTTAGCCCCTGGATATTTATTTATTCCGTACTGTCGCAGTCCATTTCTTCTCAAATCCTCTCTACCTCCCAGTCTATATTTTCCTTTCTCCTTCCATCTCGCCCTTCGCTTCATTCGGCCCATCGATTCCGCCCTCTCAGTGTTCATTAAGCCTCTTCAGTTAATCTCTTTATTCCCCTTTGAAAACCCACATACACTCCGGGAAAATGAAAAAAGAACACCATGAATACGTCGACTAGCAGAGAGAAATTTTATTGACACATTCTTGAAGATGTAAATAACAGAATCATACGCACTGAGTAGAGTCACTTGAGCGTGCGCAATGTCGACGTTTATACACTGCTTTTGCAGCGATGCAAGCTCCAATTATCCCAGGGAGACGATAGTGGAGGTGTTTCTGGGTGGCCAGCCATGCAAATTTTTAACTGGTGCCTCAGGTGGGAAAGATTTTCTGCCGGTTTTGCAGACCTCGCAAGATTACAATTCATCTGGTTCGAAACATGCTCAATGGGGGAGGGGGTGGGTCAATTCTGGGGGTCGTGCTTGAAGAGCACATTGGGAGGTATGGGATACACGTGGACGTGCATTGTCCTGTTGGTATAGGACGCCGCATTGTTGGTGCATGAACGGTAGCAAGACGGGATGACTGATGGTTTCAATGTACGGTTCAATTTTCAATGTTTCCTCGACGATCACAAGAGGAGAACGACTGGTGTAGGGTATGGCTCCCCACACCATGATATCACGTGTCAGCCCCTTGTGCCTTTGTCGTATATACTACAGAGTTTCGCTTTCCCCTGCATGACGCCATATACGCGTACGAACATCATAGCCAGCGAGGCAAAAGTGACTTTTATCGCTGAATACGACACGGCTACATTTGTCCTTCCATAAGCGCCTATCGCGACACCCCTGTAGGCGAGGTTGGGGCACGAGTGGAAGACGCCCAATCGGTAAGCACGATAGTGCATTTTCGTGTCGTGAGTCATGCCCTAAACAGGCCGTTCTTCACTGGTGATCGTCAAGGGAACATTGAGCAGTGTACGGTAATTACAGCATCATTCAACCCGTCATGATACCGTTCATGTACTAACAAGGCGATATGAGGTTTCGACAGGAAAATGCACGTCCACTTGTATCCCTTACCACCAAACATGCTCTTATAGGTGTACGTCAACTTCCCTGGCCAGAACGATCCCCACATGTCTCCGCAGTTGAACATGTTTGGGACTGGATGAAACATCATCTTGAGAAGTCTGCACGAACGGTACGAAATATATACAAAGCACCAAGAAGGAAAGTATATGGATAGCCATTCCGCAAGACTACATGCGTCACCTCTACGATCGTCTCCTTGGGATAATATTTGCAGCTTGCATTGCTGCAAGAGGAGGGAATATACGGCACTGGCGTCGACATTTCGTACTCTCTGGTGACTGAACTCAGGTGCGTATGGGTCCATCTGTATGAGGGTGTGTTGAATACAGCCTAACGAATATGTCAATAAAATGGAGCTCCGCTTGTTTCATTTACAGGAGTGTGTATGTGTCAACTTACATGGTGATGAGTGAACCGCTGTGAAAGTGGCCATACGCTGACTTGAGGTTTATAAAACCATCCAGTCATGAGGTACGTTTACAATGTCCAGTAAAGCGGAGACGAAGTATGTTGTACGGACCCCTGCTATACCGATAGCCCAATGTAAAACACTTCTTGTCAAGAATAATAAAACTGTAGGTATAGGTCGAAGTTTGTAAATAAAGTACTGTCAGCCATGCACCATACGAAATTTTAAGCAGAGAGCGACTTTCCTTGAAATATGTATATTAAAATTATTTAAATAAAGTTCGAAGAAGTCTATGAAATAAACGCAAAAGTTGTTTTGTAACTTCAACCGGGTAAAGTTTTCCCTACTGTAGCGGTCTATGGCAAGGTAGCGTGAAATCGGTAGAGAAAGCATTACTGAACGTAGCTGAATATTAATAATTGACAACTAATCCTGCGTGAAATTTAAAGAAAGCGTTCAAAAAATAATGGCTCTGTATTGGTGGGCAAGTAAACTTAGATGGGGTCTGGGTACGTCTGAAAATTTTTGTCGAGGTCCAGAAGTGAAACCTCGTATTCTATTTTAATTTTTTATTTGAATTTTCACTAACAAAATAATATGAAATACATTAGAAAGGCATATTAATTTGAAAAATCCAGAAAAAGTCATTTTATTTTGAATTGTTATTTAATTTTCACTCTAAAACTAATATGAATTGTAATAGATGTGAAATAAAAATTTATTAAAAATCCAGAAAAAATTATAAAATTCGCTATGTATTTTATTTTCTGTAACTAAAAGTACGGAATAAAATGAAAAGTCAATTTTTTATTGAAAAATCATACGTTATACACACATTTCACTAACAATGTATGAAATGGAATGAAATGTGCGGATTTGTGTTAAAATGTGGGACAAATTACTTTTGCGGTCTTGAACCAGTTTCTTAAAGTTAGTTCCCGTGCGGAACAGCATATGCGAATAGTATCTTCAAGGCGGGCAGCCGTTAATCTTTGGCGATATTTATTCTTCTAGAAATTAATTTTTTAATGAAATTTCACAAATATATTTTCAGCCAAACGTGGTAGTATCAGTTCTTTGAAAGTCAAACTAAGTTTACCACAAAGGACAGTAATGTGAAATATGTACTGATTAAGTAGTACACCAATATTTTCGTCTTTGATTCTCTTTATTAGTCCTTTTTCTTTGCCGATCATCGCGGAAGTCCCGTCACTTAAATGGAACACCAGTTTACAATAAATAATGTTTCATTTTGTTATGAAACCATCAAAAGCATTGAATAAATCTGCTCCACGAATATTGCCTTATTAGTTATTCCACCGTAAAGTCTTTGCTTTGAATATCTAAAATGTTACGAAAATTTACCTTTGTTCTTCATCAACTCTGTCCCATGATTCATCGAGTGCCATGGCTTAGCAAGACGACTTTTGTACGAGTTCGAACAAACTGATTTTACTGTCGGCAGCTTAAATAAAGGTTTCACAGATTGTTAGAGTATGAAGTCGAAGTATAGAATTTCCTTGTTCAACAAATGAACTTCTTCTGCTGCATTCTTGTGTGGTACAGAGATTTTATACGGATAACCGGCCAGCTTTCTCTCTTCTGCCGCCGCTCGTCAGTGTGCTCTCCAGCATCGCCCATTACGACAATTACTTATTTAATCTACGTTTAATAATAATTATTCAGCAGTTAATTGTCATATTATAGAAAAACTTATAAAGGTGGCTTTCATACAAATTGTTATCTACGGAAAAGTTTTTTAATTTGTATGTAGCTTACACTTTCAAAATATTTTAACGGTCCAGTTTTTGGCCTTCCGCGGTCCGGACCGAGACCGCGGTCCGCCAGTTGCCGACCGCTAGTCTATAGTATCTTCTTGAAAGTAATATAAATTCTTCTGAAATTCAACAGTTTGTCACATTGTTGCAAAAATGGGGTGAGGACATTGCGGAAATAGTCATTAAAAGCACAGGTCTCATGAATTTCTTTTCATTAAAAATTATCTAATTTTGATGTTTGCTATTAGTATGTAATTGGGGCTTTCCGCGTTTTCCTTAGAACCGTCGGTCATTACATGACGATAATGCATCAAGATAGACACTTCGTAAGTCATATAAAACCAATCAAACTTCCTATTATTTTTTTCACAAACTCGTTCTCTGTGTATTTTGTTGGACATTTTCAGTGTAATGTCGGAATGAGCAATGTAAATTTTCAAGTCAGTTATACTATGCACAATAGCCAGATCACAACTTTAATTATACTACCATCGTAATTAGCATTGATAAATTAATTGGACATAATGTCGAATAATTGGTTAAGACAACTTCACTTAAGGAAAATGTAAGCTCATAACCAGACACTGAATTGAATAATACGTAATGACTAAGCTCTCGCAAATTAGACAAATATAATTCTTCTTTCATTTAAATGTGATTGTTGTTACTTGTATATGTAGCCAGACTATGCTTATTGACACGATAATGGAAAACATACACTAAATCACTAACAGTCATCTAATTAAAAGGAATGACAAGAACGGTATAAATAATATCATCTTTATCCCTGATGTAGGTTGCTCAATTAACAACTGGACTCGTAAAAAAATTCAAGCATGGGCTCATTATCTAATTAAAAAGAAGCAAAAATAATATTTCCTAAGACACATCTACTTATAATTAAATTACCTCTTCAAATAAGACAGAAGATCCATAACAGTTTTTATAAGAAAGATGAAATTTACAATCCACATATAAGAATCAAGTGGATGGACTCTACACAAAAGATACGACCAATATAAAAATGTGGTAGAGAAAATAGAAATCTAGCGAGTGAAGGTACATACCTCATTTCAACGATTTACCTCTTTTATGATCATAAAAATTATTTCCATGGTGCGATACCTCCAATTAATTGCATGATAATGAACTATTCCTCCATCAGCATTGACACATCAGTTCCTACTCACCGAATCGCACTTACTTTATTCTCGACCTCTCCTCAGTCAAATATATTTTTACCATATAAAGATATAACAGAAGGATGTTTAACACAGCACAGATTACAATTTCTTTAACATATGAAATACAGTAAGTAGACTCTATTCATACATTATGCGTATAGTAAGCTGTTTCGAACATCTAAGAGAATCATAAGAAAAATTAGAGGACCCAAGGACACCTTTCATCCTCTTTTTTTAATGGTCAAGTGTGTGAAGTTTCCTCGCAGTCGGATGGACGGTATGGTAGTGCATAAAATACAAACAAACTTACAGACGAAGAAAAGTTTCTTTTTATAAATTACAATATGTATGCAAAAATCCGATTCTGGAGACACACACACACAGAGATATATATATATATATATATATATATATATATATATATATATATTGACGGTTTAGGAGGCGATCTGATAGTTTTATATTCTTCAAAATGAAATGCCATTGCGAGTATTTTATAAGCTGGTCACCTTATTCAAAAATGGATGTAAAGTAATAAGTATCTTTAAAGAGTATCTTCTAAGCTGTCATGTTTTAACTTGTGTATTTTTATATGGTGACTAAGTGCAATGCTTCAATCATATCAATATCGTTCGTTAGGCTACTGTGGCTATGTGAAACGAAAGTTATGAAAATATGGTTTCACAGATACACATTATTTTAAACACATAAGATAGATTACATTCTTTGTCGTGCGTTTTCTCCACAAACAAACAGATCAGTTTATCGTACTGGACCATGTGACGTGTAATTCACCTTACTAAAAAGCTACATACTTTCCATCTACTTCCAAATCGCTATGTCTTATCTCCTGCTTCCCCACTATCTACATCATCCTCCCTCTATCTAATCTCCGTCCTTTATTCATCATTCCCTTTCCTTCCATCCATCTTCAATCTCCTCCTTCATGTATCTCTAGGCACGTATCGACTTTTACTTGTCATACCTTTATAAAATTAACAAAGTAAACATTAGAGAATTGCTTGAAATTATGTCTTATCTGCTGGAAACTATCACAAAGTTACTGTTTCAAAAAAATTAAATGAAATGACGACGCCCAGGAACAACGTTTTCTTCAGAATTCGTTTCTAAGGTGTTTTGATTTCCACTGCTAAGATCATGATCGATCATACTGAAAATTAACCATTAAACATGAACGTATCTAAAATGCGTTTCCAGGAAAAGTTGATACTTTAGTATCGCATTTTTACCATAGCACCTGACCTGTACGCAAAGCCGAAGTTAGTACCACCTTACTTTTCGACGCTCACTTATTCCGCAGCTGGACAGTTAAAACTGTGATCAGAGCTATAGTTATGAAAACATTTGCTTCCTTTTGCCTTTCTTAATGGCTATGTATACACATGAGTTTCGTTTTGCACACATCTATGGCAGAGCGCCTTTTGAATTGTGTAAATTTAATTTTCCTCCTTGTATAATTATAATCGAAAATCGATATGTCATTTTTCATGTTGATGTGTTTGTATAATGATTTCGGTACTACTGGATTACGCGCATGTTTTGCATACATATTTTTCAAATATATATCATATACGAATTTATATAAATTTTACAATGTGGAAAAGTTGTTGACAAAATCTCAAAAGTATATATATATATATATATATATATATATATATATATATATATATATATATATATATATGTTACCTCTAATATGTTAAATAAATAGGTATCTAAAAACCTTTCTGTGTTACAGTGCAACGTTGTGACAAATTTGGAGCTCAATCGGTGAAGAACTTTTGGAGATTTTCACACACAAACCAAGACTATACAGGGTGTTTCACAAAGGTATGGCCAAACTTTCAGGAAACATTCCTCACACACAAAGAAAGAAAATATATTATATGGACATTTGTTAGGACACGCTTAATTTCCAAGTTAGAGCTCATTTTATTACTTCTCTTCAAATCACATTAATCAAGCAAGGAAAACACACAGCAACAGAACGTACCAGCGTGACTTCAAACACTTTGTTACAGGAAATGTTCAAAATGTTCTCCGTCAGCGAGGATACATGCATCCACCCTCCGTTGCATGGAATCCCTAATGCGCTAATGCAGCCCTAGAGAATGGCGTATTGTATCACAGCCGTCTACAATACGAGCACAAAGAGTCTCTACATTTGGTACCGGGGTTCCGTAGACGAGTGCTTTCATATGCCCCCATATATGAAAGTCAAGAGGGTTGAGGTCAGGAGAGCGTGGAGGCCATGGGATAGGTCCGCCTCTAGCAATCCATCGGTCACCGAATCTGTTGTTGAGAAGCGTACGAACACATCGATTGAATTGTGCAGGAGCTCCATCGTGCATCAACCACATGTTGTGTCGTACTTGTAAAGACACATGTTCTAGCAGCACAGGTAGAGTATCCCGTATGGAATCATGATAACGTGCTCCAGTGAGCGTAGGTGGAAGAACATGAGAAATACTAAAATGAGCTCTATCATGGAAATTAAGCGTTTCCGGAAACATGTCCACGTATTTTCTTTTTTTGTGTGTGAGGAATGTTTCATGAAAGTTTGGCCGTACCTTTTTGTAACACCCTGTATATGTATAGGGAAAGTGTGAGGGAGGGAGACAGAGAAAGAGAGAGATAGACAGACAGAGTGAACGAGAAGGGAATGGAAACAGACACGGAAGCTGCGGCCGCTGGGAGACAGATGAAGGCGCACAGGTCCTGATTTCACAAGCCGTTGGCCGTCACGGCTGAGCCAAATGGCGGGGAATGGGACTGGCCGACTAAATGGCGCGGACGAGCCTTCTGTGACTCATGGGCTGCGAGAAACGGCCCGCCGTAGCGCGGACAGGCCCGCTGTGAACTGCCGGCGGGAACTGCCGGAAGAGGCGCCGAGAACCACTGGCCGCAGACAGGGGCACCCGGTCACTGCGCTACACGAGGTCGAGCAGGCCGATGTGCTGGCCGCCTAGCACAGTTCCAATACACCGCAGACTCCACTGCGGCCACTGTATACTGCGGCCCCAGGTGGCGTACGTCACGCGTGAAAACAATAGCGAAGAACGGAAAGGCGAACAATGTGATGTGATCGTATAGAGATCACATGTGCCATAATAGCCGTTAGGTCGCGACCATCAAAGCGTATTACACACATTAAAATGTCATGCATCACGTTGGTTTCCAAGGTCCCTGAACACTGACATCGAATGTGTACCTTGCAGCAAGATCACAATTCCCAAAAATTGTTCATACACATCACTCAACCCGCACAAAGACATAAACATCTGCGCACGACCAGTGCCAATGTTACTGAATTGCTAAGATGCCGATCACTTTCAAGTCATAACACCGGCAAGGCAGTACATGATTGCGTTGCCTATAGTCGAATTCCGTTGATCTTATCCGCAATGTTACTTTTGTGGCGACAAGTATTCAACGGACGCGATCAGTTGATAGCAGTGTACGCAAGAAGTTCGTGCGCCTGCCGCTTGGGGCGCTGCATTGCGCGCTTATTCCTTGTCGCGGAAGCAAGACTCTGAAATAATTTAATTTCTGTTGTTTAATGTATCTGTGTCCCTTCCTCGTCGGAGACTTTAGTTTTGCATTTGAGTTATGTTTGAAATAAAGGTTTTATCGCTACATCTACGGCATTGTTCTTCTGTAAATGGAGAGCAGATGTATTAATTATAAGAAGCAGTTAAAATATGTTACTGTGTACTGGAGACTTCGCGTAAGTTACCTAAAATAAGTCGCTGATTTCTTAACGCTAAAGCGTACAGCTTCAGTAACATACAGCTTCACTTTGTATTGGTTTCGACTCTCATCAAGGGGAGTCTCCGGATGTCGACAGCGATTTTGGTTTTGGAGGGAAGACAGAGGTGCAGGAAATATCGATGACTTGCTCTGGCCACCCAAATAGTACCACACCGAGTGGTGACCGCCATTTACGGATTTCAGCTCGGAGATGCACGACATCACACTGAATGCCGTTTTCCGACTCACGCTGTACATCACACGCTGCATGACATGCAGCTTCAGGCTGTTCCAAGAGGCTCCTCCGCGAGCAAAAGCGCAAGCGAGCTCTCATTACTCCAGCTCGCAGCTGCGGTAGTAAAGCTGACGTCACGCACACCAGTACTCATCCCGCATATGTCTACATCTACATGGGATACTCTGCAAATCACATTTAAGTGCCTGGCAGAGGGTTCATCGAACCACCGTAATATTGTTTATCTCCCATTCCATTCTCGAATAGCGCACGGGAAGAAAGAACATCTGAATCTCTCCGTTCGAGCTCTGATTTCTCGTATTTTATTCTAATGATCTTTTCTATCTATGTAAGTGAGAGTCAACAATATATTTTCGCATTCGGAGGGGAATGTTGGCGATTGGAGTTTAGTAAGTAGCCCACGCCGCAGCGATAAACGTTGTTGTTGTAATGATTCCCATCCCAGATCCTGTATCATTTCCGTAACGCTGTCTCCCCTGTATAGTGACAATACGAAACGAGCTGCCCTTCTTTGGACTCTTTCGATGTCCTCCGTCAAACCCACCTGATAAGGATCCCACACTGGGCAGCAATAGTCCAAAAATGGACGGACAAGCGTAGTGTATGCAGTTTCTTTTGTAGTTCTGTTGCATGTTTTAAGGGTTCTGCCAATAAAACGAAGTCTCTGGTTCGCCTTTCCCATGAAATTATCTACGTGTTCTTTCTAGTTAAAGTCTGAAGTAATAGAATTCGTAGATATTTTGTGTTTACGGCCTTCACTTTTGACTTATCTTGTAAACAGGTTTAACGGATAAACTTTCGTACTCATGTGGACGATTTCACACTTTTCATTATTTAGAGTCAATTTCCAATTTTTACACCATACTGATATCTTATTCAGATCGTTCTGCAGTTGGTTTTGATCTTCAGATGATTTTACTAGACTGTAAATGACGGCGTCATCTGCAAACAATCTAAGAGAGCTACTTAGATTTTCCCCTTAATCGTTTGTGTAAATAAGGAACAGCAGAAGACCAGTAACACTACCCTGTGGAACGCCCGATATCACCTCTGTTTTACTTGATGCCTTACCATCGATTACTGCGAACTGTGTCCTCTCTGACAGGAAATCCCCTATACAATCGCAAATTTGATTAAAAGCCGTTTGTGAGGCACGGTGTCAATAGCCTCCTGGAAATCAAGAAATGTAGAATTACATTTAATATTTTTTTAAAATTAAAATTATATCTGCGACGCTTGTCGCTAGCATGCATTCTCTCTGTCTGTATATCTCTGATTATTTTGTTTTATAAGAGATTTTCAATTTTTTGAACGGGCTGGAAAGAAAACGGAATCGCTCGTCGTCTTTCGTTTTCTTACTATTGAATAGATCGGATGTGAACTAATAAGTAATTAATTGCAATACACATGTCAGTTAATTTGAAAATAATGATTTACTTCAAAATTTCTTTCCCCACTTGTGATTAATTTTGAAATCTTTGTTTCCAGCATAATTCGTAAATGATGCTTGGCCATTGCTGCAAGTCGCTTCGTGATTGCGTAAGAACACTCTAGATACGACCTTAACTTGCGCACAATTTTTATTTCAAAGCCTGCAGTAATTCTTTTATTCGTTAAACTAAGTGCGATAATTTTGCAATTTTTAACCATTAATTGGAATTGGAATTAAACACGGTCATGAAACATTAGAATCTGAAGCTTACGTAACCAAGCATCACTACAGTGATATGGCTGCAATACAACTTGATTTTTTTTTCCGGCAGGTAAAGAATTGATTCAGACACTTTCTTTTGTAATGATGCTTTCTGATAATGTCTTTATGCTAACCACTACTACCCCTAAATTCAAATGGCGGAATCGTTCTTGCTTTTCTCAGGACAGCTATTTTCAAAATTATTATTCATTGTAACATTTCACAGTCTGTTAAATTTCAATAGCGGTACTTTACTCTGACCTTGACGACAACGCCAACGCAAGAAATTATCATTACAAAGAGACGCGCTAGTTCTCGCCAATGTGTAGTTGTGACAACAACAATAGCTTGTCACGAAAGCCCAATGCCTGATATTTTAGACCTGTACCCCTTTACTGACAGAGACAGACGTTCAAAATATGCAATGTGTCACAAAATTGTTATTGCGCAAAAAAATTCAATGTACAGCGCCGTAACAGAAAAAAAGGATAGCCACTATTTTTTTTTTTTTTTATTATTATTTTTTTTTTTTTTTTTCTACAATTTCTATGAGGAAGAAAATTCGGTCCACGTGTTGTTGCACTGTCTATCTAAATTGAAAATTGTGGCATTTTTTGTGATAAAAGCTGTATTGACCGTTATGGCACTTATTGTTTCCCCTGTTTAGCGCGTTCTGGAGCTTTTATGACAAACGACTTTTTTGAAATCTATTTATTAGCAATGAATGTAGCGTGTTTCTCAATTACTTGAAGTAAGCTATAATGCATAAACGCAAATGTAAAATTTCTTTGAAATTCAATGAGAAACATACACTGCTTTTCTTGAAGCCCGAAATTGTTCGTAATCTAATTTAGTAAAAACCACCCAAAAATGAAAAACAAAAAATACTTCCTGTACACGTTACCACTGAAGATGCTTCGTAATAAAGCGAAACGCGACAATTTAAAAAGACGGTAATCCAACCTATACATACTGTGTAAATCAGTCAGTTATCATTTGATTTCTTTGATATTCTAGCAACATCTAAAATCGTTGATGCTTTAATTTTAAAAAATTAAAAAAAAATAAAAAAACCACTTATACACTTGACACGAAATACCCCTTGATTCCGTTAAACAGGGTTTAAAAAATGTAAATTATTCACACTATAAACATCCCTTATTAAATTCCAGTCATAAATCCACATAATTGATATTAAGGACCAAAGAGCTTTTGCATTTATTATAGAAAGAAAGACATAATATTGTCAATAAGGGTAAACCTGGTGTCACGTGTGCCGCATTTCCGCGGACAAAACTGGCAGGCTCAGTTATTTCAGAAACATTAAAGACAAAAGTCCCTCATGACGTCACCGCCCATCCTGCTGCTACCCTTGCACACACGCTCGCCGCAGCCATGTGCGTATTCTTGACTAATGTGCAAAGGTAAAAGAAGCAATTTACAGGCGGGCTGCTTGGTGCTTGCCGGTATGTTTTATCGATGCATCAGACAGCGATGCTTCGGGAAATCAAGCGGAGTTGGAACGCCCTGTCCCGACAATGTTAAATTTAGTGACTTCGCTGTATTTAAGGAACCACTGTAGTAATTAAGATGAAAGTTTTACAGAGCATTAAACTACGTGTTCTCAGGCTACTGAACTACAATAACTGCGTTTCAGTCACTGCTTTCTGAAATACAAATGTTTAACTACACGGTTAAAATTTTTTGTACTGTTTTGTACATTATCCAAAATTATTTTAATTATTCGTAACATTATGTTCTTCTTTTAATTCAGTACACTCGGAATATGTACGTTGTTACTCACTGAAAGTGTGAATACGCTACTCGAGGTGGTATATGAGACTTAGGGGAAAATGCAACATAAACGTAAATTTTTCGAACGGCTTCAAAAGTTTCAAAAAACTATAATTCACTTAATATTTGATGATTCATTTTTTTGTTATTTAGTCACTCAGAAGCACACTGAACGATAATGAATATCATGCCCTTCATCTTTTTTCAAGTTTTTTTTATCTTTTCTTCTTTCTGGCCTCCTTAGTGGCCAACTGTGCTGCATTCTCTGCTTTATAAATACGAACCTTGTCCATCCGTTCAAGTTCTGTGATGCAGTTTGCTCCCATATGCTGTAGCAAATTCATATTAGCAATGAAGCCATAATTAAAAGCAATAACACCATCACTGACTCCCTACTTTAGTGTCGTCATTCTAACAAACCCATCTATTTGGTGAGTCCATATAAGATTATTGAACGACTCAAGGGGATTATCAGTCTGACCATATGGACACTTGTTTAGTAATTCAGAATTTGCCAGGTATCTGTAAATAGATTTTATCATATCCATGGCTGCTGTTGGAAGCTTATGACTATATTAACTGTCTGAGTACTTTGCATTTCGGTAATTGCACCATGAATTGTGCACTGGTTTTTCATAAGAAAACAGTCATTCGAAGAAGATAGCCCATACTACCTGCTTCATTTCACCCACGTTCCCTAAAAACAATTCGTTTCTGCGTCATACTTTCCTTTGGGAGAGATTTACAAGTCTATTCGTCACTTTTCTACATTAGCACATCGATATACAACGCCAGTTTATATTATGAATCAGTTGGGTACTATTTTGGACAGTGTTACCAAAACAAACACGCAATTCATACATATTCCTTAAAGGCCACAAAGGTAACATAAATTGTAGCAGTCGTTTTGCCCTTCTTCTATGACCTCTGTCTGATAGTGGAACAGAAAAGAGTAGTAGAGATGGTAGGTACCCTTCGTCACGCTCCTTACGGTGTTATGTATGTAGATCAACCATGAAGCACATTTTGATGAGCCACCCGAACCTTTGAGTTTGCCTCGCCTTAAATTTGTTCCTACTGTGCGCCAACCGTCACTGGGGCAGTTAAGCACAAATTCTGCCAAATTGCGCCCTCCCAGACAGTTAACGAGTTTAGTGGCACGGCGGCCCCTAAAGAACCAGCGGCTACGCCAAAATGTAAAGCCTGAGGACCGGCAAGGCGGTGCTCCGACAGCAACATCCCGAAGTCATCAGAAAACTTAGTAGGTCAAGATTGGGTATTACCGTCAGGCTTTTTATGACAATTGCACTGCCATTACCTTTAATCAATTAACGAACTTTAAAACTGCCTTGAAACTAACATAGTACAACATCGTCAATACCAGAGCCAAAGAAAATAATGATCAAGTTCATGAGTGCTAGAAACAAAACGAAAAGAACAGCCAATCTTTAAAACAAAAACTATATTATGTCATTATAACCACGTATTTCAGATAAATATCTACAAAAGAATTCGTAAACAAATGATATAGCTTCCTCTAAGTAAATGGAATTCAGACGGGCTTACTGCAAATTTAATTTATTTGCATCAAAATTCTAGAAAAAAGTAACTATACACCATTCTCATAAGCATAATCTGCAAGAGAAATATTAGTTGCGAGATTACGCAACATGGTCGTTTGAAGCTCACAGGCTGTCGACATGGGCTCTTTCAGTAACGTTAATAGGCATACGACCCAAAACTGGGCGATTGTCATATAAGACCTGCATGAGCAATTTTTTTTCTTCATTAAATACTACAAACCTTAAGAAACACTCAGACATCGAGAAGAAAGATAGTCTGTCAATCTCTAAAGCGAAAAAGCAATATGCACGGAACCAAGAGCATTATCGTTAAAAATGATATTGGTTTTGCAGAATTCTATGCCTACACTGATAGCACGAAGTGACTGACTTTTTTCACTATGAACGCTTACAGTTCAAGAGCGTAATAGGTCGCGACCTAAACACTGAATACTAAACTTATGAACGTAACATAAAAGAAACATCCGTATAAAAGACCATAGTGTATGTAGTACGAAGGTGTCACTACAATTACTAATACTTTTGCACTAGCCGTTCCGCCCAGTCGCTGCAGTGGCTTGTTACAGATTAAATGAAAAAGAAAGAAAAGAGAAATCACACATTTCTAATATGTGTAATTTTATAGTGCTTTATGAATGATAACTGGATATGAATCGTACTGTACTTTCCTCTGCCTCTTTGTCCACCTTTTCATTCCTTTTATCCAAATGGTCCTCTCTTCTCACGTTCCCATCTCCCTGCCCATCTGTCTACCCCTCCGCCTCTCCCTTTCTTTATCCACTCGATCTTTTTCGCCTGTTTCTTTAAATTTTCTCCGTCTCCTCTCTATCTCATCATCGCGCTCTGTTTATCACTTTCTCCCCACTCTGTATGTCAATTTCCTCCATCTCCTCTTAAAACGCCGTCCAACCTATAGCCTTGTTTAATATTAAGCACAGAAATTTTGTCTACGAAATTTCTTGAGCTAATGCTTTGACACTTCGAGACAACGTTGCAATTTCATACGAGCGCATTCATATACACGTAATTTTAAGACATATCGTATATGGATTTACAGAAATTTTAGATTGGAGTTATGGATTAAAATTCATATTAAAGAAATAGGTACTTAAAAATCCTCATTAATGGGCATTCATCGTCGTGTCAAAATTTCAAAGCAATCGGAGAATAAAGGTGTTGTTGAAACAACATTTTTATTAATAGAGATGGGCGCTAATCTAACCATCGTAGATTACGGAACGGTTTATAAACAAGTTGGCCCTTAAGCAATGGGAAGAGAAATCGCAATCGTGGCAACTAAACAAAAACACATCACTCCCCCTTGAAGATGTTGGCCGCAGTAGGCAACGAAACGTCGGGAGTAAGAAGTTTTATTGATGGATCATGGCAACTTAGACCGGAAGTTTTAATTAATGAAAAACACATTACTATTCAAAATCAGACAGATAGATGTGAATAGCCCGCCGATTGCGTGACAGACAAGGACCAAAGGAAGCCACTAATTTTATCTAAAGCTGTTGCAGTTGGACAGACAATACAACAACCTTGACTATGGTAGGCCCGACAAGGATCAGCGTTTATACTGACCCTCCTATCTCGAATAGATGCCAAACATTTGTAAAATAAATACTTGCTTTATAGTCGCCGTTTTTGTTCTGAAGCGCACTTCAACAGCAAGGCACCCAGTGGCGTAGCTATCATAGGGATAGGCGGGGCAGTGCCCCGGGGCCCCCGAGATCAAGGGGCCCCTCGCCCTCCGTGAGCGACGTTCGAAAAATGTTACTGTAGAGAGTCGAATTTTTTATTTTATTATTGTGATTATACTGTCCATCATCTCTGCCTCTCCCAAACCAAGCTTCCCACTGTACCTAATGGATGGCGGAAAACTGCACACGGTGGCGCTGCTGACCGGCCAAGCCGCCAGTTGGTGTGTACAAGTGTACAACAATTCAGTCGGCGTAGCAGCAGACATAGCAGCAGCATCAAAGCTGCTCACAGCAACAGCTGAGCATTACAAGTATTGCGGCGTGCCACTCGGCGCAGTGTGAAAGATCGCGCGCCTCCTGTTACTGCCGCTGTACACTACTTCTTATTGCCAAATAGAAGTGTAGAGTTCGATTATCCGAATAAACCAGTTTTCCGAACAATCATGTCACCCAATTACTTCGGTTAATCGACGTTCTACAGTATGTATTATTTTACATGAATAAATGATTGTCGATTTTGAACTATTTGAACCCTGTTCCAAAAAAACTCAACAGCACGAAGTCAAATTCAAAAATTGTTCCCACCTCATAACATAATCATAACAAGGTCTATTGCTTGTCCACTAAGAGTGAACCCTGCCACCGTTAGCGTGTTGTCGGTTGAAGTCGGAGTTGCCATGGCTGCCAATCTTTGCGAAATAACAGCGAATGGCGCCGATTTAACAGCAGTTTGAAATTTCCTGGCAGATTAAAATTTTTTGCCGGAACAGGGATTCGAACCTGGGAAGTTTGGAAAGTAGGAGGCGAGGTACTGGCGGAAGTAAAGTTGTGAGGACGGATCGATCGCAAGTCGTGTCGGGACAGTTCAGTCAGAGCGCTTGCCCGCGAATAGGCAAAGGTCCCAGGTTCAAAAAATGTTCAAATGTTTGTAAAGCTTATGGGACTTAACTATGGGGTCATCAGTCCCTAAACTTACAAACTACTTATGAACTACTTACGAACTAGGACGGCACAAATATCCATGCCCGAGGGGGGATTCGAACCCCCGACCGTAGTGGCCGTGCTGACCGTGACTGGAGCGCCTCAGTCACCTCGGCCACCGCGGCCGGCTTCCCAGGTTCGAGTCGCGGTTCCGGCACACAATTTTAATCTGCCAGGAAGTTTCATAACAGCGCACACTCCGCTGCAGAGTGAAAAGTTTCATTCTACAAAATGTTTGTATAGCTTATGTGACTTAACTACGGGGTCATCAGTCCCTAAACTTACAAATTACTTATGAACTAGTTACAACTAAGGACGGCACAAATATCCATGCCCGAGGGGGGATTCGAACCCCTGACCGCAGTGGTCGTGCAGACTGTGACTGGAGCGCCTCAGTCCCCTAGTCCACCGCGGCCGGCTTTCATTCTACCAGTAGTTTGTTTGACAATGGAGGGTTTAACCACATTTGAGTATTACAAGTCTACAATGTATTATTTCATAACGGTGTTATTATGGTAACTCAACTGTTTGTGTAGTGAATTTCCCCAATGGAGTGATCCTTAATCGTAGATCCCAATGTAGTACTGTAACCAATTTCACTCTAAAATTCATGCAAGATAAAGAGAAAATATGGACCGTAGATGGTTTTGTGGATTGTAATATTGATCGGTGCCTCATCAGTGAATCAGAAAACAGCTCAAGCGGTGATATGTATGGCTGTATCCATAGAGACTCCTACAAGCTGTTCATGTTTTAACTGATGTATTTGATATTTCGACGAAGTGCTGTGTTGCACGTGCTACTTAACGTCCATTTTTTATATAACGTAAGATGACCCCATTGACACCGGCCATCATAAAATAAATAATTATTTTGCGATCTTGGCTTTCTACTTTTGAAGATAATCACCTACATAACGGGAGATGCGATGTAATGTCTTTTTAGGTACATTTCTACCCGCACACTGTTTGTTTATTCTGCCATTTAACGTTTTAGCTACAGTAACGGGTCAGAGGTTTCGTGTAATAATTACTTTTTTAATAGTGAACTGAGCATTCAAGTCGCTGCCCTCTATCCCACTGTAACGATAATAAATGAAGATGTGGACTTAGTTATTTTACTTATTACTTCTTCATAGACAGACACTAACATATATTTCAAGAAACATGGTAGGTGCACAGCTCAATCCAAAGTATTTCATCAAACAAAATCCGAAAATTTCCTGTTGCTGAAACCATCCTACAGGAATATTTGCCGTATTTTCCTTCTTTCACTTGGCTATCGACGAAATTAGGTTGATGGGTACGGAGCAGTGGGCTAACAGCGCAGTACTTCGGCTAGACTGAGTTGTCGGCTCTGACAACAGTCCGCCAGCTGTCACAGTAGACGCACGAGTTTTGACCTGACTGTTCCCAGTTTGCTTCGCGGCAGGGTCCATGTTTTCTTGGATGAGTAATACTTCATCGTTTATTTTTTTATTATCTTCTGCCTGCGACCTCATCGTTTAGTACGGGGCAACTTCGAAAACTGTCCCATGCGGGTCCAACTCTATTCTTCTGCAAAATTTCATTTAAATCGTACCAGTAATTTTTCGTGAAAGCATAACAAACAAACTTTCACAGTTATGTTAAAGAGAACGATTAAATACCTGTTGTGTGACACATAATAATTTACTTAGTAGTATTTGGGTTTGCCTTTTTATGTCTTCCAGTAGGCGCTGATGATGTAGTTTTGTATCTATATAGTTTTATTGTAAAGAGGGACCCAAAGTCATTTTTGCCCCGGGGCCCTTGGTGACATAGCTACGCCACTGAAGGCACCAATACCTTTGTAGGTATTGCGGTGAGTTTTTACTGTATGGAGGGTACTATTAATTTCAAACCTGACGGCATTCATCAATTCTCGTACTTCTTGTGGGGCCTGTCGGCTCTGTTACTGCTTCCTGGAGACAACTCGCCACCACGGAATTATGCTTGAATAAATTGGCAGCCACTCAGCGCTATTGGCTGGCGGAGAACAGTGCGCACGCAGTCTCCCCCTGTGTCTCTCGCCCTAAACCTGCAGCCAGTACAGAATGGGGCCGACAGCCGAGCCAGAAGGCCCAGAGTGGATTGCTTGGCCACAGTCCAGGTCGAGATTGCTCGTAGCGACCGATCTCCATCAATACGTCGTTTCCCCCTGTTAATCTATTCTTCTAGACATGAATGGGAAACATTTTTCACTATTAGTCGGATAAGTGATATTTAAAATGGAAATGAAGCGTAGATTTCCTCCACATATATTCTTAAATTACTGAATGGATTTCATTGGCAGCCATTGCCTAGCTCAAAATGTGGCAAATGTTCTACGACATTTGTGACTGTGTTCAGCACATTAACGCAATTTTCTATGTAGCTGTATTTGGTGAAAGATACCTATTTACTAACAAATCTCTTATCTCCTAAACATCACATTTATCCATTGTCTTTGTATATAGTGTGTCGGTGTGTTTGTTTGTGTATCGGCATTGTATACAAACCTGCACAACCAAATTTTGCACACTTTACCTGTAAAACATTCCTAATGAAAAAATGTTCAAATGTTTGTATAGTTTATGGGACTTAACTACGGGTCATCAGTAGTGGCCGTGTAGACCGTGACTGGGGCGCCTTAGTCTCCTCGGCCACCGCGGCCGGCATTCCTAATGATGTGTAGAGGAGGGTACTATACGTACGAACGTCAACACACGGATTCGTCCGTTCGTGAAGAAAGTTTTCTATCTTTACCTTGAAGGCGTTTCTCTAAATAGAATTCTGCATGTTGCATATCGGAGGGTACTTTATATGTGTATGAAGCATGGCAGTGGGTACCGTGAAATAGACTTAGGCACCGTTTTGCCAGTTATCATAAAATCTGACTCGTGTGAATGTTTTCATGGACAAATTGATTGTAAACAGCAAGCAAATGTATGGTGTCTGGCAGAGGATACCTTGCAATAACACTGAATCATTGTTCACCAAGCAATTTTGCACGTATATGTTTTTATGGAGATGACACAGGAAGAGGATCCCGCTGCCCCTTTAAGTTTTCCAATTCCATAGTCAACCACTTCGAACCTGCACAAGAATAAAAAGGCACTTGTGCAAAACTTTGTGCCATCCGGTGAACATGTGGTTCAGATCGAGGATTTGCTTTTGACGAAGTATATATATGCCGCTTTATTATCTTTAATGATGTTTTCTGTTATAATCAATACACAACCAATCTGCAATAGTACGTAGTTCATTAAAACCAGTAGCCGGCCGCGGTGGCCGAGGGGAATGAGGCGCTCCAGTCACGAACTTCACGGCGACTACGATCGGGGGTTCGAATCCCCCCTCGGGCTGTAGTGGGACGGATTATTGTCTCCGCTCCATATCTCATGTCAGCTCAGTTTGTACAGGATAACTTACTTATATTTGTGTTCTTAAATTATTTTTATGTAAATGGTTAATGTTATATGATTCTTAAATAAGTTTTTGTATGTTTTTTATGTTTCATGTGCTGTGAGGCGATTTAACCTACGAGGGCAACATCTTCGACGCCGATTCCAAGGAGTAGGTATCTGGCCACATCAATTCGCGGGTCGACGGCCACGAGGCAAGAAGATGTTGATCTCTGCGGTTGTCGTCGCAAGAGTTGACATTATTATCGAAGTTTCATGATAAAACAAAAAAAATTTAAAAGTCAGTTCCCTTTTGTCTGTCAATGACTACATATGTAACGTCATAGAAAGCAATAAATGTTATCGTGTTTAAACTTGACGAAAGTGTCAGAGTACATCATATGTTAATGAAACGAGGAGAATATTTAATTTAAATATACTTCAATCTGAAGGAAGATTTTTTATGAATATTTATTGGTGGAAAAGATACGTCAAGAAGACTTCGATAAATGTTTCTTTTAGAACTTTGGTTAACCGATCATACACATCGATCGATAATCATTGAAGAAGTATATATATATATATATATATATATATATATATATATATATATATATATATATATATATATATATATATATATATATATTATCTGTGGCTTTAGCAACGATCACAAACTGAAGAATTTCTTTTGACCGACTTATCTATGAGAGAATTTAGAAATATTTTAACAAGAGTGACTGTTAAAGACTTCTTCCCTCGGCGCAAGAATCCGATTTTGAAATATTGCAACGTATAAAGATTTTATATGAACATATTTTTTTTATTATTTTATATAAATTTTTATGGGCGAGTGGACACCTCAAGGATTACGAAGTCTGACACGGCCACATTCAACCCTAATCATACAAAACGAGTGCTTTTGAAGATAAGGTTTTAGCACACGTTCCGCCGTACGAAGAGGTCATTCCGCCGCAGGGCATGGATATTTGTGCCGTCCTTAGTCTTAGCTAGTTCATAACTAGTTTGTAAATTTAGGGACTGATGACCCCGTAGTTAAGTCCCATAAGCTATACAAACATTTGAATGTTTGAAACGTTAAAACCAGTAATTTAATCCAACAATAGCTGACAGCGTTCCGTCGAGAAAGGTTTTGATTTGTCGTGGCTTCTGGAGGACTCTTCGATGTGTCGGGTATCATCGACGAAGACTGAAAAAAAGAGGAATTTTTACGCCCCAGATCAGAATGTTTCTAGCTCTTTATGTTGTCTTAAACAAAAGGTGCAGATTTTTGTTTGATATAACTGGTATTACCCACTTCACAACAGCTGTATACGATTTTATTTTTATTTTGAACTTTTGTTTATTCTATCACTGTATGCATTCAGAAAAACTTTACTCTCTTGTAAGTCTATTAATGCAACCTAGGCATTTTTAATGCAACTTTTAATCTCCTTCGTGACATTAGTGCATAATTTTATTTTCATACTTTATTTTTTAACATCCATACAGTTATATTATTTTATTTTATTTTATTATTTTCATGTTGTTGACTTTTGCATTCAACTGAACCTCACTCTTTTGTGAGCTTTCTGACCAACGTAGACACTTTTTATCATGAGACCTTTAGAGTCATTGCATTTTATAATAGCTGTCATACAAATTGTTCCAATTTGAATACCGCCCTATCTCCTGCACTCTAATGCTCGCTGTTCCATTGGTCACCGTCAAAATGGAAGCTGCATGCAACAATATTTCGTAAATACATTTTATCCATCTTTCCTTAAATTGTTTAAAATTGATCATGACAATTTGGCGTATATTATTTCAATTGCTTTTTTTATGGTACCTACTTTTACATTCTTTACCATGTATACTAGTGTGGCATACCTGGACGATGCTTCTGTCTGTTTTATTATAGACCATGACGGCGCCGCGGTGGAATGGCCGAACGTTCTAAGGCGCCTTGCTGGAGAGCGCGCTGTGGCCCACCGTTGGAGGTTCATGACCTCCGCGGGCATCGCTGTGTGTGTGTGTGTATGTGCCTGTGTGTGTGTATCTATTGTCCTTAGATTAGCTTTAGTATTTGTATTATGTAAGCTGAGGGACTGATGACCGTGGTAGTTGGGTCCCACAGATTTACAAACATTTGATGTAATTGCCATGACGATATACGATTAGTATAAAACTTTAACGTAGTTTGTACTGCACTCCTTGTATCTAGTGTCTTATGTTAATCTGTTTTATTCTCTTTTGTGTAACACCATGCTAACTGAAGGTTACAATCTTGTAGATTCTGATGATCATTATAGCAAAACGCGATAATAAATACACAGCCGCATCACCTCCTGTAGCCTTTACTCTTCTACAACCTCCCTAATAGCAATAATTAATAACGAAAGTGATAGTCTGTCTTCCTATGACTTGAATTTTGGAATAAAATGAGCTGAAGAACTTAAAATACTAATTAAATCTGGTGGAAGACTTGTTAAGTAAATTTTATGTAGATTAGGGCCCACATGAATGCATCCAGGCATTAATTTTTCTCGCGAACCATACGTGACTGGAATAGGAGGAAGTGACAAATGGTACGGAAAGTACCATATGGCACACAGCATGAGGTGGCTGGCGGCGTTTGGATGTACGTATAGAATACCTATGGGTTTTATACAAGGACTTGATATTAATTATTTGAATATAATAACAGACTTAAAACAAACAATTTATTTAGATTACATTTTAGTATATTTTTATATGTTATGAATTAATAATGATTTTAAGTTTATGATTAAGATGAATTTTTTAAAATTCTGTAACATTGATGTAATCAGTATAATTACTTCATACGTTTTTGTTGGGTTATTATAAAAAACTTTGCAACATTGATTTTCGCCTGTTATTAAAAAATATGCAAACTTGATAATATTTTGAAGTCAGACGTTCTCACTCAATAAATTTGAAGAACCGTGTTATTTTTATCGTTCTAAGGTAACATAATCATTAGTCACTTACTGGGGATGGAATGAATGGTATGACGAGAGTTTAACTGTCTCTTAATAAATTTTGAAATATTACTTTTATGGTAAACGGCTTAAATATTTCTTTAGGACGAGAAGACCGTATAGTGACTGACGTTTAAATATTTCGTATTTGCAACTTATCTTTTTTCAATTACATTTTAATCTTTTGTTGGGATGAAATGAAACATAAATAAACTCTTCATTATAAAATCATCAATTTTTGTTCATTTGATCCATAATTTACCATGTTAAGATTAAGTTACCTTAAGAATACTAGCGTAATTGTTTTTAAGAGTTCATATCTACAAAACGAATTCCGACCTCGATGCTGGATCAAAAATTATTAGGTGTGTAGTAGCTCAATAATCAGATCTGTTCGATGTTCAAATTCTCACATGATTTTCTTCACTTCTTAACATTGATCATTATAAACATATAAACGTGGGTTTGTGGCGCTTCTGGATTACGGGTAATAGGCGTGTTTCCATTATGGCTCTTGTGCTCAACAACTCTTTGTCTATTTATAGAAAACTGCCAGCAGTCAGTCGTGAATATTTTGATTATTTGTCAGATCTAGTTTTACGTAATTGTATGACCATTCTGAATGCTTGAAACAAACAGTTAAAGCATGTAAAACATAACCTCCACCATAGAGGTCGAAGAGTTTTATACGTTTTACCTGTTTGTTTTAAGCACTGAGAATGGTCATGCAAGGACCTAAATCTAGATCTGATAAATAATCAAAATATTTACGACTGACTGCTGACAATTTCATACAAATAAAGGTATCAGGTTACGAGTGGGATAATGTGCAAATCTGAATTGTCACAGTAGTGTGCGTGCTCGTCATTGGTTTGAAATCTTTTTCTTAAATTGTGTACATGCTTCTGTATTCTTTTTGTGTGAGAAAGAGATAGTGAAAACTTAAGTAAAACCTACTGGAATTTAGTGTTGAAGTCTGTTCCCTATCTTGCTGCACGAGGCTGTGATTTGACGCCTGCATCTCCGACTGGAGTGCTGCCCCTTACGAACACACCGTTATGCCCAGAATGCTTCCTGCACTGACAATGTGTGGTGCGTTGTCCGAGTTTTTCATTTACTCTGCCACTTCGAAGTTTCAACAATCTCAAATCACTTTCTGTGAAAACAATGTAGCCTGGAGTCCCTAGCACACTTCTGCAAAAAGTCATAAGTTTATTCATGCCCGGCAGAGCAGCACCAATATGTTCTAAAGTTAATTGATGGATTCATAACTATGAGAAACGTCTTGCTGCGTTCCTTTACTAGGGGGTTAACCATTCACTGGTCGCATTCACTCTTAGAGTATGTAAACAATATTAAATGTTTCTGCATCTCAAATAAATTAAGGCGGGATGATTTGTAAATTACGCAACTCATTGAGGTTTTCGTTTTACCAATCTACGTTTATTACTTAGGAATATGTATGAGTGCTTGTTTCAGCTCAGCAGGAGCACATACAAGCCAGCGTTGTCTCAGCTCAATGGACCACAACTTTCGAAATTCAGACAAGAAGCAATTCAAAGTTCAACTCTGAGAAGACTTAGAAATATTGTTACGGGTTACTGATTGCTGATCACAACTCCGAAAATCACTAAGTTGGTAAAAGTTCACAGTTCGACAAACTATATATGAAAACCGTGATCTACGCACATGATAAATTTCCTAAATTGGTGCTCCTATGAGAAAGAATAAATTCTACTCTGCTAGGAGGCTTCAAGGTAGCGATTTGTGTGACAGTACGTCCTAGTAGGACGGTTCGAAAGAGACATACTTTAATACAAGATGGGTGACGTTATTTAAATCCACGTTTGAGGTGATAAAACCTGCGTGACTATGACTCAATTTACAGGAGTCATTTTGTGTGGCTCTGTATCTTAGTTGTAAAGTGGCGGAGTATCAATCTAAACGTCATAGTTTTTATCTCCTCCAGGTTCCTAGGATTTTTATCTCTCACTTTCCACTTCTTTCCCCTCTGGCATTGATGTGAAAAATAGCGAGTAACACCGGGGTCGGAATACATGTTAAACTGCAATTCCATTTATAACTGACTGGATAAGTAAAGTCGGAGGAAGGCAACGGCATACCACCTCCAAACAGGACCATGCCCAGTAAAGCATTGTGGTGTTCAAACCACTCATCAGATTGTTGACTGCTTTACATTTTATTTATGAATACGAAAGCAAATGTTGACAGCACTCCAGTCCTCTTATTAGTAATTATTGTAGACACACACTATTTTAGAAAGATTTTACTTTAGGTAAACACTGTTGATTAAACAAATAAGTTTCAAGAATATTTGTAGCTTCCTATCTATCGTTATATGTAAGTGCTGCCGTTACTTTGATTATTATTATTTCAATAAATTTTCCATTGAATAATTATTTTGATTTGTTTGACAGAGGAAAACAGCGATCGGTCCAAATATAATTTTTTTTTTTTTTTTTTTTTTTTTTTTTTTTTTTTTTTTTCAAATTGATTTCAGCTGGTTCCAAGTCAACTGCACTGTTTCAGCAGCACCAGTTGCAACAGACGCAGATACATTTGAAGTGGAACATATGTAGGCCTAAGACTTATCGTAAAGATTGCATTAGACTGAAACATGCTATAACGTGTGATACCTGCCATGCATGGACAAGGAAATTTACTGATATCGGAGATAACTGCCATCCCTTTTGAATGTACTATAATTTGCAACAGGTACATAATGGGGGCCTGAATATCGTGAAGCACCGAAACCGGTCCCTTCATTAATTATAAAGATTAACACAGCTACAGGACCTTATTTAAATCTAACACAAAACGTGTAGGAAAACTGTAACCACAACTATATGTGAAAACAACGCATAAAATGACCCACAGATGATGATGCTACTGTTTCGAAACATGATTAGGTATGAAAAGAAAAATTTTGCTGAACGAAGACTTATAGGGAACAAATATTCTATAGCTAAAATTAGGCTACTAAATACATTTTAGAAAAAAAAACACTTTTTATCTCATAATTCCAATTACATAAAAGTTATGAGGGAAGTTGGAAAATACGTTTCCCCTGTCGACTGTGATCCGAGCTGCGTATTAAAGGAAAAAAAAAAACCAGTATGAGACATTATAGATAAGACACATCTTTATTTTTCTGCATACTTTACAAGTACATTGAGACATTTGTCGTACCGCTTTATAATCTTCAAGAAGCCGTCCAGGAAAAAATCAGGGTGTTACGTACGGAAGAAGCGTTGAACGGCGTGTTTGGCGTCAGCATTGCTTCCAAAGCGCCTTACGCCGAGAGTCTTCTTCAAAGCTGGAAAGAGATGGAAGTCACTTGCGAGATCAGGACTGTATGGCCAGGTGTAGCAGCTCCCAACCAAAAGCATTGCCGTCACCGAGTGTGGTCTCGCATTGTCATCCAACAGTAGAACGCCACATGAGAGAAGGTCAGGCCGCTTTTTCCGAATCACCTACTTCAATTTCGACCGAGTAGCACAGTGCCGCGCAAGTTTGATATAAGTAGTTGCATCCTCCGTAAAGTCCAGCAACAAAACTCATTGGGTGTCTTTCTCGCGGTAATTTCTTTCTTCCGCACATTTCTGACCAACCAATCATTAAATAACAGTAATTTACTGTATTTGTTAAGCAAAAGTCACATTGGTATTGCCAACCAAGTGTCAAGAAGCTTTTGAAAAAAGTTGAACAAGCTCTTGTTCACTCTAACTTTCTATGTCATCCTGACATGTCAAAACATTTTTATATTGCATCAGACGCATCGAAATTTGGTCTACGAGCTTTTTTGTTCCAAGCAGAAGAAACAAATAGCAAATTAGAGTTCAAACGCATCAGTTTTGCTAGCCGTGTATCAACAGAATGTGAGAGGTCGTATACTACCGCAGACGTGGCTGGGCCATTAAAAAGGTTCATTATTACGTTTCCGGTAAACATGTCAAAGAACTTTGCGACTACAAAGCCTTAAGTTTGCTCCTAACTTGTAAGCTCATGCATCAGAAATTGTCTCGATGGTGCATGATTATCCAAGAAGATGATTTTGAAAAACTTTATATTAAAGCAAGTTACGATATTTTTGCCAGCTGCCTTTCGCTTCTTCCAAGTACGTTTACAGAAATTTACTGAACTATTTGAACAAATTATCCAGAATTGCTTATGAAGGTTCCGGCACACAGGAAATACTATTTGGAGATGTGTAAGAACATGGAACAGTTACAAAACAATGAGAACACATATTATGAAGACAGAGTCAGAGAGGCTATCATTACACTCAACAAAAGTGCAGAGAAACGCGAAACCAGCCTTGACAAAAGAGTAAATAACGTATAAAATTACGCATTAGGTGAACGTATATTACTCAGAACGTATATTACCATCAAGATAATCAAAATACCCATGAATTATGTTTTATTTTAGCTTATCCAAAGTCAGTTAAGATTAAGGATTTATTTCACCACAGGGATTTGAAAAAATATGTTCAGTGAGCCGAGGAAAATATTTTTCTTATTTATTTACAAAGGCCATGTCTGCACGCTTTTAAGATGCAGACTCATTTTTCTATTTTATTTTTTATATCAAAGTAAAAGTTTTGGAGAGGAGGTGAAATTGCAAACTAGACAGATGTGAGTCATAGATTTTTTCAGCGAAAAAAATTTGTCTCACATCACATTATGTGACTTTCGAGACAGATGTTCTGAAAAGCCAAGGTACATGTGCGCCCAAAAAAAGGTAAATAAATAATAAAAAAAAGGAAACCCATACAGACAAATTTTTTAACATTTAATGACATTGTGGAATATATAAATTATTTTTTATGCCATTACAAGATACACAAATGAACTGTGTTATAGTAGAGAGAATTTTGTTACAAACAGTTGAGGAGGAGGACATTTGTAAAGACTCAAATGTAGGACTGTTAAAATACTGAGACAGTAAATGATACTATTTCAGTGTGATAACAAACAGCGTGGACATTACGTAAAGAAGCCACTGTAAAAAATAGCAAGAAGATGCTAGGGTTGTGAACAGTCAATTGTACATAATTTTGCACAGGAAACCCATAAAAACTTGACTAAAATAAAGGAGAATCTTAGCTTTTAACTTTCATAATACAATTTTATAATTGTATAATTTTAAGTGTAGTACAAGCATTATTTTCTTATGATTGCATTAGATTTTAAGTTAAGGAGACATTTATCATAAGCTAATTGACACTCGCTTTAAGAAAGTATGTATGCAGCATTTAATTCATTGTTTATTAACACACACAACTTTGATTTGCACACATAAATACAGATTAAGTGAAATGTTCGTGCAAGTAGTTTGCTCACAATTGAATAGTAGGGCCTAGGTGTTCCATACATTCACTTTCACTTTTAATATTTCATTTTAATTATATGTAGCACACTCATTTTTCTAATTTAATTTAAAAGTCTACTACTTAAGTTAAACTATTTCTGCACCGAAGGAGCTTGTCCATCTGACCGAAACTCTACTAGACCACAGCATGAAATGCATAAAATTGTGACTAACCCACATAAAAATCATTACATAAAATACATGTAAGAAAGAAAAATGAACCTTGCGCGATCGCGATAAATTTTTAACTCACGAAACAGTAAGTCTTCTTCAATTTAAAACAAAAAAAAAATGAAATTTCAAATATTTTGCCCATCTTACAAACTGTAGCAAATGTGATGAGCAACGAATAGAGACCAGCAATTAAGTAAATACCCACAACGACGCGATCGGAGCAAATAGAAAGACAATGAAAGCAAATGACCTCACTAGAAATTCACCAACACAAACGAGAAACTGTTAACACATGTGTAAACTGCAGTGTAAATCCGTGTGCATAAGACAAAGTGAAACACAAAGCAAAAGTTGGTGTACACGGAACGCTGAACATCGATAAAACTGCGTTAAATCCAGTTTTAGCGGTGAAATAGTTGGACACACAAACTTCTATTAATTAACAGCGGCGATATAAGCCGGTAACATACAACACTGCAGTTTCACACAACACGTTCATTTAAAACTTTAATTTTTGTCACACGCAGTGGACACTTTATTAATGTGCATGTGACAGTCTCTCAGTTATTCAGTGCACTGCGGGACTGCTTAGTTGGAAACGGTATAGCGGAACACAGACTGTTACTGGCGTACCGCCAACTTTGAAACAACAAATTTTTAACTGAAACATGTGTGTACGCGCCGAGGTGAAAGACATTAGAGACAGTAGTAACAAACACGTAACACACATACAATCTCCTTAGCAGCAGCAATGCGCTGAATATAGTTAAAATAAGAAAACTGATACTGGTATTGTATTTATTTTCATGACGAGACCAAGTATGAACGAAGAGGTTGGCATCATGGAAGCGGGCGATGGAGCCGTCGAGTCGTCTGTCTACTGTCTAGCTCACCATATCAACCAATGACAGAGAAGGCACGTGCCGTGGGCGTGGCTACTCATGGCCAACCACAGCGACAGGAGGCGGGGGTCAGGTGTCAATCTACCGACGCCCCACAGCTGATTTTCGCCTAAACAACGCCTGGTCAACGTAAACATAGTACGGTGATTAGTGAAAGCGTGTGCTAAAGGTGTAGTTTAACGACAAGGCTGAAATCATTTAAAAGAAATATGTTAGAAGAAAGTGATCAAAATAGAATTGCTACAATTTATTTACAATTTTATTTGAAATCGTGAAAAATGAAGAGAAAATTGGAAATTTTATTCCATGTAATTCATGTTTATTTGCCATGTATGTATGTATATGTATGCGTATGTAAAGCAATGATACGTATTTATTACTGAGTAATGAATGAAAGACTATATTACACTTGCAAAAAAATACGACCTCACAAAAATAAAAATTAATACAAATAAGAAATTTTACAAAGAAAAATGAACAATGCTTTAGGAAAATTTATCAATGACTGGTTTGTCTTAGTCAATGGCATTCATTTAAACATGTAATGCATTGCTAGGTAGCTGTTATGTTGTACAGTGTTTTTAATGACTTTTTCCGTTTCATAAAAGAGATATTTTCATTTAAATGATACTTTGTGCTTCGAGGACTATCGTTATCAAGTGATCTCCAGCCCTCGTGGGGGCAATGTTACATGTGACTGCTAAAAACGAAACTGATAAAATGAACAATTAAATCGTGATTTGCATTTTCTGTATAAAATGATGTAGGACGTTATCAACAATTTTTAAATGTGAATGCAGAACTGCGAATATATTCATAGAAAAAGTACCATCTGGTAAACAATCTAATGAAGAAGTTTTCATGGAGGTACGCGTAGCATTCGGAGGCATTGTCCTTTTGCTCTGATTTTGTATGAAGAATCTAGATGCTGCAGGGTGTAAAATGTAAGTGTTGATGGTGAAATATGTTTGATAATGATAAGGATGATTTCATTTTAATTTCGTAATTCGATTTATTTAATCAAAGTTCTTTTTTCTTTTCCCATCACGAATGTAAGATGTGTTTTATTTTACAGCAAACGACGTTAATGGGTACTGCCACAACTTTAGGAAAGACACTAATTGTTGGAGACGTGCTCTTTACTTCTATATGTCTTCTAAAACGCCTCTGAGATTTTAATGTGTATTTATTAATTTCACGATTCTGTGCTAGCTGTGATCAACTTGGATTAAATCTGAAAAAAACATGTCTTCAACAATTATGTTCAATTACGGATACCATCAGTAGGATCAGTAGAGTGATAACTATTTAGTAGATTGACTGAATGGTGCGTTATTCAAATGTTCAAATGTTTGTAAATCTATCGGACGAAACTGCATGGTCATCAGTCCGTAGCTTACAAACTACTTACACTAAGGTAAACTATCCTAAGGACAACACACACACACACCATGCCCCACGGAGGACTCGAACCTCCGACGGCGAGCAACTGCGCGCAATGGTGTGTTGCTTGCGTTGCTTATGCTGAGCCGATTAAATTTCTATACACTTATGAATGCAAACATATAACTTTAAATGTGAATGCAAAAACACCAATAACTTCGAATGTATTTCGCAGTTAGTATTTTGTGGCAATTACAGTTCTTAACTTCACCCAAATTTCGTGTTAGGATTTCCATAAATTGGCGGAGCAACTTATATTTTGACGCACTTAAATTTTTAACAACCATTACTGTCATCATGATTACAAGAAATATTTTTAGGGAGATGTTTCAATATCGCTATTAAATATAGCGCGAAAGATCTATGCCAGTATAATAACTGAATGATTAAAACCCCTAATGGAGTGCTTGCTATCAGGAGAAATTGGGTTAAGAAAGTTGAGAAGCTCTACGGACTACTTATTTATGCTCCAGCAAATTAAATAAAAATATCTGGAATTCAATAAAGAAACTCACATCCTTTGCGTTGGTTAAGTAAAGGCTTTTGATAAAGTAAACAGACAACTATTATGGGAAGTTTTAATAAGAAGACGCATAGGCTGCTAATACTCATTACACAAGTAATTTCATAGATATGTGCTAATACAAGAATCCCAATAACTGGGGATAATGAGGAGACAACAGAGGTTATTAATTTAGGAAATCGACAATGTTGCAAGCTCTCCGCAGGGCTTTTTAATATAAATATTGCCGGCATTGTACGACAGTAGAAAATGAAACTGAAGACCTACACATACAACTTTAAGCAAAAAGATTAGATTCTGACTTTCCTTCTTCGCAGATTACCAAGTGTTAATTTCGAATATTGGAGATGGAGTGCAGAGAGCTGCCTACGAACTATAGCAAACATGTCGGACATGTAATATGTCAATATTTTTCTAAGCACCATGTTATCGTACAGGGGAGATATAGATTAGAAAGGAAAAGTTGACAAATTTATCTCCTTTAATTGCATTATCAGAGCACCCCAACGTAAAGTAAGAACAGAAATATATGTAAAAGATTATAAAATTATGTCTGTGCCAACATTACTAAATTGAAGTGAATCTCGGGAATTAAAAAAGATAAAAAAAGAGTACAAGCCAATGAAATTAAATTGCTCAGATACATAGTAGGATACACGAAGCTAGACAACAAATGAAATACAAATATCAGGAAGGAAGTATTTTCGATATAAACACTAAAGTTGTGGAATAGCGGCAAAAATAGATACCCCATCAGCTACGATTGGACTAATCAAGATTACCACTATCATTTTGGCTATTTATTCTGCAAGGGAAAAGATGCGTTGGAAGACCTGCAAAACAGTGGAAGGACAAGACTTAGCTGCAAGAAGAAGCGCACCGGACTCTCCGGCAGCTTTCACAGAGGATAGCACAACCACTTTGCATTAAGTGACATTCAAGATTTAATTCTGATGTAACGTAAATTCGCTGAAAATGTCTTTTCATTGTATTATGTTGCCAACTGCAAAAGTTATTATTGAAAAAATATTTCAGAAGAGTATGAAATCATTAAAGATTAAGTGACTCTTTGGATTAAGTTACTGGGTAGGTACTAATACACTTAGTTAGTAAGCAAAATGACGAACTTGTGCCAGTTTTCAAGAAGATTCGATCAATAGAGAAGGGAGAGGAATTTACGAAAGAAACTGTTCTACATTCGTAATCCACTACTAGTTGTAGTTTCAAAATTATACAAGTCAAAATTTCCCAGATAATTATTAGAAAAGCTAGTTGTGGAATCTGGGAATCAAGAGAGAAGTGAACTCTGGCTTAATTCCTTTTCAATGTTTTATTTCGTATTCTGCGTGTAGATATTTGACAATTTGCATGGCATATCGAGAGACCTTTTTTTTTTTTTTTTTTTTTTTTTTTTTTTTTTAGGGCGATCTAATTACATGTAATCTCTGGAGGAAAACAGATTTAATCAAATTTCGATTTCGAGGGGAACAGCATACTCAGTAGTACATTACACGGCGTTTCAGGACGAAAAGTAAATATTTTACGAAGCAGTAGTGCAACGAATTGCAACATAAATGTCACTTAAGAGGGCAAGGACAAATCGCACCACCAAAGTCAGTGTATTACTTTTGAGATTTTGCGTTCTTTTATGAGGGCTGCACTATTTATAATCCCCACCTTTCTTTGTAGACTTTGCCTTTCTACCATCCCCACAGGATAAATCCAGAAAGGATACGGTAAGAGGAACTTGGTGGCTAAAAAGGTTCCTGCGTCTACCAATCCATCATGCGGCGATTGTTAGGTTTAGATGATGTCTCACCAGAGGACTAGAATGTGTAGAACCCCCGTCATGCTGAAAGAACATAAGCGTTCCTGAATCCATGAAAATTTCTTCCAATAACAACAAGCCCAATCAAATTATTGTCTATCAAATCACGTCAAATCCTGCTGAAAACTGACCTCAATGAAAGGCCTGTAACTTTGCGGATCACTCTTATTGCCTTTCTTAAATATTGCAATGGTCTGCGCAACTATCCAGTCATCTTGAGGGTTGAAGAGCTGGTAGAACTACTTTCCGAAGACATTGCTGTCGAACCAACTGACGAGCCTCTTACTGATGTTATAGGTGATGACTATGTTTCTTTCGAATATTTCAAGAAGGCAGTTCAAGCAAAAGAGTTAGACAGGTCACCGGAAATAATTATGCACTATAGTGTCAATGACAAAAAGTATTATGAGAGGTATTATGAACAACAAAGAAGCAACCAGAAAAACTCAAGAACATGTCGGAGTATGTTTGGCCTACTTTTGAAGAGGCAAGGTCTAAATTTCATGGTTCTGCATGTTGTTGATATAAGGTGATGGTTATACACAAAAGATATAGTTGATTTCAGAGCTGGGCCAATACGTCCCATCTGGATATAATTAGGATATTCACTCAGCCCGCAAATGATCTACTATGAGTTTAAAATCATTGACTGGGATATCTCATTCGTTTACAACTCAGCAAACTGTATCCATAGAAGGTACTGCACTACTAATTGTGTTACGTGAACGAAATAATTCATTTGGTTCCCTTGTACAACGGAAAATGAACCGTCCTCCTAACTTCGAAATTAGACAAGGTGTACAGCTGTATTCTTGAATAATGGCGAGGTTATTGTCTCTCTCCCAATGTGGGAACAAAATGTTCATTTCATCAGAAGCATCAGTTCGTAATTCCATATAAACATATAAAGCGAACAGTGCTTTTCCACCTGGCGTGAAAGGGACTTTTTCGACTACTGGATGTATACTCCTTTCGCCAGACGAAAAAGTTTATTAAACATTTTATGATTTTGTACGCGTCAGGAGCATCAGCCATATAAAATTTTTTAAAAGATCTGACCGTCATTTTATTGAAAGTTTAGTTTATTGTCACTACCTGGTTTCGGCCTTAGGCCATTTTCAAGTGCTGTAATAAAAGTTGTCAGATAGGTTTCCTTAGGTCATGGTCAAAATAAAAAAAACTCCGTATATTGTATTGTTTTTATTATTATGACCATGATCTAAGAAAACCTATCTGACAACTTTTATTACAGCACTTGAAAATGGTCTAAGGCCAAATCCAGGTAGTGACAATACACGCAACTTAATTGCGGTCAGCTCTTTAAAAAATATATATAACATGTTTGAGAGCGAGTTTTAGTAGATAACAATGATATTTAATTCTACAGTACCAACGTTAATATCAACCTTCATGCAATCAACTGTAAGCAGTTCAGTGCACGATTAATTTCGTCAGCAGGAAAGCTACATTTCCAGTTGCTTTGCTCAACACCCTACTGAAAAACTGCATTATTGTCAGTTACCTTTGTGTAAACACATTTCCAAAAGAAGATACACAAAGAAGCATTATAAAAGGTACATACAGCTATATGAAATAAGTAAATAAATAATAATAATCTTCATATAAGTCCGAAAAAACAAACACCATTTTTGATCCACCAAATAGCCTCACTTCATATTCACGAAATTTAAGACGTTAACTTCAAAGGAGTAATGTTAAATATGTGTACCAATTCGAAAGCTCGTTTCATACATTCCCGACAATTGTGCTGAACCCTACATCACTGGGAGACAGAGCGAACATCACAACTGCAAGGACTACTGAAGCACGCCTTCCGTCATATACAAATAATTAGCCGATAATGGGCAATGATCCTTTCCTCAGTGGAGAGGCACTCCTTACTCTAACAGGAAAAGGTTGCATATACCACGAGTTCGAGTAATAGTGGTCCTAACAACGTAAACAAAGTTTTCGAATACGTTATTCTCAAGGGAATAATAAAACTGTAGACAGTTTATCATATAAGAATTTATCATATAAGAATCAATTGTGTGGTTTTGAGTGTCCATGGGCTTTTTAAGAGGCGGACCCACAAGTTTTCATCCGCGTCTTGACAGCGGTTGGTGGCAGCCCACGCTTCTCGCGCGCCTGTTGTTGCTGCAGCTTGGTGAAACACTGGGAGTACTGAGATACTGTTCTATTCCTGGGACGCTGAAACTTTGCACTTGACGTTTGCAAAAAAAGAGCAAGAAGCGCGAGGCGCTAGCGTCTAGGAACGATCCAATCACTTGCGATGGTCACGTGCCGTCACGTCAAAGTTGCCGCGCGTTTCCGGCTTTGTTCAGTGCTACCGCAAACCACATTGCATATCGTGTCAACCGTGTGTTTACGTTGTGTGTGACTTTCCGAGTCCAGGTAATTGGATAATAAAACACACTTACTTTAGCCAAGTTCGGTAGTGTATTTGCGGAATTTCTCTTACCGGTTCGATTAACTATGTCATCACATAAATTCATTTTCACAGGTAACTTTTTATTTTACAGAAAATAGGAGGAAATTGTTATATATATATATATATATATATATATATATATATATATATATATATATATATATATATATAGGGGGTTTCAGTAAGTGTGTTTGCCTCTGTAACTTATAAAATAATAGGTGACGGGAAATTTTAATGCGGTATGTCAACACAAGAAATGTTACACTGTCTGCGGAGCTATGAACATATTTTATTGTATCATTTTCCAAAGAGTTACAGCACAAAGATATAATTTTTTTAAATGGAATAATAGTTTATTCTATCGTATATTGGATTCGTTTAAACCAGTTGCGTCCTAATCAATTTAAACTACATTCCTATCACTGTTAGTTTGGGAGCTACAACCCTTCAAAGTTCCAGGGGCGGAGGCTGCGATAGCGTATCTGACTGGCCGAGTGGCTATCCCCTGGGGCACGGCCCACTGTCTCATGACCACCAGCCAGTCAGATACGCTGTCGTAGCCTCCGCCCCCTAAACTGTAGACGGTTGTAGCTATCAAACTAACAGTGATAGGAATGTAGTTTAAATTGATTTGGACTCAGCTGGTTTCAACGAAACCAATGCACGATAGAAAAAACTATTGTTTCATTTAAAAAATTAAATCTTTGTGCTGTAACTCTTTGGAAAATGATACAGTAAACTATGTTCATAGTTCCGCAGAAAGTGTAACATTTCTTGTGTTGACCTACCGCATTAAAATTTCCCGTCACCTATTATTTTATAAGTTACAGAGGCAAACACACTTAGTGAAACACCCTGTATGTATATATATATATAAAGATGATGACATAGTTCATCGAAACCGGTAAGAAAAAACCAACTAATAAACTAGCGATCTTGGCTGAAGTAAGTGTCTTTTATATAAATTTTCTTTTGATCGCTGTCCATAGGCATAATTGCCACTTAACTATAATTGGATGTCACCAAAAGGACGTTTGTCTAGTGTCTGCGTCGAGGTGTGCCGATGAGCAGCCAGGGGCACTGTAGCTGCTGCGGAGAACGCGTGACTCTTACGAGCAGGAGAAGACGTTCGTGAATATTTATGGACACCCAGCCATTCCTGCGGATAAAGTTGTGAATAAACAGCCAACTCTCGGACTTAGTGCAAGAACAGGGGTGAGTAAGGGAGTGTTGTTGCAAAACTTGCCTGATGCATGCAGATGAAAGCCTCGACGATCCCGAGCTGTCTGAATCACAGGACATATTTTTAGGGACACCGAGATAGCAGCCGTGTCCTGTCACCCAATAGGATAATTTCTAGAGAGATGCAATACGTAGGCATATTTATGCATACTACAGAGAATTGCACTACTGTAGGAAACTTATTGATTTCAGTAAGAGAAAGCGAATTTTTCATGAAAACTTAAAATTTGTGATTCAAAGTACTGGTTTACAGTATAAAAATAGATGAACGCAAAGTGCTGTTAAAAACCAGTTAATAATTTGTCTTGGTGATAACGACGATGAAGACGATTTTGGCAGTGACGACAACAGTGAAGATGGGGAGCTGGATGGAATTGCACCATTGTCACCGTAAACTGATGATAGAAAACCATTGTGATTATAAAACGTAGAGAGAGAACTTACTGTCTTGATTATTGTTTATTTCGTATCTCTCATGATCATATGCTTATTTTCCATTATTATTAGCTCCGTTATTGAAAGCGTGTGTGTTATTGTGCACTTGTCTACATTACTATTCCGTTAATAAATTGTTGCTTTGTGGTAGCAGCTCTAGAACGAATTATTATTGGCACTTTTATTGCTCAATAGCTTACACTTATTAGATGTAACTGAAAACCGTCTCACCTACTGTGTGTATAGAGGCTAGTGTTGCAACGTCGCTATAGCAGTGTAGCCAAAACAACGTGCCGTAACACAAAAAGTCAAGTGCAATGTTTCAGCGCCTCGGGTATAGGGTTGAAGTCGGGTTGAGGAAATACAGGATCAACATAGCGTTTCCAAATGTCTTTAAGCATTGATTTTTCTACAGGTTTACAGCCGAGATCGCGTTTTTATTTTTAAGATGACCGGTTTCGACGTTACTCAGACGTCATTTTCTGATCTCCTATACCTCACAATGTCATATCTCATATGGCTTCAGCTATATCCTTTCATTACAAATTTCAGCGGATATCGCCACGAAATAAATAGCAACGAAAGAGAAGGCTAAAGGTGAAAGTCTGCAAAACCGAAAAGACAAATAAGAAACAAAGCGATGAACAAATTCAGGATATAGGGAAGAACTTGAAACGGACAGGAAATATTGTTAAGACAGTTAGTAGTGATATAAAGGAAGCTGAAATTGAAAATAAGGACATTGTCCCAAGAAGTAAAATAAAGGCTGATATATTGATAAACAAGGCGGATATGGAATATACATTAACTGTCCATACACAACTGACAAGACGGTGAGATGGTCTGAGGACTCAGAATAATAAAAGGTTCTAGTTCGATGCAAGCTTGTATAATTTCTACTTTACGTACAAGTAGAAATAAACCTGGAACGAAATTGCAGTGTTTCAAAGATTACATTTACGCCACGGACGTAGTGTTAGTTATGCATGAAGGAGTTTTACCGAAGGTGGTAGATATTCCTGTATATGATTCAGTTCTCAATACTGATAATGAATCAGGAACGGCAATCTTATTTATGGAAGGAATGCCTGGTACAGCAAAAGCGATTTTGAAAGGTGATAGTGGTATCACTGTGCAAGTAAGTGAAGTACATTTGATGAACATATAAGTTCCATCAGGCCCCAAAGTCGAAAGCGGTCGTAGAGATGTGTTTACAGAAGGTATCGTCAACTTGGTATCTAATGTTGGATGCAATATAATTCTCGGTGTGATTTCAATAGTGCTCTGCGAAAAGAAGCTCAACAACAAAACTTTAACTTTTCTGAAGAGTTAAAAGTTCTAACAGATGGTTAAGATTTGGTAGACACATGGGTTCATTTACGCTCAAGTAACATAGGTTACACATATGTAAATAGTGTATCTGCTGGTAGGCAGAAGAGATTCTGTGCTACCGAAGGATTCTTGCCACGTGTTGTGGTCTGAGAGATTCGGATTCTTATTTTTCTGTCACCGTTGTGCATTTCATATAACAATTCAGCGTATTCCGTGAGAACTGATTTAGGTCATGAAATGTGGTAGTAAAATGTGTCACTGTTAAAAGGTGTAAAACTGAAGAAAGACATCACACAATGTGGAGCAGATGCCTTCAGCGACTTCAATAACACGTGGAGCGTCGGATTTGGTGGACATTGTCTGGTAAACCCCAAATTAGAAAAAAAATATTGTACAATGTGTTCGCAAGAAAGTTTATATGGCGAAGGTTCACTTTACAGTACTATTTTAGGTGATTGCGCAAATTATACAACAAACCGATAGAGCCGACAGAAAAAAATCGCACGTTGAAACGTGTCCAAGGGCAGATTGGTTCGTCAACATTTATAAGGCAAATACGTGCACACAATATGAATGATATATTACATGAAAGGATTTCAACATTTATAGTGAAATTGAACGAGGGACGCAGAAGCTGTTCCCAAACCATTAAGATGAGTTTCATAACAAACGCACTGAACAACGATATATACAACAAATATGTTGGCCAGAATTACCTCTACTCAGAAGCGCCAACACAGGAGACAGATAAGATGATTTTCTTAGTAACATCTCAACTATAGCCACTCAAGAAACCAATACGGAACTTTTGGGAGTTATTACAGAGGAGGTAATAAAATTACGGGACTACATGAAAAAAATTCGCAGGATCTTTGGCCTCCCAACTGAATTTTATGAGAAATTCTGGCGTAACAAACTCAAATGTATAATGAACATTTGTCAAGTACTTCCTGTCCATTTTCTCTTACTGAAGGTATAGTTCTAAATTTACCCAAAAATCCTAAAATCAAAACGTTGTAGGATTTCCGGCCTATTACATTTCTTAACGGGAATTTTAATACACGCGAATAATAAACAACAGAATGAAGCCCATTGTGCCAAAAGGCTTGTGCACTCGGAGGAAGATCAATGGTGAATATTATATAGGATTATACAGATACTGTTTATTACCTTCGATATACAAAAGTGAAACAGCTCATATCTTGATAGAATTTTGACAGAGAGAATTGCATTTTTTAATAACTACAATGAAAAATAAAAAGGTTTATAGTGATCAATTCGGATTCTTAATACGTAACAGTGTAGGTAACTCGAAATCTAAAATCAAAATGAATGGACAACTAACAATTCCTGTACCTATAAAACGATCAGTCAAGAAAGTCTGTCCACTCTCTTTATGACTTTCTATGCTATTGCAGTTGAACCACTGTTTCTTAAACTGCACGCAACATTACATGGTTTGAATATTTTGAATATAAAAACAGTGTGTCATGATTATGCTGATGATGTTACAGTATTGTCAATATGAAAATGGAGATTTATGAAGTTCGAAGAATAATAATAGCTTATGAAGATGCTTGCGGCGCGAGACTTATCCACATCAATCTAAAATATTTCCTTTAGGACTATATCCAGAAAACATGGATATCTCCTGGCTTTCAAAAAATGATGAGATGCACTACATAGGTATGACGTTTACATCAAACCCAAGTTCAAGTTAAATTGGATTCAGAAAGTGAATAAGACTTATTCTCAAAGTTCAAACCGTGAGATCATAGGCATATTCCTGAGTTTATCAGTTTTAATTGTTTTGTCATCAGAAAGATATACCTCATTGCTGCAATGCTACTAATAACCACGGTATTTGTGAAAAAAACATCTAGTGGTCGTGTGCTGGTATATATGGAAGGGTAATTTTTTCGAAGTTTAACAATAAACTACCACATTATCTAGATGCAATGAAGAAATTTTAGAGCATGTTATAACCTGTAAAGAAAAGATTTTTAATTGGAATTAGACGAGGAAAAAAGCAGCCATCGCCGACAGAACTACTGACAATATGTCTCAATAAAATACTTCAGCCATAATATAATTTATATTCTAATTCAAAACATAACAGCTATAACTGACTAATTGAACGGTATTTATTTTATTAATTAAGAAGACAAATCCAACTTTAGAAGACTACGTAATATATATCAATAAAGAGCATTTTTCTCTGATGAAGCATATAATTGTAAATAAAAGTTTCACAGATTTTCAATTGTTCAGATAAGAAAACGAAGACTATCAAGAGTGTACATGAAATATGAACAAGGAATCGAAATAAAGTTGGTTGCTGATGATAAGCTTATAACATCACTAATTATTTTCATTCTCAACCACTGTGAATTCAAATATAAGCTCTGCACTCTGATCAAAGAATACTGTCGTTCTGTTTATTCTTTGGAAGCATTTCTATGCTTAGTTGTGTATGTATATAAGGAAATAAGAGTACTTCCATTCTAGAATTCGATGACATACTACATCTTGAGCTGATATCTAATTTGCTTCTTCCGAATTATCTTAAAGGATTGCGAAGTAATTCAGTTTAGTTATATAAGACAGTTATGTAGTCTAGATTAATCTAGTTCCGAAATCGTGAAATGGAATAAATTCATCTGCTGAGAAGGTATGCATTTCTTTTTAGTAGTTTGGACCTATCAGTCATTTTGGAGGGATCAGAATTCTTCGTAGTTTATTTACTATCAATTATTGAAGACGATATTTTGTGCGTATATTTTAAAAGTAAACTGTGACATTCCGTGTGAAGAATTTTATTAGGTAGGACTGTGTATCTAAACTGAAAGTGAGTGTTTACGTATATTGACATTGGTAATATCTATGGTTCTTGCACGATCAATGTTTAAAATGGCACAGAATGAATCAGTTCTTTTTTAATGCTAGTCAGGACACTGATGTAATATCTATGCAATCTACATCAGCTGATCTCGAAAAAACTGCCCCTGCTCTGTTATGCAGAAAATACAAACTCAACAACAAACAGGAAACATTAAAGAATATGATTTAGACGCACATTCAGTAATTATTCAGCGAATTACCAGCCTAGCTCAAGATTTGGCTATAATGGCAAGAGTACAGGTCAACATGAAAACAGAGTTCTCATCAGACTTAACAAAAATCACACAATCACAGGAACAAGGAAAAGTAGACCTAATAAAAATTACACATGCACAGGAAGAAATAAAGAAACAAGTAGATTTGATTCCTACTATAATGCGATCCCAAGCAGATATGTCAATACAGATTAACGAGCTCAATGAGAAAAAACAGGGTTTGTCGGAAGAGGTGAGCCAGTTAAAACAATTTCAAGAATCATTGCCCATTCGTATTCAAGCTTTAGAAACATCGATCATTACAGTCAATGGTAAACAAGAGCAGAATCAAATCACAAACGTAACTACTGAGGTATCAGAGTTATCCTTGCCGCAAGAGGAGCATTCACGAAAATTTGATCAGAGAGCGGAAAGTAAGAAATCTTAGATTATCAAAATTACAGATTATCATGTCAAGCAGACAGTAAAGACCATTACATGTGCAGATGATAACAGCAATCCGTTTGTAAAAGGTTTAAAAGAAATTCGTAAACAACTAGAGGAAGATTTTTGTCATGTGGAGGCGCGATATGTAAAGCACTCTGATGATACACCAAAGATATCAGAGAGGCAGTTGTTGCCAAGGAGTTTATAATACAGGGAAACGTCATTACGCTGAAGCCTGCATCCGCCATATTGTTAAGTTTTGGATATGTTTCTTATTCTAGAGCTGATAATTCACGTCACTTAAAACAGGAATAAAATGTCCGACGGTTTTGCCGCGAAGTACAACGTGTTAATTGAGTGAAAATTAGCTGTTAAAAATTAAGTATTCAAATATATTATGAAGAGTACTTATTACTATTTATTCAAGAAGGTATATTGTTTGAATGTACATACTTCGCAGTTACTGTTATTTCAATGCGTTAACAGTAAGAGAGTGGACTTAACGTGTAGTTTTAATGGAGAAATAGTATTCCAAAACTGACCGAGATGGCGGACAGGCTTCAACTGATGTATGTGCTCACCATAGTTAATGCCATCTACCTTTATTCTAACCTCCTTGTTTGCTGCAGAAGATAGAAGAGAAATTTTAGCAGAGATACTAGAGCAACTACAGACGAATACAGATATGATCATCACCGTTCGCACAGACCACCTTACACTCTGATTCCAAATAACGACCAAATGAAAGAACCATGTCACAGTAATGTCGGAGAGAAGATGTTGAAACATCGTCAGTTTTAAGTCTTCAAGCCGGAGAAAACACAAATCAGTCCAGTAGTTTTCATACGCACATTTAGAGGAATTCTTACGAATCATTGGAGTGAATTTCAAAAAGTAAACTTTGACACAGGAATTATTCAGGGAAAAGGTGTCTTGTGGGCCATGGATATAATTGATTCCTGCCAACGTACCACGAATTTGAGCAAGCTTTTTTCTCTAAATACTGGTCTCGTGGTATACAATAACGTTTACGTCAAGAAGTGATATATCCACCACCTTTATTATTCTCAAAGGGAAATTTGAGGAGTTATTTTGAAAAATATCTCAATAAGTCTATATACTTAGATATACCAATGCCTCAACAAGCCATGTTGCATAAGGCAAATTTACTCATAGATATTATGAATCAGCTCGTAAATGTTCCAGACAATGATCTCCATAATTTCATGAATGTTTTAGATAATATCGATTTGATACATGAGAGAGTAATGTGTCGTGGAAATCAACAACAAAGCAATAATGATCGAGCACGTGATTCCAACGGTAATTCACAGCATAACACAACAATAACAACAGAAATATCTGCAGGGAAAATAATAACAATTATTGGCGGGGAAACATTCACAATAATAATAATATTTATTCAGGCAACTACAATAAGGAAAGAAGTAACCAACACAATCCTAAATATGACATTAAATTTCATAGAGGAAAGTTCCTGAATTCCACTTCAAATGTTAGATATAATCCGATGCAACATAATTCACACCATGACCGTGACTACAGAGACTACCAACAGAATAAATTATCAGCTAACTAACAGAACCAACAACAACAGGATTAGTTACATGCACCACCGTCATTATCGAAGTTAATGATGAACTTACATCACCACAGACACATCCATCAAACTAATATGGACCGCATCGTGCCCCGTAGGAGCAGTCGATGAGTGTCAGAGGGGCGCTGTTGCAGACGTGAGAATGATGCGGTACATAGACAACTAATTACATGATGATGAGTTATGACAGGATGTAGATACTCACAGTTAAAAGAAGTCAGCACTGTACCAGAATTAGAAGTTTATGTTACAATAGCTGGAATCAACCTAATAGTAATTTTGGATACTAAATCGTATTTAAATGTCTTATCTAGTGCTTTATATCAATAGATATTCAAGACGACAAAAGTCCCTATGTTTCCTGTACAGAATTGAGGCTCGCTTAAAAAATGTTCTAAAGCAGCAATCCTTGGAGGTGGAAATAGGAAATATAGTGATTTCTTGCACGTTCATAATTATTATGTCATACTGCATAATGGTTAAATAAAGGTAAATCTATTGACTAAATAATAATAATAATAATAATAATAGACAAAGTCGTCTTTATACACAAGGTGTACAATTGGGAAGTGATGTCAGAGAAAACAGCATTTAAGCCCAACGACCAAAGTGGTGTGAAGACAGGAAGAGAGACTTTAGTGAAAGAATGTAGGAATACTGGAAGAACAAGTAGTAATGAATGTTCTGCATGGTCTGATAAACGCCCTGTAACGTGTGTAATAATAATAATAATAATAATTATTATTATTATTATTATTATTATTATTATTATTATTATGCTATACTGGTTCCTGTGTTTCCTGTCCTATTCATTATTACACCAATTCCTATAAGGCTGATAGACATGTATAAATACTGCTGTCGGTAGTAACCATTGGTGTATTAATTATGTACATCACCTTTAGTGCAGTAATTATTGATTACACTTTCACTTTCCACTGTAATTAATATTATTTCTTTATCCGTAACTACCGATGCCATTGCCAATATTTCATATTCCCCAAAAGCTTGAGAGAAACTCTCCAAATTTAGGGAAACAAAGTTCCAGAATCCCCGCAAATTCCCAACGTAATACAAAATTCGTTTTCTGGTACTCTTCTTGAGTAAACTATTGATTACATTATTTCTTACCATTAATTTGTTTTTCTTTCTAATAATTTTAGATATTTACAAGAAAAAAGAGCAATTAATGTAATTTGAAAGACCACCAAAATGTTTTATGTGGCGTCACCTGTTAAATTTATTTTGAATGCTTTGGTGAGGCGAGAGTCAACAGCCGTAATATATTTCATAAAATGCATTTTTATAAAAACCATCAGCTGTTTATAAACAGCTGATGGTTTTTATAAAAATGCATTTTATGAAATTAAATTTATTTATTATTCCATTACAGTTTGATCACACGACTTAAAGGCTTTAGGTATGTCGTTTAGTTTGCGCTATGAACATTTTGGTCCCTACCACATGTCACGGTATTCACAGCGCCCAGCAAACAGAGAACAACGACAATAAACCCCATGCTATAAAGCTTGACAGGAGGTAGATAGTAACTGGAACCAACCGAATCTCCATCAACAACTTCAGATCAGAATAATGGTAAAGGCAACGTTAAAAGCTATCAAGCCATATAAGAGCTGTTGAAAAGAATTCAAACCAATTTAGTTACTAACTTACCTTAGGAATAGTTACTGCCTATTGTCTTGTACTTTTTAGCAATCATTTATCCATTTTTGCAGAAACTCTTTATTATTTCCCAAGGAAAGAAAACGAAAAGAGTCGAGGTATTATAAAAGATGTTATGTTCTTTGACCAGACTAGTTGCGAGAGACTATAAGCCGTTCGCCCACTCAAGATAAAGTGGAAGGGGACAACGCTTTTTGACGCCTGCTTGTACCCACTGTTATGTCCATTAAGAAATAATGTATGTAAAAGGGAATTTGTCTTTCCTGTTTGTATGATACTTCGTGCGTGAGAGCATGCACACTCAATGTACTCTTCACTTGAAACATACGACTTTACTACTGTGATAAAAACAATTACTTCGGTACGTTAGCTTCAGTTGGTACGTTGCAATACATGACCTAAAGTGCACGAAACTTGAAATAGCCAGTGATATCTTCTTAAAATTCTGAACATTTAGTTCATTAAGTTGTGGTACTTCATTTATATATATCATAAAACCTATGAATAATAATGAAAAGGTAGACACTTTACTGGCAGACACGAATGTTGGGCTATATCACATTCCTTTTTGAAATCATATGATAAACATTATACAGCGTAAAGAAAAACCAATGCAAATAAAAAAAAAAAAAGGTGTGCAAATAGTAGAACATTTTCCCCAACAAACCAGTTTTAAAAAATGGCGTAGCTTTGGCTCATTTATGCAAAACATAAAATTCTGTTTCTGCTTCGGTTGTTTTGTATTGCAGGATGAGAAACAGTTCATGACAGTAATACCGCGTGTATGAGTCCTTGATAAGAAAATGCAACCACGAGTCTGCTTACTAAATTAGTGAGTATTAGATTTCAGGATAAAATTATCTATAAAGCCTTAATATAATGAGGGCTGTTTTTTCGTATGAAAGACATTATCTAACCTTCAAATGCTTGTAAAGTTATGGGACCTAACTGCAATAGTAATCGTTCCTTAAACGTACAAACCATTTAAACTAACTTATCCTATTGTCTAAGGAAGGACCCTAACCTCCGACGTGGAACGGCCGCGCGCCAGTAGTAGGTCGCCTCAGCGCGTACGAAGACATCACCCTAACAATAATTGCCACCACTCTTCCAATTCATTGCTTAACTGTTTTCGCAGGGTTGACTTGTGAGAAACGTCCCCCTGAACAAAGCAACGTGTGTCAGATGACGAATTAATTACGATTTCTTGTGAGAGATAAATGGGGGATATTTGTAACTATCCAAATTAATTACAATGTTCTTATTCAAATGTGAACATAGTGCTTGTCATGAACTATGGACTTCATATAGAGTAATGTTTCGGATCATACACCTTTCTGAGCCTGCAGCAACTGTGGACCTGTCCTTACTGTGTAATAAAAGGATGAGGAGTACAGTTTCATAATGTCTACTTTCAGGACAAGCTGCAATGGGCTACGGGAGGATTTTTTTCCAATACTAGAGCCAGCTCACACATGCAACTTACAAATATTATACATTTTAGTTCTTGATACAATGTTATACGTACCTTGACTGAGCTTTTTATATCACATTTACATTGTTACGTAGAGTTTTTCGACACCTTTCTTAATTGAACATCTACTTACTTTGTTGCAGTGGTAGGGAATGCTTATTCACCGACAGTTGTTAATTATTTCTTGAACATTTCTCTACCATTTTCTGATTGAGTCTTCGGGGCTCTCAATATAGAAAACCGGTGAAAAATCACTGGCTAAACTGTACACTTACATGTTTCACGCTATTGGTATCACAGACTTCAGAAATTTTTTGGGTTAACGGCCTTTTTAAAGTCTGGTGCTTATGACATTGTCTTCCTCCAGGAAGTTCACGCACCCGTTTTACACGAGGCTGCCGGATATTTCGTAATTTTCAATATTGATCAACTAACGAAGTGTGGCACTGCCCTTTCGCAGAAACTTGAACTTGTGCCTGATGAAATAAATCTCTTACCGAATGGAAGGGCTATCGCATTCGACGAACTGGGGGAGGGGAGCGGCGCTTCATTAACATAAACACGCCCTCCCGTAAGGATGAGAACAGGGAGAGATCAGCCTGTTTCAACACATGGGATACACCTTTCTTTGCCACAACTCGCCCCATTATTCTCGGTGGCAATTTTAATGGCGTCGTTCCTGCAGCCGATCGAATTCTCACTCCGATGAGGTGTCATGAGCTTCTAGATCTACACTACTGGCTAAGAAGAAATGCAGATGATAAACGGGTATTCCTTGGACAAATATATTATACTAGAACTGACATGTGATTATATTTTCACGCAGTCTGGATGCGTAGATCCTGAGAAATCAGTACCCAGAACAATCACCTCTGCCCGTAGTAACGGCCTTGATACGCCTGGGCATTGAGTCAAACAGAGCTTGGATGGCGTGTACAGGTACAGATGCCCATACAGCTTCAACATGATACAACAGTTCACCAAGAGTAGTGACTGGCCGTATTGTGACGAGCCACCATTGATTAGACGTTTTCAATTGGTAACAGATCTTGAGAATGTGCTGGCCAGGACAGCAGTCGAACATTTTCCGTATCCTGAAAGACCCGTGCAGGACCTGCACCATGTCGTGCATTATCCTGCTGAAATTTAGGGTTCCGCAGGGATCTAATGAAGGGTAGAGCTACGGGTCGTAACACATTTAAAACGTAATGGCCTCTGTTCAAATTGCCGTCGATGCGAACAAGAGGTGACCAAGACGTGTTAACAATGGCCCCCCATACCATCACGCCGGGTGATACGCCGGTATGGCGATGACGAAAACACACTTACAATTAGCATTCACCGCGATGTCGCCAAACACAGATGCGATCATGGTGATGCTGTAAACGGAACCTAGATTCATCAGAAAAAATTACGTTTTGACATTCGTGCACCCAGGTTCGTCGTTGCAGGCTCTCCTGTCTGTGAGGCAGCGTCAAGGGTAACCGCATCCATGGTTTCCGAGCTATTTATGGTGCTGGAAATGTTATCGAACGGTTCGTGAAGATGGTTGATGTCTTGCAAACCTGTTGAATCAGGGATCGTGATGTGGCTGCACGATCCATTACAGTCATGTGGATAAGACGCGTGTCATCTCGACTGCTAGTGATACGAGGCCGTTGGAATCCAGAACGGAGTTCCGTATTGCCCTTCTGCAGACAGCGATTCCACATTCTGCTAACAGTAATTGGATCACAACCAATGCGAGCATCAATGTCACCATACGTTAAACCGCAGTTGCGATGGGCTACAATCCGCCTCTGGCGACAACATTGTGTGAATGCTCTGAAAAGCAATTTTAATGGCCAGGAGTGTATTTTGTGCTAAGACGTTGCTAGATACAAGGCGGCACCTACACCCCTGCACGACCTAATACAGCTACATACATCGAACCGGAGCCACTGGGCTTGACCACATTTACGTTTTCCGACCGCTGGCTGCCCAAATACTTTAGGTTCACCACGCGTTTTTCAGCGATCATGCTGTATATGTCTGACCGCTGCTGCTCGACAGACTACATGGGCAACGTCCCCCTGAGACCTGGAAATTCAACACTGCCCACCTAAGCCCCAAGACCTCCGTCCCCTCGTGTTGGAGCCGTGGCGTGACTGACTGCAAAAAAGGAGACAACTACCCCTCTGTGCTAGCATACTGGACAGAATAACCCAAGCCACAGCTTCAGTCAGCTGTTAGGAGATTCTGTCGTGAGGCCAGCTAATGGAAGAAGCGAACCCGAATTTTTACCAGCAATGCCTGCAGGATGCGGCACTCGCCCTAATAGCTCTTGGTGACAACCTTTGTTTTCGCATTAACAGAATCAAAGCGAAGATTCTCCAACTACATCGTAATAAGGGTGTTGTAATCCGTAGTCTCCCAGACTGCCCAATGGCATGGCATGGCATGGGAAAAGAGGCGTGCATTTAATAAATAGGTTGCGGATGTAGTGACAAACGCTGAAATTCCCCTCACCTACAGGAGGGAGATCGTTGCATACTTCGCTGACCATTTTCGGGAGTTGTTTGATCAGATCCACAACGACACTGACCCTGACACTGACTGACACTGACAGGCCTCGACTCTCCTATTGCTGAATTTGACCGGAACACCCTTAGTGAAAGCTTCTCCCTCAGGACATCGAGGATGTCCTCAAACAGTATCTTGTGGCAAAGTCTACAGGACCAGATAATTTGCCCTAGGAAATCTACAGGACCTTCTGGGTCGTCTTTGGCAGGAAGATGACACAAATGGCTAATGAAGTCCTCAGTGATCTGGACATCCCAAGTACCTTTCTTTAAGGCCATGTCGTGCTAATCCTGAAGGTTCATGGACAGTGTACAATTTCAGATCTCTGGCCAATTACACTCTTAAACACAGACTACAAGCAGTTACCACAGTACATCACTGGTAAAGAAAAGATGGTAATGGATAAAAGTATATCACCCTTTCAATCCTGTGGGGTGTCACAAGAGGAACATTTTTTACGCAGATGCGTTCGACAGTATTAGCCATATCTATCATGGGTTTTTGGGCAATGTTTCATGTGTGTCATATCCAACGTTTTGAATGGAGCTTCATCAGTAATCACTATCAATGTATGGACAACCTCACCAATCCCCAAACGGCCTTATATGCACCAGGGCTGTCCAATGTCTCTGTTCCTCTTTGCCCTTGCAGTTGATCCTCTGCTGCGAGATATTGGGCACACAATCAATGGACTCAACGTACACCCAGCACACTTCACCTGCATTGCATATGCCGATGATGTCGGAGTCTTTCTCCATTGTGCAGTGGATGTCGACATGTTCGGTCATTCAGAGATATGAACGTACCTCAGACGCTGCATTGAATCATAGGAAGACGGTCCTCCTCCCCATAGGTACCCGTGGTCTAGCTCCTAAACACCTATAGTATAGTATTGTCGATGAACAAAAAAATCCTCAGCCAGAACATTAATGCGTGCTCTCATACAATTCAGGGAAAGACCTGGCAGCGCATCCTGGGTGTCATCAAAGGGGTCTGCAAACAACATGCTCACCGTCAGATAATACTTAACCGAAAAGTCACCCTTATCAATTGGTCCATCTTGTCCAAGGCTTGGTATGTGACTCAGGTTCTCCCAGAACCGAATCCGCTGGCGCAGTCGATTTCCCAGGCGGTATACTGGCTCATGTGGCGTCAGGAACTCTAAAGTGAGATAGTCCACATGCGTCACGGGACAGACGGATGGTGGATTGGGTTTGGTGGCTTTCCCGCGCAAGTGCACGGGCTTGTTACTCCACCGCACTGCCACCTTACGATCTCGGACCCGTACGGTACGACGGCGGCAATATTAACTCAATACTGACGAGGTTGGAACGAGCCCCAATCGATTTAAGGTAAATTACGTATAGGCTGCCCTCGTGCGGGAATTCTAATTTGCTAGAAGCTATGTGCTGAATGTCGCCCGTGACAGACACAGAACAGTTCTGCGTTTGTATGATGCCTTGCTTGGACGTCCATCCATCCACATACTGGTCGCTAGGCAGCCCACGACAAACTGGAGCATGGTGTGGACCAATATCAACCACACGGCCCTCCGACGGACGTCACGGCCACATTGTACATTTTATTAAATGGTATCAGCGATTGGCAGCCATCCGTCTCCGGGAATCAGCAAATTGTGAAGACTATGCCGTACACGACACCCGTGAGCACCACTTCCTGTGTCGACATGTCTCACAGGTGTGGAACCTATGTCGGTGTACGGTGGCGCTGATCAGCGGGACAACGGCGGTGGCCATTCCGGTCAGCTGGGTCTTGGCCCCTGACATCAATGTCTTCCACACAGACCAAACAAGACGCCACCGTATGGCTGCTGGGGCACATGGTGCACGGAATAATCTGACACAAAATCAACGCCGCTGTTAAGTTTTTTGCCTACCTTTGGCAGGGAAATATCCAGATTCATCAGAAACGAAAATACCGTGATGTTTTTGCAGACTTTACTACTGCCCCCTTGATACAGGGCTTTTAACTAATCATTGGAGTTTGACAACACGTTATCTTAAATTTTCATAATTGGCGTGGTAGACGCTATTTAATGTTTGTTCCCTTGTTTCCAGCTATAGAGTGGGTTTCGTATTTGTTCCTTTTGTTCTTAACTTTAAAAGTAGGCCACTGTGCGGAATAAAAGCTTAATTCTGCTAGGAGGTACCTGTGGTGTCGCACAAGTCCAAAGTGCGCGCCACCTACTTTCGCCACGCGCCGCCATGCACGCACGGCGCGGCGTTCTTACGACGTCAGCCACGAGCGCCCTCTGCTACAACTCCGCTCGTGACCACCACTGTACGACATCGTTCACTTTGGACTGAGATAGGAACCAGTTATCACTTTGTGATCAGATAGGCACCAGTGAAGACTTGGCTATCGGATAGGCACTAGGCAGGCCTCTAGCTCAACTATGTATCAGCGTTCTGCAGTACTGAGCTATGTAAAAGTTAAGTATTACTAAGTCTCTGTGAAATATATATCTCTTCTAATTTACTCTAATGTTTCTAGTTGCTGCTGTCCCACTGGCTGGTCATCTCCATACCGCACAAGCGTGCATCCTTTATTCCTGAGTCGGTCTCTTTCTACTCGGCCACCGACACCTACGACGGAAACGAGACACAAAAGCGGCGACGAGGCTGGGACACAATAGTACCCAGATAAGAATTTACTGTTATAAAGAAGCTTAATTTTAGCAGTAAAAATAGCAAAGGATCCGTGTGAGCAACTGGCTACTCCCTGCTGCAAAACCTTGTTCCCTGACCCATATTGAGAACTGATTTGGTTTAAATTACTCTAGTAACAGGACATTAACGACACAGTGGCCAATACACGTAGCAGATCATACGTAATTACATACAGACATTAATAAACAAACCACTACAATTAAAGTTATTTCATAAAGGTGGCAAAGTAAACATTTATGGCGCAACAGAACTTAAACATAAAAAATTGTATCTCAGCTGTTTCTCAGCACTGGTGAAAACAATATTAAATTAAAAGGGGGAAGGTGCCCGAAAACTACAATTTATAGGCAACTGAAAATTATACTGGACTTATCTTGTTTATTGAGGTCGAAGGCAAGCAAAATCGGGAACCAATTTTGTAAATACCATAAAAGGCATCCCATGTACGTGTTCAAATACTGACGGTGCCCAGCATCGAATTTCATAAATTACACAAAACTTAAAGCTACTGGTGGGTGGATTTACATACAACACTCACTCGCTCACTCACACGCAATACAACATCGAAACTCACCAAAATCAGTGTGCTGAAACGAGGCAGAATCAGGCGCCGATATCGTAGGCCAAATTCAGCAAACCCGGAGGTACCACACAACACAATATACATTAAAGCTGCGAAGAGTCTCTGGTCTGTCGTGCCTGATTTGAGATGGTGCATGAGTATAGAAAAGTTAAGTTGCATCTAGAGTAGACCGCGAGCAAACATTCTTAACGGCGACACACTGCTACGTTACATGATTGCACTCCACTGAACGTGAAGTGGTTAAAAATCGGATTCATTACACAAAATCACGGTGGACCCTTAAGTCGCAATCTGAGAGTAGCCAATCTAGGCACTGGTTTAATGAGAAGTGGTGTGAATTCAAGTGACTATCTGCAAAACTCTCAATTTCCGAAAAGTAAAGAAAATTAACTACGGCACGCAAACTCAAGAACTGCGTATAATTTCATAAGGAAGCTACTAAAATGAAGCAACTTGCGATTGAGAGCGTTTACAGAGACAGAAAAAGTCTAGTCTCAAAACCTGGAAAAGTGAAATAATTACACAGAGAGAAAAGTGAGAATAAAAACTACGGCATGTAAGCTATAGAAATGTATAGAATTTCATAAGCAAGCTATTGAAGGAGGTGATACAAGGATCGGAGAGAATTACTGACCAAGACTGCGTGCATACTACAAGTTTAGAGAAGAAACAGCAAAATTAAAAAAAAAAGAAGGGGAGGAAAGATCGCTTAATGTTAGTGGAAGTCAGGAGGATACACGCATAGTTACTTTCCTGATGGGCATGGAACAAACAATACTGGAAGCTGATGGCTTTGTTCTAAGAACCGACCATGTGGAACACATATCACTCATGGCAGGAAATGATAAGACAAAATTTTACATGCACTGTACAAAAATGAACATATCATCTGTTAGAAACCGGTTCCACAAAGCTAGAAAGAATTTACAGAAAGTTTGTACACCACCACATAATCACAAAAGGTTTGAATATACCAGGCCGTTATCAAACTGCAACTAGTAACAAACACACAGCGTTTATCTGTTGGAAATCACTGGATTGAAAAACTAGAACATATTTCCTTGCACTATGGGAAGGAATATTAAAAAAAATCAATCTAAGTTCAAGAGACTAAGCTAAACATGCTAGACAACAAATCGCTACCATATCCGCAGGCACAAGAGCAGAACCAACCCTACCCCACCACGATCCAACCGAGTGGCCAGGAGCCGTGGGAAAGATACCAGTAACTGTGAAATCCAAGAAAACAGCGGTGGTGGGGAGAGAAGATCACGTTATTCGCCCTGGAGAAGGCTCGTCGAATAGGTTGTAACCAAAGGGTGTAGAAACCTCTTTGGTCGCATCAGCGGCAGGGGTAGGTAACGACTAACTATCGACTCTGAGCCAAAGATAACCATGCAAAGGGAGCTATAACTACGACATTCAGAGAGCCATTAGATTCTCGCACATCCACTTAAAACTGGCGTAGTGGAGAAGCCGTACTTACTGCCACAATCATAACTGCAATAATAAATTTTTAAAATAACAAAATCCTAGAAATATTAACTAATATTTTAAAACATGAAATAAAATGCTACTCCTCATGCCTTGAAAAGAGTGGGGTTCTAGTTTTAACTAAATGCTAATCTAGCGACATCGAATAAATTACAATTTTATAAAAAATATATGGAAGACGACAGACGGTCGTCTTTCATCACCCCTTCGTTAACTGAAAATTTTGATGTAGACTAATTCCTGTAAAAACTAAATCAATGGAGAAGCAAATGTGGCTGGTGAGACCACAGGATTGGGACAACATGTATAACAATAAAAAATTTACAAACAAACATAGATAGACAAATCATAAATATAGAACATACGTGACATAGGAACACAAACAAACAACAACAATAAATATCACATGGTTGAACGTGTCCTTCTGTGTTGTATCACATCATTAGTAAGAAGTAAAAACACCAAATTGTACATAATTACAGAGAACGACCAGGACCAGGATCGCTACAGGGAAAGGGCCTTTCAGCAAGTGAATCGCATTTCGCACTCTCAGCGTGTGCACTGTTTTGACTGCTCACACCACTTTTCCACCTGATACTGTTCTTCACACTATCGCTCACTCAACGCTGGTTTTTAAGTCACAAACACTGTTCTCACCAGTTCGAAAAGCAGGCTAGGGCCTTCGAAGAAGGAGGGAGATACTGGGACGAAACTAAAACCCGCACACATAAGAAGATACCTTAAACCTTTCGTGTCTCTTCTTTAGCTATTTAACTGCATCCGACGTGGGTAGAAGTGTGTGGTTAGTGCACCTGTCTGCAGGCTTGGTGGCCCTTGTTCCTGTGGCAAAAAATCGTTTTCTTAAATTTTATGTTACACAGACTAGCGTTTTAAAATCAAGAGTTTCACTTATTCTACAAAGCTTAATCCAACGAGTACACGTTTCAGGTCCTCCTGAAAACTTACAAAGGGTTATTTTGTCTTATTACAGTTTTAACAGACATCAAAAAGGCGTTCGACGCGGTGCCACACTGCAGACTGCTGACGAAGATACGAGCTTATCGAACAGGTTCACAGATTTGTGACTGGCTGGAAGACTTCCTAAGTAATAGAACGCAGTACGTTGTTCTCGACGGCGAGTGTTCATCAGAGACGAGTGTATCGTCAGGCGTGCCCCAGGGGAGTGTGATAGGACCGCTATTATTTTCTATCTATATAAATGATCTGATGGACAGAGTAAGTTGTAATTTGCGGCTGTTTGCTGACGATGCTGTGGTTTATGGGAGGGTGTCGTCTGTAACTGACTGTAATAGCTTACAGGATTACTTAGACAAAATTTCTAGTTGGTGCGAAGATTGGCAGCTAGCTCTCTATGTAGAAAAATATAAGGTGATGCGCATGAGTAGAAAAAACAATCCCATAATGTTCGAATACAGAATTAGTAGTGAGCTTCTTGACGCTGTCGCGTCGTTCAAATATCTAGGCTTAACATTGCAGAGCGATATGAAATGGAACGAGCATGTAAGGACGTTGTGAGTAAGGCGGAAAGCCGACTTCGATTATTTGGGAGAATTTTGGGAAGATGTACTTCACCTTTAAAGGAGACCGCGTATAAAACGCATGTACGACCACGTCTTGAGTATTGCTCAAGTGTTTGGGACCCGCAGCAGATCATTTTAAAGGAAGACATAGAGGCGGTTCAGAGACGAGCAGCTAGATTTGTTACCGGCTGGTTCGACCAATGCGCGAGTGTCACGGAAATGCTCCGGTAACTCAATTGGGGATCGCTGGAAGAAAGACGACGGTCTTTTCGTGAATTTATGTTAAGTAAATTTAGAAGGCCGGAATTTGAAGCTGAGTGTATTACGATCTTGCTGCCGCCTACTTACATTTCGCGTAAAGATCACAGAGAGAAGATAAGAGAAATTAGGGCTCGTTCGGAGGCATATAGGCTTTATTTTTTTCCTCGTTCAATTTCGGAGTGGAATTGGAAAGGAAATGCCTAGTAGTGGTACAGTGTACCCTCCGCCACGCACCATACGGTGAATTGCGGAGTATGTATGTAGATGTAGAAGTAGCAAAATTCGGCATTATTAATATCATCAAGAACGAACACACGCAATACGACACAAAGAATAAACAGTAAACAACACAATACCCTAGCTGTAAGAGGTAGGAGAGCGCGCGAAATGTGCGGAGCCTCTCGACGATGACGTAATGCGCAAAGCGCAGAAAAATCTCTGTTCTGCGCATCATGTATGACTCCCCCTGTCTGCAGCGGCCGTGGCGCCCCTTGCCGTTGCTCCTGGCACCCCTCCCATCCCCTTCCCACCGTCCAGTAATGCACTCACCCTAAGGGCACTTACCCTTTTGGCCCTCGCCGTCACGCCAGACGCGTCCCCCTGCCTGCGGCGCCCTCCGCCAGAGGTCAGCGCGGTCGCTGCCTCGCCGTGTGACGCCAGACATAGCACAGTTGACCGCGCCACCGCCGCCGGCTCGCGCTGAAATGCCATTGGCAGCGGACAATCACCTACGAACAGCGGGACAAATCGATCGCGCTCATATTGCGTTATGAGCAAACAGAACGCCGGTGCATTCCGCGAATCGTCTGTGCAATATTCGGAAACATGACCTGTACAAGCAGTTACATCGAATGTACGGTCACACGAATTCTCATAGCTGATCACTACATTCTGTGTATTGTACCATCACCTCCAATACTTTCTGATTTGCATGTGTTTGACAGCTCAGTGCGCTATTAAAATACGTCAGCAGTTTGATTTATTTAATTGAACTTGGTAGAAGTAACAACCAACCAGTTGCAAAATAAAGTTTAAAAAACTTTATCGCGGTTTCGATTGATATTGACTCGTTGAACTGGGAGCAGGCTTGACTTCGAAGGCAACTGAACGCAGCACTTATACTCAAAGCACGTTTATTACGAACTCAACATATACGACTGCCTCTCAGGCAGAGTGCTCTGCTATTTATACACAGACAGAATTTACCAGAAATTGGAAGAACAGTTAACATAAGAAACAAGTAGAATTTACAAGTGAACATAAGAAACATGTAGAACCTTCTGGAATTGTTAATTACAAATAAATAAATTTTTGCCGGTGTGCGGAATTCAACCGGGGACCTTCTGCACCGCAGCCCGTGACGCTATCCCCTGCGCCACGCCGGAAGTCGGTGGTTGCGGTCTCTCGCGGCATTGCTCCCTCTCCTGGAAAAACAGCGACCCGCTGTTATGATCCCTGTGGAGCCAGCTGCAATGTCCTGGATCTTGACCGTGTCATTGGTCATCTGTGTGACAGTTCAAGAGAATCCTTCCCTTCTCCGCGATTATCGAAAACAGACGTTCCTGTCGTGGCTTCATCACGAACATTACGGTCCTTAAAGTCCTTGAACAAGAAGCCATTGTCTCAGGATGGTATGCAGTTGCCATTCTGTGGACAATGTAGCACTGTGATATTACCTCTGATACTAGTTTTGACTGGAATACTTTTCCACGATCAGACACGTGGTGCTCCATGCTTCAAAATAATGTCTTTTACCAGGAATTTTGCGATCTCTGGAGCTTCTGCAGGCGGCACAGGTTTGGTGACAGCGTAGCGTGTGAGGTAGTCAGTGCAGACTATTATCTAACGGTTACCGGTTGTCGACTTCGGGAACCTCCTTAAAAGATCGATCCCAACTCGGTGGAATGGAGCTGCTGCCGGCGGAATCGGTACGAGATGTCCTTGAGGTAATTGCGGCACATGCTTCCGTCGCTGGCACTCTTTACAGTGGCTCGCATAGTGCTTGACAGATCGGTAGAGACCTTTCCAGTAATACCTGCGTCTGATTCTGTCTAGGGTCTTCATGAATCCCATATGACCGGATATTGGAGCATCGTGGAAATATTTGAGAATGACTGGCTGGAGAAGAGCTGGAACAACAAGAAGCCATTTAGGGCCCAGTGGATCGTAGTTGCTCTTGTACAATGTTCCGTTTATAAGTTGGAATTCTCCATTGGTCGGTTCTCCTTTCTCCAAGGCCTCTATCGTCTTTAATAGTGCTGGATCTTCCCTCTGTTCAGCTGTAATGTCATCTAATTCAGTGAGGGCTGAAATTTCATTCATGCTGTTGTGTTCCACTAATGGATTCCTCAAAAGGCAGTCGGCGTCCTTGTGTTTGCGCCCGTTCTGGAATACCACTGTGACATCGTACTCTTGGAGTCTTAGTGCCCACCTTGTTAGTCGACCTGATGGATCCTTCAAGCTAGTCAGCCAACACAAAGAATGGTGGTCTGTCACGACGGTGAATGGTTTGCCGAATAAATAAGGTCGGAACTTGTTGATAGCCCAGATAACTGCGCGACATTCTTTTTCAGTTGTAGACTTTGAGAGTACACTTGATGCATAGGCTATCACTTTTTCAGCACCTTCCTGAACTTGTACAAGCACTGCACCAATCCCATAACCACTGGTGTCTGTGTGAAGTTCCGTTTTTGCATTCTCGTAGCACTGGTGCGAAAGTTAGAGCCTCCTTAAGTGCCCGGAAAGCTCTTTCTTTTGTCTCATCCCAATAAAACTTGGCGTCTCCCTGCAGAAGTTCTTGTAATGGACGTGCCTTGTTACAAAATCCTTTTATGAAACGTCGGTTTTATGAGCACAGCCAGAGAAAACTTCTCACATCACGAATATGCTGAGGAGTTGGAAATTCTGTGACTGCCCTTACTTTATCCGGATCAGGACGCACACCATCTCCGTTGTCTAGGTGCCCCAGGATTTTTATCTCTTTGGCGACGAAGAAGCACTTCTTTGGATTGAGGCGGATACCTGCAGTCTGAACACACTTCAACACAGTTGACAGGTGACTCAGATGTTCTTCAAATGTTTTCATGAAAACCACAATGTCATCTAAATAGCAGAGACACGTCGTCCACTTAAGGTGTCGAAGCAAGTTGTCCATCATGCGTTAGAATGTGGCTGGACCATTACATAATTCAAATGGCATTACTTTAAATTCATAGAGCCTGTCAGGTGTAATAAAAGCCGTCTTCTCCCTGTCAGCTTCGTCAGCCTCGATTTGCCAGTAACCTGTCTGCATGTCCATAGTTGAGAAGTATGTAGCTCCTTTCAAGCAGTCTCAGGTGTCGTCAATTCGTGGCAATGGGTAGAAAAAAGAACATTGCCTAAAGTGGAACATTTTCGGGATACTTTCTTACTGAGAATGTGATTTATCATGCGATGCTCGTGACCGTTATTGACAGTGATAGATTTAATTACCCTTAGTTCATTTTGTTGATTAGCAGGTGACGATGTATGGCTGAGTGAAAAAATGCTAATTTGAGAGCTTTGGGATGCGTTGAATCAACCAGTATGAAGTTACCTGAAAAAATGTTGTTTTACAAAATATATTGAAACAAAATGACTGATCAACGATCGAAATAGATCCCAATAATTAAGTTCGCCATTTCGTTTTGAAGTTCTTTAGTAGAGAGAATTTTCCCATGAAACTCATTGTATGCATTGAAAAGTAAACCTAGCTCATGATCAGTGCCGTCAAATGCAGTATTAATGTCACCAACGAATTTTGTGACGTACTCAGAATTAGAACTGAAAAACGTTGTCTGAAGAGCATTAATAAAGACATCGGCTACGCTACCAGCAAGCTGACTCCCCGTTGCCAAACAGTAAGTTTGGATTTATATCTTGCCATTAAACTTAAAATAATTATATTTAAGTACAACCTAGAGTGAATGGATAAGTTCAGCAGTCTGATTTGCACTAATATTTTTACTCCGGATTAGGTGTTTCTCTACAAGTGCTATCGCTGTGTCGACAGGGACATTGATGCTCTTGTTGTTCTGGTCTTCATTCCGGAGACTGGTTTGAAGCAGCTCTTCACAATACCCTATCTTGAGCAAGACTCTTCAACTCCACATAAGAACGGAAACCTACATCTGTCTAAATATGCCTACTGTAACCATCTCTTGGTCTTCCTCTGCGGTTTTTACACCACACACTTCCCTCCAATGCTAAATTCACAATTCCTTGGTGTCTAAGAATGTGTCCTGCCAATCGATCCCTTCTTTTAGTCAAGGCATGCCAGAAATTCTTTTCCCCCCAATTCTGTTCAGTACCTCCTCATTAGTTACACGATCCACCCACCTAATCTTCAGCATTCTTCTGTAGCACCACATTTCAAAAGCTTCCATCCTCTTCCTGTCTGCACTGTTTATCATCCATGTTTCACTCCCACACAAGGCAACACTCCACACAAATGCATTCAGATAGGACTTCTTTAGACTTAAATCAATATTCGATGTTAACAAATTTCTCTTTTTCAAGAACTTTTTCTACCCATTGCCATTCTGCATTTATATCCTCTGTACTGCGACCGTCATTTGTTACTTTACTGCCCAAGTAACGAAACTCATCTACCTCCTTTATTGTTTCGTTACCTAATCTAATTCCTTCAGCATCACCTGATTTTCTTAGACTGCACTCCATTACCCTAGTTTTGTTCTTGTTAATGTTCATCTTATATGCACCTTTCAGCACACTTTCCATTCCGTTCAACTGCTCTTCCGCGTCCTTTGCTGTCTTTGACAAAATTACTATGTCGTCGGCAAAACGCAATGTTTTTAATTCTTCACCCGGAACTATCATTTTTCTCCAAATTTTTCCTTGCTTTCCTTCATAGCTTACTTAATGTACAAATAGAATAACATTGGAGAAAGGCGACAACCCTGTCTTATTCCTTTCCCAACCACTGAATCCTTTTCTTGCCCTTCAACTCTGACAACTGCTGTCTGGTTTTTGTACAAGTTGTACTTAACCTTACACTCCCTATATTTTACTTCTGCTTCAGAACTTAAAAGAGTTTATTCCAATCAACATTGTCAAGAGCCTTCTCCAAATCTACAAAAGGTAGATATGTAGGTTTGCCTTTTCTAGGATTAGTCGCCTCTTGTGATCCTACATTTCTCCTGAACCCAAACTGATCTTCACCGAGCGAGGTGGCGCAGTGGTAACGCACTGGACTCGCATTCGGCAGTGCGGTGGTTCAAATCCACCCCCGGCCATCCTGATTTAGATTCTTCGGTGATTTCCCTAAATCACTCCAGGCAAATGCCGGGATGGTTCCTTTCAAAGGGCCGATTTCCTTCCCCGTCCTTATCCACAACTCCAAGCGTTAGCTCCCTCTCTAATAACCAAGCTGTCGATGGGACGTTAAACCCTAAGCTTCCTTTCTTCCAAACTGAACTACCCCGATATCGGATTCCACCAGCTTTTCCATCCTTCTGTAAATAATTCGTGTTAATGTTATGCAACCATGACTTATTAAACTGATGGTTCTCTGGTTTTCACACCTGTCTGCGTCTGATATCTTTGGAATATAACATTTTTCTTAAGGTCTGAGGGTACTTCGCATGTCTCATACACCTTACACACCAGGTGAAACAGTTTTGTCATGGATGGTTCTCCCAGAGACTTCAGTAGCTCAGAGGGAATGCCATCTACTCGAGGGGCCTTGTTTCGACTTAGGTCTTTCAGTGCTCTGTCAAATTCATCTCTCAGTATAGAATCACCTACTTCCTCCTCATCTACTTCTTCTCCTCTTCCTACAATATTGCCTCTAAGTTCATTTCCTTCGTAGAGCCTCTCTACATTTCCCTTCTTTGTTGAGAACTGGTTTTCCATCTGTGTTATTGATATTCATAGAGCTGTATTTCTTAACTCCAAAAATCACTTTTATTTTCCTGTAGGCTGTATCTATTTTTACCCTGTTCATACATTCTTCTACAGCCTTGCATTTGCCTTCTAGCCACTACTGCTTAGCCATTTTGCACTTCCTGTCAATCTCATTTCTTAATAGTCTGTACTCCGTTTTACCTGTTTCATTTATATTTTCTCTTTTCATCGATTAAATTTCATGTGTTCTGTGATATCCAAGGATTTTTTGTAGATCTTGCCTTCCTACCTATTTTGTCCTCTGCTGGTTTCACTATTTCATCTCTCAATGCTACCCATTAATCTTCTACTGTTTATTTCCGCCCGTTCTGTCAATTGTCAAAGCCTCTCTGAAATTCTAAATAACTTCAGGTTCCTTCAGGTTACCCAGGTCCCATCTCCTTATTTTCTTATCTTTCTGCAGTTTTGTCAGATTCATGACCAATAAGTTATGGTAGGAGTTTATATCTGCCCCTGGGTATGTCTTACAGTTTAAAACCAGGTTCCAGAATCTATGCCTTACCATTATAAAATCTATCTGGTATCTCCCGGTGTCTCCTGGTCTCTTCCACATATACAACCTTCTTCCGTGATCATTAAACCAGGTGTTTGTTATAACTAAAGTATGTTCCGTGCAAAATTCTACCAGGCAGCTTCCTCTTTCATTCCTTTTGCCCAGACCATAATCACCTACTATCTCCTCGTCCCTTCCTTGTCCTACTACCGAATTCCAGTCTCCTCTCACTTGTCTGAATAATTTCCTTTAGCTCCTCATATATTTCTTCGATCTCCTCATCATCGGCAGTGCAAGATGGTACATAAACCTGTACCATTGTGGTCGGTGTTGGCTTCGTATCTATCTTAACTACGATAATGCGATCATTGTGTTGCTCATAGCAGTTTACCCGCATTCCCATTTTCTTATTCATTATAAGACCTACTCCTGTAATACCCCCAACTGATTTTGTATTTATAATCTTGTACTCACCTGACCAGAAATCCTGTTCCTCCTTCCACCGAAATTCACTAATCCCCACTATATCTAACTTCAACCATTCCTGTACTCTTTTTAAATTTTCTAGCTTCCCTCCCCTATTAAGGGATCTAACATTCCACGTTCCGATCCGTAGAATACCAGTGCTGTCTTTCCTAATGATCACATCCTCCTGAGTAGTCTCCGCCCGGAGATCCGGAATATTTTACCCGAGAGGATGCCATCAACTTATGTTCATACAGTAGAGCTGCATGTCCTCGGGAAAAGTAACGGCTGTAGTTTCCCCTTGCTTTCAACCGTTCGCAGTAACTGTGTGGTAGAGCCACATTTGCTGATGTTACAAGTCCAGCTCAGTCAATCATCCAGACTGTTGCCCCTGTAACTACTGAAAAGGCTGCTGCCCCTCTTCAGGAACCACAAGTTCGTCTGGCCTCTCCACAGATACCCCTCCGCTGTGGTTGTACCTACGGTACGGCTATCTGTATCGTTGAGGCACCCAAGCGACCCCTCCTCGGCAATGTCTGTGGTTCATGGGAGTTGGTCTATCAACTCACAATGTCAAAAGAAACCAACCTAGTACTGGCTGAACACTGTACCATTTGCCTTTTACAAATAACAGAAAAATTCAAATACAAACGACTCTTTAATTTTGCCTTGAAGACGCCTGGCCAAAGTAAAATGCGCACTACCAATTCCATTTACCAAGGGTCGAATAGGATGCCCCTGTTTATGCATCATAAACTGACGTCTTTGTACCGGTGGCGTAGGGTTCATATTTATAAGCCACTTTTTTTGAGAATTATTATACTAATTTTTTGTACTGTATAAATGATGACGAATATCTTTTTGCAAGTCGGCGGTTGGATCATCGGCGGCCTCGACAATATCATTGTCCTGAAATAACTGTACAGTTTTGTCAACATATTCTTCAGCATAGACAATAACAACAGTGTTACTTTTAACAATTTTAGTAATTAGTGCATCATTTTATTTTAGCTTACGATTAATACTTTTTATCGTCGCAAGTTCAACTGATTAATAATTGGACAGTAATGCTATTTCTTTGCCTATAACATTATTACATTCGTAAGCAAATTTTCCTTCATCAGGCTTCTCAATCTTACGGAGTTCCAGGCCAATTTTAAGATCTACAATAAGATTACCAGTTGCAGAGTCCTTATGGAGCTGTGGTGGTAAATTGCATTTGAGTCCTTTATATAACAAAATATTCACAGCTTGCGTGAGGGTAATTCCAGTTTTATTTAAAACTCTATCATAAAACAGATGTTTGTTATTATTAATCACTGTACTACCATTATTATTACACATATCCCTACTTCTGAACTTTGTCAGTTTCTTTTCATGCCTAGCGCTGATTTCGTCTTTACGGTTACAGAGACAATCATCAATGCTGTTCCATATATAGTCTATTTGAAAATTAAAAAGCGAGCATAATTACGTCAAAAATTTCGCTTTAATGCGCGACACGTTGAGGACTTTATTATTGCATTTAACGGCACTGCTTAAGAGCTAGATTTACTTTGCAGTGGATTCAATGAGTTTCATGAGAAAATTCGCTTTACTAAGGAATTTCAAAACGAAAAGAGCGAACTTAATTTTTTGGATCTATTTCGAACCTTGAACAATCATTTTGTGTCTATATATTTCGTGAAAAATATTTTTCAGGTATCATCATACCGCATCCCAAAGCTCACAAATGTATCTTTAACCATCAGCTGTTTTATTAAATCCTTAAAATTGACTAGTTTCGGTCCAGGACCATCATCATAGATAAATTTCACAAACGTAGAGAATAAAATAATTAATGTACACAATAAAAAAGGAAGTAAAAAGCAAAATATCACTCGATAATTGTGTAATCATATAGCATAGGTTGTGATGGTCTTTGGCCCATGCAATTAGCACAGTGTACTCCTTAGTATTCACAGTCCATACTCGTATTTTATGTTTGTTTTTACTGATACGATAATCTAGTATGACATTTGTATTTTAGTAAAAGTGACGCCTGGTGTTTTCAGCTACATGTATTTTATTTAATGTTGTTGACTAACCTGTTTTAATACCTTGTACGTATTTATAACACAAAGTAGTCTGATACTTCCACTTTTCAATCCTATGTGTGCTATTTTGCTTCTTACTTTCTTTTTATTGTGTACATTTTTTTTTATTTTATTCTTTTGTGTAGTTTATCTATTATGATGGATCGAAACTAGCCGAAATTCTGGATTTAATAAAACAACTTATGGTTAAATATGCATTTTATTAGAAATTCATTACAGTTAAGTAACCTTTTTGTGAATTAGGAAAAAATGTTTGAATATAACAAGACGTAAATACTGTGTGTAGGTGCCTCCATAACTGTACTTCCTACTCATATGATATGGTAGCTCTCCATGGCTTATTTAAGTTTTTCGAAACTGCAGGCGTTTGCTTAATAGATATCGCTGTCAAAATTGGCAAGAGGCATAATGGGCTTCTCATCAGCATCTAGGATTCCAAGTACACTGGACGCTCATCATTATTAACATCAGTTTACTCTAGATTTCTTGAACATATTGTAGAATATATTAAGGACTTTTCATATGTATATATATAAAAAGAATCTGTTTGCCTTAACTTCATTGCAATAAGATTGTAAAAAGTAACCGATCTTTGTATATTACCACAAAAAAAAAAAAAAAAAAAAAAAAAACAGAAAAAAACAAAAAAACAAAAAAAAAACAAAATACAACAATAGCTTTACATAAATTTCACTGAGAAAATAACTAAATAGCTTTTACAAGGTCTGCTTGCCTGAATTGTTTTCTATGTACCTTAATTGAGTTTTATAGTTCATCTTTTAATCCCGGTAAATTTGGATACAACACTGCAGAACCACTCATAGAATATTTTTTAAAATATCGATAAGAACCTGAAGCAATTTACGTCAGTAGTTTAATGTTTTAACCTTCATTTTACATATCAGAAGGATAGCTATTAAGATGGGTGGAGCTGGCAAAGGGGCGGAGCCTCAGCTACTTAAGAGCAGTAAACATGGGCCCAGCCACAATGACGCACTGGAAGGCTCCCAGTTACCTGCCAGCGTCACGACGTCAATGGGTAAAAAATCGTTTTATTTTTCTTTATTAACTTTGTTTTATTTTTATACTAATGTATATTGCTTAAAGGTCCTCTAAATGTTACTATGATAGATTTCAGAGTATCAATTCCTGATAATGGTCCAAAAGAAGGACCAAAACTAGTTGAATAAAATAAAATTGTTGCATTCTGGACTGTTTCTTACGTGTAGACTGTTTTATATATAAATTCTCAGTTCAATATAGTAAATTTCCTTGAAACGGAAATTGAAGACCTGATTGCAAGAGCCAGATAATGACCAAAACTACTGAGAAAAAAGAGAAAAACTTTTCATGGTTCTTTAATCGTAAAAACCAGTGAAAATTCTTGCATATGATGAAAGTATATCTTAATTTGTGCCACTTCACAAATTTTGAAGCTGATATCTCATGTAGAAGCACTAAATAAATTGAGAAAATCGGCATGGATGTATCTGTATGAAAAAATTGTTGAAACGTCTTGGTCGCAGTTAGCTTTATTTCATGACGCGTTTCGAGACATCATCATCAGACTGTGGTACAAAAAAGGAAAAATTACATTTTTGGATGTATATAGAACGTAATAATGATATCTATAAGGAGTATATACCATATTAATACATGTATACTTACAAAAGATTTTAAAAAACGATGGGAATTACACCATCTTCGTATAGATTCATGAATACAAATTTAAAATACCATCATGGATGTCTGGTGAAGGTGTTCAACCAGACTTACATGCTCAACTGTGGTGAGAGGGGGGGAAACACCGTAACAGGTAACCTAGGCCCCATTCGCCACTAGGTGGCGCAGGGTTGGCATTGGAAGTTACGTGAATAAAGCTATACATAAAACATTTTGGGCATACTATACTGTGTGCAGTCATAGAAACTGTGAAAGTTGCGTGAAAAAAAAAAAAAAAAAAAAAAAAAAAAAAAAAAAAAAAAAAAAAAAACTACACATAAAACAATATACTGTGAGCAGTCATAAAAAATGTGAAAGACATTTCTACGAAAATGTGTTAAGTCATATAAAATATATATAACCGTGAAAGACATTTCTACAAAATGAGTTAAGTCATATAAAATTATACAAAACGCCAATTCAAGCAATGTCATATAACATTTGTGCCATGATGTCGAGACAACTAACAAAGTCCGACAATATGAGTACAATCAAGGTTTAAAATCGAAACTAATGACAAAATAGCCATTATACAAGTACCATTGAATCACAACAATTTTCGTATAAGTGGTAGGTGGATGAGGTGTGGTAATTTTTTTTTTTAGTTGATTTTTTACAAAAAATATTACATGTTACATAAAACATAATATATGCTGTAAGATACTATGAACAAAAGGACACATGAGAAATGCCCAGTGGACAGCTGTGTTGAGGCATACATTAGAATAAGGCACAATTTTAAAGACTATAGTAGTCTCACATATTAGATGAAACATATGCTGTTCAGCATGCCACAGTTGAGCATGTAAGTCTGGTTGAACACCTTCACCAGACATCCATGATGGTATTTTAAATTTGTATTCATGAATCTATACGAAGATGGTGTAATTCCCATCGTTTTTTTTTTTTTTTTTGTAAGTATACATGTATTAATATGGTATATACTACTTATAGATATCATTATTACGTTCTATATACATCCAAAAATGTAATTTTTCCTTTTTTGTACCACAGTCTGATGATGATGTCTCGAAACGCGTCATGAAATAAAGCTAACTGCGACCAAGACATTTCAACAATTTTTTCATACATGCCAACGTAAGGTCGCGTGTCCAACAAAAAATGGATGTTTTTATGAACCAAGTGATAAATGGATGTATCTGTTTCTTGCACTAAAAAACCAAGTTATTTTATTTGAAACTTCCAAATTTATTGAAAAAAAAAACAATTTTACAAGTCCTCTGTAATATTATCATTAATATTAAAAAAATTAGTATAGTACAATACGATTCTTCTATTTCAGTCGGAAATATATGCCTCACTGTCTGTTCCCTGTGGTTCGTTCAACATGTTGGATGTAAGCTGCTTGTAGTACTCCATGTGGACAGGTGGCACATATTTTTGTACTATATTCATGACACCATGATATTTCTTCGAATCCAAAGGCAAGGCACTGTCATATAATCTGGATGCATTAATGTTTGGCTGTATGTTCACTGATTTAAAAAGACAGAACTTACTGAAAAACATATTCTCTTCAGGAGAAATGGATAGCTCTCTTCCTTCATAAATGAAATTCCGATAACGACTTATTCTGAAGGAATCAATTGTATTTCTTATTACTCTTTTGAAAAATGGTTGTAGTGTTCGTTTAAAATCTAATAGCATTTCCCGCTGAACTCGAAAAACTGAAAAATTATTTGAGGCGGAAGATACAATGTCATACCATTGTTCTGGTACATAAACATTTCCTTCCTTTGTTTAACCTTTTCAATCTGAGCAAAAGCTCGATCGCAAGGCATGAATGAATGAATGTCCAAGCTCAGGAAAATGGAGATGTATTTTGATAAATTTACCTGATGCACAGAGCGACCTTAAGAACTGGACCATCAAAATGTTTTTGTTTTGCCCTGCAAGATTGTCAGAGAATAGGTGCAGGGTTTTGACTTCTTCGGTAATATAGTTGTCAATGTAATGCCTCCCTGCCAGCTTGCTGATGATTGACTACAAGAACAAGATGTGGTTAGTATGTGTTTCTTGCACTAAAAATGAACAAACTCACTCTTGATGTCATCTAGTGCCCAAAATAAGCACTAACTTCAAGAAGCTACAACTTTATCCTATAGATGGCATAAATGGCAACAATTAAAGCTGAAAAAGTCATTTTTCCAAAAAGTGGTCATTATCTGGTTCTTGCAGTCAGGTCTTCAATTATTCTATCATGCATCAGCGTGGCTTTGGGAAAGATCGATAATGCCAAACTCCGCTTGCCCTTTTCTCTCATAATACCTTGCGAGTTATGGATAAACAGAGAGACTGCATATTTCTCAATTTTCGAAAGTTGTTAGACACGGTCTCGCACCGTTGGCTGCTAACGAAGGACATGTAGAATAGGCACACAAATATGTGAGTAGCTCTAAGATTGCTTAAGTGATAGAAACCAGTATGTTATACTCCCTGGCGACAGTTGACCATAGACCAGGGTATTGTCAGGAGCGTCCCAGAGAAGTGTGATAGTGTCGTTGTTATTTTCTATCTATATCAATTACCTGAAGGACAGAGTGAGTTGCTGATGATGTCCTGGGGTACAGAAAGGTGTCGTCATTGAATGACTGTAGTAGGATGCACAAATTTCTAGGTGGTGTGAGGAATGGCAGCTAGATCTAAATGTTGAAAAAGTTCAGGTGATGCTGTTTAGTCCACCCACATGAACTACAGACATCGCCTAAATGGGGTGGCTTGCTTGCCTCAATAATACAGGTGCAAGATCAGCGGAGGGGTATCTGTGGACAGGCCAGACGAACGTGTGGTTCCTGAAGAGGGGCAGCAACCTATTCAGTAATTACAGGGCTAACAGTCTCGATGATTGACTGAGCTGGCCTTGTAACATCAGCTAATATGGCTTTGCAATGCATTTACTGCGATGGGCTGAAAGCAAGGAGAAATTACTGTCGTTAATGTTCCCGAGGACCTGCAGCTCTACTGTATGAATGCATGATGACATACTCTCGGGTAAGACATTCCGGAGGTAAAATATTCCCCTATTCGGAAATCCGGGAAGGCGACTACTCAGAATGATGTCGACATCTAGACAAACAAAACAGGCATTCTACGGATCAAAGCATGGAATATTCTATTTCTCAATCGGATAGGTAAGTTAGAAAATTTGAAAATAAAAATCGGTATGTTAAAGTTAGATATGGTGGGCATAGTGAAGTTCGGCGGCAGGATGAACAGGATTTTTGGTCAGGTGTGTTCAAGGTTATAAATACAAAATCAGTTGGTGGTGTAGCAGGAATAGGTCTGATAATGAATAAGAAAATAGGAATGCGGGTAAGTTACTACGAACAGCATAGTGAACGCATTATCGTAGCAAAGAAAGACCCGAAGCCAACAGCGACCACAGTAGTACAATTTTCTATGCCTACTAGCTCAGCCGATGCTGAGGAGATCGAATAAATGTATGAGAAGATAAAAGAAATTATTCAGACCGTTAAACGAAAACAAAACTTAACTGTGATGGGGGACTGGAACTCGGCAGTAGGAAAGGGAAGAGAAGTAAATGTAGTAGGTGTATATGTACTGGGAAAAAGGAATGAAAGAGGAGATAGCCTTGTAGAATTCTGTGCAGAGCACAATTTAATCATCGCAAACACTTGGTTTGATCTTCGTGAAAGAAGGTTATACACTTGGAAGAGACCAGGAGATACTCGGAGGTACCAGACTGATTTTATAATGGTAAGGCCAAGGTTTAGAAACCAGGTCTTAAACTGTAATATATATCAAGGGGAGATATAGACTCTTACCATAACTTATTGGTTATGAACAGTAGATTAAAACTTAACAGACTGCAAAAAGGTAGATTATTAAGAGGAAGAAACATGGACAAATTGAAGGAACTGGTAGTGGTTCAGAATTTCAGAAGGATGATTATGCAAGGATTAGCTGAAACAGAGGGAAGAATGTGTTACTCTGAGTACTGAAGGCCGCAGACGATCATATAGGCAGAAGGACAAGGCCTAATAGAAATCCTTGGATAAAGCAGGAGAATCTGAACTTAATTGGCGAAAGGAAAAAATATAAAAGTGCATCAGTTGAATCAGGCAGAAGTAAAGTCGTTTGAAAAGTTAGGTTGACAGAAAGTGCAGACTGGGTAACCAGGAGTGGCTTGAGGAGAAATGCAAGGCCGTGGAAGATAGATACCGCGTACAGTAAAATAAAAGAGACATTTGGAGACAAGTAAAGCAGTGGCATGAATATCAAGAATTTATATGGAAAACCAGTACTAAGCAAAGATGGGAAAAATGAAAGATGATTATATAGAAAACTTGAACAAAGGAAATAAACTTGAAGGCAGTATTCTAGAAATGAAAGAGAAAGATGAGATAGGAGATACAATACTGCGAGAAGAATTTGTCAGAGTACTAAAAGATTTGAGTAGAAACAGGGCCCTTGGAGTAGGTGATGTTCCGTCTCAAGTGCCGCCATCGTTAGGAGTGCCAGTCATGAAGAAATTGTTCCACTTGGAATACAAAATGTATGAGACAGTGAAAACACCCTCATACTTCAAGAATAATATAGTGATTACAATATCCAAGGAAGCAAGTGCAGACAAATGAGAAAATTACAGAACTATCAGTTTAATAAGTCATGATTGCAAAATACTGACAAGAATTATTTACAGACGAATGGAATAACTGGTGGAAACCGACCATGGGGAAGATCAATTTGGATTTAAGAGAAATGTAGAAAATTTTTAGAATTTGTGGATCTGGAGGAATCTTTTGACAATGGTGACTGGAATACACTTTTCCAGAGTCAAAAGGTAGCGGGGATAAAATACAGTAAGTGAAGAGCTTGTACAAAAACAAAACAGTAATTATTAGAGTTGAAGCTCACAAGATGTGAAGGAATGCATTGAGAAATTTGGAGAGGGAACTACAGGGAGAGAGAATAAAAACCTTGCGGTTTTCTGACGACATATCAATTCTGTCAGAGACAGCAAAGAGCCTGGAAGAGCAATTAAACGGAATGGCCAGTGTCTTGGAAGGAAGGTATAAGATGAACATTAACAAGAGTAAAACGATGGTAACGGAAAAAATTCTGTGTTAAAAAAAAAAAAAAAAAAAAAAAAAAAAAAAAAAAAAAAAAAAAAAAAAAAAGCTCTATCGTCCTATTTGTGGCACACAAAAGACTGATTCTTCCACCAAGATAACACAGATGCCGTCACAAAAATCGATGTTGGATAGGTTTCAGCAGAAAATGATTCCGTGCGACTTTTTATTATTTCCAAGCCTGAAAAGGAACATGAAAGTGTACCGACAGGACAACATTACTGTTGTGAAATTCCCGGGAATTTAAAATCGAAATTCATAAATTCCCAGGAATTTATGATTTTGTAACCAGATAAGTTAATTAATAGGTTTAAGGTACTAATTATGTAGTAAAATCAGATACAAAAACTGAAATACATTTTAAGAAAAAATTATTATTCAATAAATTTGTTGTGTATTTATAATTTTACAAACGAAATCATTCAAATTAATATATCTATGTAATTGTGTTATTAAAACAAACACGAACACTTTTGGATAGTTTTAGGTTTCTTATGGATCTGGAATTCACCTCCTTGTTTGAAATAAGCATAGTTATCGGTTTTCAATATTTTAAGTATCAAAGAATTAGCCCTAGAACTACCAAGCATCGAAATTTACGATTCTTACGTGTCCTAGAACTGACAAGCTCGAAATAATCAACCTTCAGAAAACCCGAATTTATGATATTGATATGCCATCTATTCAGTAGCTACTAAATAGTAAAATACACAGGGAGGTTTGTTTATTCAATCTGTTAAGTTTTCTCTCGGTGTTAGCAATATCTTAGGTTATAAAGTTTAAAATAAACTTATGTGAAATTTGTAAACATTAGTCAACGAAAATTGTATATGGGGGAAAATTATGGAAATAAACCGGCCGAGATTTATAATTTACTTTAAAATACAAGTGATTTTATTAACATTGTTCATTGTAAAACATTAACTGAAGATTCTAAAACTGAAATTGATAGTGGTACTTTAGAAAATAAATTATTATAAACCATAATTCATTGCAGGTATTTGGGAGTATTTTAATTCTGAAAGTGAAATATCTCTACTCATTCGTTTGGAAAAATTAAAAAATGCTAGAGATGACGGCCGGATGAGAATTACGTCTCCAGAGATATTTTTGCAAGTTTAGATTTCATTCAGAGAAATGTGGGGTTTGAATAAATAATAGTTTAATAAATAATTTGAAGATACAGGGTGACAATTATTCAACTGCATTAATTAAAATCGTTATAATTTCCGAAGTGTGTTAGGACGTTCAGACTGTGCGGGTGGACTCGCGTCGTGCCGGGGTTTAGTATGCACATACGCATGCACTTTGTTCATGTTGCACGTGAAAATGTCAGGGTACAGTGTGCCTGAGAAGGAATCTCTTGTGAAGGCCTACTGAACGACCAGTAACAGCTCAACTGCCGCTCGAAGGATGTTTGCGACCAAGCTGAAGACAACCACTCGAAGTGTGCTAACAATTAAGAATTTGAATCTCAAGATTGTGAGAACGAGTAGTGTATGTGACGAAAGTGTCGTGCGGTGGGACGTTGATAAAACTGTCATTCAAGTCCATACTAGTTAAGTAAAAGTTGTGAATGAACACCATTTCTGAAAAAAAGTTTTAAGCAAATTTCAGTTTGTTGTTAGATTGCTGTTGACATGACATTTTCTGTTACCTAGCAACATTAACTGTCAATTTGGCAACGAAAAAAAATTAAATCTTCTCTTCAATTAAATAAAATAAATTAATATATAAGGTCCTTGTCTGAGTGGGGCAGGAGAACTAATTTTTAACTGTTACTATATGTTAACTCTCAAAATATTAATCACAGGCAACGTCAAATAATATCGATATTTTTTAACTCTCACATCGAAGTTCACTGCCTGCTAAACTTTAAGTCTGTATTAACAGTTAACATCGTTGAACTTGCCACATCATAAGCTAAGTCAATGTTAAATTCCATGAGCCATTGAATTTTCATCGTGACGGAGTTCAGTACAACCAATAAATAAAAATCATCTTCCTCCAATAATAATAATATACGCATCAAACAAACGTTATAATAGACTCAAAATGACTTCCAAATAAAATATTTACTTTTATTGTCGTTTGATACAGCATGTGTCAGCTAAGGAAATGCTTGTATAAAACGTTGGCCAGTAACGGCAGACAATAATTAATTAATATTTTATTTTTTCTTCGCAAACGATCGACGCATGGCAATTGAGAAGGCGCAGCCGGGTCGTGTCCCCGTAGCCGTCGGTTGTTTTTCGATAGTGACCAGATATAGCAATGTTGGATGCGGCGGCGACGACCCTGTCAAGGAAGTTACAATCTATGGAGATGTCATAACACAGAAAAAGTGAAGCCAGCAAACTGCGCATTCCAGGATTTGTTTGCGCCAAAAACATTGATCGTATTGTGTGATAAAGTTGTTCTAGTCGGTGAAATCTATGTCGTATCTAAGTAAATACTCCGATTGGATTATCAGTTTAGTGGCTTTAAATAAAGAGGGCAACATTCACACAGGCGCATAAGCGAGATATTCTTGTTTTGGACACAAAAGTGTGGCCCCCTGGCTATAACCAATTCCTATTCTCAGCATAAATAACGCCACTTCCCTTTATTCTAACCTCCTTAGATGCTGCCCTCGTTAATTGCGGCACCTCGATCGTACATAAACAGAAAGAAATCAAACAAACATGTTAATTATCAGATCATGACATTACAACATTTATACACAAAGATATACTAATTCATACTATTTAACATTTTTATTCGTATCCTGCAAAACAGAGATGATATAGGAAAGTGGAGTTCATCATTGTTTGTGTCACTACAGTCGTTCGTCCAAAAAAGGATAAAAAATAACTGAAAACAACAAGAACACACGTGCTACGTTTCACAAAGGTCACTGACATGGGTGCCGATTAACCGCCATGAGACTCCTTTTTGTGCGACTATATTAAAGACGAAAACCCCAAAACCAGTGCTGAGCGGAAAACAGGCTGTTATGGCCAGCATCGATGTTCCGATACTTCAGTGGGTCAACCTGAATTACTCGTACGATATAGCCCTGCGACACATCACCGCGACGAAAGGGAAGCACATCGAACATACCATATCCTAATTCTAAATATTTGTAGTGACGTTTCGGTATTGCATAAAGTGTGTCCATGCTGTAGTTTGCTACTAATATATATTTTGTTTCTTCCATCCTCCGTATCAGTCACCTCAGTAGTCATTAGACATAGTAAGAGAGCAGAATGGGTCGCTCCACGGAACACACTAACGATGTCAGGTGATTGGGAGTCACTTGTGTCAGAAGTCTGTACACAGCTTTCCACACTCCTAAACATGCCTAATTCCACTGGTTCTGATGTGATACTTAAATTGGAAACGTGAAGGGAGACGTACAGGATGAATGCATACAGACCGACCACGTCTGTTAACTGACCGAGACCGCCGACACCTGAAGAGCGTCGTACAGTGTAATACCACAGTCTAACATATGTCACGACACTCACTGCTGTAAAAGTTGTTACCAACTGACATTTGCTGCGACACTAGCGCTCTTAGCGGTGGGCAAGCTGCCGAAGTAGTGATGTTTGTTTATAATCGCTTTTGTACGTAATTAACGAAATACTTACTATAATTTTTGCGTTATAAGCGTTATTAAAATATCGAGAGACAAACATAATACGGAAATTAATATAAAAACAGCCTCATTTTAAATGATTCAATGGTATAAAGAACAACTCTGTCATGAACAAATACTTACGAATATATGTATATTTGCAGCTTATTCAGCTGAAAGTATGTTGCATATAAATATAATGATATAATAAATTTCTATTATGGTCTGTTCTTACTATGATAGCTAGATTTTGACTGTATCAATTCGGTACGGAGTGTAATGATTCTCACATTTTTATACGTCACTCGTCTTTCTTAGACGTGCATATTCTTTTAAGTGTAATTACTTTAGCTTTAAAAAACAATGTTTTGATGATTGGTGCCGTCTGTGTTTCAGATGTATCAACAATTGTGGAATTGGGTTCTTCTTTGTTGGAAAACAGTTTGGTTGCTTTTATCGTTATATTGCCATGTGTGTGTCGTTTTTCCTGCAGCTACAGTTGTGACGATTGATTTGGTATGTTAAATACCGTATTTATTGCATTTTACATACGTTTCCTATGTTCCACCCTCACCGATTTTACTGGTATTGTAATGAAGAATACTGAACGTTCCTGCGTAGAGATTGACGTCTCTCTGCTAAAAGGCATGTCTCCTGGTGTTTCCTAGGCATTTTTATTTTTAACAGAAAATGAAATAAATCATTTAAAGCCTGTATGTTACAGAATGATTGTAAATTAACTGTCCTATAATATACCGTTTCGTACCTTATCAGGGATCTTATGAAACCTAAGAAAGACAAATGGGGAGCTATTTTTGAATTATTACCTATTTATAAGGCATTACATACGTTCCATAATGTAAAAAGTATGCTGAAGTCAATTTAAACGATACTATTCGCACTCATCAACTGTAGTATGCAGAAACGTAGCTTGCCAGCCGCTTGGAGCGCTGCTATAGCAGCGTATAAAAAAGATCTGTGGGAGTGTCGTGACTGTATATGTTAGACTCAGGCATCTCTTCAGACCATCACACAGGGATTCCAAACTGCGTCAGGATCCACTACAAGTACTATGACGGGCGGGAGGTGAAAAAACTTGGGTTTCATTGTCGGGCGGTTGCCCATAAGGCATACATAACGCAGGTCCAAAAAAATTTCGGAGACGGTATACTCAGGATGTCGTACTGTTTTTCATGAAGAAGCCCCTTGTTGTTTTGCCTAGCCGTATCAGAGGCCAAAATTGATGTTTTAAACACTCTCTTGGTTTCCACTGTTGAGTAGCAATTCGGGGATGGCGACTGAACCTTTCAACACGATCGACCACCCATTCATAATGCGGAGTGGTTACACGATACTATCATCCCTGTAATGGACTCGCCTGCACATATTCGTCACTTGCATCCTGTAAAAAACTTATGGGATGTTTTGGAACGCCGACTTCGTGCCAGGTTTCACCAAACTACATCAATACCTCTTCTCAGTGCAGCACTCTACGAAGAATGGGGCATTAGTACCCAAGAATCCTTCAAGCATTTAGTGGAGGGCGCCATGACGTCAGGTGTCCGGATACTTTTCATCATGTAGTGTAATCAATAATTGTAACCTCATATATTTTCTTCAATACCCGACTTTGAGTAACTGAATTATCTGACACGTCGCGGACCGTTTGTCTGGTGTGAATGTTCGATTTCATTGAAATGGCTGCTTGCTACTTGCTCCCACTGGATTAGTGATGATCAACACCTCACCTATACTTCTGCCGCAGCCTGACCGTGGTGGCATCGAACCCCATCTCTTCTAGCAGGTCTTCAGTGCTATTGATATTAGTAATAGGACAGCAGAGGAGGAGTTACAGACGAAGTAAGAAAACAGGTTTACCTGGTATAATTATCTGTATTGTTGCTTTAACAATGATGAATGAGAGGTAGCCTGTTACGCATGAAAGGCGGTTACTTTCGTAATCAAATATAGAACTGAGCGAGGTGGCACAGTGGTAACACTCTGGACTCGCATTCCGGTGGATGGTGATTCAAATCCATCTCCGGCCATCCAGTTATAGATTTTCTGTGGTTTCCCTAAATCATTCCAGGCGAATGCCGGGATGGTTCCTTTCAAAGGGCACGGCCGATTTCCTTCCCCATCCTTAACCAAAAACTCCGAGCGTTTGATCCGTCTCTAATGACCAAGCTGTCGACGGGACGTTAAACCCAAAGCTTCCTTTCTTCCTTCAAATATAAAAGTGTTAATGACTAGTCTCGCTGCAGGACCGAGACACAATGAAAGGCAGCTAAACAGTGAAATAAATTAAACTGGAATAGCCCAACCACTTGCAGAAAGAGAGTGCGCGCTGAGAAATATTATGTAGATTGGTAGTCACGAGCCTTAACGGAACAGCCCAGGCAGGGGCAAGGGCTACAGTTCTATCAGTAACTTTCTGCACACTTTTGCCCGTTGATTGGTGAACGCGTTTCCTCGTCACGGCGGAAACATAACCGATAAATGTGGCTATGTAGACTTTCCCGGCGTATTAAATGATCAAATTCTTCACGGGTTTCCAGCCGGATCATGCTGTCATCTGAACACAATATTTCTGCGGTCCAAATGGCCGCCATCATCAGGTGAGGAAGCTAAGTTGCTCTCGCCGTGACAGAGTGAAACTGTGGAACGGCTAGCTCTACATACGCAACGAAAGTAGTAAGGCGTATGCGCTAAGTACAGACGGTGTCAGTTTACTCGTAGCTGCTGACCCCTGGCGCCAGAGAAGTTGTAGCGCCTCCAGTGCTGAATACTGTCAAAAACGATAGATCGTTATAGATTGTCTTTCGTTGCTATTTGGTGCAGATGTTTCTTTAGATCTGATAACACAGGATTCCACGATTTACTCGGAAAATAACCACTGTCACGATTAATTGTGTTATCTGTTAAAGATGATTTAGGCCTAAGAAAGCCTGGCGTATATAAAATACCTTGCAAAACATACATTGGCCAGACTGTTCGCGCCGTCAGTGACAGATGTGTTGAACATCACCGCCATACGTGATTGATGCAGCCTGAAAAATCTGCGTTGACTGAACCCCGTCTCTCAGAGGGATACAGGATGCTATACGGCGAGACATAAGTTGTTGCAAACACCTCACATTACTGGGACTGAGTATTGAAAGAATCGATTGAAATCAGAATAACAGATAACACAATTAATCGTGACAGTGGTTATTTTCTGCGTAAACAGTGGAATCCTGTGTTATCAGACCTAAAGAACATCGGCATCAGCATCAAATAGCAACGAAAGACAATCTATAATGATCTATCGTTTTTGACAGTGTCCACCACTGGAGGCGCTACAACTTCTCTGGCACCAGGGGTCAGCAGATACGGGTAAGCTGACGCCCTCTGTGCTTAGGGCATGCGCCTTCCTACTTTCGTTGCGTATATAGAGCCAGCCGTTCCACAGTTTCAGTCAGTCGCGGCGAGAGCAACTTAGCTTCCTCATCTGATGATGGCGGCTAGTTGGACCGCAGAAATATTGTGTTCAGATGACAGCATGAACCGGCTGGAAACCCGTGAAGAATTTGATCATAACCGATAAATATTCCCGAACTGGTTATTACACCAAACCGTAGCGCGGAGCACGATTCATGATCACTATTGATACTGCCAGTCTGCGCTCCTGTGCATCATGGCTGCAATGCACCTGCGGACGGTAATAACGACTGCGTTCAACTAGCTCTGGGTGGAACTGCGCACGACTGGTGTGGCGGGAGCGTCTCCCGCCATTTTTGTGTCCGTCACTCGAGGACACTGAATCTGTTCGCCGAGAAGAAGTAGGTCTCCGCAGCCAACCTGACAACGCGCCTTCTGCGCCCTTCCCCCGGCCCGTGCGGTCAGAGTCGGCGCCCTGGGCGGTTGGCACACTTGGAATAGCGGTTCTTCAGCAAGAGGGCGCGAAGTCATATATCCTTCCGCCGTTGGTGATGAAGAAGCGAATTTAACCCTAGAGCGGTCGGTCGAAAAATAGTTTCGAGAACGGTCGGGCTGGGTCTGTGGGTCCCAATAATTAAAAACAGTTGTAATAAGTGTGAAACAATTTACGTCAAATGAAGAGCTTTTATTTTGTTTAGGTCCCACTAAACGCTGTAGCGGCAGCTTTCTGAATTTTACAACAGTTGCTGAAACCGAGAAACCTAGAAAGCATACATCTCTGTAGTAATATTACACTGGAAATACAGGTAAATTGGAAAGAAATACAAACATAAATGACAGTAATGTGTAGAACTGAGATGCAGATATGTTGAATTTTTTTATATTAATCGAAATTGTGAATATAATGAATAGTTTGTGTGATAACGTCCTTTACAATCATTACGTTTCGCAACAACCGCCGCAAAGCACTTCTGCAAGTGCCAAGCAAAACCATATATTACAGAAGTATTTAGTTTTGCTGTCCTTGCACTCATAGAATTTTCTTCCTCATCCCTACTTATTTCACTACTGCTGTCATGATCACTATTTATTTCGAAGTCTGAATCGTCAATTTCACTCTCATCATCGTATAAAATTTTGTAAATTTCACGGCACAAAAGACTTTCTCTTGTAATTTCATATTGTAAATCATTGACAATGATATGTGGTGTTAGGGTATCACAAATTGGTCACTAATTAATTAAAAATCGAGAGAAAGTCGAAAAAAAAAATGTTGGCTCATGCTGGTAGAAATTAGTAATGTAAACGGGCGGGCTCTGACAGACCGGCGCGCTTTTTGAAGGACTGGCAATCAATGACTATTCAATTTAAAACCTGATTCATGGTGAGAACTCTTTCTCTCTGGTGTTTCAGGAAGCTAGCAGAGCACCTGAGTCAAATCAGCGACTATAAGCACATAAATTCAGTGAAATAGAACTAGTGGGTCTCACAGACCCAGCCCGACCGTTCTAGGGTTAATGCAACGGCTAAACGGGCCTCTCAAGAGTACACCATATTGCTTCATTTCCGTATACATAAATTCTCCGCCAGTAGGAAAGTTGCGACCTTCCTATCGGTACTCACAAATAAGAATTAGGCAATACATAACTCAGGGTAGTAAACGTTTATGACTCGTTGCCTCTGTTCATAGGGGTGAGTTATGTATGTAACCTATGCCTTAAACAGCTACCCAATCTGTTTAAACAAGATGAATAATTAATTTGTAGTTTATCCAGTCTATCAATCTGCATATGATGACGTGAAAATATATTTAACCTCTAAACGACCAACAAAATGGATTCTAAGTGATTTACTCAGGAAGTAATTCTTTATAAATGGAGTTTATTACTCTTATCGGACATGAAATGTGGAGGTGGTCCTATTTATACATCAGTAAATGACTGAATATTTCCCCAACTATTGTTCATGAGAGGCACAATAAATATCACGCGCACTCGAGAGTTAAAGTTCCAAATTATCACTTGTAAATTAGTTAGTCCATCGAACATTGCAGTTCCGAATTAATGCATGATCAAAATATTTGTTATAAAACACAGTTTGTATTCACACGAGTACACGGTTGCTAAATTATCAGAGTTCCACAGCCCTACTACCGTGCAGAGACTAAGTTCTTTAGTCACAGTCCCATAAATTTTCTACGTCCACACATGCTTATCTCTTCAAATCACAAGTTCGTAATGCGGCCCAGACAGCCCAGTGTCACATCCTTTCACCACCACGTCCAAGTCACGAGTCCCTTCCCAAGCGTTCGAAAAGCGTGCTCTCCCTGATCCCAAAATAGTATCCTTCCGCGCATCCTAACGCCTCCCATTTAAAATATAATTTCCCTACCAAATTTTTATACATTTGGATATCACAGAATTAAATGCTTCGACCACCTCCCTACTAATGTTGTTTACATTTAACAAACAAATATATATATTTAACAATACTAAAAACCGGTTGAGACTGAAGCTCTTTGCTCAGAGAGCCATTAAGCATGGCGTCTCACTATTCAAATATACTGCCGCTGTCGAAGTATAGTTACACAATTAATATTTATCAAGGCTTTTTATACAAATATACTCAGTTCTTGTCCACAGATACTTATAATTGTTTCTTTATAAATTATCTGCTGCATATCTACTATTTTTAGTCGGTCATGAAATATTTAAGTGGCAGTGTTACTAAGTATTAAATATAATAAAATACATGTATGAAAGTAATGCACCTTGGTGGGTTCAGGTTTTCTGTTTCTGTGGTGGAATCTATGTTCTGACACAAGAATGTTATTATCTCAACTAAAAGCAGAACACAAGAGTGAAACAAAGTTTATTGAAAGAATACGTCTTTTAAGATAGGTAACGTGGTACAATGCTGCCGATTTGCTTCTTAAATTGTTACTGATACACACTAAATATCAATAATTGTAAATAAAAGTCTTATAATATTATTATAGTATTGAAATTTGCCTGCTTTTTATCTGTAAAGGAGATTGCAATTGTAATTACAACGTTTGACTCTCCCCAGTCTCCTGAATTCATTCATATAATTATATTTGCCGTATGATCATTCACTGATTTTATATTGATTTTTAGAATAATGTTTGTGGCTGTATTGTATTTCAGTTGCAGTCTAGAATAGACGCTCTCGCTCAGCCAAGATCGCTTCCGGTTTCCGAGCACGTTAGGAAAACCCTGACTACTTGTCCATTCACTAGGTTGAAACAGTTAGTCGGCCGTCTGGGGAACCCAACAGCCTGACGATACCCACCTTTCACATGGAAACAATCAGCTTCCCCCCTGTATCTGTAATGTCACAAATGTGTCAGCCAAGCCTGTGGAGGTTCTTACTTCTCAGGGAAAATTCACTTTATGATATTAAATTGGCATTAATTGATGCCACTTGTAAAGTACTGGGCCGATCAGCCAGTGACCGATATCATTCGATTCGTAATTTCACGTTTGAGCCGAATCAGCTGTCAAATACACAAGATTAATTTTATTACGGCACTCTCCCTTTGTCACATGACTACCTGGACTATCAGTCATTTGCATCTGCCTTCCTTCAGCAGTTCGGTAGCCCAAGATATTGGTGCTACAGTGTTGTGCTTCAGTGTATAAACTGTTTGGGGCGTTGTAACTCAGCACCGAACCAAGCGTAAAATTGACAAAGAAAAATATCTGAGAGATTTTCAAATGATAAAGGAAGGGAAGGAAGAAGAATAGGAAAGAAAGGATTGACAGTGGCCACATTTGGGGATTGATATTAAGCAATGGCGACAAGTGGAAATGTGAGCCGGACCGGGAATCGAACTCGGGTCTGCCGCTTCGAGCCAGCGGTCGCCTTAACCACTTGGCCACCCGTGCTCGCCTCCCGTCCGTCTCAAATTCCCACAGGTCGCACGCTACGTTTGTAGCGCCCCTATCGTCCATACCCTCTTACACTCGCCATTACGGATTCCCGTGCGAGGTCGGACGTATGACCCCATCTGCGGTGAAGTAACTGAAGCTAACGCCGTCGTCGCTTTTAAATACGTGTTGTATTCGGACTTCCGAATGAACAGACACCACACCAATACAGTAAATATCTGAGAGAGCTAGCGCATAAGGCGCTGAGAATGTGTCGTCAGTGTATTGGAGCGCCTGCCGACCCGCAATCCAAGTCAGTGTGTAGCTGGCCGTGGGTGGCTCTCGCAGCTAGCGGTGCGTGACGGGGGTCTCGGGGCACAGCCAGGGCCGGAAGCGCTCAATAGAAAGTAATCACGAAGTGGCGCCCACCCCACCCCGCGGCAGTCGCACGCCTGAGGCGCTTCCTAACAGGAGGCACCTGTTGCCTTCCCCTAACCTGGTTAGCGCCCCACCCACATCCGATGCTCACTTTCACTGACTTAACTTCTTGACTACTTTCTCCCTCTCTCTCTCTCTTGTCGTGTCCTACATAGGAAAGAGGGAAGAGGTAGCAAGGTCAGTCTGCATACCCCGAGCCGAAAGGAGTGATTGCAGAGAGACAGTACAGGCATCTACTAGAGATGCGGATTTCGGGACTCGAGAGGATACCTGTTTAGGAAACTTTATGGAACCCCTAGGTACCTTGATTTGAATTTATTGCATTCCATTCTAAGTCTACTACACTGGGGTTAGTTACTTAAAGAAAAAAAAAAAAAAAAGACGTAGAAATCTTTTGCCACAACAGAAACCAGTAATTACGTTCCCCTAGCAGCATCCCCTAGACAGACGCACTCCCCGCGAGAAACAGACTGTCATGGAGCACCCCGAGGCTGACGGCGATAGTCACGGGCTGGCGCCCGACTCGTCTGACTGAGAACTCCCTTCTTGATAAAAAAAACCGTGAGTTTTAACGGCCGGTGTGGGCGCACCTCTTTTCCCCACTTTCCAACAGTTAACGGTTTCCTATTGGCCGCTGCTTGGTTCGACCAATCTAAATTGTGGTTTGCTCTCTCCTCTAGCTAACCACGTTTCAGCCCTGTCCTTTCTGCCATATCCCGGGTGGGGAGGTGGCTTGTTTGTGCACTAACAAAATCCATACTTAGTAGCAACATTGTTCAGCTGAAAGTAAAACGTCACGACGCTACCCAGTATGGGCAACAACAACAATGTTTTACGTCAGTTGGCCACACCTTAGGCTCCGCCTTAGGCCACGCCTCAGGGGAGCTGCTAACTTGCAGTTTTTTTTTCTTTACCCTCTCACTCTAGCCTCGTGGAACCACTGACGTTGCTGTTCCCAAGTGACTGGTATCAACTTTGCTAAGTACATTAAAACGTGCCTGTTGGCCGCCAAGTACTAATGTAACGTCTTACTACAGCGTCTAGACGCTATATGAAGTTACGCCCATCTTCTCCGAAAGGTAACCTCCACCCTGGGTCGGTGGCCGAGGGCATCAACAGTTCGCTAGGAGATTTCTTTAGTGCCTACATCTCGTAAGATATACGTGTCTGTTTTAGCCTGTTATCTGCAATGGTCGCTATTTCTCAGCCTGTGGCTCACACAGCCTCTCAACAATTCCAACAGTAAAACCAATATATGACTCTCTCTCTCTCTCTCTCTCTCTCTCTCTCTCTCTCTCTCTCTCTCTCTCTCTCTCTCTCTCTACCCTTACTTCCAATAACTTCGAGAAGTGTTATTCTACCTCCACATTCAGTAAGCCACACCACGCTGTGTGTCAGAAGGTGCGTTTCTGCACTATGTGATAGCAAGGTTAGGCTACCGATGGCAGTGCTGTATAAGGGGCCACACCCTGCCTATCTAACTCATGTTAATTTAGGCAAGTATTTGACCCACTTCTATCCAACGGCCGTGCCACAGTGGATGCACCATTTACCGTTAGATCACAGAAGCCATGTTGGGCTTGGCTAGCACTTGGATGGGTTACCGTCCGGGTCTGCCGAGTGATTGTGGAAACCGGGGTGCACTCAGCCCTTGTGAGGCCAACTGAGGAGCTACTTGATTGAGAAGTAGCGGCTCCGGTCACGAAGACTGACATAACGGCCGGGAGTGCGGGGCGATGACCACGTCCCCCTCCAATACCGCAGCCTCAGGTAGAGGATGACACGGCGGCCGGTCAGTACCCAGTGGGCTCCATGTATAATGCATGATGCTAATAGTCAAATGTACTAAAATCTACTTTATCAATTTTATAGTTTTTAAGTAATACGTTTTTGAATTTAATTACGTAGGCTTCCGCGGCCAGAGTCAGATGACATAAAAGCTCTCTGGGTGTTGTACCGCGTCATGGTGTAAGGCTATTACTAAATAACCGACGTTTCGGCCAACGTTACAGTGGCCTTCATCTGGGTATTCATCCAGAAAGCTTTTATTTATTTATTTATTTATTAACAAAAATATAAAGTTTTTTCTGCAGAAAATATTTTGGTGAACTTCCCAATGAATGTAGTACCAGAGGTGGCTTCTTATGTTATGCAGAGTCCCCGAAAATTCCATTCCTTTATCTATGATAGTTTCTGATATAATGAGGCATATGAACTGAGAATTTTAGAATTAAAAGAAAAACGTTTGAAATTTGTTACTTAATTAAAACTGTCCTGCTGCATGTGATGGCCCTTCTTTGGTCTCTAGTAGGTCTTCCAGCTTCTTTTTTCACCTTCATGGTTATTTGTCTTGCTTTCTTGCCCATATTAGATTCAGACCTGTCTGCAACGGCTATCTTGAACTCCTAGTTTCATTGTATGCATGCCTACAAATACAGTTTCAGGAAGGCGGTTCCAAATTATGCTGTTGAAACATTCATTTGGGTTTCTGCGTCTGCCCATGCAGACACTTCCTTAGAAGGTCAGTATGAGCCAAGTCTCTGAAAATAGGTTTAATTAGCAGCAGAAAGAGAAAGCTGCTGATATTAACATTCTCCAGTTGCCTGAGCCCTATTGTATTTGCATCACGAATTTTCTCCTGATGGACACAATACATGACATGGCTTATCATCTGTAGAGCACTCATGGAAGAAAATGGCGCAATAATCTCTATTCATTGTCGTTACTTTTCGTCATCTTCAATAAACACAACAAAAGACACGCAAACAAGCACTGCAAATGTAAGTATAATAACTACTCGCAATCACATTTGAACAAAACTAACCGCGTGTTTGAAGCGTGTTGCATACAAACAGCAGAAATAAAAGAATACCCATCGTTGCATTCTAAGGATAGCCAACACACTCGGGAGTAAAAAAAAAAAAGTCCCAAACGTGCAATGTAGGGGATATAATGATCTAAAATATATGAAGAAAAGTGGGCGTGACACACAAACACACGTTGTAGGAAAATTCTCTTTAAATGCTCGAAAATATTTACAGCAAAATACTATTCAGAGTACTAAAATAAAACCTTAATCTGTCGAAATATGATGAAAACCGAAAATCGATTTTTTTTTCAACCTGAACCACGGTGTGGTCCCCTTAAGCAGAGTTACTAAACACAGATTTTTGTAAATCTGTTTATAAAAACAGTTTCTCGGTCGCAAGAAATATTTTTATTTGACAACCGGTTTCAGTCTGCTTGTGACCCCATCTTCAGGTCAACTGAATTACAATAATATTACAAATTTAAGAGCAATATAAAGAATAATTACGATACTTTAACTACACTAACGGTATCGGTAAAGTAATGACAAAGTACCCATGCTAGCTGAATGTCAGCAGATCAGGAACCGTTGGCTGTGCAATACTACAGCAACACTCGAGTAACCTTCGCGTCCCCCCCCCCCCCCCCTTTCTCACCAACCACATGCGGCACTTCATAATTGGGAGCCAATCATGTGCTTTCTGATAAAATTTTGTCACCTTACCCCCTACAGTTTCGATATAAAAAGGAATAGATATACTAGAGAATACAGAAATGATATTCTTAAAAATTCGTAAAAATGTAGTGAACATTGTTTTAAAATTACTTGGTTTTATCAACTTGGTTAGCTCAAATGTTCAAATGTCTGTAAATCTATCGGACCAAACTGCGTGGTCATCAGTCCGTAGCCTACAAACTACTTAAACCTAGGTAAACTAACCTACGGACAAACACACACACCCATGCCCCAAGGAGGACTCGAACCTCCACGGCGACCAACCGCGCTCCGCAGCGAGACGCTTTAGACCTCTCGGCTACTCGACCGCGGCACTTGGTTAGCTAACAGCCTTCTATGGGCATTTGAAGAAACTCGCTGCACAAATTGTGGCCAGAAATTGTTATATTTCGTTGCTGATGCAAGGACTTACGCGTATCGATAAATACACTCCAGCGATGCTAGTCGCAGCTCTTGTAGCAGCAGACAACACATTGTTGTTCTGAGGAGAAACGACGATTTCTAAGCTATCATTCAAACTGATGTACATTAACTGACAAAACTTGATTTTGGACCGAAACGTTGGCACTCGTAACAACTGTACACAGGGATAAGGGTCTATGAATAGTTATAAAATAAACGTAAAACTGACCATCTTTACTGGCATCATGAATCATATTATATTTACTATTTACAATACGCATGAGTTTACGTATAACAACAAAACAAGTAACGGTTATTCAGAATGGCTTGTCAAAACAAATAACTCATTACTAAAACGTTAAAACTGCTGATTAATACAATATTAGGACGCAAGATTAGAACGTTAATTATGCTGATCCATGGGTATTGTTTTTTTCATAAATGTACATGGGAATGGCCTCCTTTACATGTATATAGTATGATCATTAAAGATTGAACAAGGAACAGAGTCACAGGAGGTCACTAATATGATGTACGAGCAGACTAGTTTATTACGCGAAGGCAACTGAGCCTTCATGATTATTTTTAAACTATTACTACATCAAGTTGTCTGTATATTTTTCTAACGTAAGTTTTATAATGTCAGAACGCTGCGATTTCGCGATAACGCCGACTACCCATAGCAGGCAGCGACCTTCTACCGGCTGGATACTCCACACACGTAAACTCGTCTTATTCATACCGAAAACTATGGTAGACACATTGAGTGTATCTTATACTATTGTTAATAAAATTTATTATGTTTTAATATTTTTATGCTTACAATTATTATTATTAAAAACCCGTGAAATTATAGATCCAGTGGAATTTAACATTTTAACTTAATGAGGCTATGCTTTAAATCTAAACGTTTTGACGAAAATGCAATTGAACAAAGGCAGACATACACTTCACTCCCTACCTTGATTTCTGCGGCAATTGATTCCATAGAAGCAGCATAGACAGGAGAATACTGGTCACTCATAATTAATTATTCCCTTATAAACAGTCTTATCTAATTAAACCTAACGGTCGCCAGCTCTGAAGCAGCATAAAATTATCTAACCTTTGAATTTATTTGAATACTTTTTTTTTTTTTTTTACTTTTTGAAAATTGTTATCAAAAGTTAATAAACCTTGACCTTTGAACTGCACTCAGAAAGAGATAAAAATTTTGTTTACCGATTACAAAATATATATTTACTGTCGCTTTGTACTATTTGAAGTCTTTAATTATTATTCACAACAGTATCTCTTATTATTAAGACCAGTAGAAATGAATTGAAAGTTATTTTGTCTCTTCGGCACAGTGAAATCAGTTTTGGAAACCTAGCAAATGGGAAACAAGGCGACCATTTACTTTCTTTTAATATCAATTTTATATGGCGTAGGTACCTTAAACCCATCTTGTGTGCCACTTCGGCATGAGGTGCCATGTTAAAAATGTAATTATTGAGCAAGCACAGAATTTTTTGATTAAATTTGACTCCTTAAGTGATTTGCTTGTTGATGCGGGTGAATGAGTAGTCATAATCTTTAACCATTATCTGTATTGCACTTTTCAAACAAACAAATTGACTGCAAGTTCTGTTACATTTTAATAAAAGTTATTCTTTGCCTTTTGTACTGATGCTAAGTGTTACGTGTCTAATGATGACGCTCAGAATGAAATACTTCCAGTGAGTAACGACAAGGTAAGAAACTTTTTTTTTTTTTTTTTTTTTTTTTTTTAAATATAATAAAGCTGCTGCTTTTAAACTTTTAAACTGGTTATATGATAACCGATTACAATGAAACCAGAGTAACTTGACTGGTTGCTGCTGTTATAAAACCAAGTTATATATTGCTGATACGGAAAAATAGAAATATAATGAAGCAGTCATGCAAAATATATCTTTATGAAAATTCTGTGTCACGACGTTTGCCCGCGATGAACTCCAATACAACACAACTGGTCTTAATTAAAGTTACCGCAGTGTTCGCGATTTGATCCAACTTAAGAGATGGGTTAGTTCATATGTCGATTAACATTAGTTCTACTGCAAACTGTAGCGTCCCATGGAGAAACGACAATAGTATTCAGTGACACCGTAGTGAATTATAATCAAAACATAAACGCAGTTATGTCAAAGATGAATTAACTGTTACTCAATGACGTGCATGAACTTTTTTTTTCTGTGTAACAAAGAAATTTCGTCGTAAATGTTATATTAGCTCTTTGTTGGAGCACTATTTAAACCATTTTATAATTTGCAATCGTTCTTTTCTTGTTCTTCCCATATCGTGTATTGAAAGGGCAATATAACCGTTTAACAGACCGTGAATAGTATTAAATGTTGCAATGTTTGTAACGCTTATGGGACTTAACTGCGCGGCCATCAGTCCCTAAACTTACAAACTACTTGTGAAATAGCTTATACTAAAGACGGCACAAACATTCATGCCCGAGGGGGGATTCGAACCACCGACGGGTAATGGCCTCGCGCATCGTAAACGAAGAAAATGAGGAAGCGCAGCTCTGTAATGTGGTTGAAGAACGGTGAAACAAGCAAACCATTTACTGTTTAGGTAACAATTAGTGTTTGTTTGGCAGAATCACTACGCGAAGCTTTATAAGATATCCAAAACACGAATCTAAGGAAATGATAGTAATTTCGTGACCCAAATTTGATTCTATTAGTATTGTACATGCACATTCGTCATATATGTAGTAGGAGTCTTCTGAAAGATATGTGTTTCTCAAATGAACTAATATGATAAATATGCTGTTTAAGAAGATAATTTTATGAAAGGGCTATAGAGTCTCATTCTTAAAAGTTCCCCCACCACTATAATTCATGCAGCATGTGTGGGAGTGAGATTGCTATATGCCAAAAGCTGCAAGGGGGAAACGAAGGAAGGCATTTTTTGCAACACAGTGAGACTACTCAGCAGAGATGGCAATGTCGTAGAGTACTTTTAAAATCGGGATTTTAACACTAATATATACTTTCTACCTTTTTTCATTCGCCAGAGCAATAACTTTATCATTTAATAAAAGAAGCACATTACGTAGTATTCATGAGATTAGCATAAATACCTATCTTTCTTGAAAAATAAAACCAATTGCATTAAGCCGTTTAACGTATTTAGAAACATTTATTGAATTCTTTAAAGAGAAAGGATAATTTTCGACACTTCAAAATCAAAACAACAGAGATATTACGTAACGTAAATTCGTATAAGATCATTTTGTATATAGCTAACACATACAGAAATAAAATGCAAATTATTTTTAAATTTATATATATCAATGGTGTGAACTGTACTGTCAAAACGTAATAAGTGCAAATAATGAAGTGCACAAAAGGTAACATTTAAATGTATTAAAAATATAAAACTGTGAAAAAACTTCTAAAAAACACCACTCCAAGACATACTGTGTCATAAACGTAAATATAAATACGTATATAATTATTTGTGAAGTTTTAAGTTACTTTAATAATCATGTACAAAACGTTTTATGTACTGCTAGTGACTAATAATGGCAAAATTAAAATAATTATGTAGCGATATGTGTCATTATTTAAAATTAAATTGTCATGAAGAAGAAATTATATATGGCAAAGGAGCCCGTGCCCGCGGGGCGGTGTTTGGCCAAGCCTGTGATAATACCTCACTAGATTGAAATGTACCATTGTGAGTCAATTTACAGCCGATACTGCCATTTCAATTAATTCCGAATCAGTTGCTATACACGGTGTTTAAATGGGAACAAATTTTCGCCATGTTTTGCCTGTATAAAAGATGAAAGGCTCCAGATTATTAACTGTGGCCTGTTTGAAGCTTCATAATACTGTGGGTCCTCATTCCGCTTTCACTGGACTCAATACTGTGGTCGGTAGAGGTGGCATATAAAACGCGCGCCTGTGCAGTTATTACCCCGCGCTCGTTTCGGGAGTCGCGTGCAAGTCCTGTGTTGTCGCTGGCGGACGCGTGCCGGCCAGGCACACGGCAGTGCCACGTGGCACCGCCTCGCCAAACACACAGGCTGCCGCACACAGCGTGTTCCGACTCATAAAGGGACTGGAAGCCAACTTCATTTCGCGGAAATCGAGTTTTTAATTAAATTTTGTCAGTAACGCAAACAGGAAGCGAACATTTTATATCCAGTTTCTGAATTCCGTATTTTTCGCTTCTCTGATGAGCTATCTATCGATGGAATGCCTCTGCACTGGCAAAATGTGTGGTGGTGTACAGATGATTACTTTGGTGAGGGAATGAAATTAAAAATGACCATAAGGAAATTCCCAAGATATTGCAATGTGTGGGTGGTGCCACCGTGCATCACTTTCAACCCGTTTCCTCCACCTTCTTGTCCTCTCTATTCATTCTAACTTTTCAGTACATCTGCCTCTGACAAGCAGGATAGTGAATCGAGTAGTTTCTTCAAAAGCTTCTCGTATCATACATAAATAGTAATGTAAGTTTGTTTAATTCATCACAATAAGTGAAAATAACCGCGCCTCGGTTTCACAGTGATAGAGTGGCAAACTATGAATCCGAAGGTCACGGGTTGAATCCCCGCCAGGTCCTACGATTTTTATCTGTTACTTTCCTCACTTTTCACCTCTGGCAGTATTTCTCATGTGAAAAATACGGAGTAGCGCCGTGATTCGGAACCCACGTTAAACTGTAGGTACCCCTATAAACTGGCTGAGTAAGTCAGTTCGAAGGTCGGATGAAGGCAACGGCATACCACCTCGAAACAGCACCATGTCTAGTAAAGCACTGTGGTGTTCAAACCAATATTCGGATTGTTGACTGCTTTACCTTTTTAACTGAAAGTAATGTAAATAATATCTTGCAAGAAATGTAACATCTTTGAATATTGTTGTTGTTAGGAGTTGTAGGGGCTAAACAGCGCGGTCATCAGTCCCTTGTTCTGAACGAAGAGTGAACTGTCAAAGGCTAAAAAACAAAATACAGAACACCTAGAGGGAAAAGCCACAAAATGTACAGAGGTACATTGAACATGTTGCTAACGCATAAGTTAAGGACACCCAGGAGTAGAACGAGTCGCAGACTGAGCAAAAACTGGAAAGCACGATACTATAGATGGCTGATCACAAAATAATAAAGGATGAGCAAGCCACTCTGTCCCATTAAAATCGCTAGACAATCTGCATGAAAGTCCAAAAATGACTTAAAAGTGGTCGAGAGGTGGGGGGTGAGGGTCCCAATCACTAAATAGAATGGTATAAGCCAACTGCACGAATAAAATCTAAAACACAGCCATAGAGGCATCGTCTCGAAGAGTTAGAGGCAGTGCAGCAGGAAGATTATAAGACTGCCGAAGGGCGGCTAGAAGTGGGCAATCCAACAAAAGGTGGACCAGTGTCATAAGACCGCTACAGTGGCACTCTGGTGGGTCCTCTCTACGAAGAAGGTGGCCATGCGTATCGATCGATCGATACGCAGGCGACAAAGAACGACGGACTCCCTGCAAGAGGCCCGCAGGGAGGACTTCCATGCCGCCGTAGAGGATTTTATCGCTCGGAGCATGTTCTGTGTGCTCATAGTAGACCACTCTGACCCCCAAGCAGCAAACACGTTGCGGCGTAACCCCAATTTGATATCGCTCTCTGGGGTACCAACATCGAGGTGCCGAGAGGTGGTAGCCTGCTTGGCCAGTCCATCGACCTGCTCATCACCCAGGATGCCAACATGGTACGGGATCCAAACAAAGGCTACTCAACTGCCAGAAGTAGTGAGCGTGAAAATGGAGCCTTGGATCGATCGCACCACAGGATGAGTAGGGAAACACTGGTACAGTCTTGTAAGCCACTCTGCAGAACCCACGACTTCCTTTGGCACCCTTTAAGGTGGTCAAGAGCACGTGATATCGCGACCAGTTCCGCTGTAAACACGCTACAGCCAGGAGGCAAGGAGCGTTGTTCAGTATGGTCACCGTGTATAAAGGCAAACCCAACTCGCCCATCTACTGAGGAACCATCAGTGTAGATAATGTCAGCGCCACGAAATGCATCGAGACATCTTTAAACATACACCAACTCTGTGTAACAAGTAACATCTCTGAATGTATAGTATATACACACTCTTCGAAAAATCTGTGCTATATTAACATCTATGTAACATTTTTGTTTACAAGAAGAGCGTAGTGATGTTGTCTGCATATATGAGATTGTGTACAATGAAAAAGGTACAATACCTGTAAGTAGAAGCTTAAAAACACCATTTCTTAAAATAATGTAGAAATAACATCCTAATATACAGTATTCAAATTTTTCTGCAACTGCAGTATCATGTCTAAAACACATGGCAGGAGAAACAGAACGCCACAGATGGAGATATCATAATAAATACAAATTATCTAACAAAAATTCTCGAAACGCGTAATGCAATGCATTAAAAACTATCAAATGGTGAGTTTTCTTTGTATAAATTGTAAATAACACTACTGGCTTTCAAAACATCTTTATGATGAATGAAATTAAGTAAAAAGAGACAATTGACCATCACAGATTGTATTCAAAATAACCATCGGCGGCGGAAATACAGGTTTCCATTCAAGTATGGAAAGATTGCTGCATACGTGTTAGCATTTCAGGAGATACTTCCGAGACACCTGCAGTAAACCGTCGTTGCATATCATCTGGTGTAGTTGGTGTGTCTTCGTAGACAATATCTTTCAGCTTTCCCCACGAAAAAAAGTTTATAGGAGTTAACTCCGGGAAACTTACAGGCACATAAAGTTCCTCTCCGTCCAATCAAATAATTAATTGTTTTTAGCCTATTGGACCAAACTGCTACGGGCCGGCCGCTATGGCCGAGGTGACTGAGGCGCTCCAGTCACGGTCAGCACGGCCACTACGGTCGGGGGTTCGAATCCCCCCTCGGGCATGGATATTTGTGCCGTCCTAGTTCGTGAGTAGTTCATAAGTAGTTCGTAAGTTTAGGGACTGATGACCCCGTAGTTAAGTCCCATAAGATAAACAAACATTTGAACATTAGAACCAAACTGCTACGGTCATCAGTCCCTAGAGTTACAAACTACTTACAATAACAAACCTGACCTAAGGACAACACACACACACACACACACACACACACACAGGCAGACAGTCATGATGAGCAACCGCACGCCAGCCGCGGCGGATGACCCGTACGCCGTGCTGCAAATCGTGTGGCCGTCGGAGGTTGGAATCCGCCCTCGGGCATGAGTGTGTGTGCTGTCCTTAGCTTAAGGGGAGTGCGAATGCCCTATCTCGCCAATGTTAATTTTTGCTAACTTTATGTACCTTTTTCTCTCGAACTGTTATATACAGAACTCAGAAATTTTGGCAGCTATTTTCAAAAAATGTTCAAATATATGTTAAGCTTATGGGACTTAACTATGGGGTCATCAGTCCATAAACTTACAAACTACTTATCAACTACGTTATTCTAAGGACGGCAGACCGTGACTGAAGCGCCTCACTGCCCTCGGCCACCGCGGCCGGCAGCTATTTTCAGCATATGCTGTTAGGTCACTGAACTAGAACCGATGTTTTTCTTTTATTGCTACTATATATAAGATTTTTTTTTTTTTTTACCGTTAAGGCATTTTTATTGGAAAAAATGTCACATAAATTTTCATGGTTCAGAGAATAAGCCAAATTTTGTCTTGATTCTAGTTCGGTATCCTTTTTAAAATGTTATTTCGTATTGCTGAAAACTTTGTTGGTTTAGAAGTTTGTGAGTTAAAAATACATGTAATACGAAAATTGTCAAATGTCAGAAAATACGATTAAAGTAATTTATCAAGAAAATTCACAAGTACGTCTTATTCCATTCTCAAAAGTTTACAGCAGAGTAATCAAGGTCATCTTGAAGTTCTTCTTCTTCACTTACAAGGTTTCTTCTCCATACTGCCCTTGCTTTCTTTATATTAAATTCAGCTGCATACTTGAATCTTCCTCACTCGCAAGTTGTTCAGAAGCCGAAGACCTCTAATGGTGCAGATACCAGGAACAATGGCAAGGCTTTCTGTGGCCTTTAGCCTACCGATATGACCATCACTGAATGAAATAACAGAATCACTCACTTCCCATTTCAAAACTTTTATACCAATAAATCATTCGCAGGAAGACGAGGCCATAAGAGGTTCACAAACTCGCAGATCGAAAACTGAACTATAAACACAGCTAATTGCAAAGACATTGGTACCAAAGGAAAGATGAAGTATTCTGCAATTGATGAGCGAAATCCACAGCCTTCTATATCACTATTTTCGGAATTGTGACAATTGCAATGTGTAAACATCGCAAGTTGGGTAACTTTCCTGGACGCACATATAATTTTGAAAAATTAAATAAAAATACTTCCTATTATAATTTCTAAACAAATTTGTACCATTTTAAGCAGAAAAGGTCAAATTACTTTATAAGCTTAAAAAGGGAAAGTATAATTTTTTACCATGTTGCGACATTCCAACTCCCCTTAAGTAGTTTGTAAGCTACGGACTAATAACCCAGCAGTTGAGTCCGACAGATTGAAAACATTTGAACGGCACGCTGTGCAACATGCCGCGGCGCCTTAGAGAGCTCGTCCACTCGACCGCGGCTGCATCCAAAGATTTCGAAGCAACTGGCAAAGACATACTACAGTAATCTTGTAACTACTAGCTGGAAAACCATTATGTTGCAGAGAAACGTCTCCCTTCAACTGTGACACTTTGTATGTTAGGAAGCTGCGATTACTTGTACGCATTCAGTTTATTGTCTATGAGACATTCGCAGATGAGTTGATAGATAAGTATACTTCACCACACATTTAGAGTTCATGGATGCTAACGTTCCTCCTGACGAAGACAACTAGTACTGGGCAAAACACAAACAATGCCCTCGCTACGTGATGGTAATGGCGATCCTGCCGATGATAGCGCTACTAAAGCAGAGTCAACAGAGTCACAGCTTTATGAAATTAATTCACAAAAGAAGACGAAACCAATAATTCAGATTTCGAATTACAAACAGAGGCCAGAATGAGTAACGTTGAAGTAAGTAGATATCCTCGGAGTAGTGAAGCAACTTACATCACTTAACAAGAACAAGTCTTCTGGTCCGGACTGTATACCCATTATATTTCTGTTTATGCTGAAATGATAGCTCCTTACCTAACACCACTCGCTTAAAGAAGGATCTGTACCAAAGGATTGGATAGTTGCACAGGTCATACCTATATTCAAGAAAGGCAGTAGGATTAACCCAATAAACTACAGGCCTATTTCATTGCTGTCGATTTACAACAGGGTTTTGGAACATATCCTGTAATCAAATATTATGAATTATCTCGAAGAGAATGATCTACTGACCCAAGCTCAACAGGCTTTAGACACTATCGTACATACGAAACATAACTGGCTATTTACTCAAACGAAGTTATGAATGCTATCGACAATGTTGTCAAATTGATTCCGTATTTCTTGATTTTCGGAAGGCTTTTAACATCATACCTCAGAAAGGCTTTTAAAGAAATTGCGTGGTTATGGTATATCGCCCGAAATTTGCGACTGGATATAGGGTTTCCTGTCAAAGAGGTCACAGTTTGTAATAATCGATGGTAAGGCATCGACTAAAACAGAGGTGATACCACAGGGTAATGTTACTGATTGTTGTTTCTTATTTACAAAAACGTTTTCCGAGAAAATCTAAGCAGCTCTCTTAGGTTGTTTGCAGATGACGCCGTCATTTACCGTGTAGTAAAATCATCTAAAGTGAAAAACCAATTGCAGAACGATCTAAATAAGATATCAGTATGGTGTAAAAATTGGCAGTTGACTAAATAATGAGAAGTGTGAAGTCGTCTGCATGAGTACGAAAAGAACTTAAACTTTGTTTACAAGATGCATCAATTAAAAGTGATGGCCGTGAACTTCACAAAATACCTAGGAATTACTATTACTTCAGACTTAAACTGGAAAGAACACGTAGGTAATGACGTTAGAAAGGCGAACCAGTGTGGGATCCTTAGCATGTGGGTTTGAATAAAGGACATGGAAAGACTCCAAAGAAGGGCATTTTTTTTTTTTTTTTGTATTGTCACAATGCAGGGGAGACAGCGATACGGAAATGATACAGGATCTGGGATGGGAATCATTACAACAGCGGCACTTATCGCTGCGGCGTGGGCTACTTACGAAACTGCCGCGGTGGAGTAGCCGAGCGGTCTAAAGCGTCTCGCTGGGGAGCGCGCGGTTGTTCGCCGTGGAGGTTCGAGTCCTCCCTGGGGTATGGGTGTGTTACGTTTAAGTAGGTTATAAGCTACGGATTGGTCCGATAGATTTACAAACATTTGAACATTTGAACTTATGAAAATACAATCGCTAACATTCACCTCCGAATGGGAAAATACATTGTCGACTCCCACTTACACAGGTAGAAATGACCATCAGAATAAAATACGTGGAATGAGAGATCGAATGGAGAGGTTCAGATGTTCTTTATTCCTGCGCGCTTTTCGAAACTGGAATGGGAGATAAATAGTATAACGACGGTGCGATGAACACTTAAATGTGATTTGCAGAAAATCCCTTGTAGATGTAGAATATGAACAGTCCAACCAGGCGGTTTACTTGGACATTATTCCTAACTCTTAAATATCAACCTCTGCAAATGATTTCGTGACACATGAATGTACCCACTAGATTGTGGATGATATCTGTAATTTGGAGGTCTTTGTTTTCATGTACATACGTGCGCCCCAGTTGTGTTGTTGGCTCGGTACATTTCGGTCGTGTTCTGCGCCGCCAGTGCTGGGGTCTGGTTTGAACTCTGACGTAGCACAGTATGCTGAGGACCTTTCTTCGTAGACACGGTTGCAAGGTAAGTAACCATGCTTTCTTGTATTACGTTTTATATTTTTATTGTTTTTTGTTTTGAGATTCTTGAACAGATTATCTGATGATGAGGGCTTGACCTTTGAAACGCGTCATATTTTAGAGTTTTTACACGATATTTGTGATTGAGCCTACTTGACAAAATAATTAAGTAATACAACCACGACCTCACATCCATTATGGATATAATTAAGTACTAAAATCGACTTTATCCGTTTTATATTTTGTAAGAAATACTTTTTTTTAAATTTAGCAACAAAAAATATTAAGTTTCTTCGGCAGAAAATATTACTCGTCAACTTCCTAATGCGGTAACATTAATTAATGAAGTACCAGAAGTTGCTTTTTATGTTATGCAGAGTATCTGAAAATTTCATTCATTGATCTATGATGGTTTCTGTTATAATGATGCATGTGTACTGAAAAGTTTAGTTTGCGGGAAATTGGCTACAAAGAAAAAACTTTTGAAATTTGTTGCTTACAGTTAATTAAAACTTTCCTGCTGCATATGTTGACCCTTCTTTGGCCTCTAGCAGATCTTCCAGCTTATTTTTCTCTTTCCTGGGAGTTTGTTTTGCTTTCTTTGCCATATTAGATGCAGACCTGGCTGCATCGGCTATCCTCATTTTATCGCAATGTTGCAGCCCAGTGATAACATTTTCTCCTGGATTATTTGCCTTCTCAGTACCCACCACTTTCCAGTATTACAACAATAGAATTTAAAAACAGCATCATGAACGAGTTTCATTGTATGCATGTCTACAAATACTATTTTAGGAAGGTGGTTCGAAATTATGCTGTTGAAACAATCATTTGTGTCCTGTGTCTGGCCATGCAGACATTTCCTTAGAAGATCAGGATGAGCCAAGTCTCTTAAAATAGATTTAATTGGTGTAATAACAGCAGCAGAAAGAAAATTCTGGCGAGAATAAGATTTTCCAGTTGCCTGAGCACCATTGTAGTTGAACCACGAATTTTCTCCGGATGGGCACAATGCATGACATGACCTATCATCAGTAGAGGACTTATGAGAGAATATGGCCCAACCACTCTATTCATTGCTTCCGCATTTTCTTTAATCTACTCATTGCCTGCCCATAGAATACGTGCAAGTTTTCTATTTTAGTTTTAGTTAATCGACCCTGTCCGATCAACAATTTTCCATCATATAATTTTTTTCGTCTCATATCAACAGTTAATTTTCTCAGCCTTATTCCCAAAAAGTTTTTGAACATGGCCTACACATTTTAATTTGTTAATAATCTCTAACGTGGATTGTACTGGATATAAAGATCTAAAATATATACAGAAAAGTGGGCGGCAAAAGTGGGGGTGACATAAAAACACACGTGGTAGGAAAATTCACTTTAAATGCTCGAAAAAAAATTTTTTTTAGCAAAATCCTTTACGTAGTACTTAAATGAAACATTTAACACCTCGTTTCTATTTCAGTTAATATTTTCAATTATTTAGGGACCAGCAGTCAACTTTCTTAATGGGAAAGTTAGAATTCAAACTATTGTGAATATTAATTTAACAGTAGGTCAAAGTGATTACGGGGATCATATAAAAGCAAAATTTCCGCATTGTTAAAGTCAGTCTCATGTTTTAGCCGAATAAATCGATGAAATGTGTGTGATACGCGTTACTATACTTTATTAATGGACTTTGTACGAAAGATTTAGTACCGCGTAATAGTTTTGTGATTGGTACTAACAGTATCGAAATCAGTCGATACTTTATATCAGTCGAATGATTGTGTGCTGATTTAGGCATGGATTTGACTTGACAATTATAGAAACTACATTTTGGGACTTGATCGAACTTATCTTGGATATTAGGAACATTTCATTCATAGCATTACATTCAAAAGTGACTGAATATATTGGAAGAATCTAGAAAAAGGTTACGTGTGTGTACGTAAATTTATTTACATAATATAATCTTTGACTGAACGAACTAACGCGTGTAAACACTGGAATTTGAGATGCAGTAATATTAAGTACAGTACTTTCTAGTTTAAACACAGTAATTTGGCATGCAGTAATATTAAGTGCAGTACTTTCTAGTTTATGAACTACATAATATTATTCCAGAGCATGAAATGTAATCGGAAACTTTTAATTATGCAGATCTCGCCGTTTTATGTACTGTTTGATGGATGTTAGAGTTTTGCTAGGCAACGCGCTTGTTTTCCCTGGATATAACTTATATAGTAAAAATTACGGATATAAGTAGTGGAGTCTAATACTATTTAAATCCAAACCAGTTTACTAAAAGAGGGAACAGTTAGTTAATTTCGATTCCGAGAAAACGCTTGTTGTGGTATTCCTGCCAATGGAAGCATTAATTTAAAGAAAATGAACATTAACATCCGGGCATATCAAGCTTCGTACATTGGTTTATGTGTAGTTTAACAAGAGGAATGCCACAAACATTAATGTATCGAAATATGATGAAAACCGTAAATCGATTTTTTTCGACCTGAACAACAGTGTGGTCCCTTAAGGTTTTCCCTTTGGAAGGTCTCTAACTTCTAATGGTGTTCTAAATAGATTGATGTCTTGTTAGGGTGCACCAACTATCACATATCATTGCCTTTTCCGAAGCTCTCAAGTTCGCTATCTTCTTGCTCTGTGACTTTCCTTACTGTTAACAGTTGTTTCTGAAAATGTAATAGAGTGGTGTCCAGAGGCCACAAATTAGTTATGTAATTGTACTCCTTGCTGGTACCACATTTGCCCAGGGTTTAGGTCGGGTAATGTTTTGTGGTATAAATACTTTCACATTCGGTGTGTATTTTTTAAATTAATATTGGAAATAGGAATTTCAAAGTTTGTGGCTAAGTATTCTATTCATTAGCTCTGTGCTGAGTTTCATAATATCTTGCTGATTATATTTATTTACTGTTAACTGCTTATTTCTGCTTGAAGGATGGATTTTTACGTGTTGAGAACACCATAGTAAACTGAGGTCTAAGTTACTTTCGGTGTTACCCCCTAGCGGTGATTTCCTGTGATTATTATCGTATTATTCTATTGTAGACAGCCCAATAACAGCTACGTAACATTCTTCTTATTACTGTCACTATGAGAGTACCTTAGCAGGGCCGACACTGCGGTGATAATTAATAAGTGTATTGTTTTGTGTCTCAGACGTATTAGCTACGAGGTTCAATTATTTTGACGTCAACTCCATTTCGTATTCTCTCCAGATGTAATTGACAACTAACCGAGGCCATTCTTTTTGCCATTTCTATGCTATTAATTTCATAAGGAGTAATAAGGCCTATCTATTTCCTGTGTAAGTTGTTCTTCAGTATGTATTGTAATTCCAGAGATATCTGGGGTGAAAAACTAATTGGGATACCCTATATAAACGCGTGGAAAACACATATAAGTAAATTCTCAAACCTTTACTAATCTGCATAATTTGTTTTATATAAGCAGCACAAAGTACTACAGTTGGGAAAAGAAAGGAACAGCTGAACACAAAAAGTACACATATTCCATCCTAAACTATCGTTTCTCATCAAACGTCAGGCGAGCGAATACATTCACAATATTGTAATGAAATGTACACATAAAATCAGAGATTGTTCAGAAAAGCACACATTATTTGTGCAGTACAAACGCTGCATTCATTGGCTTAAAAAAGTGAGATGTCATTATGCTGATGTTGGCCCAAAGGAAACACCTGTTACGTGGTATGTTTAACAAACATGTTGGTCGCCTTTGTCAGCTGACGCAGTACATGGTAATAACATCGCAGGCCCACCACTAACTTGTATCTGCATATACTCTGAATTAAATGCTTCATTTAACTCTCGACCACGTGCATCAATTGAGAAATGTAATAACGTGACCCTACAAACAGCATTTATTCGGCCACTTGGCTACTGTGCGCGTTCGATTACTTCCAGCCCATTGAAGAATCGCAGCGTCAGGTGAGCGGGGGCCTCTAATTAGCTGACTGCACTTCTAGTCGCGATTTCCCTCGCTATTGATTGCTAGGGGCGTCCATTCACTACCTGCTGCAATTAGTTCATTCCTTTCCAGCAGCTATTCATGTCGGGTTTGGAAGCGATTTTGATTCAATATCCGTGAGAAACAGTTCCTCTCAGACGGGACGGTATGAAGCAATTTCGACGTTCTGTTTTCTTACAAAGTTTATTGTTCACAAATATCATGTTCCTCATGACCCAATTAAGGAGTAAGTCTCAGGAGTCACGGTTTACACAAATAAATATCATCAAACACGATAGCTCATAAATAAGCTTTTCTTGTCATTTTCCAGGAGTTATTTGACCTAGGAGAATGAGTGAATTCTATTGGCAGCGTATCGAACATGTATGTAACTGCATAATGCACGACTTTCTGCTCAAACGACGCTGTCATCTAAACGCAGATTAGTATTTTACCTAGTATTTACTAAGTGAAAGCTGTCAATTCTTTGGAATAATCTAATACTATTAACATCAAACGACTGCGTGTTTCACTAAGTGTGTTTGCCTCTGTAACTTATAAAATAATAGGTGACGGGAAATTTTAATGTGGTAGGTCAACACATGTAATGTTACACTTTCTGCAGAGCTATGAACATAGTTTATTGTATTATTTTCCAAACATTTACAACACGAAGATATAATTTTTTAAATGGAACAATGTTTTTTTCTATCGTGCATTGGATTCGTTGAAACCAGCTGCGTCCAAATCAATTTAAACTACATTCCTGTCACTGTTAGTTTGGGAGCTACAACCCTTCAAACTTCCAGGGGTGGAGGCTACGATAGCGTAGCTTACTGGCCGAGTGGCTATCCCATGGGGCACGGCCCACTGTCTCATGACCATCAGCCAGTCAGCTACGCTGTCGTAGCCTCCGCCCCCTAAACTTTGAATGGTTGTAGCTCCCAAATTAACAGTGATAGGAACGTAGTTTAAATTGATTTGGACGCTATTATTTTATAAGTTACAGAGACAAATACACTTAGTGAAACACCCTGTACATATATATATATATATTGAGATACTAATGTATCTCAGGTAAACCAGGGATTAAGAAGAGATTCGCAAGCTTACACCACATATTCTTCGTTTCTGTGACGGAAATGCCCTTTTTTGATTCAGAACACTTGCCCCACATCATAAGCTAACGAAAATAAACAAGGTAGTCTACCTTTTATGCAGAACTGATCTCAGATACTTTTCTAATTGTCAATAACGCTGTACTTAGTTACTGAACTGGGTCCAGAAGATGAGCTCTCAACGGCAGGTTACTATCTATCTGATCGAATAGAAATTTGAACTGATCAGTCTCACAGATTGTGTAATCAAAATATCAGCTTCTGTTTAATTGTCTATTAGAAAGTTGTGTACCTGTGATTTAACATAATTTATTTTCCAGATGATAATGTGTCAACATTACACACAACATATTTCACTATCAGCCTGGTATCATGAGCAAACAGAAATATTTTAGAATTACCTGTAATATTAAATGGCATATCATTTATACAAGTTAGGTAAAAGATATATTGGAGTAAAATGCCTGTACTTTGCACATGATCTTGCAATTTTAACTAGGTATCTTATCACAGCTCCAAAACAACTTGAAGTTATTACGTAAGTTGCGGAAACAGCAGGACTACAAATATCAGACAAAAATCAGAATATATGACATACAATAAACAAGTACCAACGTTTATGAACCTGAAATATGGAAAAATTAAAAGGGTTTCTCAATTTGTAGAAGAAAACTCTCTAGAAGAAACTGCAAACAAAGTTTGCAGTCAAAAATGGGTACTGCGTTCATATTAACACAAAATGTTTATAATAAATAATCAATTTCTAAATTCAGTAAACATAAGAAGTACAGTACAGTAGTCAAACCTGAATTTGTTAATGAAGCATAAACTTTAATTTTAATCTGAACGAAGGATACTGACAAAATTCAAAAGAAAAAAAAAGTCATTAGGAAAATACAATACGCCAAAGTCACAGAAAGATAAACGTATAGGTCAAGGGACAGTATGGAAATAGACAAATATAAATAACTACATGATTTGAGAAAAATAAGGTATATGTTATAAACAAAATGTTCAAATGTTTGTAAATCTATCAGACGAAACTGCGTGGTCATCAGTCGGTAGCTTACAAACCACTTAAACTAAGGTAAACTAACCTAAGGAGAACACAAACACCCATGCCCCAGGGAGGACTCGAACCTCCGACGGCGAGTAACCGCGCGCACCGCAGCGTGGCGCTTTAGACCGCTCGGTTACTCCACCGCGGCTATTATGAACATATTACAAGAATGGCACCCACTAGGTTGACAAAACGAATAGCAGAGGTCTATGGAAACGGAAGAAAGCCAAAATTTGAGCCATTAAATGGTTTGCTGAGATTGAGGAAGATATTAAACCAGCCGGTATAACTCCGTCATACGTTACATAGAGATAAACAGATAAATTTTCAGACAAGAGATACATGAATGCGAAGTTCAAAAAAGAAGCCCAACCATCAAAAAAGTGCTGACTGCTTGGACTTCGCGTGTTCCTATTGGGCCCATTCGTGAATAGTAATAACAATAAATAGGAACAAGCTCACTGGCCATCCATTGTGAGTGTATTTCACGGCCATTTTCTTCAACACTGCAGAGAATTACCTTCCTGCGATATTAAAGTAAGAGGTGAACCGATTGTGTGCTACCTTCCTGACTCCATAATTTTTTAACTTCTGCAACAATGTTTTGCCATCAACGCTATCAGTCTTCTTTATTAAAACAAGGAGGACGCCTAGCATGCGAATTACACAGCTGCTTGTAGACTTGTTGAACAGCCGACACGAATCACCAGTAAATCCAGCAAGTACTCACACACACACACACACACACACACACACACACACACGCAATGCATGGACATGAGCACCGCAAAATACAGTTGCTGCTAGTCTCTCTGTCACAGTCATATATTTACCCACGTTTACCTACAATACCCGCATGATACATTAATATATCACTGATCGTCATTACCTAATGCTCATGTAGATACAGTGCACGATTGGTGAATCACGTGACTCGATAACGGCGTTAACAGTAGCGAGTTTGAAATATGTTGAGATTATATATATAGGGCCCATGAATGTACATATTTGGAAACATTCTAAAACGAAAGCAAATGTGTTTTTAACACAAACTTATTTCTTTTAAATGGACACCCTATATTTTTTCTTCAGCAATCCATAGCATGAAAAATCACATAAACAATGGCGTTGATTGCATCGCAATATTCCAATTACATCCCGAGATAATGCGACGAGAAGTTGACGCTTGAAAAACCCGAAATACGCTGCTAGCGCACGTATTGAGGCTCAGGTGTGAACCCCATGCTGCCCGTAATCGCGATGTGATTGACATGCGTAATCGCACTTCCATACTTATCAAGAGGTCTGAAACGAATATACGCTCTGCTACCAGCAACTCTCATAAGCATATAATGGTTTCCCTCTAGCACGTTTTATGTGTCTACGTACACAATATCAACCAGTACCGATCGGTATACACCAGTCAGGTTGTCTTATTTATCCTGCACACCCAAAATAAGGTTTATCGAATTCTTTAAACGACCCATTGTGCCTTTCGCGCTCTCGTTCATCCAGGCCTATCTCTAACTAGACACGTGTCCAACGTAGTTCCCACTACAGCCACAGTTACCATTTCGCCTTATTTTGTTGTGGAACAGTATTATGTACACACATGAAGATATGGTAGAAATGCTGCTGATCTATGGAGAATGTACGATGACGGGAAATATGTTATTATTTTGCTTGTTTGTTTATAGTACTGTTAGACAACATTATGGTTATTACGTTAATATGTCTGTTTTCTACCCTACTCTACATACCTGTACTGTACCCTGTTGTAGGCTGGCGAAATACTGTTCAGGCAGAACGACTCTACAGAAGACGATTCCCTGACAAGCACATAGCCTTCGCGCAGGATGTTTGGTCGCCACACATCTCGTCTACGTGAAACGAGAAGCGTAAATCCAAGACCTAGACTTCGTCCTAGAACACACACAGATGAACGTGCTGAAGTTCCCTTGCTCGCTACCGTAGCTGTGAATCCTCACATCAGCTCACGTCAAATTGAACGTGAAGTTGGTGTGTCGAAATCAACTGCACATCGTATTCTTCAAAGTCATAAATTTCATCCTTAACATATTCATACACACCAGGATCTTCATGGAAATGTATCCAGCAACAGGGTAACTTTTGGCGGTGGGCTCAGCAAAAACTTCTAATCCAAATTTGTTCGCAGATGTTCTCTTTACCGACGAGGCATAATTCTCCAACAAAGGAATTATCAATATGAGGAATATGCATTATTGGTCCGCAGACAATCCAAAATGGCTCCGTCAGGTAGAGCATCAACGTCCGTGGTAAGTGAATGTTTGTTGTGGGGTTATTCTAGGTACCATTATAGGACTTATCTTTGTAAATGGCGTCCAAAATGCCAGACAGTACTCCAGATTTATACGACAAAATCTTCCTGTTCTCTTGGACACCGTACCTCTGAACAGGAGAATGGTCATGTGGTATCAGCATGATGGATGCCTTGCACATAACGACTTAAGAGCACGACGACTTCTGAACCGTAAGTTCCTTGGTAGGTGGATTGGTGGATTGGACGTGGTGGCCCAGTTAGGTGGCCTGCACGATCTCCGGACCTTACACCGCTGGATTTTTTTTCTTTAGGGAGCAGTGAAGGATGCTTTTTACCAACATGAACCATCAACACCAGAGGACATGAAGCAACGCATTATTGATGCTTGTTCAGCCATCAAAGAGGAAACAGTAACACGGAGTAGGGCATCCTTCATCCACAGAGTGACCCTATGTATGCAAGCCAATGGTTATCACTTTGAGCATGATATGTGAACGCTATCTTTAGTATGTAGTGCTGGTATCACAGTGCAAGTTTCTACAAAGGGTCATTTTATCCAGTGATGTTCAGAAACATTTGTTTGAAACAATTCGTCATGTAACGCATTAGATAAACATAACATTGATAATTATGTGATGATAAAACTAATTGTTTAAACATGTTTACATTCATCTTCTATGAATTACCTCAACTTTCCAAATCAAAACATTTTTACCTAAACATCGGTGAAACCTTTAGTTTTCACTAAAACCATCAACATGAATTTTACTATTATAAGTGAATGATTCACTGTCACTTGCGCTAGATTTACAATAAAGTAAAGTTTTAACGTTGAACGGCATTAACTTTTCAGTAACGGATTAACGATAAGCGAAGTTTACTTTGTGACTAACGTTATGCTACACGGATATGTTACAGAACCGCATCACTCCTAGCCTATGGGATAAATACCAGCTGGAATGTACGACTTTAATGCAGGATGGCAGCAGACCGTATTATTCGTTTCGGACGTCTAGATAACTATGGAAGTGTGATTACGCATATCAATCACATCGCGATTACGGGAAGCATGGGGTTCACGCCTGAGCCTCAGGACGTGCGCTAGCAGCGCATTTCGGGTTTTTCAAGCATCAACTTCGCGTCGCAATATCTCTGTATGTAAATGGAATATTGCGATGCAATCAACGACATTGTTTATGCGATTTGTCATGCTATGGATTGCTGAAGAACGAATATAGGGTGTCCATTTAAAAACACATAAGTTTGTGTTAAGAAACACATTTTCTTTCGTTTTAGAATGTTTCCAAATATGTACATTCATGGGCCCCAGCCGTACATTGATACCGGTGAAAGTCGTTTTCCAATAGCTGTCATTGTTCCAGAGATATTTTGGGTGGACCAGATAGCTGGGACATCCTATATATAATAAATGATGGATGGAAAATGGCAAAATTAGTAAAGCAATGATTGGAGGTTCGGGAACCAATTACGAACGTAAATTGATTGAAGGGTAAGTTTTTAAGGGTAAATGGCGGCACTAGGCGAAAACATCAAAATGCAGTTCCGATACTACACTATAATTACTGAGTAATTACTAATCATTCTATGTGAAAAGAGGCCTAGCAACCAAATCAGAAAGAATTGGGTGAATTAAAATTAATTAATAAATTGAAGCCATTCGCACTCACATTCAGTATAAACGAATCCGTGAAGTCCGGAGTGGTATCTTGTTGATGCTGCTGTAAAGAAACAATGATAAAGACCTTCTAGCTCTCTCTGGTCCACGCTAACAAAGAAAGAACGAAATTTGAAACCAATAAATCATTGACCAGAAGGACTTAGGAAATAAATATCGAAATGAACAAAGCGACCGTACCGTTACCGTGCTTTAAATAAGCTATGGTAACACTTGTTTCGTACGTCACCTTAGGCAGATGAATTGTCAAGAGGCACTCCCCGAGAAACTGCTTCGGGAGATATTCAACTAAAGCATACAGAAGAACGGGAAGAGTAGCAACTACAGTTGAACAGGTATCAGTTCGCGATACATGGCTTTACGAGGTAGCATTGGAGCCCATGACATGTTACATGACAGCGGTGTCGTGATTGGATTGGTAGTGCTTGCAAATGATCTGTTGAGTACTCGTTGATTGCTGAAAAATTGTAGACATGTAATGCAGCGTTCCACGAACTTGAAGAATGGTATCAAAGTGGTTGTCTCCTACAAAACTGCATAATTCCTGCTGAATGGGAACACAGTAATAATTCCGTAAACAATTTTCAAATATTTGTATAGCTTACCTTATCTTACAAACTACTTATGAACTAACTAATACTAAGGACGGCACAAATATCCATGTCCGAGGGGGGATTCGAACCACCGACCGTAGTGGCCGTGCAGACCGTGACTGGAGCGCCTCAGTCCCCTCGGCCACCGCGGCCAGCAATAATTCCTAGAATAAATTAATGATGTCAGGAATATAATGAGCCAAGTAACAAGATATTTAGAGGTCTTCATCCACTAATGTCTTAACAGTGTTCATTTCACACAGGAGGCAGACAGTAAAGGAGTAACTATGTCAAATTTACGACGATCTCAGATAGGCAATTTAGTCTTTTAGAATATGACGCGAGTGTTTGCTTTCATCGATTGCATATTGCGAAGTCATCCTCATTAGTTAGAAAATTCTAACGAGAAGTGGTACTAAGAATAGCAAGCATCCATTTCAGTGCACAGAGTGATGCATTATTAGTAATGAATATTGGAAGTCAGAAACAAGATATGCCTTTGTTGGATAAATTAAGACGCTGTATACTCCGAATTGAAACCAATATGAAACACGTAATACAAAACCGCATATTACAAAATCAGTGCAACTGAATGGGTGCTTTAAGCGCGATTAGGAAAAAGCACGAATTTTTCCAAACAACACAGAACGATTATCGATGAGGTCCCTTAAATGTCGAGTGAAATTATACAGTATAAGTATCTCAGTATACATCATCAAAATACAGATTAATGAAAACCATTTTTCCTTCAATGGGACCCATCAAGTAGGATTTTTTAATGAATCTTCACCATTCGATTGTTTTGGCTGATTTATTCTAAACAAGCCTGATTTAGTCCTTGCAGGCATTTACAAGTGTCTCACGATAAATTACTAGCAACAAGGATCAAAAATGGTAGGAACTAATTCATAAACATGTTTACATATAATGTAAAGGTATTGCTTACAGATTAAAACCGTGTGATGTAACTGAAAATAGGTTGTGAAGCTGCATAAATGTGCAGGGTAGAAACATGTTAAGAAAGAGAAATGTTTCCATTACGTTGCGACGTTGCTATTTGCCAAACGTCGTCGGGCTACACACGTCACCGAGTAAATTTAAGAAGAGGCGATAAGTCGCTCCACGGTACTTCGGCCTCCAAGGGAGCTCACAGTCTCGTTACCTCTCTGTTTGCTTCGCGCGCCGACCAATAGAAAGACTGGGACTCGCCTAGATATACCGTCGCACCACAGCCTCGACGTCAGTCAGTATAGCAGAGTATGAGGCAGCCCCAGGAATACAGCTGTTCCAGAAGTTCATCATGGAAGAGCTACCAGTTTACAGTACTACTTAGGATTACATAGCAGAACTGTGTAATACTTCGGAAGAATGTGTAAGTCACAAATACACAAAAGTTGAGGATTTATATCATTGTATTAATGATTCCTTTGTGGACTAATCACTTCTTTAGTTGCAGATCTTGTCTATTCCAAATGACACAACACATTACATGGTCCTTCGCGTGCATATGTCTACAAATAATCTACATCACTATTCGCAATAACAAAGGCAGAGTTTATCACAAGAGTCACTGACATTTGGCTATCAAGATCTCTGGCTTAAGAAGGGCGTTGAGTAAGAGTGGGAGAGGTTGGGATTATGTTTACATCACTGCATAATAATATATGCTTTAGAAAAAGTCATATGGTAAAGTCAATAAATTTACTGCAAGAGCGGAGATTAATATGAACAATAAAAATGTCATTACTATGTAAAGGTGGCATAAAGTTGTTCTATATGGACCAGCTGTAGTAGAATAAGCACTTTTGTGCCATGATTAGTTAAAGATACATTTAAAATGGATTACGCCCTACCGCTGTTTGTAATCGTCTGGTTCTACATGGACCAGCTGTATTACAATAAGCAGTTTTGTACCGTGATTAGTTAAAGAAACATTTAAAATGCATTACGCCCTACCACTGTTTGTAATCGTCTGGTTAAAAAGTGTAGAATATCTTCAAAATACATTAGTAAAATTCGAGAAGCGGGTGAAGCTACTTAGTAAAATATTGTCACGTTGCAATGGAAGTAGGCTTGACATCTAAGGCAACTAAACACAGCACTTATACTGAAAGCACGTTTATTACGAACTCAACACACACGCAGCACTGACTGTCTCTCAGGCAGAGTGCTCTGCTATTTATACACAGACAGAATTTACCAGAAATTAGAAGAACAGTTAACATAAGAAACAAGTAGAATTTACAAGTGAACATAAGAGAGATGTAGAACCTTCTGGAATTGTAAATTACAAAGAAATAAATATTTGCCGGTGGGCGGGTTTGAACCGGCGGACTTCTGCTCCGCAGTCCGTGACGCTATCCCCTGCGCCACGCCGGCAGTTCGTCGTCTCTCGCGGCAATATTTCGTTAACAATAAAAGTGATTTAAAATTTCACAATTGCTACGATCTTTGGTACAAGATAGGATGGTGGAAGGACGAGCCGACAACAGAAAGTTGTTGTCTTTATTAATAAGTCTAATCAAAATATAAATTGAAAAAATCAATGCCTACTTGAAGTAGTAACAATAAGATAATGGTCGCAAGACTTTAACACACAACAAGTTCAAATATTTAACAATAAGCTCAAATGTGACGGGTAAGAACAGAATTTACAATATTAAATCTCAGTTACAGTAAGCAAAAGTAACCAAAAGTAGTTACAATATTTAAATATTTTAAACTCAAATGTGACATGAGTAAGGGCAACAACGTACAGCATTTATTCTCAGATAATTACAAACAAGTTTTTTGGTCAATCAGAACCACTTAACAGTGAAGATTATCCACGTGAAATATCGGCGACTGCGAAGTTTTAAGAACAGGTTCAAGAAAACACAATAAAATTTTAATTTGCAAGAATTATACAAAATTCAGTCTTTTCACTGTGACCAGTGAGGGGAAAGGGGCTGCCGGACCTTGGAGGAAGACCGGCGCTTTGCGTGAAATACTTAACTCGAGGAGCAAGGCCGAATATCGGTGGGGCCGACTGGACACAAACAGCAACAGCGGCAACGCTCCGCCAAGGTTCGCAACCCCGGACCCCGTGCGAAACAAGAGGCTGAAACAACAAGGCCAGAGGCAATATCGTACGCAATGTACAAGTTTCATCAAACGTGCAATAGTGCACTATCAATAAGTAATCCAAGTTCTTAAAATCTTAAAGTCTCCTTAAAATTAGAAACTTATCACATCCCTCCGCCCACTGTCGCGCCAGTTCATGAACAATTCGACAAAACAAGAAACAAGGACAAGCGCAATTTCGCACAGAATAGTTCTTTGAACATAAATAATGACCTAACAACAGATAATCAAATAACCTTAAAACGTTAAACGGCCGTTTAAATAACAATTTTATAACATCCTCGGACGGTGGTTCCAATCAATGAACAAGTCAATGAGACATTTAAACATCTACCGCCAAATTTAGGGTAACAAATTTTTAGGACTGCAAATTAATAATGTAAGTAACTGTTTTTAGCGATGGTAAACAATCAAACCAAACACCAAATAAATAGTAACTAACCTGACGACTTATTAATAGACAATAACTCACATTCAGTACAACACACGCAAACAGTAATACAACCTGATTCATTTGCCACTGGTGCAGGCTGGCGAAGGTACCATTCAACAACAACTTACAAGAAGCTCAAAATTTGGTACCATAGCGCCTTCAGTCAGTCACTATACTGCTCATTTCCTCTCCTTCAACATAAGGTAACAACCATTCCTTTTAACAATCAAGAAATAAGAAATTAACATTAGACAATGGCGTTACCTAACTACATTGGCTGTAGGAAAACATTGAAATTGTCATATAAACACCAACTTCACAGTTCACAACCTGTAGATTCGTTCTTAAAACAATTAATTAAAACACAGTCAACAAGCAGCTTCTTTAAATGATAAAGTCGTAATTTCAGCAATACGCTCAATGGTCACTCGGTATTGCGAAAAAAAGAATGCCCATTGGAAACCTTCCACACCATGGCGTCATAGAGTTCTCCAGTAGAAACACTATTTCTCTTTGGAAACATGGTCCCCGTGGCCTGCCAAGCATTCTCAGACTGTCATAGCGAGTCCTCTCGTGTCTGTCACTTACTCGTAGCTGCGTCAAGCCCGACTGCCCACACGCTGTTTTCCTCCTCCAGAGAGGTTGCCTACGGTGGAATCTCGATACCGTGCCACGGAAGAATAATTAAAATAGATATTGTGAACGTAGACTCACCGAGAAAGTAATTTAATCAAGGCAGTGTATTCCCTGCTTTGCATTCCTGTGGCTATGTGGCAAGAGATCAAGCCGAGAAAATTGTTTCTCAGAAAGAAATTAATATTGTAAAGTTAGCGCCCTGACAAAATTATTTATTCTATTTTTCTACTGAAACATACAGATCAGAATGTTTTCATTTTCTCCTGTCCGCATCCATCCTCCGTCTAACTCCCCCTTCCCTCAATCTGTCTCGCATCTTCTCTTTCTTCCATGTCGCCATCTCCTTTTTCTCATCGTATCTACTTAAATTCGGTAATTTAAAATTTCACACACCAGTTTCCAGCACTTTCTTGTATTAAAGTCTACTGTACACTTTGACATATTTTCTGATTGTGAAAGATTTAAAGCTGTCATACATTTCATAGATATCTGTTTGTTAGTCTCTCACTCAATGGAAAAATTGAGATTTTATTGGTAATAAAAATGGAATATGAGATTGATGCTTGTTCTTTTTTTCCCTTCGCTGGAAAGATATTTTCACCTTTGGATTAGGATATTCGTATAGTATTCGTTAATGCACTCCTAACCATTAAAATTGCTACACCAAGAAGAAATGGGCAGATGATAAAAACGTATTTATTGGACTAATATATTATACTAGATCTGACATGTGATTACATTTTCACGCAATTTGGTTGCACAGATCCTGAGAAATCACTACCCAGAACAACCACCTCTAGTCGTAATAACGGCCTTGACACGCCTGGGCATTAAGTCAAACAGAGTTAGGATGGCGTGTACAGATACAGATGCCCACACGATACCACATTTCATGAAGAGTAGTGACTGGCGTATTGTGACGAGCCAGTTGCTCGGCCACCATTAACCAGACGTTTTCAATTGGTGAGAGATCTGGAGAATGTGCTCGCCAGGGCAGCAATCGAACATTTTCCGTATCCAGAAAGGCCCGTACAGCACCTGCAACATGCAGTCGTGCATTATCCTGCTGAAATGTACGGTGTCGTAGGGATCGAATGAAGGGTAGAGCCACACGTGAAATGTAACGGCCACTGTTCAAAGTGCCGTCGTTTCGAACAAAAGGTGACCAAGATGTGTAACCAATATCACGCCATACCATCACGCCGGGTCACACGCCAGTATGGCAATGTGCGTTTACCACTATGTCACCAAACACGGATGCGACCATCATGATGCTGTAAACAGAAACTGGATTCATCCGACAAAGTGGCGTTTTGCCATTCGTGCACCCAGGTTCGTCGTTGCGTACACCATCGCAGGCGCTCCTGTCTGTGATGCAGCGTCAAGGGTAACGGCAGCCGCGGTCTCCGAACTGATAGTCGATACTGCTGCTAACGTCCTCGAGGTTTTCGTGCACATGGTTGTTGTCCTGCAAACGTCCCCATCTGTTGACTCAGGGATCGAGACGTGGCTGCACGATCCGTAACAGCCATGCGGATAAGATACCTGTTACCTCGACTGCTAGTGATACGAGGCCGTTGGGATCCAACACGGCGTTCCGTATTGCCCTCCTGAACCCACCGATTCCATATTCTGCTAACAGTCACTGGATTGTGACCAACGTGAGTAACAATGTCGCCATACTATAATCCGCAATCACGATAGGCTACAATCCGATCTTTATCAAAGTCCGAAACGTGACGGTACGCATTTCTCCTTCCTAACACTAGGCGTGACAACATTTCAGCAGGCAACGCCGATCTACTGCTGTTTGTGTATGAGAAATCGGTTGGAAACTTTCCTCATGTCAGCACCTTGTAGGTGTCGCCATCGGCTACAATCTTGTGTGAATCCTCTGAAAAGCTAATTATTTGCATGTCACAGCATCTTATTCCTGTTGGTTAAATTTCACATCTGTAGCAAGTCGTCTTCATGTTGTACCAATTTTAATGGCTAGGAGTGTATGTTTATTTATTGAAGTCAGTACATTCCTTCAGGATATTATATGGATTTCTTTTCATGTCAAGAAAGAAATGTAATTATCGCAGAATTTTTAGATATATGACTATATTACCAACTAGCAATCCTCGCCGACTTTGCACGGGAATTTATACGTATAAAATTGATTGTGTGTGTGTGTGTGTGTGTGTGTGTGTGTGTCCGCGTATGTCTATGTTCCCTATGGCCTCTACAACGGCTCTACCAATTTTGAGGAAATTTTCACATCCATAATACAACCATGAATTTAAATTTGAAAATAACTGATCTTGGTTGAGTTCCAGATTCGCTTTCCTTTTCCATTGAGTAGTTTCGAGTATGTATGGTTCCTTATTATGTTTTTAGTCTCTGTTGAACATCAGTAAAGAATGACCGAGGGAAACAGGCTGAGAGATTAATAGTTGATGTATTTGATGTCAGTGTAGCACGACACCCTGTCTGTATCGTTTCTTCTCTTCTATCAATCCCTAGAGTGCGTACACTGTGGAATAAAACCACACTGTGTAGTTCTGTTGATACCTTTCATATCAATTGTCAAGTGAATGTCGAAAATTGCTCTCAACCAGTGTCGTGCATATCAATAAGATAGGTACCACAAAAACCACCACGCGAAAGTAACAAAATTTCGCGAAATTGTGTTCGAGGGATTTTGATTTTTCAGTAATTTATTTGCAGTTCAAAAAAAAAAATTAAGCAATTAAGCTAATTCATTTTTTTTCCTTTATTTATTCTTTTCAAAAAAAATGTTGAAATGTTTGTAAAGCTTATGGGACTTAACTACGGGGTCATCAGTCCCTAAACTTACAAACTACTTATGAACTACTTACGAACTAGGACGGCACAAATATCCATGCCCGAGGGGGGATTCGAACCCCCGACCGTAGAGGCCGTGCAGACCGTGACTGAAGCGCCTCAGTCCCCTCGGCCACCGCGGCCGGCATTCGCAGTTCCTTGCGTTATTAATCCAAATGAGGAAACCACGCAATCAACGAACGAATTAATAAACGCATTTTAGTGTGTACGGTAAAGTACATAAGCCACACACAAGAACGGTTAAAAAGAGCTTAGAAACCTGACGTACCTGACGTAGAGGGCACCCAACAAATCAGTGTACATGAGATCACTGCAGCAATCAAAGAAATGAAAAATAAATAAATAAATAAATAAAGGCAAAGCTCCGGGATTATTTAGGATACAACCAGAGTTCCTCCTAGACAGCGTAAACAGGACTTGCAAGTTTCTTCACCAATCCAAAACCCTTACTAGAGCTACCTACCGTGAATCGCCCTCCTATCCCTACAAGTTTTAGGAAACAGTCATCCTCAACCCATTAGGTCTAGAGACCCATGAAGTTATTCTCATCGAAGAGGCAAGATTCATGCCTAACAGAAGCTGCGCAGGCCAAGTGCTCAGCTTAACTATAAACAGATCACTGCAGCAATCAAAGAAATGAAAAATAAATAAATAAATAAAGGCAAAGCTCCGGGATTATTTAGGATACAACCAGAGTTCCTCCTAGACAGCGTAAACAGGACTTGCAAGTTTCTTCACCAATCCAAAACCCTTACTAGAGCTACCTACCGTGAATCGCCCTCCTATCCCTACAAGTTTTAGGAAACAGTCATCCTCAACCCATTAGGTCTAAAGACCCATGAAGTTATTCTCAGCGAAGAGGCAAGATTCATACCTAACAGAAGCTGCGCAGGCCAAGTGCTCAGCTTAACTATAAACATAGAAGCTGGATTCCAACGTCGCCTTCAGGCATTAGTGGCTTTTCTTGATCTTACAGCTGCCTACGATACAGTATGCAGACAGTGTTATACAATGCCAAACTACAATCAGGCTCATTAAAAATCATGGTATTTCAGGAATACTACCAAGAAGTGACAGAAGAAACTTGATAAAGTTCTCCCACAGGGTTCTGTTTTGGTACAAATTTTGTATTACTTGTGTACACCTGACCTCACTGAAACAAAGCCAATGAATTTCACATATGCAGACGATCTGGCCTTGGCCATCCAAAAGAGAACTCTTGAAGCTGGCGATGAGATTCTTTCTACAGTTCTATGTACAATAGATAAATACTTAAATAAAATGTTCAAATGTTTGTTAAGCTTATGGGACTTAACTACGGGGTCATCAGCCCCTAAACTTACAAACTACTTATGAACTACTTACGAACTAGGACGGCACAAATATCCATGCCCGAGGGGGGATTCGAACCCCCGACCGTAGTGGCCGTGCTGACCGTGACTGGAGCGCCTCAGTCACCTCGGCCACCGCGGCCGGCGATAAATACTTCAAAAAGTGATAGCAAATCACTGAAGTTAACGGCTTTCACCTTAACAACAGGATGGCCAATGCGAAGTTCATTGTCACCTTTAATAGTCAGGTCCTTCAGCATCACAACTCTCAAAGATATCTAGGAGTTACGCCTGGTAGAACCCTCCCTTACAGAAAGCGCATAGAAAACACCGCAACAAAGCAGAGATCACGAAATTACATCATACAGAATCTGAGTCATACCTCATGCAACGAAAGAGCTACTACACTTCGATGCACTGCTTTAGGGCTGTTCTGATGCCCAGTACTGAGCCCTAGTGTGGATTAACAGCTCACATTTGCGAAAAATTACGAACTGCGAAATGCAGCAATGAGGACGATATCAGGCTGCATGACATCTACTCTTCTGTCCTGGTTACCACCTCTAAGTATCATTGCGTCATCAGGCCTCCGAAGACAAGAAATGCCAAATTTACTTAAAATTGCGGAGCTTCTAATGTACTCGGATGTTCATGCACTCCAGATGAACCGATTAAAATCTCAGCTGCCTTCGGTCCTATTGGGAGAATCGTTATAGGCACTTACTTTCAGTATCAACAAAAAGTGGGTGCCGTGGCGGAGTGGCCCAGCGAATTGGAGCGCTATGCATCGATGCGCGAGGCCGTTCCCCATTGGGGCTTCGAATCCTCCCTCGGGCATTGATGTTTGTGTTGCCTCTAATGTAAGGTAGTTTATAAGTAGTTTGTAAGTTTAGGGACTGATGACCTCGTAGTTAAGTCCCATAAACTAAACAAACATTTGAACATTTTTGAAAATTTGGGTAGAAAAGCGGAAAACTATTGCTCATGATGAATATCAAACTCCCCCAATACCTGACGCAAAACCAACCGGTATGGAATCAACGCGACGAGCCTGGAAAACAATTAATGGAATCCGCATAGGCCACAGCATCGGTGCTGAAAACTCTTACCTATGGGGAAGCGCTTCATCTCCTCAATGTAACTGTGGTTATGAACAACAGAGCATCCATCACATTGTAACAAGCTGTAGCGGAACAGCCTACCATAGGAACTTGGAATATTTCTTGATAGTTATACAGTTTGGTATTAAAATATAGACTTAATTTCAAATTACAAATTAAGAAATTATTAGATTTTTGTTAAAATTATGTAATCCACAATTGTTAATTGCTGTTCATGTGAAATAATAGGATAAATAAATAAATATTAATGAATAAATGGTCTGTAACATGGAAACCATGAATTTCCGAACAAACGTTCATTAATCATTATTTGGTCTATATCCGCTCTTCCTTTCCTCGTACGTATTTCTTATATAAATTTTGCAGAACATACACAGATTACATTAAACAGCTTTGTAAGTCCGTTGTTTATGTTAGTAAGAGTGAATGAGCACCTTTAGAAAGAAATCAAAATTGGTAGTTAATTTCCTCTATTTCAAAACCTACGTCAATAGGTTCCTTCAAAAGAGGGAATGGTAGATTTTACATGTAAAAATTATTCGGTTACGTTCTTTAGGAAACAGGAAGTGCATGTTCTTAACAATCAGATAGTTATTTTGCTTATATACATCGACCGTTTTCGGTTTCAACCGATCACCAACGGAATGTCTCTTAAATAAATACAAGTACAAATTAAATATAATACGTAGTATAACCCAGTACTTACGTCAATAAGTTCTTACAATTCAAATATATTGATTAAGTGGATACATCAGCTAACATCCCCATCAATGTTTACAGATAAGTTAAATCAATAAAATGCATGATGTTTCACTTGACATCTAGTCTTGATGAATACTTAAAAACAGCGACAAGCCATATTAGAGTGATGAAGGATCCATGGATTCAAAGAATACCCAACAAAGATATTTAGTATTACATCAGTTGATAAGTTCATCAATAATGTATTCATGGTATGAAACGGTGCATCTTTGATAAACCATAATAGATTATACCTTGGATGAGGTGTCACGGCGACTGATACAAAAAGTGGTATTTCATCAAAAACATAGAATGTACAAAACTGTAAGTCTCACGACGATTTCCTTCCACCATAATAGGTCTTGAGATTTCAAGGGGTTATTTTAGATAGTGTTCATCGAACCACGTATTCAACAGCCTGTCATAAGCTATCATCTAATTAGTTATCTACCAATGTACGTAGTGACCACATCAAAATTATACATATTTATCTCTATAATAAATATAATGCCTTGGCAATCGCACCATATTATAATGACTTCAGAATACATATAATGATCGGGTAATTACAAATCAACATATAAAAACGATATATATTGCACTATGCAAAATGTATTTGAAAAACGATATATATATTCCACATATTAGTTTACGTTGCCACACGATTGCCACGTTATTATATTTATTACAGAAATAAATGTGTATAATTTTGATGTATTCACTACAGATGTTGGTAGATAACTAATTAGATAAAATATTATGACGAGGTGTTGAATAGTTGGTTCCATGAACACTAACTAAAATAACCGACTTGGTTTCCCTCGAGATCTCACGACTTGGAAGGAATTCGCCGTGAGACTCGCATTTTTGAACATTTTATGTTTTTGATGGGATATCATTTCTTTTTGTAGGTAACCCTTCTCCTGAAAAATTTTTTGTACGTCAGCCACGGATTTTCTTAAAACCCATTCCTTATCTCTTTGGTTTGGTTTGGTTTGATGTAACAGTATTTGCAAAGTCCGGAATGTCGATTACTGTTTAATAATTGTTTAATACTTTCATCATGTACAGTATTGCCACCTGTAGTGGATCACTATAAAAATATCAACATGTTATTGTATTTCGCATCAGTTTGTGACCTTCATAATACGCAGAGGTTGCCGGTAAGATATTTTCCTGTATAAGTGATGTAGTATTACACACAAATCAACTTTGTCTAGTACACAATAGAATTTTACTTACGGCAGAGGTGGCGTAGTGTGCTGAAGTTGGCAGCGTCTGTCGTATGAGACACTTCGGAAAACCATTCACATAGAATGAGGGGCAGTCTTTCGTGTTGGCCAGGAAGTAAATAATTATTTCTGTTCCTGTTCTGTAGTTGAGATGTTCTTGTACGTACCCCTCATAATGCGAACATTTCGTTGCCAACATTTGCACACTATGCCACCGCCGTAAGTAAATTTTAGTCTTTACATGAAATCTCTAAATGTGTCGATATTTTATCAGTTAATCCTTATTTCTTACGCCTGTTATATGTGTACATAATTAATTTTTGATACGCTTTTTAAAGTGACAGGGAGACCAATAATAGTGTATTTGGTAGTGCCAGTCCAGTAACGTATGTTTGTGGTACTGCAGAGGATTGTTTGTTTCGGCACCCAGTACACTGATATTCTCTGAGTTCCCTTTTCGATGTTCATAGTACATCAATTTCTTTGAATTGATGTTACCATCAATGTTTTTCTAATGTCGATCATTCCCAGGGCAATAGTTGGTAACACTTCAGTTTTTCACGTTCACTTTTTATTTGAGTTGGATAATTTAAATCATGATCCTAGCTGTAGATCTGAACACATCTACTTCATTTTATCACTCTTAACGGCTATGTACACTCATGATTTTTGTATTGTGCACATCTACAGCAAACCATCTTTCGAATTGTATAAGTTTCATTGGCCTCCTAATAAATTTATCGTAGAAAATCTATACTTCAGTTTTCAAGTTCTCGAATTGAGCCGGCCGCGGTGGCCGAGGGGACTGAGGCGCTCCAGTAGCGGTCTGCACGGCCACTACGGTCGGGGGTTCGAATCCCCCTCGGGCATGGATATTTGTGCCGTCCTTAGGATTAGCTAGTTCATAAATAGTTTGTAAGTTTAGGGACTGATAACCCCGTAGTTAATTCCTATAAGCTATACAAACATTTGAACAACATCTCGTCTTGATTTATTATATCACGTAACAATCTTAGCTTAATATTGATAACATAACAAGAATCAGCACATCCTAGATAAGACATAACGCAATGCTCACTCACGAGAGTGGCACAGACCATAGATAACATAAACTGCGCATCTCCCAGATTACTGGCGTCTCCCTAGGTTTGCTGTCTTGTGATTTGAAACCAACATCTAACGTTTTTGCTCCCGCTTTAAAGTTTTTGCCCGCGTCATGTGACGGAATTTTCGACATTACTAGCAACTGTTTTCTCATTTATAATCGAAATAAAGCTAGAATGTAGATGTCATTGGTACTGTTTCCATTTGCAGCAATTTAAGCCACATCTTACCAATTAGGCTACTCTTCATTCTCTAATCAGATGCCTCACTTCATTTCTGACGATTCTTGTCTTAGTAGAAAGTCCACATAAAAATGGAAAGTAAAAATTTAAAGTACAGCACTAGGAATCTCCCACACGTGAAGCAATCGCTTTACCACAAGACCAATAGGAACAAAGAAATTACAAGCTCAAGATAGCAGCTACTGTTCTGTCAAGAGAAAATGTGTTCAATAATGGATTTAATATTTACAAATGTTTGAATTTTTCCTTCCATTACAGTCTAAACACTATGTAAATTCAAAATTTGACGTTTGTGTGTCTCCTATAAGTACCTTAGATTTTTGATGATCGGTGAGACAGTGAGTAATATAATTAGTTATTTTCGAATGCTAATATTTCGTAATCTATAAGCTGTTAAATATTATAATTTGAAATTGTTGCTACTTATAGTAGACATTCCTGGTAACCGAAAATTATGGCGTCTACATTTCTCCACAACGGAAATACAGGGGGTTTCGAAAGAGCCGTGAACTGCTTCGAGAAAAGAATGGTACGGCCGTGCACTCGACTTCCGTGCCCACAGATGTAATCGTTGTGCAAATTACTATAGTATGAAAGTAATAAATATGCGTCATAACAATCATAATCTGTCAAATTATAAAAGAAGGCAAAGAAAATGTGCATTAAAAGGGACCATGTTAAGGAATTTCCTAATATTTTAATATACTTTTGTGAAGGATAGGGTAAGGGACAACAGTGTGTACAGTATATATACAACCTCTGTATCAGTTCTTCAGATGGTAAATTATGATTGGTATCTCTGTCAGAGACGCATGATTTCCATTACTGTGTGTCCACACTGAAACATTCTCTTATCAAAACGCTTTATGGAGCTACATTATTCCAGTCTCCGTTTCACATAAAGTTTACTTCGGCGATTTCCCTCGAAAATGGAACTGAAGATGATTAAGTTGTATTTTTTCGCTACAGAAACATCAAGCAGAGCAGCTCGGAATAAATTAAGCGAACAGCACATAAAAAGAGCTACACTTCTCCTTCGTACTGGGAACATTTACATCTCTAACGAACTGCAAGAAGTTCCCTTGGAATGCAAATGGGTAATTAGCTTAATCTATGGCCTAGATCTGTCAATTACTGGTTGCCTACTCATAAAGGATGGAGTATGCTTTGGCATCTAAAGGAGATCTTAATAACAACAGAGCAGACATCCAGTTTATGAAGTATACTATTTACATACCTACAATGTACAAGGAGACAGTTGTACAGGAATCTCATCGTAAGACAGACGGTTATTCGCAACATACCTTCAAATATTTTTTTGAATACTTCTTATTACAAGCCAGCTCATAAATATACATGACATTACGACTAGGTGTCTTGAAACGTGTACGTCACAGTACCTATTGAATTATTTGGGGACAGCTACATTGCGTGTTTCACCTCCCAGTCGAGAGGACAGTGGTTCAAATCCATATTCGGCCATCCAGATTTAGGTTTTCCGTCATTTCTCTCAGTCAGTGCAGGAAAATCTCGTATTGGTTCCCTTCAAAGGGCTCGGCGTACTTCGTCCCCTATCCTTACTCAGAAATCCATCGTGAGATCCATCCCAGATGACGACGATGTAGACAGGACGTTAAACACATATATTCATTACTTTTACCCTCATTTCTGCTTCCTAATGGATTTCCACACACTGCATATATGTTTTAAATACATGTGCCTCAAATATGTGCACAGTATTTTGACGTGGAACTCAAAGGGTTTACGCATCGTCATTTGAAATGTTTATTTTTTCCATGAAAAGCAAATCACAAAGTTTTTATAACTTTTAGCCAATGGTGGTATTAAACAGTTTATACATCTGAATCTTAAACAGGACCCCTGACATTACCAATTCGTTTCGGGTTCAGAGGTATCGGTTAGAATTTCAACTTATTCTTATAGTTCTAATATAGTGAAACCTCCGGTACAATAATGAATCGAATTCTCATGCATATAACTTCTTCAAATGTCTCATTGTCTTAAAAATGTGTTAACTTCTTATATAAAATTTCGAGCATATAATGTAGAAAAAGTTTATAAATCTATGACCTTGTGTTCGTATCATGTTTGCAGTCACCGCTTTCTCTCATATTCAAACACTGTATAAATGTAGGGTAATTTACAACATATTTTAAGCGAAGCCTGAGTTTCAAAGTACCGTGTCACAAGGTTTATGTGGTCAGATATCCATAACTATGTGTCTTAGGATACAATGTGTGGATAATGATTGCAAAATATATAGTAATGATAAATTTAAACGTGTACGTTAATGATGAAGTTGTGTCGCACAGGTATGAAGTGCGCGCCACGTACTTGCGCCGCGCGCCGCCATACACGCACGGCCCGGCGTTCTTACGACGTCAGCCACGAGCGCCCTCTGCTGCACATCTACATCTACATCTACATCTACATGGGATACTCTGCAAATCACATTTAAGTGCCCGGCAGAGGGTTCATCGAACCACAATTATACTATTTATCTCCCATTCCATTCTCGAATAGCGCGCGGGAAGAAAGAACACCTGAATCTCTCTGTTCGAGCTCTGATTTCTCTTATTTTATTCTGATGATCATTTCTACCTATGTAAGTGGGAGTCAACAATATATTTTCGCATTCGGAGGAGAATGTTGGCGATTGGAGTTTCGCAAGTAACCCACGCCTCAGCGATAAGCGCCGTTGTTGTAATGATTCCCATCCCAAATCCTGTATGATTTCCGTAACGCTGTCTCCCCTGTATCGCGACAATACGAAACGAGCTGCCCTTCTTTGGACTCTTTCGATGTCCTCCGTCAAACCCACCTGCTAAGGATCCCACACTGGGCTGCAATACTCCAAAAATGGACGGACAAGCGCAGTGTATGCAGTTTCTTTAGTAGTTCTGTTGCATCTTTTAAGGGTTCTGCCAATAAAACGCAGTCTCTGGTTCGCCTTTCCCACGATATTATCTACGTGTTCTTTCCAGTTTAAGTCTGAAGTAATAGTAATGCTTAGGTATTTTGTGGAGTTTACGGCCTTCACATTTGATTGATTTATGTTGTAAACAAAGTTTAACGGATTTCTTTTCGTACTCATGTGGACGACTTCACACTTCTTATTATTTAGAGTCAATTGCCAATTTTTACACCATACTGATATCTTATTCAGATCGTTCTGCAGTTGGTTTTGATCTTCAGATGATTTTACTAGACGGTAAATGACGGCGTCATCTGCAAACAACCTAAGAGTGCTGCTTAGATTTTCCCCTAAATCGTTTATGTAAATAAGGAATAGCAGAGGACCAATAACACTACCCTGTGGAACGCCCGATATCACCTCTGTTTTAGTCGATGCCTTACCATCGATTACTACGAACTGTGTCCTCTCTGACAAGAAATCCCCTATCCAATTGCAAATTTGGGGCGATATACCATAACCACGCAATTTGATTAAAAGCCGTTTGTGAGGTACGGTGACAAAAGCTTTCTGGAAATCAAGAAATACGGAATCGATTTGCGAACCTTTGTCGATAGCACCCATCACTTCGTGTGAATATAGAGCTAGTTGTGTTTCGCATGAACGATATTTTCTAAATCCGTGTTGACCTTGGGTCAATAGCTCGTTCTGTTCGAGATAATTCATAATATTTGAATACAGGATATGTTCCAAAACCCTGCTGCAAATTGACGTCAATGAAATAGGCCTGTAGTTTAGTGGGTTACTCCTACTGCCTTTCTTGAATATAGGTGTGACCTGTGCAACTTTCCAATCTTTTGGTACAGATCCTTCAATGAGAGAGCGGTTGTATATGACTGTTAAGTAAGGAGCTATCGCTTCAGCATAATCAGATAGAAATGTAATGGATATACAATCCGGACCAGAAGACTTGTTCTTATTAAGTGATTTTAGTTGCTGCACTACTCCGATGATATCTACTTCTATGTTACTCATTACGGCATCTGTTCGTAATTCGAAATCTGGAATATTGGTTTCGTCTTCTTTGGTGAATGAGTTTCTAAAAGCTAAGTTTAGTAACTCTGCTTTAGTAGCGCTGTCATCGGTAGGATCGCCATTACTATCACGTAGTGAAGGTATTGTTTGTGACTTTCCCCGAGTATATTTAACATATGACCAAAATCTCTTTGGGTTTTCAGTCAAATTACGATAAAGAGTTTCGTTGTGATAAATGTTGTAGGCATCTCGCATTGAAATCCTCGCTAAATTTCGAGCTTCAGAGTACAATCGCAAATCCTGGAGATTTCGTGTTCGTTTAAATTTAGTATGCCTTTTCCTTTGCTTTTGCAACAGTGTCCTAACCTGTTTTGTGTACCAAGGAGGATCGCCTCCTTCTTTTATTAATTTATTAGGTATAAAACTTTCAATTGCTGTCGATACCACTTCTTTGAATTTGAGCCACATCTGTTCTACACCTACGTTTAGTGTTAGAAACGAGTGGAAGCTGTCTTTCAAGAAGCAATGTATTTTGTTTCTATCTGCTTTCCTGAACAAATATACTTTGCGTTTATTTTTGGTAACTTTGGGACTTTCGATATTCAATTTCGCTACTACAGCTCTGTGTTCACTAATACCTGTATCCGTTTTGATGGTCGTTATGAGCTCAGGATTATTTGTTGCTAAGAGATCAAGTGTGTTTTCACATCCATTTACAATTCTAGTTGGCTCATGAACTAATTGTTCGAAGTAATTCTCAGAGAATGCGTTGAGTACAATTTCACACGATGCTTTATGCGTACCTCCTGATTTGAAAATATAATTTCGCCAACAGATCGAGGGTAAATTAAAATCACCACCTACTATTATCGTGTGTGTCGGGTACGTTTTTGTAATTAGACTCAGGTTTTCTTTGAACCATTCTGCTATTGTATCGTCAGAGTCGGGAGGCCGGTAAAAGGAACCGATTATTAACTTCTTACGATTTTCGGGTACAACCTCTACCCATAATAGCTCGCACGAACTATCAACTTCAACTTCGCTACATGAAATACTACTTTTGATAGCGACAAACACGCCCCCACCTATTTTGTTTAATCTATCCTTTCTGAACACCGATAGATCTTTTGAAAATACTTCTTCTGAACTTATTTCCGGCTTGAGCCAACTTTCGCTGCCTATAATGATGTGTGTTTCGGTGCTTTCTATTAACGCTTGCAGTTCTGGAACTTTCCCGACACAGCTACGACAATTTACAACTGTTATACCGATAGTTTCCGAATCTACATTTCTCCTGTGATCCACCTGAACCCTTTGAGATTGCCCATTTTCTATTTCCCCGAAGCTCTTTATCCTAAAAAACCGCCCAGTCCACGCCACACAGCCCCCGCTACCCGTGTAGCCGCTTCCTGCGTGTAGTGGACTCCTGACCTATTCAGCGGAACCCGGAAACCCACCACCCGATGGCGCAAGTCAAGGAATCCGCAGCCTACACGGTCGCAGAACCGTCTGTGCCTCTGATTCAGACCCTCCACTCGGCTCTGTATCAGAGGTCCACAGTCGGTCCTGTCAACTATGCTGCAGATGGTGAGCTCTGCTTTCATCTTGCAAGCAAGACTGACAGTCTTTACCACTTCAGTTAGCCGCTCGAAACCTGAGAGGATCTCTTCAGATCCGAAACGACACACATCATTGGTACCGACGTGAGCCACCACCTGCAGTTTGCTGCACCCCGTACCCTTCATGGCATCCGGGAGGACCCGTTCCACATCTGGAATGACTCCACCCGGTATGCACACGGAGTGCACGTTGGCCTTCTTCCCCTCCTTGGCAGCCATCTCTCTAAGGGGCTCCATCAGCCGCCTAACGTTGGAGCTCCCAACTACAAGTAAACCCACCCTATGTGAAAGCCCGGATCTTGCAGGCTGGGTGGTGACAGGGTGAGAGACACCATCCGACTCAGGAACGTCGTCCTGAGCAGACAGCGCCTCAAACCTGTTCGCAAGACGAACCGGGGAGGCCTCACGATCGGTCCACCGGAATGTCTTGCGCCTCCTGCCACGCACTGGAGCAACCTCCCACGCAACCACGGGTGGGATGTCTGCCTCACTGCTAGCAGTTTCAGGGCATGTCGCTGCCGCAGGCCGATCGGTGGAGACGACGGGAGTCCGTTCGGTCCCCACCGCCGGCCAACAATAACGACGCCCATCGATCGCAGTTTCCAACTGTGCAACCGAGGTTAACACAACTCGAAGCTGGGAGCGAAGTGTCACCAGCTCAGACTGCATCCGCACACAGCAGTCACAGTCCCTATTCATGATTACGGTGCCAACAAAAACAAAAACTACAGTCGCGATGCGTTCAAAGGAAAACTAAACTGTTCGTTAGAACGCGGATGTGAATCCAATACGCACGACAGCTCAGGATAACTTTACAAATTGCGACGAGAAAGTGTAGACGAAAATCAAAATACTATATGTCGATTTTAATCAGAAAATAAAGACAGACGACTGTCGCGACGCGGTTCACACGGAGGAATAATACACTAACCAGATATTTAACGTGAATATGAATCAAATAAAAACGCGAGCACACAATAAATTTAATCCACTCAAGGGAAAACGCACTGAAAAGTAAAAATATGTAGCTTCTAGAGAGAAGCCGGTTACACTTACAACTGATAAATTACTGCTACGCCACTGGAGAGGTGTGCTCTGGACGACGTCCGCTGGCCACGACTGCTGCATCGGCCACTTGGGAATCAGATAGGCACCAGTAAAGACTTGGCTGTCGGATGGGCACTAGGAATCTTCAGTTGGCAGGCCTCTATCTAATCTATGTGTCAGCATTCTGCAGTCAAGAACTATGTAAAAGTATTACCAAGACTCCACGAAATATATATCTTGTTCTAATTTAGCCTAGTGTTTACAGTTATGCTGTCCCACTGGCTGGTCACCTCCGTACCTGTACACGCGTGCATCCTTTATTGCTGTGTCGGTCTCTCTCCACTCGGCTACCGACACCTAAGACAATCGGCGGAAGCGAGACACAAAAGTGGCGACGAGGCTGGGACACAAAAGAAGTGCTACAGCAAACCAACGAAAGAAAAAGGTATTTCTCAACATGGGTGTCAAGAGAAAGAAAGCGAGTTTGGTGGGCAGGTGGAGCCAGAGCAACACCACCTAGAGACAAGGCCTCACAACAGGCCGTGCTACGTCACACTGACCAGGCCGTGCCGCTAGCTGAATAGCTGGCCGCTGGGGCGTGCCAAGTGCCTCGAAGCGGACAGCCAGTGTGACGTAGCACGACCTGTTGTGAGGCCTTGTCTCTAGGTGGTGTTGGACAGAGCGAGACAGCACCAAAATGTGCACAGCCCACCGCCTCCCATTGGCCAGCCACCGAGCTACGCGATCGCGACCTACTCTGCGTGACGTGGCACAGCAGCATGCAGGCCTTCTCTTCAGACGGTGTTGGCTGCGGTGCGCCCGTCCTGGTATTGCTCTGAGCGTATCTTCCTCATCTTGTCCTATGGAGTAAATCATGGGGACATCCAACCACTCAAAATCGGAAGACCCAGTTGGTTATTTGAGTTACTGCAGTGAAGTACGCCGAGTTGTGGCGTCGAGGACTTTGAGTATTTTTAATTGATGTGGTACTGTTTCGCTGCAGCCGGTTAATGATACGATTCGGTTGCCGGCCGCGGTGACCGAGGGGACTGAGGTGCTTCAGTCACGGTCTGCACGGCCACTACGTTCGGGGGTTCGAATCCCCCCTCGGGCATGGATATTTGTGCCGTCCTTAGTCTTAGGTAGTTCATAAGTAGTTTGTAAGTTTAGGGACTGATGACCCCGTAGTTAAGTCCCATAGACTATACAAACATTTTTGAACGATTCGGTTGTGGTGTCGAGTGTTCAGTTTGTCCCATCATTCCATTGATGATTTGATCGTAGTATATGTGTGTTCGTCGGTTTGACTTGTCCTCGAAATCGAACCCCAATGGTTAAATTGCTCTAATGTCCGTGTGTTTTATGTATTGTTGATCAAAAAATTATCTACGTGTTCTTTCCAGTTTAAGTCTGAAGTAATAGTAATCCTAGACTTTTTTTTTTTTTTTTTTTTTTTTTTTTTTTTTTTTTTTTTTTTTGAGTTTACGGTCTTCACGTTTGATTGATTTATCTTATAAACAAAGTTTAACGGACTTCTTTTCGTACTCATGTGGACGACATCACACTTCTTATTGTTTAGACTCAATTGCCAATTTTTACACCATAGTGATATCTTATTTAAATCGTTATGCAGTTGGTTTTGATCTTCAGATGATTTCACTAGACGGTAAATAACGGCGTCATCTACAAATAACCTACGAGAGCTACTTAGATTTTCTCCCAAATCATTTATTTAAATAAGGAACAGTAGAGGAGCAATGACACTATCTGTGGAACGCCGGATATCACCTCTGTTTTAGTCGATGCCTTACCATCGATTACTACGAACTGTGTCCTCTCTGACGGGAAATCCCCTATCCAGTCGCAAATTTGGGGCGATATACCATAACCACGCAATTTGATTAAGATCCGTTTGTGAGGTACGCTATCAAAAGTCTTCTGGTAATCAAGAAATAAGAAATCAATTTGAGAACCCTTTTCGATAGCAGTTCGTGTGAGTAAACAGCAAGTAGTGTTTCGCATGAACGATATTTTCTTAATCCGTGTTGACCTTGGGTAAATAGCGCATTCTGTTCGAGATCTGTTTCCCCATAAATTTAGCTTGAGTGATAAAACCGAAAATGAAAAATGTTTTTGTAAACCAGTTGAACCCTACACTTAAAAACTATTTAAAATAACTTACACTAAGGAGAAGACAATCACTCCCTTGCACGAGGAAAGACTCGAACATCCGGCGGGAGTGACCGCCCTGTCGTAGCGTGACGTCTTATAACACGCGGCCATACCACGCAGGGCAAACCCAAGAAATTTATTTGAGATAATTTTACGCGAAGAAAATGGCAAGAAACTCCAAACAGCTGATTCTACAAGTAATTGTACTCCTTTTCACGGTGCTAGTGTAGGTAAAATTGGGATAGAATCCAGAAACTTTGTTTTATTAAGGTGAGACCTTAAGACGAGATATAGGTTGTGGCACATATTCCGTATATTCCGTATAAAAGTAAAAGAAAAGTAATTTGGAATTTCTTTATTTCCGTTGTAAAACCCAAGGCTGTTTTCGGATCATCACGAATCGATGGTCCTCAATTGAAAATTGTTCCACTAAACAAAACACGATATTTATTCGAATGTTTATTAGTATATATTTTTACGTTACTAGCACTAACCATGGGAAATCCAATGTGAAAAATAATTCTACGTTTGTGGTAATTTGCCAAAATATCGTTTTGACATATTTGACGGTGTAGTAGATATGAGGAATTTTGCTCTCACTTCATCACTTGTACGAGCATTCGGAAATAAGTCAGCTACGTAACATCCACATTGTCGAGCTTCGTGTTAGAGTTCCTCCCAAATGTAAAATACAATTAATTATGTCAGGAAAACGTCGTGCACCGCAACATGGTGTAAAATGCATCAAACGCAAAATCCCAGGAAGTCTTATTTTTCATTGCATACTTCTCCGAAATTAGCGCAGTCTCGTACTTCTCATATCGAATTAATTATGATAGACACTTCAGCATGAATCCGATACTATAAAGCTATAAGTGACAGAAAAATAATTTTTTTGACTAGTCGGTTGTCTGCTATAATCTTCAGACGGTTTTATCCTACCTTGTAATTATAGCAAGGATTGGTCTGCTATGTACAGTAAAATGATTGGCTATGCAAGTGGAACAAATTTACTGTGTCACACAGGTTAGATATCAGAAAGAACTGCACGTTTCAGTTCAAGCCAGGTAAGTGATCCTTAACTGCACTAAAAAAGATCCAAACAACTACTCTTGTAAGTAGAAAAAAGCAAATAATTACTCCTAAGTGACCTCACTGAGTACAGGAGTGGAATGTTGGTATGTGTCAATAAAGGAAAAGATTAACTACTTACTGAGAGGTTAAAATCATATTTATTACCTTTAAAAAGTCAGAAATAAATGCAAGTTATGAAATTGTGAAAATTGAATGAAATGAATTGAGTGAAGGGATATAATACATCCGTTAATAGTATCGCACTGATACTCGAAACCACAATGAAAACAAAATATTAATCAAAAGAAAACTAGTTTGAGAGTATCTGAGGCCTAGACGTGATCCTATCGTTAAATTGAAATACCGGACGATTGGCTGTCGTCGTAATGTCAAGTTTAATGTTTTACTGGTGTTTACGTGAACCTAACCTACTCAAGAAGTATTCTTGAAGTTGCATTGCGTGCGCACAAATAGCCTTCGCCGCGTTGTCGCCTGGCGTCTGCTGCGTCTCTGATACCTATAACATGTATCTGTTTTTTATGACAACTGAATCAGCCAAGGCACGCTACTTTTCTTCCCTAGTCCAAACTATAATTGGCAGGGTACGCCAATTCTGAAAATTTGTCCAACCACAGGGAATCGTTTAAAAAAATCTCATGGTGCACACGGAAAGACAGGATAACCTCTCCTTGACTCTGCTGCTTGCTGCTTTTGCATTTCTCATGCAATTGCAAGCACGTCACACCTGTTCTACAGTAGTCAATAAGAGGCGCCATAACAACACTTGGGTGCTCCCACATTTTGCCTTCAGCCAATGTAATCATTTCTCTTTTCCCTGCACGGGACTCTGTTCACACACGCAGTTATGTATTTTTCTGTCACCTGGTTGTGTGATGATTTTTGTTAAAATCTGTGTAAAATATCAACGATGGTGAACATTCTAACTCCAGCATGAACGTAATCATTAATCACTGAAAGGTTCTGTATCATATGTAATCATTAATATTTTTTATTCCTAGAAACAAATGCCTACTGTCATCTATATCTCTTCTTCTGTTTCTATATTGGAAATGGTCGGTAGTATTCGGGCTAGCTTTGTCAATTTTTAATAATATTCCATAAATATATTCCTTAAAATCAGAAACTCATTCTTGGTGTTATTTATGTATCTCTTGTCACATTGATATAATAATTGTAAATTTCATGTCTATATTTTTCAGCTTATAAGAATACGGAGGTGTATTGTTCAGACCGGTACAAACCAGCGTCATAGCACGCAAACTGTACACCATTCTGATATTCATGTCGGGTTTCCAGCCAGATCGTAAAGTCATCTTGACACAATATTTCTGAGGACCACCTGGCCGCTATCTTCAGGTGATATGGATGCTGCTGAGTCTCGTTGGAAACTGAAGTCTTGCCGTGATCGGCGGCCTTATATATGCCGCGAAGTACCAGAGAATCATGACTGCGTCCTCTGCCGCAAGCAGCCGGTGCAGCGCCTCAGTGGAGAACACTGGCAGGAACGATGTATCGCTTACATGCGCTAGTTGTCAGAGGTGGAGAAAAGAGTGCGCCGTTTTTAAGAGTAGACAAAACCGGATTCCACATGTTACTTAGAGAAAACCCCTTAACTCGATTTATTAAATTGTCCGCCAACCTAATCTCAATCGATTCTTTTAAAATACATCCCCAATAGTGAGACGCAGAAGCAAGTACACGTGTTTCGTCATACTTCATTCTGCGTCCTTCGGTTAGGCAATGCTCCGCTACTGCAGACTTGTCAGGTTGTAACAACCGTGTGTGTCTGTGGTGCTCGGTGCATCGATCGTTAACGGTGCGAATCGTTTGTCCTATATATGCTTTCCCACAGTGGCAAGGAATCTTACAAACACCGGGCTTTCTCAACCCCAAATCGTCCTTAACTGAGCCAAGAAGAGCAGGTGGTCAAAGCACACTTTTGATATTAAACTTTTTTAAAATCCTTCCAGTTTTTGATGACACACTTCCGGCGTACGGAAGGAAAGCAACTGATCTGCATTGGTCCTCTTCTGGTTCTAGCGATGGCCCAATCTGCATGGCATGACGTAATTGTCTCTCTGTGAACCGTTTCTCCTTAAACACCAACTTCAGATGTTCTAATTCCTGTGTTAAGGTATCTGCATCCGATATGGCATAAGCTCTTCTAACCAAAGTTTTCAGGACGCCTGTGCATTGTTTCGGTGGGTGGCAACTCATAGCATGTAGATATCGGTTTGTGTGCGACGTTTTTGTGTACACACTATGTCCTAGGGTTCCATCGTCTTTCCTGTACACTAATAATTCCAAAAATGGAAGCTGGTCATCCCTCTCGACTTCCATCGTAAATTTGATGTTAGGGTGGAGGCAATTAGAATGATCCATGAACCGATTAAGAGCATGTGGTCCGTGAGACCACACCATGAACGTGTCATCCACGTATCTCCAGAAACAGGTCCTCAGTGCCCTCTCTTCATAGTCATCCATAAATAAATTGGCGACTATGGGGGGGGGGGGGGAGGGTATTGGACTTCCCATAGCCACTCCGTCATTCTGTTCAAAGTACTGGTCATTAAATAAAAAATATGTAGAGGTCGGCACATGATGACAAAGCTTAGTCATTTCTGCGTCCAGTTTGTCTCCAATTAACTCCAAAGACTCTTCAAGAGGGGCCCAAGTTACTCACTATAGGACGTAATGGCACCCCATCTCTGTGGACCTTTGGTAGGCTGTATAGTCTCGGAGGAACCCCAGCACTAGGACGAAGTTTTTTGACCACCTCCTCAGGTAACAAACTATTTTTCAAAAGCGAAAACGTCTTTCGCTTTACTCGCTCTGTGGGATAATTTTGCAAATTGCGGTACGCAGAATCTTGAAGTTGACGATCCATTTTTTCTACATAAAAAAGTTTAATATCAAAAGTGTGTTTTGACCACCTGCTCTTCTTGGCTCAGTTAAAGACGATTTGGGGCTGAGAAAGCCCGGTGTTTATAAGATTCCTTGCCACTGTGGGAAAGCATATATAGGACAAACGATTCGCACCGTTAATGATCGATGCACCGAGCACCACAGACACACACGTTTGTTACAACCTGACAAGTCTGCAGTAGCGGAGCATTGTCTAACCGAAGGACACAGAATGAAGTATGACGAAACACGTGTACTTGCTTCTGCGTTGCGCTACTGGGAATGCAGTTTAAAGGAATCTATTGAGATTAGGTTGGCGGACGATTTAATAAATAGAGATAAGGGGTTCCCTCTAAGCAACATGTGGAATCCAGTTTTGTCTAATTTAAAAAAAAAAACAGCGTGCTCTTTTCTCCAACTGTGATAACTAGCGCATGTAAGCGATACATCGTCCCTGCCAGTTTTCTCCACTGAGGCGCTGCACCGGCTACTTGCGCCTGAAGACGCAGCCACGACTCTCTGGCGCACGCGCCGTTAGAACTTCGCGGCGTATATAAGGCCGTCGGTCACGGCAAGACTTCAGTTTCCAACGAGACTCAGCAGCATCCATTTCACCTGAAGATGGCGGCCAGCTGGTCCGCAGAAATACTTTGTCAAGATTACTTTACGATCCGGCTGGAAACTCGTCATGAATATCAATAATTAATACGCCAGGAAACTCTACGTAATCATATACACCATGTTTTGCTCCGTATCATTAATTGAAAGCCTGATGTAAACTTCGGACGAGGATCCCATGTCGATTAAAAAATCGAACCTGCTCTAAATAGTTTTTAAAACAGACTTGCAAACGCACGGCCTTGAACAATGCACGGACATAGATCTGCAGTTGCCATCTTGCGAGCTTTTCCAGTACGGCTAAATTAATTATAATTCGTACCCCCTTTTGCTCATGGTGCTGCTCCATTTTAGTAAATTGCTGAATCATTTAAAAAAAATATTAAAAATTATTTCTTGCGAATCTCTGAGGTTACGTCAGTGGAAAACATATCTTTAAAAAATTAAATAAAATCAAATATTACAGTTCCCATGTGAGAAATTATATTTACAGCATTCTAGTTCAGGTCAGATAAATGTATGTGATCAAACCTGCCCTTTTTTTCTCTCGGAAAGACGTTAAATATTTGGGAAAGGAAGCTAAAGGTATTCTACATTTCTTCGACCATCTTATTTCTTCTGACATCTCTTGCGATCCTCTTTGCTTCTTTTCTTTTTTAATCTTCTATGGACAGGAAAAGTGATATAATTTTGAGAAAACTAATATGGATTTGAGTGCCTTTCTGATGTATTGTTGTTATGGTGATTGTGCTGTGATTTTATGCATTAGCGAAACCTTTGTCTCTAAATAAGGCAATAAACTTCTTCCACCGTCAACGTCCTTTGCATTAATGCACGTTGGCACGACATTTGGCGTGTCTGCCTCGTACCTTTATTATTATCAGAACCACGCCAGGACACGAAACAGGTTCCATGTGTTGCTCGGTCTCGTGGTTCATTAACCAACAACCGACTTGACACACCCTCTCCGACGACCTATCTACTTATATGACTTGGATGGGTGCCAGTAACAATTGCTGCATGTAATTTTCCTTATTGAGTTTTACAATTATTTTAAAGTTTAATTTTTTTTAACTGACTTCTCCTTTTGCAAAATATAAAAAATTATGTCGACTTTACAAATTAAAAAATTGCTTTACAGAAATAAAAAGTTAAGATTAAATTTGCAAAAGATATAAATTTACATATGAAAAATCCCCCAAATATTCTAATTGTATTCTTACTCTTAATTATTAGAGAACGTCATTGCGCGATTGTATTATTATTATAAAGGCACGTGCAAGGTTTGTTTGTCTAACTTTATCTGTGTTCTTCATTTAAGTGATTATTTAGATTGTATTCATCTATAAAAATTCTGTATTTAAAATGATTAGTAAAATAAAATTACTTGCCACGGGCAACTTCTTCCCGTTTGCTGTAAAGCGGATAAACATATATTAACTGTCACGAGTCACTTGCCTTTAAGTGGCTGTGGTGAAGTCCCAGTGACTTCCCAGTCTTCGCATTCGTTAAGTCTACTCCGTTTTGACGTGCTATTGTACTGTTAATAACCGAGCCTTTACATACTGCAAAAAGCTTTGGAACCTCTTCTTGTATCTCCATTTCTGCTTCATTGACAATATTTCAAGATCTCTCTCTTGCTCTTGAATATCACTTAAATTTTGTACCTTTTCTTCGATTTCTCTATAACTTTCAGTCATTGTTTCTTTCGAAAGTAGTTGAGGACGTCCGTCACCAACGCACCTTAGATGTATATCATCATTATAATTATTTTGGAGTTGCAATTGTGTATACCGCCCTGGCACTTCTTCTTGCTGCAACGATTGAATGAAAAACAAATGAACATCAATCGTTACAAATCCCTTATCAGCATTGATTATGGCCTTCCTTTCATTCAAAACGTCGGCTCCAATAATCTAATGAACGTAATGTTTAATTAGTTATAATTACAAAATTAGTATCAATTTCATAGCCTTGACACATTTCAGCCGCGTTTGCCGATCGGATTGTGGTGAACCTTTGGCTACCTGGCCTGAAGCTCTAACTTTTCGCATTTTAAATACAGAAAACTGTTGCTCGGCAGTTCATCTTTCAAAGAAGCTACTCGAAATTGCTGTCAATTACCGCGTCCACCGTATTTTTACCTATCTCCATTTTCAATAAGGGTTGAATCTCTGCGACTACTGCTATCTCTTTTTCTGGTAACAAATCATACACAGGAGACTTGCTCGTAATTTAGACGATTTACTTCAACTATGTTTTCATTCGCTTCTGTTGTCACAGGTTCTCAGTTTTTCATAGGCTTAGCCAGTGCTTTAAACAACATATCAACTACCTTCTACTTCCTCACTATCACTTCTCTCTCTGTCTTTGGACTACTTTTCCCTACATTCTCTTTCATATTGCATCATAATCGTTAGAATTGTATATCTTAGTTTGATTCCTTAAACTGTTCACGTCAATCCCTTCTACTGGCTGTACTACATTCTCAGGTACTGCTTCCTCACTATCATTAGCGATATTGAATAAATTTATTAAACCTACAAATTATAGTCCTTATTCACTGGTTTATGAATCGGAAGAGGTGGCAACTCGTCCTCACTATCTGTGTCCTCACGATTTCTGTTGTCCCAACAAGATATGTCCGGTTTATTTACTTGTGTTTCTTCTCCTGTTCGCAATAAAGTAATTGATTGGATTGATTCTGATTAGATTAGGACATTAATTTGATGGACATCTTTCTCCAACTAGTCAGTCCTTCCTTTGTTTTGGGCTAGGTGGCCGAATCTCCATGTTTTGAACACCTTGCTTATTATTTTGATTGTCGCTGTCCTGGGTATCTTTGCTGGAAATTTCCAGGCTCCTGAGTACGCCAATTTTGACTTATATCATTTGTACGCTGGAAAAACCTTGTTGTTGTCCACCTCCTGGAATCCGTAACTTCTCCTGTACGAATTACTTCCCTTTCAATTACCAAATCCACCCTCAGAATGATTGAAACCGTAACCTCTTCTCTGCAGATTACCTCAGTTATTTCCGTCGTTATAATTCACAATTATGTGGGCAAAGTTATTATAGTACCCCTTGTGTGGCAAGAAAATAGAAAAACCGACCTCGAAGGATACCTTCGAACCCTTGAGTATTATCTTCACCTTGTCGAACCAAAGATTGCTGGTAACGAAGGGGTAGCTTCATTGTACGTATAGGAATTAATTCTCCATTACCATACGGTGTGTCCAAACACATATCCTTTTTGTCCATGTTTTCGAAATTCGAAAAACTTTACTGGACTCTTATCCCCTGAGGTTTCGTATTGCACCTTCTATATAAGTTCGTACATAATACGATTTGGTTCTTCCGTCGACCTGTATCTTAACAAAAATGTCGTCCGAAATTCCTGGTACGATTTGCAGATGGTTGCTACCGTCTGCATACTTTCCCCTTCAGCTCCCGCCAAATGTGAGCAAATAAAACCTAATTTGTAGGCTAAACTTCAGTGCTCATGTATACATACTCTACTCTAAATTGGTCAGTAAATGTTCTTGCACGTATCGAATTTCCTTCTTCGTGGTAGGGCTGGAATTTGTGTACTGTGAGAAAATGGTCTGTTTATTAATGCATCATCATACCAAACTATCGGTGCTCTACTAGTCCGTACAGTCTAGCAAACATTCACCGTCTTGTTTTGCATTGGATACTCCACTCCGTGGCTGCATCTCACTTGTGCCATGCCCTACAACTGTGTTCAAACGCTGTAAGGTCGAACAAAAATTTTGTTGTGACACGATTGGTTTCCGTGCCGGTTGCAGCACCGAAAATGTTGCACACTGAAAATGTGTAGTTTGAGTTACTGCATCAGTAATCTGATGTAAGATTGGTAACGCTTGTAGTTCTGCTCTCTGTTCTGCATGATACAACAGTCTCAGATTTGAATCCACAGTGGGCATCGCCTGTGTACTTCTTTGTTTACGCAATATTTCCGCAGGTTTTTTTGTTACCTGGGTTTGCGCTACTAAAATGTTATTTGTAGACGCAACCGTTTGTATAGCTGTACTGCTACGAATCTTTTGAATCTGCGCTAGCAACGTCACTGTGTATCTTTTTCTCAGTTGCCTGTATTAATTCTGTTCGTAATTTTTCGAACTGATCTTTACTTTTCGTTTCAATCATACTAATACGTTGATCTTTCGAATCTGCGCTAGCAACGTCAGTGTCTATCTTTTTCTCAATTGCCTGTATTAATTCTGTTCGTAATTTTTCGAACTGATCTTTACTTTTCGTTTCAATCATAGTAATACGTTGATCGTATTTTCTTAATGCAAATTTCGCGATATTTTTTGTGTACTTTCTTGGTCACAGATATTTTGTGGCTTACGTTCTGCTTTGTAAGATAGACTACTTTTTTATTCACTTTAATGACGTCGAATTGAACCTTGTCAACAACAGTACGTAACTCTTCGTGATCTCTCATCAAAGTTTCAACAACATTGCATGACGTTAATGTTTCATTACTTATTTGTGTATTTGTTCGTCAATCTTAGCCATAATATTTTCCATTTGCGTTAACGTGGTACTCAACCTTTGCTCTGATATTTCTGTACCTACGTCATATTTTCCTCTGATTTTTCTATCCGTGTTTCATAACCAGATATCAGATTTGTTCTTTCTGTCTTTGTTTTAAAACCTGATATGTGTTGAATTAACAACTTAAACGTCTGTCATATTTGTGGGCACAGCGATACTTTTTATCACCCCTTGTGTTCGCAACCCACTATTACTGAACGGACTAGTTATGTCACTCACAGAGCCATGTAATGGCACCTGCAAACTCGCATATTGTGCCTCACTTTGTCCTGCCAAATATTCTCTGTGTCCTGTAGTAGTTGCGTCAATTCCTGTGCCATTAAGTAGCGGTAAATAACTCCGCTGTCTGAACCGTTGACAACTTGCGCGATCGTTTCTACATATTGCACCTGTGTGCCTTCCGTGTCTCCTACAGCACTGTCCTCATCGTCTGCTCTCTTCTTCGTGGCCGTAATAGACGCATATTATGTGCTTTAATACAATGAACGTGTGTCATGTTCGCATGTCGTTTCGCTTCTGCTCTATCAAATTCACTCATGGAGGTGTCGATATCTGACTCAGAAAACGCCATCCATCTCCATATTCCCGCATAACCTATATTCACCTGTCAATTCGTGTATCTATTGTACCCAATTCTTATGAAGATGGTGACTCACTACCTTCCCTCTTGCCCGCCATCTTGTCGACTTGTACCTCTAACTCACGTAAATTCTGCTCTTGCAAGCAAATCAACACCTAATCGTAGTCTCCTCTATCAGTCTACATCTATCTTCAAAAACTCACTTACCAGTGGGATGAACCAACAAAACAACGATGAATTACTGGGTCAGCCGCACCTGTGCACCAGCAAAGGAAGAAAAAACTTACACAAATCACAAACAATTATTTATTTAAACAACTTTCCTACAGGATATCACGCGACTCACTATACTCAACTAGAATGCGTGTATGCTACCAATATTTGTCATTGTATTGAAAGACAAAAAAAAAAAAAAAAAAAAAAAAAAAAAAAAAAAAAAAAAAAATTCAAAAAGAAAATTCTAACATAACAATGCGCGACCCTCACTCGCACTGCTCATACACACAGCTCACAGGTTAGAAATCAGCAAGTAGTGCAAGTTTCAGTTTTGAAATTACAAAAATTAAAGAATAAAAAGGATAAATGCATCAATTAAAAGTATCGCACTAATACTCGAAACCGCAAAGAAAAGAAAATAATACTCAAAAGACGAAAACTAGTTCGAGAGTAATCGAGTGTAAATAGAAATAAATAGAAATATACAATCACTGAAACGGATTTTCGTCTCGAATATGTTAAAAACATATTCTATGGAACACAGAAGCTGAATTGAAGTTTGTGAGGTGAAGATAATCGTGCTTAGACTATTCCGAGGCGCCTTAATCGCTAGTGATGCGGTGGTCTAGCGGTAAGACGTCTCCCTAGAAAGCATGGAGGTCCTGGTTCGATTCGCGGTCGCATCACAAATTTTAAGTCAATGCTTCAGATTTATCTTTACTTTGAGGGTGTCTGAGGAGCCGCACCTACACGTGATCCTATCGCCAAATTGAAATACCGGACGAGCGGCTGTCGCCGTAATGTCAAGAATAATGTTGTACTGGTGTTAGCTTGAAACTGACCTGCTCAAGAAATATTCTTAAAGTTTTGTTGCGTGTGCGCAAATACCCTTCGCCGCGTTGTCTAATGGCGTCTGCTGCGTCTATGAAACCTATAAAAATTAGGTGGTTTTTGTGACAGCTGAACTGAATCAGCCAACTCTTTCTATTCCTCGTGGTGAAGCTAAGGCTTGCTACTTTTCTTCTCTAGTCTAAACTATAATTGTCAGGATACGCTAATTCTGCAAATTAGCCCAACTACAGCGAGTCGCTTAGAAAATCTCATGATGCACACGGGAAGATAGAATAACCCTGTTTACATGGGCTCCCAAAACCGGATTTCGTAAACCGATTTCCCAATTCCGCTTTTGGTTGGTCATGTAAACACTCCAAAATCGATTCTGGCAATCCACTTCTCTAAAGCGGTTTTCCAGTTACACAATTTTCGTGCCCATGTAAACGCAACCGTTTTTGAAGCATTCTTGGCCTTTCAGATTGTGTTTTTTTTTTTTTTTTTTTTTTTTTTTTTTTTTTTTTTTTTTTTTTTTTTGTAAGAATTTTTGGCACATATGGACAGAGTGATAGTTTCCAATTTGAAATCAAAGTATTGATATTAGAGTGATCATAAATCTGTATTCAAGTAAAGAAAAATAGGGGTTATGATGACTAAATCTGGGAGTGCATCAGCTGTTTTTCAGCCGCCATATTAAGTGGATTAGGAAATCCGATTCAGGCTGCGCCATGTAAACACGACAGCGAAAAACGGTTTACGAAAACCGGTTTTCGTCTTCCGGAAATGTGTTACATGTAAACGTAGTGAATGACCTTTCCCTGACTCTGCTGCTTGCCTATATCTTTTGCATTTCTCACGTAATTGCAAACACGTCACACCTGTCCTACAGTAGCCAATAAGAGGCGCCGTAACACTAGGATGCTCTCACATATTGCCTTCAACCAATGAAATCATTTCTCTTATATTTCCAAATTTTGTGGGAGATTCACAATGTTATCCGGCGGCAAACCCGCGAAGTGTATTTACAACAGATCCGCCGTGAAAGCTTGAAACGTCACATCTGGTACCTCTACGGGGAGGAGATGGCCAATGATATTCATGAATTTGACAAGTTACGCAAGAAGAGAGGTAGACTGCTGTGCTCTATGGCCTTCTTATTGAGATGTCGTGACAAGCAAACAATCCCGACGTTTGGCAAATTTAAACATTACATTGACTCCGCTGCCGCTGCGAGAATTAAACGACGAGCTAGTGCTGCCCTAGTGAGAGAGAGGGTACGTTATACGCGGCGGGAACTGCACTTGCTGTCCAAGAAATTACTATCACCACATCTATTGACCCAAGGTCAACACGGATTTAGAAAATATCGTTCATGCGAAACACAACTAGCTCTATATTCACACGAAGTGATGGGTGCTATCGACAAAGGTTCGCAAATCGATTCTGTATTTCTTGATTTCCAGAAAGCTTTTGACACCGTACCTAACAAACGGCTTTTAATCAAATTGCGTGGTTATGGTATATCGCCCCAAATTTGCAATTGGATAGGGGATTTCTTGTCAGAGAGGACACAGTTCGTAGTAATCGATGGTAAGGCATCGACTAAAACAGAGGTGATATCGGGCGTTCCACAAGGTAGTGTTATTGGTCCTCTGCTATTCCTTATTTACATAAACGATTTAGGGGAAAATCTAAGTAGCTCTCTTAGGTTGTTTGCAGATGACGCCGTCATTTACCGTCTAGTAAAATCATCTGAAGATCAAAACCAACTGCAGAACGATCTGAATAAGATATCAGTATGGTGTAAAAATTGGCAATTGACTCTAAATAATGAGAAGTGTGAAGTCGTCCACATGTGTACGAAAAGAAATCCGTTAAACTTTGTTTACAACATAAATCAATCAAATGCGAACGCCGTAAACTCCACAAAATACCTAGGAATCACTATTACTTCAGACCTAAACTGGAAAGAACACGTAGATAATATCGTGGGAAAGGCGAACCAGAGACTGCGTTTTATTGGCAGAATCCTTAAAAGATGCAACAGAACTACTAAAGAAACTGCATACACTGCGCTTGTCCGTCCATTTTTGGAGTATTGCAGCCCAGTGTAGGATCCTTATCAGGTGGGTTTGACGGAGGACATCGAAAGAGTCCAAAGAAGGGCAGCTCGTTTCGTATTGTCACGATACAGGGGAGACAGCGTTACGGAAATCATACAGGATCTGGGATGGGAATCATTACAACAACGGCGCTTATCGCTGAGGCGTGGGTTACTTGCGAAACTCCAATCGCCAACATTCTCCTCCGAATGCGAAAATATATTGTTGACTCCCACTTACATAGGTAGAAATGATCATCAGAATAAAATAAGAGAAATCAGAGCTCGAACAGAGAGATTCAGGTGTTCTTTCTTCCCGCGCGCTATTCGAGAATGGAATGGGAGATAAATAGTATAATTGTGGTTCGATGAATCCTCTGCCAGGCACATAATGTGATTTGCAGAGTATCCCATGTAGATGTAGATGTAGATGTAGATCTGAAGATCTCTTCAAGGGTATCAGCTGTATCCTGGGATTGGATTGATAGCTATACCTGGGCGCTAGCTGACTGGACTGAACAACAAATGAAGAACCGACAAGTGTCAAAATACAATCGTCTCGAGGCCCAAGCACAAGAAGTAACTAGAATTCGTCGACGCACCGTGTTTAATCTCACGGATAGAATTTTGGACGACGCAGCCGTTTCGGTGCTCGAGAAGGGTTTGAATTTTGCACCAACACCAGGGACAGCTCCGGTTCGAGAAGTTATATCTGGGATAGAGCAAGCAATTTTGAAATTTCCCAGTGACGTTGCAGAAGAGATTAGGAGAGACACCTGCAGAATCCTGACGAAAGCTCAGCCGAAGAGGTTTAATATCTCTTCAGCAGAAAGGAAGGCTCTGAGTGACTTGAGGGCAGACAAAGACCTCGCAATTTTACCTGCTGACAAGGGGAACGCCACTGTCCTTCTCTCAAGAACTGAGTATAACTCCAAGATCGAGGCACTGCTTGACGACCCTGCATATCGCAAGTTGAAAGAAGATCCGACTTGCAAGATTCAGAAGAAAACATTAGACCTCATTAAAAAGAGTTCTATTCCAAATAACTTTAGGAAAGGCCTGCGGCAACAGGCGGCAGTTCCTCCGAGACTGTACGGCCTACCGAAGATCCATAAGGAAGGGACTCCTTTACGTCCAATTGTGAGCAACATTGGTGCGCCTACATACTTCTTGGCTAAATATCTTGCTTCTCAGTTGGCACCACTTGTAGGCAAATGTGAACACCACATCAAAAATTCGGAGGACTTCATACAACGCCTAAGGACTCTTCAACTACAATCAACAGATATCTTGGTTAGCTTTGACGTCGTTTCTTTATTTACTAAAGTATCTTTACAGGACTCACTGCAGCTCATCAGCAGTAAGTTTGAGAAAGACATTGTGGCATTGTTCGAGCATGTGCTTACCTCAACGTATTTCTTATTCAATAACCAATATTTTGAACAAGTTGACCGAGTCGCCATGGGGAGTCCTCTATCTCCCATGGTGGCCAACTATTTTATGGAAGACTTTGAGGAAAGAGCACTACTGTCAGCACGTCTGCAATCTTCTTGTTTCTGGCGCTATGTGGATGACACATTTGTGGTGTGGCCTCACGGAATAGAGACGTTACCCACGTTTCTTCAGCATCTGAATTCACTCCATCCAAGTATCCAGTTCACCATGGAGTTGGAAAGAGACGGAAGTTTACCTTTTCTGGATGTTATGGTAAAAAGAAAACCTGATGGTACGCTGGGCCATAGTGTCTACCGCAAAGCGACACACACAGAGCTATATTTGCAGGCCACAAGTTGTCATCATCCTGCACAACGCGGTAGCGTCTTACGCTCTTTGGTACACAGGGCACATGTGGTTTCAGATACTGACAGCTTGCCAGGTGAACTACAACATCTAAGAACTGTATTCCAGCAAAACGGTTATTCTGAGCGACAAATACGCAATGCTTTTCAATTGAAGCAATTTCAACGAAAGGATGTTGATGAAGATTCGGAGGCACCCACTGTAACGGCGTTCTTGCCTTATTTTGGTGGCATGTCATCTAGGATAGAACGTATCCTGAAGAGACACATCAAATGTGTGTTTCGTCCGCCATCAAAACTGAGGAATATATTGTGCTCGGTCAAAGACGAACTCGGCCTTCGCAAACGCGGCGTATATAAAATACCATGTCAGTGCGGAAAATCTTATATAGGGCAGACATGTCGAACTGTGCAAGAACGCTGTACTGAACACCAACTCCACACACGCCTAGGACAACCCAGTAAGTCAGCGGTAGCAGAACACTGCCTGAACACAGGTCATGTGTTACGAGAAAACGGAAGTTCTATCGTCAGTATCATCATTCTGGGACAGTATTTTTAAGGAGGCCATACACATCCGTACGGCGGATAATCTTATCAACAGGGATGCAGGTTTCCAGATGAGCGCAGCCTGGAATCCACTATTGGCTGCAATCAAAGCAAAACAGGAGAAGAGAGAAAATCGGAAACACGGAGGAACGCAGCGCAACGCAGATACTTAGTTCCAATTTCCACCACAGGAGCGTCCGGCAGCACATCATTGCCCACGGCGCACGCGCGGAAGACGCCTCCTCTGCTCCCAGCAGGGGGCACCAGAAGCGCCGCCGCCGACCAACACTGAACGGTCTCTCGGGCATGCGTAATCTCTGCACACGCCCTGATAAATACCGCCGCTGCCCGCCTCCGCCTCCTGTATGTCACCCGAAAACTCGATTCCCGCAACCCGCTAGTTTACCCTATCCTCACCGCCCCTGGGCCTCTGCCACGCCTCCACCACTGCATTCCTCCCTCTCTCCACCTGCACACCCTACATATCCTCTCCCAAGGCAACTTCCGCTCCCTTCCCCTACCGTATGACGCCCTTCGCCCCGAAATATACCCCTCCTATCAGCTTTGATCCCTTCCCCGTAGACTTAGCGGCCCCCTCTCCCCATCCCCTCCTTCTCCCCCTCCCCGCTTGGATTTCCCCCCTCCTCTCCCCACCTGGAGTCTCAATCGCGCCTGTCTTTCCTTCTCCCCACCTTCTCCCCCCCTCTCTCTCTTTTCGACCCTCCCCCGCGCTTCCTCGCTTCCTCCCTCTCCTTGCCCCGCGGGGGCTGCAGCGTCGCCTTTTAACAACAGTGTATTCTCGTGTCAAGTGCATCGTCATCGCCGTGTGTTCACCTCCAGTGCGTCGCAACCCATGTCGTCACCACCTATATCATCGTGTGCCTTCGTGTGTCCAGTGTTGTATCTCCATGTGATTTTATCGCCACCGTGGCACAGACTGTTTTTAATCTGCTTATGTGTGTCAGTCTCTCTTGTTCATGTGTCTTAAGTCTGCAGTATTGTCTCCGATGTCCAGTTTGTAAGTCTTCCATTTTTCCTCCGTACCATGTTTTTATACTCATTGTTTTTAACTTCATGTCTTTGTTCCTTTTATCTCGCTTGTCATATGTCTATTCTCTCGGCTGAAGAGCAGCGCTGATGCTGCTGCCAGCCCGCCGACGAAAGTCGGAGTGAAATTAACAATAAAGGAAAAAAAAAAAAAAAAAAACCGCCGCTGCCGCGCAATTACCATCAGTCGCGCCGTGAAGTACTGACAGCTACCACCACCTGAAGATGTCGAACAGTTGTGTCGGCGAAATATTGTGGGAGATTCACAATGTTATCCGGCGGCAAACCCGCGAAGTGTATTTACAACAGATCCGCCGTGAAAAGTCAAATCAAAAACACTCTACAGTCCCGCTACTGGCTTTTACTGTAGGCGCACCCCAAGGCGAGGCACCGTCTGCGCTAATCTGGCAAAGCGGAACGCTGGCTTCAGCCACGCCGTTAAAATGTATGTGTAACCTGGGAGCTGCATCCTCTCGATATGCATAAAACGCAGTTGACTTCTTCAAGTACAATTACCGCTGAGTGTCATTAACAATGATGTGTGGGGTATCAATTTAATCGGAAAGATGAGTAGCATACGACTAGGCGTATGAAATTAACATGGAAGGACGTCAGAAATTCCAAACTCCTTACAATAGGTAACAGGTGTCGGTTTCCTCTACTGGCAGTGGCGCTGCTATCAGGCTGACCAGACTTCTCTGTGGGATGCCGTAGAGATAGGTAGTACAGGAGCGCGGCGCACAGTGCGCAGAATGGGCCAGTTTCTTTCTGTTCTCATGACAAAGTCACAACTGTTGAAGTCTGTGCCGAACTGTGATACCCTTATGTAGCTACATTCAGTTTTTAATACATTCTTCAAAGAGTGAGACAAACAGAGTTGAAGCCTAAAAAGCCAATCGTAATATAATAATATATAATATAACACCTGCATCCCAAATTTTGCGGATACGTAAAGTGCGATCGACAGGCCGTTTTCACAGAATGGATTAATAGTCAGGGGCTCGTATTGTTAGCCAACAAACAGACTGTAATGTTACTTAGATAGTGTATTTTTTATGCAAACATCCAATTTTTGAAAGGGAATGGTTGTTTGTATCATGTACTGGAATTTTTGACACCAGCTATGTACAAAGAATTTTGAATGAAATGCTTATCACGTTTAATTTGGCAACTACAACCGTTCAAAGTTGAGGGGGCGGAGGATGCGATAGCGTAGCTGAATGGCCGAGTGGCTAGCCCCTGGGCACGGCCCACTGTCTCATGACAACCAGCCAGTCAGCTACGCTGTCATAGACACCGCCCCCTAAACTTGAATGGTTGTAGCTGCTAAACGTGATAAAATTGTCATTCAAAATTATTTGTACACAGCTGGTGTCAAAAATTCCAGTGCGTGATAGAAACAACCATTGTTCCATTTAAAAAATTGTATGTTTACATAAAAAATACACTTTCTAGGTATTTTTACAATCTTTTTATCGGCTAACAATATGAGTCCTTGACTACCAACCCACTCTGTGAAAACCGCACATCAGTCGCATTTTCCGTTTCCGCAATATATGCGGTGCAAGTGTTAGGTGATACACCCTGTGTGTGTATGTGTGTGTGTGTGTGTGTGTGTGTGTGTGTGTTCAAAAGTATCCGGACACCACATGAAGTGGTACTGTTAGTCGCTTCATTACTTCATCCTACAATATTCCTTATTAATTTCTTTTATTAATGCCAACAGTTGGCCGTTCTGGTCATTATTTTGTACAGTGCACTTTTGAATTAGGGAACAGTGGACGCTGAAATGCAATAAATGAAGAAAATACAAGGAGCCAGGCTCCACAGCACCCACTTCCCTTCCCGTGTGTATGTGCGAATGTGTGAGTGTGGCAAATGTGGTGAGATGACAGAGATTCTAGTGGGTTTAGTTGTAGCAGGAAGTTTCCAAGTAGGATTGCGAACATTTGCTTGCTAAGGAAACAGCAGAGGTTTTCTTGTGGTACCAGAGGTTGCTAGCCAGCAGAACGTGAATCTTGTATGGTTGTCAGGTTGGCGGAGGGTCACGTTATGTCTTGAGCCGATGGCAGAGCTGCGCTGAGCTACCTGAAACGGAAGAGCGATTAGGAGAGGTGTCCGCCATTCGGGACGAAGTTGGCTGAGTCCTCGACCCGAGCAGACGTGAGTGTGTTAGGTCTGGTGTATCCTGAATGTGCCACATGGTGTTGATTTTCTTGAGTTATTCGATCAGTAATATTGTAACTACCATCATTATATTGCCAGATCATGTGTTGGGTACAAATTCGTGTAATTTTAACGTTGAAATTGTATCGGTTTCTTTTGAGTGAGACTTGAGCCATCAGCTTCAGCCCTTCAATTTTTAGTTCAAATGAATATCAGGGAGTAATGATTCAAGATCAAGTGCTTGTGTTTGTATTAGAAAATAAATAACCATGTTCTTGGTATAATCATATTAATTTCCCTGTAACAAACTTGTTGAGCATGCGTTCCCGCCATTTCCAATTTTCTATAATTTTTTGTCCTCAAGGCCCGACAGTAGCTAATAATGACCTTAAATGTGCTTTAGTAACTTTTCTTAATTACTGTGTCTAATTAAAAATTTTAAATCTCTCGTAATTTTTGTCCTTTTCTTAGTATGAGATGTTAACCTTTGCCAATGGTCTGACGTTTTTTGAAACGGTCGTGGGCCATCAGCTCCATCGATCTGCAGCTAAATATGTGACTCTATACCGAGGAACTAAAGCGAACAGCATATCGCGCGCGTGCTAATAATAATAATAATAATAATAATAATAATAATAATAATAATAAACAACGAGTGATGCACGAGATGTTAGTGGATTCTCAGTGGAAGCCCACATAGCTGCAATTGTATCAAGCCATTTTTCATTTGTCTCTTTTTTTCAGCTTTGGTATAATATCAAATCCCCTCTCCAGTGTAACGAAATTAATGGTTCAATACCGGTGGGAAAAGGTTTGGCACGCATTATCGCCAGATTTACGGTTTCTCTTAGTAAGAGGACATGAATGTTAGTGTGGCACTACGTGGCTTGGCAACGTCTGTTTGTATCGGTCTTGTTGTTCCTAACGATCAGAGGTGTTTTCCTCCTGTTATATTTGATTTATATATTTTTTTTTATTTGTGGTGTTTTCCTTTATTTGCGAATGTTAATAGAAGTCATGGAACTTATGATTAGTGTGCTAGTAGAGGAAGGGAACCTCTGTGCAGTTTCTCTTGGGAAGTACGTAGTTTAATGTCTTGTGATGCAAATTTCCGTAGAGCATGCCACATTCAGTTTCTAGTGTTTTGAGAATATATTGTGGGAAGAATGAATGATGTTTGACTGGAGATTTAGCTTCCTTTGTGCACCGTCCGAACTATATGAGATAATTCAAGACAAGATACAACTACACATTTAGTGAGACCAGTAATTTTCAATATTTTATCCCTAGCCAGTCGGCAAGATTACGTAACATCATTGTGTTCATTTTTTATGTGTTTAAGGTTGACGTGTTACCTTCAAAAAATTATGTAAACTTTACATCTCTCCCCATCTTGTCACTTATTCCGTATCTCCACCCATCCTTTATGCTCTACTGAATATAAAAATGCTCATTTGGGCTGTGGTGGCGATGTAAACTGGACGTACGACAGTTCTAACCAAATCATAGCCAGTAGCCACAAATCGGAACGAGCGTTGTCCGTTGCGAAATAGTAATTAAATTAATCAGTGGATCATCGAAGCCAGATGATAAATCAGGGTCATAAAAGAATCTAATAATTAAATGGTTCCGAATGGTGACTGCAGAGGGAACATGATTATAATTGAGTCATACTTGCATGCAGAGTTGTTCAAGAAATAAGGTCGGCTTTAACACAAACAACACGCATTTTTATATTAGGTGCATTGTTTGCCACCTACTGCCAGGTACTCCATATCAACGACCTCAGCAGTCGTCAGACATCAGAATGGGGCGTTCCATGGAACTCACGGACTTCGAACATGGTCAGGCGATTTGGTGTCACTTGTACGACAGGTCTCTAAGTGAGATTTCCACACTCCTAAACATCCCTAGGTCTACTTTTTCGGATGTGATAGTGAAGTGGAAACCTAAAGGGATACGTACAGCATAAATGGTACAGGACGACCACGTCTGTTAACTGCATCATTTAGGCGGGACATGAGAAAACATGATCGGGCTGCTGACCATAAGCCACACATCACGCAGGTCAATGCCAAAGGACGCCTCGCTAGGTCTAAGGAGCGCCAACATGGGACGATTGAACAGTGGAAAGACGTTGTGTGAAGTCGTGAACCATGGAAGGCAATGTGGCGATCCAATGCCAGGGTGTGCGTATGGCGAATGCTCTGTGAAAGTAATTTTCCAGCGTGTGTGTAGGCTATAGTGTTATGGTGTTGTCTTTTCGTGAAGCGGATTAGCAGCCCTTGTTTCGAGAAGCAGTCACAGTACAGGCCTATATGGAAGTTTCAAGTATCTTTTGGCTTCCCAGTGTTCAAGAGCACTTCAGGGATGGCGGTTTCATCTTTCAACACGATTGAGCACCTATTAATATTACACTGCCTGTAGTGGGTGCTTACTAGACAATAACATCACTGTATCGAACTTCCCTGCACAGAGTCCTGACTTGAATCCACCAGAACACAGTTTGGGATTTCTTGGAACGCCGACTTCGTACCGAACTCCATCCATCTACATCGATACGTCTCTTCAATGCAGCACTCCGTGAAGAATGGGCTGCCATTTCCCAAGAAACCTTCTAGTACCTGACTGAAACTATGCATAGGAGAGTGGAAGCTGTCATCAGCATTACCAATGCAAGGTGACATGAAGGTGTGCCAGTTTCAGCTAGGTGACCGGATTTTTGATCAAATGTAATATGAAGATCCCTTGTCAGCATAAAATCAGTAATCTGGTCCCTTCGAATTACAAACCTGCATTTTTTAAATTTTTTCCTTCTTCTTCTTCTTCTTATTATTTTTTATTCTCGAGAAAACTGGAAACTGTTGCACACATATTGTAGTTTTTGGCCAGACACCGCGAGGCGGCTGCTGCGGCGGAACCAGTATTGAGAGACATAGATATTATTTTTATGGTAAATTAAAAGATTTATGTAAGGTTGATAAGTGCCCACTATTTGGCGCTGTTTTTCATATTGATGTTTGTGCTGGCGGAAAAGTACTGGCTTGTAAAGCGAAGTGACGAGGCTTCGAAACTCGCTGTGATTATTTATTTTTTGACTTACCTTTCAATTTTCAACGAAATCAGGAGTCACCCGATACAACACACGGTTGTGATTCCGTGTTAAGCCGTACGCTCACGTTTCCCAGATGACAGGGCAAGGTTAAACAATTGTTGCCGCGGCGGAGTGGCCAAGTGAATTGAGGTGCTATGCTACGCTGCGCGAGGCCGCTCCCCGTCGGGGGTTCGAATCCCCTCTCGGCCATGGATGTTTGTGCCGTCTTTAGTATAAGGTATTTCATACGTAGTAGGTTTGGGGACTGATGAGCCCGCAGTTAAGTCCTTCAAGCGTCTCAGAAGCTATAAGAGACACGTTAATGTCAAGCTGTTCCATATTTCGAGGTAAAATCAACTAATATCGTGACTTACGAATTTTCTAATGTAACCTGTGTTCTTCTTCAGAGTTCAGGCTAACTCATACAACGATTTAGTTGTGAAATCGTAACAAACAGTTCTTCTTTCGCGTTTGTATTATAACTATACGGACGTTACCTTGATGCTAAGATTTATTTCACATTGTACATATTTTTCCAATTTACACAAGGAATAAACGATTTTTGTAAATTTTTCGTGCATATCATTTTGTTATAATTTTTCTGTGAAGTATCTATATCTGTAATAAATAATTACAGTTGCGCGAAAGGCTGAAATTAAGGTCTTGGGCGCTGTACAATGGATTTCGTGACCACTCTCTCCGAAAGTTCGAGTCTTTCCTCTGGCGTAGTTGCGTCTGTTGTCGTTATCGTAAGTTAGGTGAAACAGTCGGCAAGTCCAGGGACCGATGACTGGAGCAATTTGTAATTCTTCAGTGAACTCCAATGTTCGAATCTAATGGATCAAACTGCTTTGAACATCGGCCACGAGAATGCAAACTACGTAAGGTAATTTATACTACGAAAATATACACACTCATTCCAGAGTTTCCTAAAGGTTGAAAATTATACACTGATGAAAATCAGGGGATCAGTTGAGATGTATATGTACTGAAATACTGACATCGGCACAAGGTTCGTAGTCTTTCTGTCAATTCTATGGATGGAGGCAACAACATTACGGCAACCGAGATAGTGGTAATAACATAAAGTTGCTGCAGAGGGGGTTGGTGTTGAATAGTTCAAATGTTCAAATGTTTGTTACTCTTCTTGGACTTAACTGCGGGGTCATCAGTCCCTAAACTAACAAACTATAAACTACCTTATACTCAAGACAGCACAAACATCCATGTGAAGTTATCTGGGCACGTATAACAGGTCTAAAAGAAGTAATGTAAATAGGTGTTTTACCGGCCCCCCAGTGGTGCTGTAGCAGTTTTAGAATCATTCAAGGAAAGTATACACCAGGTAGTGCATAGGTATCCGGGCCATGTGATATTAGTCGGAGATGACTTCAACCTTAAGAGTATAGATTGGGACCTTGCTAATTACATTCCAGGCGGTACAGACAAGCAGTCTTGCGAGCTACTTTTGGACACACTCTCCGAAAACTGTCTTGAGCAGTTAAACCGGCAACCCACGCGCAATGGAAATATTCTAAACCTTATAGCCACAAACAGGCCTGACCTTATTAACGATGTTTGTGTAGAGACAGGAGTTAGTGATCATGATATCGTCATAGCGTCGATGGTGACCAAAGTTCATAAACCAGTCAAGTAGGCTAGGAGCGTGTTTTCGTTGGAAACAGCCGACAAGCAAATGTTACGATCGCACTTAGAAAATGAATGCGCATCGTTTAATTCTGGGACTTTGGATGTAGAGGAATTGTGGACTAAATTTAAGTGCATTGTTAATAAAGGGTTAGAGAAATATGTGCCAGTAAAGACGATTAAGGATGGAAAAGATCCACCGTTGTATAATAATAATGTTAGAAAGCTATTGAGAAAGCAAAGGCTGTTGCACTCTCGATTAAAAAAAGAACACGCAAATGATGACAGGCAAAAGTTAGTAGAGATTCGTGCGTCTATAAAAAGATCGATGCGTGAAGCATACAATAATTATCACAGCCATACCTTAGCAAAAGATCTTTCCGAGAACCCGAAAAAATTCTGGTCCTATGTAAAATCGATAAGCGGGTCAAAGCCCACTGTCCAGTCACTAGTTGATCATTCCGGGGCAGTAATAGAAGAAAGCAAACGGAAAGCTGAAATTCTAAATTTAACCTTTAAGAAATCTTTCACGCAGGAGGAGCGCACAAATATACCATCATTTTATCAACGTACTAATTCCGAAATGGGGGACATAGCAATAGGTATTTCCGGTGTAGAGAAGCAGCTGAGAGAGCTAAATACGAAAAAGTCTGCTGGTCCGGATGGAATACCAGTTCGGTTTTACAAAGACTATTCTGCGGCGTTGGCCCCCTACTTAGCTTGCATTTATAGCGAATCTTTAATTCAGCGCAAAGTTCCTAGCGATTGGAAAAAGCGCAGGTGACTCCCGTGTATAAGAAAGGAAAGAGAACTGACCCATAAAATTACAGGCCAATATCGTTGAAATCGGTTTCATTTAGAATTTTGGAGCATATTCTCAGTTCTAATATAGTAAATTTCCTTGAAACGTGAAAGCTTCTTTCCATGAATCAGTACGGGTTTAGGAAACATCGTTCATGTGAAACTCAGCTTGCCCTTTTCTCACATGACATCTTGCGAGCCATGGACGAAGAGCAACAGGCGGATTGTGTTTTTATCGACTTCAAAAAGGCGTTCGACGCGATGCCACACTGCAGACTGCTAACGAAGATACGAGATTATGGAATAGGTTCATAGATTTATGACTGGCTAGAAGACTTCCTAAGTAATAGAACGCAGTACGTTGTTCTCGACGGCGAGTGTTTATCAGAGACGAGTGTATCGTCAGGCGTGCCCCAGGGGAGTGTGATAGGACCGCTATTATTTTCTATCTATATAAATGATCTGATGGACAGAGTAAGTTGTAATTTGCGGCTGTTTGCTGATGATGCTGTGGTGTATGCGAGGGTGTCGTCTGTAACTGACTGTAATAGTATACAGGTTGACTTAGACAAAATTTCTAGTTGGTGCGAAGAATGGCAGCTAGCTATCAATGTAGAAAAATGTAAGGTGATGCGCATGAGTAGAAAAAACAATCATATAATGTTCGAATACAGCATCAGTAGTGAGCTTCTTGATGCGGTCGCGTCTTTCAAATATCTAGGCGTAACATTGCAGAGCGATATGAAATGGAACGAGCATATAAGGACAGTTGTGAGTAAGGCGGACGGCAGACTTCGGTTTATTGGGAGAATTTTGGGAAGATGTACTTCACCTGTAAAGGAGACCGCGTATAAAACGCTTGTACGACCACGTCTTGAGTATTGCTCAAGTATTTGGGACCCGCAGCAGATCGGTTTGAAGGAAGACATAGAGGCGGTTCAGAGGCGAGCAGCTAGATTTGTTACCGGTAGGTTCGACCAATGCGCGAGTGTCTCGGAAATGCTCCGGCAACTCAATTGGGGATCGCTGGAAGAAAGACGACGTTCTTTTCGTGAATTTCTGTTAAGTAAATTTAGAGGGCCGGAATTTGAATCTGAGTGTAGTACGATCTTGCTGCCGCCTACTTACATTTCGCGTAAAGATCACAAAGACAAGATAAGAGAGTAGGGCTCCTACGGAGGCATATAGGCATTCTTTTTTTTCGTCGTTCAATTTGGGAGTGGAATAGGAAAGGAAATGCCTAGTAGTGGTACAGTGTACCCTCCGCCACGCACCTTACGGTGAATTCCGGAGTATGTATGTAGATGTAGATGCCCGAGGGGGGATTCAACCCCCGCCGGGGAACGACCACGCGCATCGGAGCATAGCACCTAAATGCGCTTGGCCACTCCGCCACGGCTGTTGATTAGCGTTCACCAAAAAATAACAAGCAATAGCGTTCAGATGTAGCGCTATGCAACAACGTTTCTTACCCGAAGCTTTAGCATGAAGAGTCAAAGAAAAGTCGGAAGTGGAACAGACACAGACGGAGGTGCCTGCCACTAAATGTAATTTCCAGGACCTAGACGTGATTTCAGGCAACAGGAACCGTTAAAAGAAGGCGAAACGAAGGTCGTCCTCTGATAATATCAGCAACAGATGACCCTATATCCAGTTAACAGCCCAACGAGACAGGAGGCTGAATGACAGCTGCAACGCACCCTTCAAGTAGCCACAGGACGAGCAATATCAACACAGTCCGAAATCGCTTTCAAAAATGTGGTCTCTACAGACGGAGGCTTACGGTATGTGTTTCATTAAAAGCATGACATAGTTTAGCTCGCAGAAACTTGGCAGTGGAACATCAGGATTGTCGTCGAAAAGAATGGCGCTGTGTTCTCTTCAAAGATGAGTCATGATTTTGTTTTGAGCTGGACAGTTGTCGTTAGTCCATGTAGAGAGAACGTGGAACTCAACCCTTCTTATGTGCAGCAAACTCCACCATATCTTGGTGATGGACGAATGGTGTCAGCAGGAGTCAGTATTGGCGGACTTACGGACGGACCTCTATGTCGGTCAGAACGGTTTCTTTGATGTCTCAGAGATATAGAAACGAGATCCTTCGTTATTTTGTTGTGACCTACGTTGTTGCCATAGTAAACAATTTCACTATGGTGGACGATAAAGCTCGTCCCCACAGAGCAGCGCTGGTGGACAACATGCTAGAAGCTTAAGGAATTGAACGAATGGAGTGGCCAGCTTGTTCACGGGACTAAAAACCGATTCAACTTGGTTGCACTTGGTAGACGCACTACAGGCAGACCAGCACCTCCTACAACGGTTGCAGAGCTGGATATTGGACTAATGGAAGCATGGCCTAGAATCCCTCAAGAGCTGACTGATAACCTAACTCTGTCCATGCCACGCAGGTGTGCCACTGTACTTGCCGTTGCAGAACATGTTAGAGGACAACACGTAAGCAATAAATTAATCTCAATTAAAGAGACAGCAAAATATCGTACTACACACCACACAAATTACAATAATGTAACCAATATCTGAACAGATTTTGACGTGATCCCTTTATTGCTTCGAGCAACATATCTGAATCTTATATAAGTGATTACCGAGTAACTTACTTGGGCCTCGCGGTCATATTTTGGGTTGTGGTCACCTTTTCGTTCAGACGGAAAGGACCAAATCCACTGGTTAGTCCCTCAACCATCAGTGCTAAAACCCAATGAGAATTTGGGCAAGTAAGGCTATCTACCTGCTTCCCATGTCATATTTGATGCTGGCAACAATCAGAACAAAATGCCTCGGACCTTTGGGGTTGACAGCGAGGACCTGATACGACTTGGCAAATGTTATATAATGGAGACTACACTGGAAAGAAGGTAGAGCTGCCAGGGCTGCAAGTAAGATGGGGGTCAGATGTTTTATCTGTTAGTAACAATGCGCCAACGGGAAAAAGAAAGAACGAAATGAGAGAAATCACGTACTTTCTGTCTGGAGTCAAAACAAGAACAATGGGCTGTAGGGCTTCACATTAGGAAAGCAATCGAACACACCATAATTGCATTAAGGTGTGTAAATGAACGACTCATGTTGATAAATTTGGGCATCTAGAGCAAGAAGAGCGAGATCTGAGTTGTAAGAGTTATGGAATGAAGATCTGCGTCTTTAAAACAAAAGTGATATCTGTGTGAAAGAGATTTAAGCAGATTAAGGGCCAAATAGGATTAACGAACTTCGAACAGGTGGACGGTTTTATGTACTAAGGATGTATTTTCTCACTTGGATCGCTACGTAGTGAAAAAGCTTGAAGCAAACCTAATGCAGCTAAGATCTACTCTTGTCTGGAAGAAGGAAGTCAGTACCAAGACCAAGTTAACAGTGCATCGCAATATCTTTCAACTAATTTTGTTGAATAGAGTCAGAGCTGGTAGTTACAGGTTGCCTCATTAATAAGGCTACGGTTTCAGACATGAAGCGAAAACAGGCGGATATAGTGGGACCTTGATACAAGCATGGAAAAAGCAAGGTTACCTAGGAAACTCACGGGTTCGGCTTATTTTGAAGAAAAAGGCTTAACATCAGATGGGGCATCAATGTCAGTATTGAATAGGGGATCATGATGGAATTTTATTGGGGTAGTATTTGCCTGAGTGAACGCTGGAAGGTATAATCACTCTCTTATTGGTGGTGTGCAACACGATACGAGCGTGCCCCGTTTTGTATCCCATCCTCGTCGCCACTTTTGTGTCCCTGCCTCGTCGCCGCTTTTGCGTCTCGTTTCCGTCGTAGGTGTCGGTGGCCGAGTAGGAAGACCGACACAGGAATAAAGGATGCACGCTTGTGCAGGTACGGAGGTGAGCAGCCAGTGGGACAGCAGAAACTAGAATCACTAGAGTAAATTAGAACGAGATATATATTGCACAGAATTGATACAATACTTAACTTTTACATAGTTCTGTACTGCAGAATTCTGATACATAGTTGAGCTAGAGACCTGCCTAGTGCCTATCCGATAGCGAAGTCTTCACTGGTGCCTATCTGATTCCGAAGTGTTATCTGGTTCCTATCTTAGTCCCAAGTGAACGATGTCGCTCAGTGGTGGCCACGAGCGGAGTTGCAGCAGAGGGCGCTCGTGGCTGACGTCGTAAGAACGCCGCGCCGTGCGTGCATGGCGGCGCGCGACGAAAGTAGGTGGCGCGCACTTTAGATTTGTGCGACACCACACCCCTCCCCCCCCCCCAAACCGCCGCGTCGTCGTGGCGTAGGGCTGAGGGCCACGGCGACGGCACTGGGAGGAGGGCCTGGGCGGAGGCGTTACTGGTGGGACGGGTGTCGTAGCAGAGGCTGGGATCGAGACGCCGTCCGCGCCCCGGTATACACCATGCGATCCCCCGGGAAACCCACCAAAACCAGGGGAAGGGCGCCCACCTCCGCCCAGAGGGAGCAGGTCATCTTCTTCTGAGGTGCGTGGCCCAAGCTGGGGGGGCCCGCACGGTCCCTGAGTCCTTCTTGGTGACGCTGTCATCTGCGGCGGCGACAGTGGTGGCGACGACTGTGTCGGAGGTGCGTCGACATCCATCGGGATCTCGAAGCCCGGGGAAGCTGGACACGGCGGCGAGCGATGTAGCTGTGCTCCCTGGTGGTGAACTGGGTCTGGAATCAAGAAACCCGAGACAGGATCGCGCTCTGTGCACGCGCAATTGGTTTGCGTGGCGCCGCAGCTCCGAACCTGTGGAAGATCGTACAACATATATATTGCGACCGAGCACGAGCTAAATGGTGCCTGGCAAACATGTCTTCTTGTTGCCAGCAAACACCCTGTACAGCACCTGCGTAGAAACCTGAAGACGCGTAGCGCCATACGAACATGCGTGGGAGGCTGCAGCAGGTGAAGGAGAGTGCGGTGACGACGGCCGTTAGCAGTTCGGCAGGAGAAGGGCCCTCACGTGGCATGCACCGATACGTATACAGGAAAATTTGAAGGGTTTGCTGCCTGGAGTGCTGATCTTTTCCATGTGTGACTTGAATGTTCGAACGAAACGTTCTGCTTACCCATTGGACTGAAGGTGAAAAGGCGCAGTGGTGATATACTGAATGCCATTCACACGACAAAACTGTTGAAATTCCGCACTAACAAACTGAGGTCCATTGTCACTGACGATAGTTTTAGGTAAACCTTCGATACAAAACACTGATGTTAAGGCACTGATTGTACTAGAAGCCGTCGTTGAGTTCATGGCAATCACAAAAGGAAACTTGCTGAAAGCGTCTACAACAATTAACCAGCGCGTATTCCAGAAAGGTCCGGCAAAATCAATATGTAAACGTTGCCATGGTCCCTTGGGGCGTGGCCAGTCTGAGAAACGTTGCGGAGGAGCCGCCTGATGCTCCGCACAAACTGTACACTGTGACGACATGCGCTCTATCTGAGCGCCCATACCAATTCAGGTACAATGAAGTCTGGCCAATTGCTTTGTCCTAACAATACCCCAATGTCCTTGATGCTGGAGGCGTAACACTTCTCGTTGCAGGGAACGAGGAACAATGACTCTTGCTTGGTCGTTGTCGGTATGCAACAACAGTACACCCTGACTTAAAGATAATGCATGACGTTGTGGAAAATAACGTCGAACCAGAGGCCGATCAATGTCTTTGGCTCTGGCAGGCCACCCTGAGCAATAGAAACCTGCTACCACACTTAGGTCTGCATCCGCAGCTGTTTCCTGTGCAACCCGACGAGAGTTCAAAGGGAAATCTGCGACAGCAGAATCATGTCTGGAGTCTATCTGACGACATGCCATATCCGAAGAATCAAATGACACATCCTGGCCAACCGGAAGTCGGGAAAGTGTGTCCGCGTTGGCGTGTTTACTGGTAGGTCGGTACAAAATCTCATACTGATAATTAGAGAGTAATAAGGACCATCTCTGAAGCTTTTGTGCCGTTCGTGGCGGAATTGGCTTTGTGGGTGAGAACAACGACATGAGAGGCTTGTGGTCAGTCAACAAATAGAATTTTCTGCCATAGAGATAATAATGAAACTTTGTGACGCCGTAAATGATTGCCAAGGCCTCCTTTTCTATCTAACTGTAATTCTGTTGCGTTGGCGTCAGTAGCTTGGATGCAAAGGCAATAGGGCGATCGTGAGATCCAATACGATGCGACAATATTGCACCCAGACCGTCTGATGAGGCATCGACTGCTAGCACTACAGGCTTCTTTGGGTCAAAGGGAATCAAACATGCATCACTGAGTAGTGCAGACTTAGGGTTGTCAAAGGCAACCTGGCAATCTTTGGACCATACAAAAGGAACATTCTTCATACGTAAGCGATGCAGTGGAGCTGCAATCTAAAAGGCATTGGGAATAAACCTGAAATAATAGTTAAGCTTTCCCATTACTGCTTGCAATTCGTGCACATTCTTAGGAGGAGGCAAGTCTTTGATTGCTCGAAGATGTGATTTTAAGGGATGGATTCCTTTGGAGTTAATCACATGGCCTAGGTACTCTATTTCAGTTTGAAAAAACGAACACTTTGCTTTATTACAACGTAGACCTGCTGCAGTCAAAACTTTGAAAAGCCACTCCAGGTTTGATAAATGTTCTTCACAACAATATTATCTAAATAGATCAAGCAACACGGTACAGCTGTTCCAAAAAGCGCTGAAAAATAGTGGAGGTGGAAGAACTATCAAAGGGTAGGCGTTGAAATTGAAAAAGGCCCATGTGAGTATTAATGACGAAAAACATTTTTGACTCGTCATCAAGTGGAATCTGTAAGTATGCCTCTGCCAAACCAATCTTGGAAAAGAAGCGAGACTGTCCTAATTTGTCCATTAGTTCCTCAGGTCTGGGCAGGGGCTAAGTGTCTACAATTGTTTGATTGTTCACTGTTGATTTGACGTCCGCGCAGAGACGAAGTTTTCCTGACGGCTTGGGTATAATTACTAAAGGCGAGGCCCACTGACTCGCAGAAACAGGAGAAATCACCCCACTATCTTGCCAACGTTTAAGTTCTTCGGCAACTGTATCACGCATTGCGATAGGCACTGGTCTAGCTTTACGAAATTTTGGAACTGCAGATTCAGTTACATGTGCCACGAAGTCTTTTGCACTACCTAGTTCCAGCGATAACAAGTCACTGTATTTTTCACACAATGCATTAATTTTTTCCTGAGATACTACTGACGAAAGTTGAAGCACATCTCTTTGAATTGATAAACCAAACAAGTCAAAAGCATCTAGTCCAAAATTGTTCTGTATAGGTCTGGCCTGAAGAACTACAAAAGCAACTGTTTTTGTTACAGCTTGAAAAGAGGCGGGCAGGCTACGTTTCGAGCACGGGAATATTTTGACCTGTATAAGCTGTTAGCACTTGCTGTGACGGCGACAATTTTGGCGAACCCAGAAGTTCATAAGTATCTTTATTTATTAATGTGACAGCGGAACCAGTATCAAGCTGAAATTTAACAGTCTTATTTTCTATGCAAAGAGCCACAAAAAGTTTTTGCTTGTGGCGCTCTACAGGTGCGCGAATGTGGGTAACGTCTAATACAGCGTGTTTTGCTGTTCTTGCGCAAGCGCCGGCTGCGTACGGAAGTAAGCGGCCCAGACTCGGCACGCAGCGGATTAACAACACTGTCACTAGATGGCACTACTGTGCAATGCGATGCTACTACAAATTCACTAACTACTGCACTAAACTTACTTTGAGTAGCTACATCAAGTCTACTGTCACTAGCTACACAGTACTGGGCACTATTACAATGAGAAGTTGTAGAAGGCAGTAGTTTCACTACAGGATTGCACTGTACATAGTCATTATGCTTATCCCGAACCCGTTTCCGTTGCACAGTTTTACACGCTCGTCGGCGCTTCACTACATAGTTTTGCCGTAGGCGCGGAAGAACGTTCTTGCAATTCAGAAACAAGAGAACCAACAGAAGCACTGTTCAAGTTCAGAGCATGTATGACACTTATAGAATGAATTGTTCTTGCACTGTGCGAAGCAATGTTTCTAACAGCACCGTTCTTTGAATGTACATTCTGCATACACACTGTCTGTACATGTCGTGTTTTGCCACATTGATAACAGGTTGCGTTGCGATTTGGACACTGCGTACGTTTGTGGTGAGATACACACTGGAGGCAAGATTTACGAACATTTTTCTGAAATGAGTGTTGGCGCCCGTTATCCAAATTACTGGTTCTAACACGACGGGGCGACCTTTGTGTCGCACTTTTACACTGGCTACTCTTCACTGCCTGTTCAGCACGGCCGGTAGAGTTTAAAGAATCACTAGTGCTATACTGAGAACTACGGCTAGGAAAGCGTCCGTTGCAGCACACTGAATTATCACTGTGGCTTTGCATTTCTACATCTGCTAAGTCAAAAGTATCATGCGCTCCTATAAGCTGCAGTACACTGTCTAATGAAGGGTCAGACTGTTTCAGAATTGCTGCTATAATTCTGGGGTCCTGAATGTTCTGCGTAATTGCGTCTCGCAACATAACATCATTATAAGAAAGTCCACAAGAGTATGTAAATTTACATTTGCGGGTTAAGCCCTTCAACTAGGTGATCAATTTCTGGTGTGACTGCTCAGGTAATTTCTTAAGTCTGAAAAATCGATACTGCACTGCAGCTACGGGAACTTTTCTCTCGTAATGAGTATTTAGTGCCTCTACTATTTGTTCAAAGTCTACATCATGAGGAGATGCGAGGGGGAAAAGTTTCTGCAGTAACACGAAAGTCTTGGTGCCAACCACAGCGAGAAAGAAATGTTTGACTGTTGACCTGTTAGTTGATGAGCCACGACAAGTTCTTGAAATTGAGCAAAGTAGTCGTACGTTGTACTGGCGGAAAGTAGGGAGCGATGCAGTGGCAGGTGTAGGCTGCTGATGCGACGGCTGTTGTTGAGTTGCCGTCAACTGCACCACTGCTTGAAGTAGTTGCGTGATTTGGGCCGTCTGTAACTGAATAATTTCCATTAAGTTTGGGTTTGGGGTAGTGGCCATGCTGACCGATTAGGCGCTGCGCATACAAGTAAATTATAACAAAACACAAATGCAATGTGAAAGATGTCTCTCTGCAACAAAAACGTCCACAAAACACATAACAAAATGTACCCCCAAAAATCTTATAATAAGGGCGGGTGGGCGGGAGCAATTTCTGCGTGCTCCGACTGCTGTGCCTGGCTGCTGCAAGCGGGCTGGTCGATGGTTCTATCACTCCTCGTCGCCACTTTTGTATCCCATCCTCGTCGCCACTTTTGTGTCCCTGCCTCGTCGCCGCTTTTGTGTCTCGTACCCGTCGTAGGTGTCGGTGGCCAAGTAGGAAGACTGACACAGGAATAAAGGATGCAAGCTTGTGCAGGTATGGAGGTGAGCAGCCAGTGCGACAGCAGAAACTAGAAACACTAGAGTAAATTAGAACGAGATATATATTGCACAGAATTTATACAATACTTAACTTTTACATAGCTCAGTACTTCAGTACTGCAGAATGCTGATACATAGTTGAGCTAGAAGCCTGCCTAGTGCCTATCCAATAGCAAAGTCTTCAACGATTCCGAAGTGTTAACTGGTTCCTATCTCAGTCCCAAGTGAACGATGTCGTTCAGTGGTGGCCACGAGCAGAGTTGTAGCAGAGGGCGCTCGTGGCTGACGTCGTAAGAACACCGCGCCGTGTGTGCATGATGGCGCATAGCGAAAGTAGGTGGCGTGCACTTTAGATTTGTGCGACACCACACCCCGGGTTAGCATTCTGGTAATTGGAACAAAATGGGCCTTGGACAATGTTACCAAGTTGCGGTGCTCTCCTTGTGATGGCGGAAGTAAATATGAGAAGGATTGTTATAAGGCTCTTATTTCTGAATATGGTTATCTGCACTGATGGAGAAAAGGATTTTCTATACCTGGAATATTAACGTCAGTTTATTATTATTATTATTATAATTGTTATTGTATGAGCAACGTTTCCTCCTCGTTTGAAGCTGATGTAATGATAATGAACTTCGTCCAACTACAACTATGATAGTGAGATAGCTGCTAGTGAACTGACCGAGTTTGAAAGTGGTAAAACGGTTAGCTTCAGAGAACTGCCACACAAGTTGAACTGCTGGGTCAATTGTGAAAGGATGACGTTTGAAATATGTGTGCACTCTTACACCTGTAGCTGAGTCACTGGACATCTGTGCAGCACGGACATCCGTTACAATCAAACACCTACCAAAGCACAGGTAAGGTTGTTTATGAGCCAATAAATGTCAGCACGTACTGTCGCCAATAGTTTACTTGCAGTGGAACTACGGCCACAGACACCTCTAAGCTATCATCCACGCACGCCACAGCGTCGACGTACGCAACACGACACGATGATCAACTGCAATGGCGTGCCGTGGTCTTCAGCGATGAAAGCAGATCCTGCTTGCACGGAACTGATGGTCATTTGCGCATACTACGTAGACGTGGCGGGCGCTACCTCATTCTTGCAAGACACATTGGCCACGTCTCAAGTCTGTCCAGTGATCGGAACGTGTGGAATACTGTATGACCCATGTATTTGTCGTTCTTCAACAGGAATGTCATAGATTGTTCAAAAATGTTCAAATGTTTGTAGAGGTTACAGGACTCAACCACGGTGTCATCAGTCCCTAAACTTACAAACTACTTGTAAAGTAGCTTATACTAAAGACGGCACAAAGATCCACGCCCGAGGAAGGATTCGAACCCCCGAAGGAGAATAGCCTCGCGCATCGTAGCATCGCGCCTCAAAGCGCTCGGCCGCTCCGCCTCAGCGTGATAGGTTGTTGCAACAGCATGATGCACTGCGAGTGAAACACGTTGTGCTCTGTAAGACAATGTAGTAACTTCCCTGTCCAGCACGGTCTTGCCTCCAATCGAGCGCATGCGATGATTCACACATTCGTAGACCCACAACTTTTGTAGAGCTGTGAAAACAATCGTTCAGCCGTTGAATATTGTATCCTAAGACAGTATTCCATCTGCATCGAATGGCTGCCACAATCAACGCCTGGTAGTAATATGTTTCATCAACGATCGACAACTGGTACCAAGTACTGCCTGAGCTATTAATCTGTACATTCACTTATGAGGTCAGCCAAGACCACAATTCTTAATTTATTTAAGTGGACATCGTTAGATCATTATTTAATGTCACTGCATGACTGTTTACGTTAGTGATTTAAAATGGCAAAGGGGAAAAATTTGAAGTTGGAAACCATGCAAAAATTACTGTGAAAAAAATCGTAAAAAAATTGGAAAAAATCTTTAAGTGATAGATAACGCATTAGCAGACTATTTAACGGTGGGAGGTAATGCAGACAACGTATTAAAATGAAATTGACGAATAGTTACCTTTACAGCTCTGCATCGAAGTTTTTCCTGGTAGGCTGAAAGTCAAAGTTTTGACAAAAGTAACTACTCGCCGAAAGTGGATGGTATGGATTAGTATTTTAAAATTTTAATATAGTTGTCATAGTCAGCGACAGTTACAACGTCAAAGGATAAAATTGCGGTCCTTGGTCGCAAAATTAAATTATTTAACCTGGTTTCGGCAAAAACTAGGATTGCCTTCATCACAAATTATAAATTAAAACAAGTCACATAATAAAAGTTACAGCTTAGCTGTAAAGCTTACGTCACAAAATTTAAAAATTTTTTTTAGAAAGAGCTAGGCACTGTGGGCTGCATGCCAGCGCGGTGTAGCTGGCCGCGTAAAATATTCCATTTTTAAAGAAAGATAGACATTGAAATTTTGTAACACTCGTAAATCGGGCCACTTTGAATAGAAGGGCTACACGAGCGATTGCGGTTTATTTAACACGAAAACCAAACCCTCCATTCTAGGAGCTGTCCAACATGGCTGAAAGGAGCATCACAGGGAATTGGGAGGAATCTTCTAACTACGATTAAAGCTCATAAACTGCGTTTTAAAGAGAGAATGTGGGAATTTATTAATGAAGGAAACCAATGAAGCACACACATACTTTATTACAAGAATATTGCCGTAGCTGACTATAATAAAAAAAAAATACAAAAGCAACTTAAATGCGAAGCGATTTTTATAAAAAACGATTAGAGAGTGCTAGCGTCATATGCTTCTACAGGGTTAATCGAAACAGAAAAATTAATGTCAATACATGAAATCTATCTGTGACACATCGAAGATGATTACATATTTTATGAAGTAGCGATATAATTTTATCGGTGAGAGGGTATCGTATTAGTACAATTACAACGACAGTGTTGGCCACCCGTTCCGTTGAGCGAGAGCTACATGGTTGCTAGAGGAAGACTTCTAGCACCTAGTACGAAAATTTAAATACCTAGGCGTAACATTGCTGAGCGATATGAAATGGAACGAGCATGTAAGGACAGTTGTGAGTAGGGCGGACAGCCAACTTCGGTTTATTGGGAGAATTTTGGGAAGATGTACTTTACCTGTAAAGGAGACCGCGTATAAAACGATTGTACGACCACGTCTTGAGTATTGCTCAAGTGTTTGGGACCCGCAGCAAATCAGTTTAAAGGAAGACATAGAGGCGGTTTAGAGACGAGCAGCTAGATTTGTTACCGGTAGGTTCGACCAATGCGCGAGTGTCACGGAAATGCTCCGGCAACTCAATTGGGGATCGCTGGAAGAAAGACGAAGTTCTTTTCGTGAATTTCTGTTGAGTAAATTTAGAGGGCCGGAATTTGAAGCTGAGTGTAGTACGATCTTGCTGCCGCCTTCTTACATTTCGCGTAAAGATCACAAAGACAAGATAAGAGAAATTAGGGCTCCTACGGAGGCATATAGGCATTCTTTTTTTCCTCGTTCAATTTGGGAGTGGAATAGGAAACGAAATGCCTAGTAGTACCTTACGGTGAATTGCGGAGTATGTATGTAGATGTAGATGTAGATATGCCCTCTTTCAACAACAGATCATGGTGAATTCTCTAAGGGGTACACTTTTTTTTTATTTCTAGCATTGTGTTTTACGGTACTTGTTGTGGGATTTGGAGAGTTATCTCCTAAGTGCTCCCCCATTTATTCTCCTGTCAAGGTGGCTTCCCTGCTGAAAATGTTGGGCCCGAGGCTTCGCCTGTAGCGCGGTACTCCAGGGAGCAGCGAGACTGCAGCAGGTGAATCACACACACCGCAGCCGCAGAGCACGGCGCAGCAGCCCGCTGGCGGTCGCGCTGCGGTACGCCGGCCAGCCGCAGGCCCCGTGTCACGCCTCTCCCCTCCCCTCCAACCTGCCCTACCCTTCCCACCCACCTTCAATAGCTAATGCCTACGCCACCGCAATGCTGTCCGCATACTCGCCCAATCAGCGAAGTGTTGCACAGAAAGCCGATGCTGCCGGATCGCGGCTGTGACGTCTACCTGCATTTGGCTTTGCCATCTACTCCCAAAGGACTTAGTTCTATCACAGTCTAACATATACAGTCACGACAATCCCGCAGAATTTTGTTATTCGCTGCGACAGCAGCGCTCCAAGCGGCCGTCTAACGATACACTGAAATTTTTATTTATTTTTTGTTTATCTTTGATCAGCGTTATTTATCGCCTCCGGTTCGCTCTGACTCGCAATTCAACTAACTTAATTTTGTTCGTCATTTTTTTTACTCCCAAACAAGCGAGAAGACGGAACCGAGATAGTAGTTTTTACTCACTCTCTTGTCTATGTTCGTTCTGTACGGACGTCTTACATCCGTGTATCCATTCAATGTAAGTGATGCAAGTTGTAAAAAATAAATAACTTAAATTTAAAATCATCCCCTCTCTTTGGCTTTTATTTAAATGAATCCCTCCACGTCAAATACTTATTTTCTATTGTTTTCAGCTCTTTCGCATCCGTAATAATTTAGTGTTCAGGCGCCATTACAGTCTCTTCGCATTGTCTGCATTTTTTAAAATTATTTTATCATTACCAGTAACTTCATGTTCCACCCACGATCACACAACAATGAAAAGCGAAGTGAACAGTCTGAACATTGATCTCCTACGGAAAGTATCTCGAACATTCACTTATTAAATAAGACATAAAAGTTATCATTTCCAACTTCTACAACACGAAGTGCAGGATCCAGCTAGATGCTTTCCGTACGTTTTATAACGTGCTGTTGCTTGTATGGTGCCCAACATTAATATGCAATCCGCGTTTTATTTGCTTTAATGTTAATTTTGTGCTGTACTTTAACTTATTTCAGTTCAAACATTTGGTATCATCAATTCTTTGTCCAAAAAATATAATCGCGGAATCTACTTTTAACAATTATGGCATCATACGCAGCAAGGGCAACGTTATAGCCGGAAAGCTACATTTCTGATTACGATACTGAACTGAGTGCGAATAGTATCGTTTATATTGATTTTAACATACTATTTACATTAGGAAACGCATAAAGTGTAATAAAATAGGTAATAGCTTAAAAATAGCTGCACATTTGTCTTCCTTAAGTTTCCCAAGATCCGTGATAGGGTAGAAAACGGTACAGTACATGACAGTTTATTTACATTTATTTTCTAACGTACAGACTTTCACTGAATAACTTCACTTACTATTAAAGATAGAAAAATGACCACGAAACATCAGAAGACCTGTCCTTTGGCAGAATGACGTCGCTTTCTAAACAAGAGCGTTAATGTCTCTTCACTACAATTCCAGTAAAATCGGCGAGGGTGGAACGTAGGAAACGTATATAGAATGCAATAACTTCAATATTTAACGTACAAAATCAGTCACCACAGCTGTAGCTGAAGGAGAAACGTCACAGACGCGGCAATAACACGACAACTGCAATGAAACTGTTTTCCAACAAAGAAGAGCCCAATTCCACAATTGTTGCTACATATGAATCACAGATGGCAAGAATATTCAAACCACTGGCTTTTAAGCTAAAGTAATTACACTCAAAAGAATATGCGCGAATAGGAAAGACTAGTGAGATATAAAAATTGGCAAATGATTTGACTCCACACTGCATTGAAACATGTCAAAAACTACCTGTCATATTAATAACAGACGAAAACAGAAATTTATGTTTGTCTTATGTTTATATTCTACTTCCTTTCAGTGGAAGAAGCTACAAATATAAAAATATTAGTAAGTATTTGTTCATGACGAAGTTGTCCTTTATACCACTGAATCGGTTAAATTCGACTGTTTTTATATAAATTTCCTTATTATGTACAGTCTTAGACAAAAAATTTGATCGCCGGCCGGCCGACGCAGAATGCTAAGTCCGACGATGTGCACGATCTGGCAACACTGTAGAATGCGATACTATCAGGAGGAAGTGTTAGGTCCTTCTCGAGAGGGTTCTGTGATATGTGACCGCGTGGTCTCGCGGTAAGAGCAGCGTTTACAAGCGTATAAATAAGCAGTCGCGAGATCGAATCCAACCACCTTCAATTTCTGTTTTTAAACTACACATCGGCTGTCTTCGTTATCAGTGTGGAAGAACCTCAAATATAACAGCGAAAAGCCCCAGAAATATTACACAAAAGAACTCGCTGCTGCATCAAAACTGAACTGTTTACTCTCGGGAGTAGTGGGCACCGGCTACGGCGACGCGCCAGCGGCCGCATCGCGGCTGCCGCCTGCGGACTCAGTGACAGCGGCGCGCCGCTATGAGTTTTCTTACCGGCTGTTATATCCTTACCTCAAGTTCTGGTACTTATATTACAGTCACATATTGAATTTTTCTGACATATCAACATGATCTAAACGTCGTAAAGTAGAATCGGTATGAAGGGTCATAGGGGTGACTATTACCACATTTTTCTTGAACGTCATCAGGCCGCTCAATCCGGATTCCTACTCACGATTGTTACTGGTAACGAGTTATGATGCTCCCATGCTGATATCTTAAAAAGAAATTAATGACTGAGGACTAAAAGATTTTTATACTCAGTAAAATGCAACCACAACGCCAGGGTGCGCCCATTTTTCGCAAACAACTGAGACACCACTTAGTCCCACTGTAAGGACAAACGACCAAAAAAATTACATCATGTGTTAGTATTACACTATAATAATTCCCGTTCATTTCACAAAGAATACATCGGATAGTGTGCTTTGGAAGTCACCCATTCTGCACCTACTCTTTCGATCATATGTCCTCAAATGTTTATCTTTCCTGCCCCTACTCGAATAACCTTCGACAAAAATTATTTCCAGACGAAAATACACGTCGAACATCTATTGGCGTCATAATTAGCTTGGAATCAGTTCGATTCTAAAGGTAGAGATATGGTAAACTACCAGAAAGTTGTCAGACTTTCGCATAATCTGATAGAATATAGCAAGTAACCACAAGAGGTTTCTTGTTGTTTTCGATGTGGATTCGTGCAACTCCTGTCACGAAAACAGCTAAAAAATTTTACTCGAATGAGACCCGAACCAGTGACCAAAGCCACCTCTCCATGGCAGACGACAACTTTATCCCAGAGCTAGCGAGGTGCTGTGCACGCCAGTTCTTTCCTACTGTCACATACATCAGTAGAAAATATAACTCGCAACGTAAGAGACTAGTTGTAATTTCGCCATGTAAACAATTTTCTGGACCCAAAAGCATGAACAAATAGCCTTCTGTCGCCTCTCAACTGACAAACCAGTCAGATTATTCAATGGGAATTACAGGAAACATCAAGTGAATTTATGAGCATAGTTCTGTGCCAACCAGGAAGTAAGACCTCGGTACCAGCGTTGACAGACTTACACTGCGATGTTGCCAAGCTTCAGTCATACTATCAACAGGAAGAATAAGAGCCGAGGTGATTGCCAAGCGAGCTCGACAGAGACTTAGCTCGCGCCTCGCGCGCCTGGCGGGGGTCCGAACACCTAAAGTATATGTCAATGAGCCCTGCTCGTAAGTCCGTAACTAGCTTTAATGAGTCGATAGTTGTCACTAATAAAAATATACAGATGCACCGACCTCTAACATAGTAATAAGTGTCCCAATTATTTGTCTTAAGCGCAATGACAACAAAAGTCATTCACCAGTGCTGTTTTACATTTCTTCGAGCTTTTCCATTGATTATACTGAAAACATTAGATGTAAGCGTCAGTTTCCTTTACGATTATAGACTCAGAAAGTGTCTTTCTTGATATCGCTGTCAGAGGCACAAACGAACGAAGAGAGGCATACTAACGAAGAGAAATCAAAGCAGCATTGTTTTCAAGATGTGAACATTTCTGGGAAGGCTTCGTAACATGGTGTGCAAAATAAGAAGAGCTTCTGTTATCCAAACATAGAATTAGGGATTGTATTGTATAGATTAAATTATCTTTAAGCCAAACTGACATCCGGTCTACAAATATTGCAAAAATGATAGTATCACCTGTTGTATAGAGTCCCATCAAATCCCCCAACAAAAACGAGCAGCAGATATACTGAAAACCTTTTGATGACTGTGCAGAACATTCAGGCAGAAAGAACCCTAAATCCAAAATAACTATGGGTTAAGAAGCAGAGCATAGTGCTGATATTATATGCAGCAGTCGCAAAGTGTTTTATTTATAATTATGTTTTTACCCCAGCCGTTTTCATATAAATACAAGCTCCAAGCTCCCACAATATTCATATGAGAACCATTGGGCGGTAATATGATGACACAATTGATCAGATTGTTATAGAAATTTCAGTGACTTTGGCGTTATCCATAGGCAGCATAGACAAATTGTCACTATTTTGGAATATATCACAGTTCTGTTAAGTTCTGACGCTCAACAGTTAGTGAACAGTTTCGACACCTCTGCACGTAACACGAACCCATCAGATGCCATTTATATGCAGCTAAATTTTATAATTTGGTCTTCCTACGAACGATTTAAATTCTGTCACGACAGTGTTATTACTTACTGAAAGTGTTCAAAAAGCATGAGTATATCACTTCTCGTTCACGTCCAATTCCTGCTCTCACCCCTACACCCACTGTAGAGGTCTAATAAATGACACAAAGTACAGGTTTATATCTACATTAATGGGGCTATTGATGTCAGTTTTCCCGAAAGTATTCTGCTATTGTTCTGAAGATGAATACTCAACGTAACTAGTAATATTCAGTTGGATGAATAGCTGAGGTGTCTATTTCAGTTCCACAAACCAAAAAATGGTGAAATTAAGCGAATAAAAAGCGTCTATACGCAAATAAATAAAAATGAAATAACAGTTAATGCAAATACTTTCTTGACCTACAGACCACTGCAATACAAATTCTTGGATTTCACAGAAATGAATTACTTAAGCCCTACTTTTGTTTTGGTGCATTTCACTTGCACTAGAGAAGGGATAATACATGTGAATATTACATTACTATTACATGTTCTGGAACTCCGTCGATTATTACCGAGTTGACAATCACTTTCAGTATGATATTCGTTGTTTGAGTCTGATTAAAGGGGCTTTACGACGTCATTTTATTAATCGAATTCTTTAAACTTATCGATAGTTGCAGGAAAGTGAATTCAGGTAGACAGCGGTAATATTGAAAATTTGTACCGCAGTGGTAGTGGAACCCTGCTTTCTTTTTCTTAATAGAGCTATTCTTTGCGGTCGTTGGATAGTTTTTTATTCTATGTTGATTGCTAAGATTGATCTCAGTTTCCGTCCCTTAAAAAAAGACAACAACAAAAAATTACAGATGCGGTCACTCCTCTGAGCCGAGCGAGCTGGAAGAATCGCCTCTGCTATTTATGCAAATAATATTCAGTATGCTTCAAGACTTTCAAAACATGTTGTCACTGAGTCTCATATAGGTATGACAGTAGTGGAGATAGTTCGAAACGTATGTATGGTGCGATTGATTACTTTTGTGCTAATCACCTCACAAAAGAGATTTCCCGTTTCAAGAAAGATCTTTCCGGTATTCATGATTTTACACATGAAGGAAGACTCGATAACTCAGGTAAGTCATGAACTATGATGAGTTGACCATCGTTCGACGTTGTTACTGGTCATACGGAATTCAAAAGATGGGAGCAGGAGTATTGCACACACACTTTCAAAGCGACCAAATCCAAATTATTGCTTTTGCACATAAACGTCATTAGTGCACTCATTAAGTGTAATGCTGTTATTAGTGACTAATTCTGTAGCCTTTATGTTATCTTCTTAAATGGCTGGTAGCTCTATCAAAATAGGATTAAAATTCTGATCTACAGAGGGACTGGTACCATGACCTACAGCAGCCCTCGCTTAAGAAGTAGACAGTCATCTCAGGGCTACTGACGCGCTGCTACGTCTCACTTCCTGCTTGTTCTATTGGTGGTTACAACTAATCGCCAATTTACGCATGGTATGACCTCATTGCACTTGAAGTAGAAAGTAATGCACCGATGTCGCACCGTTCAAGTAAGTAACTGAGATGATTCACCAAACAGACAGGTAAATATTAAGTGACTTTATCATGTTTCTGTGTCATACCGGAAGTAACGGCGGTCATGCCGGTGCCAAAGAGCTCTCAAACTTGCACTGCGCTCAAAACAGAGACTTACCGAGATTTCAATACGTTCAACTAGCTTAGCGTTGAGCTCATTTTCCATAGAGTGCTTCTGAGTCGGTGCACGGTATAGTTACGAACGATGTCTCCACACTGTCACAATATTCAAATGAGAATTGTAGGCGTTTAGTACGACGGCACAGACAGGCAGACAGATCTTGTAGAGACTATTCATGCGCTACTAGTTCTTGACACTTAACTACGTCGGTTTGTAGGACTTATTTTCGGCCCGTGAAAGAGTTTTGCAGTAGCGGGTAAATAAGCATTCACATTCTTGTACCACACACATAAACAGACAAATAATATGCCAGTTAATCGCAGTGAAATGCAATATGACCGTGTCTTTCTGACAGCGACTATCTTTTCGGTTTTTCTATTTTCTGTTTTGCAGCAGTCTGCCAGCTCGTTTTGGAAGTGAAAAAGGATTTTTGCGGTCCACTACACCTTAATTCACACACACTCCCGTTCCAGACAATGACAATTGCAACCGGAAATGTTAAATAAAATATGACACTGGATGCAATTCCATACCTACCCAATCTGCTTCTCGTTGTCAGCTTTTTTTTATTGTACTTTTATTCTGAAGACACAAACGCCTCCATTCTTACAGCTCCACCAATCAAAATGCAGTTCAATGACTGACATAAATTCGTTTCTAACAGATGAACAATATTATAGTAGTAACTGGCAAGTGTGGCGAATTCTATGTCATCTGACGATTACGAACTCAGGTGTTTCGCAGGATTCTTGTAGTTGATGTTGCAGTCGTACCAATTTAAAATACTAGAATATTAAAAGCTTTCGGCTTTAAACATACACTGTGGTGGGATTTAACTGTCTGGTTTCAGTTGCAGCAGTACGCAGGTGATGATATATTGTCGAGTCTGTGAAGATTCTCTCATTTCTTTAGTGCAGGCTAAGTTAGAAAGCTGCTGTTAGAATTATTGAAATGATCATATGGCATTATTGTCCGGGACATCCCAGGCGGGATTGTTTGGCCGCATTACTATTTAATCTCAAATTTAACATTCTGCAATAATAATAACAAAATAACAAAAGATAGGAAACAACTCGTCGTAAAGATGAACGCTGAGTCACAGGCAGACACAAATAAGACATTCACATTCAGACAATTTAAATTTTATTCCGCAGCCTTCTTCAGAAAGAGAAACATTCAAACACACAATCACTCAAGCATAACGTATCCCCACACGTCAGCGATCGTTGGCAGCTCAGCACACCCTGACATACGACAACACATTTCAAGCTCGTTTTGCTCATCATTAGGCGTTTATGCGTTCTGATCCGTTAGTTAAAGAAATTGTCTTAGCATCAGTTTCGTTCAGTCTCCCCTCTATTGAGGCTATTTTAGTCTCAGACGGAAAGCGGTGCTAGTGAGTGAACATTGAGGCGCTATGCTACAAAGCCGAGGCCGTTCCCCGTCGGGGGCTCGAATCCTTCCTCGGGCATGTATGTGTGTGCCGTCTTTAGTATAAGCTAGTTCATAAGTAGTTTGTAATTTTAGGGACTGATGACCCGCAGTTAACTCTCACAGGCCTTAGAAAAAGAAAAAAGTGAGAGAACAGAAATCGATGCCCAGTGGTGCCTTCCACTAGCGTAAAGAAATGTCTCGTCATGTGTCCTGACTGAAATCATGGCCTATATGGGTAGCGGATAGTGTTACTTTCTTCGTTTTTGCGTGACATCGTGTAATACACATTTTATAAGCCACTTGATCAATCATGATAACTACATCTTACACTTCATCTTCATCCATGGCACAACAACGAATTACGAAAATAGGTTTTCCATGCTGTAAATTACGAGAGACATTGTAATTCACTCTTCAGATGAGCTCGTTGTAGACGAAGAGGTAAATTTCCTAGGATTATTGATTATTACACACGAATTATATTTAACTGTTTGTCAGACAATAAACGTAATGGCACTTCAGCGGTGTTCATTCGTCAGGCATTGATTGTGAAGAGGCCAAAACATGTCAAATACTTGTGTCTCGGAGTGGGAAGTGTATTTATTCAAATAACTAATGGGTCATACATTTCCTAACAGTGGAAATAATGCAGCAAACTGATTACTTAATTGTAACATACAAACTTGTGTAATGGCTAACATTTCAACTGTGTAGCAGACGGTAATTTGCCTAAGCAATTATTTGCAGAATTCATTATTTACCATACGACTTAACTTTGTCTCTTCTTATTCCTATTAAGACAGGTGTATCGTATATTGGACTGGAGCGGACAAACGAGTGTTTTCTTTCAAATGTTAAGGGTTCTTGGTTCCATTCTCTGCATGTTCTTGATGATCTGATGGTCATAAGAAGAGAAGACACCACCGACACGTACGATGTCAGCGCTAAATTAAGCCCACCAGGACTACCATGTTGTAAAGCCGGTAGACAGCGTGACGCCGTGCCGCTCTCTAAGCATCCCTACTTTTCTGATATAGAAATTCTACTGTCCAACATTAGCGATGGTTACAATATAACTGCTGCTGATGCTTTGCCGCGAAACGTGAGAAGCGCTTTACAGATTAGAATTTTTGTTTCAGCATGCCTCGATTCTTGAGTTTGTTCTAAATAAATTCCAGGCAGCTCCACACTAACGAACATTTTCAGCTATCAAATTAAACGTATAGGAATTATCCAAGTGTAACTGCTGGATCTGATTTAAGTAATATTCAATTTTTGGGTGAATATGGCTCGGAAAGCAACGTCAATTTTATTACAGTCCATCTCCTGTCTCTGAATGATTTGACAATTGTGTTAATTCTGTAAAGCGTTTTGGCAACTGTGAGTCAGTGATGAATGAATACATGCGCAGCGGTATTCACCGATGAAAGGAGGAGGCGGGTGTACTTCCCGTCTTATGTCCCCACGTCTATATATAAAAATGTTAGGCGTATAGCTGTTAATCTCCGAAAGTTCTTGACCCATTGCTTTGAAATTCTGACTCAACGTTGCATTCTAGCCCAGGAAGATTTTTAGGTACACATTTCTTGAATACATTACATACAAACTATAAATGCGTTACTTTTGCTATTTTTACTATAAGCCTTTTTCCAATTATAAAGTTTATATAAATTCATATATGACACATATTGAAAAACTTGGTAAATGAAAACATGCACATATCTTATTAGAAATATATATATATATATATATATATATATATATATATATATATATATATATATATATAAATAATATATGTGTGTGTGTGTGTGTGTGTGTGTGTGTGTGTGTGTGTGTGTGACTGTGTGTGTGTGCGCGCGCGAGCGCGCGCGTGCGTGTGTGTGTGTGTGTGTGTGTGTGTACTGCTTGCTCTTTCCTCTTTGCTTATATATTCTCTCGGACTTGACTCAGTACTAAAATACAGTATCTCTGACTTCCACACTCCTTAAAACCATCCTCATGACCTAGGTCGTGATTAACCTTCCCTTTCCGTTCCCATCATTTTTTCTTCCCTTCTCTCCCACCTGAAGAAGGAACTGTGTTCCGAAAGCTTGTCCGTTTCGTATGTTTTCTTTTTTTCTTCACTTGTGTCACTTTTGGTGGTACAGCACAAAGGTAAGCACTGGCCAGCCAATCTATCGCTTTGAAAAATAATTTAAAAATTATTATTGTTGCGATCAATTTTGACGTTAACCGCGCAGATCTGATCATTAGTGCGAAAGCAGGCACGTTAAACAGATGCAGAACAGAATGTTGTATTTCTATAGAAACTTCCCTCGAAATATTTTCTCCATTAGGTTTACGCAAGCTGTCTGCTTTATACATTTTTAGTGAAACCTTCAACCTGCCTGCAAAAAGAAACATCACAGTAAAGTGGAGTACCTGTTAGTGCTATAATTTTACACAGCAAAAGCCTACGTTTCTTCTCTCTACAAAGTTTTGATGGTAAAGTGCCTGATCAGTGTATACTCAAGCAAGTGTTATCCACATACGTGAGACTGTAACTAACTACCAGAAATATAATTCATGTTTGAAGAAAGTTTGTTTATTAATGCCACTGCTACGACAAAAGCACATGTCTGAATAATTTTCCATTGCATATTATAACGATATTCTGTACACGTCCGCATGATAACCGCAAACCATAGCCACAGCACCACTCCCTCTATCTCAGAACAACGCTCACATTAATGCTATAGGAGATGCGCAAAAACAATATCTATTTCGTCGGAAAACCCACATACTAATTTACGGGACTAACAGTCTACTTAGGAGGTATAAAAAACACTAGACAGTTTGATATTCTGTGTTTGCAACAATACTGAGCACATAACTCCGATCGATGTCCTTACATGTAACGATCGCTAAATTCTTATACATTATGATTATGTGATGCTAACACTAGAATGAATATTAAACATTAGTTAAAGTGTTGCAAATATACACCTTATCAAATGTGCAGACGACACAAAAAGAATAATAGACGGATTATAAGAAAGAAAATGGGTCCAAGAGAAGGTACAGACGTTTTGAAAATCCATAGTAATGTAACCTACAAAAATATGGAAAACAATGTCAGTCGGAGTGGTCAAGTGAGGGTTACCATTTGTTGGACATATGTAATAAATGAATGATAAAAAGCTAAAGAAACAATTATTCGTATACTTCTGGAAGAATAAATGAACAATAGCATGAGCAATGAAGAAAATAAATATTTAGAAAGGAACATCATCAAATAAACTGAACTAACCACAATTAAGAACGTAATAAAGCTAGAAGCTATCGAAAGAGGATGAAATAAGAAATTGGAAACAACCTGAAAGAAAGAAGTAAAATACAACATGGAAGATTATGACGGATAAATTAATCTGCCGGCCGCGGTGGCCGAGGTGGCTGAGGCGCTCCAGTCACGGTCAGCACGGCCACTACGGTCGGGGGTTCGAATCCCCCCTCGGGCATGGATATTTGTGCCGTCCTAGTTCGTAAGTAGTTCATAAGTAGTTTGTAAGTTTAGGGACTGATGACCCCGTAGTTAAGTCCCATAAGCTTAACAAACATTTGAACATTTTTTTGAAATTAATCTATCATTACTGTCACTACTTCTATGTTTGGTTAACAGAAGCTCTTCTTATTTTGCACTTCATGTTACGAAGCATTCCCAGAAATGTTCACATCTTGAAAACAATGCTGCTTTGATTTCTCTTCGTTTGTTTGCCTCTCTTCGTTCGTTTGTGCCTCTGACAGCGATATCAAGAAAGACACTTTCTGAGTCTATAATCGTAAAGGAAACTGACGCTTACATATAATGTTTTCAGTATAATCAATGGAAAAGCTCGAAGAAATGTAAAACAGCACTGGTGAATGACTTTTGTTGTCATTGCGCTTAAGACAGAATACGCAAATAATTGGGACACTTATTACTATGTTAGAGGTCGGTGCATCTGTATATTTTTATTAGTGACAACTATCGACTCATTAAAGCTAGTTACGGACTTGCGAGCGGGGCTCATTGACATATACTTTAGGTGTTCGGACCCCCGCCAGGCGCGCGAGGTGCGAGCTAAGTCTCTGTCGAGCTCGCTTGGCAATCACCTCGGCTCTTATTCTTCCTGTTGATAGTATGACTGAAGCTTGGCAACATCGCAGTGTAAGTCTGTCAACGCTGGTACCGAGGTCTTACTTCCTGGTTGGCACAGAACTATGCTCATAAATTCACTTGATGTTTCCTGTAATTCACATTGAATAATCTAACTGGTTTGTCAGTTGAGAGGCGACAGAAGACTATTTGTTCATGCTTTCATGCTTTTGGGTCCAGAAAATTGTTTACACGGCGAAATTCCAACTAGTCTCTTACGTTGCGAGTTATATTTTCTACTGATGTATGTGACAGTAGGAAAGAACTTGCGTGCACAGCTCCTCGCTAGCTCTGGTGTAAAGTTGTCGTCTGCCATGGAGAGGTGGCTTTGGTCACTGGTTCGGGTCTCATTCGAGTAAAATTTTTTAGCTGTTTTCGTGACAGGAGTTGCACGAATCCACATCGAAAACAACAAGAAACCTCTTGTGGTTACTTGCTATATTCTATCAGATTATGCGAAAGTCTGACAACTTTCTGGTAGTTTACCATATCTCTACCTTTAGAATCGAACTGATTCCAAGCTAATTATGACGCTAATATATGTTCGACGTGTATTTTCGTCTGGAAATAATTTTTGTCGAAGGTTATTCGAGTAGGGGCAGGAAAGATAAACATTTGAGGACATATGATCGAAAGAGTAGGTGCAGAATGGGTGACTTCCAAAGCACACTATCCGATGTATTCTTTGTGAAATGAACGGGAATTATTATAGTGTAATACTAACACATGATGTAATTTTTTTGGTCGTTTGTCCTTACAGTGGGACTAAGTGGTGTCTCAGTTGTTTGCGAAAAATGGGCGCACCCTGGCGTTGTGGTTGCATTTTGCTGAGTATAACAATCTTTTAGTACTCAGTCATTACTTTCTTTTTAAGATATCAGCATGGGAGCATCATAACTCGTTACTAGTAACAATCGTGAGTAGGAATCCGGATTGAGCGGCCTGATGACGTTCAAGAAAAATGTGGTAAGAGTCACCCCTATGACCCTTCATACCGATTCTACTTTACGACGTTTAGATCATGTTGATATATGTCAGAAAAATTCAATATTTGACTGTAATATAAGTACCAGAACTTGAGGTAAGGATATAACAGCCGGTAAGAAAACTCATAGCGGCGCGCCGCTGTCACTGAGTCCGCAGGTGGCACCTAACACTTCCTCCTGACAGTACCGCATTCTACAGTGTTGCCAGATCGTGCACATCGTCGGACTTAGCATTCTGCGTCGGCCGGCCGGCGATCAATTTTTTTGTCTAAGACTGTACATCAATTTATATTTTACTAATCCTTGTAACACAAAATTATACTAACTATTTGTTTAAATGCGTACAAAAATATTTATAAACAAACATCTCTCCTTGGGCGGCTTGTCCACCGCTAGGAGCGCTAGTGTCAGTTGGTAACAACTTTCACAGCAGTGAGTGTCGCGATTGTGATTCTATGGAGTGACTAAATTCATTACCAGAATAGGCGACATATTCGAGAAATAAGACGTAATGCCTAAAAGACATACTAATAAATACAGGGAAAAAATCCCCAAATTAAAGTAAGAACCAGAAAAATATGACCAACTGCAGAGAATGTGATGAAATATAATATACATCGGAATGACTGGCAAGACTTTGCCACTAGGAATCAGTAACGTATCGGGGCATGTAACATTCAACATTTGCAGACCACCATAAAGAAGAGCACAGTTCGCTCAATATTAACAGAAAAAGATACGGAAATCATAAAAATGAGTAGACTTTTGTGTACCAGCCTCGTCGCCACTTTTGTGTCTCGTTTCCGCCGGTTGTCGTAGGTGTCGGTGGCCGACTAGAAAGAGACCGACCCAGGAATAAAGGATGCACGCTTCTGCAGTACGGAGGTGACCTGCCAGTGGGGCAGCAGAAACTAGAAACACTATAGTAAATTAGAACGAGATATATATTTCATAGAAACGCTCTAATACTTAACTTTTACAAAGTTCATTACTGCAGAATGCCGATACATAGTTGAACTAGAGAGAGGCCTGCCTACTGGCGAGTCCTAGTGCCTATCCGATAGCCAGGTCTTAACTGGTGCCTATCTGATTCCCAAGTAGCCGATGCAGCAGTCGCGGCCACGAGCGGAGTTGCATCAGAGGGCGCTCGTGGCTGACGTCGTAAGAACGCCGCGCCGTTCGTGCACGGCGGCGCGCGGCGAAAGTACGTGGCGCGCACTTCATACTTGTACTACACCACATAGACACTTTCCCCCTTCTAAACAAAACATCCACACACACATGCGGGTAAACTTGATCATTAATGGAGACCATTAATGGAGCAATCTTTCCTCTACCTCGGAAGTATGGTCCCGACTACAGGTGTTGAGATGGATGTCCGCAGTCGCATCCGCAAAGCAAGTGGTGCGTTTCTACAGCTGTACCCCGTTTGGAGAAATAGGAACATCTCAAGGAAAACTCCGGCTTGTCAATAGCAAGGTGAACGAAGTTCTGATGTACGGTTGCGAAACTTGGAAAGTGACTAACAACATCAAAACTAGTTCCAACTTTGTATTAACCGTTGTTGCAGGCGTATTTTAAACATGAGATGGTCAAATATATTGACGAATGGAGATCTTTGGAGAGCAACCAATCAATATACAAATCAAGGAAAGAAAATGGAAATTGATTGGGCAAACATTAAAAAAGCTTGATAAAGCTGTCGAAAAGGTGGCCTTCAGCTGCAACACTCAAGGAGATGGAACGCGGTCGTCCCAAACACGCCTGGAAAGGAACGATCCAGAGAGAAGCTGCTGAGGATGGGAAAACCTGAAGTGAAGAGAGTTGCTAGAAATCGCATCAGGTGGAGAAATTTCGTTTCGGCCCTATGTTCCAGAGAGAAAGACGAACTGAGTCATTTCAATCCAAATCTTCCAAAACTGCAAGACATGACACCAAACAGCCGCTTCAAGTGAAGGTCACCTCGATGGGAAATAGGTGGTATTTCCCTATGATCTAGGAAAGGAACGGAGAATATTACGAGACATAACGAGGAACAGAAACCTTGTTGCTGATCCAAATATTTCAGTAGAGGTAGAAGTGTGAAGACGGGCATCGGAAGATGTAGGGAGATTATGACAATAAGCGGCTTCTCGAACGACTGTCAGTTTTGATTCAACCAATCAGTGAAGCACCTGATCGAGTACACCGTGCATGGTTTTAAAAGGTGGAGGACGTACATAAACTCACGGACTATGAATGACATGAAGAATTTAATGGTGCCGCGGTGGAGTAGCCGAGCGATGTAAAGCGCCTCGCTGTGGAGCACGCGGTTGCTCGCCGTCGGAGGTTCGAGTCCTCCCTAGGGCATGGGTGTGTGTGTTGTCCTTAGGTTAGTTTACCTTAGTTTAAGTAGTTTGCAATCTACGGACTGATGACCACGCAGTTTGGTCCGATAGATTAACAATTTAAAAAAATTGTGTTACGTAATAAGGTGACTATTCAGACGGCCGTGAACAGCAACCATCTTCTGTCGGTAAATAAATAATATACATCTAAGTAAGCTTTATGCTTGTAAATCAGCTGGACGAAGCGTAAGACAATTTTACTTTCACTGTAAGGTAACTCTTCAGGTAAGCCTTACATTATAATGAGGAATGGGCTTCATTTTGAAACATTTTATTCGTTTGAACCTGTTTATAGTGAATATGTAGTTATACACTTCTCATATGATTTAATTAATTATGGTGATGCACAATGTATGCAGGTAACTTAACTGTGAACATTTCCTGTCATGCCGCGGTGGAGTAGCCGAGCGGTCTAAAGATCCTTGCTGCGGACCGCGCGGTGCTCGCTGTGGAGGTTCGAGTCCTCCCTGGGGCATGTGTGTGTGTGTGTTTGTCCGTATGTTAGTTTACCTAGGTTTAAGTAGTTTGTAAGCTACGGACTGATGACCACGCAGTTTGGTCCGATAGATTTACAAACATTTGAACATTTTTTGTCATTTATTTATTACCTGTATTGTAATTGTTTATGTATATATTATTTTATTTTATTTGTACTTTGTATGTTTTGTATATGACTGTGATTACTTGTTATGTTTAATTTGTCAATGTGAAATATTTCTCTGTGAACAGTTATCGATATGGCTCCTCAGGTCAGAGACTTTATTGTATAGCAGCGCTCGCCTGTGGGAGAGCAGGCAAGCAGCAGTATCTGCCGCCCCGTGACGTAGATCAGACGTTGGCACGCGGGCCGCGGAGAGCTCAAACAATATAAGTAATAAAGTTAAAACAACGTGAAAGTTATAGTTTTTATAAGTGCAACGATATAAAAGTTTATGTGAAACCAGTGAACATAAGTGACGTAAGAATTGATTTTAATAAAACATTTATTCGTTCGTTCTGCTGAGGCGGAAATCTGTTACGTGTTCGGTAACCGTTCCAGAAGTCCGAAACGCGGTAGCGTCATCGCGGACGCTAACGGTCGCGATTAATTACGCGATTCGCGAAGCATCACGGCGAACTGCTAGCAAGCTGCCAAAGGAGGAGCCACTATCAAAATGATTTCTGTAAGAATTTATGTATCATTTATATGACTGCAGAGTACCACGTCGCTGGACTGATATATAAGATAAGTTAAATTCTATTGGTTGTAATTTACTGTGAATGCCTGTTTAAATTATGTTTAAATACAGGAACATTAGACAGTACTTTTGCTATCTTATTTGAACAACTAATTAACCACACATGATTAGTATGACAATCCTCAATAATGCATGAATAATATTACTACACAATTTTACAATCAAGTGAGTGTCATTAATTTCAGTTGAGACAATTTTGCTACAATTGATGATAGAAGATAACAGACAGTTACATGCCAGTATTACGTATTAGCAACAAATTAATGATTACAGATTAATCAATAATTTTTCTATTTCGTTTTGCACTGAGTTCAACAATAATAGCCACCGCCACATCTATCCTATAAAGAACCAAACTCGTATGCGTAGCATCAAATAAGACTGATTTACTAAAATTTCCTATTTGCTTTTGTGGATTAATTTTATTAGATACTGACTATAGTGTTTGGACTGCACCCACTTGCCAATCATTTGATGTTAAAAATCCTACTATTCATAATTTTCTAAATTATCATTACCATTAGCATACTAATTGAGTCGTACGCATTGCACAGACGGAGTAAGTTAATTTCTGATATCTGTGTGTACACAGTCTCTGTAGGAGATTTTGTAAGGAAAGGAAAGGAAAGGTGAGTGATCCTTTGAAAAGTTTGTCAGATAGGGCCATAGTATTTGTTAATTATACTAATTGTCTTGCTTAATATTTTCAAAATTTAACTGCACCACTTGCATTAATCACGAGTTTAACGTAACCAACCACGAAATTATGGTGAGGTTTGTTATGTTGCTCAAACATTACAACAGCCACCACAGTTAATAAAATGTAAATCAAAACTTATATTTTTTTACCTCCACTCACACTATTCTTTAATAAAATAAACACCTTTCTCCTATTATATAATTATAAAAATTTTTCTTTTCGTACATCACATCTTATTAAGCCGGCTTCTCTAGCACCAGGTACCCTAGATTAAATTTTTCAGTGGGGCATTTTCTATGTCCTGTTAATTGGCCCACTTTAGGTTACGGTAGTAACACTAAAAGTGGGCCTTTGCGATCGTTTTTTGACAGCTCGAAATTTAAATAAAAATAACGGCTTAACCATTCACCTGACACAAATTTGTAGAGGAATAATTTCTCTACAATTTTGCTCCCTTATATTTTTTCATATCTCGTATCGTTTCAGAGATATTTGCAAAAGTAACGGCGATATTGGGATGTATGTCTGCCTGTCCGTCCGTCTGTCTGTCTGTCTGTCTGTTCCCCGTTTTTAAGACGAACCGTTCAACCGATCAATACCATATTTTACAGACATAATTGTAGCCCGACAGAGACCAGAACCTCCATTTTTCATATTTTTCGGACAAAAAATGCGGTAGTACTGCCAGAAAAAGCCGTTTGTAATATAATTGTAATTGCAAACGAACGGTTCATCTGACACGAAAACTGAATAACCTAATTGGTAGAGAGTAAAGTTCTCTACAACTTCGCTCTATTATGTTTTTTTCATATCTTGCATCGTTGCAGAGGTATTTGCAAAAATAACGGCTATTTGAAGATGTCTGTCTGGTTGTAACGTGTTCCCACTTTTTTAGGTTGAACCGTTCAACCGATTGGCACCAAATTTTAGAGACATAAATGTAGGCTACCAGAGATCAGAACCTCGCCTTTTCAAATATTTCCGACAAGAAATACGTTAGTAATATCAAAGAAAGGTCGTCTGTAATGTAATTTTAATTGCATATAAACCTTTCATCTGACGCTAAAATTGAATAACCGAATTTGTAGAGGAGAAGATTCTCTACAGCTTTGTTCCTTTATGTTTTTTCATATCTCGTATCGTTTGAGAGATATTTGCAAAACTAATAGATTTTGACGCCCTCCACTGAATTAACGAAAACCAGCCGTTCGCAGATGTTACGTGACATTTCTCGCCCAGAACTCTCTCAGGCATAAGCCATCTTGCTTTGCGTATTTGAAGATTTTCTTATTTCAACTTACACTTTTTCACTCCAAAACAATGGCGCACTTAAGAATTAAAAAAAAAAAAAAAAAAAACACGTCGTTCTTCGTACGATAAATGATGATCTAGTGTCTACAAATGCCATATTAGCATCAGTTAATAACAGCCATCAATAGTATGAGATTAAAGGAAGTGGCTTTTAAGTGTTGGACGCAGCGTAGTGGGCAATGCGTTGGTCAGTGGCTCAAAAACCGCCACTACCTAAAAAAATCTTTGTTTTCCTTAAAAGGTTTCAGACATTATTATCAATTAATTTTTTGTTGTTTACATTTTATTTTGTTTGCTAAAACTTATAGAACTACAAATCTAAAGTGGGCCGTAAAACACGTCAGTGCGATTTATTTTTTCAAGCTTTTACGGAAATGTCACATGTATAAGAAATAAAGGTTAATTTCTTACTTTCGGAAACTAGCGAATATATCTGGCATGTTTCTAGATAATTATAACTTTTTGAAAACCATTTCTTTTTTCTTTTTTCGTCACAGTTGCTCTATTTTGAAGTTGGATACTAGTTACCAAATTGTAAATAGTGCAACTAGTAACTAGTTACCAACTTCTAAATAGTGCACTTGTACGTCCCATTTTTGTAGGACCCCACACCAGGTGGGTATGACGGACGATTTTGCGAAAGTTCACAGAACGGCAGCTCATTTTGTATTATCGGGAGAGAGTGTCACGGAAATGATGCACGAGTTGGAGTAGATATAATTAAAAGAAAGGCGTTATTTGTTGCAGTGAGATCAATTTGCGAAATTTATTTCACCAAATTTTTCTCCCGAAAGCGAACACATATTTTTCGTTAACATCCACCTACATAAGGAGACATGATCATTATAATAAAATGAATCAGTTCAAAAATAGAAAGAATTAGGGTTCCTCTTGCCCACGAGTTATTAGAGAACTATAGAGAAATATCATAAAAGTGGTTCGATGAACTCTCTTCCATGCACTTCAATAAAACTAGCATAGTAATTATGCAGATGTAGATGTCGATAATAAGTAAGACTCGATGTACAGAAACTTTGAAATACTGTAAAAAGGTGTGAACTCAGCTCAGTGAAATGTAGTAAGTGTAAAATTGAAATGTTTGTACAGCAATTGGAGCAAGCTACTGTTTTCATTAGTTCTTAGGCTTGCAAGCAAATTAAACCAACATAATATAAACTAAGGACTACAGATGCACCTATGACCGAGGAAGACCTCGAACCTCCGGCGGGAAGAGCCTGTTTTCCCACAGCCGTATCATTAGTTTGTAATTCGTGTCATTAAAATATGCGACACTACAGCTTCCTATAGGCAATAATTCTTCGTTAATTAACTGAATTAGCCATGGGACTACAAAAATTGTACTACACGGCGGTACGATCCTCATACATTTTTCTTTTGTGTACCACTTGCGGCAAACTTTTCATGTCCATGTAAGTCTAAAACGCACACAAGGAGCTCTAGAACAAAGTTATACCGTCGGAATTGATAATTAGTATAGTAAATAACTTCGTCACTGACGGTATTAGTTGTTTTGAATCCATATTGGCAAATTAGTGCTCAAACGTCCTAGAATTTTTAATTTCATGCAGCGCGTCCGTAAAATTCCTTTACCATCTGAGATTTCTTGGCTATCCTGGATTTTACAATTTCTGTCTGCTTCACAAGCCGAAATCACAACTATAACATTTATGATTTGTACAGGATATAATTAAATAAGTGTACAAAACTAATTTTTCTTCGACCATGTGTGTCCTGACGAACATTAAATACTATATTCTGACGATCCTCTGCAAATCAAGTTCAAATGTCCATATTTTTGTAAAGCTTAAGGGACTTAACTGCGGTGTCATCAGTCCCTAAACTTACAAACTGCTTTTGAACTACCTTATACTAAAGACGACAGAAACATCCATGCCCGAGGGGGGATTCGAACCCCCAACGTGGAACAGCCTCGCGCATCATAGCATAGCGCCTCAATGCGCTGGGCCGCTCCGCAGCGGCTGTATATCAGGCATATTCTTTATAGAGAAATGGAAAATGCCTTTACACCGATGTGGTATTGATTGTAATTGGTACTTCGTCCGAAAAAATATTTCATTGCAGAAACGTCCAGTACGGTACTCGAAGAGGCAGTACACCTCTGGGCATCAGGGTAAGTCTTTAGCGATCTTGTGGCTCCAATATTGCCGCAGGTGTGCTGCGAACCCTGCATATTTCCACAGGAAGAGACTGCTTGGTACCACAGATCCGTAAATCCCCGGCCATAACGATACAACTGGCTTTATAAGATTACTGGGGAAAGCGCGTCCGGAAGTTTATGCACCCGCCGGAAGGGCCATGTTATTAGCTACAAGATGGTAGATGGACTGCTGTGACGTGGATACAATTTCGTCTTTAATTAAAACTATCAAATTATTTTGAACTGTATCCCACACATAAGTTTTATGTTTGCTTCTCATAAAACAATCAGCAGAAAACTTTATGTCGGGAAACAATTTTTGTTTGTGGCATTGATTGATTTGATTTGATTTTTTTCAGGGAAGCAAAAACAGTGTTGGTCCAACCCGCCACTGCCCACAGCGAAACTAAGTTTATTGTGCGATATCGCTCGCTGTATATCTAGTAAAGCCAACCAATGCCCTTCAACAATGCAAGGAGTCCCTTTACCAGTTCTTTATTAGACACAATTTCTTCGTATCTGGTTGTCCCAAATATTCTGTGCCGTTTATTCACCAAAGCAATGCATTCGAAGATTAGATGTGATGCAGTTTCATCACCGTAATCACAAATCCTACATTTAGGGTCCTCTTCTGTTATTCCCATTGTATGTAGGTGTTTTTTGAAATTCCCATGGCCTGTCAGCAACCCAACCATGAGTCTAATCTCTCTCCTGTTCAGACCCAGGATTGCAGAGCTTCTTTTAAAACATGGCTTTGGCATCATTACCTTGCCATGTTTTTGTTGGACTTTGGTCCAATATTCCACGTGCTGTCTTCTGAGCCAGTTACGTAGCTCCAATTTGTTCATTGCCTTGGTGATTGTCAAGACAGGTTCCGGTCCAATAATTGGAGTCTCGGCCCCCATCCTGGCTAATCTGTCGGCATGTTCGTTGCCACTGATCCCCGAGTGGCTTTCCCCTACCTCCACTAGAACCCTGTGACATTCTGCAACGATTTTAGATCTTGTTGCAGGAGCTGCCAGTGATCTCAGGACTGCCTGGCTGTTTGAATAGATATAGATGCTACAATCTTTGTAGCACCTACTCAAATTCTCCTCCACACACGCCCTGATGGCAGTGATTTCCGCCTAGAATATTGAGGCCAGTTTTCCTAGAGAGATGACGCCCTCCAGCCTTGGCTGCACCCCATATACCCCAGCCCCAAAACCTTGGTCTGATTTTGACCCGTCAGTGAACCAGACAATATCCCCCGTACGGTGTCGAACTATTTTCTCCCACTGCTTTGTTAATCACGTAACTATCAATAAAAAAATTATGCTGTGAATTAAATTCAGGATCATTATTCACAAATTTAATGTAAAGAACTTTTCAGAACATGAAATCTCTACGTAATGGCTAGGAAGAGAGAGTGGTTGTTCTTTGCTGGTCGAGATTGTAGTATTCTAGTTACGGATGAGGATTGTCATATTTTTATTTGGAATTATTGGATGTATCACGAACACTCAATATACGTATGTTTGAACTCTAAGAGTAAGTTCTTCATTCGTCTACACTTATTTAATCAGTTACACATGCAATTTCTGTTAAGTACAAAGGCATTCTTCGAGACTACCTCATCTGAAATTAAGAACCTGCAGATTATACACACGGGACTTTATCTAAGTTGATCGTAAAATTGATTTTTACATTAGACACAGAACTGCTAGCAATTCCAGATTGGGAAGTGGATTATCCATTCCGACAGAGAGACTCAATTCCGAGACGCTCTCTCTTATGTTGTTGTTGTTGTTGTTGGATATTTAAAGGGGACTGAACTGCTGTGTTATCAGTCCCCTTCTCTTATGTAAAAAAATCAAGTTTTACAGCTACACACGATTGCAGACCATGAATAGAGTAGCTAAGACCTGCATTGATGCCACGTCTAACTTGTAGTGGTAAGAAACAAATACATTGTTCTCTTTCAAATTTTTTTGTAGCATCTTATCAAAACATAACAGAGAGAATTAATTTCAAGTCATTTATTATCTCAGAAATATTTAATTATTTATTAATTTACTTATTTACACTGGCGACTGTGACAGGATTCTAGTGTCTGTGACTAATCCACGAATGTGAATTTGTTTTATGAAATCGACCACGATCCTGTTACGTGAGCTGATACCAGACCTGATCGACCGTGAGACAGCCTACCCTACGAGATCTCCACATAGCATCGTAAGGCTTGAAAGATTTTAAATTTTTTTGCTTTCTCGCACTCGAATACTCTTACTCGTAGATATATATTTTGAATTAAATTGATGACAGACGGACAGGACACCGTGCCCACGGGTGCGATTCCTGTAGGGGGATGCTTGTCCACTGTTGGTCGAGCTGATCTCTACGAGATTACGAGAGTAACTCGGGCGTCCGATCTTCGATTGTCGTGAGTGCACTAGTGTTCTCTCGATAATCCATTTTTGGTCCGGGGCAAGTCCCGGAGACAAATTAAATTGGTCCCAATCCCCCGGTTCCGACCAAGGTTTTCGGGAGGTTTTCCTTGGTTGTAAGGCGTATGCCGGAACTGGTAAGCCCCTCCCACTTATTCCCAATTGGGATTCCCCCTTTGCCCCACTATCAGCTTGTCTGATAATTGGCTGAATAGAACCGCGACTCTTTATGGGCCGGATCTCAAACAGCCCGCTCCACTCCTTGGAGTGGAGAATGAAAAGAATAAGATGACAAAATACAACACTCATAGTAAATACAGTAATGTAGTGGTTGATAGTGAAATGTAGTTGTAAACAGTGACTATATTTGTGACAGTGATTTTTGTGTAAGTCAATATTAATAAAAAAAAACTTGCGTGTTTGATTTTCTGAGAGTGTTATAACGAGGCAGATTTTAAGATGGATCAGTAATAGAGAGATAACGTTGTGCAGCCTTCTGTTATTTCTGACGATAGCTTGTCTCGGATAACACAATCTTTGGAAATGGAATCAGCTGTTGGTGGGAACGATGTTCAACAACCACAGCATACACCACACCATTAACACGACGTCTCACCTGTACACATTTTAACTTTAAAATTAAACGAGGTTATGAATATGATGGTTACTAAGTTAGAAGACAATTATCAGAACTGTCCATGCAAAATCAGCAAATAAAAGCCGAACTATCAGTACAATCTGAGCAAATTAAATCTCAAACTGAGCAATATAAGGCAGAATTGTCTGCTCTGATGCGTCAAACATCAGACCAAATTCAACAAACCAAAGATGAGATTACTTAAAAAGTAAATGCCAACAATAACAAGTCCATTTAGTTCCGTAAATCATCCAAGTGCAGGAAGAAATGCGGAAACAGATGGAGTTAATACCAACCCTCATGTCTAACCGGAGTTCTTTTACAAGCCTGTGAACTTTCAGAATCTCAACGGGCTTTGTCATATAAATTCGCTAATATTAAACAAACACAGGAAACCTTTCCACAGCAAATTGAGTGTATAACGGAATCAACCTCGGAGATCAAAGCACACCAGAATGACGTAGATATAAATTTAAACGAAATCACAAGCCAAATGGGTAATATGTTATTAATGAATGAGGATAAGTTACAAGATCTGAACACTTGGGCAACATCTAAACAGCAACAAATTGAAAGGACTATAGCTGAAACTGTTAGGTCAGCTGTTAAGTCATTGTCTATAAATTCTGAAGAAAATCTTTTTAAAACAAGTTTAGATGAAGTAAGAGCTCAACTACGAGACGAATTTATAGCATGGAAACGCATTACTGAACAGTGCTTAGCTTCTACAGGGCAATCTAAAAATGATATAGACAAGATAAATCACTGAACTACGATAATTCAGGTGTGACTGGATGTACAAAATCTCCCACAGACGGGAAGATACTTAAATACAGGCAATTTCAAACTTTTAATCCAGCAAAAGGGCTACAAATCCTGTAGTATTCCTCTCCAGTTTTGAAGGCGTATTACCCGCCCCATGGGTCGATCTCAAAAAGTTACTTTTGTACCTGGTTTTATTCAAGGTGACCTATGGGCAAATGAGATTAGAAATACCTTTCAATCATATGAAGAATTTAAGAATGCATTTCAACTGTTCACTGTTTGTTAAGTTTATGGGACTTATCTACGGGGTTATCAGTCCCTATACTTACAAACTACTTATCAACTACCTTGTACTAAAGATGGCACAAATATCCATGCCCGAGGGGGGATTCGAACCCCCGACCGTAGTGGCTGTGCAGACCGTGACTGGAGCGCCTCAGTCCCCTCGGCCACCGCGGCCGGCGAATGCATTTCTCTCGAAATATTGGTCGATAGGTTTGCAAGAACGAATCCGTCAAGAAGTACTATTCCCGGAACCATTTTCGTTTCCTAAAGGTACTCTGAAGCGGTATTTCGAAAAGTAGGTTCTGCAAATGAACATATTCTCAGTTCGAATATAGTAAACTTCCTTAAAACGTAAAAGCTTCTTTCCATAAATCAGCACGGGTTTAGGAAACATCGTTAATGTGAAACTCAGCTTGCCCTTTTCTCACATGGCATCTTGCGAGCCATGGATGAAGGGCAACAGGCGGATTGTGTTTTTCTCGACTTCAAAAAGGTGTTCGACGCGGTGCCACACTGCAGACTGCTAACGAAGATACGAGCTTATGGAATAGGTTCACATATTTGTGACTGGTTGGAAGACTTCCTAAGTAATAGAACGCAGTACGTTGTTCTCGACGGCGTGTTCATCAGAGACGAGTGTATCGTCAGGCGTGCCCCAGGGGAGTGTGATGGGACCGCTATTATTTTCTATCTATATAAATGATCTGATGGACAGAGTAAGTTGTAATTTGCGGCTGTTTGCTGATGAGACTATGGTGTATGGGAGGGTGTCGTCTGTAACTTACTGTATTAGCATACAGGATGACTTATACCAAATTTCTAGTTGGTGCGAAGAATGGCAACTAGCTCTCAATGTAGATAAATGTAACGTGATGTAGAAACAGCAATCCCATAATGTTCGAATACAGCATTAGTAGTGAGTCTCTTGATGCTATCGCGTCGTTCAAGGACAGTTGTGAGTAAGGCGGACAGCCGACTTCGGTTTATTGGGAGAATTTTGGGAAGATGTACTTCACCTGTAAAGGAGACCGCGTATAAAACGCTTGTACGACCACGTCTTGAGTATTGCTCAAGTGTTTGGGACCCGCAGCAGGTCAGTTTAAAGGAAGACATAGAGGCGGTTCAGAGGCGAGCAGCTAGATTTGTTACCGGTAGGTTCGACCAATGCGCGAGTGTCACGGAAACGCTCCGGCAAATCAATTGGGGATCGCTGGAAGAAAGAGGACGTTCTTTTCGTGAATTTCTGTTAAGTAAATTTAGAGGCCCGGAATTTGAATCTGAGTGTAGTACGATCTTGCTGCCGCCTACTTACATTTCGCGTAAAGATTACAAAAACAAGATAAGAGAAATTAGGGCTCGTACGGAGGCATATAGGGCTCGTTAAATTTGGGAGTGGAATAGGAAAGAAAATACCTAGTAGTGGTACAGTGTACCCTCCGTCACGCACCTTACGGTGAATTGCGGAGTATGTATGTAGATGTAGATGTATTTAGATGAACCGATTGCTAGAAAGGACATAATTATGGCATTAATTGCTGCATTACCATCGCGGGTGCAGGGTCAGTTAGTGAACGTGCCTTATAACAAGCTCGATAATTTCCTAGTTACACTTGACCGGATGGATATAAACAATGAAAGAGCAACTAGAAATACAAGATATTTAAATGAGATTTATCGTGAATACGGAGGTGGAAATAACAGCTCTAACAATAATAACTATAGCTCATCGCCTCTAGTATTCGATAACAACTTAGTACATTTTCGAAATAATAGCAATAATATTCATCAGCAAGTCCAAAGATCTAACACCACTGGTTTTAAACAATACATATGATAATAATAAAGGAAAATTCAAGAATGGTAGACCGGTCAAAACGTTTAATCCTATTCAGTATAATCGGGTAAACGACAATAACAGTCGTAATCAGTCTAAATTTGTATGGAATTCAAATTATAATCAACAGCAATCATATCCCGCGCAGACGTCATACCAAACAAGCGACTGGCGCGGTCAGCCCACGAGATATCCAAGTACACCGCTACCAACATACCGACTGGCAATGCACGTCGCCAATAATAACAGATGTATCGAACGATATTAAGCCCAATAACCAGATGCCTCCGACAAATTAGGAATGGCTGCATCGTGCCCCGGAGGGGCAGCCAGGAAATCACACAGGGGTACTCATCCACAGATACATATATTACGTTATAATGAAGGAAACTTACTTCAATATGAGTTGTGTGAAGACATAGATGTTCACTAACTACAGGAAACGATGGTACCAGTCTGACAATTCATGACTACAATAGTCAACACTACAGTGAATGTTATATTAGATACTACTACTTCTGCCAACGTAATTTCACACAGTCTACATCAAAAACTGAGAAGATGTATGAAGATATCCACTTTTCCTGTACAAAATTGTACGATTCTTGGAGCCATCGGAACTCAATGTGAAGCTGCAAGGCCTTTTTTTTTTAAATTAGGAAATGTAGCTACAAACTGCAAGTTTCTCGTAATGGATAGGTTATTAGTGGACTGCATCATCGGCATTCAGACTATTAGAGATATGGACGGCAGAATTGACTTCTCAGAAGGAAGAGTTTATTTTAAATTACAATTTCAGTGGGATTAATTAATAAATCACCTATACAAGACAGATATAGCTGAGGTACAAAGATTCAACTGATATCATCGGCAGCAGTCAAATCAAAGAATATGTGCAGGGTTAATGTGATACAAATAGATACATATGATCAAATAGTTCATGGTAAATTAGAAGATCTGTATCATATTACCAAACTACATAAAGAGCAGTTAACTTAATTGTTAATCCAATTTGAACATGTTTTTGACGAGATGCCTGTAATAATAAAGGACTATTGTGTCATCTTAAAAGTTGTATACAGCTAAATCAGCAATTGTGGAATCTGTCCTACATAAACTAGAGAGTGATTACATTCCACATATTGGAAAGCCAGGTGCAGTTCTGTCAGATAATGCATCTAGTTTTACCAGTTATTTTTGCTGAAGTCAAATGAATAGACTTGGCATAAAATAAATTTTGACATCCTGTTTCCAACCACAAGGAAATCCAATTGAAAGAGTATTTAGGGAACTAAACCGATTAATGAGAACCTACTGTCATGTTAGAGGAAGAGTTTGGGTAGATTATCTCAATGAATTTGAGAGTGTCATGAGTAATGTACCACATTCCTCTACCAAATATACTCCTGAAGATCTCACGTTTAGTAGGGAAGAGAGCAACGAATGGATCAATATACTCCCGAGACTACAAGAAGAAGAAGAAAAAGCACCCGAGGAAAAGATAAGGCGACCTTTAATTAACTTATCAGAGCATGCAAGAAAAAGGAAATTGTGGTTTGATAAACAATTGAAAAGGATGCAAATGTATCGTGTACCTCAGACACTACTTCTGCATTGGCACACAAAATCATTGTTGATCAAGAAGAAGAATAAAAAATGGTACTAACTTTATACTGGACCCTATATTATAATATGAATACCTAATCCTGAAGCTTATCTCTTAGTGTATCCTGGATCGGGAAAGATTAAGGGATTATTCCCATACCAATATTTAAAACCATTTATTCCAATGAAGATGTAAACTAATGCATATTTACAAGAGATGAAGTAAGAGATTTACTTAGTGAGTTAGTGTTAAGTGGACTGTGTGAATAATTCAATAGTGATTACATGTGGTGGACTGAGTGAGTCATCTCCTTAGTGAGTTATGCCTACAATTTGCTATACTCCAGTGAACAATAATTATATTATTTTTTACTCAAATGTAATTCACATATGGACGACACAAAACATACTGGAGGAGCAACGTTTCAAAACGCATTATGTCCACCGGTGGACAAAATTGAGTTTGATATGAAATCCGGTATTGTATTACCCGCTCTATACACTCCTGCAATCAGATTGTCTGAAAACGCATTTTAACACCTTAGAAAAGAGCGCTGAAAAGTAGCAGATGCAACAAATAGCATTTTGTCCTCTGATGTGATTGAATCAAACTGCATTAAGTCCAACAGTTGCCTCTATTCCGCTTTATTAAGCTATATGTACTGCATTGTAAGACAAGTGGACTAAATCGAAATCATTTAACTGGCCAACAATGACCAGTAAGTATTCATTTTCATTATCACGGCATTGTTGTGTATAAACGTTTATCATTCTGTTTGTAAGACTTACAGATAGTAAAAACATTGTTGTGCTACGATGCAGAATGTTATAGCGAGTGAATATGTGACTGCTGCAGAGCAGATCAATCTTGGACCGAGAAAACGAATGAAGACAAAATCAGTAATTCAATCAATTGCTTTCTGGTTATTCAAAGACTCTCCTGTGCATGTGACTGATGTACTTCTCTGCTTTCCAGGTCGAGAACATTACCTCCCGACAGAGTATTTGGAGGAATGGAAAATAAACTTCAAAAATTTCAGAAATATTGAAACCAAACATCTACCAGAACGTTTATACAGAGGGTGCTAAACAAGGATTTTAGGGAAAGATTCGGAAATATTTGATTTCAAGGAAATAAGTACAATTTTGAGGCCTGTGGGTGTGATCAGTGATCTGCAAAGGATCCATTTGAAAAAAATTATATGATAGGTGAAAGGGTAACTGATCAAAACAGTCATCACCATTCTGATGATCCTTCAATGAGCTTTTTGCCATTAGGTAAACATGAATACAGCTTTAACAAAGTAACAGATATCTCCAAAGTGTCATAACTAATGAGGATGAAACAAGAAAAGAAAGACAATGTGGAAAAACTACTATGTCGCACATTTGGAAACAACTGGTAAGAAAATGAAATACTTCAATTTTGCACTCAGACTATCAGCCTGCCATGTAACAAATGTATTGGCCAAGGTACTGTTTGTTTAGGAGAGGAGCCTTTTCCTGAAAAAATATTGTCGACTTCTTTATTGTAAATGAAGCAAATTTTCGGTTTTGTTCCTACTTTTGGTGTTAAAATGTTTCACTGAATGCTAAAAATTGTATTTTCAAACAGTAAATAATATGTTTACCAGTTCTATTTGACTGAAACCTAATAAAAAAGCATTATGTCCAAAATAGCTTGCATCAGAAGGCAGATTGTCTAATAGAACCCAACAAAACGCATAAAAATCAATTTCCTTGTGTTAAACACAGAGCCCTACCCTAGTATGTGGTGTAAAATTCGGAAAAATTAATCGAAATTTTTTGCGGTATGCGTTTTTCGCTTCTCCTGAAAAATTTACTTTAGGGGACATAATGCGTTTTGAAAACTAGCTCCTACTAGCTCGTGTGACGTATTTAGTAAAAGGTAGCATTGATGAACAAATGGAAGTGTAGTGTTCATAGATAATTGGAAGTGAAGTGCACTAACAAGAATGCCTGTGAATCAGTTCATTTAATTTAGTTGAAACATTTTATGTTCTCTGCAATAGACATTTTTCTCCAATAGTCTTTATTACATAGACAATAGTTCTATATATTTTAATGGTTCCTTGTTTTCCTTCAGCTAAGGATATTCATATTTCGTTCAAATGATTTTATTAATATTTGTTCTCAAGTTGAATTTCTTTGTTATCAAAATGTTACATCATATCTTGCATTTGTGTTATTGTGACAATTGGATTACTACACACCAACATGCCACTAATCTTCTTTCCCAGCGACGACAATTGAGCTAATATAATTCTAAGTATTAGATTTTCGTAATTTTCGAGAATTTAAGAATCAATAAATTTTTATGGTATGACTAAATTAAAAGAACAGTAATAAATTCTTATGTTGATGATTATGTATTTGAATGAAATCAATCCGTTCTTAATTGAACGCAAATTTCGGATCTGGTTCAGTGCTTGTTCGAGCAAAATACACGATACACTTTACTAATGCGCATCATATACTCATGTGTGCAAAAAGAATATGAACAAACCATTATTTTCAAAATTTTCATCTTTAACCCGTAGAACTGCAGAATCATTTCCGAACTTTGGAAATGCAGTATGGACTGATGCGCTAACCCGTTCTCTTACAGGGATTACAGTACATTGTGTGTACTAAAAATAGCGATTGATTCCCTTTTGCATGTTCATGGTTATGAGTACTGCAGGTGAAAAGCAACCAGTTCCTTTCTCATACCAAGTATGTTGGTCATTGCCCATCGCCTTCTTCCAAATGCCACCTGCCATCATCTATCCAGTCACCTTGCAATATCCAGACATTCTTCACTGTTGTCAGAAACCACACCGGAACAAGACAGTTAGATAAATTTTAATAGTTAAACTTCAAAATTAAACTGAACTGAGTTAATCAAAATGCATTGTGACAATTTAATCAACTCAGAACACTTTCAATTCAAGATTTATCACTACGAACAGTTAGTTGAATTAACCACTTTGAAAATGGTTGAACATTTAATAATTTTCAGTTTCAGTCGAAATAATTGATATTAATTCAAATCCTTGTTATTTATGCTCAAAAATTATTGTACAAGTACTCAGGTTGGGGCCTATCATTATATGGTTTTCCAGGTTTTCTGCTAACACAAGTTCCCAAATGGGTAGAACTTAACTAAAATTTTATCTTCCTAGGTTGTGAGAGTGATATGCGGGTATTCTTCCACTCACATAAAAGTTACAGCCTGAATACTTCAACATGTTCACATTAAAATCAATCATAGACTGAATTTTACATATTTCAGTTTCAAAGAAGTTTTAATTTATTTATACATTTTTTAACAATCATTAAAAACGTTGAAATGTTCAAATGTTTGCAGAGTTGATGAGACTTAACTACGGGGTCATCAGACCACAAACTTACAAACTGCTTATGAACTAGCTAACACTAAAGACGGCACAAATATCTGTGCCCGAGGGGGGGATTCGAACCCCCGACCGTAGCGGCCGTGCAGACCGTGACTGGCGCGCCTCAGACCCCTCAGCCACCGCGGCCGGCAATCATTAAAACATTTTAGTTGCTAAATTTCCAGTAAAGTAAATTCAAGCATTAGAAATGGAGTCGCAAGAAGACTATGACTATTTTTGCTCCTAGAAGGGGCAATGTAAGATACCGGTCAGTACTATGCGTCACATAGGCACATTTCTTAATCACATAACAATCAATAAAAGAATTTTTATGTTGTGAATTAAATTCAGGACTAATTAGGAAGTTTTCAGTATTCAATATGTATCAAAAATTTGATCATTAATCACAAATTTAATGTAAAGTACTTTTCAAAACACATGAAATCTCTAAGTAATGGCTAGGAACAGAGAGTGTGTTCTTTGCTGGTCGAGGTTGTAGTATTCCAGTTATGGATGATGATTGTCATATTTTTATTTGGAATTATAGGATGTATCACGAACGCTCAATATACGTATGTTTGAACTCTAAAAGTTAGTTTTGCATTCTTCTACATTTATTTAATTAATTGCATATGCAATTTCTGTTAAGTACAAAGGTATCCTATGTGACTACCTCACCTGGAGTTAAGAACCTGAGATTATACACATGGGACTTTATCTAAATTGATCGTAAAATTGATTGTTATATTAGACACATAACTACTAGCAGTTCCAGATTGGGTAGTGAATTATCTGATTGGACAGAGAGACTTAATTCCGAGACCCTCTCTCTCTGTCTCTCTCTCTCTCTCTCTCTCTCTCTCTCTCTCTCTCTCTCTCTCTCTCTCTCTCTCGTATGTAAAAATAAATTCAATTTTAGAGCTTCACACAATTATAGATCATGAATCGAGTATGTACGACCTGCATTGACACCACAACTTCTAGCCCTTAGTGGTAAGAAACAAATAAACTGTCCTTCAAAATTCTTTGCAGCATCTTATTAGAACATAACCTGAGAGAGTTATTTTAACTGATTTATTATCTCAGATATATATTCATTTAATTATTTATTTATTTACAAGGCTCAGCATAGAACAGTTACAATCAGAAACTTTTGTTGGGCTACAATTATATACCCTTATAAAACACGATGAAATCACACAATCCACATGAATAAATGCTGGATCGGAAGCACGAAAAACTTCGTATCAGTTCTCAAAAATTTTTGGGTGATCACAAACTTTAAGAATGTTCTGAAAGAGTAGACAAATGTACAGAATCTTTAAAAACTGGGAGCAAATATGGGTGTCAATTGACATTGTTTGCACAGTCATTTAGATAATTTGTCTGATAACTTGGGCAAAAACCGAGGAGAATAAAAGTAATGGTTTCATGGGGACATCAATAGGAAGGAAAGAAGGAAAGGTATCAACGCTGTTTTAATGACCATATGATGGCAGAGTGCTGCTGGCACGCCGAAGATAATCGCATGCAAAAGGCTTAAGTCTTATTATAATGTTTCATTAGTTTTTGAATCATTTATAGCACTTTGTTAGGTTGAAACCTTCTGATAACACTAAAATAAATGTATTTATGACATTCTCCTCTTCTGTATAACTTGCCGCAGTGGATTCAACCGAGCCCGCGGTTGCTCCATTTGGGGGGTTCGAGTCCTCCCCTGGGCATGGATGAGTGTGTTGTCCTTGGGTTACTTTAAGAGAGTTAGTAAGCCTAGAGACATAACCACAGGTACATACATTTACAAACATTGAATCATTAGAATTCTTCTGTAATTTAATTCCTAGTATAAATATTATTTTATTATTATTGTACACATAGTACCCTTTATGTATCACGTGGAACCTCTACAATTCTTCATGCAAGAAGCCCCTAGCTCATGTCTTTCTTTCTTTCATCTGACCATTGTGTGCCGATTTTTTTGGCTCTTGTATCTAGCTGGACTTCCCAATTGTCTATTTTTCTTATGCAGATGTTACGGTCTGCACTGTCCTGAATGGTGAGTTGAGCATCACTAAGGTCTCTACGAACATGTTCGGCCCATGTCATACCTTTAAGGTTTTCTGTAGCTGTGAGAATCTGGCATGTGAGTATAAACTCAAGTAAATGTATTACCTTTATCTGAAAATTAGTCAATTCAACAGAAATAATGTTGGTATTCAGCAGGTCAATATTCCCTAAAATTGGTTAATAAATGACACGCCGCCGAATCAGTGCATCTTACATCTCGGATTTACACAGTTTACATAGGCGTTTCAAATAATAATACTTTAATACTCCTTATGGAAGCTGCCTTAATTTAATTAGAAGTGTATAAACTTCATAAATAACCGGCAAACATGTAACGTCCAGTAGCCTTAAATTGTGACCTAGATTTCAACTGTAAATTGGGATGATGGCACGACACACTAACCAATCCATGCACGTCTCATAATCTAACATCTTTGAAACTAGTACTGATTTGGAAACAGCACAGAACGGAATATTCTTTCTGGATATTGCCGTATTTGATTCGAAAGTGCGATATCGAGAGAGGAAGTTTCACTTCGGTGTATTATTTCAACTTACAGCTTGTTGTCTGGATAGCATTCCTATACATTTAATTTTATCTATTACTATCCTTATGCTGCAATAATCATGTACTGATTCGTTCCAAGTACCACGCGTAGTTGCTCTTCTATTTGAAGCTGGGTAACACGCTACCATATAAATAAATAAATGAGACATATAGTATACAAGCAAGAAACATCATCGTCATAATATGAATCATAAGCTTTTTTGTTTATGAAGCTGGATTTTGAGAGCTGTCGTCCATTTATCAGTCCAGAGATATACCATTGTCTTTTCAGTCCATTATTTAGAGATAAAAAAGCAAGTATGAGGTAAGCTAGTATAATCAGTTGTCCTTTCTTCTGCATTCTGGTAGTGCTAATTCTTACTTCAATGTTATTGAATACATTTTATTTGTAGAGATGTTATTATAGTTTATTACCGTAAGAAAAATCAGTACATGAAGGGACTACTGAACACTAATACCACAAACTATTATTGTAATTATTAATTTCTAATTTCTTTTAAAATAAGTTCACAACAATTGTAGTCAGTACGTAAGTACTCCTAGAATTGAAGACACTGTGGTCTCTCGGTGCAATATATAACCAATTTAAACAAAATCTCGTAAAGTATTACCCTCATATGTTCAAATGTTTGCAAAGCTTATGGGACTTGACTGCAGAGTCATCTTTCACTAAAGTTACAAATTACCTTTGAAATAACTTATACTAAAGACGACACAAACATCCACGTGCGAGGGAGGATTCGAACCTCCGGCGCGGGAGGCCGCGTGATCTGCAACATGGCGCTCCAGACCGCTCGGGAACTCTCGCGCGGCTGTTACCTGCCTTTTTTCTATCTTGACTGCATCCTTTCTTACGTAATGATGGCAGGGATATTAAACAGACTACCAATGCAGGTAAATTTCTGAAAGTCAACTTACCTGTGGTAACAAGTTGTTGCCATGAAATGTAATTTACTGTTATTTACCTAGAGAATGTAAAATACATAGTTTGTTTATAGCAGACTCTAATGCGTAGTTTCTACAGTATTACATTTTATGTGATCAAAATATTATGTGTGATTTTCCTTAACACTAACTCAATTACGCGGTGACAAGTTTTACGACGTAGTAGTTTTTATTCACTCAGGTGCACGTCAGGTAAAATATTAATACTTACGGATCACCACACAAACTTGTCAAGTATCTGTATCTGCGTCTGGCAACGTCATGTTTGTTTCCAAAGAAAGTTCATTTCAACTACGTTTCTTGGACGGAGTGGTACATACAGAGAAAAATCATTCCTATACTGGTCGGCTTTTAATCAGTGCTGAATACTTCATAGCATCTGAATTTCATTATAGTCACTGCCTAAATACTAACTAAAAATATTCTGCAATTTGGAGCAAAAAATTCATGGCGTAAGAGTTCACACACGTTCTGCTAAAGGTCTTGTCATAGAGAGCACAAAAGCCTATAAGGTTGAGGGCAGTATATCGAATTTACACTTATTATTCAGGTTCCGAGCCGAAAATTTTTCTTGTCTTGTGAAACCTACAAAATCAGTGATAGAGTTCGCTGAAGATATGAAGTAAAAAATCACTGCATCAGTAAACGTAATATACAGTGTGTTTCAGTATGAGTACCAGATACCTTAGGAGGTGGCAGTAGAGATGAATTTGTAACAAAAATGCCATACAATATTTGTCAGAGATTGAATCAGAACAGAGCTACAGCTGTTGGTACGTAACCCAAACAAACTGAAGGCTAAGGGAAATGAGGACGTTCCTAGTCGATTTTCAAAATTTCCACTTCAGTGACGTTTATTTTCGTAACGTGACGTGTAGTTCTTGAGAGGTCGTCTGTACTTTCTTAATTGAAGGTTGTGCTGTCCCTCATCCCAAAAATCAAATCAGCTCTGGCGTTTCATTTTCCTTTGTAGACTTTATTTTCCAACCATCCCCACAGAAAATGTCCAAAAGGGTAAGGTCCGTCTATTCATTTACACGCTCAGATGATTTCTGGACAATGTACAGTGTAACGCAGAGTAATGTATACTCGCCACGCGGAATGGCCGCGTGGTCTAAGGTGTTTTGCTAGAAACTGGCCGGCCGTAAGGACTTATCACCTCAACAGTTTGGTCCAGTAGGTCTACAAACATTTGAACATTTTGATATTTGAATACACGAGTAAACACTCTTGAATCTAGTAGTCTTCAGTTAGCGAATCGTATACCCTATTATCTTTAAGTTGCAGAAGCGTTTCCATTACAATACTCATATACAGATACCATATCGGCGTACTCTGCATGTGTAAACATATGCCGCATGTTTACGCACTACAACAAGTCATAATGGCCAAACTAAAGCACGACTTCACTCTACTACTGACATTCGATAAATACGCTCATAACGCTCATAACAACCCATAAAAGCCAGTGGGCCAAGACAGAAACCGTAAATGCATTTAACACAGTTGTATCTTTGTTCCCTTAACCTTCCGATAGGCGCGCCTTCTAGTTTGATAACGGCGGTCGCACGCAGCGCACAGATACTAGTTATTAATCAGCTTTGAAGTCATTTTAAACGCAAAATTTTTGTCATAAGGGTAATATTATTCAGGAGCCAGGCAATTAAAACCAGGATAAAAAATTGATTTAAAAATAAAGTTTCAAAACATTTATTTTCTTCTCACAGCAACTGAAGGTACTAATACATGCTTCCCATATATGATTGTCAAATTTATAGAATATTATGAACGGAATTTTGGTTTTCCAACATACTAAAGAGATTTAGCGGTAATAATACAATCAACACTAACGTTTTTTTGAAGATGAAAAAAATAGACCTTCTATATAGGGCATTATCACATATTTTAAGTAGATTATAATTTAGAATTTGAAAGACAATCGTTGCAAACATTTCGTGAATGTTGTAAACAAATGAACTCTCTAGATATTTCAAATTTGAAACTGGTAATTCTCGTTTTCTTACTAACAATACATGGCCTACATGTATCGTTCAGGGACTCCTGAGGCTGATCTTCTTCGCCTCTTTCTTCTTGCTGAAGATGGCAGTTCTGATATCATCCATCTTCCATAAGTCGTCGAGATTCAGACGATTCGCGTGGTACATCCTAGCACAGTAAAGTAGCCCGAATAAGGCTTACATTTCCAGTGTGTCTGTCTGTTGAACATCCCTTGAACAAGAATAGTTATATATATTGTAAGAATAAATTTGTTTGTATTTTCTACCATACTTTGAATCGTTGTGTCTGAGACGAAGCATTTCAAAGAATCAAGAATATCTGTAACATTTTTTTGCAGGTCCGATAACTCCAGGCAGATGAAGTAAAATATTTTTTATCTCGTATTTCTGTCTTCTTTGTCTTTAACCATGCCCAAAAGTCTATAGTTATTTTTATTCTTTCTTTGAACGGCTTGAAATATCGATTGGGTGCTATCACTTTCATCGTCTTCTGGACCCAGCAATCAGTTCTTCATCGGTATCACTGTCCGCCGTAAAACTGCTCTCCTGATCACTCTCATCGTCGGTATGACGCAGAAATGCATTCATTACAGCTTCGACATCCAACGATTGTCTTAATAATATGACTCTTTCTTCCCGCCACAGTACCTAAGAAATATATAGGAAAAAAATGAATAACTAAGATGACGCAATCATTGAGGTCGCTCGTATCTGACACATTCAGTTTCGTTTAATTTCATTGTCGATTCCAGACTTCACCACGTATAATACTTTAAACCACTAATAAGCATTATAAATGTAATAGTAAATATTAGAAAATAAAAATTTAAAAACTTACATGAACTTTCGCGCGTATTTCTCAGATACCGAACAACTGTTACTAGCTTCTGCGGTGTCGCACAAGTACAAAGTGCGCGCCACCTACTTTCGCCGCGCGCCGCCATGCACGCACGGCGCGGCGTTCTTACGACGACAGCCACGAGCGCCCTCTGCTACAACGCCTCTCGTGGCCACCAGTGAACGACATCGTTCACTTGGGACTGAGATAGCAACCAGTTAGGACCTTCGTAATCAGTTAGGCCCCAGTGAAGATTTGGCTAGCAGTTAGGCACTAGGCAGGACTCTAGCTCAACTATGTATCAACATTCTGCAGTACTATGTAAAAGTTAAGTATTGTATGAATTCTGTGCAATATATATATCGTTCTAATTTACTCTAGTGTTTCTAGTTTCTGGCTGCTCCCCTCCGTACCTGCACCAGCGTGCTATCTATATTCCTGTGTCGGTCTCATTCCACTCGGCCACCGACACCTACGACGGAAACGAGACACAAAAGCGGCGACGAGGCTGGGACACAAAAGCTTCCTCTTTACGCTGGCAAACAGCGGCGAAAAATGTAGTAGGATGGGCTCGAAATAGGAGGCGAGTACAGGGGGATTCCCCTTCCCCCACTTTTCGAGAAAGCGCATCTGACGCATAAGCGCATCTGTCAGAAGTTTCCTTTTTCCAATACTTGGTACTGATTATTTAGGTAACGTTCGGAAACGCAATCAAAATACACAAAGGAAATTTTAAAAAATCGAATCACCATATATCCTAGACTTCATACTTCGATATAGTTTTTAACTGTTGTCAGATTCAGTTTAGAATGTTGTCCGTTGCCACTGTAAAGGGGAAGTATGTAGTGTTGTTGGTAAAACTGTTTAACGAAATTGACCCAACCACATCGATAAATTTCTTCAGTTTACCAGACGGAGGTTTTTCTAAATCTTCATATTTACTTTTCAAATGACATTTATGTGTCTCCCCGAGTGTTCGTGGAATCGATTTTTTAAATATTTCTCTTCTGTTCCAGTCTCTAATAGCGCTCGGGAAAATGGAATACCTAAATCTTTCCGTTTTAGTCTTTAATTATCTTATATTATACGGTGACCTTGTATCCCTATGGAGGTGGGTACTAACAAAATACGTTCGTATTCGGTGTTTACTTTTAATCCCCTCACAGGAGCAAATCTCGTGACATTAAAAGACTTGTTGGCTTTCCTCGTTGCCGCTCTGGAATTGCCGTGCGGTCTTGGGCGTTACGTATCCTGCGACTGCTAGCATCGTACGTTCGAGTACTCTCTCGCGCATGTTTTGTCGTTACTGTATGTTAGTTTACGTGGATTGGTATGTCAAGGAACCGATGCCTGAGCAGTTTGGTCCCGTAGGTTTACAGACATTTGAATTTGTTTCCTTTCTTAATATTGTGGAGGTATTAGTACTAATACATCAGATGTACACTTTAATGGGAAGATGCATAAACTACAATAACACATAAAATTTTGTTACAAGGAAATGTTTGTTAAGCTTATGGGACTTAACTCCGGGGTCATCAGACCCTACAAATGAATACTCATCTCAGGGCATAGGAGCACTCCAGACATCAGCGTGAATACTTGAAACATACATTGAAAGTCTTCGGTAATTGAAGAAAATTGGGAAAATAATGATACCCCTCATTTATAAAGTGCTGAAATATGACGACTTGTAAATTTGAAAAATAGTGTCTATTACATGATTTATACTTACCATCTCTCTTCAGCTTCATGTGCTACTTGAAGAAAGTGAAACTTGCTGTCGAATATGTTTGCACCAATTACATTAAAAATACAACAGCTGAGGGTTATAATTATTTATCCTTGAGGTCTTCAATTTCTATGTCTAGTTACGTAGAAAAATCTCGAGGTAGCTCTATGACGAGACGATGTACTACGTCCTGAATCGATATGAACGTCCTAGCACGCAATTTTCGCGGCTGTTTAACTGCCCAATCACATTTCGGACAGATGCTAGTGTAGATAATGCGCGCCGCGATGGAGTGGCCAGAGCTTTCTAAGGCGCTATTCACACGGTGATACGCAAATCGCTTCTCCAGTTACCTGACAACCAGGAGGCTGGGAGACTGTACGACTCGAGTAGGCGGTCACGCTCACATAGTCGCGACTCTGGTCTCCCACACTGTCGAGTCGCTTGCGATGTGAAATGCAATGAAAATCAATTCCATTGGTTGAGGGTCACAGAAGTGCCCTTTTCTGTGTACCCTAGTGACTAGCGGTGACGATGGTATTATAATAGCTTTATTATTACCACCCGTACATGCATATGGGTCCGAAAATTTGTGAATGTGAATTTTTAATATCTAGCTCAATATGCGTGATATTAAAACGAAAAACGTGGGACACATTTATTGGATAATGGAGATACGATTACTTCACCAAGACACTTGCGATTTTGATGCACTGCAAACGACATAAACTGTTGTGTGATTATTGTAATCTCTACCTCTTAATATTATCTATCCCATGTACCCCACCTTTTTCATTTTAAATTGTGCAAGTATTGTCATAGCTATTTAAAATTCACAAGCACAATTCTGTCAGTATAGGGATAGGCATTTGTTATTGATTAGGAAAATCATACTTTATAGTCGATTTTAAAAACATATTTAAATTTTTTTAATTAAACAACTATGTTCTAGTTTTTGATCTAGTGCATGTAAAATGATTAAAAAGATTTCAAACTATATGGTAACTTTCAGGTTAATTTCATTTTTCTTCTGTGAGTTAATCAATTTATTATGATCACTACGAGTACGATTTATCTCGTGAAAACACCGCAAAGGTAAAAACTAAACAGATTAAGGCTCACGTGGAGTTTAGAATTAAACATTTTTATTGCGAAACATTTGTGACAGGTACAAGGAACGAGAGAAATAAAAGTGGTAAAAAAAACTACAAACACCAGATAACAAACAATTTCAACATGTTCTCAGCTATTAAATGTTTCACGTCCATCTCTTCGAGAAGCTAACAAACATTTTCTACCTCGAATTCCAAATTAAACACTTTTTCGAACTTTGTGTAACAAAATGGTACGAAGGCAACCTAGAGACTGGGAGACTCCGCGACCAGAATGTCGAATGTCGTAGCATCCGAATCTCGGCGACTCTACGACGCCGTTGGTCAAGAATCCCCGTGTTAATAACCCCATTCAACCAACTTTTCTTCGTCTCTTGTTCGCACAGTATCTCAGTCGCTTGGCGACTAGAGTATCCCTGTGTGAATAGGGTGTAAGGTGCCCCCACTGGGGAACACCCGGTTACTCGCTGTCAGAGGTTTGAGTCCTCCTTCGGGCATTGTGTGTGTGTGTGTGTGTGTGTGAGAGAGAGAGAGAGAGAGAGAGAGAGAGAGAGAGAGAGAGAGAGAGAGAGAGAGAGAGAGAGAGTGTTTGTGTCCTTTATCATTTATAGTAGTTTCCAAACTTAGGGAGTAATAATCAGTTCCATAGATATACAAACATTTGATTTTATTTGGTAATGCGTGGCAGCTGCCAGGTAACTAGAAAGTGTTTTTTGCAAATTGTCACACGGCAGTGATGTCGTTGCTTTGATGGCTTAAGTGTCCACTATACTACATTTAGCGCACTGAGTAATTTAGAAAGAAATTCAATACTGATTCCAATGTGCTCTATGCTACAAAAAAAAAAAAAAAAAAAAAAAAAAAGTAAGTAAATAAATAAATAAATGAAGAGTCCCCCTTTAGAGGCTGTCTATGGAGGTACACAGCTAACTGTCCGGGTGTGTGTGCTACATGTTGTTCATTACGAGATGGAATCTCGATTTATATTGATTCATGGATCATATTCAGAGACAAAAAACAAGGCATTACTCGTCACTGCTGTATAAAATGTTGTTTAAATACTCTATCCCTATGCTTGATCTTAAAATTACATTGTGACGGTGGCGCCCTGGTGGGTAAAAAAGATTGTCTCTGTAATGAGGCTGCAATCACGTAAGCTGATAGCCATGAAATCAATTTCGCTCGCCCGTGTCGCTTTATTAATCTAACTAGAGGCAGGGGTGCCAATTAATTTCCGACGGTCCCTAACGCTGCCGGGTTGCCCTCGCTCGCAGGTGTGCGTTAATCATTAAAAGCGACGCACCGACCAGCCACCCCAAAAGGGCCCCGCGCCGCGCTGCGCTGCCCTCACAGATGAAAGGTGCGACTCACACCCAGCTGTTGCGCTATGAGCGCTGTGAGGTAGGCAGCAGAACATACTCTCTACACCGAACTGATAGCTGGTGCTGTTTCTGCCGAGTCTGTACATGTATACGTGTATCTTCAAAGAAAAGATTATCATTTTTGTGATTTGTCATTTACTTTAGGAAGGAAAAAAAAAGAACCCTTGGGAATGATAGCCAAAACTGTTGAGATAACTTACATTCAAACTACCTCAAGTTTCACATAAAAGTTGAAGCATAAAAATGCAGCAAGTAACGTATTTCGTTTCCACAAATATGAAATTCCCTTGTAAATTTTATCCTGTCAGTATTTTTATTATTTTTTTTCAATTCTATCTATGTATTTATATATTAAGACCAAATTGAAATCAATTTATAAATTCATACAAAGATAATTCTGTAACCATACTAGACATGCAGGCATAGTCAGTGATTGTAATTTTGGACTGAGTAGGATCATCTCTGGAGTAGGGTCGCTGGGAGAGAGCACTGAGTCGCAGAGAGAGTGTGTAGAATCAGTGGCATGAGATGTTACATACAAGCACCTTGTCTAACTGCGAATATATCGAGTATTACGGAATTTCATGACTAAAGAAGAAGCTTTTAGAGGACAGGCACTATTCAATATTAATTAATTCAATTTTAACTAATCAAGGACACATACGTAGCAAGACGAGTGTTGTAGTCCAAACATCCGCTTATTAATCGTTCCTAAGAAGAGCTTGTTACTAAGTACTGTATGTAAATAATATCCGACTGCAAAGCAAAGGAAGTTTCAACCTGTTCAGTTTCACTTACGGTTAGTCAGCGTAGCATTTTTATAGTCGATCAATAGCCAACTAAGTAAAAGAGGTGTGATTCGAATTTTTCATTTAAAGCATTGACCACGCAGGTTTCCACCATTTCCATTTGTACGCCGAAGCTTCATTAACAGTAACTAAATCAAGTTTTACTTTGACATTGCGAGAATAATGATTTCAGTTTTTTCTTTAATATGTTGTTACTGCCAACATTTTAACTGAATAGTGCAAGAACAATTTATTTCATCAAAATTGATGTGATTAACTCAAATATATAAACACTATTAACTGGCAGAATAATTATTAAGCACAAAATAGAAATCAGACGTTCCACGATTGTACATAAAAGTTTACCAGTTGTGTCTGTTTCAACAGTTGTTCAAGCAATAGCCCAACATGGTAAACACACAAGCACAACACACATACACATCTCCCCAACGGAGGACTTGATTTCGGACGGGACGGAACGCACTGCCATTCCTTAATGACAGTGGAACATTTTGAATAATGTCTGATAACAATGTTCTGCTTAGTAGTGAAACAAATATTTCCAATAAGCTCAAAGTTACTGACATATTTTGCAGGCAATTATTCTGGTCGTGTTTGGCTCAACAGTCCATTAATTTAATCAAATTGCCACAACTAGATATCCATGATAATGTTGATTGAAGTTAATCAAAATCTTCTGCCAACTTCGTGTATCTTAAACCAAAAACAATAAGCCTCACAGTGAGGCGCGCATTTTGCTACTTTTTTTCTGTCTTGTAGTGCAACATATTTCTTTTTTCATTTTTACTGAATGATTGCTTTGATGCAGATAGTCAATTTTCCATTTAGCAGTGTTGCCATTTCATGAGTGTGTATTTTGTTTCTGTGCATCGGCCATCTAGAGTTGGGTCCATTCCCATTCATTAACATACTTAATCAGTCATTAAATTTTCTGTAACTATCTAGTTTTTCCATTTTTTTTCCTCACATGATCGGATTCCCCCTGTAAAACACACTATATCTCTAAATTTACTTACATTGCATTATTTGTTCAAAATATATTGAATATTAAAATGTTATTCCAAATTTTCCCTACAGTTTTAAAGATCTTAGTGGCGGAAGGTAACATGGGAACAACGGTTTGGTTACAGCCTTCACTACACTTATTGGATTAATTACTCGAAACTGATGCCATTTCAACTCAATGACGGCCAATTACTACTTCTAACCAAGCGGTAATTGCAGGGGTGTGGAGGTGTCAAATATCATTCTTGCTCGATTTGATTATTGTTTGTCTATCGGCAAACATGCACCGGTAATCAGTTGCTTTCCAGACATATTACAAAAATTCAGGCGTAACATGTGCAGTAATAGTGTAAATTCAGTTTTACATGTCAGCTGAATTGTTTGGCCGAAGGAACATATACACAGTATTTAATGAAAGAAATGCAGTGCTGTCAACTCTGAGCGTCAGTACGACCACCGACCTGTGACGAGAATATCAGGAAACCCTCGAACTTTCGTATTACTAAGCTATCCCATAGATTTGTATAATTAAAATGGTTTGAAGCATATAAAGGTACACAATAGCAGCGACAGTGTTCTCATTTGAAGAAGAACAACCTTACTGTTTCGATTTGCTAAGGGCAGAAAATAGATAAGTTCTGGGACCGTCACGAACGTGTTCCAGGGTTACATGCGAATTTTCATTGTCTCATATTTCAGAACACTGTTATGTTAAGGAATGTCGTCGTCCATCAGATACAACGTTTCCGCTTAGAATTGTCGACAGATAACCTAATGAGTGTAACTTTTAATCTCTATGGTTTCAGCTGCAAAGATTTGACGCAGTACATGCTATACAGGCTTTTGCGGAATGCCAGTCTCGTGATACGCTTTCGCTTCAGTTCTTGAGGACTTCAGGCAGACGTCTACCTAACCTATCAATCATCATCCTAATAATTCACCTGTGGCAGCTGGCTGCCTCGTCAAAGCTTTTGCGCTAAGAGGAAATTGTAGGTCTCATTAGAGGTTCCTCAGATGTTTCAGTGCAAAATTTACGCTGAACAGTTGTTGCACAGTTCTTTTAATGAAACCACAAGATACAACGAGCTCCGTCTTTACAAGTGAAAGTAGCCTTTTAACCGTGCCATTCCCTATCACTCCTGGTAATGAGATACACGTCTTGAATCAAACTTGTAACTGATTGCTACCAAATAACAGAACTCTCCAATCTGTAAGGTAATTCAATAAATTTCAGTATCATTGTAAAGGTGTAAAACCCTTTTAGACTCACTCAGTATCATCTAAATATAAACAAAGAAGACGAATTATGTCACTACATATCAATAACTACCTATTTCCACGCCGCGGCCGATTACTCGTGCGTATTGTGCCGCTGTGCTGCAGTGCGCGCGGCGGTTCGCCATCGGGGGTTCGGGTCTTCCCTCGGACATGGGTATCTTGTCGTTAGGTAAGTTTAGCTTTGTTTACGTAGTTTGTAAGCTACGGACTAAAAACCCAGCCTGAGTCCGATATACTTACAAACATTCGAACAAAAATATGTTCAAATGTTTGTTTAGCTTACGGAACTTACCTTCGAGGTCACCAGTCCCTAAACATACAAGCCACTTATGAACTACGTTACACTGAAGACAGAACAAACATCCATGCCAGAGGGAGGATTTGAACCCACGACGAGGAACGGCCTCACGCGTCAGAGCATAGATCCTCATTGCGCTCGGCGACTCCACCTCGGCCAACATTTGGACATTTTGAAGCTTTTTCCACAATGATGAGATCCTCAATTTCCAAACGACGTTCAGAAATTGTAAAATCTCCTCCTTCTGGAATAACAGCAGAGCTAAGACCTGTTTGTGCTTTAAATGAATTCTAGTAGCCACATTATTTATTGTCGAGTCATGATTTACGTGAATAAAGGTTCAAAATTCTTAAGACAATTCCTTTATTATAGATTAAATTGGGAATTTTTCTCTGACTTGCTGGTAGGTTTGTGCCAGAGCCGTCTTTCGGATCCCGATCTCCTGCCTACAGGACGTAGGTGGTAACCCTTACACAACCCAACCACATGGGATACACACACCTGCACACAATGTTCAGCCGTGTACCGCGTCATTGTACGCTTCTAACAGCACTGAAACAAGCATCAAATCCCCGACACGGTGGAATGAGCCTTTTTTTTATCTTTTACAACGAATCCGGTAACCTGTACTGACAGTAAAATTACATAACCGCCTTGTGTGATATTATACGGGTATCCATTTGTTTTCGCTGATGCCTTGATCGTATTTAGGAATAACATACATGATTTCTGACCTCGTGATTGCTTTGTGGGAGATAGTGTTCCACATCCCTGAGTCAACAGATGGGAACGTCTGTAAGACAACAACCATCTGCACGAACAGTTCGACGACGTTTGCAGCAGCATGGACTAACAGCTCGGAGACCATGGCTGCCGTTGCCCTTCACGCTGCACCACAGACTTGAGTGCCTGCGATGGTGTACGCAACGACGAACCTGGCTGCACGAATGGCAAAACGTAATTTTTTCGGATGAATCAAGGTAGTCGGATTCGTGTTTGGCAACATCGCGGTAAACTCACATCGGTGGCGTGTATTCGTCATCGCCTCACCCGGTGTGATGGTATGAGGTGCCATTCGTTACACGTCTCAGTTACCTCTGTTCACATCGACGGCACTTTGAACAGTGGCCGTTACATTTCAGATGTTCTACGGCCCATGGCTCTACCCTTCATTCGATCCCTGCGAAAGCCTACATTTCAGCAGGATAATGCACGACCGCAAGTTGCAGGTCCTGTACGGGCATTTCTGGATACGGAAAATGTTCGACTGTTGCTCTGGCCATCAAATTTTCCAGATTTCTCACCAAACGTCTGGTCAATGGTGGCCGAGCAACTGGCTCGTCACAATACGCTAGTCACTAATCTTGATGAACTGCGGTATCGTGTTGAAGCTGCAACTGTACCTGTACACGCCATCCAAGCTCTGACTCAATTCCCAGGTGTATGAAGGCCAGAGGTGGTTATTCTGGGTACTGATTTCTTAGGAGCTATGCACCCAAACTGCGTGAAAATGTAATCATATGTCAGTTCTAGTATATTTTTCCAATGAATTTCTTCTTGGTGTAGCAATTTTAATGGCCAGTAGTATATATAAACAAAATGAATTATTTCTGATACGAATAAAGAGACACGTCTTCTACCAGAAAAAAAATGCGAGGTCTTTCCAGGCCCTAAAACAGTGGCAAGAGGTATCGGAAAGCAAACTCAATTCTTCCATAAAAGCAACTGTATTAATAAAGTAAATGAAATTGTACATTTTACAAATGACATTAGCAGAAAACACACTTACTCAATTGTTGTACAGAGATGGATATGAAGTTGAAATATTGGAAGTTGTGTAGTGTCAGTCATTTTTTATTTAATTGGCTTCATAAATGTATTAGGAGATTTGTGAAATGAAAAATAAATAACTGCGTAATTTATGGAAGGGAAAAGAATAAATTCACAACAATAAGAAGTAACTCTCGTAATGAATATGTATGCAAAAGTTATTCTTAAACAACAGTTCTCTGTAAAAAGTCAGACGTCAACGACGACTGATTTGTAATTAAATTATCTCATTTAGACTTATAACATCTATGAAACTACTGATAAGGATTAGCTAAAATGTGATTTGGAATAATGTACGATGTACTATAAATAGCTGCAATAAATAAAGGAATAGTAATATATAACCACGTACATCATTGTGTGTGTAATCGACTTGATCAGGTATATAATAAATAAAATACATAAATGTAACTAGATTCCATTTTGTGTGCCAGCCCACCACAGAATTATAATGAAATAACAGGTTTTCGCTTGGTAGGCGATGTGAGATGTTTCTTTTATTTAGCTTCAAAACATATCGATTTCGTCCCTATGATGGGACATCATCAGTGCTGTTAAAAACAAGGTACCTTGGTCAGACATTGAAATTACAATAAGATCACATACACCAAGAATGTTATAAAATAGAATTACATACCAGAATTGCAAGTCATGATGACCTATGTGCTCTGCTTAAAAACATTTAAAGGTCTTGCCGTTACAAGTCACAACAATAAAATCAGGTAGCCGCTTACGTACACCTACGCAGCTTAGCTTGTACATAGATGGTGCCTGGCGCCCTCTTTGTTTAAATCAGTTACATTGTGACATTTTAAAGAAGAAAAGGGGTTCAAATATATTAAAAGCTTAAAAAGATAAAATGTTGATTCTAGGTGAATTAAAGTTTAACAACTAACATACACAGATTATGCATTATATGATAAAAATAACCATTTATCAGCGCCCTCAGGCGGGTAGGTATTAAAACATATCTTTAAAAATTTAAAATTTGTCACCATCAATTGTTAAAATAAGTTACATTGTATCACGTATAAAATACTATCTGTTTAAAAAATATATACATATATATATATATATATATATATTTTTAATTGAGACTAGCATAAAAGGTAAAGTCGTTACAAAGCACCAATGCATGTGTGTGAGTGTGTTAGAGAGAGAGAGAGAGAGAGAGAGAGAGAGAGAGAGAGAGAGATACACAGCAGTTCACGCCATCTAGTTTTTCAGAATGATACTATGCTGGCCGTCTTTGCTTAGTTAGTACAGTGCGTCTAAATCAAAAATATACAAATGTACATGAAGGTTCAAATATGATTACATTGCGTCTAAACATAGAATATAGAAATATACATGAAGGTTCAAACATGATTACATAGAAGAGAAATAATCGGGCTTTTTTTTTTTTTTTTTTTTTTTTAATACCATATGCGCTTACATTGTCCAGGTGACATTGGTATATGTGGTTCTTATAGGTCATTCAATATAACTACAGCTACTGTGACTTTGTATCCAAACTACCGCATGAGCACAAGGGATGAACTTGCAATCCAGGACATGGGGAATACACACATTAGCGCTACATGGTGCATACGTCGCTACTTATTTAAAGAAACATATATTGAAATAAAGCTAATTACAACATGTGGACATTACAGAGTGGCGTTGTTAGAAACAAACATGAGCTCCATCGAACTAAAGCATGTGAAATAGGACTATTGCTTGTAACAAAATATTGTTCTCGTATGTACTATGTGCATCTGAGGAGATATAAAGGGAAATTTGGCCCTTCCCAGCCGTTCGACTACAGTGTAGACGAGCTCATACCAGGGTTGATGTAAAAAACTCCCAGAAGTGGGTGCTTTTCATCCCTATCTGTTTGTTGAGCAGTGTGCATCGTGGTGTCCTTCCGTTACAGAAAATCTCCATCTCTTCAAGCAGATCGAGATACCTCCCCTTATTTCCTCTGTGCAAAAGTTTCAACTGTGAAGTCAGGTCAGGAGGGGTATGTCCGGAATTAATAGGGACGAAATCGATATGTTTTGAAGCTAAATAAAAGAAACATCTCACATCGCCTACCAAGCGAAAACCTGTTATTTCATTATAATTCTGTGGTGGGCTGGCACACAAAATGGAATCTAGTTACATGAAGATTTTGCCTAGCTGGGCATGTGCAGCATATTTTAAATTCAAGAATCTGAAGGTCAGACTGGCGGTTACAAGTCAACACATCCATTTCAACAAGGAATGTATCACCAAGAAAATCACACCTAGGTATGTAGAAAGTTGTTTTAACAGTAGAAGACGGACCACAATATCGGCAAGAAGGAAGTGTGAAGTGGTAATTCTAAGAAGTGAAATCAGGAAATTGTTTATAAAGAAAAGCGTAATTAGTGCGCAATTATATGATGCACATAGTGAACTCGCTAATTTAGTAACTCCAATAGTTTTTGATCAACTAGTAACTAGAGCAAATGATACTGTCGAAAAGGTTGTTGAGAAAGTTAGGTGTAGACATAGCAAGAAACTGGCCAATCTAATGGAACATGAAAATCAACACATAAGTAACAATGATTCTGAAAATGTTTTTTATCCTAGAGTTTTAAATCTCACTAACATTGTATTTAATCAAGATGAAGAAAAACTTTTACAAAAAGGGTTAAAATATAACGTGAGCAATAAGTTAGATAAGAGATCTATAAAAAACACGTTGGCGCACATTAAGTTCGGGTTAGATACCCATAAAATTCCGAAGGTTGAACAGAATAAGATAGCTGTAGCTGTTGATAGGATAATAACAAATGAAACGACAAAGAATAGGAATCAGGTTAACCATGAGAACAATCTGATCAAAGATATAAATAGGAAATTAACAGAAGGTAATTCAGTTATTACCAATGCGGATAAAAGCAACACAATCATTGTAGTCACAAAAGACATGTATATTGAAAAGACACTACAGTTCTTCCATGAAAATAATATCGTAGCTGTAGACAGGGACCCCACCAATGAAATACAAAGAAAGCTACACGAAAAATTAAAATCTTACTCCGGAATAGTATCTCCTCGTGAGATACCATTTCTGAAAATAATGAACCCAAGTGCTCCAAAACTAAAGTCACAAATAAAGTCACACAAGGAACTGAAACCGATTAGACCATTAGTTGATGGTAGAAGTGGACCTTTATGCAAGGTAGCTAGGAAGTGTTTAAACATTTTGAAAAAACAATATGTTTTTGGACAACAATATTCCGTAAAAAATAGTGCCCAGTTAGTAGATGCGATAAAAGACGTGCCTATAACAGATACAATGACATTTGTATCACTTGATATCGTGAATCTATACACAAACATTCCAATTGAGCAAACCATTAATATTATAGCTGACAATTTGATAAGTCAAAATAAGTTGTCGAATACTGAAATTACAGAGTTCATTGATCTATTAACCTTTTGTCGAAAGTTCAACTATTTCAAATTCAATGAGCAAACATATGTGCAAAAGGAGGGGCTCAGCATGAGAAGTCCAATCTCAGGGTTCTTAGCCGATGTTTTTATCAACTTTTTAGAGACCAAGTTCTTCCACGATTTCCCCATTTTAGCTGAAAAAATTGTATATTATTTTAGGTATGTTGACGACACACTCCTGTTGATAAATGGCGATGAAACGGTTATAAATGAAATTATAAACAAATTCAACACGCTCCATAGCAAAATCACTTTCAAAGCTGAAATTGGCACCGAAGGTTCCATCAACTTTTTAGATTTAATCATTTCTAACAAAAACGGAAAGCATATGTTTGACATATATAGGAAAGCCACCTTTACAGATACAATCATAGATTATACATCGCAACATCCAAACAGTCACAAACAAGCCTTTTTCCACTTTGCCTTTAATAGGTTGTTTAAACTACCGTTGTCAGAACAAAACCATCTTAAGGAATTGAAGACTATTCAGAGTATAGCAAGGAACAATAACTACCCTTTGCAATATGTGATGAACATTTACGACAGTGTCGCAAAAAAACATGATCAATGCAATAAAAATCAAGATAGTCTAGCAGTAAAACAGCAAAGTCAGTATGTAACGTTGCCATATTATGGTGTAATGAGTATCAGGATTGCGGGCATTTTTAAGAAAAGGAACATAAATATCGCGTTTTCCACAGACAATAAAGTTGGCAGCCGTTTGATCCAAAACATTCAAAAATTAACCAACATCAAGAATCGGGGGTTTATAGATTATCATGTTCTGACTGTGATGCTGTCTACATCGGACAAACTGGAAGGAAGCTTGAAATCAGATTCCGCGAACATGTGGCGTTAGACAGGCGTGATATTGCTGACAAGTCCAACTTCGCAGCTCACCTTATTAATTCCGGACATACCCCTCCTGACCTGACTTCACAGTTGAAACTTTTGCACAGAGGAAATAAGGGGAGGTATCTCGATCTGCTTGAAGAGATGGAGATTTTCTGTAACGGAAGGACACCAGGATGCACACTGCTCAACGAACAGATAGCGATGAAAAGCACCCACTTCTGGAAGTTTTTTACATCAACCCTGGTATGAGCTCGTCTACACTGTAGTCGAACGGCTGGGAAGGGCCAAATTTCCCTTTATATCTCCGCAGATGCACATAGTACATACGAGAACAATATTTTGTTACAAGCAATAGTCCTATTTCACATGCTTTAGTTCGATGGAGCTCATGTTTGTTTCTAACAACGCCACTCTGTAATGTCCACATGTTGTAATTAGCTTTATTTCAATATATGTTTCTTTAAATAAGTAGCGACGTATGCACCATGTAGCGCTAATGTGTGTATTCCCCATGTCCTGGATTGCAAGTTCATCCCTTGTGCTCATGCGGTAGTTTGGATACAAAGTCACAGTAGCTGTAGTTATATTGAATGACCTATAAGAACCACATATACCAATGTCACCTGGACAATGTAAGCGCATATGGTATTAAAAAAAATAAATAAATAAATAAAAAAAAAAAAAAAAAAAAAAAAAAAAAAAAAAAAAAAAAAAAGCCCGATTATTTCTCTTCTATGTAATCATGTTTGAACTTTCATGTATATTTCTATATTCTATGTTTAGACGCAATGTAATCATATTTGAACCTTCATGTACATTTGTATATTTTTGATTTAGACGCACTGTACTAACTAAGCAAAGACGGCCAGCATAGTATCATTCTGAAAAACTAGATGGCGTGAACTGCTGTGTATCTCTCTCTCTCTCTCTCTCTCTCTCTCTCTCTCTCTAACACACTCACACACATGCATTGGTGCTTTGTAACGACTTTACCTTTTATGCTAGTCTCAATTAAAAATATATATATATATATGTATATATTTTTTAAACAGATAGTATTTTATACGTGATACAATGTAACTTATTTTAACAATTGATGGTGACAAATTTTAAATTTTTAAAGATATGTTTTAATACCTACCCGCCTGAGGGCGCTGATAAATGGTTATTTTTATCATATAATGCATAATCTGTGTATGTTAGTTGTTAAACTTTAATTCACCTAGAATCAACATTTTATCTTTTTAAGCTTTTAAAATATTTGAACCCATTTTCTTTTTTAAAATGTCACAATGTAACTGATTTAAACAAAGAGGGCGCCAGGCACCATCTATGTACAAGCTAAGCTGCGTAGGTTTACGTAAGCGGCTACCTGATTTTATTGTTGTGACTTGTAACGGCAAGACCTTTAAATGTTTTTAAGCAGAGCACATAGGTCATCATGACTTGCAATTCTGGTATGTAATTCTATTTTATAACATTCTTGGTGTATGTGATCTTATTGTAATTTCAATGTCTGACCAAGGTACCTTGTTTTTAACAGCACTGATGATGTCCCATCATAGGGACGAAATCGATATGTTTTGAAGCTAAATAAAAGAAACATCTCACATCGCCTACCAAGCGAAAACCTGTTATTTCATTATAAAATACATAAATTAAATGTGATCATGAGTCTGCATGCATGAGTGTGTCTGAATGGAAGCATATGTTTGTCTCAGTATGAATGTTGTAGATGATGTCTGGTTGATAGTGGGTGATACTGACACGTCCCTGTAAATATGAAAGAAATCAGAATATCTATATTAATCCTCAGCGCAACTGCCTTTGCGGCGTGCGACTTCCCGGCGCGGGCAGCTGTAGTTCCAGCTTAGCTGGCCGCCCAGTTCCTGCACTAAATTCAATACGGGTTGGCGCGCAAGTTATTTCTGGAATATGTAAGACAAAGAAAAGTATATTACTCACCTGTATTACGCAAGGAGTTGCTGGAATTGCCTCCCTTCGTTGTTCGAGCATTTTTGACACTGAGGGAGTTTCTCATTACACTCTGACGTTGCCTCTCAGAATTTGCAGTGATTTCATGACGAATGTTTGTTTTCAGTTCATCTAAAGTGTGGGGATTTGATATGTACACTTTCTCTTTTAATGCTTCCAAAAATGTTCAAATGTTTGTAAATCTATCTGACCATACTGCGTGGTCATCAGTCCGTAGTTTACAAACTACTTAAACTAAGGTAAACTAACCTAAGGACAAAGACACACACACACGCGCACACACACTGATGCTATAGGGAGGACTCGAACCTCCGACCGCGCGCTCTGCAGCGAAGCGTCTTAGACCGCTCGGCTATTCCACCGCGGCTTAATGCTTCCCACAGATAAAACTCGCAAAGGGTTTAATCGGGAGAACGAAGGGGCCAAATGTTCTTAGTGCTAAATCTTTCACCGAACTCATTAAAAATTTCCTGTAATGAGACGTTGGCTGTATGTGCCGTCGCGGAGACTTGCTGAAATGTCGCGAAAGATGGTTCTCTCTCAGTTAATTGGACAAATAAAGACCTCAATATGTTTTAACATACCTGTCACTATTTTTTTTTCGGAAAAAATATAGGGCCTATTATTCTCTCGCTGCTAACAGTGCACCACGCTCCTATTGATCGTGCAGGGGCTGCTTGTGAATTAAGTAAGGCTTTTCCTAACTCCAGTCACGATTATTTTTCGAATTAACGTACCCTCTTGGGTGGAACCATGATTCGCCCGAAAAGAAAGTTAAGTTCAGGCCAATTTCTCCGTCATGCACCTTTTTCAGAATCAATGAGTGTTATGAGCAACTCCCTCAGCAGCTGTCAAAAATGCTGGAACAGCGAAGGGAGGTAGTTCCAGCACCTCCTTGCATAATAAAGGTGAGTAATAAACTTTGCTTTCTGAGTGTCTGTGTTGTGTTATGTCAGAAATAACTTGCGCGCCATCCCGTATTAAATTTAGTGCGGGCGCTGGGTGGCCTACAAAGCGGGCACCGCAGCTGCCATCGCCAGCGAGTCGCACGCCGCAAAGGCGGTTGCGCTGAGGATTGATCGCCCTGTATAAGAGTAAAGGTTGTAATTAATCAACTTGGAAATGACTGGTAACGATACGTTTGGCCCTGTAAGTATGTAGTTAGTCACAGTGAGTGAGTGACTGAATATTAATGCGACTACCTAAATGACATGGACGGATTCAGCACAAAGTGGTGTTACAAGCCTTCTCACTCATGGAATTATCTAGAGGAGACAGAACAGTTTAATAGTAATATGTAGATAGGAAACAATTGACCGTAAAGACGCACGTTGATCCGCCGACAGACACAAATAAAAGACACTCAAACACACACACTCATCCACACACACCGGATATTTCTTGCTGCCCAACACAGTCTTACCAGACACACACAGTCAGACTGTGTTGGGCTGCCAGAGATGTCTGACATTTGTGGATGAGTGTGCCTGAGTGATTGAGTGGATGAGTGTTGCATTTCTGAGAAAGGCCGTGGCCAAAAATTTAGAATTGTGTGCCTTTTATTTGTGTCTGTCGGCGGCTCAACGTTCGTTTTTAGGGTGAGTTGTTCCCTATCACATCTTATTATTAACATTCCTTACTGGACCTTCCTTTGTAGTCAGACACAACAGTTTGTTACTAATGTGAACGAGGGAAGATTTGAGAAATAATTGTGTCCTGAAATTTAGATTTCATATCATTAAAATACAAGTTACTCTATTGTAATGAAGAGGTGTAATTCATCTTAGTATTAAAACCGCATTCTACATAATCGGGAAAGTCTGATAGCCGTCAGAAAAGAATAGTTGTTTACGTTTCTATGGCAGAAAAAAAGAGTAAAAATTAATGAGGAAACCACGAATGTCTAAATAATATGATTAAATTTTCTCACAAACATTGTCTTGCTATTCGGTATTCCAAACATGAATGAATTGAATTTCACACACCTCTTTCTGTCGACAGCAACAATGGACGCAGATCAGACTAGTATAATGCGTGCATTAACAAAATATGTAGTTCTTAAAAATAGGTATTATATGTTATCTAAAATTAAGTTCGGTAATGGCAATACCTGTTCGAATCCTACCCGTTTTTACAAAATTGACTGTTAAAACTCTTAACAAGAATGTGCCCAATAATTATGATGGGATAAGGCAAAATCGATAAAACCTTGCTGCACACATGAAAATCGTTTGCATATTCTAACAGATATTAATTCATGTGACTGGTCTATATTCTAATATGATCACAAAACAAAAGCTTTACTGCGTAGTGTAATACAAATAATTTGTCTCAGCGCAACAAGTAAATCCGTACAAATATAGTGAGCTCTCTTCTATGAAAGTAAACAGCTATCAAAGAAATTTACATGAAGTGGAAAGTAAGGAAATGGTAGTATATCATAATAATGAAAACGCAGATTTTGTAAATTTTACCATACTTTTTGTTTCTGATTGATGCAGCAACCATCACGTATACAAATAAAATTAATAGAATGAAATTACCTTATATCATCCGCTTTTTTACCTTTGTCACTGAATAACGTTAAATGTGACACTTGCTTGTTATATAGTACCCAGTGTTCAGATGAAGTCTGGCGGGAGACCCACAAACGTGGCTTAGCCTAGTGCATCTGATTACAACAACAACACTAGGACTCTACGTAACAAGGACTCATTGCTACGGCTGTACTCGTTTCCCTTGGAAGCTGACTTTGATGTACCGAGTAGAGAAGATCTTTCAGAAGCGCCGCAGCGATGTGAACCTTACGTTTTTGTCAAAATAAATTATTATTATTACCGGTGATACATCTTGAGGTTGCAGACTTCTTATTTGCCCCATCCCACATGCTCGGCCTGGCAGATCAGTTGTGTCGTCGAGAAATCGAGTTGGTTACCGCAGGTAGCAGCTCGGAGGAACACAACACAAATTTTCACGTCTCTCCTTTGTAACAGACTTAACGAGGCTCGCTCACCCACTGACTGTGACTGCTCTTTTTATTTGATTTTTTAATTAAATTTTTCCCCCATATTAGACCTAAATGGGATCAAATGACAAAAGCAAACTTTACGTTTCGGGATTTAGTAGTTTGTTACAGAGTAACATTGAGTCATATGTGAGATTTCACAGGCAAACGTATAGATCCGAAAAATAAATGCTACGTCGATTACGTATGCATTACATGTACTGGTAAATATTGCACCGAACTCTTGATTGTTACACATTTTTCGGAAACCTTACGATTGGATGAGTAATAGATTTTCTTTATTTTCTGCAAACTTACCGGTAGCAACTATCGGTTCTGTCCAAATTTATGGGATTCTATACAATGCAATACGTTTGGTCCAGGAGGAAAGCGTCCCGGCGTCGGCCTACGAAGCTTCTTTATTTCACACTTTTGTTCCAAGCTTAAAGCTGGGTAATTTGTTTCTAAACGAGACTGAACGTTGTTCATTATTTTTTGATAATAATCACCATTAACATAGGAATATGCACATAATCACTAAAACACAGTAAGTTACTGATTACACTGTTAAGTGACTGTAACAAAATGAATCTGTTGCGACGAAGAGACAAGCTATCTTCACGTGCATAGTTAAAAGCTGCTCTCCCCCACATCTTTTAAAACAGTTAATTTGTTGCAACGAAAATCATAAATGTCATTTACCCTTAAGATCGCGACACATTTGATAAAACTTCGAAAGGTATATGGCATGTAGCAGTACAAAAAATCGGGTTTAAAAAGAAAAACTGCTTGCAGTCCGTCTCGAATCCACTGCCTTTCACGGCGCATTGCGATGCCACTAACAACACGGCTATTCTTGCTAGGGGGAGATTACCGACTTCATTATTATTCATGATCGCATCTTCTGAAGTCCTTTGCAGTTGATGCGTCTGTAATTTATAGTTATATTTCACCAAATATCACGTGTTTTTGATGAATCGTCAATGAGACAAAAACAGATATGAAGGCCGGATGTTGCATTAATAGGGGATTTTCGTATGAACAAGGGAGGTGCGCAGTAGCTCCAGTGCCTTTGCTTCGGGACCATTCGTGCGCAATCGCCAGGGCTCGAATAACCAAGAGTTGGTATCTCTACCAGCTCCAATGCCAATGTTAAAAGCGGCGTTCCCCTCACCCCTCTTTGCCGCGCTATCACCCATATGCTGCCTCCAGAGTGTTCAGAAGTGAAGTTGAATCTCAGCCGTGCATGCGAGTTTCAACGCTACGGCCACTGCAATATGCTACGACTCGTATGCTTGCTGTCTGGCTACGTAAAACGTTTCTCATGCGATAAAAATACTTTGAATTTGTATATAAAATGACCTGATGGAAAAACGAAACGAAGATTGATGGTTTGAAAACGCTTTTTTATTTTATTTATTCATTTACTTTTTTCACGACGAACACTGGAAGGAGGATGGCTGGGGCGGAGACATATGAGTCACGATGTGAGAACGTGGGCAAAGTTCACAGGCGCCGCCCCAGTAGCCAGTAGCCAGCAGCCAAATCCCCGGGAGGCGAGGCCTGCCTAGCTGCTGGCATGCAGCTGGGGTTGCGACGCGCCGCTAACTGCGTCAGCTGCGCTGATGGACGGCGCCGCAACCCTTTAAGAGCCGAGCGTCCGCTGGAACTGCGTTTCGTCCCAGTGGTTCGGCGGCATCGGCAGTGCACTGCAGCACGCAACCGGCTAATCGACACACTTACCGACACTGGCTCGCGTCCATCGCACGACCGAGTCAGCCGCATACGACCGTAGGCGATCGATTGAAGGACGGATCCAGTGTAGCGGAACTGGTCGGACGTAGTCGATGCAACTTCGTGCTGCTTATGTCTCGTTACTTGATTACCAGCAAGGGACGAAGAGAAGCCAGTATACCTGCTTTATTTCTTATATATAAAAGATGCTGTTTTCCGTGTTGTCCCATTTCAATTCGGTCCAGTTCTGAAAATGGCATCCATAAGAAAACCATTTGGTCTTAAAGCATTAGTATGTGCGCGGCAAACGGACGAATAACTCAATATCACACCAACCGATTTCGACGATTATCAAGGGTTGTTTGATGAGAGTTTGGTTAGGTTCTGTATATCGGATCCGTGACAAAGTAATGGAACTCTTCAATTCTTAACGGCGAATTAACGACACTCGGCCGAATCTTTTACAGGATATCCCGATAAACGAGTCACCTACCGTAACGACGTTATGGTAAAGTAATTCCTTGCTTCAAAGTTCATCCATGTAAGTCCACATGTTTGAAAGTCTAATATGTTCAAATGTTTGTAGAGCTTAAGGCACTTAACTGCGGGGTCGTCAGTCCCTAAACTTACAAAATACTTATGAACTACCTTATACGAAAGACTACACAAACATGCATGCCCGAGGGGGGATTCGAACCCCCAACGTCGGACGGCTGCGCGTACCGCAACGCGGGCTCTAGTTCGCGCGGCTAATCCGCCGCGGCTTGAAAGTCTATTTTTTAAATGTTCAAATGTTTGTTAAGCTTATGGGACTTAACTACGGGGTCATTTGCCTAAACTTACAAATTACTTATGAACTACCTTATACTAAGGACGGCACAAATATCCATGCCCGAGGGGGGATTCGAATCCCCGACCGTAGTGGGCGTGCAGACCGTGACTGGAGCGCCTTAGTCCCCTCGGCCACCGCGGCCGGCAGTCTATTTTTGCTCTCTTCGCAAGTCTCTTTGAAATTTTCCTCCAGGTAGATTTCCACTGTTGTGATACGCGCTGTGTCATATGAACAGCACGTTTAATAATTTTACCCATATTCAGAAAAATTAGTTAGTTTACTTCAGATTCATTAAAATAAAAAATGAAAAAAAAATAAAAAAAATAAAAAAATAAACTTTTAACAAAAGAAAAATCAAGTTTTTACGATAATATAATGTAGTTAAAATTATTGTTAACTTTCGAGTTGCTGTCAGTCAATGAAACACTATAATATACCTAGCAAAAACAACACGAGAATATTGAGTCTGAAGTGGCATCGGATGTTTCTTTGGCTGACACCGACTACAAAAATAATAATAATTGCAAGTACATTATATTATCGTAATAACTTGATTGACTTTTCAGTAGTCTAATATTTTCCATTTAATTTTACTAAGGAGTACTCTAAAATAATTAAACCAAGAAAGTCTAGGCCACAAGTTGTTGCGTTTATTACTGGCAACTGGTTTCGGTTCTATAGAACCATCTACAGGCCTTTGACCCCTGCTCCGGCCACCACCACCGTCCACCAACAAGCTGCCAAAGGCCTAAAGATGGTTCTGTAGAACCGAAATCGGTTACCAGTAATAAACGTAACAACTTGCGATCTAGACTAGCTTATTTTAATTATGAAAAGTAAGAACGATCTTCCAAAAAAAAAAAAAAAAAAAAAAAAAAAATGCTTTGAAAAATTACTCTAAAAATATTTCGATCATTGTTTATTATTTAGACGTATGTGATGAATTAGGTTTAAAGTGGGTAGGTACCTACCTACCTTCTTGCTTTGTAAACACACAGATCGTACTTACATAGTAATGAGTGGAAAAAGTAATTTGATTATTGAGCTCTAGAACAGGGGTGGCCAGCCCGCGGCCCGCGGGTCGCATGCGGCCCGCGAGCCGATAAGTTTTGGCCCGCGGAGCTGTTTCATAAAGAAGAAAAATTTTGACTTTTATGTCATGAATAAATGGAAAATAGCATTTTATCTACGGGGTCATCAGTCCTTAAACTTACAAACTACTTATGAACTACTTACAACTAAGGACGGCACAAATATCCATGCCCGAGGGGGGATTCGAACCCCCGACACTAGTGGCCGTGCAGACCGTGACTGCAGCGCCTCAATCCCATCGGCCACCGCGGCCGGCAATAGCATTTCATCAAACGTGTTTAGTGTCATATCGAATTACAGTAGGAATATATAATTTCATTGATTCAACTGTCATTAAATTTTCGTGTAAATTCATGTTTGTAAAACACTACAGTATGTTGCGTGGCTTGTGGCTGATGCGGTAGACGGTGTGAGAAGTAAGGGGAAGGGAGAGGCAGCTTGTGGGGCGTCGGACGGCCGTTGTGAATTCCGTGGCGGCCAGCTCCACGCTTGCGGGGGTCAGTTGAGGGTGGAGGTGCTGCAGATGCGGACGTGTGGTTCTGAGTGCGGCGAGAGGACCGCCGGAAAGAAAGGCGGGTGGTTGGGCGAGGAGGAGACGGAAGAAGGTTCGGGTTTAGGAATCCTTAGCGTTCGGTTGTGGCGACTGCAGGCTGGAGTACAGACAATTGAGTGACGTAGCGTGCACCTTCATTGCTGCCACATCAGCCGAAAACACAACGGTCTTTACAGTTCCTCTTCTATCGACAGAAGATAATAATTCACTGCACCGAGTGACAGAGGACCCTTCAGATTGATGTTGCATTCTTTGAACCATAATCGCTTCAGCTACATTGAATGTTCGGAAATAAATTCTTGAATCGTCTCCAGTCAAAGTGAGTAGATGGTAATAAGGACACGATTAGTAGCAGTTGTGACTAAACAGAGTAATCTTTCAAGTAAATCCAGCTTTTATCTTTTTACAATTGATGTAAGATGCTTCTCTTTACTAGGCTTGTATGTTTTTTACATATTCAGTTATGGCGGGTAGGTACAACAGTCGACATTAGCAATGGCTTCTGCCTCAGTACCATCTTTTAATTTCAGTAGTACAACACTAATTATAATAATGTAGTTTTACTGATGTCTTTTAAGTATTACGTATTACAAATGTACAGATATGACCCTGTCTTTCTGTGTTATTTACATCAGTTAATAATGTTATAGACCTGAAATGTAGAATACTTTTCAGTAACAATCATAACAAAAGTAAGGCTGCCAGGTTAAGTGAAGCATCAGCAATTTTTATATTCACGACACATGACGTTCAGAACTAAAATACAAATTTCCTAAAGCGGTTGTATACTAGTATCAAAAATTATCGAGAGAAAGGACTATAAAGTTTCCCAAGTACGTATAATACCGTACTTAAATGAAACACTGATAATTTGACGAGAAGTATACCTCTTTGGTAACGCCATTTAGGTTGAAAACATGTCATCCCGCCCCACTCGTATAAAAGCATTGAGTATTGAAATCCCTGTCATCGTCGACACTAAAGTTCCGCGCTGGAGTGGCCGATCGTTTTCAGGCATATTGCGGTTGCTCGCCGTCGGAAATTCAAGTTCTTCTTCAGGCATGGGTGTTTGTGTTATCCTTAGCATAAGTTACTGTAAGTTCGTTTAAGTAGTTTGTAAGCCTAGGGGCTGATGACCAACGTAGTTAAGTCCCTGAGATTTAAAAACATTAGAATTTTGAAATCACAGTAAATAACTAAATGCGCTGTTAGGCGATTGTAACAAAATCATTGTTACCTCAGAAGTCATGAATACTAAACCACAGTAAATAACTGATTTTAAGAAAATCGCTCTGTCTTACGCGCGCAGAAAGGCTGCTGAAATTTTACCAAATATGCCTTGTTTTTCATAAATCTTCAGTGCGACGAAAACAACCGTGAGGCGTGTATGTTGCCTTCAAAGAGGTTTTGCGCATGTGCACTGTAGATAAAATGATCTGCTAGGATGAAATGAAGAATCATAATTCAACGACAAAACTTTTTTTTTTTTTTTTTTTTTTTTTTTTTTTTTTTTTTTTTTTTTTACATGGTCAGCTTTCTTTTTCGGGGCCTCCAGTGAACCAGTGAACACGTAGGACGCGCCTCCAGTGTTTTGCGGTGTTAAACTGTTTCGCAGAACTTTGTAGGGAGTTTTTGAGAGATGCATGGAACTACTTTACGTAACTAAAATTTCATTCTGAACTTCACGTGCAATATATATTACAATACTTCCATTACCGTGTGATGTCTTTGTCAGTTTGACTTATGTGGGGAAAATGCCTGTTTCAACTGCAGACGTAAACTTGGTATGGCCTAACTAGCAAAGAAGTGGGACATAAGAAGAGGAAAGTTACAGAGAACTTTTCAAGACAGGTGGACAGTAAACCTCTGTGTGAGTCTGCGTGTGTAATATAAAATAAAACCGATATATCTAATACGCAAGGAATCTCTGTTCCAAAAGAATATAACATCAAACGACATTACGAGACTAAACATGCAGTTATGTTCGAAACGTACAAGGGACAATATCGACAAGGTCTAGTAAACGGCTTAAAAAGGTAACTTTGTACTCAACAGCAATTATTTACAATGGCGAATTCAGAGACAACATGCTACGTGAAAGCGAGTTATGCAGTAGCTCTGATACTGGCAAAAAAATCAAACCTATATTCACACAGCGAAATGATAAAGGAATGCTTTGAGACCGTCGTCCATATGATGCGTCCGCAAAAGAAACAGGATTTCTCAAAAGTAAGCCTGTCTCCTCAAACTATTACTAGACGTGTGTCGACATTGTAAGACAAATTGAAGATAATTTAAAAAATCATGCTTCTGAGTTGATGTTTTATTCACTATGTTTGCATGAGTGTACAGACATTCCGGATAGCGACCAAGTGGCAATTTATGTCAGTGATTTTGATTCCCATGTTAATAAAACAGAAGAATTAGTGGCATTGTATTCACTTAAGTCACGAGATTTACATCGTCATTAGTTGGTATTCATTAAAATTTGGTACCTTATCGGTGCTAACAACAGATGAGACTCCAGCAATGGCTGGGGTAAGCGAATGTTTAGTTCAGTTAACTGAAAATGAGGTCTGCAAAGATGGTAGTACATCACTGTTAAACTCTCATTGCGTTTATCCATCAAGAGAATTTATGTGTGAAGTGTCTCAAAATGGAGCATGCCATGAATGTAGTTGTCAAAACAGTGAACTTTCTTAAATCGAGAGGTTTATTCACTAGCTTTGGATGAGTGTACAGTTCCAAGAATTTTTGAAGTCTTTGGATTCAGAGCAAGGTAACATTTCGTATTATACAGAGGTAATATTGGTAGTCCGTAAAAATGTTGAAAAGAGTGTTTGAAGTAAGAAATACAAGCATTCTTTGAAAGCAAGTCAAAGAGACTCTCGGAGATCGATGATAACGAATGGCTTTCCGACTTCGCGTTCTTGGTTGGTGTAACTAGCGACGTAAATGTTATTAATACTCGACTCCAAGGAAAAGATCAGGTGATTACAGTCATGCTTTATAGTATTTTTGCATTCCAAATTGGACTTAGGGAGCAACACTTACGAGAAAATCACTTCATACATTTTTCTACACTATCAAAGCAATCTGACGTCACACATAATCAACGGTTAAATACGTTTCTTTAATGTCTAACTTGAAATACGAATTCGGAACCCAATTTCAAGATTTAAGAAACATCTGCTTTTTTGTGTTTGCTATGTCACTGTCTGTAGACACGAGTTCACTACCCCGACATCTACAAATACCATGGTGTGAAATGCAATGTGATGTAAAATTAAAAGAGAAATCTCTTCAAGTTGGTTTGGAAACGTCCTATAACACATATTTAGACGAGAAATATCCAGCGTATACAAACATGCTATAAAAATGATTTCATTAGTTGGAAACACGTGCAAGTGTGTGATCAGATATTTAGTTGGATGAATTACATAAAATCAAATATGAAAACACGGATTGTATCTGGAAAACTCTTTGCACGTATCAACAGCTTAACTTGACGTACACATTGACTCACTTATTTCAGTTAAACAAACCCAGACATCCCATTGAAACTGTATTTCATTAAAATGCATAATAAATTGTATAGTAAAAATTTTATAATAATTTATACAATAAATGTTCTTTTAACCACATTTGTATTTTTTTAGTAAATTAATATTTCTTGCTTTTTTACTTCACAATAGAAAAATTGATAATGCGGCCCGCGGGGTACTCCACTCTCAATGATTTGGCCCACCGGCTGTAAAGGTTGGCCACCCCTGCTCTAGAAGAAAACGCAATTAGTTTTTCACCTTTAGTGCTAGTTAATTTGTTTTCGAATAGTTTTTTTTTCTTTGAAGTCGGTTTTTCTGTTGTTATAATTTTTGTTTATATTCTTACAGCGCTATCGACCTCCGTAACTGTCACTGTACTTCTATAGTTCTGTGTTATTGTGGGAGAACGTCGTGACAACACATGGACCTGGAAAAATGATTTGGTTCCAGAATTATGAACAGTAATCAGTCGAAAATATTTCTTTGTTGAGTGATATCTATATTTCGGTCACTATGTGACCATCATCTGTGCGTGAAATGTAGATTAAGGCATATAAAACATTCCAACATGAAATCAATGCTGATTATAATGGCTTTTAACGACATCAACCTAAAATATCAATGTTTGAGGTGTAACTCAGATGCTATATCCTATTTATCTGAATAAACCAAACGTAATATGCAGCGTTGGTCGTTACTAGAGTCTTTAATATTATAGCAGAAGATCGATTTCAGTCACATAGTGACCATTTTAATGCACCTTCAAGCTATATACAAGAAATTACAAAATCAGTACAGACCTAAATTAAAATACAGTATAAATTTGAAAAAATCCCAAATGAAACATACAATAAGGATACATACCAGGCATTTTGAATGAAATCAATACAAACTGAAATAGCATTTGCAACTGTGGCGTGTTAGAAATAAATTTCCAAACATAACATTACAGTGCTAGGAGTTAGGATGGAGTCAGAGAGCTAGTTATAAAAGACATGCAGCACCGCTGTGGGGATGGATGCTACAAACGCCCTCTAGTGACATTGATATTTCATCAACACTGATTTTTAAATACATATTCAATTATATAAAGATTAAAATAAAAAATGTAAAGCATTTTTACATACAGAAGTGTACAAAATGCATTACATGTATAATGAAAGGTCTGAACATAGAAACATCGGCAAAAAATAAAGAAATATGACGCTATGCGCCTTACGTCAGCTGTAGATACCATGTCATTTCTAAGAAAAAAAAATTAAATTGAAAACGGTCTGCCACACGCTAATGTCATCGCACTATTTCTCTATAATATACGCAGAAACGTTCAATTTAAGTGGACAACATGGCGGATGTTCGGTGGTCGAGTTCCAAGAATATTGAAAAGGGGCTGCCACGGAAGGTGGAATAACTTTGTCATTTCACTTACAGAGATCGGAGGAATTACAAAATCATACGTCTCAGATTGGGGAAAACAGCATAAAAACACGGACTTTGATAAAGCAAATATGAGAAATAAAAAGAAAATATAATTAATAACATTTTATTTAATGAATGTAAGAGATTGTTATGTTGCAATAGAATGCAACAGCTTTATATAATTGTAATGTATTCTTACCTACAAAATATTAAATTTGTGAAATTTTGTGCTCGTGTTAATCTTCTGCCGAACAGCTGGACGAATATGGATGAAATTTTCAGTGTAGGCGTCATATGGAGCACCTTGGAAGGCACCTTAGAAAATTCTTTTAAAACATTTAAAAAAACTTGTTTTTCAGATCTTTAAGAAAAGACTGCTTTTTTAATCACTAAAATTACTGTTTCTGACGATATAAATCACCTTCAGATTACACTACATACCTGTATCTAGTGATATTAGAAAAGGTTTTTTGGAAACAACGTTTTATAAACTTTCGACGTATAGTAGAAAAAATGATTATGTAATAATAATGTAGAACTGATAAAAATTTCTTGTGATATTAAACGTTTTTCAGCACTAACATGGCACCGGTATACCATTTCGATTGGAGTGTAAGGTAAAACACGTTTTGTCTTTATTCATGTCTGAGACGAAATGCATCGTCAAAACTGCTAATTTCAACAAACTTTCACCATGAACGTTCATTCGTAGATGTGGGGAAGGTTGGGATGGACTCACGCCGTTGAAGGAGGTGATGAACAAAGGAGACAACACAGTAAGAGATGAGCGTCATGTCAATAGAGACGGGGATTATGCTCGCAGTATTGACGGATTATTAAATACGTCTCTAATGACTATGCTCTAATCGTCCTTCATCCCTAACATATCAAATAATGCTGTTAAAGATATGAGTTCGTTGTTTGTAGAAAATAAAGCATAGTAACATTCGATTTTTGTAGTTCCTAAGACACACACAGTTGAAGAAAATCTGATAGTTTGCTTACACGGAATAGAAATATAATCAGAGAGAGATGACAGTTTAAAGTACTAAGCTTGCGGATAGTAAGTTGTATTCGAAAGCCCACATTCAGGATCTTGTTCAAAACTAATCTGAAATAAGTGGTAGTTTAACACGAAAAGTACTTTACTTCTTCTCATATCTTACGATGTATGATACTATTATTTCGGATTAATCGTTTGATTGAAAAAGTGTAGTTATTGCGCATAAACGGTCGGTTCAATAAATATATGTTGTACGTTTGTGAACGTCTTGTCGACCAATATTCAGTATATTTGGAATTCCGATATTGCCTTTTTTTGGTGTTAAAGATATCAGCCTATTCCCAACAGTTAGAAGGCGTATTTCAGTTAATATTAGACAAGAATATAAGCTGAGTTTGGATGACTCTTCCCTCATACTGGTGCATAAAGCGTGCAGTCTTCTTCGGCTTTCAATTAGTTGGGAGAACAATTCAGCAATGTTGGTAGTAATGTGGTAAGACTAATGAAGATTTTCTCATGGTTAACTTACTCTAATCTCTCGAGGAGCTCCTGGAAAAATTACAATAATAAAAATAACAATAGTAAATATCTGATTTCTCCGTTATGTTGATGCATGTTTTCACTTAGGCATGTTATTTTTATAGAATTTGTATATGTTTCATTTTTTCACTCTTTTAGTTCTATTAGTTACTCGTTCCGCGGACAGAAAAACTTGCGCCTCAATTGGGTCCTTCAAAATGATAATACATAAAAAAGTAAAATTATAGGAGGAAATAGGGAAACAAGGGAATGCATCTGTAATGTAGGAAATTTTCAATGAGGCTACGAAAAAGAAAAATTAACAAATAAATAAAATACTGGCTTCTCCTTATCCCCCCTCTCTCTGTTTATCCCGTCCTACCCCTCACATTACCCATCTCAACCTATCCCTCTCTCTGTTTTATATCTCCGGGACGCGGCTGGACAAGGAGGTGGGCCGTGGCTAGCAAGGATGTGAACAAGGTCTTCAAATGAAAAAAGCGATTAGTTCACACACACCTGTATTACAAATGAAAAGAATACTCAACTTTTAGGTGCTTGTGATGTTACAGTTCTGATGATACAGTTCTGTTAGGTTTCCCTTCTACGTCAGTCAATAGTAGTGTTCCGGCTTGTGATAACGCAGACTGCTGGGTCGCTGTAGTTGGAACTCCTGGTACTGTAGCACTCCTAGATCGCTTTGTACTGCTGTACTGATTGCTATACTGACTGGTACACTGACAGTCGTGGCCATAGATTTACTAAATGTTCGTGGCTGTTGTGCGCCGGCATTTCTGGCGAGCCTCTCTTCTCCAATTGGCCGGCGCGCGAAACAAGGGAAAGAGGTAACGGTAGTAGAGCCGCCCTCGGTGACCGAAGAACTGTGGCCCGAGTTATCGCATCTTCTTCTAGTGGCGTGGCAACGTGTGCAGACCGCCAGCGTTGTGGCGATGCCGTAACACTCTGCAGTCATCTCGTCATCTGTCTGTCGAACTCCTCCTCTACCTCCTCAGTCCATTTGCTCCCACCCCCCCAAAAAAAAAATGTAAGTGCGTCAATTTTCATGGTAATTAGTGAGGTGGTATATACGTTTATTGCAATGTACACTCCATGCAGTATGAAATCGTAGACAGACGCTGTTTCTCTTGTGCTGATGGTTAACTGTAGATTTAGTCGAAATTCGTATGCAGTACCCTCTGCCGTTGACCATAGAAAACATTTGCAAGCAGTGATTTTCTTTTGTGTTTAATATCAAGAGTGCAGTGTTTCATTGCAATCGGATGAAAGGTATGGCAGTGGAAAAAATATGAACAAACATAGAAACAAAGAACATCCATTCTTATGTATAAGACTAGCTGAACCATGACACTTATTTGTCCCACAGTCTTTCTCTCCGAGTATCCACCACACTTTTTCTTCTCTCTCTGTTCATCTCCTCCTCTCATTTCTATCTCTCTCTCTCTCCTTTTATATCCCCTTCTCTCTCTCTCTTTCTCTCTCTCTCTCTCTCTCTCTCTCTCTCTCTCACTCTCTCTCTCTGCGTGTTTGTGGTTCAAATTGTCATCTCCGTCACGGCAACAGCTGAACCGAAGTGAAATGCAAGTAACAGCAAGGTGCTTTTTTTATTTATCATTCTTAGTAAGTTTTCATTTGAACACAAAAAACGTCGATTACAATATTTTTATATACTTTCCACAAGCGGAAATCGCAAAGGATACTGCTATTCACCACATCAACATGTAAAAGAAGAAGATAGTTTAATTCTCAAAGAAGGCCGATAGAAGCCGACGCCGATGAAGGCGATTTTTGTGAGCGGAAGGACGGGTTGAAGGGGAGGAAGGAGACCCGACAAAAAAGAAAAAGAAACGGTAAGACGTCTGCCTAATAAGCTTGGAGGTCCGATTTCGATTGCCGGCCGCATCACAAATTTTAATTCTGTGCTTCAGATTTATCATTATTTTCTTTGATATATTCGAGACGAAAATTCGTTTCAGGCATTGTTTATTTGTATTAAATTGACAGTTTAGTAAAACTTTATTTGTTGACATTACGGAAGAAATTTAAGTAACAGGTCCCAAATCTTAAATACAGCTAGAACAACTACCTAATATTTAGTACTGTTTTAGTTTCTATAAATCGTTTAGTGTGGTCACAAAAACATTACATTCAAGCTAATAACATAATGTATAAACGTGCCATCCGCCGAAAAAGCGCTATTACAAATGCTGCTACGACTGTCCAAAAACATTTAAGACACTTAAAATTTGGTTATTAGCCCACCGGTAAGTGAGCTAACAAAAAATATAGTTGTTAGAATTGTTGGGAAAATTTGAATTTCCTCATTTTGTCCGGGACGTCTGGTTGAATCTGACATTCTGATTACACATAATTGGCATGTGATAAGTGAGACTGAACACTTCAAATTTCTAGGTGTTCATATAGACAGTAAGCTGTCATGGAAAGCCCATGTTCAGGATCTTGTTCCAAAACTAAATTCTGCTATATTTACCATTAGAACAATATCTGAGATAAGTGATTTTTCAACACGAAAAGTAGTCTATTTTGCTTACTTTCACTCACTTATGACGTACGGCATTGTTTTTTGGGGTAAGTCGGCTGATGCAAAAAGGATATTTCTGGCTCATAAACGGGCGGTTCGAGCAATATCTGGTGTAAGTTCGCGAACGTCATGTCGACCCCTTTTCAGTAGTCTGGGAATTTTGACTCTGGCGTCACAATACGTTTTTTCTTTAATGTCGTTTGTTGTTAATAATATCAGCTTATTCCCACGAGTTAGTAGCTTTCACTCGGTGAATACTAGACAGATGTCTAATCTACATTTGCACCACACCACCTTAACACTTGTGTAGAAAGGGGTGCAGTATTCTGCGGCATCCATTTTCAATAAGCTGCCACAAGAACTTAAGAATCTTAGCACTAATCCACATGCTTTCAAATCTAAACTGAAGAGTTACCTCGTGGCTCACTCCTTTTATTCTGTCGAGGAACTCCTAGAAAAGTTAAACAATTAAGCTAATTCATTTTTTCTTTATTGATTCTTTTCACTTTGTCTTAAGATTGTCGTGTGCAAAGGACTACTTAATTTTTTTCTATTACCATTCTTGTGTAACAATGTATTGACTTGTTCCATGACCATGGAGTCTTACTCCTCAAGTGGGTCCTATGGAACAGAAAATAAATAAATAAATAAAATACTCCACTGCGCTGGTGTGCTACCGGGTCCCCGCGCGCTGCGGGCAGGCGTGCTTGCAGGGGCTGGCCTGCGCGCCTGTTGCCTGCGGGCTGCGGCTGCGGCGTGCCGCGGTCTGCGCAATGCGTCGCTCCCGCGCTGCGGTGCACCCGACTGGTGCTGGCCGAGGCAGCCGCAGGCCGCGGTGTGACGCGCGCAGCGGGCAACCGGCACGCCAGGCGCAGTCCACCTACACTGCCCACTAGCACCAAAGGCAAGACCTCACAAAGCCCGTGTCACGTCACACTGACCAGGCAGCTGATAGGCTGGCCACTGTGGTACAACCCACTGCCTCGTAGAGGCCAGCCAGTCAGCTGGCAGTCGCGGCCTGGAGGTTTGACGCGACACGGAGTGTTGTGAGGCCTTGTCTCTATACTCCGTTCACCGAAACGGGAGATGGACTGTAAACACAACGTGGCGCGAGACCAGGTGTAAACAAAAACAGGTCGCTCGCTCAGCGTCGCCTCATCTCAGGTGTAAGGTCGCTGTGTATTTTTTTTACATAACAGTGATATTAGAAGCCAAATCTATTTAAAATAATTTTTAAAATTATCTATAAAATGTGGGCTTCGGAAAATTGCCCAAATCTCCTTATTCGTTTACGACAACAAGTAGTTTGTGAATTATTGGCCACTCATTACGAAAGAAACACTCGTGTACGTTTCTTGGCATCACATTTCTTTCGAAGTCATCATCACTTTTTAGAAACTTCTGTCGTGATTGTTTATTTATTTGTGTATTGGCAGACTTCAAGGAGTGTGTGGCTTTGGACTCATTTGCCACCCTATACATTCAGGAACTACTAATGCCAGTGGATGCAGTTGTTTTTCACAATAGTATAGGTCATTGTTGTTGTGAATACCATAGCTATGGAAAACTTAATGACTTCTTGTAAACGAAGGCTTCCGCGGCCGTTGGCATTGTTGATAAAACTCTTCTGGGTATTGGACCATCGTCATTATATCAAATATTTCACCGACGTTTCGGCCACTGTTGCAAGCGGCCATCTTCTGGATATTACGTAACGGATTGAAAACACGGAGGCGCGTGGCCAGGGGTGGACAAAACGGTGGTGCTTGCTCAGTGTCGCCTCATCTACTTCACTCGTAAAGCCGTTGTGTGTGTTATATGGTGGTGATACTTGAAGCTTCTTTTACATGTTGATGTGGTGAATAGCAGTTTCCTTTGCGATTTCCGCTTGTAGAAAGTATATAAAAAGTATTGTAACCGACGTTTTTTGTGTTCAAAATGAAAACTTACTAAGAATGATAAATAAAGAAAGCACCTTGCTGTTACTTGCATTTCACTTCGGTTTAGCTGTTGCCGTGACGGGATCGTCTTCTCGAAAGTGTAGTGGTAAACTTCAGTTTCTCTATCAATCTTGAGCCGTTCTGTTCTTTCATTTTGTTTCCTCCAGTCGTACAACCAAGTCGTTTTCTCTTATCTCCGCAGAACTTCACGAGCCATAAGCTTCATGACTATATTAAATTTAAAAAAAATAATAATAATAATTAAAAAAAAAAAAACAAAGGTAGTCTTTCAAGATTTCTCCTTCATGAGCAATGATATGTGTGTGTGTGTGTGTGTGTGTGTGTGTGTGTGTGTGTGTGTGTGTGTGTATGTGTGTAATGTGTGTATCTATATATACTGGTAGTCCTCTCGAGACGCAATCAATTCGAAAAATGTGTAAAACATCCATTCTTCCATTCAGAATCATTTATTATACCTTAGTACAGTCATCGTTCGTTGATAGTGTTGTTTAAATATTTTGCGCAGTTCTTGGTATAGCTTATGGTTTCTTGTAGTTTGTTGTGGTGTATGTCTAAATACATGGCGACGTCTTCTTTACTTTGATTTTCACAGTTAAAAATATAATACACTGTGTGTGATTTTATCCAGTTTACAGAATTTCTTTTTATTTGTAGGTAAGGCACAGTGTCGGGTGTAAGACAATCTGCTGGTGTTATCTCCGTGGCAGACGTTCTCGTTATACTTGCCAACAGCTGCCTAACTATGTTCCAAACTTCTCTCACTTTTAAGCATACAAATCTGTGTTCTTCACTGTCTTCCACCATGCAAGTGTTACAAGTCGACTAAATTAATGGAGTATTCCGTTAGACCACCAAACCACTAATGATGAAAGCACCTCTCAATAGTCTAAGTACGATTTCTCTCCACGTCACAAACTTTAATTCACCTTCTGTGTTGCAAAGATAATTGCCACTACTGCCAAGGCTCTCCATGCAGTGCAATACCACCTCGGTAATGGGCATATTCTAACAATCCTATTAAGGTGATTTTAATTCTATGCTTGAGATTTATCATTATTGTCTTTGACATATTCGAGACGAAAATCCGTCTCTGGGATTGTTTATTTGTATTAAATTGATATTTATATCACCTTACCAGGATTGTTCCAATATGTCCATTGCCGAGGTGCTATTCGGCTGCATGGAGAGACTTGGCAGTAGTGGCAATTATTTTTTAAAACACAGAAGCTGAATTAAAGTTTGTGACGTGGAGGGAAATCGTACTTAGACTATTGAGAGGTGCCTTCATCGTTAGTGGTGTGGTGGTCTAACGGTAAGACGTCTGCTTAGTAAGCATGGAGGTCCAGATTCGATTCCCGGGCCGGCCGCGGTGGCCGAGGGGACTAAGGCGCTTCAGTCACGGTCTGCGCGGCCACTACGGTCGGGGCTTCGAATCCCCCCTCGGGCATGGATATTCGTGCCGTCGTAGTTCGTTCATAAGTAGTTTGTAAGTTTAGGGACTGATGACCCCGTAGTTAAGTCCCATAAGCTTGACAAACATTTGAACATTTTTTTCGATTCCCGGCCGGATCACAAAAATGTTAATTCTATGCTTCAGATTTCTCATTTTACTAAACTATTTTTATCTCATCATCATCATCTTTCTGACATATCATCATCATGTTTATTTGTTATTTTCTGCAGTAATGTTGGATGTGTGCCCAATACTGCCCTGCCAGTTCTGATTATCGCCATTGGTACAATCTTGAGACACAAATGAAAACGAACAATCACTCAAATAACCCTGAGAATTTATGTGATTTTTTAAAGATAATCCACCGATTCTGCAGGGTTTCCCCGATAAATCAAGATGTTATGTCATTTATTTTTACGAACTGAAGTAACCTTAGAACTATATATGTCACACAGTTTAGCCTTCAAACCATCAATGATATATATTTAGTACATTATTTAAATGTTTATTATCAATTGTTTGAGGAAAATAATTGAAATTGGTTTCACACAACCATCAACAGAAAGAAATTACCAATGCACTAAGGTATATATATATGAATTGCGGTTCGTTAGTCTCGCTAAAACTCGAGAATGGTTGGACCGATTTAGCTAATTTTAGTCTCGAAATATTCGTGTTAGTCTAGGGAAGGTTTCAACGGTGTCAAAATGTGGAAAAGTTGTCCGGAAAACAGGAAAATATGGAAAAACTGAAACAGCTTATTTCAGTGAGCTATCAATACCGTTCGTCCAATTACGATAAGATTTTGTACATTTCATGTTGAAAGCAAGAGAAAGGTTGATATCAAATAAAAATTTGGAAAAGTCGCCCGGAAAGTAGAAAAATTTAGGAAAAATAGAAAGCTATTTTTTCTATGAATAAATATGAATTGCGACATGGCTGTAAGAGCATCACTTGAGTAAAACTTGAAAGGACAAGGTTTGCACGAAATTTGGAAAATTTGAGAAAAACTGAATGTGCGTTTTTCAAAGTGTTTTTGATTGAATTCAATACTATAACTGACTATTCGGCTCGATAGTGGGCGGAAAGAGTGGGCAAATCAGGCAAACACGTCCAGGATAATGTTCATGCCTCGTTCGTGGAAGTTCAGGAGAGGTTTAAACGGTGATCAAATATGGAAACATTGCGTGGAAAATTTAGATTTAAAACATGTAAAGTAATGACAGGTCCTTCTGTTCTGCCGTTTTATCCACTTTTTACAAAAGGGACAATGCCTTTTTAATAGTTAATTCTAACTTCTGAAAAATAGTTAAGAAGTCAAAGAGTATATAGCTTTTCCAGAGAGTAATTATTGTTTGATATTTCACTTTACACACTTCAAATCAAAAAAAACTTGAATTACACACTTTCTAAAGTATATTATCCGGTACTCCAGCGCTCAAGCTATCTCTTCACCAGATTTCATCACAATAGGTTCAGTGATTTACGTAATGATATATAGTCAAATCGATTTAGCCGTTGTCAAGTTTTAGCGAGACTAATAAACAGCAATTTATTTTTATCTTTGAAGGTTCACATACGGGTTCAGATCGTGTAAAGCGAACTTTACGCTGTCAAAGTATATTTCTGAACGCACCAAACACAACAACCCAGTCATTATTTTACATGTTTTAAATCTAAATTTATCCATATTTTATAACCTTTTAAACCTCCCTGAACTTCCAAGAATGTGACACGAATATTATTCTGGACATGTGTGTTTGATTGGCCATTCTTTCCTCCCACTATCCAGCCGATACAAAGACTATCTGATGATGCCTTTATAAAGCTACTGGGTCTAAAGTACATGTGATTTAAATTAATATGGTTTATATTAAGAGGTAAGTGAAATGAAGCTCACCGTGTCATCTAGTTAAGTTAAAAAAATCAAAGAAGAAAGTAGCCTGGAAGGTGAATTTGAAGATGACGACGAAAATCTGAGTCGTGTAGAATAGATTGAAGCCACTGACAGGTAATGCAGATGTATTAAACGTTTACTGATTTCAACATATGAATAAAGTTTTATTCACTTCTGTGGTTGTTGAAATGTTTTAAACCTTTCCAAAGAAACATGCAAAATTTCCTTTCTGCAGTAGAAACGGTAGCTAGAAAAAATTTTGCACTTTCATTTTTTTACTAATTGATATGTTCATATCGTTGTAAACAGGTCATTAAATTAATGGCATCTCACAAGCCTAGGTTGACATTATGGTGATAGAAGACAAGTAACGGCAAATTTTAGCGGCGCACATAAAAGCGCGCAGCCATTGTTAATAAAAAAAATTGCACACCGAACCTTCCCATGAGACTCTATGAAGTTGAAAATCAATTAATTTTGCGCTAATTGTAGTTATAATTGGCTAAAAATTAATGTGATTTGAAGGATTAAAACTGCGAAACATAAGTTTGGCCATGATTTCGGTACAAATACTCCACTATGCGCCGTAGCGGTCTGCATATTGCTGGCTCGAAATCGGTCGAGTGTGCTCGCTTGTTCGGGTTGGAATACTCGGCCCCGTGTAGTATGCTTGCCGCTCTGCCGTCGTGCCTGCAGCCTGGTGCTGCGTCTTGTGACAGCGGATACGTACTCTGTATCTCACATAATTAACACTAAAATGATGGCGTAGGGTCTCACAGGTACATATTCGCGGAATAGGCAACCCTCGTGTCAGTGGACCTAAATATTCTATTGTTAATTTTCATAAAATAAATGATCAGTTGCTTCTGTTGCTATATCTATATGTTGATCCCTCGTTCTGTTTACCTATTCATTCCAACATCTGGGGTTAATTTACGCTAACGATTAAATCTTGACCTTCTATCTCGCAGATACAACGCGACCACCAATTATCCTCCTAGGCATTGTCGCAGTGATAGTGAATTTACTGGAATTGAACGGGAGGCAAATGGGTGGGGTACCTAGCTACCGTTTTGGAGTGTCAAACCAGCTATTCTGGTAGTCTCAGCAACAGCTTAAAACAGGGGTGAACAATGCCGGACTGCCGAAAATGGATAAACGCCAAACAAGGGGATCTGAATAATGATGGCCGAGCAAAAAGAGATGTAGTGGACGCTCTGGTGGATACTTAAACGATGGGTACTCACTTAACTTAAAGATAAATAATGAAATACATTATTATGTCCAAAAATTTTGAATGCATCACAATGTCTGAAAAATGTGGTCCATCTCATAAATCAAAAATATTTGTCATATTTTCAAAACTACAAACGTTGACGTTCAAACTATCTGAATATGGCAAAATTAAACTTAATATACTTACAAGTTTCTCAAACGATTTCAAGAAACTATGTCTTATGTGATTCCTTATTATCTAAAGCTACCCTTTTGAAAACAATACAATGATATCTATTTCTTTAAGGATTTATTACACTTGTTTTATTAAATTATGAAATCTAATCGATCATCACAGGCCACACAGTAACATAGCAATTGCAAGCACCATGATATGTTCGTCTTGTTATCATATTCGCGTAATCAGTTAATGAATCACTCTTTATTTCACCAGTAACTTTCCACAAACATTGTTCAATACAAGACGTGAAGATCTTGAAAGTTGTCTTATTTATTTCTCACAGTATTTTTGCTGTTGATGAATAGTCCCAAAGTAACTGAATGTTTATACCTTGTCTATTTAATGTTGTCAAAACGTTAGGTTTGTGTGGAAATAGTCAAAACAAATGTTAAGAAATCTGCTACTTTTTGAGGAGATGGCGATCTGTCATCGAGAATAAGGCTAGGAAAAAAAGTGTATGGTCCGGTAAAACGCTGTAACTATTTGTGACGAGAATTGCTTCGACTAAAGAAACGATTTGTCTAGTCTTCGAAGCAAAACCTGCCTGGGTAGCTCAGGTGATTCGTTTATGAAAATGCTTGAATCTGCGCAGCATAAAGTATAATTTAGGCTGGGCACCGTCGGCATTAATCAATGAAAGAGATGCATTTTTATTGTATTAACAGAATTGGTTCCCCTTTTTGCTTGTTTACTATCTGAATAAACAAGTTTAAGTACAGCATAATCCGTAAGTTGCCTATATGTTGTAGTTTTAGAGCACCTTCCCTCTTTTATTTAATATTGTTCTTCACAAGTGCTGAGAACAAGCTCACATGCAATCTTTCTTATGTCAAATTTCCGTTACGCCATAAATGTTTTCTTAGCCACCTATCTAAGATAACTTTTAATTGTGGTGGCTTGCTTATTAATGTGTGTGTGTGTGTGTGTGTGTGTGTGTGTAATAACGTGTGAGTTGCTATGTATATTGACCACTGCAGTATTAACTTGCTGTTATTGAAGTAATTTGAAACGAGTCAGTTCTCAGTTTGGGCCAGGGAACAATGTTTTATACCAGGGAGTAACCGGTAGTTCACAACAAAAATTGGAAAGTTCAAACTTAAAGAAAGAAAAAGATTAATCAGCTTATTGGTGTCATTTTGATTCTTGTTAGATAGTGAATTTTGTGCTTTAATATGGAATATGGTAGTTGTGCCAATGCTGTGGAGTCAAAGATCAGATTTTTGTGTGAATAATCTGTAAAGGGTACTGTTTCCACTGACTGATTGCAGAAAAGTAAACTGTAGGTGACTTAAATTTACATAACATTTTCTTGGTTTTGTATATTATCGAGTAAAATAAGTTAAGAGATAAAACTGAATTTATTCAAAGGAAGACAACCAAATATGGTTTAACCATCGAAGTTGATAAAGAATGTTTTAGTTCAAGAGCTCTCACTGTTTTTGAAACTTAAGAGAGATTATCTGGCATCATAGACAAACTTTCTTAATATTATGATTTGATTACTTACATATCACTTTCAAAGAAACGACGTCATCCTTTATTTGAGTAATTAATTCAAGGTTCACTTGATGACCGGGAGAATGTGCAATGGTTCGATGAATCATTGTTTACTTTGCAACATACAAACAAACGGACCTCACACCTTCCACACTATTTACTGGATCTCTGCCACTCTGTGGCAGACACGCTTGCACATTTGCTACATCGAATTATTGAAGTTGTGATTTGGCTAAAGAGAGACCAGCTACTTCATGTGTGCTTAGAAATGAGCCATCGTTTCGATAGAAGTCGTGTAAGACAGAGTGCTCACAAGGAATACATTTTGAGCTTTTTTCTATCCCGGTAAGTTGTCATAGTACTTCAATTTATAGTTTGCAAACAATAAATCTTAAAATCTATTCCTTATTTTTGAAGAGCACTGTATTCCCCTGTAAACACAATTAGAATAATGTTTCCCGTGCGTTACTATATTTAAATTGCATAAAACATGAAAAATGTTCTCTCGCCTCAGACTCAAACAATGCATGTCATATGCGAAACCATTCAGCTAGATTCCTGTGTCTTCATCAACCAGGCTAAAGTTTGATAAAGCGCTAATTGTGCAGATTATAGTGAAGTAAATAATATATTAAACAACGAACTGGCCTAAAAGAAGCACATATTCTGAAGAGCGGAGTATAGCGTGGTTGCATAAAACTGCAGCTTTATCACGTCACATACCTAGCGCCATCTTTTTCTCGGTCGTCCAAGGGCTTGTAATAGTCTAGCAGGAATTTATTTCTCTGTTCATCCATCTATTTAAGATGTTGACTCCATTCTTCCTGTATGTTTCAATTTTTCAGTTAAGCTGTAAATTCTCAGTTCTGCCTGGATCTAATTTTTACGAGATCACTCCTTGACTAATTTTTCACACTTCGAGAACAATCATTTCTGCTTTGAGCTTTCTTTATCCCTTTTTCTCTCAATCCGGAATTCACTGATATTAAGGAGCACACAAAATTTCATTTTTGTACACAATTTCAATTTTGTGTCTTTTCCAACTGCATTTTGCGAAGCGACACTTATATATTGAAATTTCTTTATTTTCTTCACTTTGTGTCGTTCTAGCACTGGAGATTTGTTCAGGTGTCTTATTTAAGAGAACAATGTTGAATCGAAAAGGGAATTTCGCCTGTTTATATTGTAGGTCAAGTAAATTATCTTCAAACTTCATGAGATTTAGATGATACTACTTTTCAGCTGTATATCCTCATGAACTTCTTTCTTCCAATTTCTTATGAGGTCATCAAAGCAGATGTTAAAAAGTGTTGGTGACATGCTACAGCCCTGTCTGACACCTGATTTATTGCTGCAACACCTATTTGCAAGTGCCTTTACTTATGATTATATCATGTAGGCTTTTGATTAATTGTATAACATGTACTGAGTATTTTCTAAAGTTTTGTCGTTCCCTTACCTAAACCCACATTGCTATTTTCCTAAACATGAAACTTTTATTACCTTCAGGCGATTGCTTATATTTTAGAGTAAAACTCGGTACATTATAATTTTGAGACATACACAAGCAATCGTGTCGTGCATGTCTTATGCCATTTTTTAAAATGGAAATTACACTGACAATTTTCCAATTATCGTGAATTTTCTATAGCTATTAATATATAAATGTAAAAGTCATAGTTCACACAGTGTGTCCTTAATATTGTGTAAGTTCAGAATTTATTCCACCTGATCCGCAGCTCTTTCAAAGTTTTCTGAACTTGCTCATCCTGCTTCAAGGTCAATTGTCTTGTTATAGTAGGGTGTTAGGCATTCTGTATCTATTGCAACAGTTTCACACAACGCTAATACTTATACCACTGTATCCACTGATCTCCATTAATTACCTTCATTATCTCGCTCTGCTCATAATAAGTTCATTGTAATAATTAAATGAAGTATTAACCTGTATTGGTGCTTGTGTCGTGGCACAAATATCTAATAATAATATTGTTGAACTTTGATGAAACAAGGTATGGTCTAGCTTTTTCGCTATTATCTTTAGCTCTCAGTTGATGGATAGTTTCGACTTGGCACGTCGTCGGCATTTCATATTCCAGAGATGATTTTGTTAGTGAAGCGGATGTTTAATATACTTGGCAACTTCCTGATCGAGTTTCGGCGAGTAAATGCAACTTGCGACGCTCGTAAAGTAATTTAAAAGTTCCTCGACGAGGCGCGCGGCAGTTTTATGGGGATGGCGGCGGCAGCAACAAACAAGGGGGTGACGCCAGCGCCGCCCGCGGTCGTCAGAGAAAGTTTGTGGGGGAGATTTCCGCGTCCTGCGCGTGGAGCCCAGTGCACGTAATTTATTTCAGTGCTCAGCCTGCGGAGCTCACATTACGCGTCTGCGCACGGCGTCTGTCTTGTGGCTGGCGGGATGCTCTTCCACTGCTATTATTTTATGCTAATCTCGGTGGACTCGCTTCCATACTCAAAATATCCAGAAGGCATACTGAAACAGAATAATGGAACTGACAAGAAAACACACAGTGTGAAGATATAAAAATGTATTCTTATCTTAGAGGAAAGGATAGACGATCACAGAGAAGTCTTTCAAGAAGTGTTGGGGAACGTACGGTGTTGCTCAAAAGTAAATTTATAGAGATAATAAAACAAATTACAATTATTTAAGAGATTACTTTCTTATACATTCTAAGTATACATGTTGTTCTAGTTTCATCTATATTGGCCTATATTATTCCATCGCAGCCACGGGAGAGCGGCCAAGCGCATTGAGTCACTATGCTACGATGAGCGAGGCCGGTCCCCGTCGGGGGTTTGAATCCCCCTCGGGCATGGATGTTTATGCCGTCTTTAGTATAAGCTAGTTCTTAAGTAGTTTGTAATTTTAGGGACTGATGACCCCGCAGTTAAGCAACGCCACCTAGATACAAGGCCTGTGCGCTGCCTGCCAAGAGTACTCATAACAAAGCAAACTATTTGTCTTATGAAGCGTTGTGTTGAGTTTGGGAATACGTATACGTTGCACAATCTGTTGCGGAATGTTTTTCGTGTTATCTATGTGACTCTCCGTGCGGATTTTTACTGTTATGAGACAAAATGCCTAATATGAATCGTCCGATTCTAATATCGGTAATATATCTTACTAATAGTTCATAAATATCTTATACCATAACAAATGTGTCCGTGAATCACATAAATGATATTAAGAACATTCTAAAACATAGTGTGCAACCAAACTCAGCAGAACGCTACATAAGACGAATAATTTGCTTTTGTTATGACTACTCTTGGCAGGCAGCACACAGGCCTAGTATCTAGGTGGCGTTAAGTCCCATAAGATTTACAAACATTTGAACATCTGATCTATATTATTCCTGGAGCTGCACAATACTTAAAGAAAGGAAAAAAAAGGTGGAGGAGCGGGAGGGCATAACCACTGTCGACAAGGGAATTTTCGTTCTAAGTTCCCCAGGTACCAGTAACTAAAGAACGAAGCAAGATAGGGAAACCTCTTTCACTGATTATCGTGTATGGCTTCTGAACTCTGTTCACTGGAGAAATTTTCTTAAACTTGAAATAATCTTGAAAATTTTTCCCAATCTTGCTTCGTTATCGAAATGCTGGTAACCTGAAAAATTTACAATGAAGTGTCCCCTGGTGACAAATCATGCCAACAAAAAATGCAATCTTTTTCAAGTACAATACGAAAATGGAATAAAAACCCGGAGTTAACTGGTTTGTCCAAATTAGGTTTCAAGGTCATTTACAGGTAACCATTTCGTAACCCCCTTCAAACCTTACAACTTTTACTAGAACTTTTTCTTCTAAAACTGTGCAGCCCCAGAGATATATGGATTAAAATAGGACACCCTGTCTACACATCCCTTGTTGCTATATTTGCCAGGAATCAGCTCCGAAACTAATCAACCGATCTTCAAGATATTTTGCACACTGTGCGTGATCTGGTCCAATTTAGAAGATAGGATAGCGTTAATCTCAGTTAATGGCGTCACTATATCATTACAGCAAATTTTATATTGTATTTGCCTGTCTAGGACCAAAGAGCGTAACAGCTTTTACCTGTCTAGGAGCCGCGCGAGGATGGCCGCATTGTCTAAGGTGCCATACTATGAATTGTGCGGCCTCTTCCGCTTTAGAGGTGAGTGCTCCGTCGGGATGGGTGTGTCTCTTGTTCTTGGTGTAAATTACTTTAGTTTGTATGTCTAGCGACCGATGACCGTAGGTAGGTTGTCCCGTATATTCACAAACAGTAGAATATTTTTTCAACTTTTCTAGCTTACGTAAGCATCTAGTGGTGCAGTGTTCCAGTCTCAAACCAACCCTTGATACAACAATTTGTTTCTCGTTACACGTGTTTCCCAAATTGACTTACGATATATCGGTAATTTTTCATTTTTTAACATATTTTATTTTAATTGTAATTGTGGTGTTCATTATTTCCAGTATAATGCCCCGAAAAATTTTAACCTCAACAAAGAATGTAGCGAAAGGTCGTGACGCAAACGTGTTGAAAGAGCCGCATTCATGTCACTGAACCCTTGAAAACGCTGGACGATTTTAAGGAATTTTATTTGTAATTTTATGTGGGTCCCTCAACATTTTAGGTACACAATTGGACCTGGTAGGTGGCACCGAGAAATCTAAATAACTGAAATTGGATATTCTGGGAACTACGGATTAGATTCATATTTCGTGCGTTACCTAACGTTTATCTGATTGCAATAAAATTTTGCAAACTTGATCCTAAGAACAAGAGAAACGGCTCTGTCCACATAAGATGTACGATGCATGGTGGAGCATACTTTACAATAGACTTCCACGCCAATCTACAGTTTTGATGAAATCAAGCACACTTTACGTTCAAAATAAGATAAACATCACATGGAATATCGGATGGCCCTGATTCCAAAAGCAGAGTCCATTTTATCGATTTTTTGAGGTTTGATTCCAGTTTTTTGAACTGTGTGCTCAGCGACCACAAAATAATGAATATAGTAAATATAGTATGCAGCAGTGGTCGTTTTTATTAATGTTTTTTCAGATCGATTTCGATCACATAAAGATGCACCAGTCATCGTAATATCAGCTATACATAATCATATGATATATAGCTGAATTTTTTTAACATATCAATAAAGTGTCCAACCATGAAAAAAATTATTTTCATGGTTATACACTAAATTGATATGTTCAAAAAAATCTGTTAGCTGAATGTAACAGATTTTTTTTGAACATATCAACACATCACATCACATCACATCACATCACATCATTATGTGATCGATATCGATCTGCAAAAACATTATTAAAAACGACCAATGCTGTATACTGTATTTACTATATTTTGTCCATTGTCAAGAATACAAGAGAAGGAGAGCAAGGACAGGAGATTGCCACATTTCGTGAAGAAGACCGGGGAGATGCGAGGGATGTGGATCAGGATAAGGAGAACGTGGTTGAGCAGACTGCGGCACAGAAGGAACAGGAGGAGGCAATGGTTGAGAGAGGGGATGGAAAGGGAGAGGAATCAGGAGGAAATGTACTCTGAGAGGAGGGGAGATACATGGTCTAAGAGAATATTGGAGTAAATAAATAAGTAGTGCCAGGTTTCTCACCCACCTAATGCACAGAGAAACCTACGAGGAAACTGAGAAATAGGCATAGATGTGGGAGAAGTTATGGGCAGAGGGATGGAGTCTAGGATGTATATCCAATTGTCACCGAATTGAGCAATTTCAAAGCATTACCACGTTTGATAGTACAGACATAAAAAATTTCCTGTGTCACTATGTTTTTCGGCCATAAAATCTAAAGATACTCAGCTGATTTTAATGACTTTTTCACACTGTGATTTTCCATCCAACTCAATCGTCAGGATGGTTTTTGTCTGAGTTAATGTCCTCGGTAAATTAAATATTGTTATCTACATTAGTTAATTGGGCAATAGATAGCGCCAAGTTTCGAATTCCACATTCTTTCCCAATACAAATCTGCAGTTTCCGATCAAGCTGAAATTTTGCACACTTGACCTTCAATACAAGACGAACATCATTTTCCACAGCAGAGATTACTTCTCAAAAGTCTAAGCCACTGTTTGACTGATTTGAAATTTATCATAGATATGAAGAAGGAGGAGACTGACTGCGTATGAGTAAGATATTGACAGAGAGAGAAATAGAGAGAGAGAAACAGAAGAGGAAATTAGGAAACTGAGGGGAGAGAGTGAGAAGGCGATAGACCAAGGAAGGGGGTGGGGGGTTTGGGAGAAGGCGGCGAATATATGAGAGGAGCTGATGGACAGATAATAGACAAAGTGGAATGAGATGATGGATGGAGGTAAGACATAATGGACACTTGAGAAAAGGAGATATAACGGTAGGAAACGTGCAGAGATAGGGGCAGAACACAAACAAATTGGAAGGGTTAGTGGAGTAAATGTAAGAATAGCAAGGAGGAGATTGGCATACAAAAGTTAGGAATAAATATATAATGCACGGAGGAGGAGATGGCGAAACTTGAGAGGAGATGGATTCGCAGAAGATTGAAACAAACACCGGAACGGAAAAGAAAAAAAGTACATCTCCATCACCACGCGTTGTAATGAGCACATTAAGAACACCAACAAGTAACTGTCAAAACAATGAATCACGATATATTATATTTTAGTAATTTATCAGTGTACTAAATTTGTTGTGTTTCCAAACAATGAATCACGATATATTATATTTTAGTAATTTATCAGTGTACTAAATTTGTTGTGTTTCCATTATAGGAAAGGTTACATCACATGTGTCCATTTCCAGTTAACTGTCTGACAGACAACAAACTGACTAAAATGCTGACTATATTGACAAGTTGAAATATATACGCTGAGCGCATTTCTCACTTCCTTCATCAGAAAATTGCGCTTGTACAAAGCCGTGGCGGGACGCTCTTAAGTTGAATAAAGACAAGATCACACATATGAGAGAGTTTAGTCGTCAACAATTTCTCTCCTTCACAGTCTGCCAACGTTGGGAGAAATTTCTGATTCCTAGATTTATAGTGGTTTTGAGGCGAAGAAATCGTCAACCAGTGTTTGGTACGTAAATGAAAGGAAGCTTCTTGTGGAAATTTCTAGGCACCCTGACACTGAAAATGAAAATAAAAAAAAAAAAAATGGTCTGAATCCGAAACGCCACATTCGCGAAGGTGGTTGTTCCTCTTGACAACCATACTAATTCGTTAGTTGATTGTGTGACAAACGAACACGAAATGTTACTTCGAAAACTTTTGCTGGTATCAATTAGTTTGTGTATCATAAAGGTTTACAAAGACCGCACATAACAAAATCCTACATGACTCAGAGAACAGCTCCTTACTCACTGGGGGGAATCAGCTAAAACTTTCGACATCAAGTGCAAATAGTGCTGCCACTGTTACAAAATCATTCCAGGAGAGTGTAAAAAATGGTGGCCGACTTAGCTGTTGGACAACCAACCCCTATCTCAGTGGCGTCTTCAGATTTGGATTTCAAGGGGATGATAAAATAAGGAAATGCTATATTACGTTTAGCCCTCATTTTGTCAGAATCAGAAGCAACTTATTAATGAGGCTAAATAGCATTACATATCGGTGGGCTCCCTATCCAGCATCGTTTACACGCAAATCCTGTAACCGAGTCGTTAACCAACGAAGGTTGAAGGCGATGGCGCGAACTGCCCACGAAAGGAAGAAAACATGGTAAACGAATTAAAAGAACGCGGCGATGTATCGATACTTGGAAATATCGATAAAAACACTGAGATTAAACGAGGGAACTGTGTGGCATATTCCTTCAGTGCATTAACAAAAATGCATCGGTTTGTACGACATTTGAACCTATCAGCTGGAAATTCATGAAAACGTCTTCGAACTACTGAAGTATGCATCAGTACCTATAAATAAATAAAATAATTGGAGTATTTCAAACAAAGCTTCTACCTACAGTACGACTACGTCAGACTATAAAATTTAACAGTATTTTGTGCGTAAGTGACAGGAACTCTTCATTCCTTTCAACAATCATTACAGTGGGAAAGTCCCCTCTTTGCCCCCCCCCCCAATCTCTTTCTTCCGTCTCTCTCATATATGGACTCTTCCGTCGGTTCTTGATGGAACATAGAGATATTAAATAACTGTATACACTACATGGTTGTTATACAAGAAAATAAATATTATTGTGGAACAAAATATATAGTGAATACAGATATTATATATCGCTTGCGTATTGGAAACAGCTGAACACATTTTTTTTTTAACTGGTGACTAAGTAGAGCCACAAAAATCCTTATTCTTCACTTAATTAAAGATTGCATCTCTGTAAACATCAGCTACTGCATTATTAAATTATAAAGGTTGCCAATACGTCACCAAAAACTATAGATGATGTCATTTCAAAGGGGTATCAAGCTTACCATTGGGAGAAAAAATTCCGTGTAATTTCCTTTGCTCGCAACATCTCAGTTTTCTTGTTGATCCTAATTCGCTAAATAACAAACTGCAATGTGCAATCTGTTCACAACTGCTCCACCTTTTCTTACTTTCTCATTGTGCAATTAAGTTTCTTGCCTTCGTTTAGAACTCAAACAAGTGTCAATTCCAGAGGTACGAGCAATAAATATGTTTTATGTTTACAAATAAACAGTAGAAAGGAGAATATTTTATTTCAGTCGCAATTCCCTTTCTTATTCCAAACAGGTCTTTGAGTACCTTCAATTGTGAGTTATAACAATAAATTCTGTTTGTCAAATCCCAGCCAAGAAACTAAACATGTACAGCTCCTTATGAAGAGCCCTCTCATATCCACATTTGGCTTTATACACGTTCATACCGTTAAAGTAGGGTTACTTTTCTCTTCATTGTTGAGATGGTAATAGAGGAGAGTATAATCGTTCTTGCACAATTATTTCTCCACCCATTTGAAAAGTACAACCAGCCTTCACCTACGCAAGAAACACAACAAGGAACTCAACAGTCCGCCGGCCAGCAGCAGGCAAAGGTGTTGGATACGTAAACAACGACTTTCAGTCAAATTCAAATGTTTGTATAGCTTGTGGGACTTAGTTACGGGGTCATCAGTCCTAAAACTTACAAACTACTTATAAACTAACTACGGTAAGGACGGCACAAATATCCATGCCCGAGGGGTGATTCGAACCCCCGACCGTAGTGGACGTGCAACCCTGACTGGAGCGCCTCAGTCCCCTCGGCCACCGCGGCCGGCGACTTTCAGTCGATCCTGTGGCCAGTGTCTGGAGATCACGGATGGCAGTAAGACCCCATTTCAACTGTGGGATTTCTTTCACGTTTTCAGATTTTTATCTTATTACAAAACTTGCAATTTTGAAAATAAAATTATGTATGTATGTATCTATCACTTATAAACTCAAATTACAAAAGAAAAAAAACTATACTGGTAGCACTGTGAAAGACAATATCGTATTGTTTTATATTATAAAAACTCGTTGTATGTCGAAGTGCTAACGTTTTTCGAGGCAGGCTGACAGAAAAAAAAAAAGATTCATGAACTACAGCAGTATTGTGGAACAGCCACAAGAAATAATGAGGAGAATATGTTGATAATGATGCAGGCAGTATGGGTTACCTTCTTCAACAGACTGTCGATAAACCAGTACAGAGCTTTTGCTCATCTTAACCTAATTCATGATGCAACTATCGCGTTGCCCAGACTGGCATTGACAAAGCAGAGTATGCAGTACAGTGCGCTACTAAGGAGTCCAGAAAGCAGGAAAGAAGAAACAACTTGGTAAAACATCATGATGATCATATACAATGTAGTGCAGGATGCTTCTGAGTCACTAAAAATAAAAAGTTAAATAAATAAAAAATTAACCACAGTCTTTTGAAACTTTAGAAGCCGTTACTGAAAAATTACATTTTCTGTTGCATTTTTCCCTAAATCTCAGAAACCACTTTCAGGCAGCATTAACATACATATCCAAAGCCTACTGAACTAAAAGAAGAACATAATATTATGTATATCTAAAATTGTTTACGATAGCGTAGAAAAAATTACACAGTATAATTAAAAAATTGTATTTCCGAAATCATCATCTGAAATGCGATTATTGTAGTTCAGTTGACTCAAAAATGCAGTTTAATGCCCAGAAAAGTTTCATTCCAATGACAACAGTGGTTTCTGAAATTCAGGCAAGTCATTAAATTTAACATTGTCGAGATAAGGAACTCTCCTTAAAACTATTTCATACTCCCTGGGGCTAACCTAGCGATGTACAGTTGAACCATTATTCCAGATGATGTTTCTGGTGTGATGTGATACATTATCAAGGACCATTACAGACACAGCGTACTTCAAACTGATTAAAAATATGATAATTTTTATCCAGGCGTGGGCGCGAACTGCATACCCGACAAAGGTCCTTTCCAATATTAATACTATTCCAGAATAGATTCTGAGCCACTGTGAGTGGGGAAGACATTTCGAATATGAAGATCAAAATGTTCAAATGTTTGTTAAGCTTATGGGACTTAACTACGGGGTCATCAGTCCCTAAACTTACAAACTACTTATGAACTACTTACGAACTAGGACGGCACAAATATCCATGCCCGAGGGGGGATTCGAACCCCCGACCGTAGTGGCCGTGCTGACCGTGACTGGAGCGCCTCAGTCACCTCGGCCACCGCGGCCGGCGAATATGAAGAACCTGAGCGTAAGACGATCCAGAATTAGTCGGAATTAAAAATCGAGAACTCGAAATCGAATAAGGCAGAACGCATAGGTGATTTGGCATAACAAGTCAAAAATCATTGGGGGAGTAGCAAGAGAAAGACCATTCAAATTGGTGAGTAGAACCTATGAACCTGGAGGCGTAGCATTTGACTTCCGGGAAAAGATCGTGCAGAAACTGTGCGGAGAAACATCAGGCTTGGAGTCGTAACGAATGACGTCGGGTTTTCTTCACAGATGAGTCGAGATTTTGTATTCATGTGGAGAGAACGTGAAACTCGGAACAACTTGCTTATGCGCAGGATACATTACCATGTTAGTGGACGAATGGCTTGGCAGCAGTAGGTATTGACGGACGTACGGACCTCTATGTCATTCAGAATGCCGCTTGATGGTCAGAGAAACAGAGACGAGATCCCTCAACCCTTTGTTGTGCCCAACGCTGGTGGCATAGGAGAAGGGCTCCTTGTGGTGGACGCTCGGCCCCACAGACCTGCACTGATGGACAATATGCTTGCAGCTAACTGAATTGAACGAATGGAGTGGCCAGCTTATTCACCCGATGCACTTTGGAGACACATTACAGCCAGACCAGCACGTCCCGCAACGGTTTCAGTGCTGGATATTGCACTTACGGGAGGATGGCCAATCATACAGTTCACGCCACGCAAGAGTGCAACTCTACTGGCCGTGCGAGGAGACCATACACAATATAAGAGGGCAACGAGAATGACTTCTGCACTATTACGGTAGCCCCATCGTGTCTCAGTAAGCGACATGTAAACCTTAAATAGATTTGATACAGTAAAATATCGTACTGTATCACACATAAAAGACATTATCATATTCTTTATGATATCTCACGCGAACCCCCAATTTCTTGGAGCACTGATTGAATCCAAGGTGCAATGAGCGAAATAAAAGATACATTCAAGAGTGGTATCGCAATTCTGGATGATGACATCGGTAACCTCCGTAGAAAAATAGTAGGAACGGTTGAATGGAATGTAAATTTCACTGCGTACAGAATGTGGTCTGCAACTTAACCGCAAAAGACAAAGAGTAGTAGTAGAGTTGAATGCAATAAGAAACTCAAATCCTAAATTTGTGATCACGATATATCTGAAGTTAAGGAATCATGCTACCTTAGAAGTAAAATAATCACCCCTGACAGATCCCTCTCCTGGATCCCTCAAATCTGCACAGTTCACGAGGAGTCCATGTCCCACCTCAACCTCCTAAAATTCCTCGCCGGCCGGACGTGAGGCCTGAACCCGTCCCCTCTCCTCTACTCCTATAATTCAATCATATGCCCCTGTCCTATGTTCAAATGTTTGTAGAGCTTATGAGACTTAACTATAGGGACATCAGTCCCTAAACTTACAAACTACTTACGAACAAGCTTATACTAAAGACGGCACAAACATCCACGCCCGAGTTGGGATTCGAACCCCCGTCAGGGAACGACCTTGTGCATTGCACCATAGCGCCTCAATGCGCTCGGCCACTCCCTCGCGGCGCCATGCCCTATGCAGATTCCATCCCGCCTGGATATCCACCCCCCCCCCCCACCTACTATCGCACCCTTCAAATCCTCTAACGCCACACCCTCCGCCTTGCAAACCGCATCTGCCTCTCCTGCTCCACGCAGATCCACTATGACCTCATCTTGTACCCCCCACCTCCAACTGTTTCTTGAACATCTCTGGCGCCTGTACATTACCCGAAAATTGAATCCCGGAATCCTCTGGTCTACACCATCCTTACACGTCCCGGGCCACTGCCACGCCTTCACCAGTGTATCCCCCCCTCCCTTTCCCTCCACACTGTCCACATCCTCTCCCAGGGTAACTTCCGACACCTCCCCCTCCCGGAAGACGCCCTCCGCCCAGGAATCTATCCCTAAAACCAGCCCTAATCCCTTCCCCATTAATTCAAAGCCCTCTCTCCCCCTCTTCTCTTGATCCCTCCCACCGCTTAGCTGTCCCCTCCCTCTCCTTTCCCTCAGAGTCCCTACACTCCCCTTCCCTTTAGTGCTTCGTTTTAGTGTTGTGTATCTTCGTCGCCAGTGTGTGTGTTTTTAATAGTGCAACCACCGCCACCCCAAGGAAGTGTTGCGATCGGCAAAGTGTTTCTTTGTGTCCAGTGTTTCGTCTTAATGTTTGTTTATAATGTCGCTGTGGCACAGGCTTTTATTTTTCCCACTATATGTGTTTTAACTTCCTTGCAATGTGCATTTTAAATTCAACTTTGCTCCATGCTCACCGATTTTAACTTCTTTGTTACCATTGTTGCTTACTTCTTGATTATTTCTGTAAAGTCATGAGGCTGAGGAGCAGCGTAGGAGGCTGCTGACAGCCTATCTGTATGTATGTGTACGGGTATTAAAATAACAATAAAGGTAAATGTAATGTCATGTAATATTAATGCCTCTGTCTGTTTGTTTGCTGTCCCTCCCACTGCCACTTTCTGTCTGTGTCAGACTTTCAATGTCTTCGTCCCTTTCCCTCGCGATTCCTCGCCGCTGTCTATTTCTGACACTTTCATCGTGTCTCTGCCCCAATGACATTATCCCATTCAATTCCTGTTCTGTTGCCATTATCCTTTCTTTCTCACTCAGTCGGCTTTCATTGTCTTCAATTACTATTGTCTTCTTTACACATACGTCCGTGGGGATGGTTTGCTTGGGGTTTGACCAGTAGACTGGAAAACTTTAGCACGCTGGTACTGGGGATGGGAAAAATTGGACAAATTGTTTCGTGCTATAATACTGGAGAGCCGCACTCTCATGTTTTATGTATGGTCTCCATTCGTCTTAGTTTTTCACTGTTTTCTCTTTTGCTCCAATTCCTACTATATGCATCTGTCTTAATTTGTTGTTCCCACTGTTCCTGTCTTCCGACATCTTGTTTCGCTTTCCACTGCCTTTCTCCTGAACTGCTACTTTCTCTGTTCCATCATATATGGCTTTCTCTGCCTGTTGCACTGTCTCTGTCCTACTCACTTTCAGCCTAAAAAAGCGCGATTATATTCGCATGCTAAAATTTTGGTCAGGAAGTCGGAATGAGGGTTGAGGCAGCTGGTTCCACACTTTTGTGTCAGAGAACATTTTCGCCTTTTCTGTGCTCCGGCTGGAGCATTTTTAGCTGATTCCCGTCTTTTTCCTGTTACATCATAAATTTGTAGAAACATCATACCAAATTGACTATGTAGTAGTTTACTTTCTAAAAAGAGCTTCACACTCAGATGATTGCTAAACACGCTTAACTATTTCAAAAACGTTGTTAAACACTATCAACATCGTTCCATAAAAAACATGTATATATTTTCGATTCCAGCTGAGAATTTAGTTTTATATGATGTTCTATTTTACGATAATTCAAGTCGTTCACGTTGATCCAACCATTACGATGACGAATTTTGCACGTTCAGTGGCTTGAAAGATTTGCAATGATTTGCAACTTTTATAAAAGTTATCGGTGAATAAACGGCGACTAGAAACACAGGTTCGTGACGTCCAAACCAAGAACCCTTGCTGTACGTTCGCTACGTTAGTTAAAACCATAATTACACGTCATATCGGATATTACGTGCATATTTGTCATGAATATGTGAGGTATCTGGGAATCTACAGAGCTCAGTAATGAATAGTATTATCGAAAAATCTTTCAAACTTTCCTAAATCATAATATTAGAACGAATCGCAAAAATTTCGACGATTTGTCATGAGTAGAGGTGTAGATTTGCCAATGTACGCAGTTGGATCTTTTGATAGCAAAAATTATGATTTTTGTAGCCTATCGCGATAACGAATACACATTTCCAAAAACGGGAAACGGATTCTCCAGATAAACAACTAAACAATATACACATAACGTTTTAGTCATTTCCTATTCCTCAAGATACGTTACCTCACAATCAGAAATAGCGTTTACGATCCTATTAAAGTCGCGTGCTATCATTCACGGACCGATACCTCAAGAACCACATAAGAAATCATTCTGCTCTAAACTTTAAATAAAATTTAGATATGTTATCTACATGTCATATGGAGCTATGTGTAACCTAAAATCAACCATACGAGGAGTCTACGCAATGTGATTTTACCTCTGCAAACGCTTTAAAAAATGTTGCAATTGTTAACTAAACAGGATGCTGCATATTAACTGTTAACTAAACGAAAACAATATCACCCGTTCATCGACCGAAGATTTTAATCTTTAAGATGTACAGAAATCAATTTTTTTCGCCGAGTACTTTTTTCAAATCGCATGGTAAGTTTCAGAGCTGTCAGAACACCGTCTTTCAGCACAATATGCATTTTTTCTAGCAAATTATCGCGGTTTTTCGGCCGTGTCTTGCTAATGGACTACGATTTACGAAAACTGAAAGACTCCGTTTATAGATAAATGTCTACAGGATGTATCGCAAATATTTGAACAATTTTCTACGTTAATGTATTAAGATATTTGAGATTCACGGTGTTAAAATGGCTAAAATTGGGTTTTGTGATTTTGTGCAAAACTATGATAAGTTTCAACATTTGGATTACGATACCGAAAAAAAATTAAAAACAGTCTCGAGAATATAATCATAAGAACATATGGTAAAAATTTCAAAGATTTGCAATGAATAGAAAGTATCGAAGTGACCATCCCCCCAATTCGTTTTTTGGTACCCAAAAATCATGTTTTGTTTCAGATTTTCTCAGGAACCGCCCATGAATGAATGGTGCTTTTGTAAGCCGTTTAAAGCCCACCATAGTCTACACGTCATGTACAAAAGCCGATTTGCTCAATTTGGATGGGCTCCAGGAAGTGTATAACTTTGAAAACTTTGACGATGTACTGTATGATAGCTATAGCATACCCATTCTTCTAATATGTACACAAATGATCACTAGGCCAAGATCTATCCAGAACACTTCACCCTTTGACTCTGAGATGAATAGAATCTGAGATATGGGCCCCTAAAGAATCGCAAATTCCCACGCGCCGTTGACAAACATATTAATACCGCGCACTGCCCTGCGCGGTATGATAGCCAGGAGTCTTATTGATACATTGCAGAAATGTAATATTTAGGAAGAATTTTTTTCCATCAAAAGCACAGCAAAGTTAATTATTCATTTCATTTGAAAATAAATTATATGTGGACTAATCAATTTTTTTATTACAATCCATACGTCCACATCCTTGTTGATCACGGTACACCTTCTGATCCCACTGTATCCCGAGGCATATCACGGTAGAAGTAAAACTGTTACATGTGAAGCAGAACTTTTTTACAATGCAATAGAAACGCTAACTCTCTTATTACCAAGAAATCTACATAGATGGAATAGATTTCTCACCCTCGTATATAAGAGTTATTGAAGAACGTCACTTTTTTATTTATAATCCTATTGCTTATATCTGGAATGAAATAAGTGCAGTACCGCGCCTTTATCTGGCACAGTAGCACAGTTGGCGACACTGTGGCGCGGTCGTACAACCCGCAAGTTTCCCAGAATAGCTGCTCCCCCTTATCTCCACCGCTCTGGGGATGCCCTCTGTCGTGGAGCAGACTCTCGTTTCATTTACATACACGAGAGCTAAAGGACATAGCTCGGAAATGTCCTAATGCGAAACATTCTCTACCTGGCCGTATAAGGTAAAGCAGGTACACTGCTCCACAAAGCCGAACATTGTCGTCACATCAGATAACGTTGTGCTATAGAACAACAATACTAAATGAGAAATAAATGACTGTGTATCCGCTTGAGTGAGTAGAATGACTACATAAGAGCTAATAACCGCTCTTTCTTGCATGGTGCCGACGTTGCGTAATTCATTAAGCAAACATCAGGTGAAGACGGTATTCCGCTCACCAGCCAAAACTAAGGCTTTACTTGGCAGGATGAAGGATGACCTGGGTCTACGTAAATCCGGAGTTTATGAGATCCCATGCCAATGTGGTAAGACTTACATTGGTCAGACGTTGCGTACTGTCGAAGATCGGTGTCGTGAGCATCAGTGACATACAAGATTACAACAGCCAAACAAATCGGCAGTCGCAGAAAACTGTCTTTCTGAATTACATGGCATGGACTACAAGAATATGAGAGTTGTGACCCAGACGTCCAGCTTCTGGGACTGTATAATTAAAGAGTCCATCGAGATCCGAGTGACAGATTAATCGCGACAACGGCTACACACTTAGTGAAGCATGGAAACCTGCACTCAGCATAGTTAAGAAAAGAAATAAGATGTCGCATAACGAACTGACGTCGGCCGGGGTCGGGGCTACAGAGTAGACGACGCTGGGCGCGGACGTCGTAGGGAGCGAGGGGCCGCGGAGACGACGCCAGCAGACGCCGGCGGGTGCGGACGGCGTATGGAACAGCGGAGGGAGGGAGGAGATAAAAGCGTCGCCACCGCTCCTCAGTAAGTCCTCCATGTCTGGTCGTTTCGTTAGGATATGATTTCCGTAGTTGGCCCTAAGCTTAGTTAGTCGAGTATGGATGGGTTCTATGTCTGTGATTTCGTATACGTAGATGCTTGGTGTTTGGTATCGTAGTCCTGCTATACTTTGGAAAAGTCTGCGCTCAGTTGTGTATAGTCTTTCTATTGCGTTTTGGTCATTCCTGCGAGGGGGGCCGTTGGCATATTCCAGAACTGGTCTTATGAAGGTTCTGTATGTATGTAGAGCTGTTTCTAAGTTGCAACCGTTAAATCGGTTTTGTACTTGTCTTGTCCTGGTTTTGTTTAGTGTTTGTTGTATATGTGTGTTCCAATTTAAGTATTTATCAAAGTGTACTCCTAAATATCTTGCGGAATTTACTAGATTTAGTTGTGTATTCCAATGTGTAAGGTGTATGTCTCTGGTGTCTTGTTGTTTCTTTCTGGAGAGATTTCTGTTTTGGAATAAGATTATTTGTGTTTTGGTCGGGTTTGGTTCCTCCATTTTTGCATCCATGTTTCTAGTTTTTTGAGGTAAGTCGTTGTCTTTCGTTGGATAGTAGTCGTATGTGTCGATGTACACCAGTAAGCCGTGTCGTCTGCATATAGTGCTACAGTCTCTTCGTGAGTAGCAGGAGTCGGAATGTCAGCTGTGTACAGCGAGTACAGTAGCGGAGAAAGTATTCCTCCTTGGGGTACCCCAGCTGAGGGAGTGAAGGGGTTTGAAGTATGGTTGCCCACATGGACCCTGCAGGTACGATTTGTGAGGTATGCTTGTATTAGTCGCACTATTTTGCTTGGGATTTCGAGTCGGCAGAGTTTTAATAAGAGCCCCTGATGCCACATCTTGTAAAAGCACGCTCTATATCTAAGAATACTGCGAACGTGCATTGTCCGGTGTTAAATCCTGTAGAAATATTGTTCCTTAATTTGAATAGGGAATCGTTAGTCGAGTGGTTGGGTCTGAATCCTGATTGGAGTATCGGGAGTAGTCCTTTGTCTTCTATATAATGTTTTAGGCGGTCAGTCAGTATTCTTTCGAAGGTTTTCCCTATAACGTCTAATAGTGAGATTGGTCTGTATGATAGTGGGTCGGTTTTTGGTTTATCAGGTTTTGGAATCATAATGGTTGTACTGGATTTCCAGGTGGATGGGAGGGTTTCTTGGGAGAGGCAGTAATTGATAATTTGGGTCAAGAGCCGGCCGCGGTGGCCGAGGGGACTGAGGCGCTCCAGTCACGGTCTGCACGGCCACTACGGTCGGGTGTTCGAATCCCCCCTCGGGCATCGATATTTGTGCCGTCCTTAGTATTAGCTAGTTCATAAATAGTGTGTAAGTTTAGGGACTGATGACCCCGTAGTTAAGTCCCATAAGCTATACAAACATTTTAACATTTTTTTTTTCTGTTTTGGACAAAAGTGGGATCAGGGCGTGGGGGGCATTTTGAAGATGTATTCGTCTAATAGTGTTCTGTCCAAGAGCGGAGTTTTTACCTGAGTGTATGGCTTTGATGATTTCTGTGTGTGTGATTTCTTTCGGTAGTGTATTTGGTCTTCCGTTTCTGTTGTGGCTGTTTGTAAGCGTCTGTTGAGTTAATATTCAACTTCTCTTTTGTGTATTTCATGGAAGTGTGGATCATGTGGGAATGAATAAACCTGTTCGAGTACTTGTTTAAAGATGTTTGACTGTTCTAATTCGTCTGTGGTGGGTTCGTTGTTATGTATGATTGTGTTTTTGGTGATTTTCCTCTGACCGGTTAGTGTTCTAAATCTTTTCCAGAATTTACCTCCGCTCCTGTAGTCAAGTTGCCTGCACGTGTTATTCCATTGCGTTTGTCTGTGTGTCGAAATTATGTTTTTTATTCTATTGTTTAGTCTGTTCCATAGTCGTCTTAGGTCCGGGTTGTTTGTACGTGAAATTTCTCTTCTTAGTCTCTTTATTTGTCTAATTAGTTGTAGCGCTTCCTGTGGTATGCTTGGTCTCAGATATTGACTGTTAAGGTGGGGATGGCTTCGTTAATAGCTTGTTTTATGGCGGATTCAATTTGGTTGGTAACTGCTTGTTGGTCTTCGTTGTCTTGTATACTTAATGAATATAAAAAGTTATTTCCGAAATGATGAAGAGCACTTTTGCAAATGTTAATAAAATATATATATTTCAAATAAAATTATATGTATCCACAGGCCGATAAAGAGCCAAAGCAAGCTCTGATAAGGCTCGCTCTACCCCCTATGGGAAGAGAATGAAAAGTGCTAAAAAAAAAAAAAAAAAAAAAAAAAAATATATATATATATATAAAAAAAAAATCTCCTAGGCAATAAGTTCATCAGAACAGCTAATGATGGCAACATGCCGAAATATTGTGCCAGTTTGACACAAGGATCCGGCCGCACATCCGTGAACTTTTTCAGAATTACGCCGGGAGAAGCTAAAGAATCACAAAGACAGTACTGTAAACCCTTTCAGGCCCTGAACGCACAATCGTGCGGTTCTGTTTTTTCCCGCTTTACTTATTTATTTGTGATTCCCCCTAGGAAGTTCGGGCCTGCATCACACGATCGTGGATGGACTGTGGTAACGTGCGCAACGTATTTTAGATCTATGTCTCTACGCTGGGTGACACCAGCAGTCGGCAAAGTACTCGGCCTCTTACAATGGCGGCAAGAAAGACTTCTTGACAAAGTGTCGATATCCTTGTTTTGACATGTGAAGCTGTCATATCTCACAGCCACTTGATTTTATATGATCCTGTATTGATATTGTGTCATTCCTTTCAAAGGTATGTTACTGTAAGATGCTGCAGATGATAAATATTTGTAGTGTAGGCCCAAAACAGACAATTGTGTGGGTACGAAATTTTTGAAAATAAATTTATTTTCTGTTTTGTAATGAATTACTGTATGTATATTGTATGTTAAACGTCGGTCTCTATATTAATGTCACATCACCTACAATCTTAGATCTGAAAGGGTTAAAGACCTTGTATTTTCATTCAGTAATCAAAGTCTGATAACACCCGTTGTGCTGCTACACTCACACCGGAAAATGTTTCCCATGAACCATCAGAGTACAAATAACATCTCTACCAATACATCTCACTTTCGTACCTTGTACGCGATACAACCACCCTATGTACGTAACCCTATAGTCATTTCAATACTTCCGTCATGTCAGAGTGTAATCCATCTACACCGGGTGCTCCGTAACAGCCTGGAAAGCTTGTAAGTGTGTTCCACTATAGGTTACGCCGAAAAACAATGTGGTGACTGGAACGCTTTACTTATACGCGAGCTAAAGACAATTCTAAGACGCAATTTTCGTTCATTACTAACAGGGAATAAACTGTCGATGTGTCATACAGATACTTTGAAAGTAGGCAGCCATAGACTGAAGATCATTATTTATGGATTTTTGGCTTTATTTTTGTGAATCTGAACGTGTATCCGCCTTATAGCATTATTTTGTATGTGAAAATTATCCATGATTGATAATCTCAGTCCATGTTAGTAACTAATGCACATTATAAAGTCTTCGCAACTGCGATGTAGCATCTGGGATACAGCAGCTTCTTTGAGGCGAGTAGTAGAGAGTAAGCTCTTGAGCAGAAGAATCGATCGTGGGCTAGGCTAGTTGACAGACGTATGGCAACTGTGTTGTGTTCTAAGGTTGAATGGTCAGCAATGATTGTATTGAGTTTGATTTATTTCACTCTATATTTATGAATACAAACGTATTATATTGGACAGTGAATTCTGTATCAAGATGAAAAGAATATTTGTATGGAACGGACCACTTTTTTTTATATTGAAGACTCAACAAAGGTATTTTTCTTTAATTCAATAAATAACTTGATGATTACTAATTTTTCTTATTTCAGCTCAGCCTCGTCCCTCATTTTCTTGATTATGTGATTTTTTATGTTGTTATATGGTACGTGTTGAGTTTTTTTGAGAAAAAGATTTCCTTTTAAATGTAAATGTTCACGTACCAGTAAAGTAATCAGTCCTTATATGCCACTGAATCTGACTGTCAGAAATAACGTTCACAGAAGTACAGACTGTTTTACTTAGAGGGCCTAATTTTGTTTGTTAAATCCGTTGCGCAAATATGAATAGCGAAACTCCATGATTTAAATAGAGAGACTTAATACGAATAGGAAACTTTCACTTAACAAACTTTCATCAAGTTTTCACTTTCACTTGCCGGCCGCGGTGGCCGAGGTGACTGAGGCGCTCCAGTCACGGTCAGCACGGCCACTACGGTCGGGGGTTCGAATCCCCCCTCGGGCATGGATATTTGTGCCGTCCTAGTTCGTAAGTAGTTCATAAGTAGTTTGTAAGTTTAGGGACTGATGACCCTGTAGTTAAGTCCCATAAGCTTAACAAACCTTTGAACATTTTTTCACTTTCACTTAATAAACTTACAACAAGAAGCTTTCAACTTATCCACGAGAACACGTACAGTTAGCTCCTGTTTTAGTCAGGAAGCGTAAGCGAAAGTCATAAAGTCAGTGTGTAAACAAGTAGAATTCTGAAAGAATGGTGAATGGTGATTTATGTTTGACGATCACAAATACGGTATTTACTGATATTATGAACACAAAACAAGGTATTTCTCAAAGGGATATTATAGAACCTGAAAATGTATGCAGTATGGTGTATCCTCACAGCCACTAGATATTAATGATAGGTCACAGACCTCAGTAACTTTGCAAAGGGCCTGGTCCATCAATGCCAGTCTAGTGAAAAAATCTATCAAACCTCCTGCCTATTTATTTTATTTATTTATATTAATCATGTAACGCGGGATGGAATTGAGAACCAAATCTTCATGGTTCTGGAACGAGTGAGTACATGAGATTACAACAAAAGAGTGTTAATAGACGAAGTGATTCATAACTCTAACCTCAGCATCAGTAAAAAGTGTAATGGGGGATGGCCGTAGCGGATTGGATAGGTGCAGCGAAGTGGCAAATTAAGACTCGTGGTGCCTGGGGATTCTTGTGGTTTCTGGCTCCACTGACCGTGACTCAGACAGGCGTTGCGAGTGGCAGACGGAAGTGCCAGCTAAGACACAAGACCGGCCTGAGTAGGCAACACGCCGGCCTCAGTGGCCGAGCGGTCTGCGGCGCCCCTGTCACAGTCTGCACGGCCGTTATGGTCGGGGGATCGAATCCCCCCTCGGGCATGGATGTTTGTGTCGTCTTTAGTATAAGGTAAATCATAAGTACTTTGTAAGTTTAGGGACTGATGACCCCGTAGTTAAGTCCCATAAGTTTAACAAACAACAGTAGGCACCTGGGATTCTGCTGAGCTGATGGCAGGCCTCGCCCCACCACGCCGCACGCCGCTGCCGTTGGAGACACGCGCCGCCCTGCTGTATGCCCTGGGGCACCGTCTGTGCCCAGGGGCACCGACCCCACCCAGTTGTATGCTGATGACGTCTCGCTGCTTACCGGCGTCTTGGTGTCTGGCGGCGCTCGCTGAGGTAATCCCTTCCAGCCCGCGTGATGACGTCGGAGGAGTGGCGGACTTCCAGAGCCGCCCAGCTGAAGGTCCGCACTTCGACGACCGCTGTCTGTGGCGTGCTCCCCTGTTAGGTCGCGGCGGTGACAACCGGCATAGAGACGTTCCCGTCACAGCATTCAGCGTCACCTAACACCTACTGCCCAGTACAGCGCCTTTAACCCTCGAGCGACAACGCTGTGCAAATATGTTACCACTTTTCTTTAAATGATCACTGTTGTCGCAATAATCGAAATGCCGTATTTATTCTTTAGCTATTCCTCAATTAAGCCTTAACAATGAAGTAAGTGAAGGTTCTGAGTTTCCAGTGCACTGCTGTGTCAACCCAAAAAAAGTTTTGTTAACGAGTGTATCAGTGGTAGCATATTTGCACCGCGCTGCCTGTCATATAAGTTGATTTGATTTGTTTTCTGTTACGTCTAGTTTTCCTTGCAGATAGATTTGTGGCAGTTTCTAGTAAAACTTTATTGTATAAATTTGACCCTACATATTAGAATGCTCAAAAATCTAAATTTATTTCGTAAGTACAAGTTTAACTCTCGATAAACTGTCCTCTAGTTTCTCCTGCATGCCGCAGTTTCCGTCGATCTGATTCTTAACCCTTTTAAGCCATACACCATGAGTGTTATTCTACCACATAATTTAACCTTGAGTTTTCTTACACGGTGTATGGGTCTAACAGATGAGGAAATAGACTTATTTCGACAAGTAATGAAGATCTATGTGATTCTTGTCCAGATTCCTCATCAGATCATGAACAGGATACTATAATTCAAATGTAAATCCTAGTTCCGATCCAGAATAAGATTTTAGACGCAATGAATCTCACAATGAAGACGGTAACTTTTTGTGAAGTAAAACGCTATACACGCAGCACTCCAAAACACTGAAAAAGAATATCATAAAATACTTCCTTGCTTCAAAAGGGAACACAATGGACGTGATGTCAGAGACGCAAGCTCTCTCATTCATGTTAAATGATATACGATTGATGAGGTAATTATGTGTACTAAGCTCCACGTAACACAGAAAAAAATTGCACTAATTACTCAAGAGACAGGAACAATACGGAAGTAACGAAGGAGATATCATAGTACTGCTTGGTCTATTATACATAATTATTGTAGAGTTTCGGAATAATGTTACATTTGTTATATTTATACACCGAAGGTAATTGATATACTAATTCAGGTATCAATAAATGTGATATTTCTACATGCACATTAAACTATTTTGTCATATCGATTACTTAGTACCTAGATACAAGGTTAGTAACTCGGAATACACAGTGGTAGCAAATCTGCACCGCGCCGGCCGCGGTGGCCTAGGAGACTAAGGTACTCCAGTCACGGTCTGTACAGCCACTACGGTCGGGGGTTCGAATCCTCCCTCGGGCATGGATATTTGTGCCGTCCTTAGTCTTAGCTAGTTCATAATTAGTTTGTAAGCTTAGGGACTGATGACCCCGTAGTTAAGTCCCATAAGTTCTACAAACATTTGAACATTTTTTTTTTCTGCACCGCGCTGCTGCTGAAGTTATAATAACTGGCGCTACCCCCCGAGGGTTAAGTACTGCTTGTCGGCTGAGGTGTTATCTGGCATGTCCCACTTCAAGTACAACAAACTCCGAGGCTCTGCATACCGTCGGTCAATGATCTCAGGACGACGACCGCGTCGTTCCAGTTTCCGGGTTACTCCCATCAGCAGACATGTTTCGCCACCTTCTGCTGCTGCCGCCTTCTGCCGCTAGAACATGTGCTCCCGGAACCTACAATATAACTTCACTTGTTGCTTACTAAAATTACCACATATCTCCATGCCTCTACAAAAGAACTAACAACATAACACCGAAACTAGCTTAAACTTTCCAGGTATTCATGGACGTAACAGAAAGCGTTAGCCACGAGGTAACTTTTCATTTTAGCCTTAAATGCTCGAGGATTACAACTAATCTATTTGAATTTGTGTGGCAGCTTTTGAAAAATTGATGCAACAGAACACTGCACACCTAAGGACCAAGAAGGTGTGACATAAATGTTGATTCCAAAATGTAAACCTATTGAACGAAACCGCCGTGGTCATTAACCCCTAAAGCACCTCGCTGCGGAACTAGCGGTTCCTCGCCGTGGAGATTCGAGTCCTCCCAGGGTCATTGGTGTGTTTTTGTCCGTAGGTTAGTTTACATAGGTTTAAGTAGTTTGTAAGCTACGGTCTGATGACCACGCAGTTTGGTCCGATAAATTTATAAGCACTTGAACATTATTTGAATCATTAATCCCTAGACTTACAAACTACTTAAAGTAGTTTACACTAAATAAAACACACACACACACACACACACACACACACACACACACACACACACACACACACACACATGGAGGACTTGAAACTCCGACGGTGAGCAACCACGCACTCCGCAGCGAGGCACCTTAAAAAGTTCGCTCACTCCACCGCGGCTGCTGATTCCAATTCCTTGTAGAATTAACTAATTGAAATCTGCTATCTCTTGGGAATAACGAAACATTCTTGTCAAGAAACGAAAGAATTCCCAAAATTCCTAAAATGGGGTCACCCTGCATATTGCTAAAACCACCCGTTTATGCGTAATGAATACCCCTTTTGAACGACATGATTTACCTCAAAAAAGCATCACACGTAATAAGCGAATGAAAATAAGCAAAGTAATGTACTTTTCGTGTTAAACATTCACTTATTTAAGAAACTGTTTAAATGATAAACGGCGCAGCATTTAGCTTTTAAACAATATCCTAAACACGGCCTTTCCACGATATCGTACTATCTCTCTTTTTTCATCGGATCTCTACCTCCTCTCCCTCGCCACCCCCTTCCCCCCTACCCATGACCACCTCACATTCTCAATCTCCCTCACATTTTATGTCCATTTTCTTCTCTGTTACAACCCTGCCTAACCCAGAGTCTTGTTTAGTGTTTTGTTCAGAACCTCCTATTTGAGAATGTTTCTGAACGAATGCTCTGAAAGTCTAAAACAATGTTACACTGTTATATGTACGTGTTTCTGTGTACCTAGTTTTCTAAGATGGCATATATGAATATACATTTATTTTCTAACTAGGAAACGATGCTGTAAAAATTACAAAAGGTAATATTTATATACAGGTTATATATCATATACTACAGAGGTAAGTACATTCTAACCCTCCTGTGGTACAATGAAAAAAAGTTTCAAAATAACAGAATAATTGGTAATTCTGTAGATTGACGATTTTGGAACACCGACATTTATATTTATATAACATTCCCCATTTATTACGTAGATATTATATGTATATCAGACGTCACGCATTTGCCAAATGAAAACAACTTGTGAAATCAAATGTAAAATTTCACTGACGTCTGAGGCGAACATTCAGAAAATTTAGATTTTAGCGAAACGAACATTCACATTTGTGCCTTACATAAAATGCTGTTAAATTTTGATCTAACGTTGCATTGGGATCCGCGCCTTTTTCTACTCCTGTTTCATAAATTCTGTACCTCATAAATTTATATAAATTGTGTAATCCGTAAAATATTACACATCAAATATCGACGAAATGGGTATTTTTCAAAGAAATCGGTTAAGAAGTTTCCGAGATTAATGATTTTGAACAAACGAACATTTACAGTGTTACATGTAGAGATAAATAGTTCTAGAAGTCTCTAAACGCAAACCTCAGAAAATTCTTCACCGATTGCCTTAAGATTTGGACACAAGAGGTAAAAAAATTTCATTACAGAGAAACGTTGTCACATAAAAACGCAAAGGTACACTTATGTGTGTATCAAATAAATAGTTTCATAAATACTTACCTTAGAATACATCATTGTGTAAAACTTTTAGAGCAATCGGTGAACAACTTCAGGAGAATACCAAACTAATACGTTTATAAAGTTAGCCATGCAAAATATAATGCAACATTGCGTCAAAATTCCAATACAATCTACAGAATTGTAGATTTTAAATAAACCAAGATCTAAATTTGAACTTACACAGAAAATGCGGACTTTCCTAACCGCCAATCTCCGAACGTTCTTGACAGATTTCTCAACAGGAATGTGCTAATGTTTTTATGTCCGTAACTTTTTACTGTGTCATATCCTGTATTAGAATGCAACATTGTGTCCAAATTTGAAAACAATCGGCGTAGCACTTTAGGAGTTTAACGGCGTTGTACTAACGAACATCATAATTTTTACTAATTTAGATACAAGATTTCTGAGAATGCACGGAATGGACGCATAAAACATTGAATGGTTGTGAAAAACGGGCTATGGATGAGTCGGGAAAGCGTTGGTGACGTGGTGCTATACAAAAATACTGAAAGTTAGGTGAAATGGTAAATGAGGAACTTCTATCGCAGAGACCGCGGGGAGATAAGAATAAGAAGTTCGCTAAAACATGTAGAATGGCTATGGGGAGAAAAGCGTTTCTAAAGAAGCGAAACTTGTTAACATACAATATTAATTTATATGTTAGGAAATCCTTTCTGAAAGCATTTGTCTGGAGTGTAGCATTGTATGGCAGTGAAACGTGTACGATAAGGAGTTCAGACAAAGAGATTATAGAAGCTTTTGAAATGTGGTGCTATAGACGAATAATGAATATTAGATGGGTAGATCACGTGAGTAATGAGGAGTTCCTTAACCGAATTGGGAAGAAAGGAGTTTATGGAATGTCCTGACTAAGAGAAGGTAGTAGGGATTGGTAGGAGCTTATGGCATGTCCTGACTAAGAGAAGGGATTGGTAGGACACATTCAAAAATGTTCAAATGTTTGTAAAGTCTATGGGACTTAACTACGGGGTCATCAGTCCCTAAACTTACAAACTACTTACGAACTAGGACGGCACAAATATCCATGCCCGAGGGGGGATTCGAACCCCGACCGTAGTGGCCGTGCAGGCCGTGAGTGGTGCGCCTTAGTCTCCTCGGCCACCGCGGCCGGCTAGGACACATTCTGAGACATCAAGGAATTGCCAAGTTAGCATTAGAAGGAAGTGTGTGGGGTAAAAATCGTAGAGGGAGAGCGAGGGACGAATAAAGTAAGCAGATTCAAAAGGATGTAGCTTGACGAACATATTCTCAGATGAAGAGACTTGCGCAGGGCAGGGTAGAGCTGCATCAAACCCGTCTGCGGACTGAAGACCACAACAACAACAGCTTAAGAGGAATGACAAGATATTAGGAAATATAACTCTTAGACATAGCTTCGACGATATGTACGGTAGCTGTATAATGTAAAAATTGTGAATGAATTACTAGCAGTTTCTTAGCGTCCACCTGGGCAGGTGTAACAGACGGGTGAGTGAATTGATTCGTCCTTCGGTCGTCTCCTGAGAGTGAAGGCTGCTGGAAAGGCACTTGCGTCCGCAGTCTCCCAGAAGAGACCCCAGCCATTTAATGTAAAGATCGCCAACATTTTCAGTCGCGTATTGACATTAACTTACTTTCTTTTTGATATTTCTTACTATGAGCAGACAGAAGGAGTGGCCACGGGGAGTCCACTACCTCCAGTAGTCGCTAACTTGTACATGGAGCATTTCGAGGAGGGTGCTCTACATTCAGCTGAATGGAAACCAACCTCTTTTCTCAGTTATGTCGACGATACGTTCGTCGTACGGCCTCATGGAAGAGAAAAATTAAATCAATCCCTTAACCATCTCAATTCCAGATACCAGTATATAAAGTTCACCATGGAAGTGGTAGACGAAGGGAAGCTTCCCTTTCTTCATGTTCTGGTTAGAAGAAGACCCGATAGGACACTGGGGCACAGTGTTTTCCGCAAGAAGACGCACACAGACTTATACCTGCATGCAGACAGCTGCCACCATAGGCGCAAAGAAAGATCTCGACCACTTAGAGATTGTATTCCGTAAGAACGGCTACAAAGAGAAGCAAATTCGGAGAGCGTTATGACACACACCATCTGCACCACAGGCGAAAACAATTGCCATTTTTCAGGTATATTTTCATTTGTGTAAGGCCTGCATCTCTATAAAATCTCTTGGGAATACAGTTAGTAGTAAAGAAGTATAGATTAAAACTTGGTGCGGGAAGGGGTGGTTTTCCATAAACATTACAGTTTATGTGCTCATATCTCATGAATTACGTGTCGTACTGTGATAAAATTTATAAGGTACACTAAACACGCGAACTGAAGACCAGAACAACAACAACAGCTAAAAATGAAGGATAGGATATTAGCTTCGTCGATATGCACGGTAGCTGTATAATGTAAAAATTGTGGATGAGGTACTGGCAGTTTCTTAGCGTCCACCTGGGCAGGTGTAACAGACGGATGAGTGAATTGGTTCGCCCTTCGGTCGTCTCCTGAGAGTGGAGGCTGCTGGAAGGTCACCTGCGTGCGCAGCCTCCTAGAAGAGACCACAGCCATTTCCCGCGCCTCCTCTTCCCTAGGGACGCCCTTAAGGGCGACATTCGCTCTCCAGTTTACGTCTCCATCCGGTTACTGCCGGCACTAAACACATGATGGGCGGGCATCTCTGCGTTATTGACGTTTCATCGCCATTTAACGGCTCCACTCCGGGAACATTATGCTCCATTCGCATTTTTATTCGCGAGCCTTCCCATAAAATTAATCTCCATACCTCCCCAGCGGCATTTCCTGGACCAGATCTTACGACATATTTCTCAGGACATCATTCAAACTACGGCAGCGCAAATGTGATGCAACGCGCATGTAAATAAATTTATGGTAAGGTGCATTCACTGCTGAAATCAAATGTAATTTATCTCTTCTGGTTTCGCTTTCTTCTCATACTCTGGTGCAGAACTGCACGCTTCTTTTCTGGTATATTCTTATGTATCGATCTGTTTTTCCCCAGAAAACTGTATCATCTTCTGCATTTCGCAAATCACCTTTATTTAGTAGTGTAGGAATACAGAATTTCAGTGTAACTAATTTAGACTAATTGGTCTGATGATGATGATCGTGTGGCATTTATGACCGTTAGACCCCAACTGGGGTCGTGTTCAGCGTGCCTGGTGCAAGTCTCTCTATCTGACGCCACTTTGGCGACTTGCATGTCAATGATGATGGAATGATGATGAGGACGACACAACACCCCGTCCCCGAGCGGAGAAAATCTCCTACCCGACCGGGAATCGAACCCGGACCCCCTGCGTGGCAACCAACCACGCTGTCCACTGGACTACGGAGGCGGACAGACTAATTAGTCTAAAAATTATCAGTAACGTAATGAACCAACCTAGCTAAATCCCAAGTCCACTTCTTCTTCCTAGGGCTGGGTTCATAATACGTACCCGAATACGTTTACGCTCTACATTTTTTAATATTCTATCACATTTTTGGAAACATTTTTGTTTCACTTATGGGGAGCAGCAATCTTATTTAAATTTATATATAAAGAAAAGTCTAGAGCGCAAAAAAATCGACTAGTTTCGGTCTTATTTTAGACCATCTTCAGCAAATTAAGCTCCATTCGTGTAGTGGAGCTTAATTACCTGAAGATGGTCTAATATAAGACAGAAACTAGTCGAAAAAAAAATTTTTTTTGCTCTCTAGACGTTTCTTTATATATAAGTGTTCATATTCTGTTAGTAGGTTACGCGTGGTAGGTCTTGGAAAACAAAACCCTATTATCAGCTGTAGTGGAATGGAAATACCACGCAATTCAGCAATCAGTAGCATTTAATTTGCGGCTCTTTGTACCGATTCAAAATTGAGAGATGTTATTAACTGATTAAAACACAAAATACTCCTCGTGCTTGATCATGGTGATACTTTTCTCTAAGAACTTCCGCACGAAAACTAACGTCCTGCGAAACTGTCAATGAAACCCTGTGTAAGACATTTGTGGCGTACCGGTACGCCTTTGCAACCATTTAACTCGTGCCTATATACCATTATTGTGTCCAGGTGTCGGTAAGGGTAAAGACAATTAGATTCCAATATTCTCAGTCGTTCATTGTACTCTCTTATTTATCTTCAATTATTGCAACCCTGTTTGGATAGCATAGCACAAATACTTAGTTTCAACAAATGAAGCCGCAGTGGAGTCGCCGAGCGATTTGATTCGCCTTGTTGATGGTCGTGCGGTTGCTCGTCGTAGGGGGTTTGAGTTCTCCCTCTGGCATAGGTCTTTGTGCTCTCCATAGCATAAACCACTTTAAGTTAATTTAAGTAGTTCGCAATTCTAGGGACCCATGACCACCGTAGTTAATTCCCTTGGATTTAGAAAAACTTGATTTTGACAAAGAAAAACCATATTTGTACCATCATATTACCCTAACACATTGTATTACACTTAATTATATCCATAATAGATGTAAGTTCGCGGTCGTATTACTTAAGTGTTTTGTCAAGTAGGCTCAACCATAGAAATCATGTAAAACCACTAAAATATGACGCGTTTCAAGGGACATGCCCTCATAATCAGATAATCTGTACAATAATCTTAAAACATGAGACAATAAAAATCTAAAACGTAATAAAATAAAACTTGGTTACTTCCCTTTTAACAGTGTATACACAGAAAGGTCCTCAGCATACTGTGCTTCGTCAGGATTCAAATCAGACCCCAGCACTGGCGGCGCATAACACTATCAAAATGCACGGAGTCAACAACACGACTGGGGCGCAAGTATGCACATGAAAACAAAGACCTCTAAATTTCAAAGCTCATCCACAAGCTAGTGGGTACATTCAGGTGTCACTAAATCATTTGCACAGTAAGACAGAGCTTGGAATTTAAAATAAACGACTTTTGTTACAATAGGTCCACAAAGTATTTAAAAAAGCTGTATGTATTACTTTGAACTTGTTCATTTAATGAAACGTCGCTTCTAGCGTAATGTATTGTAATCTCCAGCTGTTATAGCAGATCTAACTTTCTTCCTTTATCCTTTTTATGTAAAATCTTGTCATTTTCAATCCGCTTTAACGGGTGGCCTGTTTCGCGGATATGCGTAGCTACAGCGGACTTGTCAAAATTATTAAGTCGGAAGACGTCCATATGTTCCATGTACCTAACATTAAATGATCTACCAGTCTGACCAATGTAGTTGGCATTGCAACTACTAAACTGTATCTTAAAAACCCCTGATTTGTCATATTTATCAGTCTCTTGGTTTATTCCGTAATTTATGATGTAACCCAGTATTAGTTTTAAGAGCAGCTTCTACTTAAAAAGGTTTTAGTATGTTGGCCACTTTCTGAGATACATTACCAAAATACGGAACCATTACTCTCTTAATATTTTCCGTGCCATTTTTATTCGATTTCGCACGCTGTTTCTTTCGTATTAAGTTATTCACTACGTTTTCCTGGTAACCATTCATCTTGGCAAGTTGTCTTATAATATTAAATTCAGTGGTTCTGTCTTTTTCGTTCATTGACACTTTGAAGTCTTTATAGACTAAACAGCGTTATATATTATAAAAGCTACGTTGACGATACGTTGCTATTGATAGATGGAGGACAAACTGAAATTACTGAAATAGTTAATAAATTTAACCTCTTACATGAGAAAATCGAATTTACCGTTGAACAAGAGAAGGATCGCATACTTCTGTTACTTGACCTTAACATTACGAAGCAGGATGCTAGACACTTATCTAAAGTGTATAAGAAACCTACAACAACCGACATTCTAATACATAACAGCTCCTGTCAGCCTAATGGCTAAAAACTTTCTGCCCTACGCTGTTTAGTCGATAAAGCCTTCAAAGTGCCAATGAACAAACAAGACAGAACCACTGAATTTAACATTATAAGACAGCATGCCAAGGTGAATAGTTACCAGGAAAACGTAGTGAATGACTTAATACAAAAGAAACGGCGTGCGAAATCGAATAAAAATGGCACGGAAATTATCAAGAGAGTAATGGTTCCGTATTTTGGTAATATATCTCAGAAAGTGGCCAACATACTAAAGCCTTTTAAAGTAGAAGCTGCTTTTAAAACTAATAATACGTTACATTATAAATTACGGAATAACTTAAACCAAGAGACTGATAAATATGACAAAGCAAGGGTTTATAAGATACAGGTTAGTAGTTGCAAAGCCAACTGCATTGGTCAGACGGGTAGATCGCTTAAAGTGCTGGATACCAACGGCCTCGTATCACTAGCAGTCGAGATGACAGGCTTCTTATCCGCATAGCTGTAACGGATCGTGCAGCCACGTGTCGATTCCTGAGACAACTGATGGGGACGTTTGCAAGACAACAACCATCTGCACGAACAGTTCGACGACGTCTGCAGAAGGATGGACTATCGGCTCGGAGACCATGGCTGCGGGTACCCTTGACGCCGCTTCAAAGGAGTCGACATATAGGTCACCTCTTGTTCGCATCGACGGCACTTTGAACAGTGGCTGTTACATTTCAGATGTGTTACGACCCGTGGCTCTACCCTCCATTAGATCCCTGAGAAACCCTACATATCAGCCGGATAATGCACGACCGCATGTTGCAGGTCTTGTTCGAGCCTTTCTAGATAGGGAAAATGTTCGACTGCTGCCCTGGTCAGTAAATTCTCCAGATCTCTCACCAATTCAAAACGCCTGATCAATGGTGAGCGGGCAACTGGCTCGTCACAATACGCCGGTCATTACTCTTGATGAACTGTGGTATCGTGTTGAAGCTGCTTGGGCATCGGATTCAAATGGGCTGGGCGTGGAGAATTGTAAACAGATTAATACGTTAAAAGTCAACCACTGTATGAAACAAGAGCTTTGTTTTATCACTAAAATTACCAAATAAGGTGCTGTGAACTACTGGTTACTCCCTGCTACAAAGCCTTGTTCCCTGGCCCAAACTGAGAACTGATTCGTTTCAAATTACTTAAATAACATGAAGTTAATACTACAGTGGTCAATATACGTAGCAGCTCACACGTTATTACACATAGACATTAATAAGCAAGTCACCACAATAAAAGTTATCTAAGAAAGGTGGCTAAGAAAACATTTGGAATTTGCACATAGGAAAAATTGCATCTGATCTTGTTCTCAGCACTTGTGATGAACAATATTAAATAAAAGATGGAAGGTGCTCTAAAACTACAATTTATAGGCAAATTACGGATTACCCTGAACTTGTTTATTGAGATAGAAAACAAGCAAAATGAGGAACCAATTTTGTTAATACAATGAAAATGCATCTCTTACATGGATTAATACGGACGGTGCCCATCCTAAATTATACATGATTTAACGCTACTTGGGGGAAGGATTCACAAACAACACTCATTCGCCCACACATAAACGTAATGCCACAGCGAAACTCACCAAAATTAGCATGCTGAGACGAGGCGGAAGCAGGCACCGCTATCGTAGGGGATATTCAGCTAGTCGGAGGCAGCACAAAACACAATACACAAAACTCCTTTGAAGCTGGCTCTGGTCTGTCGCGCCTGTTTTGAGATGGTGCGTGTGTATAGCCAAGCTAAATTACATCTGAATTGGACCGCGAGCAAACACACGAACGGCGACACACGGCTACGTTACATGAACGCACTCCACTAAAGGAGAAGTGGTTGAAAGTCTGGTTCTTAATACAAAATCACGTTGGATTCTTAAGTTGCAGTCTGTTGTAAATCGATCTAGGTACTGGTTTTATATGAGAAGTGGCGTGAATTCAGGCGACTAGCTGCAAACCCCGGAAGTCGGAATTCGATCCAACGTGGTTCCGAAAACCGATAAAATTGAATAAATTCAGTTTCCGAAAAATAAAGAAAATTAACTACAGCATGCAACTCGTAGAAATGCTTAGAATTATATAAGGAAGCGAATGAAATACAGCTACATGCGATAGGGGGCGATTACAGAGACTGATGAGGTCCTGCCTCAGAAAAACCACAAAAATGAAATAATTACAAAGTCGGAAAAATAAAAATAAGAATTACGGCATTCAATCCATAGAAATGTTTAGAATTACATGAATAAGCGAAATAAATGCAGCTACACGCGATAGGGAGCGTTCACAGAGACGGATGAAGTCCAGTCTCAAAAAACTCGTAAAAGTAAAATAACTACAAAGTCGGAAAAATAAAATTAAGAATTACAGCATGCAACCTATAGAATTGTTTAGAATTACGTAAGGAAGCTATTGTTGTACAAGGCTCAGGGAGAATTACTGACAAAGACAGAATGCGTCCTTCAAGTCGGAGAAGAAACTGCAAAATTAAAATAGGCGGGGGGAGAAGATCGCGAAATATTTGTGGAAATCAGAAGGATATCCGCATAGTTACTTGCCTGATGGGCATGGAAAAAACAAGAGTGGAAGCTGAAGGCTTTGTTCTATGAACCACGTGTAACGCATATCACCCATGGAAGGAAACGATGAGAAGATTTTTAAATGCACTGTACAAAAATGAACATATCACCTATTAGAAATCGGGCCCCACAAAACTATAAAGTATTTACACAGAGTTTATACACCGCCACATGATCATAAAGGGTATCAACATACCAGGCCGTTATGAAATTGCAACTAAAATCACACCCACCGCGTTTATCTATTGGAAATCACTGAACTGAAAAACGAGAACACATTTCCGCACACGATCGGAGAAAATATTCCAAAAAAAGATTCTAAGTTCACGAGTCTAAGTTAAACGTGCTAGACAATGAAATGCTACCATCTCGCGGATACAAGAGAACCAATCTTACCTCACCAGACGACCAGTATAGAATGACCAGCCCGAGTACCTACGAGGCGCGGGAAGCCACCGGAAGCCGGAAAAACCAAGATCAGTGGTGGTGGAAACGGAAAGACTCGCCCTAGAGTAACCAAAGGGTGTAGGAACCTCTTTGATAGCCTCAGCAGCTATCGACTCTGAGCCAGAGAGAACGGTACAAAGCGAGCTATCACCCTCCACATTCAGACAGCCACAGATTCTCGCAAATCCACTTAAAAGTAAGACAAATACACATTCTCACAGGGACAGTGGCGTAGCGGAGAAGTCACATTTATGCCACATTAATTAATATAAGAATAAATTATTAACATAACAAAATGAGAAAAACCTATCAATATTAATTAATATTTTAACACATGAAATAAAAATGCTATTCCTCAAGTCTTGAAAAGAGTGGAGTCAAATTTTTAACAAAATGATAATCTAGCGATATTAAATGAATCATAACTTTACAGAAATATAGAAAAAAGATATGGTCGTCTTTCAACGTAACTTACTATTTACGAGGCAGAAAATTGATTTTGGCAAAGGATGTGGCTAGGTGCGTGGAAAATTTGGACTATGCAAGTGACAGGGCTAAGTATGTGAAGACAAAAGAAGTAAAAACAAAGCCTTCGATAACAATGGTAATTTGGAAGATGAAGTAACTGTTAAACTCATAATTAAATAAAAACTAGTAGTGAAAGTAAGAGGAAATAGAACCAACCGGAGAGAACTAGGAAAAGTTGTAAGACAAGGTTGTTCTATGTTACCTAACATTTTCACGCTATATGTAGAAGATTCACATCATCCTACCAACTGGATGACGGGGAAGAAGGTTCTTATACGACATCGTCCTTCTAAGGATATATGAAGAAGAATTGCAAAGCTTTAAATACGTATGAAGCGGGAGAGAAACCAAAAACAGGACAACGAGAATAGCAATGGCAAAAGTGGCATTTTAGAGAGCAAATCAATTTTCTGCAGCAATATGGACAAAGATCTGAAGGAAAAGAATAACAAAATATTTCTTACAAAGTGTTCTTCCGCACGGTGATGAAACGTGGACATTGGGGAAAGAAGATAGAGCAAGTTTGGAAGCTTTTCAAACGTGGACATGGCGGAGAACGGAATAAGTTGGATGCAGAGGGTGAAAGATGAGTAAGTACTGAAAAGAGTTGTAGAGCAAATATAACGGCTGCATGTAATAAAATGCAGCAAGAAACAAACGCTGTATGGTGATTATGACATTTGACTGAGAACAGCAAGAAATAATGTGGCTTTCATCACATTTTAAGCACTTTGTTGCTGTGATAACAATGACTACCTTATTAGATTTTACGATGTTTCTATTTTCAACGAAACTTTCCATGTTTCTGTAAAGTAATTACTTTCTCTCTGTGAACTCAAATGAAAGCGTGATTTGCACGCTACAAGGAAAGGAGTTATTCGGGATTCATTCCGAGTAATCAGAGCGCCAACCGCCCTGAGCGAGTCTGGATGTGGGGAAGTAATATCCGCCGGTGACACAGCTTCTGCCGCTGATGAGACGGCTAGGGGCGTGGCTGCAACGCGGGACGGCATAACTCGCGGCGGGCAGGCGCAGCGCGCACTTCCACAGGGATTCGTTCTGGGGCCGGCGGAAGGGGACGGCAGGGATCCGGTGGCAGCTACGAAGTATCTCCCCCTGGGGCCGCGCTGTCCACAGATCATGTTACAGAGGACAAGCCATAAAGTGCACCTCATCCACATGTGAAATATAATTTTACATCTCTTTGCTTCACTGTAATATCAGGGTGGTTTAAAAAGTTCTCGGAATCACCACAAGAGATCAGTGCTAGTGCAATGCGTTGTTCACATGATATAAATTGGAGTGTTGCCTGTAAATACGTGGCACTTCAATGCTCTTGGAAGAAAGCTGTTTCTTTCACTATTGTTGTTCCCGATTAGTAATTTGAGAAGATAGAAAAAAATCGAGATTCGAGCAAAGTAATTTGTAAACGAAGGTATAAAAGCAAAGTAAATTCATTTCCAGAATACACTGGAGGACTATACTGCTTCATATTTCACTGTTGCCAAGAGGCAAAATTAGTTTAGAGGTGGTCGGTAGAGCTTAGATTATGATCTGCACAGAAAACATTGCAAAATTGCACAAAATGGTCATGGAGGATCGCGATTCAAAGTACATGAAACTGCTCACACCTTATAGATGGCATCTTAAGTGGTATATCCCATTTCAACTTAAGAATTAGAAAAAAAAAATCTCGAAGATGGTTGCTGCAACTTTTGAGGCTGAATCAGAAACGCATGAGATTGGATATATCGGAACCATGTTTGACCTGTTTTCAGGAGAGACGAAGAAGACTATTTGTGCCGCTTTGTGACCACATATGAAACTTGGGTGTACTACTATACCCCAAGGATGAAACAATGGTCAAAGAAACAAGTTGATTCTCTGCCACCAAAGAAAGCAGAGAATTCTTTCTGCAGGAAAGGTCACAGCATCAGTGATGTAGGATATGAAGGGGATTCTGTTTGTATATTATTTTCCCAGCAGGTAAACAATTACTGAAGAATACTGTGCTAACCTCCATGACAAATTCCAACCAAAGATCCGTGAAAAAAGGCCAGGTCTAACAATGGCCAAGGAAGAAAGTAATCTTCCGTGAAGTCAATGTGCACCCGTCCATATGTCCTGTCGGCCTGGCAAAATAACAGGAACTAAGACATGAACTGATGCCTCACCCGCTTCATTCACCTGATATGGCTCCATCACACTTCCATCTCTTCCGAAAAGTGAAAAATTTTTTGGTGTATGAAGATTCACTTTAATCGAAGAACTGATAGCTGAAATTAACAACTATTTTTCATGTCTGGGGAATTTCATTTTCGAGATGGGATCAAGGCAATGGAACATCGTTGGGCCAAGTGCATTAATCTACACTGAAAAATATTTTCAAAATTCAGCGATGTAAATTTAGATTGGTGCAGAAGTTCGTAGGATTCTATAATACTAGAAATTCGAAATTCTGCATCACGCTAAAACGGCTGGAAGTATTTGGATGTAATTTTACATATAGAAAGCTTACACCTCGGATGGATACATATGCCACTTTTAAAGGTGTGTAGCAAAACATACTTATTTATCGCTAGCATATCGCGCAAAATATGTAACAATCCCAACCAGTTAGTAATACATCAGAAGAAATAGTAAATTTTATACTTTCTGTATAGCTGCGGGTTAAGAAGCGTCACATCACCAAACTAAATCTTGTAATACCCTTGTTCGCATCGTCTTATTTTCTATTTTTTTAAAGCTTCTGCTTGTGTAAGGGTTCTGTGAGTTTCCTGATAGCAGTTAATAACAATATGGATTGCACTATCATTTAATTACAACAAATCTGGAAATTATTAATTACACAGTGTTCGTGTTTAGTATTTCGCAACATTTACTTTGTGAACTAAGGGTTTTCTAACCTTTTTACTTATCCTTTTTTTTTGGAATTTGGTTTTTATTATTCTATTCTTCAAGTTGAATCTACTTCGACTAACTCATACATCTCCCACATTAGATGAATCCCTCAGGGATATCAGCAGTTCTTAGGGAACATCATAATTTCCAGGGGCCCGTTTCTTAATTAGGTGCCCGATTGCACTGTCAAATTATACTCCTTTGTCTTTTTCATCTACGTCCTATTCCCTGAGTACTGGCTGTGGTGTCGCACAAGTACAAACTGCGCGCCACCTACTTTCGCCGCGCGCCGCCATGCACGCACGGCGCGGCGTTCTCACGACGACAGCCACGAGCGCCCTCTGCTGCAACCCTGCTCGTGGCCACCACGGAAAGACTGGCCACTTCGGATGGAGATACCAACCAGTTAGGACCTTCGTAATCAGATAGGCACCAGTGAAGACTTTGCTATCGTACAGGCACTAGGCAGGCCTCTAACAACCATGTATCAACATTCTGCAGTACTATGTAAAAGTTAAGTATTGTTACATTCTGTGCAATATATATCTCTTTCTAATTTACTCTAGTGTTTATAGTTTCTGGCTGCTCCCCTCCGTACCTGCACCAGCGTGCTGTTTTTGTTCCTGTGGCGGTCTCGTTCCACTCGGCCACCGACACCTACGACGAGGCTGGGACACAAAAGCGGCGACGAAGTTGGGACACAAAACTGGCTTTATTTCCCCTTTGTGGCCCTTCCATCATTCAGCTTGACGTTCTTTTTTTGCTTAGTACTGGTTTTCTATCTGACCTCTTGAAAGGCATAAACCTGCATTTCTTGCTACAAAGATCTCATGAGCTATCCTGTAGGTGGTACCTACCTTTCCCCTAGTAACAAAGTCTCCTTATTGTGCTCTAGCCACTTCTTCTTAACCAATTCGCACTTCCAGTATACCTCATATTGTAGTCGTCTGTACATACATTTTTGTATTTTTCCTTTCATGTTTTAAATTCCGTATCTACCCTATTAGCTGAGGATGTCTATTTCAGCTACACATAAGTGTGATTCTGTTGTACCTCTGTTCAGCACCATTGCTAGCACGTGACTGTTATAAACAAATATCGACTGGGTTTAAATTAAAATGGATGGCTTTTTTCCAAAGAAATATCGCTTACAAATGTGTTAAATGATTTACCAATTGTATAGTTATTTCACCTTTGCTATATGAGTCTAAAAGCATGGTTGATCTTCAGCGTGTCAAATAAATTAGAAAAAAGGGTCAAAACATCTCGCCACGTAATTGCTTACATAGATCGTCATACTTAATAATTCTCTTTAAGTTATAGGAAGATGATCAAATGCCGTAAGATACTGTAGATTTATTGCAAAGAAGATGCTCGTCAACAACCACTATTACTTGCGTTGTAGCTGTAATTTGACAGTTCAAACTAAATATTTTTGCAGATAATTTACAGTTCATTTTGTAGTTCTCAAGATTATGCGTAAAATATCACGTTACTTGATAATGATAGTGGAAACAGCTGACAACAGTAATGGCAAAGAAAATTGATGGTAGTTGTGGCAATATTTATAGGAAGTCTTCAACAATCAAAATTTTCTACAATGGATTGTTTTCGTATCTATTTGGTCTTCTGCTGCTGTTACTATTTCATGTGCTAAAGCTATCCATCTTTCTTCTCCTGTGCCACTTTCGTACTTCTGAGTCAGTTGATGCTTAAGATTTGCTCTCAATCTCTCAAAACCTGCGATTTATCCGATTTATCTACGTCCTTACAACTTCTTGGCAGTTTCATCAGTTTTAATCACTAGCTCACTGTTGACATCTGCCCCTGGATACTGTTTAAAACTTGGTATCAATATCTGTGTCTCACTATCATACAATTAATATGAAAGCGTCGGGTGTCTCCGGTCTCTATCACATATACAGTCGTCTTTTAGGATGCTTAAGCCAAGTGTTTGTCATGATTAAATTGTGTTCGGTGCAACATTCTACCAGGCGACTTCCTCTTTTATTCCTTTCCCCAGTCCATATTCACCTACTTTTTTCGTTTCTACCTTTTCCTATATAGTATTCCAGTCCCTCAACGCAGTCAAGTTTTCCTTTCCTGTTGTTGTTGTTGTGGTCTTCAGTCCGGAGACTGGTTTGATGCAACTCTCCACAATACCCTATCCTCAGCAAGCCTCTTCATCTCCACATAAGAACGGCAACCTACATCTGTCTGAATCTTCTTACTGTATCCATCTCTTGGTCTTCCCCTGCGATTTTTCCCCGAAAACTTCCCTCCAACGCTAAATTCACAATTCCTTGATGTCTAAGAATGTGTCCTATCAATCTATCCCTTCTTTTAGTCAAGGTATGCCAGAAATTTCTTTTCTCCCCAATTCTGTTCAGTACCTCATCTTTAGTTACGCGATCCACCCACCTAATCTTCAGCATTCTTCTGTAGCACCATATTTCAAAAGCCTCAATCCTCTTCCTGTCCGCACTGTTTATCGTCCATGTCTCACACCCATACAAGGCAACACTCCATACAAATGCCTTCAGAAAGGACTTCCTTAGGCTTAAATCAATATTCGATGTTAACAAATTTCTCTTTTTGAAGAACGCTTTTCTATCCATTGCCATTCTGCATTTTATATCCTCTGTACTGCGACCATCATTTGTTATTTTGCTGCCGAAGTAACAAAACTCATCTACCTCCTTTATTGCTTCGTTACCTAATCTAATTCCTTCAGCATCACCTGATTTTCTTAGACTGCACTCCATTACCCTAGTTTTGCTCTTGTTAATGTTCATCTTATATGCGCCTTTCAGCACACTGTCCATTCCGTTCAACTGCTCTTCCAGGTCCTTTGCTGTATCTGACAGAATTACAATGTCGTCGGCAAAACGCAATGTTTTTAATTCTTCTCTCTGAACTTTAATTCCTTCCCATAATTTCTCCTTGCTTTCCTTTATAGCTTGCTCAATGTACAAATTGAATAACTTTGGAGAAAGGCTACAACCCTGTCTTACTCCCTTTCCAACCACTGCCCCCCTTTCATGCCCTTCAACTCTGACAACCGCTATCTGGTTTTTGTACAAGTTGTAAATAACCTTACGCTCCCTATATTTTACTCCTGCTTGCTTCAGAACTCGAAGAGTTTATTCCAATCAACGTTGTCAAAAGCCTTCTCCAAATCTACAAAAGCTAGAAATGTAGGTCTGCCTTTTCTTAATCTATCTTGTAGGATAAGCCGTATAGTTAGTATTGCCTCCCGTGATCCTACATTTCTCCTGAACCCAAACTGATCTTCCCCGAGGTCGGCTTCTACCAGCTTTTCCATCCTTCTGTATATAATTCGTGTTAATATTTTGCAACCATGACTTATTAAACTGATGGTTCTGTAGTTTTCACACCTGTCTGCACCTGCTTTCTTTGGAATGGGGATTATAACATTTTTCTTAAAGTCTGAGGGTACTTCGCCTGTCTCATACATCTTACACACCAGGTGAAACAGGTTTGTCATTGCTGGTTCTCCCAGAGACTTCAGTAGCTCTGAAGGGAATATCATCTACTCCAGGGGCCTTGTTTCGACTTAGGTCTTTCAGGGCTCTGTCAAGTTCTTCTCTCAGTACAGTACCTCCTATTTCATCTTCATCTACATCCTCTTCCCTTCCTACAATATTGTCTCGAAGTTCATTTCCTTTGTAGAGCCCCTCTATATACTCTTTCAGATTTCCCTTCTTTGCTGAGAACTGGTTTTCCATCAGTGTCCTTGATATTCATAGAGCTGTTTTTCTTATCTCCAAATATTTCTTTTATTTTCCTGTAGGCTGTATCTATTTTTCCCCTATTTATACATTCTTCTACATCCTTGCATTTGCCTTCTAGCCACTCCTGCTTAGCCATTTTGCACTTCCTGTCAATCTCAGTTCTTAGTCGTCTGTACTCCATTTTGCCTGTTCCATTTACTGCATTTTTATATTTTCTCCTTTCATCGATTAAATTTAGTATCTCCAGTGATATCCAAGGATTTTTTTGTAGGTCTTTCCTTCCTACCTATTTTGTCCTCTGCTACCTTCACTATTTCATCTCTCAATTTTACCCATTCATCCTCTACTGTTTTATTTTCCCCAGTTTCTGTCAATTGTTGCCTAAAGCTCCCTCTGAAATTCTTAAGAACCTCAGGTTCCTTCAATTTATCCAGGTCCCATCTCCTTATTTTCCTACCTTTTTGTAGTTTCTTTAGTTTCAGCCTACAGTTCATAACCAACAAGTTATGGTCAGAGTCTATATCTGCCCCTGGGTATGTCTTACACTGTGAAACCTGGTTCCGAAATCTATGTCTAACCATTATAAAATCTATCTGGTATCTCCCGGTGTCTCCTGGTCTCTTCCACGTATACAACCTTCTTTTGTGATTCTAGAACCAGGTGTTTGTTATAACTAAATTATGTTCTGTGCAAAATTCTACCAGGCGGCTTCCTCTTTCATTCCTTTTGCCCAGACCATATTCACCTACTATATTCCCTTTCCTTCCTTGTCCTACTACCGAATTCCAGTCTCCCATAACAATTAAGTTTTCCTCTCCCTTAATTGTCTGAATAATTTCCTTTAGCTCCTCATATATTTCTTCGATTTCCTCATCATCGGCAGAGCTAGTTGGCATATAAACCTGTACTACTGTTGTCGGTGTTGGCTTCGTATCTATCTTGACAATGATAATGCGATCACTGTGCTGCTCATAGTAGTTTACCCGCATTCCTATTTTCTTATTCATTATCAATCCTACTCCTGTAATATCCCCAATTGATTTGGTATTTATAATCCCATACTCACCTGACCAGAAATCCTGTTCATCCTGCCACCGAACTTCACTAATCCCCACTATATCTAACTTCAACCTATCCATTTTCAATTTTAAATTTTCTAATTTTCCAACCCGATTAAGGGATCTAACATTCAGCGCTCCGATCCGTAGAATGCCAGTATTGTCTTTCCTGATGATCACATCCTCCTGAGTAGTCCCCGCCCGGAGATCCGAATGGGGGACTATTTTACCTCCGGAACATTTTACCCGAGAGGATGCCATCATCATATGTTCATACAGTAGAGCTGCATGTCCTCGGGAAAAGTAACGGCTGTAGTTTCCCCTTGCTTTCAGCCGTTCGCAGTAGCTGTGTGGCAAAGCCACATTAGCTGATGTTACAAGGCCAGGTCAGTCAATCATCCAGACTGTTGCCCCTGTAACTACTTAAAAGGCTGCTGCTGCCCCTCTTCAGGAACCACAAGTTTGTCTGGCCTCTCCACAGATACCCCACCGCTGTGGTTGCACCTACGGTTCGGCTATCTGCATCGTTGAGGCACGCAAGCCACCCCACCTCGGCAATGTCTGTGGTTCATGAGAGTGGTTTCCTCTCCTATAAGTTTCTTAATAACTTCTTTTAGTTCCTTACATATTTCGTCAGTGCTCACTTCGGCTTAGCTAGTTGGCATATAAACTTGTACTACGGTCGTGGGTATTTGCTTAGTGTCTGTTTTGCCTATGTTAAAGCGTTGGCTATACTCTTCATAGTTGCTTATGCGAATTTCTGTTTTTCGTATTCCTTTTTGTACCAAATACTGCATTACCTATCATTGTTTTCGAGTTTATAGTCCTGTATTCACCCGACCAGAAGTTCCGTTCATCTTGCATCGAACTTAAGTATTCCCTACAATTTCTACATTTAACCTTCCCATTTCCCTTTTAAAATGTTTTGAGTTGCCTCTACGATTATGTGCTAGAACATTTCATTTTCTGGTCCACAGAATGCCTTCTTTGTTTTAAGTTATGGAAACATCTATCTGAGTTCTACCCAACTGGGGTCCTTTTTTACTACTGAAATATTTTACCCGATAGTATGCAATCATCATATTCCATACCGTAGAGCTGGATGTCCTAGGGAAAATTAACGACTATAGTTTCTCCTTGTTTTCAGCTGTTCACCGTAAGTGCATGGCAAGCCACGTTACCTGACATTAAACGTCCAGCTCAGTCAATCATCTGTTTCCTTTGCAACTACTGGAAAGCACGCTGCCACTCTTGAGGAAACACACGTTTGTCTGGCCTCTCCATGGGTATCACTCCGCTATTTGCACCGTTCAATCTCGAATTAGTACGCAAGCAATATTGGTGGATCAAGGGGATGGGGGTGATATTACGTTTCCGAAAGTCCGACGGTACGTCGCTAGTCTTCACAGCCTCTACATGCCAACTTAAGAAGTTGTTTTGTTGCTATTTTTCACTGTGGATTTAGAAATCACAATGAAGTGTTAACTCTGTCTTCTTCCTTATTTGATTACAAATTTCACGAACGACTTTAAAGTTATGCAGTGAAGGCTTTCACGACCGGCTGAAGTAATAGTTGTTGTATCTTTCGGGTTATGTGGTCGTGGTCCACGAAACATATCCGTTCCTGACGTTTCGTCCGGAGCTGCGCCGGACATCTTCAGAGGTACTGGTAGCGGTGAGTCTTGCCGACTCAGTCGGCAAGACTCACCGCTACCAGTACCTCTGAAGATGTCCGGCGCAGCTCCGGACGAAACGTCAGGAACGGATATGTTTCGTGGACCACGACCACATAACCCGAAAGATACAACGACTTTAAAGTTGTGACTAATTTAATGAATCCTCGATGTCTTCCGTATCGAACCACATTGCTTCTTCTGTTACATTACTCTTATCACTCATTGAGGCAGTCACTATATTTTTCCCAACTGTCCCCTCTATCTCTCTCTACTCTCTTGGAATTCTCATTCTTACTTTCCTTGTCTGAAGCGGACAATGATGCCACCAAAGACAACTGCAGCACTATTCGTACTGACAGTCGCGGCCACAGAAACGCCGACCGCCGGCACTCACATAGCTTAGATTACCGACCGGTGCGCATACGAACACCACCGCATCTCAAGCCCTGATTGGCAGGACTGTAGTCAAGAAGCCGGCGCATACCGCTTGTAAACACAGAGTGGTTCCGTCAAGGACAGAGCCCATCCTAGCGTCACAAGGTGCCAATCTTCGCAGAACAAAGTGCATACGAATTTGGACTCAACAACAGCCAAAGAAACTTTGATATATACTTTCTGATGTCTGGAATTTATCAATCTCCTGCGACAAAAGTATGCGTTTGTTTGTACTAATTTATTATTTAACTGATTTGTGATCCGCTTAATAAACCGATAACTAATCTTGAAATATATTATACATGTGGCGTCAGCTGGGAATTTTATCTGGCGCTAGGCGGTAGGTAGACCTTGCAGGTGCGGTGATCACTGTGTCCCCAGTGGTGTAGGGGTCAGCGCAACTATCGAGATAGCGGGAGACCCGGGTTCGAATCCCGGGTGGGCACACATTTTCAGCTTTGCCCATTTGCAGTTGATCTCATATATTCTGTGAATATGAGATAATATTGAAATCTCTGATCACTATTATGGAATTAGTCTTGGTAAATTTAGACAAGAGGTTTGTTTAGAATGAAATATAACGTGAAGTAATGTGACATTGAAGAGACGTTCCACTTTGTCTTAATCTTTATAGCTACAATCTTAGTAGACATGAATACAGCTTAAGAATATCTTGCTATAAGAAGGAAACACTTTTTGAAACAAGTGGCTGGCACAAGGTGTCATGACATTTTAAACTAGGCCTTCTGACCGACTTTTCCATTGACAGCCAAGTACTTACATTACTTATCTGCTGCGAGGTATGGCCACTTTCTCAGACGCACGGGGTCGCGAATCTTGTGGACATGCAACGTTAGCTGACTGTTGATCCTACCGCAAAGACTAAATGGCACATAGTCATGAAACTCAGTTTAGCCTTATCTCACGGAAACTTCCGTCAAAGATTGTTGAGCGATAATTATTAGCACACGAGAAAACACAAAGGAAATCGTCACGTAACTTTTATGAGAGTGAAGGAAAAGACTGGAAAAAAGTTATATATTAGTGTGAAGTGGCAAGTAACTTTTGTTGACACATGAAAGTGACACAGGTGGCACTAATTTTTGTCATAATCACGACTTTTCTGCACGCAAAAGTTGGAATATTCTAGTTCCTCGATGATGTTAAAGCGTTTATTGCCGACGGAAGCTAACGAGAACGTTGGTGCCATGTGTCAAATCAAATTGAAATGATATCACTGATATGGTTCGCTGATCAAATTTCTATCCTGAAGAAGTGATGAAGAGTTGTAGCTTTTGAGTTAAAATGTAGTGTACTGTATAGGTACTCAAAGTAATCTGCAAAGAGACAAATTTGTTGGGCAGTAGTTGTTATTAAAGTAGTGTGAATCCTAATCATCGGACCTTACACTTGGGTCCTCGGAACCCCAATGTACTTTTTACTTTGTCTTACAGAATCTATGGTGGCTACAGTTTATTGAATCGCAAGGTATACTATGTTTTTCATGGTGCTATATCCACTTCATGTGAACACAAACATGCACGTTGTTTCCTCGGTAAAATGTGTGTTGCCACTCTTTTAAAAGGCCGATTTGACATGAACACTGTGCACTGATTTGCACCGAGTGAGCACACTGATATTACAAATAGTGAATCATATTCATTACAGATATCACTTCTTTGTAAAATAAAATATATTCCTTTTCATGTACTTTTGTACATAAATATATAATTTAAGATATTCATTTTTAGGGTCATTAATTTTACAATGCGTAATGGCGAACAGTGATCTGAACATACTGGTTAAAATTTCAATTTGAAAAAAAGTCCAGATTGAATAATTGATGGTCTTACTTGATGAGCGACTCCAGTCAGTGCAGATTATCTTAAGTTGACTAGTAGTCTTGTGTAGTTCGCAAACGAACTAGTTCTGAAGAGCGCTCTCACTGGCGAACTATGGAAACTAGTTCGCACGTCCCTCGCCTCTTAGTTCGTCCGCTCCTTTTCCGAAAACTGTCGGGGAATAGCGAGAGGACGCGAGAGCGCGCAGAATAGCGTGATTCCCTCCTCCCAGTTACCGTCATTTAGAGCTGATATGCAGCTCAGCTGTAGTTTCATAGTTCACTGCCAGAATTTTTCTTTTTTAATATATTTAGCAGTATCCAAATATAACCTTCATTCCATAGTGTAAAGAAGTATAGAGAACTCAAAACTTAAAATTGTTTGCATTTATATGCGAGAAATTATGCATCAATCATTTTCTCTCGCCTGCATGATACTTTTGATGGCTCACGGGGTAGATTGTTGAGAAGAACGTCGTTTAAGTGACACTAACACTGTAAAGTATCGAACCCGTATAGAATTAATCAGTTACTAAACTGTAGTTTACCGCCCGTCGTCAGACTGAAAAGTTCGAAACCCATTGTCATCAATGTCGCTAGCGCGAAGATAAAATATTTCCTCTATTTTATTTCTTAATACAAAATCAATTTCTGTAATAAGTGTGAGGTTGACCGAACTGGCTTAAATTTCGATGTAACTTAGGCGGCCGCCCCTCCGAAACAAAGGATTGGACTCGCCCAGCACCGAAGACAATAATGCGTTTCTGCGCGTTGGAACTTGGTTGTGAGGGGGGGGGGGGGGTGGAGGGTTGACTAATGACCATTGTATCACCCATTCGTGTAAATAACTGGTTTATTTGCTTAAGTATTTGATCTCTAATTGCCCCAAAACAATATTACACGCTTGGGCAACAATGATCATTATATAAAAAAGCTATCATAACAAAAGAAAGAGCTCTTTTAGTAGCGGTAGCAAAAGCCAAAAAGGGTGGACGAACTAAAAAGAGCGACCTACTTCGCGGCCGAGCTGCGAACTAAAAGGAGAGCTACCGGTCGCGAACTAAAATATGCGCGATCGGTCGCGAACTAAAAGCGCGATCGGTGGCGAACTAAAATATCTGCAATCGGTCGCGAACTAAAATATACGTTACCGGTTGCGAAATAATATGCCAAACGTATCTCGCTTCTTAGTTCGTTGGATTCTTTTCCGAAGACCGACGGGCAACAGCGAGAGGGTGTGCAGCAGAATTCAAAATCACGTGTTTGCCTTCTCCTGATGAGAGTCATTTCGAGGTGAGCGTCTGCCTGCTAAATTACATAGTTCAATGCTACAAAATTTCTGTTTTGAGGTATTCTGCACTCTACAATATCTGACTAATACATTCCACAATGCCAAGATAGCTCTAAATTTAACATGAGACATTATCATCAAAGTGTTTCTTTTGGTTTGCGTGATACCGTTAGCGGCTCAAGCAGCAAGCGCATGAAGCAGCTAGATGGGGGAACGTCTCCCTCCACCTCCATGCGCAGACCACGCTGCTCAGCCGTCACTGGTAGCGGACGAACTAAAAGAACGAACTATATTATATTGCGTTCTAAAATACTTTGTTGAAATTACTTACATACACGAAAATATTAAAAATACTTAATACTAGTCAATTATACTGTCCACTTACGAAAGTCACCCGAAAAACAATATTGAGATGAAATATGAAAGTAAAACTTGGAAACAAATTTGGCGTAATTGAATGTTAAGATCAAATGTTCGCTCTGTCTGGTATGATGTAGTTAACGAGAAAGTTCCCACAGAGGAAATGTTAGACATAATACATTTACTGATCACTCCTTTTTGTGATTCATGTCAAATAGTGTAAACTGTAGAATATGTTCTTACCTGTAGAGAAAAGATTTTGATTTGGAAGGAAAATACTAGCCGTTATTAATAGAACATTTGAGAATTACGTTCGAATAAAAGATGTACTTCAGCCAGAATACAATTTATACCCTAATTCAAAACATAATGGTTATAACTGGCTCATTGGACAGTATATATTTTATGCAATTAAGAAGGGAACTCCAAATTTAGAAGACTACATTCACTTTATCAATGAAGAGCGTTTTTCTTTGAGTAAACATTATAAATATAAACAAAATTTTCAGAGATTTTTAATTGCCGTTTTAAATCAAGAGTGAGAAGTAAATGAAGACTATTAAGTGGGTACATGCATTATCAAAACATGAAGAAGGAGTCTAAACAAAAGTAGTTGTTTCAGGACAACATATCGAGTGCAGTGAAAATTATTTTCAGACATAATGGAGAAAGAATTGTATTGTAATTATAAGTTTATCAAAAGTGTAAAGGTTATATATCTAAACTAATAAATTTGATTATTTCAACAAAAATAAAATTGTAAGGCATCTGCCTAGTAAGCATGGAGGTCCCGGTTCGATTCCCGGCAGCATCACAAATTTCAATTCAATGCTTCACCTTTATATTTAATGTCATTGACATATTCAAGACAAAAAACAGTCTCAAGATTTGTAAATTTCCATTTATAAAGGAATTTTTGTCACTATCTTGACGCTAACCAGACAACTACGCCCCTCACGTGTTCTGCATTACTATGAAAAATAGCGACAAGAGCACGTAGGCCGTGGCGAGGAGATACTACACGATGGCAGGTGCTGTGTTCCGTTGTATAGTTTCCATATTTATTTCAGAAACGTAGGAATATGAATAATATTTTCCGGGTTGCGGCGTAATGCTCTCAAAAGTCAGCAAGAAGAAAATTCGTTAGTCTCTCTTGTGATTCTGTTACTGCGCGAAACCTCAGTTGCACGCACAACTGGAATCAGACCGCCGGAGCAATATCCGGGAGCCATGAAGAATTAACCTCGGTGCGAGCGCGCAGACCGCGGGCAGCAGCCAAGCGCCGCAATGTATTGAGGTCCGCCCAGCCGTGAGCAGCCAATTCAGCGCTCTGCCGCCTCGGGCAGGTGGGAATATAAATGGCGGCCGAGGAGCGGTTTCCACTACAAGAGCGCAGCTCGTGTCGCAGGAGAGTTTTTAGGAAATTAAAATAACGTTCCGTCGCAGAACTGAGCAAATTTCAAATTGGGATGTGAAGCGGTAAATTGGCACTCCATGATAACGATCATGACGCTCTTGTTCTTGTTGAGCACTCAGTTGCAGTTGATCACAAGAGTCAAATAAGAAAATGCAGTTTATTTGGTAGTCTGCAATGCATCCCACATACTAAAAATCCCTCCTGATCCTCAACCGAAAGGCCCTCCGCCTCGCCTACCGCATCCGTCACCCTTCCCTCACGTGGATCCTCTATGACCTAATTCCGTTCTCTCACTTTCTACAGTTCCTTCAACGTATCCATACCCCATACACTTTCCCGCAATCCCCTGGTCTGCCCCATCCTCACCAATCCTGGGCCACTCCAACAACTCCCCCCCCCACCTCCAATCTCTCCACATTCTCTACCACGGTCATTTCCGCCACTTTCCACTATCGGATGACGCCCTCCTTCCCGTTATCTGCAAATCCTACCAACCCCATATTTTCCCACACCTCCCTGTCGTAGATCCTAACGCCTCTTCCCCACCATCTCCCCCATACGCTGCTTCTTCGCCTCCTTCCTCTCCTCCTCCCTTCCACTCCTTCCCCCATCCCCCCCCCCCCCCTGCGGAACCGCACAGTGCTACAGTTGTAAAGTCTGCATCGTCATCAGTGTTGTGCCGCACGTCCATTCAAGGTGTTTTAACTCGTTGTTACCTCCGCATTTAGTACAAGTGTCACCAATATATTTTATTCAGTGTATTTTATTCTGTGTCTCTGTTTTCTAAGTCGCCACCACAGCTCATATCCGTCAATGTGATGTTATGTCACCGAGGACATCTTTTTTAAAATTCTCCGTCTGACTCTCCATTGTATCTTTTAAGCATCTCCATATTCATTTTACAATTTCCGTAAGCTGAAGAGCGGCATAGGATGCTGCAGCCAGCTTTCCCGGTTGGGCATAAAATGAGAATAAAGAAGAAAAAATCTGAAATGAATGGTTTTTCTTATGGTGGATAAAGGATTGTCCCAGTGGGCCGGAAAACCACTTAACTGATAAGTGTTCCCGGCAACCTACATCTAAAGCGTTCCTAAGGCTATAAGCATTCAACGTAGAAATGTAGCAGACGATACCCGTATTCGGGTACGCCAACGATGACAATAACAACAACATATCTAGCGTGCACTACTTCTAGTGGCGCTAGAGACAAACAGAGAGCGCTGCAGGGCATCATTTTAGAAAATATCACTACATTTTTTTAAGTTCAATTGTTGTTAAGCCTCCGCTGTTCTTTAACTGGTTTCGATCTTGGTGAATTTCCAAGCGACAGCAGAGAAAGATCAGCTTCTTATATTCACATTACAATTGAAAATATTTGACAAGAATGTACACACATCATCAACAGTGCAATAGTTATTGCTCCATGGTAAGATGATATTTCAAACATTACACACGGTAACAAATAATAAAGATCTACAGTTCGAGGTGCATTGTTACCTTTTGTGCTTTTGTGCCTTGGTGCTTTATCAAAAGATCTACAGTTGTAGGTGTAATGAAACATTACGTGATGTTTCAAATATCGTCTTATCTCGAAGCTATAAGTAGTGCAGAGTTGGTGGTGTGTTTACACCCTTTTCATAAATTTTCAATTGTAGTTATAAGAACGGAGATTTTGCTTCGCTGTAGCTTGAAAATCATCGGTGATCGAAAGCGGTAGCTCTGAGCTAAATAAAAACAGCTGAGGTATTTCAAAATTGTTTGACAGCTGTAAAGGCAGACTTTATCGCAATAATAGATATCCCCATTCTTGCACCGGACTGGCTCGAGCCGACTATATCAAGACAAGTAGCCGGCCCACCACCAGTTCGCACTCTTATGCCATCAACTGTCAAGACTGGACGAAGACTATCCTCGCTACGCCACTGAAATTAAAATTCAAACGTTTAGATGATTGTAAATCTAAGGGACTTAACTGCTGCTGTTGTCAGTCCCTAGGCCGTAGGTAAGACTCGATCCTCCGACGGCGAGTAACCGCGTGTTCCGCAGCAAGACGCCTTAGAACGCTGGACAAATCCACTGTGGCCTCTGGAATTCACTTGGACTTTGTGATTTCACTCGATTTGCCATGGAATGGGTACCTAAACTTGTAAGACTAACTCGTGTAAATAAATTTGTGTTGTGGAAACTTGGGTGTTCTTTCGTCACAGCAGTTTTATTAGCTCCACAAAAATTAACGTTCGCTAATTTCGAAGACGGGAAGAAAATGAATAAACGGCGTGAGGACACGTGATGAAATAAGTCATCATTACGGTTTCAAATAAACCATGCCAATTTCTGTAAGAAATTTAAAGAAACTGTTGGTACAACGTCACTTGACGAAAAATGTATATCAGCAAACAGCAAAGCAGACTGTAAAAGAAATAAAGGTAGGTAATTACGACTGGTTTTAAGTAACGAACATTATCATGGAAGACATGTGACAGTGTCATAGAAGTTATTTTTCTCCTTAAACAGTATCTGTACGGTATTTTCAGAAAATACATATGAATCTGAGTTTACAGCCACTTCTCGTTACCTCTGTTCTGAATGTTGATGCTGATAGTGAACTGTGTATTAGTGTAATTTGATTTAACATAGATGTATAGAAACTGCAGTGACTTTTGTTAAGTAGTTACTAAACACAATCCTTCACTGACGTGATTTATATGAATTAATTTTGTGTAGGTAGTTTCAGGTGATGTCAGGGATTCACGTATCAAGGCCACAACAATATGCCCTGATTAATCGATTTTCCCCTTTTTATTTACACTTCTGCGTCGCGAATATTCAGTTTAGGCGTAGATAAAATTTCTTCTTTTTAAATTATGAACTAAATTTATGCTTCTACCCTATACTGCGTAGTGAGGACCATGTATTCTAAATTTCATTCCTGAAATTTTCAAGTGGACGATCTTATGTCTGTGCATCTTCCTTTCGCGATCGACCTCCGATACGGTTCTCACAGATTTCTTTTCTCAATATTATTTCATTTTAAGAAACATAACCATATTTAAGGATGATAATTAATATTTACAGTTTCAGGAGAGAAAAAATGGTTCATATATCGAGATGGATACTAAAGACAGCTCTTAACTGTGAATTTAAAAATTCACTCCAATTCTCAAAACGGCCACTTAATTCTCTGAGATTCTCTGAATCTTTAATGTCAGTGATTTGCTCCTCCTCCTCCTCGTCATAGACGTAAGACATGCCATGTTTTACCATGAACACAAAACTTTCATAACTGGTGACTGCAAGTATGTGGTTTATGTATCAGAAACCGTAAACGAATGTAAGATACGACATGCCTGCTTCGTACCTTCGTATATTCAAACACGGGGAGGTTCCTTTTGTGTCCCAGCCTCGTCACCGCTTTTGTGTCCCGTTTCCGTCGTAGGTGTCGGTGGCCGAGTAGGAAGACCGACACAGGAATAAAGGTAGCACGCTTGTGCAGGTACGGAGGTGAGCAGCCAGTGGGACAGCAGAAACTAGAAACACTAGAGTAAATTAGAACGAGATATATATTGCACAGAATTTATACAATACTTAACTTTTACATAGCTCAGTACTGCAGAATGCTGATACATATTTGAGCTAGAGGCCTGCCTAGTACCTATCCGATACCAAAGTCTTCCCTGGTGCCTATCTGATTCCGAAGTGTTAACTGGTTCCTATCTCAGTCCCAAGTGAACGATGTCGTTCAGTGGTGGCCACGAGCGGATTTGTAGCAGAGGGCGCTCGTGGCTGACGTCGTAAAAACGCCGCGCCGTGCGTGCATGGCGGGGCGCGGTGAAAGTAGGTGGCGCGCAATTTGGACTTGTGCGACACCACACCCCTCCCCCCCCCCCCCAAACCGCCGCGACGTCGTGGCGTAGGGCTGAGGGCCACGGCGACGGCACTGGGAGGAGGACCTGGGCGGGGGCGTTACTAGTGGGACGGGCGTCGTAGCTGAGGCTGGGATCGAGACGCCGTCCGCGCCCCGGTATACACCTTGCGATCCCCCGGGAAACCCACCAAAACCAGGGGAAGGGCGCACCCCTCCGCCAGAAGGAGCAGGTCATCTTCTTCTGAGGTGCATGGTCAGGGCGGCGGGGGCACGCCCGGCCACTGAGTCCCACTCGATGACACTGCCATCCGCTGCGACGACGGAGGCGCGTCGATCTCCATCGGGACAATCTCGTAGTCCGGGGACGCTGGACCCGTCGGCGGGTGATGTGGCTGTGTTCCCTGGCGGTGAACTGGGTCTGGAATCAAGAAACCCGAGACAGGATCGCGCGGCCTGTGCAGGCGCAATTGGTTAGCGTTGTGCCGCAGCTCCGACCCTGTGGAAGAACGTACGACATACATATTGCGACAGAGCACGCTCTGAATGATGCCTGGCAACCATGTCTTCTTGTTGCCAGCAAACACCCTTTACAGCACCGGCGTGGAAACCTGAAAACGCGTAGCGCCAAACGAACCGACTCGGTGCGTGGAAGGCTACAGCAGGTGAAGGAGAGTGCGGTGACGGCGCCCGTGTAGCAGCTCGGCAGGAGACGGGCCGTCACGTGGCATGCACCGATACGTAGACAGGAAAATTTGAAGAGCTTGCTGCCTGGAGTGCTGACCTTTCATCGTTTCCATGTGAGACTTGAATGTTCGAACGAAACGTTCTGCTTCACCATTGGACTGAGGGTGAAAAGGTGCGGTGGTGATATGCTGAATGCCATTCACACGACAAAACTGTTGAAATTCCTCACTAACATACCGAGGTCCATTGCACTGACGATAGTTTCAGGCTAACCTCCGATGCAAAACACTGATGTTAAGGCACTGATTGTACTAGACGCCGTCGTTGAGTTCATGGCAATCACAAAAGGAAACTTGCTGAAAGGGTCTACAACGATTAACCAGCGCGTATTCCAGAAAGGTCCGGCAAAGTCAATATGAAAACGTTGCCATGGTCCCTTGGGGCGTGGCCAATCTGAGAAACGTTGCGGAGGAGCCGCCTGGTGCTCCGCACAAACCGTACACTGTGACGTCATACACTCTATCTGGGCGTCCATACCAACCCAGGTACAATGACGTCTGGCCAGTTGCTTTGTCCTAAAAATACCCCAATGTCCTTGATGCAGGAGGCGTAACACTTCTCGTTGCAGGGAACGAGGAACAATCACTCTTGTTTGGTCGTTGTCAGTATGCAACAACAGAACACCCTGACTTAAAGACAATGCATGACGTTGTGCTAAATAACGTCGAACCAGAGGCCGATCAATGTCTTTGGCTCTGGCAGGCCACCCTGAGCGAAAAAAACGTGCTACCACACTTAGGTCAGCATCCGCAGCTGTTTCCTGTGCAACCCGACGAGAGTTTAAAGGAAAGTCTGCGACAGCGGAAGCATCTCTGGAGTCTATCTGACAACATGCCATTTCTGAAGAATCAAATGACACATCCTGGCCAAAAGGAACTCGGGAAAGTGTGTCCGCATTGGCATGTTTAGAGGTAGGTCGGTACAAAATCTCATACTGATAAATTGACAATATTAAGCACCATCTCTGAAGCTTTTGTGCCGTTCGTGGCGGAATTGGCTTTGTGGGTGAGAACAACGACGTGAGAGGCTTGTGGTCAGTCAACAAATATAATTTTCTGCCATAGAGATAATAATGAAACTTTGTGACGCCGTAAATGATTGCAAAGGCCTCCTTTTCTATCTGACTGTAATTCTGTTGCGTTGGCGTCAATAGCTTGGATGCAAAAGCAATAGGACGATCATGAGAACCAATACGATGTGACAATATTGCAACCAGACCGTACGACGAGGCATCGACTGCTAGCACCACAGGCTATTATGGGTCAAAGGGAATCAAACATGCATCACTGAGTAGTGCAGACTTTAATTTGTCAAAAGCAACTTGGCAATCTTTAGACCATACAAAAGGAACATTCTTCCTACGTAAGTGATGCAGTGGAGCTGCAATCTGAGAGGCATTGGGAATAAATCTGAAATAATAGTAGAGCTTTCCCATTACTGCTTGCAATTTTTGCACATTCTTAGGAGGAGGCAAGTCTTTGATTGCTCTAAAATGTGACTGTAAGGGATGGATTCCTTGGGCATTAATCACATGGCCTAGGTACTCTATTTCAGTTTGAAAAAACGAACACTTTGCTTTATTACACCGTAGACCTGCTGCAGTCAACACTTTGAAAAGGCACTCCAGGTTTCCTAAATGTTCTTCAACTGTACGTCCGGATACCACAATATCATCTAAATAGTTCGAGCAACACTGTACAGAAACTGCCAGCTGTTCCAAAAAACGCTGAAAAATAGCGGGGGCGGAAGAACTGCCAAAGTGTAGGCGTTGAAATTGAAAAAAGGCCAATGTGAGTATTAATGACGAAAAACTTTTTTGACTCGTCATCAAGCGGAATCTGTAAGTATTCCTCTGCTAAATCAATCTTGGAAAAGAAGCGAGACTGTCCTAATTTGTCCATCAGTTCCTCAGGTCTGGGCAGGGGATAAGTGTCTACAATTGTTTGACTGTTAACTGTTGATTTAAAGTCCGCTCAGAGACGTTTCCCGACGGCTTGGGTATAACTACTAAAGGCGAGGCCCACTGACTCGCAGAAACAGGAGAAATCACCCCACTATCTTGCCAACGTTTAAGTTTTTCGGTAACTGTATCACGCATTGCGATAGGCACTGGTCTAGCTTTACGAAATTTTGGTACTGCAGATTCTTTTAAAGTTACATGTGCCACGAAGTCTTTTGCACAACCTAGTTCCGGCGAAAACAAGTCACTATATTTCTCACACAATGCATTTATTTTGTCCTGAGGCACTACTGACGAAATTTGAAGCACATCTCTTTGAATTGATAAATCAAACAAGTCAAATGCATCTAGTCCAAAAATGTTCTGTGTAGATTTGGCCTGAAGAACAACAAAAGCAACTGTTTTTGTTACACCTTGAAATGAGGGAGGCAGGCTACACGTTCCAAGCACGGGAATATTTTGACCTGTGTACGCTGTTAGCACTTGTTGGCACAGCGACAATTTTGGCGAACCCAGCAGTTCATAAGTGTCTTTATTAATTAATGTAACAGCGGAACCAGTGTCGAGCTGAAAGTGCACAGTCTTATTTTCTATAGAGAGTTTCACAAAAAGTTTTTGCTTGTGGCGCTCGACAGGTGCGCGAATGTGGGCAACGTCTGCTACGCCTTGTTTGATGCGCTTGCGCATGCGCGGGCTGCGTAGTGAAGGTAGCGGCGCAGACACGGCACACAGATTAATATCACTGTCACTAGATGGCACTACAGCCGGATCGGCGTCTGCACAATACGAGGCTACTGCACTAAAATTACTTTGAGTAGCTACACCAAGTCTACTGTCACTAACTACACATTACTTGGCACTTTTACAAGGAGAAGTTGTAGAAGGCACTAGGTACACTACAGGATTGCACTGTACATAGTCATTTTGCTTGTCCCGAACCCTTTTTCGTTGCACAGAATTACGCGCTCGACGATGCTTACTACGTGGCTCACTACATAGTTGTGCAGTAGGCGCAGAAATGTTTTGCGTATGAGATTCAAGCAAAGCACTGTTCAAGTCCACAGCGTGTATTACATTTACTGCATGCACCGTTCTCGCACTTTGCGAAGCACTGTTCCTAATGTTACTGTTCTTTCAAATTTTGTTTTGCATACACACTGTTTGTACATGTCCCGATTTGCCACATTGGTAACAGGTTGCGTTGCGAGTAGGGCAATGTGCACGCTTGTGGCGAGATACAACTGGGGGCAAGACTTACGAACATGTTTCTGAAATGAACGTTGGCGCCCGTTATTCAAATTACTGTGTCTAACACGACGGGGAGACCTTTGCATCGCACTTTTACACTGGCTTCTGTTCACTGTCTGTTCAGCACGGCCGGTAGAATTATAAGAATCACTAGGACTACATTGAAAACTACGGCTAGGAAAGCGTCCGTTGCAGCGCACTGAATTAACACTGTGGCTTTGCATTTCGACATCTGCTAAGTCAAAGGTATCATGCGCTTCAATAAGCTGCAGTACACTGTCTAATGAGGGGTCAGACTGTTTAAGAAATGCTGCCCTAATTCTCGGGACCTGAATGTTCTGCATAATCGCATCCCTCAACATAACGTCACTATAAGAAAGTCCACAAGAGCAAGTAAATTTACATTGGCGGGTTAAGCCCTTCCATTCCGTAATCCATTGCATGTGGGTCTGTTCCAGTGATTTTTTCAGTCTGAAAAATCGGTACCACACAGTGGCTACGAGAACTTTTCTCTCGTAATGAACATTCAGTGTATCTACAATTTGTTCAAAGTCTACATCACGAGGAGGTGCGTGGGGGAAAAGTTTCTGCAGTGATACAAAGATCTGGGGGCCCACAATTGATAAGAAAAGGTTCTTCACTCTCCGACCTGTAATTTGATGAGCCGTGCCGAGTTCTTGAAATTGTGCAAAGTAGTCACTCCATTCTTCCTCACGTTCGTTGTTCTGGCGAAAGGTAGGGAGCGATGCAGCGGCAGGTGTGGGCTGCTGAAGCGGCGGCTGTTGTTGTTGGTTAGCTGCTTGCGCTGTTAGCTGGGACACTGCCTGGAGTAGTTGCGTGATTTGCGCCGTCTGTAACTGAATAATTTCCATTAAGTTTGGATTCGGGTTAGCGGCCATGCTGACCGATTAGGCGCCGCGCATACAAGTAACTTATAACAAAACACAAATGCAATATGAAAGAGGACGCTCTGCAACAAAAAAAACCAACAAAATACGTAACTGAAAACGTTCCCCAAAAATCTTATAATAAGGGTGGGTGGGCGGGAGAAATTTCTGTGTGCTCCGAATGCTGCTGTCTGGGTGCTGGTCCAAGGTTCGTCTATCACTCCTCGTCGCCACTTTTGTGTCCCAGCCTCGTCGCCGCTTTTGTATCCCGTTTTCGTCGTAGGTGTCGGTGGCCGAGTAGGAAGACCGACACAGGAATAAAGGTAGCACGCTTGTGCAGGTACGGAGGTGAGCAGCCAGTGGGACAAAAGGAACTAGATACACTAGAGTAAATTAGAACACAAATGTTTCTGTTGATGACAAGAAAATGTTTGACACCCATCAGTTCTTTGGTGTAGTGTGCGATGTGCTTCTGATCAGAACTGTCTCCAAAAATTTTAATTACGAAGCATTTCCTTGATCCGATTTTAATGAAATAAAGCCCGTATTTTCATTTAATATACTCCCACGTTTCCTGTGAAAGCCTAAAGAGAATTAGTTAATTAATTTTGTAGATTAGGGTGTTGGAACGGAGAGAATAGCCCCCCCCCACCCACGTTCGATTTTAAGCGCAAGACCGAGCACGGCCGTGGAGGATTGGTCGAGCTGTCTAAAGCGCCTTGCTGCAGAACGCGCGGCTGCTCTCCGTCGGAGGTTCCAGTCCTTCCTGTGGCATGGTTGCGTGTGCTGTCCTTAGGTTAGTTGAAGCTAGTGTAAGTAGTTTGTAAGTGTAGGGACTAGTAACCAATGAAGTTACGTCCCTATAGATTTACAAACATATGAACATCTTTGACTGAGCACGGAGCATCTGCGCGTGATGCCTAAACGAGCGCAGATCTGTGGCAATGGAAATGAGCGTATGGCTTTCTTGGCCGGGAGAACCCTTGCGGGTTTGTTCGGTCGCCTTTTATTTGACGTCTCGTAGGCGACTTACGTGCCAATGATGATGAGATGATGTTGATTAGGACAACACAAAACACCCAGTCCCCTGCCGGAAATCGAACCTGGGACCCCTGCGTGGTAGACAGCGACGCTACCGCTGAGCTACGGAGGCGGACAGATCTGTGGCGTTCATGTATATGTAGCCAAGATTATAGACACGTTCTTGGCCACGCGCAGGAGTCTGCGTGTAAATGGCGAAACCGGCGCGCAGGTACGCGCCCAAGCGTGGCGTGAAGAGTTTCGTCAATTCTAAAATTAGCTGTAGTTAGCTGCAGCCATGTTTCGCTCGAAAGCCGATCTAACGCGTGTTGTTATCGCTATTACAGCAATAGGCATTGCAGCTATAAACATAAATGAAAGAAAATGTGATATTTGGGTTAAGGAGTACGATGCCGTGACAGTCATACTACTTTTATTAAAGATCTGCGCTACAATTACTCGAAGGACTACAGAAATTATTTACGAGTCTACCGCTAAACATTTTTTATACTGCTGGAAATAATCAAGGACAAAATTAGCCCGAGAGACATAGTGATTAGGAAAAGCATTTCTGCTGAGGACTGTCTTCCAGGCCGCGGCGGATTGGCCGTGCGCACTGAAGCGCCGTGCTGTGGTGCGCGCGGCCGTTCGCCGTCGGGGGTTCGAGTACCACCTCGGATATGGGTGTTTGTGTAGTCCTTAGATTAGTTTACCTTGGTTTGTTTGTAAGCTACGGACTAATAACCATGCAGTTGTGTCCGATAGATTAACAAACATTTGAACAGTCTTACAGCTACTCTCAGAGTTTTAGTTAAAAGTCGCTCCTTCGAAGATTTAAAATTTGTTACAGCAATTTCAGCGTCGACACTGTCTAATTTAACTCGAGAGACATGCAAAGTTCCTTATGATGTACTACAGTCAGAAGTCATGAAGGTAAGTAAATTATAATATTAGCCATTAAATCAAAAATTATTATTTAAGAAAATTCTGGTTATTACAAGACAGGAAAACCGCAGAACATCTCCTTTAACAACGTCATTGCTTCAAAAGTAGAAGAAATCATTAGTTTTTCTACTCTGTTATGGCATAATATCAATATTGTTCATAAAATGCGTTCAGAGAAGTATTGCCTTGCTATGAAGTAGAAGTGTGAGACCCTGTAGACGTAGAAGCCTGAAAAGGTGGTGGTGCAAGCTGACAACTGCCTTGATCACAAAAATCAATATCTGCAGTCAAAGTTTTCAGAAAACCACGCTTCAGCACTGAATTAATTAAAGATTCAGTATGCATTGCCTGTGTATGATCAATCCGTTCTAATTTCTTACCCAAGTTAATTGCTGTTCGTTCATGTTTGTTTAAATCGTCTCTTCGGATCTGCTGCAGATCACTCGTGAATGGTTTCATCATATCAAATGTAGCTGACATCATACTGAGATTCTGTCTCTTACTTTTTTTCCCTTTATTTTCTGTTTTACGGTATAGCTTACGTTTCTTGTTCTTTTCTCTGTAATAGAATAACTAAATTACTTTCGCTTTTTGTTTTTGCTTCAGTTTCCTACAACCAAGGATAAATGGATGAACATAGCCAAAGAATATGAAGACAAGTGGCAGTTTATAAACTGAGGAGAAACACTGGATGGAAAACATAAACGAATTCAGTTGTACCACCACCTCACTCTGGAGACCATTATTTCAATTATAAATATATTTACAGTGTGGTTTTACTCGCTTTGGTAAATGCACATTACGAATTCATTTTTCATGATGTGGGGAAAGTTGGAAGTGTGTCTCATGGAGGAGTACTTCAGTACACAGAATTTTTTCGTGCTTTAAAAATGGGTGGTTAAATCTACCAAGCGACGACGAAAGAACTTCATTTCTGGGGTGATGAAGCTTTCTCAATGAAAGAAAAAAAATTAAAACCTTATTCTCAACGTGACATAGATCACTACAGCAAAATTTTCAACTACAGATTATCACGTGCTGGAATCGACGAGAAAATCTTTTTGGTATAATTACGTCACAATTTCTAATTCTGGATACGCCAATCAATATGAAGATCGAAAAGTAAAATAATGGATTTTAGGCACCTGTACGTTGCACAATATTTTACGTAGACAAAGCAAAGGCTACATTTCTGTTATAACACTGGGCAGAGAAGATGTAGACTGCACGCTAACTTGGGGTGACTGGCGAAACAGGGCAATCGAATTGACTAGCTCGCAATCTGCAGGGGGGCGGGGGGGGGGCTGAGGAGCGCCAGTCACGGTCTGCACGGCCACTACGGTCGGGGTTTCGAATCCCCCCTCGGGCATGGATATTTGTGGCGTCCATAGTGTTAGCTAGTTCATAAGTAGTTTGTAAGATTAGGGACTGATGACCCCGTAGTTAAGTCCCATAAGCTATATATATATATATATATATATATATATCTGAACTACATAACATCATTTTATATATATAAAATGATGTTATGTAGTTCAGATATTTTTCTGGAAGCTATATTGTTGTAAAATCACTCCACTTACTGTACACTATGTAAATATATAACTGTTTACTCACTTTTTTACACGGTTGTTCACTGTGTTGATTACCATCATCTGTTGTATCCACGTTAACCTCATCGTTGTAGTCCTTATCAGTTCCATTATTATCTTCACAGTCACAGACAATTTCATCCACACCTACAGATACGTAAATGTTTGAAGAACTCACATTTGAAGCTTCTGCCTTTAAATTATTATTTATATAGACCCTGGATCCTACTTTCCATAAGCACTGTTGCTCTTTATACATCAACATCATCATTAGAGACTGATTATGCCTTTCGGCGTTCAGTCTGGAGCATAGTACCTTTAATAAAATTCCTCCATGATCCCCTATTCAATGCTAACATTGATGCCTCGTCTGATGTTACGCCTTTTACATCAATATCATTCTTCACCGAATCTAAGTACTTTCTTCTTGGTGTACCTCGACTCCTCTTACCCTCCGCTTCCGAGCTCATGAGTCTCTTTGGTAACCTTGCTTCTCCCATGCGTGTAACATGACCCCACCATCTCAGTCTGTTCTCTCTAACTGCTTCATCTATAGTGTTCATTCCCAGTATGATTATAAATTCCGCCAAAATGCCTTTGCTCCAGCATTGAGAATCTGCCCTACCGACAGCAATATGCGTATATAATCGCGTCGCTGACTGTAGGCAGCTAAGAACACTGGTCACACCGTAACTAATGTACTGTACTGGTTGAAATTTAAATGAAATAAATGTTTGTAAATCTATCAGACCAAACTGCGTGTTTATCAGTCCGCCGCTTACAAACTACTTAAACTAAGGTAAACTAACCTAAGGACAACACACACACACACACACACACACATGCCCCAGGGAGAGGCATGTGTGTGTCAAGCAACCACGCGCTCCGCAGCGAGGCGCCTTAGACCGCTCGGCTACTCCACAGCGGCAGTTGAAATTTAAACATTACCTACTTCCTGCAGACCACAGAAATTTGATTTGGTACATTACGTGTGATCGACGGTGGACTTTATACCACTTATAACAGTACCGATTTTTCATGGGTGGTTTCTGAGAAAACCGAGAAAACCAATGAATTTTTAGTAGAAAACTACGAATTATGGGGTTGGCTACTTCTATACATTCTAATCATTGCTAGAGTGTGGTTTTACCACATTCTTTAAGATGACATTTTACAACTAGTTTTTAATTTATTAGCTCTAGTACCATGGTAAAGTAATTAACCATAGCAAACAGCTTAGATATTTATCTGATAACGACGTTTCCACGTTTTAAAAAATCTTTATATACTTACACACGAAAATCCATAATATCTGTGTACCGAAACTGCACTATTTCACTAAGAGACGGCGTGTAGATCACTGTGTAACTTACCATACAATTAAAGTAAAGCATTTTGTATTCTACAGCTGATTAACGTTGGTTTTATTTTCGCTACACTTACGATTTCTATGCAGCATCAAATTAAAAGCAGTATTTACGAGATTCTATAAAGTTTACATAGATAAAAACAAGTTGCGAGAACTTTACGTATGGTGGATTTTTAAGGGTGTTTAAATTCAAAATTGGTTTCAACATTGTCTTTGAATTGAGTTCACAACTGCTTCTAACTGTGTTCTCAAGACATTGACTTCAAATCGGACGCAGATATTCGCTCGATGTGCCCACTACTGGGCGGCGTTTTCGAAATACTTACCTTTCATAGGGATATAAATACCGATGACGGGCAATGATCCATTTTTTCAGTGCGGAGGCACTCCTAGGCCCTTACTCAATCGGGAGTCAGTTTGAAAAACCAGCGAGGTCGACTAATAGTGGGCAGGGAAAAGACTAGAATTTTCTCTTGATGGGAGGCGTGCTTGAGTAGTCCGAGCAGTTGTGGCGATCGACTTGTCCTTAGCGGTGTAGGGGTCAGCGCTGCTTCCTAGCAAGCAGCAGACCAAAACTCGAATACCGGCTGGGTACAAATTTTCAGCTATACCAAATTAATGTCATACATTCCATGAATTCGAGCATATGGTTCAGTTTTAAAATAATAGCTATTTTGAAAAAAAAATTGACATCGTTCAGTCTGATATCTTCTCTCGGTGAATGGTGTAATTTCAGTTTTGTTTTTCGTCATACGCAGTACATAAATTTGTATGACAGTCCCACTATACTGTTCCAAATAAGAAAAGGGATAAAGCTGATAAATGCTCCTGTTTAACGTGTTCTTGTTGTTATGGTCTACAGTATGGAGACTGGTTTGATGCAGCTCTCTACCCTACTCTATCCTGAGCAAGACCCTTCATCTCCTCATAAGAACGGCAACCTACATCAATTTCAATTTGCTTACCATATTCTTCTTTGGGTCTCCCTCTGCGATTATTACCCCATCCACTTCCCTCCAACGCTAAATTCACGTTTCAGTGATGTCTACGAATGTGTACTGCCAAGTGATCCCTTCTTATAGTCGAGGTATGCCAGAAATTTCTTTTCTCACCAATTCTGTTCAGTACCTCCTCATTAGTTATGCGATGAACCCCCCTAATCTTCAGAATACTTCTGGAGGACCACATTTCAAAAGCCTCAATCCTCTTCCTGTCCGCACTGTTTATCATCCAAGTTTCATTTCTGTACTAGGCAACACTCCACACAAATGCCTTCAGAAATGACTCCCTTACACTTAAATTAATATTCGATGTTAGCAAATGTCTCCTTTTCAAAAACGCTTTTCTATCCATTGTCATTCTGCATTTTATATCCTCTGTAATGCGACAATCATAAGCTATTTTACTGCCCAAATAACAAAACTCATTTACTACCTTTATTGTTTCGTTACCTAAGGTTATATCTTCAGCATCGCCTGATTTTGTTTCATCCCTTGTTAATATTCATCTAATACACACCTTTCAACACACTGTACATTCCGATCAACTGCTCCTTCAGGTTCTTTGCTGTCTCTGACAGAATTACAATGTCTTCGGAAAAACGCAATGTTTTTATTTCTTCAGTCTGAACTTTAATTCCTTCTCCAAATTTCTCCTAGCTTTCCTTTATAGTTTCCTCAATGTAGAAATTGAATAACATTTGAGAAAGGCTACAACCCTGTCTTACTTCCTTCCCAACCTCTGCATCTTTTTCATGCCCTTTAACTCTGATAACCGTTGTCTCGTTTTTGTACAATTTCAAGATAGTGTATTCCAATCAACATTATCGAAAGCTTTCTCTTTAAAAAAAAAAAAAAAAAAAAAAAAAAAAAAAAAAAAAAAAAAAAAAAAAAAAAAAAAAAAGCTAGAACTGATAAAAGTTCCAGTTTAACGTGTTCAAACTTATTTCTGCTAAAATGAACAGCTGAAAAAAGACTATCGAAGAGACAGGAACCATTTCAGTAGGAGACCTACAGTAAAAGATGGAAGAGAAACGGAATAGCAAAAAGAAACATATGTAGATGTATATGGCAGCAGTGCCAGCAGTGGAGATAATACAGTGAAAATGCAAAAAGAGAGCCATGTTTGATATTTTATTTGTATATTGGCAAGTCAAAAATATTGTTGGTGAAAAAGGGTTCCTTTGTGATTATTATTAGCGATACTGGCTGTTTTACTTAACAAATTAAATGAAATAACCTCCCTCTCCTAAGCATGACAAACTTTTATTAAAAGAGATATTATTGATGAGACTACGTAAGCTATGGGGTGTCTGCATTACCTACAGCCAAGACCTTTAACAACTAGAAGTTTGTAAACGTTCCAAATGTTCAAAATATTTGTAAACCTATTGAACCAAACAGCATTGGTCATCAGTTTCATGACTTACAAACTATAAACTAACTTACATTAAGGACAATACAACACAGGGAGCAATCAAACCTCCGACGGAAACGGCCGCTCAGCCGTAGAATGACGGACAACGCGGCTATTCCGAGAGGCATGAACTTTTCCCCCTGTCCCTTAGACCCACATGTTAGTTTACCAATCTAGGGTTTTTTACAATCCATAGAAAACCACCCATGTGTGTAGAGACGAGACACAGGTAACTGAAGAGAAAAACAGCAAACTATGAGAAAAGTAGGGGAGAGGAGGTAATGGCGATCACTTAAGTTTTTCTCGTCAGTACAAGTTTAATTTAAACGTAGTGTAAGTGCTATTGCGTAAAACTGGTTACAAATATATACACCTTTATTGTAACACCGTTAAAATTCGTTCTTCTCTCATGTTTTTTTATATTTTTTTTATTTTATTTTTTTTAATACTGACCGGCATTTCCCCTAACTGAAGTAATGGCAGTCAACATTTACAACCATTGAAAATCATAGGATATCTAAAGATAAGGTAAAAATTGACTAAAACTCAATTTCCTGTAAATCAATGTGTTTATTTTAGAAAATTGAGATATAAAACTACTGGAATTGTGAAAATAGGCTTAATGAAAAGTCACTCTTAGATTCACGAATCACACTTGTAGCCCTTTGCATGATCCCATCCGGAACAAGCTTCATGAGTCCATACCCCACAAATAGTGCGACGGAACCAAAGTTCCCAATCCATACAGAATGCTTTGCTATAAAACAAACACCCCAGGCCGACTGACTGCCATTACCCCCAAAACACGCCATATTTCAAAACGCTAAAACAAAATATCCATATATCTTACGCCTTAAACAAATGTACCACTAAATATTGCGCACGTCTTAGTACAGTATACGATTGGCAACAATTTTTACATACATGAAACTCAATTACTTACCGAGCAGTAGAGAATGCTGTTCCTTCAATCTGAGAACGTGAAAAACAACTTCTCTGCACCAAATTCAGGCAGACATGCCAAGATGGCGTCGATTTCACCAGGAGTCACTTTAACGTCTGTGAGGTTGCATCACGCTCTACAACTCCTGTACTGCATAGCAGTTACCATTGGTGACCGCCATTACCTGGTGATCCTCATTACCCACTCTCCCGTACAGGTCACCATAAGCGTGGAAAAGAAGGAGATATTTCAAGAGTGGGAGACGGTGGTAAAGAAAATTGAGAGAAAGAGAGGGAGAAAGTGAAGACGGTAACGTTTCAAGAGAAGGAAAAGCTGACAACGTATGACGAGGCATATGTAGACCGTGGCAGTGAAAGGCATACTGAATAAGAACTGCACTATGAGGAGAGTGTGGTGTCGCACAAGTACAAAGTGCGCGCCACCTACTTTCGCCGCGCGCCGCCATGCACGCACGGCGCGGCGTTCTCACGACGACAGCCACGAGCGCCCTCTGCGAGAACTCCGCTCGTGGCCACCACTGAAGGACATCGTCACTTGGGACTGAGATAGCAACCAGTTAGGACCTTCGTAATCAGATAGGCACCAGTGAAGACTTTGCTATCGTACAGGCACTAGGCAGGCCTCTAACAACTATGTATCAACATTCTGCAGTACTATGTAAAAGTTAAGTATTGTTACATTCTGTGCAATATATATCTCTTTCTAATTTACTCTAGTGTTTATAGTTTCTGGCTGCTCCCCTCCGTACCTGCACCAGCGTGCTGTTTTTGTTCCTGTGTCGGTCTCGTTCCACTCGGCCACCGACACCGACGACGAGGCTGGGACACAAAAGCGGCGACGAAGTTGGGACACAAAAGAGAGACGTGGTAAAAAAATTAGCGTTCTCCGAATTCGAATAGCGGAATGTTCGCATGCTAAATCTTTGGCGAGAAAGGCCGAATGAGGAGAGAGGCATCAAGTTCCCCACTTTTCTGTCAAGTCTTTTAAACAGAAACATTTATCCCTTTTTATGTTACGACAGGATTTGTAGGTGATTTTTAGTATGGAATGGAAGACTATGACAATTAATATTGCTTCACGACCATTTCCCCACTATTATATTTACCAGCTAAATAATTTCCCTTCAGGAGCACAAGAAAAATGACTATGTTCCTGTTTAAACAACACTGACACATGCCTCATTCCTGCTTTCTCACCAAACGCTCTTTTTACACAGACCATGATAAATCGTTTTACCTAGTCTCTCATCGTAAATAATGTATTATACACAACGCCTCCCTTTCACCGCCTTTGACAAAATATGTCTCAGCCCCATCTGCTAGTTTTCCTCGATTAGCACTTTCTTCTGTCTCTGTGCCCTACTAAAACTGCCTGCATTTCTTTCTCTCTATTCTGGATGCCTTCTTCTATCATTGTATTTCTCATGTTGGCGCGGCGGAATAACCGTGCGCACTGAGGAGACGTTCTGCGGTGTGCACGGCCGTTCGCCGTCGGAGGTTCTAGTCCTCCCTCGGGCATTGATTTATGTGTTGCCCTGAGGTTCGTTTAACTTGGTTTAAGTAGTTTTTAAGCTAGAGACGAATAACCAAGCGTACCTAGGAAGTAGGATACCAACAGCCGTATGTTTAACAGAAACATTTATTCTTTCACTATCAGTTTCGGCTTCCCATTATGCCATCTTCAAGTCCAGGTGTATTAAACAAACCTACTCAAGTAACTAAGGCAAAAACATTAAAATATAAAAAAACATAAAAGTACTGTATGGTAAAACAGTTAAAATACAATATAGGTATGAAAGCTCTATTATGTATTACTTAAAGAGAATATGTACAAATGTAGTCAACTTTGAAATACATTTTTTAATAATTTATCTCATACTAGCGACATATACAATCCCTAATCTGACAAAGGCAATTGCAGTGTACGACAAAAAATTACCATAAACGACTATCTTTAGTCGTACACGGTAATTCCTTTTGTCAGCTTAGGGATTATAAATGTCGCTAATAGAAGGTTAATTCTTAAAAGAAATTGTATTTCAAAGTTGACTGCGTTTGTACATATTCTCTTTGTGTTACTGAATAGCGCTTTCATACCTATATTGTATTTTCAGTATGTTACAATACTTTTATATTTTAATGATTTTTGCCTTAGTCACTTGAGTAGGTTTGTTTAATGCACAGGGACCTGAAGATGGCATAATGGAATGCCGAAACTGGTAGTTAAGGAATAAATGTTTCTGTTAAACACACGGCTGTTGGTATCCTACTTCCTTCCTACTCTTGACCAGCCGCAGTCCCGGATCCACCAGTAAAGTTGGATTCAATAATAACCAAGCAGTTAAGTCCCATAGATTTAACAACATTTGAACATTTGATTTTGTCCCATTTTATTCTCTTATACTGCTATTGCCTCTTTGACTCACAATCTTCTCTGCTTCACAAATCACAATTATCTCCTCTCTATAGTCGCCGATGCTCTGCTCGGGCCGGCCGCGGTGGCCGAGGAGACTGAGGCTCTCCATTCACGGTCTGCACGGCCACTACGGTCGGGGGTTCAAATCCCCCCTCGGGCATGGATATTTGTGCCGTCTTAGTTAGTTCATAAGTAGTTTGCAAGTTTAGGGACTGATGACCCCGTAGTTATATCCCATAAGCCATACAAACATTTGAACATTTGATTTGCTCTTCTCGGGCTTGTAACACCTTGAACGGGGAATCAACATGTAGATTTTGGAGATGTGGGAAAGCGGACAAAAGTTATTTTATTAAACTTCGTCGGTTTGTAGGTTTCAGATCCCCAAAGCTTATGCATAGTATACATTCATCTCTTTTTCAATTTTATTGTCTCCTCTCTCTCTCTCTCTCTCTCTCTCTTGCTCTAACTATTATTGTCTCCATCCATTAAGCTTTTTTACTGTCTCTGCCTCTCTCTCTCACACAATTAATATCTTATGATTTTCTCTCCTACTCTTACCGCCACTGTACTAATCCGGCACCCATTATTCTGACGCACAGCAAACACTGCTACTACTGATGTGGTAACGGAGAACACATTCTTCCAGTTTTCTGCTTTCTTTGTAATACCATTTTTATTACGTCTCGCTTAAGGCTACAATTGCGAGAGGTAAGCAACGCCTACATCACACTTGTGCGTCCTCTCCTGGAGTACTGTTGCCCCTTGTGGGACCCTCACCAGGTGGGACTGACGGAAGATATTGAGAAGGTCCAGAGAAGGGCAGCTCGTTTTGTTTTATCACGTTACGGGGGGGGGGGGGGGAAGCGTCACGGAAATATTGCACGAACTGGGGTGGAAATCATTAAAAGAAAGACGTTATTCATTGCGAAGTGATCTGTTTGCGAAGTTTCAATCACCGACTTTTAGTTCTGAATATGAAAATATTTTACTAGCACCCACCTACTTAGGAAGACATGACCATCCCTATAAAATAAGAGAAATCAGATCGAAAACGGAACGATTTAGGTGTTCTTTCTTCCCGCGCGCTATTAGAGAATGGAACGGTAGAGAAAAGTTATGAAAGTGGTTAATGATCCCTCTGCCAGGCACTTAAATGTGTTTTCATAAAATCTCGGGCGAACTGCCGGATGTCAGTAACTTCCTGCCACGATATTTCGGCGCAGAGTCTTCTGGCCATCTTCAGGTGAGTACCGCCGAAGTACTGGCGAAGACGCTTTTTTTTTTTTTTTTTTTTTTTTTTCTTTATTGTATTTCCACACCAGCGATTACACCAGTAGGCTGGCAGCAGCTCCAGAGGCTGCTCTTCAGCCGAGAGAATAAAATACATTGATGAGATGAAATTTAAAATACATGAGAGGCGAAAAATCAACGGAGGAACAATGACACATACATGGCGACAATTGGAGGTACAAACAGTTGACAGGTGAACAAAAAAAAACCGATGTAGTCAGTTAAAAACTAGGAGCCACGGTGACTTAAAAAGCACATGTTGGACGACAAGAACACAGGACGACGAGTACACGGAGACACTAAGTAAAATACACTGTGCGACGCTTGTCTGTTTGCGGTGGACGCAGTTAAAAAACACACACTTCACTGTAGCACAATACACAACACTTGACGTAGCACTTGTAAAACTGTCGGTCCAGAACCCCATAAAAAGGGGGCGGAGCAAAGCGTGGGGGAGAGGAGAGAAAAAAAACGGCGGTGAAGAAAAGGGGGGCGGCAGGGAAGAGCCGTAGGGACTCCAGGGCAGGGAGGGGGGTAGCCTAGCGGGGGAGCGGAAGGGGAGGGAGGAGAGGGGGCACTTTATCTATGGGTGGGGGATCAGAGCTGGTAGGACGGGTAGATGTCGGAACGGAGGACGTCATCAGGAAGGGGGAGGCGGCGGAAATTACCCTGGGAGAGGACATGGAGGGTGTGGAGGTGAAGGGAAGGGGGTATAACGCGGTAGAGGCGTGGCAGAGGCCCAGGGTTGGTAAGGATGGGGTGGACCAGGGGGTTGCGGGAGTCAATTTTACGGGTGGTATAGAGGATACGGATACGCTGGAGATATTCGAGGAGGTGGGGAAACGGGATCAGGTCATACAGGATCCGCGTGGGGGACGGGAGCCGGATGCGGTAGGCGAGGTGGAGGGCGTGGCGCTCGAGGACTTGGAGGGTTTTATAGTAGGATGCGGGAGCGGAGATCCAGGCAGGATGGAAGCTGCAAAGGACAGGACGCATGAGGGACCGGTAGGTGTAGAGAATGGTGGAGGGGCTGAGACCCCACGTCCGGCCGGTGAGGAGTTTGAGGAGGTTAAGGCGGGAGAGGGCTTTCTGTCGGACAGTGCGGAGGTGGGGGGTCCAGGAGAGGTTACGGTCGAGGGTTAGGCCAAGGTACTTCAGGGTGGGGGTGTGACGGATAGGGCGGTTGTGGAGGGTGAGGTAGAAATCATGGAGACGGAAGGAGCGGGTGGTACGACCTATGATAATTGCCTGGGATTTGTCAGGATTGACGGAGAGGAGCCACCGGTTGCACCATGAGACGAACTCGGTGAGGTGGGACTGGAGCAAAAACTGGGAGCGGGCAAGGGAGGGGGCGAGGGCTAGGAAGGCGGTGTCGTCAGCATATTGTAGAAGGTAAACGGGAGGCTCGGGTTGGGGCATGTCGGCGGAGTAGATGAGATAAAGGAGAGGAGAGAGGACGGAGCCTTGGGGCACCCCGGCAGAGGGGTAGAACAAACGGGAGTCGGAGTTGCAGACAGTGACATAGGAGGGGCGGCGGGTGAGAAAGGAAGCAATGAGGCGGACGTAATTAATAGGAAGGGCGTAGAACTGGAGCTTGAAGAGGAGACCGGAATGCCATACACGGTCGTAGGCTTTTTGGATATCAAGGGAGACAAAAATTGCGGAGCGACGGGAGTTGAGTAGGACAGAAAGGAGATGAGTAAGGCGAAGGAGCTGGTCATCGGCAGAGAAGGAGGGTCGGAAGCCACATTGGGAAAGGGGGGGGGCGAAGACGCACTGAGCTGTGCTATTTATGCCCAATTCAGTCGACAGTGCACATGCGCGTACTTAGCGTGCGCGTTCACTACAACTACGTACGCTGCTCAGAGCGCCCTCCGTGGTGGAGGCTTGCCGCTTCGATATCGCGATTCAGTTGCAGGAAACTACGCCGACTACGAAGTTTTTCAATTACAGGATTCCATGCAGCATTTATTTGAAATCCGCCACGGAGGGCGCTCTGAGCAGCGTACGTAGTTGTAGTGAACGCGCACGCTAAGTACGCGCATGCGCACTGTCGACTGAATTGGGCATAAATAGCACAGCTCAGTGCGTCTTCGCCAGTACTTCGGCGGTACTCACCTGAAGATGGCCAGAAGACTGCGCCGAAATATCGTGGCAGGAAGTTACTGACATCCGGCAGTTCGCCCGAGATTTTATGAAAATATCAATACGCCGGGAAAGCTTTAAACATCACACTTAAATGTGATTTGCAGAGTATCTATGTAGATGTAGATGTAGATGATGTGCTATCTTCTTTGTACGTAAACAAGGAAGTGGTAGCGTCTCCCCTCATTTGGTGTACGTTTCTAGACAAACACGTCGCTATTCTGTTTTTCCCTACCTGCGCTGAACTTCTGCACGGTGTGCCGCATTTCGCTGACCTGGTCTCGACGCTATAAAAACATTTTTTACGACGTAGCATCAGTAGCGGACATAATTGGCAGCCGTGGCACACTTTATAGCCTCCCCCCCCCCCAACGCTCAGCGCACGTGGTTCCACAATTTATTGGCTTACCCCTCCAACCCCCCACCCACAACTCCCCCCTCCTTTAATGGTGAGCGGACACGACTCTTTATTGGCGCTTAGCACCATTCAACAAACACATATAGTAATAGGATATAATGTAGAATCAACGGCCTGATCATCTTAAAAACATTGAAATACTGTATTTAAGAAAAGTAATCTGTAACCACAGGAAATATGGCCTGTAACAGAAAAAAAAACGATCTCTCCACTTTTAAAGGATTAGAGAATAGTCCCCTATATCTATGCCTGGGAGGTAAGTGGAAAGGTGGAGATGACCACCAGAAAAAAGAATTGAATAACCAACAAAGCAATACAATTCTAAGAATCAAAACATGGAACGTCCGAAGTCTGATCATGAAAAGGGAGCTATAAAATGGGTAAAGTAAAATGAAAACGTTGAATCTGCTGTCAATCGTGGAGAACAGTAAATGGATGTAAGTTCAGTATTTCTCGTCATAAAAATACAGGACAATATAAACAGTAAACGAAAATGCTATCACGGGAATCGGCTTCGTTATTAATTGGAAAGAAGGGAGAAATTGAACTACTGTGACAAACTTAGTGATACAGTTTTTACCATCAGATTACATAGCAAACTAACATCGACAACAACACTTCAGGTATGTATGCAGATATCTGAGCAGAAGATGAAGAGATGGAGGAAGGATATGACGATACAGAAAGGTTAATTTGGTATTTATAGCGAAATGAAAATCTAGTAATGGATGGCTAGAAAGCGGTTGTAGGCAAAGTAACAGAAATTTTATTCCTGATGGAAGTTGGACTTGGCAGTAGGACTTATAGAAGAGAAAGACTACGTTGAGTAATAAATTTGACGTGTTAAGAGCGAACCGTCTATGCAAGTAGTGAAACAGAACACGGTACACCAGGAAAACTGGAGATACGGCAACGTTACAGCTGTATAACACCGTTGTCAGGCTCGATTCCAACGTCAGATCTTGGTTCGCAAGCGCATAAAGTTTCAGACCACAAAGTAGTACTGACCAATACTGGCGTTTCAGAGAATCGCCCAAAAGAACAAGGTGGAAGTAAATGGAATACTAATGCAATAAAGAATAATAGCCGCGGAGCCGCGGCGGAATAGTCGTTCGCACTAAGCCGAAATGCTGTGGTTCGTGCGGCCGTTCGCCGTCAGAGATTCTAATCCTCTCTCTGGCATGGTTGTGTGTTTCGTTCTTAGGATAAGTTAAAGTAGTTTGTAAGTTTAGAGACCGACGACAACTGCAGTTAGGTTCCATAACTTTACAAACATTTGAACATTTTGAAAGAATGATAACACGCCTTTGAAGCTCCCTAAAGTTGAAGATGTTGTGCTTAGGATTACCAGGGGCCCCCCTCTAATAAAAGCAATTACAAATGTAAGAAACATAATTGTAGTTACAAGGAAGGTAACTGCAAAGTTGCCAAGGGATTGTCGATCAGCTAATTTCTTCAAACAGCTAATCGATGAGAGAAAGAAAAATTAACAGCATGCTAATTGTAAATATTATGAGGGAAATTCTACAGTTAAACGAAGTGGATTGTGAAGCGTAATAAAGTTACATTGGTTACAGGAAGAGTACTCATATTACGATATCACTAGACGGAACAAGTATTTGGGAGTGAGATGGAAGACATGTTAATTACTAGGGTCAGAATTTGAAAGACCACTGAAAGTTTGAAATCAAATAAGGCAGGAAGCTTAGCTGGCGTTACATTAAAACTTTTAGAATCATGGTGGAAAGTGGGAAACGAGAAAATACCGATGTAGGTGTACATGCTAGATGAGTCTGGCTATGTATTTGGAAAAAGCGATCGATAATGCAAAATGGTTCATTAAGTTCGAAATTCTGAGAGAAATAGGGGTAAGCTGTAAGGCATGACAAGTAACAAATACCAAACTAACAACGATGTCCTCACACAGAAAACTGTGTTAACATGGGTTGAAAGACAAACACAAATGACAATTGTAATGACCAGTAGCAGAAATACAAAAGCGAAAAACTGATCATAGAAGTTATTGCTCAATTCGTTGATGGAGCTAAGGTGGAAGTAAAATAGCCCCTGATGGGCAAAAGAAGAACGACATAAAAGAATAGACTACCACAGACGAAGAGGGCACTTATTAGCGAGAAACCAGTACAGTTAATAATAGAATGTTGTACCGACCTTAAAATGATGTTGTTGTGGTCTTCAGTCCAAACACTTCAACCTAGTCTATGCTGTGCATGCCTCTACATCTGGTCATCAGAATGGCATAACATATCCATTCGAAACTGCTTGTTGTATTCGCCTATTGGCGTCCCTCTGTGATTTGTACTTCACACACTACCCTCCAATGCTAGTTCGGATAGCCACGGACACACAAATAATGTGCTAATACAACGACAATACACAATTTTTCTGTCTTTATTTTCACCGTATAATGAAACCACTAACTTCTTTAGTCATATCACTTAGAACTAAGTATACATAATAATTTTTTTATGAACTGTCTTAGAATAGTTTTGAATTAGTTTATTGACACTACGAAATTTGGAAGGAACTGTATAGAAACAATTTTAATGGGCCCAGTCCTTGCAGTCATAGCATTGAATCCAGTATTCTTCGAAGGTTTCTCCAAACTTGATGCGTTCTGCCTCTTTTCCTTGATGCTTTAAATATTTGTCTTTTCTTTGTCGTTAAAGATTCTTTGGTGCCCTTACCTTTTTATTTTTTCGGCTAGTCCTTCTTATTGCATTTACCTTTCTGTCTGTCTTCGACACTTTTTTATATGGAATGCCCTTATCGTTATTAAATCTAGAGGGATTTGAGAGCTTCTGCATGATCAAATGCTAATTTCAAAAACTCATTTCTACTCAATGGTATCAGACGGTTGTCAAATACTTTAACATGCTCATAAAGTTATTTAGAAAAGTTCCCTGAAAATGTAAACATAAAACCTCCTAACTTGTTTGCCACTTTTCAGTCATTTCAGACGTTCGTGGAGTGAGCTTACTGGTACGTCATACCTGTCTGACGCTTGTCTTACTGATAAATTTCCTTCCACCATACATTTAACTGCCGCTTTCATTTTATTTTCGTCCCATTTTCCTCTATTAGAACTTCATCTTTTAAATTTCGGTATATTTCAAGATTTCCTGCAGCAACAGAAACCCTACTCTAAATAAATTGGCAAAAATGAGGTAAATTGAAAACGTTGATCAATGACCGAAGGTATCCGTCATTTTTGTGTGTCCGGGGCTACCCGATTGTTGTGGTGCAATATTCTTAGACATGGCTCTTAAATTGTATGATAAATGTTAAAAATATTATTACAGACTTTAAATATATTAAATTTCCTACAAATTAAAATATTAAACAAGTACGATAACTTATTTCTTATGGGGAAAACCGCTAACGAAGTTTAACAGAAGCGACGAAAAATTCTGCAGGGAATGAAATTCACAGTTGCGAGTAGGACGCTCGACGACTATCCCGCACGTGGCTTGCATATGTTTTTACTCCACAGGGCACGCATTTAAAAGGCAGTCTTGCCAACGAAATGTGCTATGTTTCTTAGAAATTGAAATGTCCGTGATTACCCGCCGTACGGGGCTACCAGACCATTCCCTGAATTCACGATTCAGGATAAGGAAGGGTAGAGACTGCATGAAACCAATATTTGGTCTGAAGACAAGCTTGACGTTGCCTTGGTAACATTTTATGTACAATAAAATGTTCAAATGTTTCTAATTCTGTCGGACCAAACTGCGTGGTCATCAGTCCGTAGCCTTCAAACTACTTAAACCTAGGTAAACTAACCTAAGGACAAACACAGACACACCCATGCCCCAGGGAGGACTCGAACCTCCACGGCGAGCAACCGCGCACTCTGCAGCGAGATGCTTTAGACCGCTCGGCTACTCCATCGCGGCTATGTACAATAATTATCTGTTGATTTTGTTCCGTTACGAAAGAGTACCGATTTATGTCTTCTGGGTTGGGACATGTGGAGTCAATAATTTGATACGATATTGCTTAAGGTAGTATTTATTTATTTATTTATTTATTTATTTATTTATTTTTTTTTTTTTTTTTTTTTTTTTTTTTTTTTTTTTTTGTCAGTGTAATCGCGTAATAGCGGTACGTTTCATTCGAAAAATGAGGAACGTGATGTCATGTTAGACGATTCTGTTTAAGGCTGCGGGGATCACACTTAACAAATTGTGTTCGCAGAATAAGTATTGTCTCTTACAGATGGATAATTCCCAATGAAATTGGAACTGAAAACAGTGTTTGCTTAACTATCTACAGGGTTCACAAATGAGTTAGAACACTTTAATGTCGAAGATTACGATGTATAAAAGCAAATTAAAGAGAATAGTGGTAAAGTCGAATATTTTATTGCTCTTTCAATGGAGGATAATTGTGCGGCAGCATAATTTATCTTCGAAACTGTTGGAAACAATGGGCTGGAGGATGGTCCGGAGAGACGTTTCCGCGGTAACCGCGTCCGCCATTGTCGGCCGTGTATAAAAGTAGGGGCGCCGCGGTGCCCGGCGACCACACCCCGCCCTCTCAAGGGTGCGAGTGGAGGGGTGTGCGTGGGACCGCAGTACTGTGGGAGCCCACGAGGCATCTGATGATCTTTCGGGTCCACCTGACCAACCTGACGGCGTGACCAGCCGTTGGCGAGAGACCAGAGTGGCTGCGGCCGTGACGTCACAGGGCAGTGGGAGCGCGATGGGGGGGGGGGGGGGACACTGCGGGCCAGCGGGAGAGATTTGGCGGCCTTCGTCACTGGCGTTCTGCCTGTCATCTTGTCAACACGTGTCGTTTAAAGGTACTGTGGGAGAGAAGCAGTTCAGTTAAAATTTGACCAGCTGGTATGATTAGGGAGAGAGTAAGATTACCGGTGTGGTCGGATAAAATTCATGTATGAAGCTAACGTTGAATTGACCTATGGAGAGATTAGTGCTGCTCTTAATTTTTTCTTTGGGAAAGTTGCAGTAATAGAGTGAGTCTTGAATTTCATAAGTTACCAAGTTGACGAAGATCACGTTTACGAGATCGGCACGTTACTATATTTTGCTACTAGAAATTTTTATGAGAGCTTCGTTTTCTGTAGAATACATAAAATAGCACATTTGTGAGGCTATGCTTGAAAAAGATGCAAGTTACTATTTTTTATTTTCTCGTCGCAGTTGCACAATTTAGAGTTCTCTGACTAGTTTAGGGCGAGACCGTCCATTTTCAAACAATTAGCCTTGGTTTAAACCGTAATAAATCCAGATGCACGTTAATAATGTCTGCTAAAATTGTAAATTATAAAACTAGTTTACATTAAAAATTTATAAAGTTGGGTTTGAAACTGGTGTTACTTCTACGGGTCTCGAACAACGAGTTTTAACATGTATCTGTATTAATTGCGGTTTTAAACGAATGATAATGGTTTGGATTTCCTGACATAGTCGGGTCTGGATGAGATCTAATCGTTTTATAGTTTTCAAAATGATAAGCCAAGATCGTTCACTAACAATTTATTAAATGACGGCCGGTTTCGGTGGACTGTGAAACCATCTGGTCACATATATGTTATAATCTGGTCATCTTGTTAAAAAAAATTGGGCAAAAAATAATGGTTTTCAAATGGACGGTCTCGTCGGAAACTAGTGACAGGACCCAAACATGTACAACTGCGACGAGAAGAAAAAGTCACCAAAAGTTTTTACAGTTTCCGATCCTGAATGTTCACATTTTACATTAGTTCTTCATAGTGAAACACGTCAGTGAATATTTATTTCAATTTTTTCACCGTGTATATTACGTAATAAGTCCATATTTCCTTAGAAGCATTTAATCATTTAAGTCGTTGAATTGTTGACAGTGGCAGAATGATTCTACACCGAACCAACAGCCAACGCGTCGATATTACCGCCATTGCTGTAGTTTGTACGCGTCTTTGCAGAAGGAGCGTCGCGCGCTTGGTGACCGCAGAGCCTTGTGCGCGGCTGTCCCCGTGGCGCGCCACCTGCTGCTCGGGCCTGGCAGCGCCGGATTGGTGGCTGCCGGCGCTTCGCGAGTTGTCGGCCAAGGCGATGGACAGAGCGACGAAGGCCGCCTCCACGGAGTGCCTGGCTCCGCCGCCGGCCCTGGTCTAGTCGCGTGCTCGAGTGGCGCGACGACAGCGGAGGCGCCGTCCAGATGGGGAGACTGCGCTGTGGGGCTCCGGTTAGCCGAGTGTTGGTGGTGTGTGTGTGGGGGGGGGGAGGAGGAGGGCACTGTACACTCTCTGCATGGAAGGGGCGGGCCAGCAGACGACGGCAGTCAATCTGAGGCGGCGGAAAGAGACGGAGTCCGCAGTCTGCGCGGAGGGGTCAGTCCGCGGTCGGAGGGGGAGCGGGTGGGCGAGCCCCGGCACTTGGCAGCCGCGCAGTGGCCTGCGTCGGCCCGCGTCGTGGTAACGCACGGTCCATCTTCTGCCGCTCCGGCAGAGATCTCGCCTTCTAACGCCACGGCAGGCTGCGGTCCAGTCCGCTGCCGCGGCCGAGGGGCACCGCCGGCGCCGCCGACGCTGCAGGACGCCGCACGCTGTGCTCGCAGCGGGCAGAACCATGGCTTCGCTTTCGATGCCAGTGCGAAGCCTGGCAGGCAGTGTTGCGGCACAGGCACTGCTGTAGAGACGTGGTACCGCGAGATAGCGCCGTTGCTAACGGCTACGAACTCAACCGCACTATGTTGTCTTGAAAGTTGGATGGCAAAAGCGGAAAATAAAAACGAAATGTAATTTAAGAAACTGCTGATTTCCATGTAAATTCCTTCAACACGTTACTATCCTAACATTCAATATCTCTCAGTAGTCGTGGCAGTAATAAGTGACCCTGTTTCCCATTTAACAGGCAACGCCATACGAAATGGACTATGAAATGGTCAAATTAGTATTAAAATGCCACGAAATGAGAAAACGAGAAATTAATGATATAAAAATAAGGACAGGATGATTTTTATTTACATCTTTAGCTAATGTCTGCAAATCATCCACGAAGCTAACACGTACAGTTAATGCATACACCATTGCATTTAATATGGCAGTAAGAAGCAACGCCATACGAAAAAAAATCTGGGGAAAGAACTATTATGTTGTTCTTGTTGATTTTCAGGGGACTACACAGCTAGGTCATCAGTCCCCTGTTCCTAGCTAATAGTCCTCTTTCAAGAGCGTAAAAAGTAAAACAAAGCTCCAAACATGAAAATTCACAAATGGGGTAAGCTGACAATGGACAAGTCGCTGACAACACAAAACGAAGACATAATAGGTAAACATAATAGGTAAAACGAAGTCGGGATCTCACCTAAAACTGGACGGCAGAAGAACACGGCTGGTTGATCACATGGCCGACGAGACGGAGGCGCTCCAGTCACGGTCTGCACGGTCACTACCGTCGGGGTTCGAATCCCCCCTCGGGCATTGATATTTCTGCCGTCCTAGTTCGTAAGTAGTTAAATAGTTTGTAAGTTTAGGGACTGATGACCCGTAGTTACGTCCCACAGACTATACAAACATTTGAACATTTTTGTCTGATCACAGACAAAAAACAGGATGAGCCAGCCGTACTGCACACACTAAAACCTCTCGGTAATATACAGAAGGGTCTTAAAAGGGTGTAAAATAGCTGGATAGGTGGGGACCTGAAGTATCAGGCTATAGCACCCACCACCAGATGGAGTTGTGAAAACCAGCTGCGTGAATAAAACTTAAAACAGAATAAGCCATGGAAGCATCGTCACCTAAAACTAAGGGTAGCGTGTCTGGTAGGTTTGCCGCAAGGTAGGTAAAACTGGGCAGTCCATCAGAAGATGGACTACGGTCAGCACTGCTCCACACCGACACACAGGCGGGGCCTCACGGCGAAGGAGATGGTGGAGGCGGCAGAGGGCCAATGACTGTCTACGTATGGGCCGCACTGAAGACTTCCAGAGATTTGTGGATAGCTTCACTGCACGAAGCATGTTTGTTCCACTCGTGGTAGACCATTCGGCACTCCAAGCACCACGCACCTTCTTGTGCAACGCTAACTTGAGCTCCGATTCTGTGACGCCAATGGTTAAGGGTGGCGCAGTGGTGGCCTGTTTGGCCAACTGGTCAACACGTTCATTCCCCGGTATGCCGACGTAACCAGGGGTCCACCGGAAGACCACAGAAGTTATGGGAAGAACTGCCTGCAAGCCACTAAGAGAGTCACTACAGATGACAAATGACCCCCTGGGGCAGTATCGGAGATGTTCTAGAGCCTTTAGGATGGCGACCAGCTCTGCAGTAAATACACTACTTTCACGGGGCAATGAATGCTGTTCGACATGGTCACCATGGAGACATGCATACCCAGCACGACCTAATAAGACTGCACAGGCGTGGTTGCAAATTTTTTATTTCTTTTTTACGCGTTTCACCCTTTTGGAGAATCCGAAAAAAGACCGGAAAATGAAATGGGAGGCATAAAACTTAAAAACCCAATCTTAACATTGATAATCCCACGAAAATTAATGGAAAGTTTACTGACCTTAAAATATCACATCAGATGAGTTCAACTAAAACTCTTACAAGCCACAATGTGGGAGCGTCAAATAATTAAAATTAGTATACGGTCGAGAAAACGCGTCAGAATCCAATGAATAACATAGGAAATACAGAATACATTAATATGCGGTCCTATCCTGGACGAACGTTATAAATATATGTTAAAAATGTTAAATAGAATTATTGATTTTAGGCATAAAAGCAAAGAAAAAGAAGTGGGGTATAAAGCAGAGAAAACAGATAAAAGCGCCGAAAAAATTAATTTACCTAAAACATAACAGTAGCTGCGGTCACGACTGTGCAATGATAGGCGCACATTGATGCCGACGTTCACAATACTGCGTTAACATTGCCGTCAGGCCGGCTTGCTGTTTAATCACACAGTAGGCCTATTATGAAGTTAATACGGCGAACGCCCGGTGGTAGCGGTCATGTACAATACGTCAAACAGCTCAATTTGAAAATAGTAGGATATCTGCCAAAAGCAAACAACAGAAACTTATACAGACCATTGACGCCGTATTTGCATCACGACAAATTAAGGACTTCTAACAACTTAAAATTTCTGTATTATATTAGTAAAAGCTTTATACATGGCCACGAGGAGATTTATTCCCGTTCAATTGAATAAAAAATCTGAGAAAATTAAAAAGCCTCCTCTCTCACACGCAATAGGATTACAATAAACTACTAAGCCTTCATTGGACTTGTGGAGATAGACCACTAGCAAAATTACCAAGGGTAAAAACGACTACTACACAGGTGGAAATTAAGTTATGTATTACACAATCGAATTCAAAATATAAGCAGTCATATGGAAGCATATTAATGAACATTTTTAGAACAGACATAATAGGGTCAAAATACCACTCGTTACACCTAATCAGCTGGTCATTAAGTAACCGTTCGTCGGATCTGGAGGTATATTTAACTGTTTCAAGCCCTTCGAATAAAAACAGCTTTTTACCTTTGCAGTCACAATAATGGATACATAAGTCTTCTAATAGGTTGCCGAATGCCATATAGCTTTCAGATGCTCAGCAAAATTAGGATGTTGCTTTATTTGTCCTTTTTTGTTTAAAAGCACTTTGAATCTCGTTTTTAATATTCTACCCATCTGAGCGATAAAGAGCTTCTGACAATCCTAGCATATTATGGAAATGCTATGAAATGACAAACGACAAATTACGCACGAGACTGATAAGAGATTTAGGACGGTATGCTCTTTCGCGATCACGCATTTATCAAATATCAACTTAGAATGTACGAAATTAATATGAGCAGTTAACGCATCCACCATACGATTTACTGTGGTAACAAAAGTTCATTTTCTCTGTTTTATAGAAATTAAACACCTGTAACTCTTTCCACTCTACTCTCGCACTACATACGACAATATGATTTTCCGATACGGTTCCAATGTTGGAAGGTGTCCGACTCGTTTCTGCTATATCCGCAGGACACGACGCCTGGCACATAGGCTACCCAACAAACGGCGCAACGCTGCAGGCAACGTGGTCGGCAGGCGCCTAGTTCCATAGACAGCTGACAAGTTCACAAGACAAAAAGCAACACCATAGTCTAACATACTAGTCACGACACTCGAGTGAATTTTTGTTACCCGCGGCGATTGTAGCGCCCCAAGCGACCAGAAGGAGACCCTATTGAGTTGGGGGTATCTCGTGAATTGTCTCGTGTTACTTGCAGCTTGTAGCGCAATTAATCGCAGCAACAACCAGAAAAAGACAACACATTTGTCATTTTTCAGATTTCCTAAGGACTCTGAAAGGTTTGTTAACATAATCCTATTTCTGAAATGTTTTTGTTACGAATCGCCTGACAATTACATGAATTTAAGTATAATTATGATTCTTTGATCTTTTCAGGAGTAGCAAATGGCTCATAAATTGAAGAAGAAAAGATATGCTGAAGAACGATACCATTTACCTGTATAATAACGTGAAATTTTGTTCGTTGCACTTTGAACAAAACCAGTTCATGAACGCAGAAAGGAAGAAACTGGCATGGAATGCTGTACTAACATTATTAGAAATACCGAACAAGCCGCCACAATTGTCCCTGAAAATGAAATTGCTACATAGAGCTGAAGACCAAACTTCAAAATCAATGAAACTGTTTTGTGCCACAGGAGAAGACAGTGTACAAACTGTTGCTACATCTTTGCCACAAACATCTGAGTGTTCAACACAAATTAATTTTGAGTGCGAAATAGATTGAAATAAATTATTAGTGCTTTCGAAAAGTGTGTGAAGTGTAAGAATGTCAGTGTCGCTAGGTTCTCTTTAAAATTAAAAGGAGACAAGGAAAGTGCCTACAGTTACAGCAATAGAAAGCATCTCGGCTTTCAGAAAGATACTGTCAAAAAAGACAAGCAAATATTGAAACATATTGGATCCCGATATCTAAAAAAGGTCGCTTTGGAAGTCATATCACGATTCCATTGAAAGGAAAGTGTGATGTTATATTTAAAGACGAAAATATGCTGTTTGCTTTAAATGTACTTCTCGGAATGTTTTATTCTTCCATCTGTACATACAATACTATCGGAAATTACGCAAATAAGTGTTAAAAATGAAGTGTTATAGGCATTTCGTGTATGATGTTAAAAGGCATCTCCCTTGCTCACCGCTTGGAGCGCTTGTTTCGCCCCTGCTGTCAGACGGAAACAGATTTTACACCAGTGAGTGTCGCGACTGGTATGTTAGAATGTGGCAACACCCATAAGCCGAACCTCTGCACCAGATAGTATAATATTGATTATGGCATTGAATCTGATGTCTGAATTACTTACTATTTCATCGAAGACTGGCTAGAACATTGCTGAGTATATTGATATCAAAAGCAGCGCCTAGAGAACGTATCTTCTGGAACGCTGGCATAAGCGCTGTCTCGACTATCTTCATTGCTGGAGTGTCGCAATTGGCTTCCGTTTCCCCAATGCGAAAACTATCTGCATCAACGTCTGGATATACAAATTGTTTCAACGCCCCTATATTTGGGCCCCGTTGCTCTCCCATTCGTGTTGACTACGGAATTTTTAGGACTAACGTTGGATAGGAAACTTAGCTAGTCTCCAGATGTGTCTTTTCTGGCTACGCGTTGTACCCGTTCTCTTAACGTCCTCCGCATTCTTAGCGGTAAGTCATGGGGAGCCGGCCGCGGTGGCCGAGGAGACTGAGGCGCTTCAGTCACGGTCTGCACTGCCACTACGGTCGGGGGTTCGAATCCCCCCTCGGGCATGGATATTTGTGCCGTCCTAGTTCGTAAGTAGTTCATAAGTAGTTTGAAAGTTTAGGGACTAATGACCCCGTACTTAAGTCCCATAAGCTTTACTAACATTAATTAGTCATGGGGAGAGGATCGCACAGTACTTCTACACCTTTGACGGTCCGTAGTCCGTTCGAAGCTGCATTATGGAAGCTTTAACGTCTATTTTACCCGTCTCAACTCGAGCCACCATCGTGGGCTACGCCTGGCGTTTGGAGATTTTTACACAAGCCCTGTTGAAAGGCTCTATGCCGAAGCTGCCGAATTACCCTTGCACTATCGGCGCGATGTAGATGTACAGTCGTTGACAGCTCGCACCCCTCATTGTGAGTGAGAATTCCAGGAGGGAGAACATCCTCGCCCACGGTCCACGAACTGAGACGCGTTATGAATGCGAAATTCATAGTCCTCTTACAGCTACAGTCGTAAAAATTGTGGAACTGAAGTGAATGGAGTCGTTGGTCTCTTTATATTAGTAAAGAAATTTTCCACCTTAGCTACGAATACGATCTACGAAACAGCAACGAATCTAAATAATTGATACGAAAACGTTTCTGTCGCTATTTTGACTCGTAAGTTTTCTATATTTGAAAGGCACTTGCGGCAACACGAGAGTATTTTAGCGAATAATTTAGGACATAAAGTGTGGGATACGTACTTTGACTTCTTCGGCTTCTAAACACCAACATGCAAGGTCTTGGTATATTGAGGTGTTCATGCTACTATCAGTCGGTGTTGTATTTCCTCTGATTATATTGAAAACAGAACAGTGTTTTTAATCAATGAAGCGCGTCAAATTACCACATAATGTTATTATGACACCCTGAGTTATTATTTAACAATTTTTATTTTACCGGCACACCTAACCAAAGAATCATTTCTGAAGCGTCAGAGGCAAACTGAAAATCATTTTGTAAGATTTTAGGTGTAGCAGGTTGTCGAGAAAGAAACTTTGTTGATACGCACTCACCGTACTGGAAAGTGCCCCGTTTATTCGGTGCAAACCTCTTGCCGTCTCCCAAGTACTTTCTACAGGACGAGTCATTATCTGCGATTCAACAGAGGAATGCCTCGCCTTTATTCGACTGCTCAGCGATGTGCTTGGACCTGTCTTTTCTTATATGGAGAGTTTGCATTATGAGGCTTGGTTTTCCTGATGCCGACCTACTAATGGATTCTCATCCTAGTTTATATTACTGTGCGCTGAATTGACATTGGTATTACTGCTTGGTTTCGGCTAGCCCGGCTGTTGGTTGCGATACTTAGCGGTATTGCTTACATTACTAAACAACAAATGTATTATAACGTCTTTCACTCGGAACATCAACAAGTCGTGAAGCTTTAAAAAAGGTGTGTGTGCTCTACTAAAATTTTATTCTGTTGAGTGTCTAACACATTAAACCCGAAGCAGCTTTCAAATTATATCTTAATGATGACATGGCACTTACATATTGATTTGAACATCGAGGTTTTTTCTTGGTTTTAAGGTGTTTTAAATTTATTTTCGATAGTTTTAGCAGAAAGCAAAGAACTAAAGTAAGGGAAATCTCCTGGTGAAACCAAGTATACTCTTTTATGAACAGAAATGCAATACGTTTCAAACTTCTTGTCATAGTTTCTGTATCTGTCAGCTGGTTCATAAATGTATAATGGACACGCTTTGAAAAAAAAATTGAAAGTAATCTCGTATAAATTCCATTACACCACGACCAAAATGGCGATTACGTTCCATACTATCGATATAACGGGAATATTACTACTATACATCCTACAAAGAGCTTTCGAACCTACTTCGGAAAGAAACTCTAAAAACCTCTGAACTGAAAGAAAAAAATCACATATCATTTATGGCTGCGTACCTTCAATAATTGTTAAGATAAATAGTTTCATTTTCTTTTATTTGGCCTTCATCACCCTTACAGACCAATCTACTCCTTTCAGAATGCTTTTTTATACTTTTTTCGTCTTCTGTAGTATAATGGTCACAATATGTTAACATTATTTATTCCCCACATTAATTTTGAAACATAATACTGTGCTCACATTAAAAAAACGCAATAATAAAATGAAATCATAAATTATAATGTTAAAACATACAGCATGCGCATTAAAAGAAATAAACTACAAATCATTTCAGTTCGTTGGTGAAATTTTGTTTATATTCTAGTGAACCTCAGTGTTCAAAAGTTCAAATGTTTGTTAAGCTTAAGGGACTTAACTAAACATACAAACTACTTATGAACTACCTTATTCTAAAGACGATACAAACGTCCATGCCCGATGGGGGCATTCGAACCCCCGACCGTAGTAGCCGTGCAGACTGTGACTGGCGCGCCGCAGACCGCTCGGTCACTGCGGTCTGCTCTTGGTGTTCTTCAAACTATTTTGACACCTTTGCTTTTGTGCCTATGGTAGACAAACGGTGGGTCTTATGTCAAAAATCAAATGTTTGTAAAGCTTATGGGACTTAACAGCGGCTCATCACTCCCTAAACTTACATACTACTTATGAAGTAGCTGATACTAAACGCGGCTCAAGCATCGATGCCTGAGGGGGGATTCGAACCCTTCGCGCATCGTAGCATAGCGCCTCAATGCTCCTCCGCGGCTGGTCTTATGAGTAACACTCTTACACCGTTAGATACTAAACCATTATAAATATATAAACTTCCTCTGCTAATGTTGCTCAGAATCACGTTTATCCGGTTTTGGCTTCCGCAACGATTCGAAGCGTATTGGGTATTCGTTTTTCGTGTTATATCGGCGAGGCGGAGTGACCGAGCACATTGAGGCGCTATGCTCCGATTCGCAAGGTCTTTCCCCAACGGGCGTTCGAAACCTCCCTCTGGCATTGATGTTTTTGTTGTCTTTAGTATAGTTTATAAGAAGTTAGTAGGTTTAGGGACTGATGACTCCGCAGTTATGTCTCATAAGTCTACAAACATTTGAACATTTCTTATTATATTGGTGTAGTGTCTGTCATTTCGGGTATCCAAGTGGTTGCGTGTCAACCGCCTGGCGGGACAGACGTGTGTCGGCCTCGCACGAACGCCTCAATGTCAACAAGGCTGTTTACCTGCGTTCCAGGTTAGTCACTGCTGCCAGCGCGCTAACACTATCTTATTTGCTTAGTGATTTGGAAAGAAACTTACCAAAGAAAAGACACAATTAAATTCATACTAAGCCTTTCATTCGTCCTAGAGCTATGTACATTCCAACGTGGCTTTCGAAAAAAGTGATGATAAATCCAGATGATATCGGATGTGTATATTTTGTCGACTGTGAGTCCTCATGCTTATATAGAGCCGTCAAGCTGTGATTTATGTGCGTCAGTTGTCGAGAAATTTGGGGGAATAACGACGTTTAATGATTCAACCGGCGCAGTCACTGGCGTTGTAGTATCATTTGCTGGCATGGGAATAAGTACCGTTCCTGTATTTGAACTTCCTTTCGAGATACCGCCCGTGAAATAAACGGGGCCCTCGGGCATATGGTAGAATAATATCAAATTTTGTGGAAGAAGTAGTCAGAACCCCAGATGTTTCCTGTTCTGAATGGTGTCCGACAGGTTAAAATAGAGTTTCAGAGACACCTTGCATCTTTCGTAAACATTTTTGGATATAGGACGCTCGTTCAAACAAATCGGCCTCTTTCGTGTTGGTTCTTTTACTTCCTGTTTCGTACTTTCGGCAGTAGTACAGTAAAGCTCTCTTTCATTTGTTCAGGCACATGCGCTCCACTTAATGCTTTTTTAATAACGTTTGTGAATTTATTGCCTATCATGTGCCAATAAGTTAGATAAAACTGTAAGAGTAAACGATCTAGACCTGGGGATTTTTTTACAGTTGCAGTTTCTAGTATTCCTAGATCGTCTTCGCACGTTATGTCACTTTCGATACTTCTGTTTAATTCTTCAGCGACGGTATTCTCGACATTTTTTTTATATTTTTTTATTTTTATTTATTTATTTATTGCTAAAAATCCTATGGTCTTCAGTGCGTAGCTTTTCCATAAAAGTTCTTTTTCTATTTTTTTTTTTCGTGTTAAATTAGGTGATAAAGTGATCCACTTTCTTCTTCCACTGTAGTTTGCACAAACGATCTGGAAACCTTACATCTGTTCCCTTTTAAGGCTAATAAGGATAGCGTTTACTTTATGTATGTTGATTGTGACTTCCTGTGACCTTGGGATCTCATAGAGATCTCCCAAACCAGACTAATTAAATTCTACAGTATCTGTAAACCACGTAGTTCTTTCAAGACTGTTCGATATTAGTGTTGGTCCGAGTTTCCGTATTCCACAAAGTGTTCACAAATCAATAGTGGAGCTACATTTGCGACACTGTCTTATCCTGTTCACATTTAACGTCGTAACGTAATACGTTTCCTGCATTTGAAATGGCGGTTCTGAGAGTCAGGTTATATTCTGTGAGTACCCCTATTCCGGTTTCTCTTATTTCTGAAATTTTCACATACTCCAAGCTTTGTACTATTTTAGTTGGCCTTCCGTAAGTAAGTCTTCATCTTCTCTGTCTTCTCCCTAAGTGGAGAGACATCCGCTAGAACGAGTTTCTACATTAATGGATGAATTGTCTGTTCGTGTTGGTCCTTGTCTGGTCGTGTTGGCGTCATTAAGGAATCTGGTACCCACGTTCAGTCTATCGTCGGTTCTTTCCAGTAAACCTCCCTCACCCATCCTCGCGATTTTTCTAATGGTACGTTGCTTCCCCTTAAGGGAGGAGCCAAGGTTTCCGGATTCTGATCAGCGAGTCTCTTCTTTTTGTTGCGTTTCCGAGATTTCGTGGGAAACCTGGACCGCTCCGGAGATGTTTCTGTCGACTTATCGGAAGAATCCGGTGATGTATCCACTGAGAAGAGGATTTTTCTCTAATACATTATAAGTACTATTTTCGGTGGTTGTACACTGTCCCATTCGTATACTAATCTCTGGAGCAGTTGATGTTTTGACAGAGCTGTCGTCCTGTATTCGTTTTTCAATGGTGCTGCTCTTCGCATTTCTGTTATAATTATCTTCGTCACTGAAGTGACACTTCTAAGTCTCTTAGTTTCCCATATTGCTCTTTATGGTGGTCTACAATTAGTTTATTTGCAACATCCATGTTGCACAATTTATTGCCGAGGACCACGAATGGTTCTCCCTTCTCTACAAATGTTCAAATGTTTGTCAAGCTTAAGGGACTAAACAGCGGGGTCATCAGTCCCTAAACTTACAAACTACTTATGAACTACCTATCACTAAAGATGGCACAAACATCCATGCCCGAGGGGGTATTCGAACCCCCGATGGGGAACGGCCTCGCGCATCGTAGCACAGCGCTTCAATGCACTCGGCCGCTCCGCCGCGGCTCTCCCTTCTCTACTAGTTCCTTCTCCATCGGTAATCTAGGTGAAGTGGCAGTAGCGTATGTTAAACTTCATTTGCAGTACACGCCATGTAGTAATATCCTCGGCATTAGGCAGCTGCGGGGCTCTCCTTCTACAGCATTCAACACGAATGTGCTCAGTGGAGTTGCACAGAGCGCATATCCTAGGCTGACTGTTATAAATAACGAGGGCCCTATACACACAAATGTTTGCGAAAGATGGATGTTCAGAACAGGAAACATGAGAGGTTCCGACCACTTTTCCGCAACATTTGACAGTATTCTACCATACGCGTGAAGAACACAGTTTATTTCAGGGCCGGTACCTCAAAAGCAAAATTCAAATAAACGATCGGTCCATATTCCCACAGCAGTTGATACCACAACGTCACTAACTGCGACATTTTAATCATTAAACTTCATTACTTCCCCACATTTTCCGACAATTAACACACATAAATCACAATTTCACAGCTTTACATAAGCAGCAGGATTGAAAACCTACAATATCATCTGGATTTATCATCACCTTTTTTACACAGCGACGATCTAATCTCAATATCTTTAGGAGGAATGAAACTTAGGTCAAATATGACTGAAGTCTGTCTTTCTTTTGGTAAAATTACGTACTGAAATCACTCTTTTCAAATCACTAAGCGAATAAGATAATGTTAGCGCGCTGACACCAACGACTAACCTGGAGCGCAGGTTATAAGGTCCCTCTGGTCCCTACATAGTCGCTTTTCTCTAATATTTAGTTTCGTGAACTGTCCACAGATGTATTTTGTAAGTGGCGCAATAATATTTGGAAGTTCGATTGTTGCGAGTGTGCTGCCAGAGTTCCAGGTGCGTGAGGTAGCGCGAGGATGCTGTTGGAGAATGCAGTCGTTAGGTATGTGTTCCAGCCGCCATTACTGTAATGCTTGATGTTAATTTAATCTTCTGCAACATTTTTCTACTTCATATTCTTTTTAAATGTTTCAAATGTTTGTATAGCTTATGGGACTTAACTACGGGGCCATCAGTCGCTAAACTTACAAACTACTTATGAACTAATACTAAGGACGGCACAAATATCCATGCCCGAGGGGGGATTCGAACCCCCGACCGTAGTGGCCGTGCAGATCGTGACTGGAGCGCCTCAGTCCTCTGGGCCACCGCGGCCGTCTATTCTTTTTAAAAGAATATATAATTTATATTCTTCAATTCGCATTCCGCGTTCTCATTTGGTAGTTTCCCGTTCCTTTCAGTTTCTTCATTTATGATTATTGTTGGACTTAATTAACACCCACCTATCACTTCTGAAAATTTTAATACTGAAATACTCCATGACGAGATCTGCTTGCTGGCAAGGGGCGACAAGAGCAAGGTGTCCCGAAAAAAAAAATATGTTTAATGGAAATTTGCAAGGTATCCTGAATAAATAAAGTTTAATGTTAATTGATTAGCACTACGTACTTGCAAAATTGAAATTTTAAAAACCGAACAATATGGTGACTACGACCACCGAGGTAAGCCTTAGAAAACATTAATATGCTCAATGAACACGCCCGGGAAATAGTTGAAAACACAAACATTAAAATTTACGGCCCTGTCGAAAGTACTACCAGGGGGTACAACGAAACTGAATAACCTGAATAATGAAAAGGGGGAAACAATCTGACTGCGACACAGGTAAATAAAAATTGATTTACTTCGTATCTTCTTATTACAAAACTGGAAACAGGAAACAGCTAACTGCTCCCGACATGCAGTATTTCAGTACCAAAAAGTTTCACAAATGATAGATGGGTAGCAAGTTCAACAATAGTCATAAGTAAAGAAAATGAAGGGAAGTGGAAACTAACTACCAAATGAGGACGTAGAACGCAAATTGAATATTAGAAATTATGTATTCTTAAAAAATATGAAGTAGAAAAATGTTACAGAAAATTAAATTAACATCATGCATTACAGTAATGGCGGCTGCAACACATACTTAACGACTGCATTCTCCAACAGCGTCCTCGCGCTGCCTCACGCAACTGGCAATTCTGGCAACTCACTCGCAACAACTGCCCTCTCGCAGTCAGAGCGCTTACCGTACAACCGTACTTCCAAAGATTACTGCGCCACATATAATACACATCTGTGGCCAGTTCACAAAACTAAATATTACAGAAAACTTACTATGTTGGGCCTATAACAGCCTTGTTGACAGCGAGGCGTTCGTCGGAGGCCGCCACACGTCCGTCCCGCTAGGCGGTTGACTCGCAACCACATGGCTCCCAGAAATAACAGACACCACACCAATAAAATAAGAACCCGGAGTACCCAACAGGGTTCGAATCGTTGCGAAAGAAAAGGGCGGCTATACGTGATTCTGAGAAACATTAGCAGAAGACGTTTATTCACTTATAATGGTTTATTATGTAACGGTGCATCTTGACAGGCATAGTGCACACTGGTATAAGTGGACTATAGTCCGCTCAACTCCACATTCACAAAGGGTCGATGGTGTAGGGTAACCCCATTTCTGCAGGTTGCCCCTATCTCTTGAGACACCCATTCTGAGCCGATTCAGGGTTCTCCACACAGGCCATTCCTGTGTGAATCCAGCAGCTAGATTTTCGGATGGTGGCATCCATTGATGTTCGGACCACTTGGTCCACGTTGTTAGCCGGGGAACACGTATGTTCAGTGGTCATAATTGTTACCCGGATAAAGCTCTTTCTGGGCTTCAAACGTGGAGGAGGATGATTGTGGCCATATAGCGGCTACCTCACGTCTAATGTCTGGAGGGTCAATACCTGCTAGGTGGCAGAGTTTCTCCCGTGGCGTAGGTTTCAGGCACCCAGTGATTAGTCTACGTGACTCATACAGCGCGATGTCCACTTGTTTGGCATGGACAGTGTTATGCCAGACAGGGCATTCGCCTATAGCGTAGCACAGAGATAGAGCTGTGGTCTTTACTGTTTTTTGCCGATGCACCCCAGGATGTTCCTGTTATCTTACACAACATGTTGTTTCTTGCGGATACCTCTTGTTTCACATTCAGACAGTGCTGCTTGAAGGTCAGTGTGCGGTCAAGAGGGACACCAAGGTATTTGGGGTTGAAACTGTGTTCCAGCTGCAATCCTCACCAAGTTTTTCCAAGTATTCTGGATGCCTGTCTGTTACTCAGGTGGAATGCGCACACTTGTGCTTTGCTGTCATTCCGTTTTAATTGGTTCTGACAGTAGTATCTGTCCATTTCTTCCAAAGCAGCACTAAGATTTAGCTCAGCCTGTTCGAGGGTCTCACTCTGGGAGCAGAGGGCGAGATCATTAGCATAGATGAAGCTTCGGGTATTACTCGGGAGAGGTTAGTGGTTTGTGTAAATATTAAACAGCAGTGGGGCCAGGACAACGCCCTGCGGTAACCCACTCTCTTGTGTCCTCCGCCGTCTACGCTGGCCTTGGAATTCCACGAAGAACCTTCTATTTTGAAGGAGATCGTGAATTGTTCGTGTAACGTGGTAGTCTTTAGTTATTCCATAAATTTTGCGTATGAGCATTTGGTGGTTAATGGTGTCGTACGCTGCTGTTAGATCAATAACTGCTATTCCACGAAAGGATCCTCCCAGAAGATTGCAAGAACAAACCGCAATCGGGCGTCCCCTGGGCAATGGCACAAAACTACCGGCTGATCCTTTCAAAACGTCCCTAGAATAAAAAACAAATTCAAATGATTTTTATTTTATTTCTTTTAATGAGCATGCAGTATGTTTCAACGTTCTAATCTATGTTTTCATTTTATTGTTGTGTATGTTTTCAATGAGAGAGAACAGTATTACGTTTCAAGATTAATTTAAACAATAAATAAATGCAAGTATTGTGAACAATTATGCTACAGGAGACGATGCAAGTATAAAAAAAAGTACTGTGGAAGGAACAGAGTGGTCTGGAAGGGTGATAAAGGCCGAATAAAAGAAAATAAAACTCTTTATCATAACCATGGTATTATTGAAGATAAGCAGCCATAAATGATATGTGAAATTTTCTTCCGGTCAGAGGTTTTTAGACTTTTTTTCCGAACTAGGTAGGAAAGCTCTTTGTACGAATTGTATATATATATATATATATATATATATATATATATATATATATATATATATATTCCCGGTATGTCTGTGGTATACAGGGTAATCGTAGCCATCTTTGGTCGTGGTGTAATGGAATTTATTCGAGATTACTTTCAAATTCTTCTTGAATCCATGTCGAATGCGCACTTCTGAACCAGCTAACACAGAGACTATGACAAGACGTTCGAATCTTATTGTAGTTTTTGTGCATAAAGCAGCAAACTTTGTTCCACCATCAGATTTCCCGTAGGTTAGTTTTTTGCTAGCAGCTATAACTATTGAAATATTTAATATATAAAACATTGAAACCAAGAAACAACCTCAATGTTGAAATCAATATGTAACTGCCATGTCATCATTAAGATATCATTTGCAAGCTGCTTCGAATTTAATGCGTTATACATTCAACAGAATTCAATTGTAGTCGACCACACACACCTTCTTTAAAGCTTCACGACATGTTAATGTTCTAAGTTAAATAAGTTATTGTACTTTTTTTTACTAATGTGTACATTACCGCTAAGTATAGCAACTAACAAGCTTTCTATGAAACCAACGAATAATGTTAATGTTAATTCATGGTATAATCATATAACCAAGGACAAGAATTCATTAGTAGATCAGTATCAGGAAAACCAGGCCTCTTAATGCAAACTGTCCACGTAAGAAATGACAGGTCCTAACACATCCGTGAGCAGTCGAGGAAGGACGAGGCATCCCTCTACTCTCCTCAATCTCCTCAATCGCAGCGAATGTCTCGTTCTCCAGTGCTTGGGGCCGACAAGTGGTTTTTACGGAAGAAAACGGGGCACTTCCCAGCAGGGCTAGGGCGTATAAACAAAGTTTCTTACACTACAATCTACTACAGCTAAATCTTACCAAATGCTATTCAGTTTGCCTTTGACGTATCAAAAATGATTGTTGCGTTAAGTGTGCCAGTAATATGAAACTATTAAATAATAACTCAGAGTGTCAAAATATCTGACACGCTTCATTTATTGAAAAAAAAAAAACCTTTTGTGTCTTCAATACAGCGGTAGAAAATACAAGACCGATTGATAGTAGAAGCAACACCTCAATATACTAAGACCTTGCATGTGGATGTTTAAATTCATGAGAGGTCAATATTCGTATCCCACACTTTATGTCCTAAATTATTCGCAAAATTACTCCTGTTACCGCATGTGCCTTTCAACTATAGAATACTCACGAGTCAAAACACCGTTATAAACGCGTTCCTATTAATGATTTAGATTCGTTGCTGTTTCGTAGATCTGGCATTCGTAGCTGCAGCAGAAAGTTTCTTTATAAATATAGAGAGACAAAAAACTCCATTCACTTTATTCCAAGAATTTTTACGACTGTATCTGTAAGAGGACCCTGAATATCGTATTGATAACGCGTCTTAGTCCGTGGACCAAGGGCGAGGACGTTCTGTCTCCTGGAGTATTCACTCATAAGGAGGGGTGCGAACTTTTCCTCGACGAATCGACCGCATTCAGTTTTTATTGTATAATGGTTATGACTGACCACATTAGATCGCGGGATGGTTTCACCAATTTGGTACAAATCCTGCGGGAAGAAGGAAGCAGACGAACCTACAAAATTCCAACTCGAGTTGGGCAAAGGGAAACGTAAGACGGTCGCGAAAGTGCTACATAAGCTGCTTATTGAGTCCCGCTCTTCGGCGACTGTAAGTAGCGTAGTCGTCAAGCGCCTGGATTGCAAATTTTACGGCCTACGTTCGTTTCCCGTTACTGCTTATATTCTGCTTATGCCTGGAAAAGTCAACCTTTTAATTATGAAATTTAAATTTCCTTAGACATTTCAGTATTCCACGAAAGTTAATGGCAAGAGAAGACTCAATTAAAGCACATTAAATCGTGCGACATCAGTTCAGTGTCCCTGTTTCCACCCCAATGATTCGTTACACTTGGTATGCACGAATTCAACAGTGAAAAGTGGGACATGTCCGAAAAAAAGAGACGCCAACTATATATATATATATATATAGCTTAAAGAAAATTTTGAGAGGACGCAGTGCGGCTGGTAGCAAGGGGAAACACGAGGCAGCGCACGACGCCATGTGCTGATGGAAAAGTGGAAACTTTTGAACATTCCTGAAACACAACCATTTTATGTTGTATCTCGACCCGATGAGTTAGAGAGCCCGCCAGACAACATGGACCTCGACAGCTCCGTTAGGCGTCATGCACAACCAGCGGCGCTGTCCTTGCACACTAGAGCGCTGCGCACAGTGACGCGCCCACCGCGCAGGCCATCTGCGCAGAAAAACGCGCTATTTAGGGCCCGGAGCAGCAGCACACTCCTCTACGCCGACATGCCCCAACCCAAGCCTCCCGTCTATCTCCTACAATACGCTGACGACACCGCCTTCCTAGCCCTCGCCCCCTCCCTTGCCCGTTCCCAGTTTTTGCTCCAGTCCCACCTCATCGAGTTCGCCTCATGGTGTAACCGGTGGCTCCTCTCCGTCAATCCTGACAAATCCCAGGCAATTATCATAGGTCGTACCACCCCCTCCTTCCGTCTCCATGATTTCTACCTTACCCTCCACAACCGCCCTATCTGCCAAGCCCCCACCCTGAAGTACCTCGGCCTAACCCTCGACCGTAACCTTGCCTGGACCCCCCACCTCCGCACTGTCCGACAGAAGGCCCTCTCCCGCCTTAACCTCCTAAAACTCCTCACCGGCCAGACGTGGGGTCTCAGCCCCTCCACCATCCTCTAAACCTACCGCTCCCTCATGCGTCCTGTCCTTTGCAGCTTCCATCCCGCCTGGATTTCCGCTCCACATCCTATTAAAAAACCCTCCAAGTCCTTGAGCGCCACGCCCTCCGCCTCGCCTACCGCTTCCGGATCCCTTCCTCCACGCGGATCCTGTATGACCTAAACCCGTTTACCCACCTCCTTGAATACCTCTTGCATATACGTATCCTCTATACATCCCGTAAAATAGACTCGCGCAACCCCCTAGTCCATCCCATACTAACCACTCCTGGTCCTCTGCCACGCCTCTACCGCGTTATACCCCCTTCCCTTCATCTCCACACCCTCCACGTCCTCTCCCAGGGTAACTTCCGCCGCCTCCCCCTCCCTGATGACGTTCTCTCTGCTGACATATACCAGCCCTGATCTATCGCCGTAGATGTAGGGCTCTCTCTCCCCTCACCCCTCTACCCCTGCCCCGCTTGGCTACCCCCTCCCCGCCCTGGAGTTCCTACGGCTCCTCCCTACCGCCTCCTTCCCCGCCGTTTTTCCTCTCCCCGGCGCTTCCCTTCCTCCCCCCCCCCTCTTTCTCGGGATCCTGGACCGACAGGTTTATCAGTGCTACGTCAAGTGTTGAGTGCAGTGCTCCAGTGAAGTATGTGTGTTTTTTTTAACTGCATCCACTGCAATCAGACAAGCGTCGCACCCTGTGTTTTAATTAGTGTCTCCGTGTACTCGCCGTCCTGTGTTATTGTCGTGCTACATGTTTTTTAGGTCACTGTGGCTCATTACTTTCAACTGACACAATGTGGTTTTAATCATCTGTCTTTTGTAATGTACTCCAAACTGTCACCCCGTCTATGTTATTTTATCTCCTGTATTTTAATTCTCAACTCATATATGTCTTTTAATTACTCTCGGCTGAAGAGCAGCCTATGGTGCTGCTGCCAGATTACCAGTGTACTGGTGTGAAATACAATAAAGTAAAAAAAAAAGAAAAAAAAAGCACGCTTCTCAGTCGTGTCTCGACTGCACTCTGTATACTTTTGATGTACTACGTTGTTGTCTGGCATCTTACTCTGCTGCGTCACGGCCTCGATTCGTTCACGCTTTGGTCTGTCAGTTCCATTTAGTTGTCGTCGTTTGTCGTCTCTGTTAGTCTCGTTAAGAGTGTTGACTATTAGCGGCGACGCTCCGCCTACTTCCTCAGTAAGTGGGTTGTTCTCTAGTTCCCTGTCAATAGTCTGGTCTGATGTTGGTCACAATTCTGCCGACGTCCTCAGTCGGTAGTTCGTTCGCGAGGACTGATTATCAATCGCCGCTCGATGTGACGCTTCACCACACAGATGTCATAAAACGCAATTTCGGAGGCACATTGCACAGTCCCTACTGGCGAACCGACAGGTCAAAGTGCAATGTGGCAAGGCACACGCAGAGGCCTCTATCGGACGACTGCAGAGTTTTGCAGATGCGGGAGTGTCACGAGTGCAATAAGGGCTCATTACAATATCTCTAGTACGATTTTGATGTATATGTGTTTGTTCAAGCCCAAGTACTTTCCTTGTTAGATGTTAACGCTCTGAGACTTGAGCTGATCTCTAGGAGTTTACCTTCGATGCCAATAGTCACCACAAAGTATAAACACTTCTTCTGTAGTGAAGTTTCCTCTAGAATACAGTAGCGACAAGAAAAAACACATAATGTTATCTGTATTACAAAGAAACTGATTACACATCAACTCGTACTATCAGTAAACTGGCAGTTAGTCAAGTAAATTTAACAATTGTAATTTGAATAAATGAAAAAAATGAAGTATTTAATTGCAGCACTTTGTGGTAGTAGTAAAGTGAATGATAAATAAGTAAAATTCCTAGAATATTCATTCAAGATTTTTTTTTTATCTAGTTACGAAGTTCAGTCACTATATTCAGCTCCGGCTTGCTCCTTTAACAGATTATGTAAAATAGTCATTAATAAAGTGTTAATACTTGTAAAGAAATCATTTTATACCGACATTCTACTGTTGATGCTGTAAAAGACGTAGAAAATCCCAGGCGTTAGTCCATATTTAAGGCCAACATTCCATTATACGTAGGTTAGTTGTTCTTGATTAAGAAATAAATCGGCACAATTACGTTTAGAACTTCAGATATATTTTTAAGAAAGAAAACTACAATTTTTTTATACATTTGCACTTTACTACGAAATAACATACTACTCTTGGCAAGTGCAAAAAGCAGACTGTTGCTACTTAAGCTTCCTTCACTTGTTATATGCATTAACGTCTGAAAGTGATTCTTATACCTCTTTGAAGAAAATACATTAACATTCGCTTTTTTATCGTTAATTAATTAATATATACACGAATATACAGAAAATAAAAAATGCGCACTCGTTACATCAATTGTGAAGGAAAAAAAAATAAATATTGTATGAAGACATTAACTCTTCTACCGCTCTCATTGTACACTTTTTTCCTCCTACCCCTATGGTAACGCTTCAAAATGTGTAAGGTAAGTACCCAGCTATACCTACTGACACGATTCTTTGATATTCACAAGAGAATTGTAGATATGAGACAGTTTATTCTGAATGTTAAGTAGCTTTCACATCTATAATGAAAGAAAAGTAGCCTTTTAGTGTTGAGTGAAAGCAATAATCGATGTTGTTCTGTATTCCAAACGTTTGGTTAAAATTTAAGTATGATAGTTTGAATTTTGTATTATGAATCAGATTTGTATAATTATCTGATCCATGTAAATGGCAAGAGATGCACATAATAGCTGAATTTGTATCAGGTTAAACGTATGCTAAGAACACTGATGTCATGCTACAATGAATGACGCGCAGGAGGTAAACAAAATAACTGACGAGGTCACTAGCCAAGGCCACACACTGATATAAAGCACGCCGGTACTGGTAGGGTGACGAGGAGCGTTTTAGTCGAGTGCAGCCGGCACAGTTAGAGCGTCAGCTGGCACAAACCGACACCACACACACACACACACATACACCACTAGCAGATACTGCTTTACAAAACAAAGCAAAAAGTTGACTTTTAAATGTCAGACCGCATTATAGGTCTAAAAGATGGAAAGCTTAGACAAACACTTACGCAATACATGCAATGGTAAAAAGTATATAACGTTTAATTCAAACTGTTAAGAAACGTTGTTAATATTTTTGTGTGTGTTATTTTCTTGTTTACTAATTTAAGTATTTAATAATTATTGTTTGTAACTTTAATGGAAATGTACGAAATAAAAGTGTGGCCTTCGAAGACGAGAAGAAAGAACTAAAACAATTTAACCTAACTGCAGCCTGGGAAGCAGACACACACAGCGGCAAGGCTTCATACACTGGACCCACATAAGCGCCACGGTCGCTGCTCTGCATTACGCAACCCTACCCACCTGTGATGCGTGAGTAATCTAGAATGTCCCATTGCCGCTAAAATGAAAGCCACAGGCGCGGATTTTTACTCCTGCCGCAGTCAAATTGGGAATAAGTTGGAGGGTCTCGCCAGTTCCGGCATTCGCCTTAGAACCAAGGAAAACCTCCTGAAAACCTTGGTCGGAACTGGGGGATTGGGACCAATTTAATTTATCTCGGGGACGTTGCACCAAATTAAAAATGGATTATCGGGGAGTGCACCAGTACACCGCCGACAATCAGAGATCGGACACCGGAATTACTCTCGTAAACTCCTAGAGATCAGCTAAAGCCTCAGAGCATTAACATCTAACAAGGAAAGTACTTGGGCTCGAACAATGACATATACATCAAAATCGTACTAGAGGTGTCGTAAAGAGCCCTTATTGCACTCGTGACACTCCCGCATCTGCAAAACTGTGCAGTCGTCCGATATAGGTCTCTGCCATATTGCACTTTGACCTGTCGGTTCGCCAGTAGGGACGGTGCAGTGTGCCTCCGAAATTGCGTTTTATGACATCTGTTTGGTGAAGCGTCAGATCAAGCGGCGATTAATAATCAATCCTGCTAAAGTATTGCGATTGGTTGAGATGAAGTTACGAAGAACCATTCTTCGTGAAGATGGTATTAGTGTAGAAGATGAATCAATCGCATGCTTTCTCGTATCTGTTATGGTACAGAAATATGAGCATTAGTTAGATACTGTTGTAACACTAACACATAATGATGATAGTAGGGATGATAACTCATTGCTAGCGGTAGTGGTAAGTGCGGGAAGAGGCGATGGAAGCAGTGGTAGTGAATACCAACAGTCTTCCGAGAAGAAGGTTAAAGTTGCAATTATCATCGCGGCTTTTGATGACAATACGCTAGAGAACATGTACGACGGTTATCACATAAGTTATAGGTCAGATATCTGCATTACGTATGGCGCATACAATTATATCTACAGTGCTATCTAGAACATGATTGCAAAGTTTTGCATAAAAACGACACCCACCAGCACATTGAGGTATACGTAGAGATATTGTAACCAAACGTTCATACAGATATGTTTGTTCGAGCCCAAGTACTTTCTTTTGTGTCTCGTTTCCGTCGTAGGTGTCGGTGGCCGAGTGGAATGAGACCGACACAGGAATAAAGATAGCACGCTGCTGCAGGTACGGAGAGGAGCAGCCAGAAATTAGAAACACTAGAGTAAATTATAACGAGATATATATTGCACAGAATTTATACAATACTTAACTTTTACATAGTACTGCAGAATGTTGATACATAGTTGAGCTAGAGTCCTGCCTAGTGCCTAACTGATAGCCAAGCCTTCACTGGTGCCTATCGGATTCCGAAGTGGTCGCTGGTTCCTAACTCAGTCCCAAGTGACGATGTCGTTCAGTGGTGGCCACGAGCGGCGTTGTAACAGAGGGCGCTCGTGGCTGTCGTCGTAAGAACGCCGCGCCGTGCTTGCATGGTGGCGCGCGGCGAAAGTAGGTGGCGCGCACTTTGTACTTGTGCGACACCACCCCTCTCCCCCCCCCCCCCCCAAACCGCCACGCCGTCGTGGCGTAGGGCTGAGGTCCACGGCGACGGCACTGGGAGTAGGGCCTGGGCGGGGGCGTTACTGGTGGGACGGGCGTCGTAGCTGAGGCTGGGATCGAGACGCCGTCCGCGTCCCGGCATCCGCCTTGCGATCCTCCAGGAAACCCGGCGAAACCTGAGGAAGGGCGCACACCCCCGCCCAGAGGGAGCAGGTCATCATCTGAGGTGCGTGGCCCAAGCTGGGGGGCCCGCACGGTCCCGGAGTCCCTCTCGGTGACGCTGTCATCTGCGGCGGTGACGGAGGCGGAGGGGCCGACTGCGTAGGAGGCGCGTCGAGATCCATCGGGAGCTCGTAGCCCGGGGAAGCTGGGCCCGGCGGCGAGCGATGTGGCTGTGCTCCCTGGCGGTGAACTGGGTCTGGAATCAAGAAACCGGAGACAGGATCGCGCGGCCTGTGCAAGCGCAATTGGTTTGCGTGGCGCCGCAGCTCCGACCCTGTGGAAGAACGTATAACATACATATGGCGACCGAGCACGCGCTGAATGGTGCCTGGCAACCATGTCTTCTTCATACCAGCAAACACCCTGTACAGCACCGGCGTAGAAACCTGAAAGGGCGTAGCGCCATACGAACCGACTCGGTGCGTGGGAGGCTGCAGCAAGTGAAGGAGAGTGCGGTGACGGCGGCCGTGTAGCAGCTCGGCAGGAGACGGGCCGTCACGTGGCATGCATCGATACGTAGACAGGAAAATTTGAAGAGCTTGCTGCCTGGAGTGCTGACCTTTCATCTTTTCCATATGAGACTTGAATGTTCGAACGAAACGTTCTGCTTCATCTTTGGTCTGAGGGTGAAAAGGTGCGGTGGTTATATGCTGAATGCCATTCACACGACAAAACTTTTGAAATTCCGCACTAACAAACTGAGGTCCATTGTCACTAACGATAGTTTCAGGCAAACCTTCGATGCAAAACACTGATGTAAGGGCACTGATTGTACTAGAAGCTGTCGTTGAGTTCATGGCAATCACAAAAGGAAACTTGCTGAAAGCGTCTACAACGATTAACCAGCGCGTTTTCCAGAAAGGTCCGGCAAAGTCAATATGTAAACGTTGCCATGGTCCCTTGGGGCGTGGCCAGTCTGAGAAACGCTGTGAAGGAGCCGCCTGATGCTCCGCACAAACTGTACACTGTGATGTCATGCTCTCTATTTGAGCGTCCATTCCAACCCAGGTACAATGACGTCTGGCCATTTGCTTTGTCCTAACAATGCCCCAATGTCCTTGATGCAGGAGGCGTAACACTTCTCGTTGCAGGGAACGAGGAACAATCACTCTTGCTTGGTCGTTGTCGGTATGCAACAACAGTACACCCTGACTTAAAGATAATGCATGACGTTGTGCAAAATAACGTCGAACCAGAGGCCGATCAATGTCTTTGGCTCTGGCAGGCCACCCTGAGCGAACAAAACGTGCTACCACACTTAGGTCTGCATCCGTAGCTGTTTCCTGTGCAACCCGACGAGAGTTCAAAGGGAAATCTGCGACAGCGTAAGCATCTCTGGAGTCTATCTGACAACATGCCATTTCTGAAGAATCAAACGAAACATCCTGGCCAACCGGAAGTCGGGAAAGTGTGTCCGCGTTGGCATGTTGAGTGGTAGGTCGGTACAAAATCTCATACAGATAATTAGACAATATCAAGGACCATCTCTGAAGATTTTGTGCCGTACGTGGCGGAATTGGCTTTGTGGGTGAGAACAACGACGTGAGAGGCTTGTGGTCTGTCAACAAATAGAATTTTCTGCCATAGAGATAACGATGAAACTTTGTGACGCCGTAAATTATTGCTAAGGCCTCCTTTTCTATCTGACTGTAATTCTGTTGCGTTGGTGTCAGAAGCTTGGACGCAAAGGCAATAGGACGATCGTGACATCCAATGCGATGTGACAAAACTGCACCCAGACCGTACGACGAGGCGTCAACTGCTAACACTACAGGCTTCTGTGGGTCAAAGGGAATCAAACATGCATCACTGAGTAGTGCAGACTTTAGTTTGTCAAAGGCAACCTGACAATCTTTAGACCATACAAAAGGAACATTCTTCCTACGTAAGTGATGCAGTGGAACTGCAATCTAAGCGGCATTGGGAATAAATGTGAAATAATAGTTAAGCTTTCCCATTACTGCTTGCAATTCATGCACATTCTTAGGAGGAGGCAAGTCTTTGATTGCTCGAAGATGTGACTGTATGGGATGGATTCCTTGGGCATTAATCACATGGCCTAAGTACTCTATTTCAGTCTGGAAAAACGAGCACTTGGCTTTATTGCAACGTAGACCTGCTGCAGTCAAAACTTTGAAAAGGCACTCCAGGTTTGCTAAATGTTCTTCAACTGTACGTCCGGATACCACAATATCATCTAAGTAGTTCGAGCAACACGGTACAGAAACTGTCAGCTGCTCCAAAAAGCGCTGAAAAATAGCGGGTGTGGAAGAACTGCCAAAGGGTAGGTGTTGAAATTGAAAAAGGCCCATGTGAGTATTAATGACGAAAAACTTTTTTGACTCGTAATCAAGTGGAATCTGTAAGTATGCCTCTGCTAAATCAATCTTGGAAAAGAAGCGAGACTGTCCTAATTTGTCTATCAGTTCCTCAGGTCTGGGCAGGGGATAAGTGTCAACAATTGTTTGACCGTTCACTGTTGATTTGAAGTCCGCACAGAGACGAAGTTTTCCTGACGGCTTGGGTATAATTACTAAAGGCGAGGCCCACTGACTCGCAGAAACAGGAGAAATCACCCCACTGTCGTGCCAACGTTTAAGTTCTTCGGCATCTGTATCATGCAAGGCGATAGGCACTGGTCTAGCTTTACTAAATTTTGGAACTGCAGATTCTTTTAAAGTTACATGTGCCACGAAGTCATTTGCACAACCTAGTTCCGGCGAAAACAAGTCACTATATTTGTCACACAATGCATTGATTTTATCCTGAGGCACTATTGACGAAATTTGAAGCACATCTCTTTGAATTGATAAACCAAACAAGTCAAAAGCATCTAGTCCAAAAATGTTCTGTGTCGATTTGGCCTGAAGAACTACAAAATCAACTGTTTTTGTTACACCTTGAAAAGAGGCGGGCAGGCTACACGTTCCTTGCACGGGAATATTTTGACCTGTATACGCTGTTAGCACTTGTTGACACGGCGACAATTTTGGCGAACCCAACAGTTCATAAGTGTATTTATTCATTAAAGTAACAGCGGAACCAGTATCAAGCTGAAATTTCACAGTCTTATTGTCAATGGAAAGATTCACAAAAACCTTTTGCTTGTGGCGCTCGACAGGTGCGCGAATGTGGGCAACATCTGCTACGGTTTGTTTACTGCGCTTGCACGGGCCGCGTAGTGAAGGAAGCGGCACAGACTCGGCACGCAGCGGATTAACAACATTGTCACTAGATGGCACTACCGCCGGATCGGCGTCCGCGCAATTCGAGGCTACTCCAGATTTACTAACTACTGCACTACACTTTTGAGTAGCTACTTGATGTCTACTGTCACTAGCTACACAGTACTGGGCACTATTACAAGGAGCAGTTGCAGAAGGCACTATTTTCACTACAGGAATGCACTGTTCATAGTCATTTTGCTTGTCCCGAACCCTTTTCCGTTGCACTGTTTTACGCGCTCGTCGGCGCTTGCTGCGTGGTGCACTATATAGTTTTGCCATAGGCGCAGAACTACTTTCTTGCAATTGAGATCCAAGGAAAGCACTGTTCAATTCCACAGCCCGTATAACATTTACAGAATGAACTGTTCTCGCACTCTGCGAAATACTGTTTCTAACGGTACCGTTCTTTGAGTTTTTAATTTGCATACACACAGACTGTAGATGTCCTGATTTGCCACATTGATAACAGGTTGCGTTGCGACTAGGGCAATGAGCACGCTTGTGGCGAGACACACACTGGGGGCAAGATTTACGTACATTTCTCTGAAATGAGCGTTGGCGCCCGTTATTCAAATCACTGTTTCTAACACGACGGGGCGACCTTTGTGTCGCACTTTTGTACTGGCTACTGTTCACTGTCTGTTCAGCACGGCCTGTACTATTGTAAGAATCACTAGTGCTACACTGAGAACTACGGCTAGGAAAGCGTCCGTTACGGCGCACTGAATTAACACTGTGACTTTGCATTTCTACATCTGCTAAGTCAAAAGTATCATGCGCTTCTATAAGCTGCAGTACACTGTTTAATGAGGGGTCAGACTGTTTCAGAATTGCTGCTCTAATTCTGGGGTCCTGAATATTCTGTGTAATCGCATCCCTCAACATCACGTCACTATACGAAAGTCCACAAGAGCAAGTAAATTTACATTTGCGGGTTAAGCCCTTCAATTCCGTAATCCACTCTTGGTGTGACTGCTGCGGTAATTTTTTAAGTCTGAAAAATCGGTACCGTGCCGCAGCTACGAGAACTTTTCTCTCATAATGAGCATTTAGTGCCTCTACTATTTGTTCAAAGTCTCCCTCACGAGGAGATACGTTGGGGAAAAGTTTTTTCAGTAACACGAAGGTGTTGGTGCCCACCACAGATAATAGCAGATGCTTCACTTTCTGACCTGTAATTTGATGAGCCGCGACGAGTTCTTGAAACTGTGCGAAGTAGTCGCTCCATTCTTCCTCACGTTGGTTGTACTGGCGAAACGTAGGAAGCGTTGCGGCGGCAGGTGTGGGCTGCTGAAGCGGCGGCTGTTGTTGTTGGTTAGCTGCTTGCGCTGTGAGCTGGGCCACAGCCTGCAGGAGTTGTGTTATTTGCGCCGTCTGTAACTGAATAATTTCCATTAAGTTTGGGTTCGGGGTAGTGGCCATGCTGACCGATTAGGCGCCGTGCACAAAAGTAAATTATAACAAAACACAAATGCAATATGAAAGAGGACGCTCTGCAACAAAAAAGTCCACAAAACACGTAACAGAAAATGTTCCCCCAAAAATCTTATAATAAGGGTGGGTGGGCGGGAGCAATTTTTGCGTGCTCCGACTGCTGCTGTCTGGCTGCTGCAAGCGGGCTGGTCCAACGTTCTATCACTCCTCGTCGCCACTTTTGTATCCCATCCTCGTCGCCACTTCTGTGTCTCGTTTCCGTCGTAGGTGTCGGTGGCCGAGTGGAATGAGACCGACACAGGAATAAAGATAGCACGCTGCTGCAGGTACGGAGAGGAGCAGCCAGAAACTAGAAACACTAGAGTAAATTATAACGATATATATATTGCACAGAATTTATACAATACTTAACTTTTACATAGTTCTGCAGAATGTTGATACATAGTTGAGCTAGAGTCCTGCCTAGTGCCTAACTGATAGCCAAGTCTTCACTGGTGCCTATCGGATTCCGAAGTGGTCGCTGGTTCCTAACTCAGTCCCAAGTGACGATGTCATTCAGTGGTAGCCACGAGCGGCGTTGTAGCAGAGGGCGCTCGTGGCTGTCGTCGTAAGAACGCCGCGCCGTGCGTGCATGGCGGCGCGCGGCGAAAGTAGGTGGCGCGCACTTTGTACTTGTGCGACACCACACTTTCCGTGTAAGAGTATATGTAAATCGCGTGCGTGTTTTATAATGCTAAACATATGTGACTATTTAATACACATTTGTCCTGTCCTACTGCATCAGCGTTCGTATCAGGAAACACGGCGTCGGCTTCTAAAACTACGAGATCAGCGTTTGAAACATTTACCTCAAATTTTTCTTCACTAATCTCCATATTATCAAACGGTAAGGAACTTGCTACGCCAAAAGACGACACTCAGGCTCGAGATGTTACAAGTTACTCTACCTCCTTGTGTTCGCTGTTCACTGTATCAAATTAATGCCTGCTTCTTGGAAAAGATGACCCACTTCGGAACAAAAATATAATTATCGATTTGATACGATAGTTTAAAGAAATTCATTTATGCAACACAATTCTCTGATGCACACGTTTCTTTTCGTATTATCAAAATATTTTCATGGTTACGGAATAAGACTATGACTGACAACAATTTTTCACAGGATTTGCGATACATATTATTAGTCAGTTATCATGTGTGTTTGCTTTTGTTATGTGAGAAATAGGAGAAAAGGTGAAAAAGACAGTAATCGAACTGGCGCTCGACGATCAATAGTTCGCCAACTGGTGAGATATAATAAATAAGCGTATCGTTTAGTTTAGTTTGGTTCTCTGTACATTCATTTGACATAATCGTATCTGGTATCCAATATGGGATCGAATGTCTACCAGTAGGTATTTTAATAAGACATGGACTATGGATCAGTTAGATGAAGCTGTGGATCTTCACAATCACTTGTCCGAATTGCTAGTTTAGGATATGTTGGCTGTACTTACTGGAGCAATTGTAATAGTTCTTTGTGTGGTACATGTACAGTTTATAAAATTTACGACCACTATATCCTGCACCTCTAGTGTATTGTTTTTCCTTGAGTACCGTTAGAACTTTTGTTCCACGGTCGATCAACTATGTCCGGTAACTTATTACAGCAATACCATTTGTCTTAAGAGAACTGTAATTTGTGGTATCACATTTGGAGTATATTTGTTGAATTTAAGCTGATAACTTAGTTCTAACTCAACAGAAAGAGAACCAGTGGAAATGACATATAGAATAATATCTTCACTCTTGAAAATACAATCAGTGATTTGCAGCGACAAACACTTGCCGTCTTTATAGCGCGATCGAATCGGTGGGTGGAAACCGTCACATGATCGCTCCGAACATCTTGGCGCACTGCAACTCTTAGTACTTCGTAACAAAGTATTTACAACAGGGTCTGTTTTGTCTGCTCGCTGAGCAGTAAGTGTTATAGCGTGATACTATCAAGTGTACCGGTGTAGTATCAGCTTATTCTGTTGCTTGCTGAAATAAAATTTCATGTTCATTAAGGTAAAATACTGTCGTGATATGGGGTTGGACTAGTTGTGTGGTTTGTTCGTGCTGCGGAACGTGCGTTAAATTTTACTTCAGTGTCCAATCGGAGTTGCAGGAAAAATATAACGCGAGAAATTATCGGTCTTCAAAATTCAACATTCACAAAGTGAAGGTTCTAATAGCCGGTTAATTTTAAAGGGGGGTCATTTGGTTTGAAGATTAATAAAACTTGCAACAATCACAGCACGATGTCACATCAGACGTAATGGCGTCCAAACCCATCACGCAACTTCAATGGGCGAAATTATTTACGCCTGGCGGAAATGAAAAGCCCTTCATATTGAAAGTTTAAGATATCACAAGCTCTATTTAATTAAAAAGAGCACTATACTCACTTTATATTATGTATCAATCACAGGAGAAGCTGCAGATACGTCTAATCAGACAGATGAAGCGGAACGTTGCTCTCTTTCTCTCTCTCTCTCTCTCTCTCTTGTAAGAAAAACAAAGGAATGTGGCTTGATGTGATAGAGAGAAACACTCCTTGATTGAAATATATCTTCGGCTAATTAATAATTTTATTTGAGTCGTTTCAGTAGTTTCCACGAATGGGAGAGCAACGGGGCCGAGATGTAGAGATGGCGAAAGAAACTCTTTGTATCTCCAGAAGTTGATGCAGACTGTTTTCTCATTGGAGAAACAGAAACGAATTGCGACACTCCAGCAATAGTCAACACAGCGCTGAAGACAGCCTTCCAGGAGACACGTTCTCTTGGCGCTCCGTTTAATATCAAGCCAGTCTTCGGTGAAATAGTAACTAATTTTGACTTCAGATTCAATGCCATAATCAATATTACACTCGCTATCTGGTTCAGAAATTTGGCTTATGAGAGTGAGTGCCTTGTGAAGTTGTTAGCTGTCTACGGAACTAGGCGCCTGTACAGCTGGCTACCTGCAGCGTCAAGCCGTTGTTGAGGTAGCCTATGTGTCAGGCGTCGTGTCCCGCGGATTCAGCAGAATCGTGTCGCACACCGTCCTACATGGGAGCCATGCCGGAAAATGGTAATGTCGTACGTAGTGCGAGAGTAGAGCGGAAAGTGTGAAAGGTATTAAATTTGTATAAAACTGAGAAAATGGTCTCTTGGCACCACAGTAAATCGTATGGTCGATGCGTTAACTGTTCATATTAAATTTGTACATCCTTTGTTTATATTTTATTATTCCGTACTGTTCTAAATGTCATATAATTCTCGTGCGTAATTTGTCGTTTTCTCATTTCATAGCATTTTCATACGTTTTTCCGTTAGACTTGATTTTGTGTGGCGTTGTCCGTTACTACCTTATTAAATCCAGTGGTATTAAGGAGGCCAAACACCTTCACATTCGTCGGCACTTATTTATAGGGGGTCCAATAAATTGGACAGCTTGAGACGCCTCCCAACCAATTTGCTTGGCGGGTGGTTTGTCGGAACTGTCCTCCCCCTCCTCCATATACACCATTCTACCGGACAAATTGAGCGTGTGTAGCGGTACCCGACCAGTTTCGTGACTGCGATCGTCTGCTAACTGCACAATGAATACGAGAAATGAACTGTTCGTCAGACAGACAGCACAAAACGGTTCCGCTGCAATCGCTGAGTTCAATTGGTAGGAACGTGTGTAGGCTGCTACGAATTTGGTTGGTTCGTCGGCCAGTTAGCTAGTCGGATGATAAATCGGAGCGTTTGTAGGAGCGTTTAACAGTACGCATTAGCTTTGTGGATCATTTCCTATTAGCTAAATACGTATTAGAGAAAGAGCATACTCTCCTGTATAACATTCTCATGCGTACTTTCTTATTTTCTCATCTCGTAGCATTTTCACACTATGTGACCACAAAGGTATTCCGCCAGTGAAGACGAGAGCACTTCTTGGATCTGCGAAGGGTGATTTGGGTCTGAGGAAGCCCAGGGTGTATAAGATTCCCTGTCAATGTGGGAAAACGTATATTGGTCAGACTATCCGTACCATTCAGGACAGGTGTATTGAACATCAACGCCACATACGTTTGCTCCATCCCGAGAAAACGGCGGTAGCTGAGCATTGTCTCGATGAGGGACATAGAATGTTATATAACGAAACTCACATGGTTGCTTCAGCATCTCGTTACTGGGACTGTGTCTTAAAGGAATCCATAGAGATTCGATTATCTGACAATCTGATTAACAGACAAAGGCTACCTTCTTAGTAAATCCTGGAACCCTGTGTTATCAGATGTTAAAAAACTACGGTGGGTACTTCAGAAATCTGAATAATAATTTTCTTTATCATCGATTATCGATTTCGCTGGACTCTACCACCGGAGCGCTGTATGTCTTGTGCGCCAGAGGGCAGTTACTGTCAGTTCTTGCGCACGCGCTATGGGTCTTCCGTGATGTATAAAGGAGCTGCCGATTGCACCGGGAACTCAGTTCCGGCGAGATTGTCTATCAGCAAGCTCAGCCGAGGATGGCGGGCAGTTGCGCCGCCGAAATATTGTGTCAAGTTGACTTTAGTATCCGGCTGAAGACCCGAGAAGATTACAAACATTTTCATACTAATTTGACAATTTTAGAGTCCTTTTCGTGTGGCGTTGCCTGTAAAATGGGAAAATTATGAACTTGTTAGTTGTCTGGGCGCCTTCTCAGATGGCTACCTGCAGTGTCACGCCGTTCGTGGGGTAGCCTACGTGTCAGGTATCAGGCCACGACTACTGAGAGATGTTGTGTGTTAGGATGGTAACGTGTCAAAGGAATTTACGTGGAAATCAGACAGTTTATCTTAATTTATTTTGTACCCCAGCCTCATCGCCACTTTTGTGTCTCGTTTCCGCCGGTGGTCCTGGTGTCGGTGGCCGAGTAGAAGAGACCGACACAGGAATAAAGGATGCACGCGTGTGCAGGTACGGATGTGACCAGCCAGTGAGACAGCAGAAACTAGAATAAGTTAGAACGAGATATATATTTCATAGAGACTTAGTAATACTTAACTTTTACATAGTTCTTGACTGCAGAATTCTGATACATAGATTAGATAGAGGCCTGCCTACTGATGATTTCTAGTGCCTATCCGATAGCCAAGTCTTAACTGGTGCCTATCTGATTGCCAAGTGTTTACTGGTTGTTATCTCAGTCCCAAGTGAACGATGCAGCAGTCGTGGCCACGAGCGGAGTTGCAGCAGAGGGGGCTCGTGGCTGACGTCGTAAGAACGCCGCGCCGTGCGTGCATGGCGGCGCGCGGCGAAAGTAGGTGGTGCGCACTTTATAGTTGTGCGACACCACAATTTACATTTCGTTTTTATTTTTCGCTTTTGTCATACAACTTTCAAGACAACATAGTGTGGTTCAGTTGGTCGGCAGTTAGCAGCCGCGCCATCCTGCGCTAGCCCATCGTCAGCAGCAGTGACCGCGGGGCCGCGCCGGTCCTGTGCCGCAACACAGGACTAAACGATCCTGTAACGAAGCGCGCTGCTCTCCGTTAGATCCTCTCCACCGTGGCGTCGAATTCGATGGCAGTTTTACGGAGATGATAGATAAACTCCACTGGAAGAGTCTGCTATAGAGACTCTCTGTAGCTCGGTAAGGGCTTTTGTCGAAGTCTCGAGAACATACCTTTACCGAGGAGCCAAGCAGTATATTGCTCCCTCCTACGTGTATCTCGCTAGAAGATCATGAGGATAAAATCAGAGAGATTGGAACCCACACAGAGGCCTACCGACAATCTGTCTCTCCGCGAAAAATACAAGACTAGAATAGGAGGGTAGAACCGATAATGGTACTCAAGGTACCCTCTGCCACACACCGTCAGGTGGCCACGGAGTATGGATGTTCATGTAGATGTAGAAATGTCGATATGTCCTGGTCAAAGACGGTAAAAGGGAAATTACTTTCAGAAAGACACAAATAAAAGAAAAACCTTCCTTTAGTCTTGCTTCTTTTAAGATTTAACCCTAATTCTCCAGTACAGTCAGCTTTTTACGGGTCTTGATCCGCAATGTATCTCTGCGTGAGTGTATGTACCATAAGCTTCGGTGGTTTGCTGTAAAAAACTGCCACACACGAAATATCCTACGGTGGCTGACATTATGCTATGTAGAAGACTGCATGACATTTCAAGCTGGATCGATGATCCCATCAGCGATCGGCTAGTTTTGATCGACCTTTGGCAGAGAGGCTAGTGCAACACGTGGAAGGGCTCTGGGGGGCGTGGCTAGCAGGTGTGTGCCTGAGGCGAGAGGGACGCAGCGCGGCATACATGCAGTAAATAGCAAGTGGCGGCCACGCCGATGCTTGGGAAGGAGTCAGTGTTGGCTGCGGTACAGGACTTGCGAGTAGCAGCCATACGGAGGAATGTCAAGACTGGCCGAGCTGTCTTCAAGTGTTCCGAAGCCTGTGGTGATGGCCCCGTGTTTATGAGATGCCTAGATTAAGTATTGAACTACCTACCATCTCGTTCTTCTAAAACAGCAAATAGCATTTTGTGCAACAGTGAGAATGTTATTGTGCGTTTGGCAGTGCGTCTAACCTTATTTGGGATTCTTCCGTTTATTCAACGGTCTCATTTGGTAGTGATGTAATTTGAATGGTCTTGTCGCCGTTGTTGAACAGAGCGATGGTTCAATCCACCCTTTTTCAGATCAATTTATTATAAATGTTTGAAGTGCTCAATGAAGAGTAGCGGTCATAAGTATTTGTTTGCATTTTAGTCTTGTTTCCATTTGTGGGTTAATACAACGAAACTTGTTTATATTTTTCCTGGTATACGTTGATATCCGCTAGACTAATGCAGTTTGTTTGATAATTTTTTTTGTAACATCAGTAACCATTATTGCAACTGGTCAGTGCTGAATGGTAAATGAATTTGATAACCTGTTGTAGCTCTCATGCTGTGCTCATCTGCTCGCAAACTGGTGCTAAACGAACAACCTGTTGTTACTGACCGTGGCGCGAAGTAATGGCATGAATTCAAGCAATACCTTCTGGAAATCTGGGACCTGATACAAGGCAGTTAGTTTGAAATCAAAACTTTTTGAAGGATTTATTGTCTTACATCTTGGCTGTATTATTTCATATTTATTACAAGATTCTTGATTTGAGGAGTATGTGCTAAACACTAGCACTTCAGGCGTTATATTTATCTTAATTGTTTTTTAAATGTCGCCCTTCAGGCGTTGCTCTATTTTAAAACATTTGTTTTCCTTTTGTATGGAATTTTGGGGCGATTTAAATTAATTTATATCATAAATCATATAAGATAAAACATTTGCAAATAAAGGAGACCAGGAGATGACGTCTGTTAACGTTTTGGCTGGAAACTTGTATAAAGTTTTTCCTTTTCTTTTTAGTTAGACGTTTTGCTTCTTTAAGCCATTAGCCTTCCAGGCATTGAATTATTAACTAGGTGTCAAATGTTACCCTTCAGGCCAACTGGCTTTACTTTACAAGCTTTTTAATATATAAAATTATCCAACTTTATTTTTTGGTAATATTTGTTGTCTACCGAAATCCAAAGGTACAAAGATACCACAATTCTGAACAAAACTAAAAAGACGGTTTTTAACCACTTTTCATAGTGGTTCATAAATAGCTGAGTAAGTTAAATAAATGTCTCAGTTTTTAACAACACATTCTGTAGACGTTTATCCAGAAACATCATTTCTCTATTTACAGAAATATTGATCCATTATCAAGGTACACTCAAATCGATAGCACAACAGTACATGATTGCATTCTGGAAGCAGTGGTTTCATATGCAGTAGACTACCACTTGCAGTCTGTCCGCGTTTCTCCAAGCTGACTTGACGGCTATTCCGCAGTACTTATCGTTTCGTCATAAGACTATTCACTGGAGAAAAACCCTAATTAATTACATCGTACAAACTTATAGATTATACTGATTAAGTGATGGTTTTCTTTCTGTTATTCGCCACACCCTATTTCAAATGAGTTTACCGAGCGAGGTGGCGGAGTGGTAACACACTGGAATCGCATTCGGAAGGATGGTGGTTCAAATCCACCTCCGGCCATCCAGATTTAGGGTTTCCGTGATTGCTCTAAATCACTCCAGGCAAATGGCGGAATGTTTCCTTTGAAAGGGCACATCCGATTTCCTTCCCCATTCTTACACAAACATCCGAGCGTGAGCTTCGTCTCTAATGACCACGCTGGCAACAGGACGTTAAACTCTAAGCTTCCTTCCTTACTTCAAATGAATTTATGTGTATGAACAAACCCTTTGTGTCATACAGAAATCCAAGCAGCACGCCCTCAATCTTCTTTCCCCCTTATCAGTAATTGTGGCGTGCGAGTATATTTGCGTTTTTGCGCAAAAAGAGCTCGTCAAAGAGGGGCGATGAAAGAGATATATCCTCTGCTCAGGCATTATGAATTTCCTAGAATAGGTGGATCTATTGTCGCAAGAACAACAGGAATTTAAAAAATATCGTTCTTGCGAAACAACTGGTGAGTGCTATCGAAAAATATCTCAAATGCATGCCATTATTCTTGATTTTCATAGTCCTTTGACACCGTACCTGAGAACCGATTTTTAATAAAATTCCATGTTTGTAGCAAACGAGTCATATGTGTGATTGTATTGTGCATTTCATGGAAGAGAATACAGTGCATTAAAATTGATGAAAATGTATCGACTACATCACAAGAGAATCTCTGGCGTTCCCAACTGCACTGGTCGTCTGCTGTTGCTTATCTGCATCATCGATCTGGCAGAACATTTAGCAGTCCTGCATTCATTGGTAATCGTACCAAAGGTGAACAAGTCAGCTATGAGGTAGAGGTAGTCGTAATGTGGTAGCTGATTAGTACACTTTTCGAAAGAGATCTCATTTGTAAAAAGAGATCATGATGTAAATATCTTAGGTGAGTATGTACCATTCTGAAGAGTACATTTGTAGAGACATCGAAACTTAGGTCATGGAGTTTTCATAAACATTTCACAACCGATCTGCTCTGTTTACTTTCCTCGCGAAGATTACGATAATATTGTCATTACAAAGAGACACAATTCAAAGCTGTACAGGCTTTCGTCATAAAAAAAGAAAAAAGTATAAAAATATGTAAATACAAATATAGATCTTATATTTGTGTATTATACTAACCTACCGAGGCCATTTTTCTTCTCTTTTGTTTTCTTTTTTTGAGCAAGTTACTGTTTTTTTCTCGGACGCTGATTTGTACTGTGCTACTTCATTTCTAAGGGAAGCGCACTTTTATGCTTTTGTGCTTTGTTTATCGACGACCCTATTTTTGTTTGTGCATCACGCTCCTCTGCAGTTTCATAAAACTGACCTGACAGACGTCCGTTTTCAAAAGCCAGTGCGTCAGAGCTGCAGAGAGAGAGAGAGAGAGAGAGAGAGAGAGAGAGGCCGCATATTAAACTCACAGTACAAAGGGATAAACTTCGGCAAGAATAACTTCGATGCCTGAAGAGCGGATAAGTCATGGATTTCGTAATTTCCTGTTGCCGCGAAGGCAAGCCGCATTTTGTTATCAGAAATTTATTCCTAAGCATCTTTCCTGGAAATTACTGTGGTCGCATGTTTTAGAGGCAAGGGGAAGGTAAATTGTTGCACAGATAACCCGTCAATAAAATTATAATGAATTATAATTACTACACTACAAATGTTTGATGACATTTCTCACGGATATCGGCAGTCACCAAAAAAATTTAGGATACAGTATTAGCACAGGAAGTACTGTCATAATTTATTTCGAGAACACGGTGCGCTTGCTTTGACTGCAGTTCTGACTGATAATTGTGTACAAGGGTTGACCTACAACGTTAAAGTAAGTGATGATCCGACGATTTCACATGGTTTGTGCGTATTAGGTTCAGCACAATTACTTCAGAGCAGGGGAGAATCCCACACCTCCCAGACTATGCTAAAACCACGTAACGCCTCTACATGTATATATCAGATCACTGATTTTATACCTCTCTCTGGAAACGACATAACTAAACATATACATGGATAAGGACACCCACCAACTTAATTTCTCAGTTTGAGGTACGAAGTTTCTATGAGCTCAGTCCCTTCCCACATTCTCAGACCATGATCCTGGATTGGCCACTGCTTTAGAGTGATTCTAAATACAGTGTGCCAGTAAATTCATGGAGTACTCACAGCAAGGCAACGAAACAAGATGAAGCAAAAACTCTCCAAGCTTGTATTGCGTAAGTTTTATACACTACTGGCCATTAAAATTGCTACATCAATAAGAAATGCAGATGATAAACGGGTATTCATTGAACAATTATATTATAATAGAACTGACATGTGATTACATTTTCACGCAATTTAGGTGCATAGATCCTGAGCAATCAGCACCCAGAACAACCACCTCTGGCCGTAACAACGGCCTTGATACGCATCGGCATTGAGTCAAACACAGCTTGGATGGCGTGTACAGGTTCAGATGCCCATGCAGCTTCAACACGATACCACACTTCATCAAGAGGAGAGACTGGTGCATTGTGACAAGCCAGTTGCTCGGCCACCATTGATCAGATGTTTTCAATTGTTGCGAGATCTGGAGAGTGTGCTGGCCAGGGTAGCAGTCGAACATTTTCCGTATCCAGAAAGGCCCGTACAGGACCTGCAACATGCGATCGTATATTATGCTCCTGAAATGTGGGGTTTCGCAGAGATCGAATGAAGGTTAGAGCCACCGGTCGTAACACATCTGGAATGTAACGGCTACTGTACAAAGTGCTGTTGATGGGAACAAGAGGTAACCGGGCGTGTAACCAATTGCATCCCAAACCATCACAGCGGGTGATAGGCCAGTATGGCTATGACGAATACACTCTTCCAATGTGCGATCACCGCGATGTCACCAAGCACGGATGCGACTGATGCTGTAAACAGAACCTTGATCAATCCGAAAAAATTACGTTTTGCCATTCGTGCACCCAGATTCGTCGTTGCATACACCATCGCAGGCACTACTGTCTGTGATGCAGCGTCAAGCTGCTGATGACGTCGTCGAACTGTTCGTGCAGATGGCGGTTGACTTGCAAACGTCCCCATCTGTAGACTCAGGAATGAAGACGTGGCTGCACGATCCTTCTGAACACATCGATTCCATATTCTGCTAACAATTATTGTATCGTGACCAACGCGAGCAGCAATGTCGCGATACGATAAACCGCAGTCTCGATAGGCTACAATCCTACCTTTATCAAAGTCAAAACGTTATGGTACGTATTTCTCCTCCTTACACGAATGATCGCAATAACGTTTTACCAGGCTGCGCCGGTCAACTGCTGTTTGTGTATGAGAAATCAGTTGGAAACATCCCTTATGTCAGCATTTTGGAGGTGTCGCCACCGGCGGCAACGTGTGAATGCTCTGAAAAGCTAATCGTTTACATATCACAGTATCTTCTTCCTGCCGGTTAAATTTCACGTCTGTAGCACGTCATCTTCGTGGTGTAGCAATTTTAATGGCCAATTTCAAATACTCAAACATGTTCTTGAGTGCATTACATGCAGCAGCGAATGCAGTTTCAACCAATCACAGTAAAGCAACGATACGAGGTAGAAATGTGAAATCTTCACGAAACGGAAGAAAATCTCTCCTAGTTAGCATACCTGTTGATCACACAACCCGCCACGAAAGAGTGTAGTGGCATCACATCCAGGAAGTCCGGTGGCCATGTCATAAGTCGATCGCTTAATATCTATCACTGGGGAAATGTTCAATGCAAACAATCCATTAACAATTCTGGATTAGAGTAGAGGAGGGCCTTCTAGTTAGGAGATGACACGTTCAAGTTCATCTTGAATTTGCGGTAGTGGTACAGTTGGAGCATGTGTGATTATTATTTGACATCAAACGCATAGAAATATATTTATACAATGGCATTGTGCTTCAGGGCACGCTAGAACGTCTCTTCAGAGGATTTACATTGGTACTCATTGTAGACAAGCGCGTTTTCAGCAGCCCATATCCAGACATTACTGTGATAAAGATGACATATATGAAATTTGACCTAATCACCTTACGAATTGATCATCGTTGCCAGTCTCATGAAGCACGTCGAACAAGTTGAAATCGTGGATGGATATTGTATCAGCCGCAGTCTGTAACTCCTAAACCGTTTCTTTAACATTTTGTTGACTGTGTTCAGATTTCGAACACGTTGAACCGATTACCAGAGGCTCCTTAGGTTACTGTCCCAAATTTCTTCAACAGACATGTTGGTTCCAGTATCCACTTAATATTTTATTGTTCTTCCCCTTTGTGTTTCTAGTAAGGAGCAATTTGAATTTACTAAACGTTCTTAGGCCAGTATTCCGTACTTATGTGTCATATGCTACGGCAATATTATCACACTGCAGTTGCGTACATTTCTTTGCAATGCGTATCTAGCGGTCGCACCTAAAAAACGACACCCATGTAGAAAAAAAAAATTAGACCCTTCGTTGGATCTTGTTGCTATATGGTTTTCATCGTGGTGATATTAGCAGCCTAAGTCAATGATATCGGGAATTCGAATCCTTGGCAGACGTTTCATAAGGTAACCTACGCAGAAAAGTATACGAAGGGGTCTTCTCAGCCTCATAATTACCGGTAACTGTGTATGTTTTAATATTTTTATAATTCTATCAACAGACGAGTCAAGTGTTTCATTTCGCCTCTGACTGATCATATTAAATTTCTTCCTATACATTGTATGCCTTTTTTGCTTCTCACGAGGGTCGAGCGGTTGTTGGCGCACCCCTTGGAGGGCGTGCACTCAGGTGAAGTTGATGAGCTGGTTATTTGTCAGGAGGCCAGACCCCTAACCGCCACGGTATGCCCTGCAGGAAGAGGTAGGGGCGGTTCTGGTGCCGCCGTTGGCGCAACGAAAGAATATTGTCCAGTAAAAACATTATTCTGAGATAGTACACGTGACTGCGTACTCCAGGCGACCGGATCGATTGCATCGGCGGCCTTCCGACGTACTGTGCGCTGACAGTGCGGCTGCTTGCGCACTAGCTCAGATCCCTGCTGCCACGTCGTTTGTTGTGGAACCGTACGGAAGTGCGGTGGAACGTGTGGATGAGAGATTCACAAGTCAGGACGGGTGGTTCTCGGTCCACACTCTAATTGCTGTCTCTCATCATCGTCAAACCGGTCGGCTTTGACGGTTGTAGTGTGGTCGTGATGCGCGTTGACTCCTGGCCTACCGGCAGGAACGCTGGAGTTCCGGTGTGCAGGACGTGGAAGTCCTCCTAGATACTTCCTCTGCGTCCGTAGTTGGTTGTAGCGCAGGAGTTGAACTCGGATCTACGCAGGAGTCGACATATCGCCGGTTGTCAGCCGATGCAGAAGAGAGCTGGAGTTCTGTAACAGACTTGTACCGACCTTAGAAGATGTCAGGGAATCGAGTGCTACGAAATATAAGCCACCGATTCATCTGACCGACTCCTTATGAACTCAAGTGCTGGAGTATGTATAGCGAGTGTGGAGCGTCTGATATTTCCACTACGCACTAGTCATGACCACATCGGTCCTGTCATACGAATGTGTCGGCGTCTTTTAACTTGCCGTGTTCACTTAACAGGTTAGCTGGTGGTTCAAGAAGGCTCCAAATACGTGTTGCTGCGTTAGACATCAGCATTGTTTCCTCACCTAACAAGTTACGTGATACTGCAAGCTCGTACTGTTCCATTTAACTTCCGCCGATGCGTGCTATTCAGTCCGGCGCGTTGCGTCCATTTCTGTCAGCTTGACCCAGTAAGTATGACGCAAAGTAGTTGCTGTTCCCCTTTCCCGTTCTGTCGACACACCGCCATGTTTCTACAGCAACCAAGACTTGGAGCTACAGAGCTGGTGTGCAACTCTTCTGAAAACGTTTAATCAAGCCTCATTATATGTCGTCAAATGCTGGCACGTTTCTCAGCTTTTCATGGTACAACGCGTATTATCTTAGCCTCTCCCATTAATTGTAACTTCGTAATCTGCGGTAGCTGCCTGTCTGTTCATAACCGTAATTTGGCCACCGCCAAAAAGAAAAAAAGAAAAAAATAGGGGGCAAAACTGTCTTCACCTGGTTTGCACAAGATTGGTTGTGAAGAATCAAGATAGTCGGAACTGTGCCTGTTTATCAAACATTACTTTTGTTTGCAATGTATTATTATGATTATTAAGTTGCACTACTTGATTCACTACACTCTGAATAGCCTCGATTGTAGAAAATTCTTGCAGTACCATTCCAATAACTACTTCTTAACTCTGTGATGCACCAATGAGGGATATATTGAAATGGGGTTTTGTAGTAAACAACAATGTCTGTTATCATAAAATACAAAATTGTATTCAAATTTACCATTAAAGAGAAAAATACAGTCATCTTACTGCAGTAGACTCCGGTGTCCCACCTTGTAGATTTTCCTTTTTGTATGAAAACTTTCGAAGACATTTGGACATAGAGGCTCCTTACATTTAGTGAAAATGTGCATTGTCCCTTTGTTGTGAAAGTGGTGGAATACCGTTCCGAGAACGCTTGCTGCGGTTCACGCTCGCCATCTTGAGCCGCTAATACGTTCGCGTGGGAAATTGAAGATTGTTAGTTCACCCATGGACACTGACAGTACAGCAACTATTAAAAAGGTTCCATAGAGTGGAGAGAATTTGTTTACGAGCTAAAAGAAAGAAAGCATGTGCACAGAAATACGAACAGTAACAGCTGTTCACTACAGTGGACGCCGCGCACCAAAGGGTTAATAATAAATTTAAAAGCTTTGATACTACTGCCTTCTATACTAATAGACAATTACCACAAACAAAGTAGCACAATTCCAGAGATAACAAGAAAAGTACTTGGCACATTTACCCTATTGTGAATTTTCACTGCTTAAGCTACTTACTTATTTCCATGAACGTGATTCATACTTTTTAACTGAATCGAGATTTCTCACAGAATTTTATAATCTTGGGTGGGGTGGGGGAGTGTAAATTGTACCCTTAGTAGAGTATACTGTACTATTACGAATAGAACAGGTATGATGGCAGGAGTATTCTTAATGGCTATGGGACTAGGGTCCTGTCTCGCCTTAGGTTTGACGACATAAATAAGACACCATTCAAGTTACTTGGATTTCTACTTGACGCAAGATACACAAGTGGGCACTTCTAGCTTCGTGAGCGGCGTGGCCACCGGTCTGACACTGCACCTACTGCGCGGGACCAGCGAGCACAGAATACATATAGAGGCCTTATAGTGGCACCGAAATGAAGCCAGGCAGAGAGAGAGCGACACCGAACCAACATGGCGGCCGTAGAGCATGAATCGTCCTATTGCAGTGCTGAGCGCCAGCCGGCCACAGCTGCGAGCACAAGGTGCTTAAGTGTTTAGAGTGGTGCCTATGAAGGACCACTTCACAAATCTTGGTGCAGTTGAGTGTTAAAGTAATTTTTCTCTACTTAGCCTGTAGTGTAGTTTATTACTCATAAGGCATTTATTTCAGTTTTTGTATTAATTTATCAAATAACTTCTCTTGATTTTGTGTCTTTTTATGGTGCAGTATTATTAGTGTCAGTATTATTGTGCTAGTCATGAAATTCGTCATGTCATTTTTACTGCTCTAGTGGATTGTATCACGAACTTCTCTGTTATTAAATTGCCCACTCCCTTGAAGTTTTACCAATACAGTATTCAAAATTAACTTCGTAATCTTATACATATTGTTAATACAAGACTTCTTTCAATACTCTGGATGTGCAACTCTTTCCATTTCCGTGTTTGGAATCAAAACTTCTGGGTATGAGATGCGTTTGAGATGCAACACACTGTAAAATTGTAAATGCGACATAAAGTCACTGAGGAGGTAGGCGACCATGATGAAATGATTAGGTAGTACTGCTGTGAAGCTGGTTAGGTCGCAAATTCTTTGTTATTGGTCACACTTCATGTACAGCGTGCTCTCAAAAATTACGCGTTTCGGAATTACCATCATCAGATTTGCATCTCTTCCGTGCCATGTGCACACGTGAACAGATGGAAGAGATGCTAATCTGATGATGGTAATTCCGAAACGCGTCATTTTTGAGAGCACGCTGTACATGAAGTGTGACCAATAACAAAGAATTTGCGACCTAACCAGCTTCACAGCAGCACTACCTGATCACAACACACTGTACTTTTTACGCAAATATGTTTCGGCGCCTCTTTGCTATCAACAATGTTATTTTTTTTACTTTTATTTACAGCTTAGGTTTACTTAGGGTGTTCAGGTGACAGTGGTAGCGTTGTCAATGGTTCATTTTCGAACATACATTCGCTTCTTCGTCCCTGTGCACGACACACAGTCAAAATACATATCTCGCAGAACTGATTCTTTCACCATCACTTTGGTAGAATCGACTGCGTACGCCTTGTCGTTATGCACCGTGAAAGCACAAAATGGTGTGAAGTGGTCTGTGCCAGAGTCTTATTCAGAAGGTCCTCTTGGGATGAAAGTTCACACCGAAGCAAATTATGTCACAGATCGGAATGACACGCCGCCGAAACAACGCTAGCGGTGGAAAGTAGGGCAGCCTTGGTCTCGGCAATGCGATGTTGAAGACGTCCAGGCTTGGCCGCTCAAAACTACGGGACTTTTATCTTGGTCACTGCGCCAGATTAAATAGTCATTTCGTGAAGCGATACATAATTGCCACAAATAGCACAGCAACATACGGACGTAGCAACAGCCCCATAGCCTCCACCGCAGGTGTTGTTGACCTAGAAAAGAGAATGTTCGGTCATCTGGTGGTCTGGAAGGTGTTCACCTAACACGTGGGCAACCCTTCATACTGGACTGTGTTGCGGCCTGCAAACGGCGCCTGCAATAATACGCGCTACGCCAATCGGTTACGATTTTCTTCCCTTTCTCTGTCAATATGCGACTAGTAGCAACCGCGGACTCTAAGTGTTCAATTGTTTCTATAGCTTATAGAACTTAACTACAGGGTTATCAGTCCCTAAACTTACAAACTACTTATGAACTAGCTAACACTAAGGATGGCACAAATATCCATGCCCGATGGGGGATTCGAACCCCCGACCGTAGTTGCCGTGCAGACCGTGACTGACGCGCCGCAGTCCCCTCGGCCACCGCGGCCGGCCAGCGGACTCCTCTTCAGCAAAACTACTCCACAAATTGTAGGATTCTGCTGCTACTGATACTGCTACTTCGTTTAGAGGTGCACTTTCTAAAACGATAACCATATCAAAATAGTCTTATATCTCCTTCGTTCCACGGTGTCCTAAACACTGACATTGTAAATGTATATCAAGAAGACAGTTCCTTAGATTGTGCATATATGTTACGCCTACCGTACATGATGAAACCAACCACGCTTGAACAGTGCCATTGAGTTCCAAACACCAGGAAGTTAGTACACTGCTTTTGTTGACTATTTCTGCTATGCCTAGGCGATAAATTCCGCATTGTTACATTGTGTCAGCTAGGACTCTCACGAAGGGGGATTACAAAATATCTAGGATTGAAGCAAAGCAATGTGGTTCGGGAGCTACAGAGATACAGGAACTAACGATTTCCATTACTGTGGCCGCCCAAAGGCTACCACAACAGCTGGAGACCGCTAATTACGGATTTCAGCTTGGAGGAACTCCGCGTGAGACACCAACCTGCTGAATGACAATTTTCGTGCAGCACAGGAGTCGTATTACGAGTCACACTGTACATGATAGGCTGCGACACATGCAACGTCATTCTTGACGTTCATGGCGAGCTCCAGCTTTGACACCTAGATGTCACTTAGCGCGGTACAGTTGGGCCCAAAAGTATGCTAAATGGACTCGTCATGTGCAATTCTCAAATGAGACTCGAAACCGCTTTCATCCATCGTCGTTGAAGAATTTTGGAGCCGCCAGGTAAGTCTGAAAGTGTTAGACACAAACAGTAGGATGACCCCCTCCGACGTATAGTTTATATGGCACCATTTCTTTGAGGGATTCATATTAATAGATGACAGTTATCGTGCTCATGGTGTTCAACTTGTGATGCGTTCCTTTGTGATAAAATCACAGGATTATAATGGCCTGCATGTTCTGTACTCGTTGTTGTGGCTTCGCTATTCGTCACAACACCAGCACTCTACACACGTCGCCGCGTAATCGTAAGAATAGGCTATCAATCGGTCCACGGTACTTCGACTCGACCGACGCGGGCGCTTGCAGTCTCGTTACCTCTTTGCCTGCTCCCTGTGCCGACCAATAGAATGGCAGGGCTAGCCTAGATATGCCAGCGCATCACAGCCATGACGGTCAGTACGGAAGAGTACGGAGGGGTATGGCAGTTCCAGTCAGTACCTGGAAGTTCAGCGAGTCAACAGAAGAGTGCCATCCACACGAACAAGCAGTCTTAATACAAGCGGCAACATTTGCTATTGAAAGGACTCTAAGTGAAGCATATCAGAACTGTCTGTTAGATCGGTGTTTGTACCAACAAGCACACCAAAGTTCAGTATTTATATCATTGTATTAATAAATCCTTTGTGGGGTAATCACTTCTTTAGTTGCAGACCTTGACCACATCCGTGCTCGTCACAGGCCGACTCCCGGACCTACCGCTGACAGTACAGCATCCCAAGGACACAACACAGGTGAATACCATAGAATATGCCTGGGACACAATAAACAGGAATATTTTCTGAACGAGACGACCCACCAACTAATCTCAGAGATATAGGCCGAATGACCGTTGAAGAGTGAGACAATGTGGACATGATCAAGTGATCAGTATGCCACCATGAATACAGGACGAATACAGGACGTGTTTCTAGATATTTGGAGTACTGGCGTATGCTAAAATCTGGAACACAACATATTTTAAGGCTATTGTCGTACTTATTGTCAATATCTATTTTCATGGCTTGCCATGCAAGCATAGTCGCGCTCTTTTCAGCTTGGTTTCTTTCGATAAGAATGGGAAACTAAATCTACGGGTCCTTTATAATACTAATAATATTAATAATATGGTTATCTTTCACGCAGGACCTATTTGAGGAATAAGACTCCAGGGTCATGAAGCAAGTCAATACATGAAGTCTAACACAAGAATCGTAATAGAAAAATTTTAAGTAGTCCTATGCACACGACAATCTTAAGACTAGGTGAAAAGAATCAATAAGGAAAAAAGAAGGAATTAGCTTTATTGTTTTACATTTCTAGAAGTTCCTCAACAGAACAAAGGAGTGTGCCATAGATTGGAAAGCGCGTTGGTTAGTGCTAAGATTCTTTAGTTCTTGTAGCAGCTTATTGAAAATGGACGCTGCAGAATACTGCACACCTTTCTGCACAAGTGTCAAGGTGGTGTGATGCAAATGTAGATTCGACTCCTGTCTAGTATTCACCGAGTGAAAGCTACTAACTCATGCGAATAAGCTGATATTATTAACAAAAAAACGACACTAAAGAAAATACGTATTGTAACGCCGTGTCAGAATTCCCAGACTACTGAAAAAGGGGTCGACATGACGTTCGTAAACTTATACCACATATTGCTCGAACCGCCCGTTTCGTAAGATACTACTTATTTCAGATATTGTTCTAACGCCAAATAAAGCAGAATTTAGTTTTGGAACAAGATCCTGAACATGTGCTTACCACGATAATTTACTATCTGAACACCTAAAAATTTGTGCTGTTCATTTAACATATGCCCAGTATGTATTCAATATGTCAGATTTCGACAAATTATGTGTTTGATACTGTAAAAACTGAGTTCTAATGTGATTTAACATCAGTTTGTTTTCTACAAGCCATGAACTTATCTCTTGAACTGCATTATTTGATTCTGTTTCAATAACGAACAGCCTACACTACCAAGTTGATATCATCAGCAAACAAAAGTATTTCACAATCACCTGTTATACTAGAAGGCATATCATTTATATAAATAAGAAACAGCAATGGCCCAAAAACAGTCCTTTGAAATGACCATACCAGATTCGTCAGGAGAATTTAGAGAAAAGAAAATGATATGGGTTCCCAAGGGGCACTTCTGTCCGCGCGAATGTCAACCATTGCCAATAAATTCTTTTTTTTTTATCTAGAGAAGGTGTAAGCCTTTGTGGTGTCAAAAACCACTTTTGTAGGGAGGCGTATGTCGTAAGGGCGGCCATGTTGGACGGAAATGAGGAACGAAATCGAAATATTGCAACATTTCGACCGTTTCGGGGGATGAAGTAAATTCAAAAACAAAGTGGATTCGAATCCGGATTTTCCGCTTTGGGCCATCGGTCACCTTAACCAATTAGGCTATCCAGGCACGTTTCCAACACAATTCTCAAGTTTTAGAATGAATGGGCAGGGGGCTAGAAGTGCCTGGGTAGTCTAATTGGTTAAGGTAACCGCTGGTCCGCAGCGGAAAATCCGGATTCGAATCCCGGTGCTGCACAAAATTTCAACTTTGTCGTTGAATTTTCTTTAACCCCCTAAACAGTGGAAATGTTTCAATAATCTGATTTCGTAAATACACAGCCGTTACTGTCAGCTAATGGTGCCCGTTCTTTCGTACATGTCCGAAAAGAACAGACACAATATCAAAAATTGGAAATGAGGAAACCGTGTGGGTTTCTCTGCCGGATATGTAACCAATATCTTGAGAACGCATTGACATGTTGTTGTGTTCCCAATTTTAAGTAATATTTCGATATCTCCTCTGGAGATGCTGCTATGTATGACGTAAAATTAACCATACACTATCAGTCTTTGTCTCTGCAAATTGTTTAAAATATGATGCAATACTTTATTTAATTTGATGCTACAAGGTAACTGCAACGAATAACGAAAACTAAATCAATACTTTATCGGTAGGAGGTAGCAAACCGGTAAGATATTGAGAAATCATATTATTTTGGACGAGTAGTTTCTAGAAATCTGATGGTAAGTTTCATAGCAGTCAAAAAGCCGTGGCGCAGCAGAACTAGCACTTTTGGTACCCAAACTGTATGATATTTGGGTTTTATATTTATAACAGACTAGCTTAAACCCGCGGCTCCGCTCGCGTGTTGGTAGATCACATCACACGTAAAAATGTACTCGTTTCGAAATCTAATCACGAAATTCAACAATAATGATTGCAGTAATATCACAGGTCGATCACCTGATGTAATGCGCGGAACGTAAAATCGATTTTTTAAAGATATGTATTAAAAGAATTTTTTAAAGCTTTATTTATTTATTTTTATATTTCCTTATTCGTATGCTTATTCTTATGGAGAAAGAGCTGAAGACATTGTAGCACGCATAGACCAAAGATATGGTCTGTGGCGTCACGTTTCCCTTAACGTAACCTCCTTGCTATAAAGTCGCAAACGTCATCGCTGGCATTCTGTCCGATTTTTTTTTTTTATAATTTGACGACCTTCAACCACCATATATTCCACCCCCTTATAGCTATCGGCATGGAACTGCTATGGTGTACAACGGGAGACTTCGGACAACAATTACACACAGACCATTCGTTTGCGTTCCGTAGTTTTCGCTGCAGAGCGAAATATTAACACACACACACACACACACACACACACACACACACACACGTAGAATTTTATATACACCGATAACATTCCGTCCCAATATACTCCACTCTTTTATCATTATCAAACCTCAAGCAACAATGCAACCAATAAAACCCTTTCCAAAGAGTAAATATAATTTTCAAAGATTAATTATTGTTCCTCATTTCGCGTTATATTCTGCAAATTACGAAATATCTATCAGATCGCTATAAAACCGTGCCTAAAACCTTCCTCAGGTATAAATTAGTAACTGTACAAATATATAAGTCTCTGCGTCTTGTCGTTGGGACGTGATAATCGTACACCGAACAGACATTCACATTAATATGATAAATAGCTATCCAATCGCCATAAAACCGTGCCTAAAGCCTTCCCCGGGTAGACATTAGTAACTGTACAAAGTTTTAGCTCTTTATGACTTGTGGTTCAGACGTGATAAACGTAATCGAACAGACATTCACATTTGTAGATATAGATTTTCGAAAAAGGGAAGATGTCATTTCTAGATAATGTCTACATCTTGTCAGCAGCTCGAAGAACTTAGGGTTGCTCTATTCTTCTCAAAGCACTCCGCCCTTGTCGATTCACAGACGATTTATCGAAAATATGTATACCTTGGTAGTTTTTTTATAATTAATTGTCAATAAACGACGCAATTGCGGGGAATGCCGTCAAGAGGTTCTAAAGTTAATAATAATGTAAGCATAGTTTCGGGGCGAGTTTTATTACTAAAATTATCTCTGATTTTCGACTGCGTCAAGCAGTTTGAAACCACCTGACATTGGCCAAGGAGGTCTCGGCAGATAACTCGTGGGTATCAACCACCTGACATGGCAAGACTCCCGAGAGTATTTTATCACTAATTACGATAGTATGTTCACAATGGCAGTTAGGCTGAAGGCGTCACATTGTTGGGCCACAATTATTGCTTAGCAGCTGGTGTCCAGCTAATGATAAAGTTGTTTTATCTATGTTCCTGCCAAATCTTACCTCGGAAATGAAGATATATTCGGGTAAACGAGCAAATATTTGTAACAAGCTGTAGTTGTGGTGGTCTTTAGTCCGCAGATTGGTTTGATGCAGCTCTCCACGCTACCATGTCCTGTGCAATTCTCTTCATCTGAGTATACGTTTGGCAATCTGCATCCTTTTGAATCTGCTTACTGTATTCGTCCCTCGATCTCCTTGATTTTTATCCCCACACTTCCTTCTTATTCTAAGTTCACAATTCCTTGATGTCTCAGAATGTGTCCCACCAATGTATCCCTTCTCTTAGTCAGGATATGCCAGAAACGCCTTTTCTCCCCAATTCGGTTAAACATCTCCCGATTTGTTACGTGACCAACCCATCTAATCGTCATCATTCGTCTGTAACACCACATTTCTAACGCTTCTATCATCTTTTGGTCTGAACTCATTATAGTCCACGTTTCACTCCTATACAATGCTTCATTCCAGACAAATGCTTCCAGAAAGGGCTTCCTAACATTTAAATTAATATTCACGATAATCTCTGAAACCGCTGAACTGATATTAATGTAATTTTGTACAATATGTGTGTGATTCGGTCGTACCTTAAAGGTACGATATTTTTACATCTATCAATGATCTCTGTATTTTTATCGTAAATTAAATGTTGTGGCAGCCTGTCGAGCGGTGGACGGGCAAGCATCCGGTATATAGAGCCGTGTTACGATTTCAAGACTTTGAAATTAGTAATATGCCAAGATCGAAAAAAAATATTTATTTGACGACAGGCTTAGGTCTGGTACTACAGTGTGAAATTGATCTATTTTCCGTAATGATCGAAAAGTGACGTACAAGGGCAACTACCCTCTACAATGACAAATAACAACAGTACTATTTTCTCATTAAAATTTCTTTCCCTTGTTGTTGTGGTCGTCAGTCCGGAGACCGGTTTGATGCACGTCTCCGCAATTGTATATCCTGTGCTAGCCTCGTCATCCCCGCATATGAACGCCAACCCTCAACCATTTCAAACTGCTTAGTGTGTATGTCCTACGACTCCATCTGCGACTTTTACCCCACACATTTCTCTCCAATGATAAACAGACGAGACTCTGATGTCGCAGAGTGTGTCCCACTAGACGACCTCTGTTCAGTACTACATCATTAGTTACTCGGTCTACCCACCTAATTTTTGGCATTCGTCTATATTACCATGTGAACAAAACAGGTATCCACCTAAATTGGTGCTATGGGAATAGTGACAGGAACTCTTAAATCCACACCAACACCTTGGCTGTCAGTACTTGACAATATTGTTCCTACAGATCTACGACCACAACAAGCAGTAACAAATGAATGGATGAAACTCAAACGATCGAGAGACTTACTTATTCACGCAACACTGAACAACGTACCGCACACCGGACTAAAATCAAGAAAAACAATATGGATAAGCACTGGCCAACTCACCCGAGACTGCTACAATCTAAAAGACGAATGGAGAAACCATTGGGCGTCCTTCCACGGCCACAAGAATTTAGAAAATATGGACCCGACCATCCTATTTCCGGGTGCAAGCATACCAAGAAAAATATGGAGCTGCCTTAACCGGATCAGAACTGGCCACGCCATGACCAAAGCAACGCTACACATGAAGAGAGTTACCGACGACGACCAAAGCGACTCCGGAACATCGGTACAAACGCTGGAGCACATTCTACGCGATTACCCAAAAAGAAAATTCATCGGTATCTGGAAAGACTTTGTAGACGCAACACCTGCAGCACTTAACTGGCTGGAATCTCCCGATATCCAACTATGACGAGAAAAGGAGCTTCTTCTGCTACCGCTCTAAAGCACTTTATATTTATTTTACATACTTGTGAACTCATTCATATCTCCCTGTAATTACACATATCACGTTGATATGAATTATTGTATGTACTCAGTATACAATTCTATAAGCCATACGCTAAATAAATAAAATAGCACCACATTTCAAAATCTTCTTTAATTTTTTTAGTCTGAACCATTACTGTCCACGTTTCATTTCCATATAGCTACACTCTAGACAAATGCTTCCAGAAAGGACTTCCAAACTCTTACATCAATTCTGTATGTCAACAAATTTCGCTCCTTCAGAAATGTTTTCCTACAGCAATTCCCCATTTTTAAACTTCTTTACTTCGGCCGTCAGAATTGATTTTACTAACCAAATAGCAAAAGTTATCTACTACTTTTATTGTTTCATTACCTAACCTAATTTCTTCAGCATTGTCTGATTTTCTAACACTAAAATCTATTACCCTTGATTTACTCTTGTTCATGTTCATCTTATACCTTCCTTTCAAGACACTGTTCATTCCGTTTAATTACTCTTCCAATTCCTTCGCTGTCTCTGACAGAATTACTATGTCTTCAGCAAACCCCAAAGCTTTTATTTCTTCTCACTGAACTTAAATCTGTTCTCCAAATTTTTCCATGCATTACTTCACAGCTTGTTCAATGTACAGGCTGAACAGCAATTGTGAAAGGTTACAACCCCGTCTTACTCCCAAGGCAACTACTGCTTCTCTTTCGTGCCCTTCGACTCTAATAATTGCTGTCTGGTTTTTGTGCAAGTTGAATGTAACTCTTGGCTCTCTATATTTTGATCCAGATGGCTTCATAATTTAAAAAAAAAAGTGTATTCCTGTTAACTTTGTCAAAAGCCTTTTCCAGATCTAAAAAGATCTAAAAACCCATGCTTAACTTATCTAAGATAAATCAAAATGTTAAGTATTACCACACATGTTCCTACATTTCTCCTAAACGGATCGTCCCCAGATCCGATTCCATCAGTTTAAAATTCGTCTGTAAATAGTTGTTGTTAGTATTTTGCAGCCGTGACTGATTAAACTGACAGTTCTGTAATTTTCACAATTGCCTGCATTTTATTTCATTGGAATTATTACGTTTTTCTTTAAGTCTAAGGGTATTAAGGGTATTTCATCTGTATCATAATATCTCGCGCAAAAGCTGGAAAACATCCTTAATGACTCGCACTTCCAATTATGTCCGCAGTTCAGACACTATATCATCTACTCCAGGGGCCTTATTCGACTCAAATCTTTCAATTGTCTGTCAAATTCCTCTCGAGGCAAGCATCTCCTATCTTCATCTACTTAATCACCTATGCATACAATAACTGTCTGGTTTCCCTTTTCTTCATTAATTGCGTTTAGTCATTTTCAACTTTGTCTGCTATGCCCACTAAGTCAATTGTCATAGCTACTCAGTTAAGTAGTCCTATGCAAATGCAAGGTACTATGTTTTCTTTATCCGCTACAATATACTAATCAACGCTTTAAAATTTTCTATATGAGATGTAACTTACAACACGCGTAGAACAATGAATGTGAATCAGTTTAAGCAAAATGCCTTTCTAAATGCAGGTATAGCCCGAAACTATGCAGTAAGTAAAAAATACACGAATTAGAACAGCTGTTAATTTCGTAGCACCGCCAAGCCTAATGTTTCCCTGGTGCCTTTAGACTGCATACATTTCTCCGCGATATTTTTACCGTTTAGCCCCACACGGTCGTAGCACCGTAGTACTCTTTCGTGCTTTGTTAAATTGATTGTGCCACATAATGTGTTGCGCTAAGTAAATACTCGAAATAGAAAAACAACTGATACAACGAAAATTAATTACCGTTGTTGTAACCATTCGCAAGCGTTGTTTGCAAAGGGCTGTGGTTACAGGGAAATGAGATATCACTGTAATATGACGTGCAAAATGAAATGTAAATATGCATCACAGAGTAGCTATTACCAGTCACGACAATGTATTGATGCGGCCGCAGTGGGAACTAACTTGATCACGTGACCAGGTACAGCCAAGTTCCGGTTAAAGTGGCACGCTTTCTTTACGGCTAAATGCAACCCTGGAAGGAGAAAACGGAATGTTTCTCATGCGGTCGGTTATAAAGCTTTCGGTTAATGTGATTAAAACTATCGAAGTTGCGGAAGTGGTTTAATGTGTTGGTTGAGAAAAGATGGAATTATCAGCAGGAATTTTGAAGTTTATTAACAAAATAGATTGAGAATTACTCAAAAAAGAAGTCCACTAGAGTAAACTTCATGTTTCTACACCAAAGTAAGAGATGCAAGATATTCATAGTAAGTATTCCATAATTATATGGGTAAATATATTTTCAGGAAGCCAATAACACTTATTTACGAAAAATATAAAAAAAAAAATTGGCAAAATTACCTAGTTTAAGTCACACAGAATTCACGTCTAGCAAGGAAAAATAGGCTCTGTCTCTCGGATTTAGATTAAAGGGGGTCAAAATAAATTACAGTTGGGAAATTGCAGTCCATTTCCCACCCGGTCAGATTATAAATGTAATGTCTTGATCGTAATTCTCATATATTATGATTACTAGTTTCGGCTCATCTCTGAGCCATTCTCCCATCATGGTGATCAATTCGGTAAACATTTGCCAAAAGACAATGTCATCTTCCCAAAAAACCATGACTAGTTTTATATTTCAACAAAAAGCATTATAATTCATTTTTTAATTTTTGAAAGTAAATTACTTTGAATACTGCTCACATTGATAAATGCTGCTCATTGAATCCTTATTTGTTGTGGACAATGAAATGTAAAATTCAGACGAAACTAGTAATCATAATAAATAAAAATTGCGATCAAGACATAAGATTTATAGCATGATAAGTTGAAAAATAGGTATAGATCGCCTCCCAGACAAGATGTCAAACAGTAGTACATTTTGTTTTCAAGGACGAATGACTACAGAACGAAACGGACTTGTGGATTACTTATTCGAAACCTGAAAATACAGACATTACACCGTATACATACGTTGGCAAATTGACAATGTGCATTGAATTTTGTGAAATAAAACTGTCAGAGGGTAATTGTGGATGCATGATCATTTCCAGTTTCACTTCTAATATATAGTACTAACAATCAGAAACAATAAACGTTTTAAAAATATTGCAATGTCCACATCCTTAGCGAACAAAGAAGAGTCTCAAGATTCGTCAGCAGCTATGTATGTCACTTCCTTTCAATCTGGTTCTCTCGGACGATTCTGTTGAACTTCAGTCTACTCATCATCGGTACTAAGTGCAGCGCAATATCTTATTTTGGAATCTGTTTTGCAAGGATGATATCGAGCTGCAATCTTCCCAGGCCTGCAAGAGTCTTGATGAGATCCAGCACTATTACAATTCCACTTTTATTGCATCCCCTACATCCGTGTTACAGTCCTCCGCCAGGTATTTTAGTAGTAAATATTTTAGAAGGTGGTAGAATAGAGGAATTGTAATCAACATACCATGGCTCAGAGAGACACAGCTGTCAGTATATAAGTCAAACAAAATTAAATAAAAGTCCAATGATGACGTTCAATATGGTTTTTCAAACATGCGAACACCAACTTCAACGCTTTTTGATTTCTCTTGATAAAATCACATGTAGTTATGCTGAGGTCGTCCTTGCGTTCTGTTATGGGGGCTACACTATTCATAATTGAGTAACTCGACCCTTGTGTTTACTTTTTCTTTGTATATTTCTCCTTTCGAGCATTCCCACAATCAAAAATCCAAAGTGATCAAGAAACGTGCCCATATCTATCGATCCATATTCTGGGGAATGTTAGCTTTAGATGATGTGTCAACTAATGACTAGAATGGATCAGCGTCATGCTAGAAGAACATACCCATTCTTGTGATCAGGGAGCGTTTTCCAAGAATGCTGGAGGCTCATTTTCAAGAAAGTATAGCTAACGTGGTTGATGCGGTAACACATTGCCTACCAAACGAAACCACACTTTTACACACAAGAGGTCTTAAAAATTTGACTCCGCTTGGGCATGTCGGAATTACGATTGTTATTACTGCCACCACGATTGAAAGTTGTTTAATGAGTGAAAAGTACAAAAATGCATTACTTTACGATTTTCGAGTTTTCAACGACAAACAAATCTAAACGTCTGTTTTATGGTTGAAGATGTCGATTGAGCTGTAAGTGATAACGACGTAACCTGAGCATATGTAATGTCTGTAACATTGTTGTATGTGAAACACCGACAAGTGCAGAAATTCTCGTGCTGGTGTTAGTTAAACGACTACATTCTGCCGACTGTATAGTCTCTTCTTCTTTATCCACAAGTCTTCATTTTCACGCTCAGATGCAGTATAATTACTGACCAGTTTCTAGCAGTACACTGAACACCATCCAAATAAATTAAGAGAAATAAGATAGAAAAGGAACGATTTAGGTGTTCTTCTTCCGGCGCGCTATTAGAGAATGGAACGGGAGAGAAAGGTTATGGAAGTGGTTAATGACCCCTCTGGCATGTATATGACAGAAGTTGATAGGATTGTTTACGTAAGTCCACACCAGAAGGTTTGGGAGTCTAGTTTTCGGTTGATGTAGCAAGTGGCGTAGCTATGTCACCAAGGCCCCTGGGGCAAAAAGGTACACATATGCAAAACTACTTCATCATCAGCTCCTTACCGCCCAGTGGAACATATAATAAGGCAAACCCAAATACTACAAAGTAAATTATTGTCTGTCACGCAGCAGATAATATTTAATCGTACACTCTAATAAAATTATAAATGTGATAGGTGTAATCATACAATGTAGGATTTCACGGCCTGCGTCAATTTCACTTAAGATTTTCGGGGTGGTAGGCCGTGGTCGATGGATAAAACTCTCCCCTAACGTTTCGTCTTCAGCTGCGGAAGGCATCTTCGGAGGCTAAGTGGCAACTGCGATGGGGCCTCGAGGGAGCGCCGCATATATAGACTGTGTAGGGGGCGCCACAGTATATCACGTGACGTCGGCTAAGCAACTATCTCTGCTAATGCCAACGTTGTTACTAGAGTTGAATTCCAAATCTTGTCTAATTTAACACCTTCCTACTTTCTATTAAAATTATTTCGATGTTGATATACTTCAATAGCTTCTCTGAATGTGCGAACATAATAGTGAGAAGCTTTTGATAAAACACTGGTCTCGTTAAATCTCATTTGATGGTCGCCCTTTTGGTAAACATGCTCAGCTACGACCGATTTCTGTGTATGTCCCAGGCGGCAGATTCTCTTGTGTTCACTTAGATGAGTATTGGCACTTACTTTCGTAGTCCCGATATACACTTGGCCACAGCTGCAAGGAATTTTATACACGCCCGGTGTATCCAAAGTGTGTGGTGCAAGGAGGCGATCCCTCTTGGTACACAAAACAGGTCATGGCACTGTTGCAAAAGCAAAGGAAAAGGCATACTAAATTTAAACGAACACAAAATCCCCAGGATTAGCAATCGTACTCAAAAGCTCGAAATTTAGCGAGGATTTCAATGCGAGATGCCTACAATACTTATCACAACGAAACGCTTTCTCGAAATTTGAAAACCCAAAGAGATTTTGTTCATATATTAAATATACTCGGGGCAAATCACGAACAATACCTTCACTACGTGATAGTAATGGCGATCCTGCCGATGACAGCGCTACTAAAGCAGAGTTACTAAACACAGCTTTTAGAAACTCATTCGCCAAAGAAGACGAAACCAATACTCCAGATTTCGAATTATGAACAGATGCCGTAATGAGTAACGTAGGGGTAGATATCATCGGAGTAGTGCAGCTACTAAAATCACTTAACAAGAAGTCTTCTGGTCCGGATCGTACACCCATTAGATTTCTATCTGATTATGCTCAAGCGATAGATCCTTACTTAACAGTCATATACAACTGCTCTCTTATAGAAGGATCTGTACGAAAAGATTGGAAAGTTGCACAGGTCACACCTATATTCAAGAAAGGCAGTAGGAGTAACCCACTAAAATACAAGCCTATTTCATTGATGATATAGGATCTGGGATGGGAATCTTTAAAACAACGGCGCTTATCGCTGCGGCGTGGGCTACTTGCGAAACTCCAATGGCCAACATTCTCCTCCGAATGCGAAAATATATTGTTGACTCCCACTTACATAGGTAGAAGTGATCATCAGAATAAAATACGAGAAATCAGAGCTCGAACAGAGAGATATAGGTGTTCTTTCTTCCCGCGCGCTATTCGAGAATGGAATGGGAGATAAATAGTGTACTTGTGGTTCGATGACCTCTCTGCCAGGCACTTAAATGTGATTTGCAGAGTATCCCATGTAGATGTAGATGTCTTTAGTGTTCTTTAACTTTACTGGTAGTTCTGAAAATAGTTTCAACCCCATGTTTGTTCAGCACTTTTCCAATGTGATCTGTTACAAGACTAATAAAGGGAAGGAACTCTTACCCTTTGGATGGTTGACGTTCCTTGTTGTTTTTAGTTTTCGTAGTGGGGCGAAGAACTCTCCTACTTCACTGGTGGAATGGCCGCCCGCGGTGGCCGAGTGGGGTGCCGTCTTTAGTATAAGCTAGATCATAAGTACTTTGTAAGTTTAGGGACTGATGACCCCATAGTTAAGTGCCATAACCTCTAAAGACATTCATTCATTCATTCATTCTGATGGAATAACCATTCTTCTTGAAGGTTCTTCGAAGATGTTCGACCTCATCTTGTAAGTAAACCAGTTCACAAATTTTATGCGCCCTGTCGACCAAGGTTTTAATCACTCGTCTTGTTTGTCTAGGGTGGTGGTTGGAGTCTTTATGAAGGTAACCATCCGTATGCGTAGCCTTTCTCTAATACACGCAGAAAACTAAGCTGGCCATTAAGTTCTTTTCCTTTGTAAATTGTTTCCTGGTATTGATAATGTTCAGATGTACATTTTGCCCATATCCACCCTGGCAATCTGATTACAAAATTTGTTGTTATATTGAAAATAAGTAGTGGCGAGGCAGTGTCTAAACAAGTCACTATGTCTCATGGAAAAATTTGCGCTATGCATGAGATGGCTTCGTTTAGCGGGATCATGGTAAATAAAGAAACTACATCGAAACTAACCAGAATGTCGCTGGGGACCATGTCCCTTTCCTTCACCTTTTCAATGAAATGAACTGAATTTTTGATATGACTGTCCGTACGTCCAATATAGGGCTGCAGCACCGAAGCAAGGTGACTCGCTAACTCGTGAGTGGGAGACCCTATGGCACTCACAATCGGCCTAAGCTGCGTCCGTTATTTATGCACCTAATGTGATACGTAGAGCTGAGGAGGATACGCTGCCGTTTTGCAAAGCGATTTCTTATCTTCGAAAGAGTAGGAAGATACTTTCACCAATTCGTTTTTAAGATCTTCAAAGTTACATCCTTCTGCAGTTCTTTGTAATTGGTGAGATCCAAAATATCCTGTAAGTTATCTTACGGTGGTAATCCTCACTCTTCATCACGACGCTTGTGTTTCCCTTATCAGCAGTTAGGACGATAATGGGATCTGCGTTGATGTCCCTCAGCGCCTTCCTTTGTTCTTCCGACATGTTACTTTTCGGTGGCTTACATTTACGCAAAATTCTGGCCGTTTCCATTCTAATTATATCAGCAGATTATTGTGGAAGCTGCAGGATGCCTGCCTCAATACTTGCTAGGATGTCTTCAGTGGGTACTTTTAGAGGAGTCGCGGGAAAATATCCTCCTTTGGCTAGGACAGAAATTTCAACATCTCTCAAATTTTTATCTGACAGATTAATGACTGTACAGGAATTATCATCAGCTAGAGCATCGGACACGTCCTTCTGTAGACCGGAAAATTTCTTCTTCCGTCTATTAGCAGAAATCTCTGCACTCCTATCCATACTTCTGAACGTCAATCGTCCACCTCACTTCAATCCCAACACCGCATTGTATTGTTAATCAATAAATGGAGATGTAATAGCTTACTGCTAGTTCCCGCCAGTTCTCTTCTCGTCTGGTGAATCCTCTGTCAACCATCCGAATGTAAATTCGCTGCACCTGGGCCGAGCGAAACATCCTCTTCACCTTTATGAATTTCGGAATCGTCGACGTATCTCGGCAGCGTAATAGGAAGGTAAGAGAACTCAGTTGTTGTCCCTTCTTCTTGCGCAGTCCCTCCAGTCGGCGAACAGATGTTGACATTTCCTCCCTGTAGAGGCTACTAATCATACAATGTAGGCTTTCACGACCGGCGTCAATTTCTCTTACAATTTCCGGGCTGGTATGCCGTGGTCGATGGATAAAATTCTCCCCTAACGTTTCGTCTTCAGCTGCGGAAGACATCTTCGGAGGCTAAGTGGTAACTGCGATGGGGCCTCGAAGGAGCGCCGCATTAATAGGCAGTGTAAGGGGCGCCACAGTATATCACGTGACGTCAGCTGAGAAACTCTCTCTGCTAATGTCAACCTTATTACTGGAAGAAGATCGATTGTCAACGTGCTTGTGCAACGTTTAATTCCAAATCTTGTCTAATTTAACACCTTCCTCCTTTCTATTGAAATTATTACGATGTTTGTAAATTACAATGGCTTCTCTGTGTGTGCGAGCATAATAGTGAGAAGTTTTTGAAAAAACACTGGTCTCGTTAAATTCAATTTGATGGTCGCCCTCTTAGTAAACATGCTCCACTACGGCCGATTTCCGTGTATGTCCCAGGCGGCAGTTTCTCTTGTGTTCACTTAGACGAGTGCAGACACTTCTTTTCGTAGTTCCGATATACACTTGGCAACAGCTGCAAGGAATTTAATAAACACCAGGTGTATCCAAAGGCTGTCGTGCAGTTTGTTTAATATGCTTAACCGCAAAAATTACTGGGTGGATTTAGATAAAATTTTGCAGAGGGATAGAGTTGGACCTGGGTAAGACATGCAGATAAAACGATCTGATGTGATGGTTTTCGAAGTTGCTCCATACTGGGCGAATTGAAGTCGTTGGCAGAAGCTAGTAAAAAAATAATTTAAAAAAATACTCAACCACGAAAACATGGACCCATGCCGCGAAGCAAGCTGGAAACTGTCAAGACAAGACTCACGGGTCCGTAGTGACAGCAGCCGGACTGTTGTCAGTGCCGACAACTCACTCTCGCTTAACTACTGCGCTGTTAGCTCACTGCTCCGTACCGATCAGCCTAATTTCGTAGACAGCCCAGTAAAAGAAGGAAAATAGGGGAAATATTCGTTTAGGGTGGTTTCAACAACAGATTTAGTATGGTGATACACTTTGGTTTCAGCTGTGCCACTACCAGTCTTCATAAATGTTAGTGCTTGAGCCTAAAAAAGGACTAAGTAAAATAACTAAGTCGACATCTTCGCTTATTATCAAGACAGTGGAGTAGAGGGCAGCGTCTTGAATGTACAATTCACTACAGTGACAAAGTAATTATTACATGAAGTCTCTGATCCGTGAATGTATCTAAACCCTTAAATGGCAGAATAAACAAACGTGTGCAGGTGGAAATGTACCTTAAAAGACGTCACCTGACACCGCAGGTTGTGGAAGCGATCTGATTAATTATCTTCAAAAGTAGAAACCAAAATATCAAAACAATTATTCATTTTATGACGGTCTGTTTCAATGGCTACGCCACCATCACCTGGTCGTATAAAATTCTACAAGGTATTTAAAAAATGGAGGTCAAGTAGTACGTGCAACGTGTAAAATACATCATTCAAAACATCAGCAGCTTGTAAGAGCCTCTGTGGATAAAGCCATACATATCACCACTTGAGCTGTTTTCTGTTTAATGATGACGCGCCGATCAGTATACAATTCACTAAACCACCTAGAATCCACATTCCCTCATCTTCTTGCAAGAATTTTAGAGTGCATTTTGTTACAGCACTACATTGGGATCTATGATTAAGGAGCACTCTCTTAGGGAAATTCACTACACAAACATTTGAGTTACCATAATAATACCGTTCTGAAATAATACATTTTAGAGTCATAATATTCAAATGTGGTCAAAACCTGTACTGTCAAACATACTGCTGGTACGTAAGCGTCATTCACTGTTACTTCGCGAAGATTGGCAGTCATGGCAACTCCGACTTGAACCGACAACACCCTAACGGTGGCAGAGCCACGTCTTAGTGGCCAAGCAATAGACGTTACGTTTATAGTATGAGGTGGGAATAATTTTTGAATATCACTTCGTGCGCTTGTGGGTTGTTCGACAGGGTTCAAAAAGTTAAAAGTCGAAAATCATTCATTCAAGTAATATAATATGTACAGTATGTAAGTAAAGAAAAATTTTGTTGGAGATATTTGGTAAAAGGTGTTTATTTTATTGAAGAAAAGTGTGAGTGGAGGTAAAAAAAATTGTTTTACGTGTTATTAATTGAGGCGGCTGTTGTTGAAATGTTTGTGCAACATAACAAACCTGGCCTTAATTTCGTGGTTGGTTACGTTAAACTCGTGATTAATGCAAGTGGTGTAGTTAAATTTTGAATTTCGTGGTTGGTTACGTTAAACTCGTGATTAATGCAAGTGGTGTAGTTAAATTTTGAAAATATTTAGCAACACAATTAGTGTAATTAACAAATACTATGGCCCTAATTGACAAATTTTCAAGAGATCACTCACCTTTCCTTTCCTTACAAAATCTCCTACAGAGACTGTGCACACACAGATAGCAGAAATTAACTTACTCCGTCTGTGCAATACGCACGACTCAATTAGTACGCTAATGGCTATCATAATTTAGTCCAACAACTAAAGTCAGTATCTGGTAAAATTAATTCACTCAAGAAAATAGGAAATTTAAGTAAATCAGTCTTAATTAATGCTATGCATACAACATTAGTACGAATTTGGTTCTTTATATGATAGACGTGGCGGTGGCTATTATTGTTGAACTCAGTGCAAAACGAAATAGAAAAATTATTCATTAATTCAACTGTCTGTTATCTTATACCATCAATTTTAGCAAAATTGTCTCAACTGAAATTATTATCACAGTCTCTAATAATTAATGACACTCACTTGATTGTAAAATTGTGTAGAAATATTATTCATGTACTATTGAGGATTGTCATATTAATTATGAGTGGATAATTAGTGGTTCAAATAAGATAGCAAAAGTACTGTCTAATGTTCTTGTATTTTAACAAAACTTAAACATGCATTCACAGTGAATTACAACCAACAGCAGTTAACTTATTTATCAGTCCAGCGACGTGGTACTCTGCAGTCATATAAATGGTACATTAATTCATACAGAAATAATTTTGATGGTGGCTCCTCTTTTGGCAGCTTGCTAGCAGTTCGCCGTGATGCTTCGCGAATCGCGTAATTAATCGCGACCGTTAGCGTCCACGATGACGCTACCGCGTTTCGGACGTATGGGACGATTACCGAACACGTGACGAATTTCTGCTTCAGCAGAACGAACGAATAAATGTTTGATTAAAATCAATTCTTACTTCACTTATGTTCACTGGTTTCTCATAAACTTACATATCGTTGCACATATAACAAATTAGAAAATTCACTTTGTTTTAACTATATTACTTATATTGTTTGAGCACTCTGCGGACCGCGTACGAATGTCTGATCTACGTCACGGGGCGGCAGATACTGCTGGTTGCCTACTCTCCCACAGGGGAGCGCTGCTATACAATAGAGTCTGTGACCTGAGGAGCCATATCGAAAACTATTCACAGAGAAATATTTTACATTGACAAATTAAACATAACAAGTAAGCACAGACATATAGAAAACATACAAAGTACAAATAAAATAATAAATACATAAACAATTACAATACAGATAATAAATAAATGAGAGAAAATGTTCACAGTTAAGTTACCTACATACATTGTGCATCACGATAATTAATTAAGTCGCACATGAAGTTAATTACTACATATTCACTATAAACAGGTTCAAACGAATAATATGTTTCAAAATGAAGCTCATTCCTCGTTATAATGTAAGGCTTACCTTAAGGGTTACCTTAAAAGTAGAACGTGGATTAACCGAAGTAATTTGGGGACGTGGATTTTTGCAAAACAGGTTCAGTCGGATAATCGAACTGTACACTTCTGTTTGCCAATAATAAGTACTCTACAGTAACATTTATACAGTACTAGCTTAAACCCGCTCACGTGTTGGTTGATCATGATAGATAAACTATCTTTCAGTAGTGTGCTATGAGACTGGTTTTGAAGGATGAAATGAAATACGAAACCTTCATTAGAAACAAACATTTTTAATCAACATTCAAGTAAAAATAAATAAATCGTATGCTTATCCTTACAGAGAAAAAGCTTAAGACATTGTAGCACGCATGGACCAAAGATATGGTCTGTGGCATCACGTTTCGCTGTATGTAACCTCCTTGCTATAGAGTAGCAAACGTCATCGCTGGCCTTCAGTCCGAATTTTTTTTATAATTTGACGACTTTCAACCACCATATCTTCCATCCCCTTACAGCTATCGACAGATAACTGTTATGGTGTACAACGGGACACATCGGACAACAATTACATACAGACCATTCGTTTGCGTTCTGTACTTTTCGGTGCAGAGCGAGATATTAACACACACACACGTAGAATTTTATATACACCGATAACTTCCCATCCCAACATATTCCACCCTTTTATGATTATCAACCCTCAAGCAACAATGCCACCAATAAAACCATTTTCAAAGATAAAATATAATTTTCGGAGAGTAATTATAGTTCCGCATTTCGCGTTATATTCTTCAAATTACTAAATATCTATCAGATCGCTATAAAACCCTGCCTAAAACCTTCCTCAGATATAAATTAGTAGCTGTACAAATATTTAAGTCTCTGCGTCTTGTCGTTCGGACGTGATAAGCGTACACCGAACAGACATACACATTAATATACATAGATAAATAGCTATCAGATCGCCATAAAACCGTGCCTAAAGCCTTCTCCGGGTAGACATTAGTAACTATACAAATTTTTTGTTCTTTATGTCTTGTGGTTCAGACGTGATAAACGTACACCGAATAGACATTCACATTTTTGATACAGATTTGGAGGCGCGCAATCCTTCACACAGCGCGGAGTGGCACGCCGCAACAGAAAGATCAGCTGTTGCTTTGAGCAGCTTCTGCTGCTACGCCAACTGGCGGTTTGGCCAGTCAGCAGCAGTTTGGGACAGTTGCATGCCGTGATACTTGCCCGGAGACGGAAAGTGTTGACACTTGTCAGGAGCTCCAGGAACTGCTGTTTCAACTGACCAACATCGATACCTCTCCTCAGTGCAGCATTCTGTGAAGAATAGGCTCCCATTCCCCAAGAAACCTTCCAGCACCTGACTGAACGTTTGACTGCTATAGTCACACAAGTATTAATTGTGGGCCAAAAACATATTGAAGCATTACCGATCGAGGACGCCACGAACTTATTAGTTAAGCCAGGTATAACGATACCTTTGATCACATAGTGTACCTCATGGTGTATATTACGCGTTATTAAAGGAAAAACATGAAGATGATCCAAGTGATCGAAACATGTAATTAAACAATTACATTGCAACTGTTGACGGAAACAAACACATTTGAAATTACACAGTGCAGTTGCGGACACTCTCCAGTGGATCATGTCAACTATAATATAAGAAAAGGCGTAGCTTTCAAAAACAGTGAGTTTAACACTGAATCATTATCACACTCACACACACACACATACACACACACACACACACACACATACACACACACACACACACACACACACACACACACACACACATCCATACAAACAAACACACACACACACACACACACACACTGCCACTGTTGAAAGGTGGCAAACAGTGTGGTTACTCGACACGCCCATGCAAAATTTTTTTAGTGCCAACAAATGTGACACACTCTGACCTGTTACTTTGTTGATAAAAACGAAGAAACAACCGATTCTTCCTTCAAATTATAATGGAATTATGTATTCAAGAGTAAATTTCTTCAATTTGATTTAGTCGGACTTCGTTCCGGGCCATTCCACTACACTCGAATTAATAAAAATCTTCATTCATAGGAAAAAAGTCTTTTAAATATTCGCAGCTAGGTTCTTGTGCAAGATAATAGAAAAATAAAACTTTTACAAAGAAGATACTGTAAAAGTTCAAAATCTGGTACGCACTTTCGTGGAATATTCTACAAAAAAATATCTTGTTGAAGATTTCCTAAGAAAATCATTTACTATCACAGATGTTGCTCACTGAATCAGTTGTAAAATATATCGATTCATAAAACTTGATCTCACTGTTTTCCAGTTAATAAAATTACTGCCGAGTCCCTACAGTGGTATAAAATCGGAGAAATTCTGTTATAAGTTTCAAAAACATAAATTCAGTTCAATATGTAATTATCTTCTCTTCTTATTCAGTGCAATAATTATTTTTCACACACTGAAACTGTAAGTAAAATGTTACGTTTTATTTCGTAAGTTATAAGTGTGGAGTCGCACAAGTATAAAGTGCGCGCCACGTACTTTCGCCGCGCGCCACCATGCACGCAAGGCACGGCGTTCTTACGACGTCAGCCACCAGCGCCTTCTGCTGCAACACCGCTCGTGGCCACGACTGCTGCATCGTTCACTTGGGACTGAGATAGGAACCAGTTAACACTTGGGAATCAGTTAGGCACCAGTTAAGACTTGGCTATCGAATAGGCACTAGGAATCATTAGTAGGCAGGCCTCTATCTAAACTATGTATCATCATTCTGCAGTCAAGAACTATGTAAAAGTTAAGTATTACTAAGTCTCTATGAAATATATATCTCGTTCTAATTTACTCTAGTGTTTCTAGTTTCTGCTGTCCCACTGGCTGGTCACCTCCGTACCTGCACACGCGTGCGTGCTTTATTCCTGTATCAGTCTCTTTCTACTCGACCACCGACACCTACAACCGGCGGACGACACAAAAGCGGCGACGAGGCTGGGACACAGAAATATGTCCACATAACACATGACATACAATCAGAACTTTCTCGTAAGGATTCAGCATCAAGACTAAAACAATTTTTAACATAAAACATGAACAGTCTTTTTATTACAATACCTTTTTCAATTTTTCTTCTTTATATGATTGTGACGGTTGGCAACGGAAGTACTCCAACAGGATCTTCTCTGAGCGCGTGGCAGTCGATCCGCGACGATTGGTGGCCCGGTACATCATCTTTGGCTTCAGCAGAGAAGATGCTATTTTCGTAGGTTGCACCGTTTTCACCGCACATGAAACATAAAAACAACACATATTTCCTTTGAGAATCAAATACAACCTATTAACATGTTCACGCTCTGGCGCGTGTAAACGTTACTTGAGTCAGGTGCCGCTCACGCTGTGGCGCGTGCTGCGACGTGGCATCCTATCATGGGTTGTTGTAAACTGGCATCGTCTAATAAAGCTGTACACTCTGGCAGGCACTCAGGGAAGAGTATAAGTGATATGCACACGTACGTGGTTCCAGATTTCCGCGTTTGCATTACAGCCGGCCGCGGTGGCCGCGGGGACTGAGACGCTCCAGTCACGATCTGCACGGCCACTACGGTCGGGGGTTCGAATCCCCCCACGGGCATGGATATTTGTGCCGTCCTTAGGATTAGCTAGTTCATAAGTAGTTCGTAAGTTTAGGGACTGATGACCCCGTAGTTAAGTCCCATACACTCTACAAACATTTGAATTGTTGTTGTTGTTTTTTTTTTTTTTTTTTTTTTTTTTTTTTTGCGTTGCCGACTAAGAGCCACACACGCTTCTCATGGTGTCATGATAAATTTATTGGATACTTATGTAAACAAGCAAGCAAGCTTTTGATTATTTTAATCTTATTTCGATTAATTACCAGTTTATAAAAATACTTCTTAGTTTTGATATTATTCATATTTTTATTGCTGATGATATAGAAATAAGCATTTTTATGAAATATCTTGTACGTACTGTTTATATTGTTCTTTTGTTGTTTTCACAAAAATACAAATGCAAATAAAAAACCATATCAAAAAAACTGAAAACTAAAAGCAAAACATTCAGTGGCTCAAACCTATCAAAAGATAGTGTCAAAATACGATCACGCACCTAACACCATCGCGCCAGAGCGTGAACGGCAGTGAACGTGTTAAGACTAAACATTATTAATATCAACATATGTAAACATGTTCTTTTACCTGCTAAACTGAGGTGACGTAAACGTAGTAGCAGGGGATAATATTTCGTCCCACTACAACAGGTAAAGTTTAGTCATAGACGGGGGGTACACAGATCTCTCCTCGTGCCAGAAAAGAACGTCCACTGTGCCAGTGCAGAGGTTGTGCCTTCGCTGTCGCCTCGTGGACCCGCTGTGATGGATGCTCGGCGCTTCCCGTTCCTGGAGACGGACCGTTTGCCGCCCTTGGCCCAGATGGGCGGCGCCCTGGACGGGTCGTTGCGTCGCCCACGGCGGAAGCCGCGCTTTTACGACGCCCTGCGTCCATCCCCTCTACCCCCTCCTCCCCTCTGCCAGGATGTAGAGCGCCAGGGCCGTAAACGACGTACGGCAGGGCGTCCCGGCCCTAAACCCTTACGCAAACGCCCCTCTCACCAGGCCGGCATCTCATGCAAGGAAATGGAAGCGCGGACTGGCACTCCCTTCTATGTAGACAGCAAGCCATAAATCACAACCCAAGTACTCCGACGAGAAACGTTACTCGACAGGCCCATGCAAATTTTTTTAGTACCAACAAATGTGACGCACTTTGTCCTGTACTTTGTTGAGGAAAAATAGAAGAAAAAGGGGTAGTATGACAGGACACGTGTTAAAACATCAGGAAGTAACCTCCGTATTACGAGAGGGATCTGTTGAGAGTAAAACATGTAGGGGAAGACAAAAGAAGGAATACATCAAGCATATAATTGAGAACCAGGAGGTCCCTGCCACTCTCAAGTGAGAAATCAGCATCTATAACATCATCTGATTATGCTATCAGACTGAGTTCACTCGGGACCGTAGTCTGTGTGATCTGGAACTCGCATTGCACGGAAATGAGTGGCCTGGCTTTAAATTATTTTATTTAAATTTAAACTTCTCCTCCCCCTCTCAACCCCCACCCTATATATATATATATATATATATATATATATATATATATATATATATATATATATATATATAAAATATCTCAAACAGTCTCTTGAATGCTGTTAAAATTAATACTTTAAATATTCTCGCAATAAAAATTACAGTTAACCAATTGGAAACACATTATTTATAATATTAACAAGCTTAATAAAAATGTAAAAAGCTTATGAACTTCACCAGAATGCAGATTTAAGGTTTTTCCTTTTATAAAATTATTAAAGGAGTGGCCCAATGCAAGTTCAAAGACCACATAAGACAAGGTTTACATAAAAAAGTAATTAAAATTTAATATCAACAACATATTTAAAGAAAAAAAACGAGAGGAGCACAGGCTTAATTGACAGGTTTTACAAAGTTTCCACACGCCCAAGAACTTCGCAGATGGTAATATACAGGTTTGAAATATTCACTTAACAATAAAATGAAAGGCCCCGTAACGACTAGAATTACAGTATTAATAAAATGCTTCACAAGAGTCCAATCGATTATACGTAGAAACAGGTGCACTGTACCAAATGAGATTTTGCTACCACACAACTCAGTGGGACATAACATAACATAACATTAAACATAACATTAAACAGCCTTTGTAGCACTCCTTCCTTTCCGTGCTACATGACGCTTCTTCTACTGTCCTTTTCCCCTCTCTTGGGGACCGAGTGTGTGCATCCTTCGGGGAACCGAAGTTCTGACCCTTTTGGCTTTACAGTCTTCTTTCACCTCTTTCTTTGCCTCCGCGTCTGCGTTTGAGGCTTCTCCTCCTACTATTTCTCTCTTCCTCCTCCCTGTACGCACTTGACGGCCACCCATATGGGTGACTGGGTAATGCGTAAGTCCCAGCCCCGGGCTGGCATGTAGGGTGCGTGCGTACCCCCTGGTTAAGGCCAGGCCAGGGGAGGGGCGATTGCCTGCGCTGATACCTTCCCGATTCGCCGATTGGTCCCTCCGTCTGTCGATCGGGAGGTGTGACCTGGGGTGTGAACAATCACCCAAGGCGGGTGTGCTTCCGTTGGGGGCCCCCAGCAGGAAGGAGCGTGCCATCAGAGACACTGGCAATCGTGGGGGATACAACCGCGATGGTTCTAAAAAAAAGAAAATGGAAAGAGCCTTTAGAAATGGATGTACTAGACAATAGTGTGTCTGAATAGAAAAATTTACAGACATCAAAGTTCCTTGTGGTGACCCGTACTGAGGAAGGACAATCCTTTTCGTCGGTGAACCCATTTATTATTCAAAAAGGGGTTGATGCCATTGCCGGCCCAGTTAAGACCTGCAACCGCCTGCGTAATGGAACACTACTGTTAGAAACAGAAAGTGGCTCCCAGGCACAGCGGCTGCTTAAGGCTACTCTGCTCCACAGCTACCTGGTTCGTGTTGAGCTCCATCCAACCCTCAATTATTCCCGAGGGGTAGTCTTCTCGGCCAGTTTGGACGGTCTGACTGAGGATGAACTGAAAGAATATCTGGCAGCTGAAGGCGTCGTCGCAGTACACAGAGTGACAAAAAAAGAGAACAATGTTGTAGTGCCCACTCGCACAGTGTTTCTGACCTTCGACCGAGTGGCTCTGCCGCCGAAGATCAAGGCAGGGTATGAGGTCATCACAGTACGACCTTATATCCCTAACCCTACTCGGTGTTATCAGTGCCATCGATTTAACCACAGAAGCCAGTCTTGCAAGAACCCAGTCATATGTGTCACCTGTGGTAAAGAGGCCCATGAGGGGATTTGTCCACCACCGTCCCCTCATTGCATCAATTGTAACGGGAATCATGCTGCTTCCTCCCGGGAATGTCCCGTGTTTGCCGATGAACGAGCCATCCAGGAAATCCGTGTAAAGGAAAAGGTTCCCATACCAGTTGCACGTAAGATGTACGCCAGTCGTAAGCCCAAGACCCCGCCGTGTGGTAACTATAGTACTGTAGTTGCAACGCCTCCACCAACACGGGATATGGCCACACAGACTTGTGACCTACAGTTTACGACAGTAGTTGTCAAACAGTCTACATCGACAACGGCGTCACGTTTAACGAAAAGTGTGAGTACCTCTTCCAAATCATCATCTTCATCTTCAGCTGTGAAACCACAGATAGAGACGCGAAAGTCTAAGAAAGAGCATTCGCGCGAGGATTTCCTCCGCACCCCTACCAAAACATCTGAGCCAACCAAGGAGCTTCACCAGGGCTCCAAGAAATCAAATAGGGGGAAAACTCTCCCCCCTCCTACCTCACAATGTGACGATGGCATCCCCTGGAAGCCTATAGTCTCTCCAGGTGCATCAGCCAAAGATGGGGCTGCCGACCACACTCACGCAGCTGCTGTGGTAACCTCTGAGAATATGGAGCAAGACCCTCCTATCTCAGACACCACCAGTTGCGAACATTCGCACTGTGGCCCGCCGCCTTCGTCGGGCTGATGTCCACCTTCATCTCATTTTATCCCATTATGGATATTCTTCAATGGAACATTCGTGGTATCCGGTCGAATTGGACAGAACTGCAGCTTCTAACGCGAACATATCATCCAATCATCTTCTCTCTACAGGAGACAAAATTGCTCCCTGGTACTCGAATTACTTTCCCACGCTACACTACCGTTCGCTTTGACCTTCCTCCAGTGGCAGGAATTCCAGCCCACGGGGGCGTAATGTTGCTTATTCGGGATGACGTACACAGTACATCGGTCCCTTTGTGTACTCCAATACAAGCTGTTGCTGTCCGGATATACCTTCCTGGATTTGTCTTCACACTGTGCAATATTTACGCTCCTTCCTCTTTTCCCGTCACTAGATCAGATCTCCTAGATCTTATTGACCAGCTTCCGCGTCCGTTTTTGTTGGTGGGAGATTTCAATGCCCACCACCCCCTTTGGGGCTCCCCACGACCATGTCCACGGGGCTCCCTCCTGGCAGATATACTGAACCACCTTCAGCTCATCTGCCTTAACACTGGTGGACCAACTTATCTTTCAGACTCCACAAACACTTTGTCACCTAGATGTATCTATCTGCACTGCTCAGCTGGCACGGCGTCTTGAATGGTCTGCTCTCTCAGACACACATTCGAGCGATCATTTTCCGTGTGTAATTCACCTAATGATGCCTGACACCCTTGAGCATCCACACCGCTGGCAGTTAACGAAAGCGGACTGGGAGCTCTACACGTCACTGGCGGATTTTGGTACTTACCATTATCCTAGTATAGACGACCAAGTGGAAGACATTACCACAGTTATTCTGACAGCCGCGGAATGTTCCATCCCCTGCAAGACTTCCCACGCACGTCGTCCCCTTGTCCCGTGGTGGACCGCGGAATGCCGTGACGCTCTGCGAGCACGGCGACGTGCCCTTAGAATCTTCAAACAACGGCCCACACTCGACAACTGCATCCGATACAAACGGCTGCGGGCCTATTGTCGTCGCCTCTTTCGCGACTGTAAACGCGCCAGTTGGCGCTCATTCAAGAGCTCTTTTAATAGGTCTACCCCTTCCTCCATCATTTGGGGTAACCTTCGAAAAATTTCGGGCACTATGGCTCATTCCCCAATTCCCGGTCTGTGTGTCGCAACTGACACCGCCGTCGATCCTCCACAAATAGCCAACGCACTGGGTCGACATTTTGCAGAGGTCTCTAGCTCTTCACATTACACTGACGCTTTCCTAGCTAGGAAACGGACGGTGGAGGCGACTCCATTGCCCTTTACCTCTCAGAACCGTGAATGCTACAATACCGAGTTTACTGTACGAGAGCTCCACCACGCACTCTCGTCTTCGCGGTCCTCCGCTCCAGGACCAGATGGCATTCACGTGGCGATGCTGCAACACCTTTCACCAACGAGCTTGCACTTCCTACTGGCCACCTACAACCGCATATGGATAGAAGGCACCTTTCCGCGACGCTGGCGTGAAGCCATAGTCATTCCCATACCAAAGCCTGGGAAGGACAAATGTCTCCCTTCCAGCTACCGCCCCATTTCCCTCACCAGTAGCGTATGCAAGGTGCTGGAACGCATGATTCACGGGCGCCTGGTATGGTGGCTTGAAACGCGACATCTCCTGTCTAATGTCCAATGTGGGTTTCGCAAGCACCGTTCTGCGGTGGATCATCTTGTTGCCCTATCTACCTCAGTAATGAATAACTTTTTACGGAAGCGCCAGACAGTAGCGGTGTTCTTTGATCTGGAAAAGGCATACGACACCTGCTGGAGGATGGGCATCCTCCGCACTCTGCATACATGGGGTTTTCGGGGTCGCCTGCCAATTTTTATCCGCGAATTTTTAACAGACCGTGTATTTAAAGTGCGTGTTGGTTCGGTTTTATCGAGCACTTTTAATCAGGAGAACGGAGTCCCCCAGGGCTCGGTCCTGAGCGTTGTTTTATTTGCAGTGGCAATCAATTCTATAGCCGATCACCTTCCACTGGGAGTGTCGGCGTCCCTATTTGTTGACGACTTCGCGATCTACAGCAGCACTGAGCAAACGGGTCTCCTGGAGCGGCGCCTCCAGCGGTGCCTAGACAATCTCCATGCGTGGAGTATGGACACTGGCTTTCGATTCTCAGCTGACAAGACAGTCTGCATGAACTTCTGGCGGCGGAAGGAGTTCCTTCCCCCGTCCCTTCGTCTGGGCCCCATAGTACTTCAATTTGTGGATACCACGACGTTTTTGGGACTTGTTCTCGACAGGAAGTTAAGTTGGTCTCCCCACATATCCCGTTTGGCAGCTCGCTGTACCCGCTCTCTCAATGTGATGCGGGTGTTAAGTGGCACCTCGTGGGGAGCTGACAGGTCTACTCTCCTCCATCTGTATCGCACCATAGTTCGGTCCAAACTGGACTATGGTAGCATCGTTTATTCTTCGGCTCGACCGTCCATACTGCGCCGCCTTAATACAATCCACCACCAAGGTCTCCGTCTGGCGACAGGAGCGTTTTATACTAGCCCCGTTGAGAGCCTCTATGCCGAGGCCGCCGAACTACCCCTTTCTTACCGTCGGGAACTCCTGCTTAGCCGTTACGCTAGTCGTTTGTCGTCCATGCGAGGACACCCGACGTACGCAGTTTTTTTTTTTAACGACTCACTTGACAGTCTCTTCGCTCTGCGCCCGTCTGCTCTGCTACCACCGGGAGTACGCTTGCGTTCGCTACTCGGCCAGCTTGGCGTTACAATGCCTGCTATCTTCTCGACTGGAGAGAGCATCTCTCCACCGTGGCGAAGCCCCGAAGTCCGTGTTAACTTTGATCTTCATTCTCTTCCAAAGGACTCCACACCTCGTTTCGTCTACCAGAGAGAATTTCACGCACTCCGGTTTAAATTTGATGACAATTTGTTCATTTACACTGATGGCTCAAAGACAGACCAGGGTGTTGGGTGTGCTTTTGTACTTGGCAACGTCTCTTTTAAATATCGTCTTCCTGAGTGGAGTTCCATTTTTACAGCTGAGCTGTATGCATTATACCAAGCCACACAATACGTCCGGCGAAACTCGCTCAGTAAGACTGTCATTTGCTCGGACTCTATGAGTGCTTTGTTGAGCCTTCGCATCCTATATCCGGCCCATCCCCTGGTACAAAGCATCCGCAATTGCCTTACTTCTCTTTCAACGAGCGGAACTACGGTGACGTTTCTGTGGGTCCCTGGCCATGTGGGAGTGTTGGGGAATGAGGCTGCGGATACGGCTGCCAAGGAAGCAGTTCTCCTTCCTCGGCTATCTACCTTCTCCACCAGCTCTGATGACCTTCGCGCTGGTATCTCCCAGCTTATTATCTCCCGTTGGTATCTACATTGGTCATCCCTGTCAGGGAACAAATTGCGAGCCATTAAACCTGTGCCTGATCTCTGGTCAACGTCATCTCGACCCTCCCGCCAGAGGAGATTGTTCTGGCCCGGCTTCGTATTGGCCACTGCCGTTTTAGCCACCAGCATTTATTACGTGGTGGTCCTGCTCCCTTATGTGAGCACTGTGATGCACCTTTTACTGTGAACCATCTTTTAGTGCAATGTCCATTTTTTAACCGTCTCCGTCATGATCTGTGTTTCCCATTTGAAATGTCTGACATTTTAGCTGATGACCCGCAATCGGTTAACAGAGTTTTACTTTTTATACATCGTGCATATATGGCGAAAGCCATTTAATTTCTAACCCCGGTTCTTTTTTACTATGGGCAGTGTTGGGCGCTAATGACCACAGCAGTTGTGCGCCCTAAAACCACAAAAAAAAAAAAAAAAAAAAAAAAAAATGCTCTCACAACTGGTGTCTAACAAGGCACGTGAACAGTTCCTGGAGATGGATACTGAGATTTGTAACGCGAACATAAGTTAAGGTAGGGAAGCAAACTACATAAAATGTTCCCACAATAGCAATACCAACTGACAAGTAAACATAAATACATAGCTCTTAAAACTGCTCTAACACTCCCGGACTGGAAGACATCCATGCCAATAGCCAGCCTATGAAGAGGAGAGCCCACAAAATCAAAATTCTTTGGAGGAGTTTCCCTCCTATTCTCGTATAACTGACAATTACATCCTTCTTGGAATTAGGTCAAAAACCTTTCCAACCTCTTTAAAACGTTGACATAATTTTCTGATCACCTCATAGCTCTTCTTCTGTGAGCTGAAGATCTTTGCCTGACAGTCTCTGAGTAGCCTAAACCTACAATTATTAATCCAACCTGTCTTTAACTAATACAGACTCCTTTCAACAATGCCTGAGAAGTCTTTAGGAAGTCTGTACCTACAACGGTTATCAAAGAGAGATATCTTTATCTTTGTTAGACTTAAGCCTAAACCTATAATTATTAATCCAACCTGTCTTTAACTAATACGATCTCATTTCAACAATGCCTGAGAAGTTTTTAGGAAGTCTTTCCCCACAACGGTTATCAAAGAGAGATATCTTTATTTTTGTTACAGACTTTTCTGTTTCCATGCTTGAAAATTGGTGTGATTACTGTGTTCGTCTAATTCGATGGAACCTGCTCCAGTACTGTTCTCGTCCAGTCAGGCGAAACCTGCCCCAACTGCCACGTAGTTTTTATTACTTTGTGTAACCATTTGAGTCCTGAAATTCTGTATGTGATTAGTTGAGACATAATTTGATCTTTCCCATCCGTAAATCTAATCAATAAACACTATCATTCCTATTGCACTGTACATCAAAATCTGAAGCATTTGTGAACGTATGACCTATATTGAAGAAGCCTTCAAAATATTCCCCCGATCTGCTCAAGGCATCCACAGGATTGGTTTACGTTATAGGAGGCGATCCACTTATAATGTTGTACAAAGATATAAAATAGCCAAGATCGCTTATCATCAGTTTTTATTAATGACGACCGGTTTCACTGAACTATGTCAGCATCATCAGGTCAAATAAAATATTTTACAAGGCCATAATCTGTTAAAAAGGAAAAACGGAAATTTAAGACATGCATGTCATTATAATAAAACGAGAAGATACGTCAATTAAATCCATAAGAGCAAAATCGGGCATATTTAGAGATGAGACATACCTTGTAATGTCAAATAGTTGTTATATAAAACGATTTACAGTGCATAGGTGTACTATGTCATTATAATAAGACGTAATTAACACAGTGAGTGACAAAAGCAAACTGATACATGATACAAGTCAAGGGTAAAAAATATGGCGCCAGATGGCAGCACACACCAATGTAATGTTAAAACACAATGAGGTTAAAAGCGTTTAGTACAGATTATAAAAATAATTAGAAGTCATTTGAAAAAATAGACGAATATCTACATTGATGGCGTAAATAAGTTTGTGCATACCACAAAAATATCTGTATAAACTGACAGTCATTTATAAACGAAAAACTAACACAGTTAAAATGTAGCGGTCATACAATATTGCTTTGTGCATACCATAGGAATATCTGTATACAACGACTGTCGATTAGAAAGTATACAACAGTGGCCACAATGCAGCAGTGATGCAATATTAGTTAATGCATATCACAAAATACTTGTATAAAACCACAGTCAAGTGTAAAAGAATATACAACAATGTCTACAATGTATCAGTCATAAAAAATTGGATAGTACATAAAACACAAACATCTGTATAAAAGGACAGTCATAAAAGAATACATGATAGTAGACACAGTGCAGCAGTTACGAATTATAGATATGGCTGCAACAACACAATAGGTCAGCCAACACAGCACAAGGTTGTAAAGAATATACAACAGTAATTATAGTGTAGCAGTCATACTATAGTGGCTGTGCATAAAACAAAAATATCTGTGTACAATATCTGTGTAAAAAATAACCTTGCTCCACAAAAATAGCTAAGGTAGTGAGAGAAAAAAGTGAAATTCTGTGGATCAAACTACAGATTCGTGAATTTTATAAAAATAACCATATAATGTCTGAAAAGTACGAACAACTTAAAACCTTTTTAAAAAATATTTTAACCGAAACCCAATTTCATAATATGCAACTGGCGTTGAGTGATAAAGTCAACAGGTTTCTAATTCCTTTTCAAAAAAGACAGGAAAAAAAGTTTAATAAGTTGCGTACAAAACATAAAGTGACTAGTGATCAAAAGGTAGAACATCAATTCGCTGAAAGGATTACAAACTTGACAGATATAACTTTTACAGAGGATGAGAAAAGTCTCTTAAACAAAGGTTTAGCTTGTAACATTAACAAAAACTTTAATCAAAATGATTTAAAAGAAATAATAGTTGACACAAAAATAGCAACAGAACAGGCTAAATTGAGTAATCCCCAAACCATTAACATTGCAGTAAAGGTAGATCAGTATATAAAAGATGGTAAAAAACATTGTTTTAAAGGTAAAACTAAAGATGAGATAACATTACAGTCTATTAATAAAAAACTAAAATGACCAAAAAGCCCTAGTAACAAAAGCTGATAAGGGTAATGCTATCGTCATCATTCATGATCATGAATATATAAGCAAAACTGAAGAATTCTTTGTTTCTAATAATATTAGAGAAGTAAAGAAAGACCCCACAGTCAAATTTCAAAACACCCTTAAAAAGAAGATAGATAATACTATGCTTCTATGTACTGAAAGAGAAAAGAAATATCTAAAAAAGATGAATTTATCACTCCCACAGCTACGTTCACAAGTTAAGACGCATAAACCCAATAAAAGCATACGGCCGATTGTTCATAACAGGTCTTCTCCTAACTACGAACTTAATAAAATGCTTAACCGTAATCTTAAAGAAATGTTTACTTTTACTAACCCAACTAATATGAAAAATAGCTATGAGCTTACACAAATCCTAGACAAAATTGAGATCCCAAATGAATCTACTCTTGCATCTCTAGATATAACAAATCTATACACTATGTCCCTGTCACAGAATGTTTAGAAATTATTAAAGCTAATCTTATTAATTCTAAAAAGATGCAACTTGGTGAAAATATTGAATTAATAGAATTGTTAGAATTATCTCTTAGTTACAATTATTTTGGATTCAATGATAAGATCTATTATCAATCTGAAGGTCTTGCCATGGGCAATAGCTTAGCAGGCACTCTTGCTGAAATTTTTATTAATAATTTAGAAAACAGATTCTTTGAGACCCATAAAAACCTTGCTGAGAAAATCATCTACTACAGAAGATATGTAGATGATATAATAGTGATGATTAAGGGAACTGAAACTGATATGATCAACTTACAAGCAGGAATGAACAGTATGCACAACAAAATTACCTTCACATTAGAACTGGAACAGAACAACTCACTTAACTTTCTTGATCTTACCATTAGAAAAGAGAATAAAGAACATGTATACAGCATATACAGGAAATCAACTACATGCAATACTATCATTCATGCTTCCTCTTGCCACCCTCTAAGATACAGTTAAGCTTTTTCAATTCTATGATATACCGTCTTCTAAAGATCCCACTTAAACCAGCAGAAGTTAAAAAAGAACTGAACATTCTTAAACAAATTGCTGTTGCTAATGGATATAATGATGATGTTGTAATGAAAACTTATAAAAAATTAAAAAAACAAATCTACACAAAAAATGTAAAAAATAAAAAACGAACCAATAATGAATAGGATAAATATGTCTCAATGTCCTACAAAGGTAACCTGTCAGACAAAATAGAATACAAGTTTCGGAAAGCCAATGTTAAGCTAGCCTTCAAAACTTCAAACACCCTTAAACTAAGGTTACGTCACAACTTGAAACAGCAAAAGAATGATTATAGCAAATCCGGAGTGTACAGATTACAATGTAATGATTGTGAATGTTTTTATATAGGACAAACAGAACGATCTTTCACCACGAGGTTCCGAGAACATACATACTCTCAAAACAAAACGGCTTTTGGTACACATTTAAAAGATGCAAAGCATAATGTTAATAATATTGAGCATAACATGAAAATATTACACAAAACAGTAAAAGGGAGAAAACTAGACTTACTAGAAAATATACATATTTATAGTAGCAACAAAAAAGCCCCAGATAAAATACTCAATGACCAGCTCGATGTTTGTCAAAAAAAAATTTTTACCATCTTTGATGATCTATTGTAAAGAAAGAAAGAAGAAAAAAAATCTTCAACCTTAACATTAAACATCATGTCTAAAACCTAGACCTGGAGCATTTTCCTACCTAAACCTTCAGATGTTTCCCCCTTTATAAGCATTTGGTCTGATCCATAACTAAAACCTTGTGCTGTGTTGGTTGTCCTATTGTGGTGTTGCGGCCATGTCTATGTTTCGTGACTGCTGCATTGTGGCTACTGTCATGTATTCATTTATAATTGTCTGGCTTCTCATACAGATATTTGTATTTTTGACTGCTGCATGTGGCAACTGTCATGTATTCTTTTGTAATTGACTGTCTTTTTATACAGATATTTGTATTTTGTGTACTATCCAGTATTGTATGTCTGATACATTGTAGACACTGTGGTATATTCTTTTATAGTTGACTGGAGTTTTATACAGATATTTTGTGATATATATATACAAACCAATATTGTATTACCGGTGCATTGTGACTACTATTCTATACTTCTATAATTGACTTTTGTTTTATGTTGATCTTTTTATGGTATGCACAAACCGGTATTGTTGACCACTATATTGAAGGTTATTGTACACAGATATTTTTTTTATGCACAGCCACTATAGTATGACTGCTACACTATAATTACTGTTGTATATTCTTTACAACCTTGTGCTGTGTTGGCTGACCTATTGTGTTGTTGCAGCCATATCTATAATTCGTAACTGCTGCACTGTGTCTACTATCATGTATTCTTTTATGACTGTCCTTTTATACAGATGTTTGTGTTTTATGTACTATCCAATTTTTTATGACTGATACATTGTAGACATTGTTGTATATTCTTTTACACTTGACTGTGGTTTTATACAAGTATTTTGTGATATGCATTAACTAATATTGCATCACTGCTGCATTGTGGCCACTGTTGTATACTTTCTAATCGACAGTCGTTGTATACAGATATTCCTATGGTATGCACAAAGCAATATTGTATGACCGCTACATTTTAACTGTGTTAGTTTTTCGTTTATAAATGACTGTCAGTTTATACAGATATTTTTGTGGTATGCACAAACTTATTTACGCCATCAATGTAGATATTCGTCTATTTTTTCAAATGACTTCTAATTATTTTTATAATCTGTACTAAACGCTTTTAACCTCATTGTGTTTTAACATTACATTGGTGTGTGCTGCCATCTGGCGCCATATTTTTTACCCTTGACTTGTATCATGTATCAGTTTGCTTTTGTCACTCACTGTGTTAATTACGTCTTATTATAATGACATAGTACACCTATGCACTGTAAATCGTTTTATATAACAACTATTTGACATTACAAGGTATGTCTCATCTCTAAATATGCCCGATTTTGCTCTTATGGATTTAATTGACGTATCTTCTCGTTTTATTATAATGACATGCATGTCTTAAATTTCCGTTTTTCCTTTTTAACAGATTATGGCCTTGTAAAATATTTTATTTGACCTGATGATGCTGACATAGTTCAGTGAAACCGGTCATCATTAATAAAAACTGATGATAAGCGATCTTGGCTATTTTATATCTTTGTACAATCCACAGGATTCATTACCAGTTTCCTTTACCTCCCTGAAACACTTGACAATTCCTCCTGATCATCCTTACGAAGACAAGTACTTACATACCAGAAAGGTGTATATGCGAACTTCTTTCAAGCTGATCGGTCAAACAATGTCGAATTACACTGCAAGATGTCATTGGTATCATCAGTTATGAGAGTTCATCCAAAACATGATTTCTGCAGATTTTCGTAATTTTCCGTCTTTCGTTCGTATTTATCCCAATTGTTTTCTTGAAAACAGTCCCAAGATCATTATGATAACAAGAAAAGAATCATCTAACATTTTTATCGATTGATTCGTGAATTATGGGTATACAAAAATCCCATAGAAAAATCCTAGTATTCACTAATTCTCCAATTTTGGGAAACGTTTCCACATTTTTCCTCCATAAATTCCTTGTTTATGAACATAACGAAATAAACCCAGTCATTTCTGTCTCGATGTTTCCAAGTAATGGTGTTTCATACATCCGGGAACTGATTTTTATTGTTATTAATGTAATGCAGATATGTTGCAATTAGCTGTAAAGACGATTGCTGAACGCCAGAAAATCACACTCAGGCAGCTTACCTTTTGGCCACAGCCTTCATCATCACGGATCTCAAGTCGGAGCGCGGCAGCCGGAGATAGTGATAATTTGCGTGTGAGCTGTGCCGGTATGAGTGTATGTGTATTTTTTTCTGGTGAACGTTGTAGCTGAAGGTTAATGTCTTTGCCTCTGTTTGGCATTTTCAACTTAATCTCATTATATTTTTGTAATTAAAAATCAATTTTTCCAACTATTATTTATTTATTACTCGAAAACGACTTGACAGCTGTGTTTAGTCTGTTATATTCGTAGTTCTATGCGTAGGGTTTGTACGGAAGAAAAATTGGGAAAACTTACCCTAATAATTAAAAATTACTAATTGACTAGTTTTCCGAAATTTTATATATACAGGGTGAAGCGAAACTCGACCAATCCGCCTTAGCAGCTCGATTCCTCATATGACAGCAATAAAAAGTATATATGTCAGAAAAAAATTCTACTGGGCTTATGTGCGTCGAAGACTGATATGGATGTGTGTTCCATACGTCAGTGTGTTTCATATTTACACAATTTTACTAACAGACTGCTCGTGAATCTAGAAGGCGTTTTCAGGAACAAAATGAGAACATAAACACATGCCAGAAGACGCCATTCAACGATGGTACGCAGATTCCAGTTATAGACACATGTGGTTGCCGCTAGACAACTCCTGTAACAACTTCAACAGTCTGTAGCGTCATTGGATGACGTTTACAAGCTTGTGTTTCTATGCTCATTTTGCCCCTTGAAATGTTTCTACATGCTCTAGAAATGTGATGCTGTAACTGCGTAATTTCGAAACACACTGACGTATGGGCCAGTACCCGTCTCAGTCTTTAACATCCATTTCCTGCGCATATCTCCGATTGAATGCAACCAATTCTACCCAATTAAGCGCGAGCCATTATTTTCAGGCTATAATGAGTCTTGAAGTGCAAAGACTACTTCAACTTTCTTTTGAAAGCGGCAAAGATGCATTACTCTCTTTCACTATAATTACGCCATCGTTCCATGGTCGAACTGGATGTTGAAACGGACTCGACTGCCTTTGGTAACAGCATGAGGTTGTAGTGTTACGTGTGCCACCTAAAAACGAAACTACTAAAATGAACAATTGAAAAACTGTCAATATTTACATTTTCTGTATAAAATGACGTAGGACGCTAAGGTCAATTTATGAATGTGAATGCAGAACTGTGAATATATCGATATAAAAAAGTACTCTCTGATAAACAATCTAATGAAGAAGATTTCATATGTTTTTATGCGAAGCGGTTGCTGCCGTCGGTAAATCCTCTCTCTCTCTCTCTTTCTCTCTCTCTCTCTCTCTCTCTCTGTCTCTCTCTCTCTCTCGTGTTGTATGTTGTCTCAATCATCATCATCATCTCATCATCATTGGCACGTAAGTCGCCCACGCGGCGTCAAATACAAAGACTTACACTAAGGCGGCCGAACAATCCCGCAAGGGATATCCCGGCCAAGAAAGCCATATGCTCATTTCCATTTCTCTCTCTATCTCTCTCTAATAGGTACTCGTAGTGTTTGGACACATTGTCCTTCTGCTCTCATTTTGTATAAAGATTCTAGTTGCGCCAGATTGTAAAATGTAAGTGTTGACGGTGAAATTAGTTGACTAATAATAATTTCATTTTTATTTCGTAATTTGATTTATTTCATCAAAGTTCATTTTTCTTTCCCTATCAGTAATGTAAGACGTGTTTTATTTTACAGCAAACAACGATTATGATTACTTTTGTGTCCCTGCCTCGTCGCCGCTTTTGTGTCTCGTTTCCGTCGTAGGTGTCGGTGGCCGAGCAGAAAGAGACCGACACAGGAATAAAGATGCACGCTTGTGCGGTATGGAGGTGACCAGCCAGTGGGACAGCAGAAACCAGAAAAACTAGAGTAAAGTAGAATGATATATATATTGCACAGAATTTATACAATACTTAACTTTTACATAGCTCAGAAGTGCAGAATGTTTATACATAGTTGAGCTAGAGTCCTGCCTAGTGCCTATCCGATAGCAAAGTCTTCACTGGTGCCTATCTGATTCCGAAGGTCCTAACTGGTTCCTATCTCAGTCCCAAGTGAACGATGTCGTTCAGTGGTGGCAAAGAGCGGAGTTGTACCAGAGGGCGCTCGTGGCTGACGTCGTCAGAACGCCGCACCGTGCGTGCATGGCGGCGCGCGGCGAAAGTAGGTGGCGCGCACTTTGGACTTGTGCGACACCACAATTACCGCCAACATTTTAGCAAAGAAACTAATTGTTTGAGACGTGCTGATTAAATAGTGTCCCTTGCGTTGAAATTACTTTTTTTATTTATAGCTCTGCTGAAACGTCCCTGAGATTATTTTATGTCGATTTAATAAATTTATTTCACCATTTTGTGCTAGCCGTGGTCAGCTTGGATTAAATCAGTGAAACATGTCTCCAACAGTTATGTTCAATTGCGGATACCATCAGTAGGACCAGTACAGTCAAAACTATTTAGTAGATTTATTGAATGGTGCGTTGTTGTTCTTGCTGTGCCAATTAAATTTCCACACACTTATCAATGCAGGGCACATATCTTTAAATGTAAGTGCGACACCGATAACTTCTAATCTATCTCCCGGTTAGTATTTTGCGCCAAATACAGTTCATAACTTACGCAAATTTTGTGTTAGAATTTCAGTTAATTGGCAGAGCAATTTATTTGTGACATACTTAAATTTTGAACAACCATTACTGTTGTCATTATTACAAGAAAGACTCTTAGGCAGATATGTTTCACGGTCTACAGTAATGTTTTGGGCTCGTTACAAGGTTCGGTCCATGAAGACTTGAAATGTTGGGCTTGGTCAGGTGAGCCCACATTTGAGTTGGTAAGTGCTGATAGCGAGGTAAGATTGTGTGGCGAGTACCCCACATACCCATGGACGCAAGTTAGTGAACAAGGACATTGTGCGAGCTACTCGTATACTGTTCCCGCGCGGTCCTCTGGTACAACTGAACAGATATTTACTGGAAATGGATATGTTCATCTGCCTGAAGCTGTTCATGTGCTTCATGTTGTCAAACAATGATACAATATTCGTCGTTGAGAAACAAAAAAACTTTTACATGGCCTCAATTGTTCACCATTGGTTTTACAACATTAGTGACATTTCCAGTGAATGATTTATCCACTTAAATTACCAGAGATGAACTGTATGTAAAATGAGAGGGGCCTAATCGAAAGATCACTTCATACACAGATTCCAATACCGGTAGCACTGTAGGAATTTTACGGACGGCTTTGGAGGCAGTTTATTAAAACGACTTACGGAACCATTTCACGTTTAATTTTTTTAATTTCGCCGTTGAAATGGAAGTCATAATCGATATTAATAGCTCTACTATGGTGTTTGTCATCTTTATTGTAGTACATGAAGATTTTTATTAATTTTTCGTTGTGTTCAAATACTTACACACTTTTAATACAGTATAGTATTTTTTATGAAAAATACACGTAGTTTTGTTTATTCGTAATTTTATATATTTTATTATATAACGATGAGTTCAATGAAAAAACATGTTACATTTTTACAGTATTGATTTTAATATTAGTCGACGATGGTAGTCTTTGATTTCTATGTTTTTTTAAGAGTTACAACGCTGTGTTGGAATGTCATCTGCATAACTACGATGTTCAGCTAGTCTACATACACATAAACAAACACTGACAAAACACTTGGAATTAGAGATCCCGAAATGTTCTGTATAACTGAATTCGAAAACAAGAACAAAAATATTCGTCATAGCGAGATTCAAACCACCGACCCTAATGTTGTGTGTGCCAGAACGGTATCACCTGAGCTACATTGGCAAATTTTGGAACTTTTTTAATTATTAGTATTTACATATACTTTCAAAATACTGAAGTCGATTTTTTAGAGTTGCGTCGAATGACTATGGCTGACTGTTATTTAAATTCTCAACTTCACGTGACAGAAATATCAAAAAATTCTGAAATTCGATGCCCAAGTGGTTTCCTTGTTAGTAGCATCCTTAAAAGATTTTCCGCTTAATGACTGAATTTCCAAAAATATAGTAACACATGTTTTTTAAATTCCAATCAGAAATCTAAATCCTTACATTTGTATCTCTTGCTTCAAAAATTCTTTAATAGCAAAGTATTGAAAAAAAATATTTCATCAACTATTTCACCCCATTAGGGAATGGTAATATAAAAAAATCACTGATGCTTACAGTGTAAGATAGATAACGTTTACAAATTTCTATCGTCTGTAGATTCACTTTTCAGCGCCGTTTTCTGTCTTTTAGAAACGGATTGATAACGCGAAATTTCTTTTTTATGCTTTGGCACCATTCTTGGTAAATTTACTTTTCAAACAGCAATATGCACTAATTTTTCTTTATTCATACGCTTGTTGTAGAAAAACAACTGAAGAATGTGCATCACGTTTCGCTGTATATTAACCTCTTTGCTATTACAGTGTCAAAAGTCATCACTGTTCATCATTCCGAATTTTATAGAAGCTGACGACTTTCAACAATTATATCTTCCACTCTCTTATAGATATCAACACGGAACTGCTTTGGTGTACAAACGGGAGACGTTGTACTACAACACAGAGAGATCGTTCGTCTCCAGTGTGTAGTTTTTGCTGAAAAGCAAAACATTGACACCCACACGTAAAATTTTATATAAGTCGATAACTTTCAACTCCCATATCTTCCACGACGTCATCGTTACGTGAGTAATAGCCGTGCACTAGCGACCGTACCTCGCTGGCTGTTGTCCCATCTGATACCTGAGACTTGGCGAGGTTGCGGTCCGGTTGGGGCGTGAGTCGTCAGCTTTTCATTACCCGCCCACACAGCGAGCGCGGTTTACCGTTGAGAACCGGCTACCTCGCGAAGCTCGCCATCCTTTCCACGAAGTGTTGCACAGCGCGAAATTGTGGTTAGACTAGATCAATACTTTCGCAGAAGATGATTGCGACACAACTCGACACTTGGCTCGTGTTCTGCCAGTGATCTTTCGGAACCATTTGCCAACACCGCGACTTGTGCTCCCGTCGCATCTCAGAGCTGCAACTGCTGACATACCTCTGGTGAACTAGACGTTATCAGTGTTGTCCAAGTCCGTCGTTTGATCTCACAGTTAACAGAAAGTTCGAGAGTATGCTAATTTCAACTCCAAAATATGTCTTAAAAAGTAAATGTATGAAAATGGGTGTACACAAAAAATTGAAGAGTGGCGCGCATTATTTAATGAGGTGATTTGTACAAGACTAATGGTAGTCATTCAAGTGCACACTACGTTTTAAATTATGATTAAAAAGCTAATTACAATTTTTTGCTCATGGGCTGTGAGTGACTGATTTCATACCACCAGCACGACACCCGATCCGGAGGAAGATGCCCTTCGCATTAAATTCAAAAATTCAAATGTTTGTATAGTCTATGGGACTTAACTACGCGGTCATCAGTCCCTAAACTTACAAACTACTTAGGAACTACTTACAACTAAGGACGGCACAAATATCCATGCCCGATGGGGGATTCGAACCCCCGACCGTAGTGGCCGTGCAGACCGTGACTGGAGCGCCTCAGTCCCCTCGGCCACCGCGGCCGGCTCGCATTAAATGTCGCCAAGCTCTTGTCGAGCACAAAAAAGTGAAATTCTTTCTAAAGATTTTATCAAATGTCGGGAGCCAGCTGCTCAACACAAATTTTATCTTCATAACCAAAACTGCAAACATAGGAAAGAAGGAAACTTAGGGTTTAACGTTCCGTCGACAGCGTGGTCATTAGAGACGGAGCTAACGCTCGGTGTTTGGGTAAGGATGGGGAAGGAAATCGGCCGTGCCCTTTGAAAGAAACCATCCCGACATTAGCCTGGAGTGATTTAGGCAAATCACGGAAAACCTAAATCTGCATGGCCGGAGGTGGATTTGAACCACCATCCTTCCGAATACGAGTCCAGTGTGTTACCACTGTGCCACCTCGTTCGGTCTGCAAACATATTGTACATATTTCAACAAAACAGGCTACATCCATTAATCCATTCCTTCCCTGTAATGATATTTACACACATAGCTGCCCCTTTCACTGCCATGTGACATTCTTCCAATAGGTAACTTTTATCCTATTGCCTCTTCCTCCTGATTCTGCCTTACACAGTCACTCTCTTTTTCCGTAGAAATCCTTACTACTACCTTTGCAATTCTCACTCCCATTTTCTATATCCCATTGTTTTCCTTTAACATTGGCACTGTCTTTTTATTTCTTACACTCTTCTTATGTATTTTCTCAATTACTATATAGATGTTGTTGCAGATGAATTGATTTGATTTGTAAATCCTAGACCGAAAAACTTTAATACGAGGAAATAAGGGATGGCGATAACTGGACAACAGTTTTGTTAGGTTACTGCGAGACCATTAAGAAAATGCGCCGCGCAAAACTTGAATAAGCGCCTGTCAAAAATGAGTATGTTTTTTTCCACACGGCGAATGTGACCGAACAACTCTTACAGAAATTTCACTGGGCCGTGTTTCATCAGCCTGCATACAGTCTGGACCTCGCTGCTTGTGAATTTCATCTCTTCTTACACCTAAAATCTGTCCATAGTGTTCAACAGTTCAACGATCATGACGTACTGAAGGAACATGTTATCACATGGTTGAATACACAGGGGGGGGGGGGGGGAATGGTATAAATAGTATAATGGTAATTCGATGAACCCTCCGCCAGGCACTTAAATGGGATTTGCAGAGTATCCCATGTAGATGTAGATATATAAAGAAGGCGTACAACAACTAGTTTCACGCTTTGACAAGTGCCTACAAAATTTCTGAAGCTATGTAATAAAGTAGTTTAACAGTTGTAGTGTGTAGTAAATATTTTTCTGTGTCTGTACTAGTTTGTTTTATACAACCAAACTGAACTTCCTCTGTGAACATACCTCATATTTTCTTCTTTCATGCTTTGACAGGAGATGTTTTCACCTTGTTAAATTCTCTTCGTTGCTACAACAGGTCATGTTAGAAGGAAATATATTCTCTTTTTCCTTTCTCTCGATATATAAGGTTTGTGTGTGTTCGTTCGTATGTGTGTGTGTGTGTGTGTGTGTGTGTGTGTGTGTGTGTGTGTGTGGCGGGGGGTGTATCTACATCCTCTTTTTTTTTTTTTTTTTTTTTTTTTTTTGCGTCGCTTGCTCCCATCTCCCTCCATTGTAAATTATTCGGTTATCTTTACTTCTTGATCTGTTCTCTTCGGTTGGCTACTGCCATTGGCTCTGTAGTTATCATGGAATATTTCTGACTTCCATATATCATTCTTCATACCAACCTTACCCCACGGCCTAGTTTCTGAGTAATACTTTCCTTTTATCCCCTTGCTCCTGCCTCCTACCTCGAAGAGGAATTCTGAAAGCTTGTATTCCAAGTTTTATTTTCTTCATATTGGTGTGACTACTGGCGGCAACGTGCTGACTTAGCAACTAGCTCGCCACTTTTGAAAGTGGACAAACAGAAAACCAATTTTTTTATTACACTTATATATATTTTTGACGACATTACAACAAATTAATGAGATAAATCGCAATTTTCCATCAGTTATGGCTTCACTGCACTAGGTTTACATGAAATACCAAAGTGCGGCGAATGAAAATTTGTGCCCCCGGGCACCTAAACCTAGTACAGTGAAGCCATAACTGATCGCAAATTGCGATTTATCTCATAAACCAATTTTTGGCGGAGTACATTTCTTGAAATCGGATGATATGCTTCACAGTGACTCTAACACCGTCTCTCATTGCAATTGGCATTTTTTTTACTTAAACCACTTTTTACGGGTGTACCTTTACAACGGGTAAAAATGTTTCGAAACGGAAAACCTCGTTTCTAGATAAACGTCTACAGAAAGTATTGTTACATTTTGAGCCGTTTTTTAGGTTAGTTGTTTAGATATTGGCGATCGACTGTGCGAACCCGGCTAAATTTTTGTAATTTTGCGCGTAATTTTGGTAAATTGGAACGTTTCGATATCGGTGAATATTTCAAACAAACAAAAAGCAATAAATAAATTAATTAATTAAAATCAATTACAAAATGTGGTTTCAAGTACTTAACGCATTCCCTGGGGCACGGCCCACTGTCTCATGACCACCAGTTAGCTACGCTGTCGTACCATCCGCCCCCTAAATTTTGAAGGGTTGTAGCTCCCAAACTAACAGTGATAGGAATGTAGTTCAAATTGATTTGGACGCACCTGGTTTCAACGAATCGAATGCACGATAGAAAAAACTATTGCTCCATTAAAAAATTATATCTTTGTGCTGTAACTCTTTGGAAAATGATACAATAGACTATGTTCATAGCTCCGCAGAAAGTGTAACATTTCTTGTGTTGACCTACCGCATTAAAATTTCCCGTCACCTATTATTTTATAAGTTACAGAGGCAAACACAGAAAAACACCCTGTATATACAGGGCGGTCCATTGATAATGACTGGGCCAAATATCTCACGAAATAAGCATCAAACGAAAAAACTACAAAGAACAAAACATTTCTAGCTTGAACGGGGAAAAACAGATATGGTTGGCCCGCTAGATGGCGTTGCCATAGGTCAAACGGATATTAACTGCATTTTTCAAAAGGTATCCCCATTTTGATTACATATTTGTCTAGTTCGTAAGTAAATATGAATGTCTCATTTGGAATACTTTTGTGGCTTTTTGATAGATGGCGCTGTAATATTCACACACATATTGTTCACAATTTTAGACGAAAAGTGGGCAACAGTTAGGTTTTCTCAATTAAAACACAGAACGTAGATGCATTTAACCATTATTTCGGTTGTTCCAATGTGATACATTAAGGAATGCAAACTTGTTACTGCGTGATTTCCTGTAATTACCTCATGACCTCAATAAATGCTCAAACTGATATCCTTCAACTTCAATGCATTTGGCAATACGCGGAACGAAATTTTTCTCAACAGCGAGTAGTTCGCATTAAGTAATGTTCTCACCTGCATTGAAAGTGCGCTGACGCCTGTTTTCAGACGTTGTTGGTGTATCACGATAACAAATATCCTTCAATTTTTCCCCAGAGAAAGAAATCCTGCGATGTAAGATATGGTGAACGTGCGGGCCATGGTATGGTACTTCTACGACCAATCCACCTGTCATCAAATATTCCATTTAAGACCGCTTGAAATGCACGCAAGCCATGTGCCGGACATCCATCCTGTTGAAAGTACATCGCCATTCTTTCATGCAGTGAAACATCTTGGAGTAAAATCGGTAGATCATTACGTAAAAAATCATCATACATTGCACCATTTAGATTGCCATCGATAAAATAGGGGCCAATTATCCTTCCCCCCATAATGCCGCAAGGGTCGCTGATGTTCCACTTGTCGCAGCCATCGTGGATTTTCCGTTACCCAATAGTGCATATTATACCGGTTTATGTTACCTCTGTTTGTGAATGACGGTTCGTTACTAAACAGAACGCGTGAAAAAAAATTTTATCGTTCCGTAATTTATTTTGTGTTCAGTGGCAAAGCTGTACATGAAAATTTCAAATCCATGTGCATAGAAATATGGCACGGCTGAAATTTATGTTGACGTAGTATTCTCAACACAGACGATTTGAGATTCACGATTATCGCACAATTTGACTGCTACTGATGTGTGCATTAGCCGCAACTGCAGCTAAGACGCTTACTTGGGCATCATCATTTGTTGCAGGTCGTGGTTGACGTTTCACTTGTGGCACTTCCTGTCCCTTTAAATAACTTAACTATCCGACGAAAGGACTTGGATAATGTCTTCCAGGTTAAAGATCAACATACATAGCACAGGCCCATTGGGCATTTGATCACAATAGCCACACATAAATGCCATATCGACCTTTTCTGCAATTGATAAACGGTCCATTTTAACATTAGCAGTGTATCACGAAGCAAATACCGTCCACACTGGCGAAATGTTACGCGATACCACGTACTTATACGTTTGTGACTATTACAGCGCCACCTATCACAAAGCGTGTTCCAAATACAACATTCATATTTACTCACGTAGTGGACGAATATGTAAAAAAAAAAAAAAAAAAAAAAAATGGGGATACATATTTTAAAAAATTATATCCGTTTGGCCTAAGGCAGCGCCATCGAGCGGGCCAACCATATCGCCTTCTGTTTTCCCCCTTCAAGCTAGAAAAGTTTTGTCTTTTTGTTGTTCTTTAGTTTCAGGCTTATTTCGTGAGATATTTAGCCCGGTCACAAACAATGTACAACCCTATATATATATATATATATATATATATATATATATATATGTGTGTGTGTGTGTGTGTGTGTGTGTGTTTGTGTGACGATAACGAGCTGATCTTTTACCTGTTAGTAGCCTGATATAAAATTACCGATCCTGAATTTGTATTTTATTTCTGTGGACGCGAACTGTATTGTTTTACGCTTCTTGAACGAAATTTAAAATCATCACATGTGACGGTATTTTTTAAATTTTACTTGGAAACTGGAATATATATACATGTCAAATCATGATACGATAAAAATAATAAAAAAGATACACATTTTTTCACGGAAAGATTCAAATATGGAACAACAAAAAATATGGATTCCTAGTTAAGATTTGAATATCGTTCCCTCCTACTACCAACAGGTGTGTTCGTTGGAAGGGGGGGGGGGTGCGAGATTCATGTTAATGGATGTTCCTCTTCGAGGTGAACAACCTGTATTGCAACTTTTCTTATAATCGTTTTTGTCTTTTTACAAATATTATGAAAAACATTTTTAAATGCAAATTTCAGTATCGTATTTTAAGTCAGGCTTACATGTACTGGTAAAAGAAGGAAAACTCAGGTCCGTACGTATGTGTGTTTGTGTCTATGACGATAACGAACTCTGGAACTGAAGACCTAAGAGTTTAGTCCCTAACAACAACAACAACAACAATGAAGAGCCCACCTTTTACCTCTACGTAAGCCTAATTCACAAAATTACTGAACATTAATTTGGGATTTTATTTCTGCTGACGAGAACAGCATTGTTTTATGCTTCTTGAATGGTATTTAAAAGCACCACGTGTAGGCGGTTTTGTGTGTGTGTGTGTGTCTGTGTGTGTGTGTCTTTTATTCATCTTCCAGCACTGCAGGAATTTTAATTTTAATTACAATTTTAATTGAAACCTGAATGTGCTTATCATGAGAAGCAACGGCTACTTCTCATATGTAGGTCCCTAAAAACAAACTCAATTCGTAATTACTTCTTACTTTAACATCTGCGGTTCAGGAACATTCCCTTTCTTCTAACATATTGATTTAAACATGGTCATACAATTTCTACAGCGACAACAATATCTTGCTTTCTTATTGTTAGTATTGTTATACAATAGCAGTTAGAGATACAAGAAGTAGAATTCTCTTTTTCATTAACATTTACTATTTCTTCTGACATGCAATGTAAATAAATTTACTTATTAATATGACTTTTATTGGAAACGCTTCTGGAACTCCGACGTATTTTACTGTGTGGTACGTACGATGTCATTTTCCTATTCGATTAAGTGCAAAGGGCATAAGCAGATAGGTAGGAGGTGCTGTGGTTGCTCCATTTGATTCGCCTTCCATAGCAGTAATGTCAAATGACCGTTCACAGAAAATGTTCCATTAACTAGCACTATTGACGTGATGCCATGGCGACCATTGTACGATAAACATAGATATTACACTAAGAATTATTTAAAATAACTCATTTAGCATGGAGATTATTGAAAACGTCTCATTAAATAGTTCTACACAGATTTTCACAAGAAACACATTGTTACTTCAAAGACTTCCGAAACAACAACCAGGCTGAAAGGCGGAAAAGGTAATGGCCAAAGAGATGAGATTAGAGATCTGTTCATCGAGTTCGATACACAAGTCACTGCAGTTGTAAAACGTGTGATTGCTTAATTTTTATGATTAACATTTTAAATCATTGTCATTGTAATAGATGGAGCTGTCTTATACCTTTATGAAATCTGCTCTATAATTCTGGATGATATTTATATCATTCCCTAAGGCTATCTATGTCACGATATTGCCCCCTAGGTTGCGGATATATTTTTAGTCCTTATTGTGCCAGAACTACCGAGGTGTATGGATTTACAGATCCTCTGATAGGGGAAGGGGGGGTTGGATGAAACCAATTGACACACATGTCATGGTATCGACAAATGGTCAATCAATTCACGAGTGCACCATTGTGGGTTTTTGTTGAATGGCCTCACCCTACTGTGACTTACGCCGCAACCACCAAACGGCAGCCTAGGGACCGACCGGCGCGGCCACAACCAAATATTCCGGCAACTATGACGCGTCGCAGAAGAACAGACATCTGGAGGACAGAAAACACAACTTTGTATTTTCACTGTGGGCTTCCTGGACATATCGCACGATACTGTAGGGAAAACAGACGAGTATTTCACAATTATTATGCCGCAAGACGCCAACCACCGGAGCAGCCCTTTCAACGGCAGTCAGCTGCAGACGATTACTGTAGATCTATGGGGCGAAGCCCGTCGCCGTATCCTAGACGTGGTCGCTTTCCAACTCGCCGAAGCCGACCATCTAACGAGGTGAGGCCGCCGCAGGATTGGGGCACAATACTGTCAGTCATGACAGTTGCTTATAATACAGCAAGGCAAGACACCTCAGGCTTCACGCCGTTTTCCCTGCTCCATGGCCGAGAAGGTAAGACAACAAGGGATACGCTGTCAGCATGACTATATGAAACAGCTCATCACCATGGTCGAATAAGCAAGACAGCTGGCTCGCATACGGTCACTGGACGCCCAGGAGAAGAGCCGTCAGCGGTATAATGACAAGCACCGACCTGTTGTGTACAACCCAGGAGATCTGGTACGTATTTTTACCCCTGTACGGAAAGTTGGGCCACCAGAAAAGTTACTGAAGCCATACCTTGCTCCGTATTGTCTCACATTCCGCCTATCGGTCGTCTCATTCGCAGTCGAGTATTTTGAGCCGTCCTCAAAACGACGAAAACAGACATTTTGTACGTCCTCCGTATGACTCCTTACGTGTTTGTTACGTTTGATATGCTTGTAAGTTCCAGACAATTCTTTCTGTGTATAAATGGCGGAGCCCTCCAAGAAGGAAGCACTATGTACAGAGTGTACGCTTTTGTTAGCATCAAACGTGTTTTATGTGTAAAGTGTTGTACTCAGTTAACTACTAGCCTTCGAATTCCGGCCCACCTGCAGTTTTCAGCTCGACATAATCATGGTGGTGGACGAATTCTTTGGGCAGGAGTCAGTATTACCTGCACTGGTGGACAACATGCTGAGGGAATACAGCTTTTTCTCCGGCCTTAAACCCGACTGCGTATGCCTGGGATGCACTTGGCAGATGCATTACAGCCAGACCAGCACCTCCCACAGTAGTTGTGGAGCTGGATATAGCACTCAAGGAAAAATGGCCAACTGTCAACCTCGGGCATGGATATTTGTGTAGTCTTTATCTTAGTTCTTGAGAAGTTTGTAAGTTTAAAGACTGAAGACCCCGCAGTTAAGTCCCTTAAGCTTAACAAACATTCGAATTTTTTTGACTGAAAAGTGCATTTGTTGTATTTTGTGAACATACTATGAAATACATACCTACGAATTGCAAACATAGATTTCTTTATGACATGTACACAAACTGTTACAATGACTGTTATAAATGACATAATGGTAGGAGTAACTTTTTATACAGATTGAGTACTAGAGTTACGTGGAATTCAGTATTACCACAATTATTCTATTTGATATTTTGGCTTTAAAAGAAAACGTAGTCACGGTTTGAAACAGTATACTTGCTCTTTATTTTAGCGCAGAACAAAGTAAAACGAAAAAAGTTATATCTGAACTACAGAAAGGTTAATACAATCTACATTAAAAGCGTCCATAGCAACCATGCCAGAGACAAATGTTTCAGTAGACGCAATGATTCGAATTAATAACTTTTAACATATTCCATAAATATTGAATAATTGCTTTAAAAAGAGAAACACGGTAATTTGTTCCAATGTACATCCTTACACTTCATCAAGGAAAGACAGTTGCCACAGAAATCTACGACTTCAGTTATATATGAAACTACCAGTATCACCACGTTGTTAATAACATTCATTATCACAGTATATTCCCATATTATAAAAACGGAAATATTCAGATGAAGGAATAAAATTTTACTGACAATTAATTATTTATTTAGTTCAAACATGTGCAAATGGAGGCACCAATTTTGTTAAACAATAAAAACGCATCCCACATTGAAAATTAAGCTAAAGTAATCTGAACAGAATAACGTCGGGGGGGGGGGGGAGATTTACAATTAACAAGCATTCATCCACTCACACAAGAGAAGGAAAGCGAAACTCAACCAACTCAGCGTGCTGATACGAAGCAGAAGCAGGCGCCGCTATAGTAGGCGAAATTCAGCGAACTAGGATCTACCACACAACACAAGAAAAGTAAACTTCTTAGGTCGTCTGCTCTTTCTTTACTTGAGATGGTACGCGATAATAGCAAGATTAATTTCCCATCAAATCAAACCATGAGCATGCGGAATTATTGAGAACTTTACATATTCGCATCCCGCTGAAGGCGAAGTGCTAAAAGATTCTATACATTAAAACAAAAATCAATGGAATCACATACTACAAAGCAAGAATACACAATAGAAAGACACTGGTGTGTCAGCGGTGGCGAGAAGTCAAGATACTAGCTATGACCCTTGAAGTCGGAGTTCGGAACCACGTGGTTCCGAAAACCAGTAAAAATATAAAATTCAATTTCCGAAAAATAAAGAAAAATGGTTTTACACGGATGGACGAAGTCCAGTATTCGAAATTCAGAAAAGTGAAATAATTTCAGTCGCAGTAAATCAACTAAGAAATACGGCATGCAGTCCCTAGAAATACGTAGTATTTCATAAGCAAGCTAATAAATGGGGTTGTATAAGGCTAGAAGAGAATTTACTGGGGGGAGTCTGAATGCAAGTTCAAGTTTGGAAACGAAACAACAACTTAAAAATAGATGGAGAGGAGATCGCAAAGTAGTACTGGAAATCAGAAAGATACATGCATAATTTCTTGCCTCAAGGTCATAGAAACAGACATAGGAGTAGCTGAAGGCTTGGTTCTTATAACACACCACTTGGAGTACATATCACTCGCAGAAGAAGAAAACGGATAAGAATATTTCACATGCACTACACATAATAAAAATATTCCCACATATTAGTTGCGTTCCACAAAGTTAGAAAGAAATTAAACAGAGTTCATACATTGCCAGCTAGTCTCACATGGGTTCCCGATTCCAAGTCGTTATCAAACCGAATTAGTTGCGTTTACCTATGCAAAATCACTGAAATGAAATTGAATACATTTCCGTACATGATTGGAGAAACTTATCCCAAAAAATGAACCTAAGATCTGAAGTCTAACAAACCAGACAACGAATCGCTACCATCTCAAGGGAGGAAAAAAAAGCAGAACATCTTACCAGGGCGAAGTACAGCCACAGAATGCTCAGCTTGGCTACCCAGTCCCCTCCACCGCCCGAAATCGCACCGGAAATCGGCAAAACCCAGGAAAACTAGGTTGTGGGGAAGAGCTGAAACTCGCGCGTCTTGCCGAGGCTTGTTAACTGGGCATTGCCAACCCTACTTGAAATCAAAGGGTGGAGGCACCTCTTCTGTAGCATCAAAAGCAGGGGTTGGTAACAACTACCTATCGATACGAAGCCATAGAAACACTAGTACCGAGCAGCCACCAGCTGACGACGAAAATTCTCATACATACACTCAAACTGCCATGCTAGAAGATACTCATACATGCATATACAGAATAAAGCAAGTACACATTCTCATAGGGACAGTGGCGTCATGAAGAAACCCTTCATATCACCACATTCATTGACACAATGATAAATAATTAGCGTAATAAAATCCCAGTAATATTACAGAAACTAACATTTAAAACATGGATACAATGATAAATTATTAGCATAATAAAATCCCAGCAATATTACACAAACTAACATTTAAAAACATGAAATTATATGCTATTCCTCATGCCACCGAACAAGAGGGGTTCTAGTTTAGCAAAAAAAAAAAAAAAAAAAAAAAAAAAAAAAAAAAAAAAAAAAAAAGGCCGTCAAGTGAACTTAGATAATTTACAAAGTTAAAATCCTAGGGAAGACGGCAGACAGCCGTCTTTCAAGTACAAGTGTTGTGTGTAAAGACGACGTAAATGAGAGCATGTCGACTGGAAATACTTTTTATGAGGAATAGACGGAAGGAAGTGTTTGCAAAAGCGGCCTAGTGTACTCTCGTCAGCTTTTAATGAAGTATGTTATGTATCGACGGATGTGATAGATTCATTTTTAAAGGAAAATGAATGTAATGTTACGTATTCTGAAGTAATAGAAGTTGAAGTTGCTGAGTTAAATATTTTGAAGGAAGGTGTTTGTGCGTTTATTTCAGGTTATGAAGATGAACTAAAGGATATAAATTAGATAACAGATTATCAGTGTATGCAGATTGATGAAGTGTGAATGAATGAGTTGTTCTATGAAGTGGAAGAAAATGTTTTTGGGGGAATAAGTAGGAATAAGTGTGGGGGACGTGGATTTTTAATCGATGAGTAACGAATGTACAGAGAATTCTAGGATTGTACGAGACAGCAACGGTGATTTATATGGTAAGTTGACGAATGTCAGTAAAGTTTTATGTAATAATATTTTAAAGGCGTCGAATGATGTTGGTGAGGAGGGTTGTAGCGACAGGTGTTGGAAATCTGCAGCTGTAAGTGTTGAGTTGTTTTAAGGCGAACGAAGTTTTAGGTTGCTTGGTAAATGACGAGGAAGCTGCTGCTCCTGATGTCGGTACAATAGAAGAAATTCATTTCATTATGAAGAGGATGGGGAAACAACAGAAGATGTTGAAGATTTATATATACGTGATGAGATAATGGTACGACGTGAGAAAACTTGTATAGACGCCGGGGAAAGTCTTGGTTTAGGAGAGGAAGTTAGTATGGAATGGTACATCAAAGAAGAAAGTTAATATTCTATTACTGATGATGGCACGGAAAAATACTGAAGTCGTTATTACCTCACTGGTTCGTGAAGGAAAAATTTAAAGTAGATAAAGGTTTAGAAATAAGAAAACCGGAGATCGGAGCAAATAAATCCTTTTATTAGCTGTTTTATGGCGATACTGAGATTGAGGATTGGCCTTGTGTCGTGTTAGGTACCAAAAGTATGGAGGAAAGAGGAAGGGATGAAGAAAATGATCTTTAGGGAGTGATGTTTAGAAAGAGAAGAGATGTTAAATGTACAGCCCATTTTAGAAATTGATGTGGATAACGAAATAACGAATGCACTTCTTGATTCCAGTAGCAATGTGTCAGCTGTTTCAGAGAATTTTGTAAGTGGAAATTAAAACAGGAAATCAGTAAAAACATTTCCTGACAATAGTGTTACAATTAAGACTGCATTAGGTGGAATAAGTGAACCAATAAACATGAAATGCGTCAAAATTTTAATTGTAGTGTATATTATTTGAATATGAGATGCCTTATAATAAATGGTTTGGTAAAAGATGTCTTGTTAGATACGGAATTCTTATGTAAATAAATAATTTTTTAACTGTGTGGAGAAATACATAGAAGATGAAATAGGTAGGAAGAGGAAGTTGAAGCATATTTTAGCTGGAGATGAGCGTGTTGCTCAAGCAATAATTGATGACGATTGGGATAAGGGTAGTCCTATGTGTGACCGAATAAAGGAAAATATAGGTCAGTAGACTTAAAGTAATCCGTATGAAGTACGAAAGGTAATCTGAATTTGGCGTGATTTACAAAGGGTTAACTGTAGTATCTTGATTTGTTTGGATGGATTGAGAAGCATGGAAAATGTGAAGGCACAGGTGCGTTGGAGGCCGGGAATTATAATTAAACTGTTTACGAGTAGTAGAACGTAGAATTGCACAAAGTATGCGCTTTGATGGTCTACTGTGCGATTTCAGTTGGTTAATTGTTATTTAGGAAGGATTTTACATGTGTTAAAATTTGGGGAACAAATGGTTTAAGTGTGCAGTTAGTTATTACTTTAAAAGTACAATCGATCTGATGGCAAACTGATTCAGTGGGAAAGTGTATTGAAATATAGCAGGAATATAGGAAATGACGAGAGGTTAGTTAACTTGCGGGGACTAAAGTATTTCATAGCACATAATATTACGTGTTTCTAATAGAAATATGAACAATGTCCAAAGTTCTGTTGAATGGAAATGTAGTTTCCAGGTGCATTACATGACTTTTCTCATTTCCACTTTGTTGTGAATGTATCGAATCCATCGGACACGGCGTTTAGGGTCTGATTTGTGGGAGTTTCGGAAAATTATATGATTTCTAATGACTACACCATGTTTGTACATGGTGTCCAGGAAAGGACTACCTGATTTCAAAATTAAATATCTCGAAAACAAAGATCGATAGAGGAATGCAGTAAACGGTATGTTTATTGTGGAAGCTGTAAGAAGTTGATTCAAGAGTTTGAAATAATAGTTACAAAAGCTGCTACCAGATGGCGCTGTAATCGCCATACGTTCCACAATTGAAACGTAGCGTACCGAAGGAAGCGTACCGAAGGAAGTGTTTAAACCATGTACTCCAATGAACAATGCGTTTTTCTGGTGCTAGAGTACCACAGGTTAGAAGAGAGTCCTACGGCAACAAGGCGAAGTTTTCAAGCACGATTTAATGTTCCAAAAGGACTCGATGCGATAACCATTCGTACGCTCTTCGCAAAATTTCAACGAACAGGCAGCGTAACTGATGATGTAGTGGGGCATGTTGGCCACAAGCAAACCGCAGTTACGCCTAAAAATATCGCCACTTTTCTGGAATTATTCAGCGAAATCCAATGTCATCCGTCCATAGAATTGCATCTGAGACTGGTTTGAAGAGTTCCAGCACGCAGAAAATACTGAGAAAGAATCTACATATGTTTCCATTCAAAATTCAAATGCACCAGGCCATACCCGTACGAGCTGTGCAACAAAGGGTTGCCTTTGCTAATCAAATGCTCACAATGATTAATAGTGTAGGATTTGATGTTAGCTGCATGTGGTTTACAGATGAAGCACACTTCCACCTGAATGGATACGTGAATAAGAAGAACTGGCGATTTCGGGGTTCCGAAAAGCCATATTGGTTTGAAGCGAAACCCCTGTATGCTCCTAACGTTACTGTGTGAGCTGCAGTATGCAGCAGAGGCATTATTGGCCCTCTTTTCATTCCAGAAACGGTCACTGGTGCACGTTACGTTGCAATTTTGGAACAATTTGTCGCCACACAGCAAGCGTTAGGAGGAACTGAATGGTTTATGCAAGATGGAGCCCGACCACATCGGGCCGAACAAGTGTTTCGATGTCTTGAGGAATGCGTCGGGAATCGAGTCATTGCTTTGGAATATCCCAAATTCACTAGTGTAGGCATGGATCGGCCTCCATATTAGCCGGATTTGCCTCCCTGTGACTTTTTTTGTGGTGCACAGTGAAAGACATGGTCTACCCGAAGCTTCCCGCCACGCTGGACGAGCTTGAATCGGCGATCTCTGTGGCATGTGAATCCATTTCGGTTGAGACTCTACGAAATGTGATGGCGAATTTCATTCTTCGTTTGCGCCACCTCTGTAGTGCCAATGGTGTAAATTTTGAAAACATTGTGATGTGATTGTTTGCAAAGAGTGTTTACACACGATTATTTCACTTCTGTATGCTGATATGAGCTGTACAGCGTACAGCACCATCTGTTAGCAGCTTTTGTAACTATCATTTTAAACTGCTGTATAAACTTCTTACAGCTTTCACAATAAACATACCGTTTACTGCATTCCTCTATTGATCTTTGTTTTCGAGATATTTAATTTTGAAATCAGGGAGCTCTTTTCTGGACACCCAGTAATTTCACGTTTCCACATTCAAACGATTGTTGATGGATGAACTGTCGATTAATACATGTTTTCGGCTTTGTACGGAAGTTATTCGTGAGATCAGCGTAGGACTCGACAGCAAATGGCAGAGTATCCGACGACTGTACGACGACAATGTATAGCGTTGCAGTGCTTAAAGTGCTAAGAAAATTAAGTTCAACGGACAAAAAAGCAATCAATAAATTGCGTTTGGGTATTTAATTAATATGCAAAAATGTATAATTTGTTATTTTAAGTTAGTTATAGGTGATATATATCTTAAAAAGTTCGTGTTTATTTAAAATGTGTTTATTTATTATGTTAAGTATGTCAATAGCGTGCGACGTACTGTGCCAAACTGGCCAGCAACGTTCCACAGAAAGTGGAGGTATAGTGACTTCACGGATGTAATTTTCGTAGAGTTGTGCAATTAGTATAAGTAATGGTATTGTTTGGAAAGAAACAGTAAACAGCGGCACGCGGTTGGAGCAGGTAATAGCGGGTTCCACGAAGCAGCTTGTTGGGGATCTGTCCATATCGACCGAGCGAGATGGCGCAGTGGTAACACATTGGACTCGCATTCGGGAGGTTGGTGATTCAAGTCCACCTCCGGCCATCCAGATTTAGGTTTTCCGTGATTTCCCTATATCACTCCAGGCAAATGCCGAGATGGTTCCTTTCAAAGTTCACGCCCGATTACCTTCCACATCCTTATCCGAAACTCCCAGCGTTAGCTCCGTCTCTACTGACCAAGTTGTCGGCGGGACGTTAAACCCTAAACTTTTCTTTCTTTTTTTTTTTTTTTTTCATATAGGTGGGATATGGGGAAGGCCCAATATTTTGTCGCAATACAGATTAGAAATAGAGGCCAGTGGACGAAGAAATTCAAGGAGCTGGGCTCCACAGCACCCATCTCCCCTCCCATGAGTGTGAATGTGTGAGTGAGGCAGAGGTGGTATTCAAACAGACATTGTAGTGGGTCAGCAGGAGCAACAAGTAAGATAGCCAACCTTTGCTTTCTGAGAAAACAGATTTTCTTGTGCTACCAAAGGTTGCTAGCCAGCAGAACGCGAATCTTGGAGGGTTGTTAGGTTGGCGGTGGGTCCCGTTATGCCTTCAGCCAATGGGAGAGCAACTTGAACCCGATAGCGGTTAGGGCGAGGGTCCACCATGCGAGGGAGAGTTGGCCCAGACCTGGAGCAGTGCGGACGTATGTTAGGTCTGATGTAAGTATCTTAAATATGCTTTTCGTGTCGATATTATTGCGTAATTCGATTGATAATATTATAAGAATCATCATTCTATCGCGAGATCAAGTGTGGGGCTGCAAAATTGTGTATTTTTAACGTAGAAATTAAGTGTAATGTGGGACTTGAAGTTGTAACGGATTTTGAGTGGGACTTGAGCCATCAGCTTCGGCCTTTCAGTTTAAGAAAAATGTTCATATGTTTGTAAGTCTATCGAACTCAACTGCGTGGTCATTAGTCCGTAGCTTACAAACTACTTAAACTAAGGTAAACTACCCTAAGAAGAACACAAACACCCACGCCCGACGGGGGACTCGAACCCCCGACGACTATCAGCCGCTCGCACCCCAGCACGGAGCCCCAGTACGCACGGCTAATCCGCCGCGGCTTCAGTTTAAGTTACGAGTGAATATCAGGGAGTAATGATTCATTATCAAGTGCGTGTGTATCTATTTCAAAATATCTTACGATGTCCGGGGCAGGATTTTACTTGATTTTTTGTAACGAGCGTGCTGAACATCCGTTCCAGGCTTTTCCAGTTTTCCATACTTCTGTATCCTCAATGCCCAGCAGTAGCTAATAATCACATCTTTCATAATGTTTCTAAACTAAAGTGTCTAAATAATTTTCGGAAATCTTTTGCATCTTCTGCCTTTTCTTTGTATGTAATGTGACCTTTGCCAACGGTTTAAATTTTTTTAAAACAGTCATGGGCCATCCCTGTAGATAAATACGCGGCTTAATAGCGATGAACTACAACGTTCAGTAAACTGCGCCTAGTCTAGATATGAAACTATGAGTGATGTTCGAGATATTAGCGGATTTTTCGTGGTGGCCTACACAATTGCCGTTGGTTCCCGCCATTAATCAGTTGCTTTTCTTTCATGTTTAGTAAGATAACTATCCCTGTAATCACCCTCAGAGTAACAAAATTAAGTTTGTATACCGTGAACCAAATTTTGTCCCGAGATTATCGTTAGATTTTCGGTTTTCTTTGTAAGAGGTCATGAATAATTACGTGGCATCACATGGCATGCGTATGTCTCACTGTGTTGGTCTCGTAGTGTATTACTTTGTCTTAATTCTTCTTTCTGTTACATATTTGATTAATTTTTATTTGTGGTGTTTTCAAAATGTTCAAATGTTTGTAATTCTATGGGATCAAACTACGTTTGTCATCAGTCCCTAGACTTACAAACTACTTAAACTAAGTTAATCTAACCTAAGAACAACACGCGCATCCATGTCCGGGGAAGGATTCGAAACTTCGATGCGGGAGGCTGCGCGATCCGTTACGTGGTGCTCCAGACCGCTTGACTACTCCCGCACGGAGTGTTGTTTTCTTCGCGATATCAGTCGAAGTCATGGGACTTGTGATCAGTATGTTGGGAGAGACAGTGTTCCTATATTTTAACGTCTTGCAATGCAAATATCTGTACAGCATGCCGCATTCAATTTGTAGAGTGTCGAACATGCAAAGTGGGCAGTATGAGTGATGTTCGATTGGAGACATTGTTCCTCTGTGCCACGCTCCACCAATGTATAGTTTTCCACGGCAAATATTGATACAACATAGTGAGACTAGTAATATTTAATTTCATACCTAGCCAGACGCCAAGGTTACTAATGATTTTTTTTTTTTCATTTTTACGTAATTTTTGTCGAAGTGCTAGTTACAATAAATAGTGTAAATTACATTTCTCCCCATGTTCTTTTTAATTCCTCTTCTCCGCCCATCCCTTATGTCCTATTAATCAGTTACCTAAATAAATAAGGGTGTAATTAAATATGTGACTGGAAGTACGACAGTCCAGTAGTCACGATTCGCAACTATCATTATCTGGTGCGTAGTAAAAATTTAATTAATTAGTGACCAGTTAGAGACAACATGATAAATCTGGGTCATACAATTTATTATTTAAATGGTTCCGATTGGTGACTGCCAGTTATGGGAGTTAGATGTTGACGCCCTAGTAAATTAACAAAGAATATCTCTATATAAAAGTGAAAGTACACTCATTCACTCACTCACTTACTAACTAAACACGAAATCTCAAAAACTACTTCACCTATGACGCTGACATTTGGCAGGAATGTAGTTTACAGGTAGAACACACCAGGTAAGAAAGGATTTTGCAATACGGCCAATAGTTCAAAAGATATGACGTCATAAACAATGGAAACCCCGTCTTGCGGCATTTGACTGTATCAGTCCAGTGTTTAAGAAGGAGAACACTTAGCGACTTGCAACAAACTTTAAACTAATTTCAAACCTTTAGGAAACTTTTCCTCACTGACAACGCCAGGAAAATTGTGAAAGGAAAAAAGTTTGTCGCTTACTACTTTTTCGACGTTTATGCAGTAAAATTACGGCATTTGGCATGACGTTAGAATGTATTACTCGTAGACTATTAACTGTATTTGCGAGAAATATTACAGACAGTATTTTATCGTAGTACGAAACACATTTCATGAGCTGTTGGAGTCATGAAAAGTTAGTTTCATGAAAAACCGCCATATCACGCATGACGTTTTGATTTATTACGTCTTTCCTACCAACTCTATTCCCGACGTGTTTTGCAGACATATTACATATACACCAGTGGATGTACCTTCAAAATAATATCGTATTACATATATTTCAGGTGCTATGACGGAAAGACAATGAAGTGCATGAAAATTTACCCGAATAGGCATGAGGTTGTAATTTACTACGACCTCCATTTGCAACACATTTGGCAGGCAGTTTCCTAATATTCCACTCTACCAACCTAGTAAATTATGTTTTTGTAGGACACATAATTCAGGAGATATTACTTTATAAACGTTACATCCGTAAACAAGTATTGCATTATGTTTGACATTCTGTTAAGTTTTTATTACTGTGTTCGCAGTACATTCCGCAAGCAATATCCAAATATACCACTGAATACTATTTTTGTGTCTTGTTGCCGCCGGTTGTCCTAGTTGTCGGTGGCCGAGTAGAGAGAGACCGACACAGGGAAATAGGATGCACGCGTGTGCAGATACGGAGGTGACCAGCCAGTGGGACAGCAGAAACTAGAAACACTAGGTTAGATTAGAAGAAGATATATATTTCGTAGAGATAGTACAATACTTAACTTTGTTAACTGAAGACTAGTGGAATGCAGATACATAGTTTAACTAGGTAGAGGCCTGCCTACCGATGCAGTTCAGTAGTGGCCAGGAGCGGGGTTGCAGCAGACGGCGCTCGTGGCCGACGTCGTAAGAACGCCGCGCCGTGCTTGCATGCCGGTGCACGACGAAAGTACGTGGTGCGCACTTAAGACTTGTGCGACACCACAATTATAAATGCGAAAGAAGCTGTCTCTGTCACGCTTTTACGACTAAACCGCTTAACCGATATCAATTAATGTTGGTATGGAGATAGCATGAACGCTGAAGAAGAACACAGGCTACTTTAGAAAGTGTGCAATTCAATATATCTGTTGAATTTAGGTATATAACCCGAAAGTAAGCAGATTCAGACAGATGTAGGTTGCCGTTCTTATGTGGAGTTAAAGAGGATTGCTCAGGATAGGGTATTGTGGAGAGCTGCATCAAACCAGTCTCCGGACTGAAGACCACAACAACAACTCGAAATATGGATCAGCCAAGCATGAAGATTTCTCTTATAGCTTCTAATACGCTTGAAGACTCCTTGGAAAAGCTATTTAATTTAGACGTTTGAAAGTATTTTAAAATACTTTCAATGGTTGATGTACGTAATACGATTCAACATAATGAATACAATGCTTACACGAGACGTCAACGTCTTCAAACAGCCAAATCGCTTTCAATGACATTTGAATCCTGGTATAATTTATACGTTGTGCAACGTATAGCGTCGTCAGTCAGCGTTTTACTTACGAAGTAATAAACTGAGTTTCTTTTCGTATTTAATAGTGTCTTCATATTCTTCTCGATAAAGAAGGACAGTATTTACAGTCATGCTATGCGTGGTTTATGTTTAAACCGGAAAATTTGAAATTTTTTTTTTAACCTGATGATACTGGTCTTAATTTAAGAACAAAGTTGCGACATTATTTTCCTTCAATTATCTTTTACACGCATGCAAGATTGTGAGCGAATCCGCGGGTAAAGGCTAGTGTGAATATAAAAAAGATAATATTGCTCACAGGGTATTAAGGCAAAAGAGGAATTTCGTCTTTCAAGATGTATATGGTTTCCGAAGAGATGGTGATCGACCAATGTGTAAGCGACCAAGGAACAAAAGGGGTGAGGAGTGTGTGTTTTGGAGTGAACAGGTGAGAGAAAGATGTGCGGAAAAGGAACTCCATGCCTAGTCTTGGCAGAAAAAGGAACCTACTAGATGACAGGAGTGATTTGATCGGGCAGAACGTTAAGATTTGCGCAGCGAACGGTAGCTTATCGGGACTCTAAATTTCACGAGAACAAGTGTACGCCTGTGCAGCTGATATGTGTTTATGAAATGTTGGTCGGGAAACTTAAACTATTTTGACCTGTTGACAATTTTATGTTGAGTGCTCGGGAAATATACAGAGTTTCTGAGTTTCTTAAGGTTATGATTATTAGTTGGTAGAAACTGCTACTAATTTCTTATGGAAGACAGTGCAACAGTTTAACCATTTATTGAATTTATGATTAATTATAATAAACAAATTAAAACTGTAAATAAATTCAAATATCTTGTAGAGGTTATAAGTTGGAATTCAAACAGGAAAATGTCAATAGGAAATAGGACAACTAAACTGAAACAAGCGGAACGAATCACCTGGCCAACATACAAGAAGAAATGTCTCTCGATAAATACAAAACTCAAACACTACCATTCCTTTATTAAATCTAAAGCAACCTATGCTAGGACACCAATTCACCTCGTCCAAACATACCAGGAATGAAACTTGTAATTGAGGTACCACACAAAAAATACGGTAGTGCAACCTCTGTCAAACTGGACCAAATTATAACATCGGTGGGAAATTATAACAGTGTAAACTGGACAATGCACAATAACAAATGTGTACAAGCCGCCTAGCCAGAAATTCATGTTTAATGAACCACATAATTTTAAGAACCAAAAGTACTGCTTCATCCTGCGTGATTTTAACAGCCATAGCACTACGTGGGGATATGAAGACACTAACATCAATTTTAAATTTGTTCACGACCCAAAACGGCCATCATCATTTTACAGTAAAATATGGAGACGAGGCACTAATCCGAATATCTGCTTCAGCAGTGCTAATGTTGAGGCAAGAAGCATCAAGACAGTTTATAACTTACTCCCAAAGACACAGCATAGACCAGTTGGCCTGAATGTCTACGCAGACATAAGCCTGCAGTCGATACCTATCAGAAGACGTTTCAACTTTCGGAAGGCAAACTGGATTGATTTCAACAGTAGTCTGGATAACTGAATTGATGAATTGGAACCCATTCCAGGAAACTATGAACGTTTCGTTGAAAACGTTAGGTACATCTTCAGGATAACAGTACCAAGAGGATGCCGACAACAATAATCCCAGGCTTATCCAGGGAATCTAAAGGGCTTTTGACCCAGTATAATGAAATGTATGAGGAAGACCCCTTCAGCAACGAAACAGAAGATGTGGGTAACTTACTACTCAGAGAGTTAAGTCGCACTCGACAAGTAAAATGGGTTGAGACAATTGAAAGGTTAGACATGACTCATAGTAGTAAGATGGCTTGGAATATTATGAAGAAACTTAATGCGGATCCTATAGCACCTAAACAAGCCAGTAATAACAGTGCTGATCAGATCGTCCATCAGTTGCTGATCAGTGGAAAAACTAGCACAAAACCCAGATCAAGGAAGATCCACAAAAACCTGGAAAATGAAGTCTCACCTATCGATACACCTTTCGGAATCAAGGACATCGATAACAGCATCCAATTCCTGAAAACTGGGAGGGCAGCCGGAGTGGATGATATTTGCATAGAAAAGATAAAGCAGTTGCGTAAAGCAGTGGATCCTGCAAGTAATAAATAGATGCTACTCAACGAAACAAATACCAAAGTCCTGGAGAAAATCAAAAGTCATCGCATTACTGAAACTTAGCCAGCAGCTACAGACCTTTCTCTCTTCTATGCCATCTATTCAAAATTTATGAGCTGCTAATAATAAAATTCAGAACTATGTGGACGGGAAACTAATTCCAGAACAAGAAGATTTCCGCCCAGGAAGATCATGTACAGGGCAGGCACTGTAGCTGACAGAACACATAGAGAGATTCTTCAAGGTGGAGAACATTACTGAAGTCGTCTTCGTAGACTTATCGGCGGCTTATGACGCCACAAACCAAAGAACTCTTCTTGCAAAGGTGTACAATATTACCAATCACTACGAGCTTACCAAAGTAATCGAATCCCTTCTACAAAGCAGGAGATTTTATGTAACCTTAGAGGGAAAGAAGAGCAGGTAGCGAACACAAAAGAATGGCCTCCTCCAAGGCAGTGTTCTGTCCCCAGTGCTATTCAACATTTACACAAACGACCAACCTACTCCTAGTGGTACAAAGCACTTCCTTTATGCCGTTGACTTGGCCATAGCAGCTCAGGGCAAAAACTTTCAAGCAGTCGAAGAGAGATTGCAAAATGCCTTGTCACATATGTCGGTCTACTACAAGGAAAATTCATTGAAGCCCAACCCAGCAAGGACCCAGGACTTCCATTTGAAGTCTAAGGAAGCCAGGAGGAAACTACAAATTGGATGGTTTCTCTATCGAACACAGCCCAGCCAAAGTACCTTGGAGTAATACTCGACCGGTTTCTAACATACAAGTCTCATTGTGAAAAGACCCGACAAAAGACAGCGACCAGGAATCAACTCCTGAAGAAGCTGATAAGAAGTAAATGGAGAGCTAGCCCCCACGTGATCAGAAGCAGTGTTCATGGAACATAGAGATTAGGTTCACATAATAAATGAATTATTTCTTTTCAATGGCTAGCGTTGAAATATGATAATCTGGCTGAGTCTCTTTGGTAATGGTACAGTCTTTAACCTCCACACAACTAGTTTAAACGCCACAGAAAGTTTCATGTACAGATCTGCCAAAAATTGTGAATAGCATTTTCTTTTAAAATTCTGTGCTGTCTTTCACTACCTACGCTGAAGATTTCGTCTACACAACAAAACTTACGCAACTGACCATTCCTGTAATAATCTAAAATTGATATAGAAATTAAATTTCCTAATAGTTTTTAGTTTCATTCTCGTCTTTCATGCAATTTAATCAGTTCTGTTCTATTTTTGTCCGTCGCTGGTTCGAAGGAAATTAATGGCAGCCTTCCGCCAATAATGGATATTTAACAGCGGCACCAAATAAACTGAAAATGCTCAAAATCTGTGATTAACTTCTAAGTACTTAATTAAACACTTAATGTTTTAAATATCACTGTATTTTCAAATAATAACAGAATCAGTTTTCTTTACAGACCTTGATTAATTGGCTGCAGAATAATTATCTTTTTGTTTTATCATTACGTACATATAGAGCAACCATTTCTTACAGAGAAGAACAATCTTCCATCTAGATTATCATCCATGTCTATTACTCAGTTATCTCTATACAACCTGGATGTATAACTCTGATCTCTGAGTATAGAACTGCAGCGTGCCTGCACATTCATATGTTTAGCTAATGATTTGGCGTTGTCCGTCATGTTTGAATATGGCAAACGAATTTCGATTAATTTCTACGTGACAAGAAATGCTTGCTTACCTCTTGTTTTGAACTTAATGCCAATATATGATGTAATAGGCTCGTGTGGCAGTGGAATCGAAACGTATTTTAATTCCTTGTCCTAGTAACACTTCGTAACAGCCATATTTGAATTTGGCAAGAAACTAAATATCAATATCTATGGCTGGCACGCCCAGACTGTTGATGTTCAACATCCAGGTAGTATAGAGATCATTGCTATTACTCTATATTCATCATACATATTTTAATAACCTCTATGGTATAAGAATAATTATGCAACTAGACATTCTGTGATGTAACTTAGTGGCAACATGTAAACCTCCGCTTACACACAACTAAAGTGGCGTGAATAACAGATATTATATTTACAGTTCAGGTAGGACTTTACAGCTAGAGACAACGCCCTGGACCTAGCCCGATAGTGGTCTGATGTGCTGTGCCATGGATTCGGACACGAAAAAGTAAAGTAAGTAAAAACAAAGCAAGGAGACATAACGACTGCTGTTTGTAGTCGCAAACATAGTTTCTGAAGCAGATGCTGTAAGCCCGTTGCTGCACAGAGTGGAAGAGTTTTTCCAACTGACAGAACTAGAAACGACTGCACGAGTTCGTAACAAGTGGCTAAAGTGCTTCCAGACTCGGCCAGCGCGTCCCCTGTGGGCCGGTTAAGAGCACGCTGCGCAGCCTGCAGTAATGTCGTTACCGGCGGGAAGTGCAAAGTCTCGCCGTGGCGCACAGAGCGGGGGCGAGGCATCGGGGGCGTACGTTGCACGTCCAGGGCACGACTGCGTTCGCGAGACCCCCTACTGATTTTATAAATATAATCTGACTGCGTAACAAGTGGCTTCTTATGAAATTGTGTGCTTATGGAATACCTCCGCAACTGTGCGATTGGATTCACGACTTTCTATCAGAAAGATCACAGTTCGTTGTAATTGACGGTAAGTCATTGAGTAAAGCAGAAGTGATATCTGGAGTTCCACAGGGAAGCGTTAAAGGTCCATTGCTCTTCCTCGTGTTTATAAACGATTTAGGAGACAATCTGAATAGCTCACTTAGAATGTTCGCAGATGATGCTGTGTTTTATCGGTTAGTGAAGTCAACAGAGGATCAAAAACAACTGCAAAGCGATTTAGACAAAATTTCTGCATGGTGCGAAAATTGGCAAGTAATACACATGACCACTAAAAGAAATCCGCTGAAATTCAATTACGCGATAAATCAGTAAAACCTTAAGGTCGTAAATTCAACCAAATACCTAGGAGTTACAATTACGAACAACTTTGACTGGAGAGAACACATAGAAAATATTGTGGGGAAGGCGAATCAAAGGTTACGTTTCATCGGCAGAACGCTTCGAAGATGCACCAGCTCCACCAAAGAGACTGCCTACATCACACTTGTGCGTCCTCTCCTGGAGTACTGTTGCCCCTTGTGGGACCCTCAGCTCGTTTTGTTTTATCACGTTACGGAGGGGAAAGCGTCACGGAAATGTTGCAAGAATTGGGGTGGAAATCATTAAAAGGAAGACGTTATTCATTGCGGCGTGATCTGTTTGCAAAGTTTCAATCACCGACTTTTAGTTCTGAATGTGAAAATATTTTGCTAGCACCCACCTACTTAGGGAGACATGACCATCCCAATAAAATAAGAGAAATCAGATCGAAAACGGAACAATTTAGGTGTTCTTTCTTCCCGCGCGCTATTAGAGAATGGAACGGTAGAGAAAAGTTATGAAAGTGGTTAATGAACCCTCTGCCAGGCACTTTAATGTGATTTGCAGAGTATCTATGTAGATGTAGATGTAGAACTGACAGTGATAATAAGAGAAAAAGTAAACCGGGCTAAGCACTGTAACAGGCATCTATACCCGGGCCGCTGAAACATTGAACTTGACGTTTCGCGCTACTGTGAGTTAACACGATCGCTGCCGTTCACGCTCTGGCGCGTGTACACGTTACTTGAGTCAGGTGCCGCTCACGCTGTGGCGCGTGCTGCGACCTAGCATCCTATTATGGGTTGTTGTAAACTGGCATCGTCTAATAAAGCTGTATACTCTGGTAGGCACTCAGGGAAGAGTATAAGTGATATGCACACGTACGTGGTTCCAGATTTACGCGTTTTCATTACCGGCTACAAGCCACACACGTTTCTCATGATGTCTTGATAGATTTATTGGATTCTTATGTAAACAAGCAAGCAGGCTTTTGATTATTTTAGTTTTATTTCGATTAGTTACCAGTTTATAAAAGAAATACTTCTTAGTTTTGATTTTATTCATACTTATATTGCTGATGATTTAGAAATAAGCATATGTTTTATGAAATGCCTTGTATGTACTGTTTATATTGTTCATTTGTTGTTTTCACAAAAATGCAAATGAAAATAAAAAAACATATCAAAAAACTGAAAACTAAAACCAAAACATTCAGTCGCTCAAAACTATGAAAAGAGACTGTCAAAATACGATCACGCGCCAGAGCGTGAAGTGGCACCTAGCATCATCGCGGCCGGCCGCGGTGGCCGAGGGGACTGAGGCGCTCCAGTCACGGTCAGCATGGCCACTACGGTCGGTGGTTCGAATCCCCCCTCGGGCATGGATATTTGTGCCGTCCTAGTTCGTAAATAGTTCATAAGTAGTTTGTAAGTTTAGGGACTGGTGACCCCGTAGTTAAGTCCCATAAGCTTAACAAACATTTGAACATTTGAACATCATCGCGCCAGAGCGTGAACGGCAGTGAACGTATTAAGTTGGCTACACTGCTTTAGCGACGTTGCAACGCTAGCGTCTATACATACAGCAGACGAAACGGTTTTCAGTTGCATCTCGTAAATGTAAGCTATTGAGCAATAAAAGTTCATATAATAATTCGTTCTTGAGCTGCTACCACAATGCAGCAATTAAAGGCATAGTAAATTTAGACAAGAGCACAACAATCCACACGCTTTCAATAACAGAGCAATTAAATATAGAAAATAAGCATTGGATCTTGACATACGAAATAAACAATAATCAAGATAGTGACTTCTCTCTCTCTACGTTTTATATTCACAATGCTTTTCACTCACCAATTTATGGCGACAATGGTGCAATTACATCCAGCTCCCCATATTTACTGTTGTCGTCATTGCCAAAATCGTCATCACTCAGACAAATCATGAACTGTTCATGATTACTCATAATCCCTTCCATTGTCTGCGCTGCCCGAATCAGTTTTTCAGCGTGCTCGACCTTTTTTTCCAACATGCAGCATCCACGTTGGCAACAGCTTCATGCAACAGCCTTTCAATCTCTGTTATTGTGAAAGACTTATTACTGTTCCTTATGTAATTCTTCACGTCACTAATTCTGTAGGTTTAAAATGGCAGTGATCTGTGACAGCCTTATTACATTGTGACCCTGTTCCTATCGAATTCGTCTACTACATATGTGGGCGTAATAGGTTTATCTTGTTTCAAGAGCGAAAATAAAGGTTTTGACATTGGCATATCTGCAGCAATATTTCTTTCTTGTAGCCACTGCATCGTAACTTCTTTCGGATCGTTTGAAGCGAAAATGAACTTCCTGTTCAAAGCATAAGCTTCGAAGCTTTTAGTCATACGAAATTGCGAACTTACTCAAAAATCGTCACTAGACAAATGTCTTTTCGGTGACATTATCCTATTTCTTGAACTCGGAAAGTGAAGTTAAACCACTCTCAGAAATACAAGTCGCAACGAAAAAAGCACACAAAACATAAACACGCGGTAAACACGATACACAACTTTGTTTACGGTATCACTAAAAATAGCCGGCAACGCGGGAACTTTGACGTCATGGCACGTGATTACTGGAAGTGTTAAGCGCGCTGTGATTGGATCGTTGGTAGCACCTCGCATTCTTGCTTTTCACTTGTTATTTGTAAACGTCAAGTGCAAAGTTTCAGCGGCCCGGGTATAGCTTGTCGCTTGGAAGGTTGGTACTCTTGTCTTCTTATGTAAAATATTTTCGTTGTCTCAAGTACGAAGGTTTTCAGTGCATTATTTATTTTTCTATTGTGATTTGTTCTGGTGACTACTAGTTCGAGAATTTTCTGGGGTTTATGATGTTAACGGGGGCAAAAATCCACCAAATACACAGTTTTTTAGATATGGCATTGAAATTTTGTACCATTTAAAAGTAACACATTTACATATAAAATCCTTTGATTATAGATATTTAACTGTTTTTAATGAAATTTGCAGTTTTATTTTTATAAAATAATGTACGTTCCTTTTGCTCAGGAAGTATTCAAGAGATTTCTATAAAAATATTTCTACATCATTTCTTTAAATGTTGTAAGATTCTCTCTTGACGTTTCTGGGATAGATCAAATAGGAGAATTTCATATTTTTTAAATTATAATTCCACAAGTACAGTTTTAAATTCATGCAAAATTACAAACAATTTGCCCCATATCTCAGCAAGCAATCAGAATTTCAAAATTTGCTCTTGAGACAACGTTTACTAGGTTTACAGAAGTATGTGTAGACAATTTCATAATTCTAGCATTCATAGAATTTGAGGACGTGGTAGGTACATAAACTTTAAAGAACAAACATTTTAGAAAACGCAATTTTAAGTTCAACCTTAACTTTTCCCTTATGTCACTTCTTCAGAATGTACCACATTTGTACTCTGGCTTGGGTTTCTCTTCAAAGATTCTCTTTTGGTTTCTCGTTGTCTGTCTTATTTTCTTTAGCAAGTCTTCAACTGACTTTTCAGCTGCAGAGACGCGCTGGATACCTTGAGTAAAATTTCTTATCTTGAAGCGTATTCTTTCTAATCATCCTCACAACGTTCCCATCATTAAATACAAGAACTGCAAAAGTGGTAATTCTGACAACTAGCAAATTCAAAACTGGCCTTAGGGCATCGTTTCCATATGACTGAATTTAGAGACTCGTCTAGAGTCTGGGTTTTGGTACCGAGATTCATAACTCATTTTAGCTTGGGTACCGAGATTCGTAACTCATTTTAGCTTGGGCTGATAGGAGACGATTTCACATTTTCAGCAGTACTTCAGACATAGCCTCATTGCAGGTGTGTCGTTGTTTCCCACGTCCTCTATTTACTAACTCATTCAAACGCAGTTTATCCTCTTTTTTTATAGAATCTTTGTGGTCGTGACATAACTGAAAGAAAGAATGGAACCCTTGTATAAATCTCCGTCAGTATCACTAGATAAAACAAGTTCGTTAAGCTTAAGAGACTTAACTGTGGGGTCATCAGTCCCTAAACTTACACAGATCCAATGAACTACCTTATACTAAAGACGACACAAATATTCATGCCCGAGGTGGATTCGAACCCCCTACCTTAGCGGCCGTGCAGACTGTGTCTGGCGCGCCACAGACCGCTCGGCCACTGCGGCCGGCAGCAAGGTAAAACAGGAATTGCTTTGTTATAAACGATGCAGCTAATTTGTTATTGTATGTAAAACATGGAACAGAGTGAAAGATGATCTACAAAAGCAAACAGTATGTATCATGCCCTTTTTAGATGAATCCCACACATGTTTGGCTGAAAATTATACACAGAATCGTTGTTCTCTGAGCTGGTATTGAAGTGCTACTTCAAAACATGGGCGTGGCAGGGGGGCCGCGTCATACTTTTAATTAATTTTCAGGCACTTTGAATGTGATATCAATATTGAAACTTTGGGAAATTATTGTCCATCAGCTTGTGATATTACAGATGGAGGTGGACGTTGATTGATTCCATGTGAAAGGCGGATTTAGCCGGACTGTTGGATTCCCCAGCTGACCGACTAACAGATTGGACCTAGTGAATGGGATAAAGGTACTCAGGGTTTTCCTAATGTGCTCGGAAACCGGAAACGATGCTCTTGGCTGAGAGAGGGCGGCTATTCCAGATTACAACTGAAATACAATATAGCCACAAACATTATTCTAAAAATCCATATAAAATCAGGGAATGATCATATGGCAAATATAATTATATTAATGGATTCAGGAAACTTGGGAGAATAAAACGCTTTAATTACAATTACAATATCCTTTACAATCCTACAAATTTCAGTACTATAATAATATTATCAGACTTATATTTACAATTATTCATGTTTAGTGTTTATCAGTAACAAATGGGCAGCATTGCACCACGCTACCTATCTTAAAAGACGTACCATGTTATTTCCGTATTCTTTCAAGAAACTTTGTTTTAATCTCTTGTTTGGCTTTTCGTAATGCAAAGTGCATTACATTTATATATGTATTTTATTATATTTAATACTATTCATAATAAGGTTTGTCTTTTATATTGTAGACTGCCACTTAAATATTTCATGGCCGACGAAAAATAGTAGATATGTTGCAGATAATTCATATATAAACAATTTTATGTATTTGTTGACAAGAACTGAATATATTTACATAAAAAGCCATGATAAATTAAATATTAATTGTGTAACTATATTTCGATGGCGGCAGTACATTTGAACACTGAAACGCTACCCGAGCAAAGAGCTTCAGTCTCAACTGTTTTAGTATACTTAAATATATATTTGTTTGTTAAATGTATAAAATATTTAATACAAATAAACAATCCCTGAGACGGATATTCGTCTCAAATATGTCAAAGACATTATTGATTAATATGAACCATTGAATTAAAATTTCTGTCGCGGCCTGGAATTTATTTGTATTAAATTGATATCACCTAAACAGGATTGTTCCATTATGTGCATTGCCAAGGTGCTATTCTGCTTCATGGAGAGCCTTGGCAGTAGTGGCAATTATCTTTGAAACACAGAAGCTGAATTAAAGTTTGTGATGTGGAGGGAAATCGTACTTACACTATTTCAAGGCGCCTTACTCGTTAAGACGTCTGCCTAGTAAGCATGGAGGTATGGGTTCGATTCCCGGCCGCGCCACAAATTTTAATTCAATGCTTCATATTTATCAATAATGTATACGATATCTGTAGGGAGGTGATCAAATCATTTAATTCTGTGATATTCAAATGTATAATATTTTGGAAGGGAAATTGTATTTTAAATATGAGGCGTTAGGATGCTCGGAAGGATACAAATTTGGGAGCAGGTAGAGCACGCTTTCGAACGCTTGGGAACGGACTCGTAACTTGGAAGTGGTGGTGAATTGTTGTGACGCTGGGCGGTCTGAATCCGCGTTACGAACTTAAGATTTGAAGAAATAGGCATGTGTGGATGGGACTGTGACTGCAGAAATTAGTCTCTGAGATGAAGTGGTAAACTATGCACGGTACTGCTATGGAACAGTGATAAATCAGCAATAGTGTACACGTGTGATGACAAACTGTGTTTTATAAGAAAAACTGTAATCGCGGATTAATTTGGAACTGCAATGTTCGATGGACTTCACTAATTTACGAGTGATAATTTAGAACTTTTACTCTCGTGTGCGTGTGATAGTGTAGGACCACCTCCGATTTTCATGCCCAAAAAGAGAAATAATCTCTATTTATAAAGAATTACTTCGTGAGTGAATTACTACTTTATCTTAGAATCCATTTTGTTGGTTATTCAGAGGTTTAATTTATGTTTTTTAGATATATTTTCACGTCATCTTATGCAGATTGATAGACTGGCTAAACTACAGATTAATTATTGATCTTGTTTCAACAGACTGGGTGGCTGTTTAGGGCATAGAAGTTGAAACACATAATTCACCCCTATGAACAGAGACAACGAGCCATAAACTTTTTATTACCGTGAGTTATGTATTGCCCATTTCCTATTGGTGAGTACCGATAGGAGGGTCGTTGTACTAACAAATAAAAAATAAATCGGAAATTGACATTTTTGGTCAATTTCATCAACGTCACCCTTAATGTCGACCATGAATATTATTTTCTGTCAGGGGCTTGATTTAATTTCGACACAAAAGTAACAGACCGGGTTCTTGTGTATTTTCCCAGTTAGTTCTATCTGAGTAGTAGCCTATTGCAAAAGAGTTTATTCCTCAGACTCTGGTCTTACATGGCCCTCGCAGCTTATCTATTCAAATGATTGTCTATCTACTGATTTTAAAATATTCTCTAGTGATTACGAAAGTTATTCTCTTGTACTTTATTTACCTAAAAAATGCTGCGATTAACACACTCTTTCTATCAGATATTCTTAAAAAAAGTTATTAAACACCAATATCACTTTTATACAGCTTGAACTCTGTCCTGTCCAAATATTAATTTTATTTAACGTAAGTTTTAATCTGGGATTATACACAACCTCAAAGCCAGTATTCGTGTCCTATACACTATTAAAATTATTTATTGACCACCACAGATATTGTTCAATCTCCACCTACTTCAAAATATTTCAAAGATAATATTAAGTCTCTAACTATCAAGTGACAGTTCTAAAACCTTTTTCAATATATCCTGTACGTATTTGAATGTGATTTAGTCAAAATAGATTCGATCACACATTAAACATTGTTAACCATAAAATTTAACAATCTCAAAATTAATTCCATCACATTACATTCATTAATTTTTACACAAATCCTAGAATCCATTTACAGACCGTTAAATACTCTCGATAACTTCCTATGAAGCTGCTAATTTCCTGAAATGGTTTAATAATAAATTATCTTTCTGATTAAAAAACATTACCATGCTATCCGGACAGAGCTAATAATGAACGCGAAAGAACAGAGCTAAACGCGAGAGATAGCTAAATATCCAAGGGCTAAACGTCATGTGAAGCTAATCATCACAGTGAGCTGAACATTACACAGAGAGAGTGAAACCAAACAGTTAGTCCTATTTATACCAACTGGTTTTAGACAGAACACTTTTATGATATGTTGTGCTTTGACCCAATTACTCTGTGCCCCATTATTTGTTTCTTAAATAATTGTAATTTACTTCTATTTAATTTCAAAAATTGACTAAAATGTTGAAATCCTACTGCTACAATCGCGGAGTAGTGCTATAGCACATAGCTTCAGTGTGTAAGACGGCATCAGCAACTCTCCATGCCCTACAAAAATTAAAATGCTATTCCCTTGTAAAAACACCGATCCTCGCAGTTGTTCATCACAGCTACCTTATGTTATATGTTGCTGCCAAAGCACGAAGAGTGGGCAGATCGCAAACTGGCCGGCCATTTCGCACTTTGGGCGAGAGGACTGGCCTATGCCCGATTACTTAAAATAAATGACGCATATCCGAATATGGCCAGCCAGTCCGCGACCTGATGCGACTGTACGTATGCCTGGGACACCCTGTCTAAATCGCACTGTTGTCATGTGGGAACTATGTGCATGTCGGGCCCGGTGCTCTTGGGGTAAAGCGCTCGACTGGAAACTGAAGGGTCGCGGGTTCGATACCCGGTCGGTCCTCGAATTTTTTCACTCTGCATTGTAACCCATCCTTCACCTCTCAACGATATGAGGAGTTGCCAGAAACGACACGTAGTTCGGATTCCACGTGAAGCTGTAGGTCCCCTTTCCCCGGTTGGATAATTGGGATTGGCTAGGGACACGCAAGTCGCCGAAGTGGCGTCCAATTGAAAGACTTGCACGCTTCACCCTCAGTGCTAACAATGCCGTGCGCGTGGTAGTTCCTGCATTTTTGCAGACGTCCTCCCTCTGAGCTGTGCTTTCTTCCTGACAAATTGGATTAATAACGTGAGTACCGCAAAGTTTCGTAGCATCTTTCCACCTGGTATTAGTGCATCTTTAAGAGGTGGCACGGGAACGTCGGTTGAATACTTGAGAAGGTTTTTCTCTCTGTAGTTGTTTTCGTATTGTTATTTGCCCCCACTTTGCCCTAAATCACTAATCGAACATATTGGTAATAACTATTCGCTTATAAGAGATGAGATACATACAGATGCAGAAACTATGTAAAAAGAAGTTTCCTGGACACTGTCACAAGAAAAATCAAATAATAGCCGAGAGATAGATAACGTTCTTTTATAGAGGACATTAATCGAGCCAAATCATAGCTAAGAAAGGATAGTGTTGATTGAAGTTAACTGAAAAGAAAAACTTATTGCAATAGTAACAGCAGACAACAGCGCTATTTTGTATTATGTACATACAGAAGAACTGTTCGAAATAATGCATGACACGCACTTGAAAATAGGATGAGGTCGCACTCGGATGGAGAAGGACCTGCACTTTAAGTACATAAAAGTCACCAAACAGGTTATTGCTGTGTATCTTGGCTTTTGCAAACCTTGTCAGACTAAATTATCTAATCCAAAGAATGGTTTAGTTTCCAGTCCTCTGATAATTGAAAAAAGTTAGGGGAAAGGGTAGTACCTTGGGACAGTTTTACCTTGGGACACTTTTTTAATAAAGTTAGTGTACTCTATTGGAAACTTTGGGAACTATGAAGTAGAGTTGTCAGGCCTGTTTTCAGAGGGAATAGGAGGCCATGTATTTGGATGATGTTTGAGATCTGAGGAGGAGTATTACAAGTTTTCGTGTCTGAAAGTAAAATTTAGGCACTATCCTTAGAATATATAAATTAAAGCTAAGCATCAATATTGACTGGCAGGGCGGGATTAAAAGTGGTGAAAACAAAATAAGCAGTCTTGCATATGCGGATGACTTAGTTGTAATGGCCGATTCAGTTGAAAGGTTGCAAACTAATATTTCAGAGCTGAATCAGAGGTGCAAGGATTATGATATGAAGATCAGCATCTCCAAAACGAAAGTAATATCAGTGGGAAAGATATTTAAACAGATTGAGTGCCAAATAGAAGGAACAAAGTTAGAACAGGTAAACAGTTTCAAATACCTGGGATGTATTTTCTCGCAGGATGGCAACATAATGAAAGAACTGGAGTCGAGGTGCAGCTAAGCTAATGCAGTGAGTGCTCAGCTAAGATCTACTCTCTTCTGCAAGAAGGAAGTAAGTACCAAGACAAGTTAGCGGTGCACCGCTCTATCTTTCGACCAACTTTGTTGTATTGGAGTGAAAGTTGGGTGGATACAGGTTACCTTATTCATAAGGTAGAGGTTACAGATATGAAAGTAGCAAGAATGATTGCAGATACTAATAGATGGGAAATCAAGGAAAATCTGGGAATGAACACCATAGATGAAGCAGTTCGAGCGAACAGACTGATATGGTGGGGTCATGTTACACGCATGGGAGAAGCAAGGTTACCTAAGAGACTCATGACCTCGGAGCGGAGGGTAAGGGGAGCCGAGGTAGACCAAGAAGAAAGTACTTAGATTCGGTGCAGAATTATTTTGAAGTAAAAGGCACAACATCAGACGAGGCATCAATGTTGGCATTGCATAGGGGATCATGGAGGAATTTTATTAGAGGTACTATGCTCCAGTCTGAACGTTGAAAGGCATAATCAGTCTCTAATGATGATGATGATGACGATCAATATTGATGTTTCTTAAATACAGTGTTGTAGGGCATTGTTTAAGTAAGCTATTGATACCATAAGTTATAAAGATATAAATGTGTACATAGCTTAGGTTACTGTTTTCTGTTATTGTGTAGTTGGTTTTACCTTGGGACACTTCTCTGGTTGCACCTTGGAAGGTGTATGATTGTCACTGATACACCAGAAAAACAAAGAATTGAAGAGGAAAAAAAAAGAAAGAAGCCACTAAACAGACAAAGGAGTTTTCATCTTCCACTTCGTTTGATGAAGAAAATCCCGAAATTTGTAGTAGCTCTGGAGGTAGCATATTTGATTTGTCATCTGAAGAAGAAGATTTCTCATCCTTTCCACCTAGAAAAGTAACACTTTCTTGTTCTCAAGGTAGTTGGGTGTTGGTAAAATTTGACATCAGTGGCAGATCTCATGTTTACTATGCAGGAGTAGTTTTAGAAAGCACGGTAGAAATTCTTAACGAAGCAAAGGACCATTTTGTATTCCCTAATGTTGAGAAAATCATCATTGTTAATCACAGTAATATAGTGAATGAAGTACCAGCTCCAGTGGAGGGTCGTGGGTTTCATTCATTTAATATTTTATTCCCACCATCTCTTGTTTTAAGGTAAAATAACTTTTGTATTTCGACTAACAAACATTTACTACGTAATTCCAATATGATGTTTTCATTCATAAAACTAAGAAATTGGAATACATCACCGTGTCCCAAGGTAAAACCACCACTTTCCCAAGGTGAAACCATTGGTTGTACCTTGGGACAAGTGTCACAAAAGATTTTATTGGTGAGTAATTGTATAAATATTGGAGCTAGCGTAAACTGCTGTTCGTTCATATTACCTAAAACTGATGCCTTTCATTGTGTAAATTTTCAAATTTTCAAATTTACTTCCCCTAATTAAAGATGGTAGGTAGATCTGAAAGGCATGCAAAGTAGCCCTGACGGAGAGTACAAGTTCATACTCAATCACTAAGATAACTAAATTTATACTTTTACGATCCCTGAAAAGCAAAACAGCAGAAGAAGTCGCTTATCATTTGCTTGACACCTTTACCACTATAGGTGCTCCAAATGTGCTACAGACAGAGTTTTCGAACCAAGTTATAAATGAGCTGAGTAACATGTGGTCTGAGCTGAAATACTTGGAAAACCCAGACATAGATAATGCCATGGTTGTATCAAACGGGCCAACTAGGTTTTACAGAATCTGCTAGTAAATGGATGCAGAGAAATAACTCAGCGCATTGGGCAATTCATGAAAATACGTTCTTTTCATCGTGGAATTCAGCAGTTCTCATGAGAGACAATATTTGGCTGTAAAGAAAGAGTCGGGTTCAATTCTTCACATCTGTCTTAAGAAGTTATTGATAACGTAGATGAAGACCTTGAGAAACTCTGAAGAGAAATGGATGACGCTATCAATATAGGGACTATTTCGAACAATGAAACTTACGCCATAGAGATCGAACCATCGGTAAGACCATTTACCTGACAACAACAAGCCGAAAATGTATTGTATTGTGAGTGGTGCAGAGTGTAGTGCAGCTCATTCTTGTATATTCTGCGGCAAATATGTGCACGCAATATGTGGAAGAAGTACTAAAGCAGGGGAAGGATATGGAAAGTTATTTGCAAACTATGTTATAATAAACAAGAAATAAAGAAAACTAGGGCTGTGATGTACGACAGTTTGCAAATACAAGGTGCTAAGATGTTGAAAACTTCAGGCGCAAAATTCCCACCTGCAAAAGTCGGAGATAATGTTCGCATTCATCACAAGAAGTTGACAGGTGTCGCGGAGATACCAAAAGCGGTTTAGCCTTCGTGACGAACTTCGAGAGCACTTTCTATAAGCCTGGGCACAAAGCATGGATATGAACCATATCGTCATTACAGTCACAGACCAGTGGACAAGGATACAGTTGATGCAGTTGCTCTAATAAGTGCTCCACAAATCGCTGCAAATGCAGAGAGAAGAGGATATAGTGCAATTCGAAATGTCATAAAAGCTTACCATGTTGTAATACCTGTTGTGTTACAAATAAATTGAATGGATTGTGTATTTTTTATGACTCACAATGATAAATTGAAAACAGCTTGAAATCACACATTTTATCCCATCATTATTTATGTTCAGATTCTGGCTCATCTGTCTACGCCACTTCGCAAACTGCCCTGCCAAATTTCGAAACCACGAAAAGATCGGATATTGGCCGGCCAGTTGAAAGTGACATGGGACACTTCGGGACTTGGCCAGCCAGTTCCCGATCTGACCAATTTCGAGCTTGGGCTATACTGGCTTTAAAAAATTCATGGCACCTAGAACTGGTGAAGGGTACATGTGTTTGGCAAATAGAGAGGGCGAACAAAGTAATATGAACACCATGCAGTATACTGCATACGAGCCACGTTTTCTAGTTTGTGGCATCTTAGTTTGTTTACGTGAATTCCCTTCCTTCTAATTTTATCGAGCCTAGTCATTATTCATTTATTCAGATTGCCTTTCTGTCACGAGTTGCAATCTATATTTCTGCAATCTATTTTACAGCGCATTCTGTCATTGTTTTCCTGCAAGCCGATATTGTAAATAAATAAATAAACAAATAAAACAAAGAAGTACAAATGTTTGTAAATCTAAGGGACTTAATAAACTACGAAGGTCATTAGTCCCTACGCTTACAAACTACTTACACTAACTTATGCTATTTTGTATATAAGCCACCCGGTTGAGGAATTTTTAGGTTCTCGACCTAGTTTTCATTGCCAGAATGATATTTTTTATTGTAGTCGACCTGAGAAATTCTGCTCATAATACTTTTGATGTCAAGTGTTTCACGTAACTGTTTTTATTCTCCTGATGAAGTTATCCTTAGTGGCAACGAATCCTAGGCCAAAAAGGTAAAAATTATGCAGCCGGTTGGCTGATGTACAAAATTCTTAAAAAAAAATGGATTACGGTTCATTTACATGTACATAGATACTCTGCAAATCACATTTAAGTGCCCGGCAGGGGGTTCATTAACCACTTTCATAACCTTTCTCTACCGTTCCATTTTCGAAAAGCGCACGGGAAGAAAGAACACCTAAATCGTTCCGTTTTCGATCTGATTTATTTAATTGGGGTGGTCATGTCTCCGTATGTAGGTGGGTGCTAGCAAAATATTTTCACATTCAGAAGTAAAAGTCGGTGATTGAAAATTCCCAAATAGATTTCAATGATTTCCACCTCAGATCGTGCAACATTTCCGTGACACTTTTCCCACTATAATGTGATAAAACAAAACTAGCTGCCCTTCTCTGAACCTTCTCAATGTATTTCGTCAGTCCCACCTAGTGAGGGTCCCACACTGGGCAACAGTACTCCAGTAGAGGACGCACAAGTGCTGCTAATCAGCCATGTTCAAAATTGTAACTTATGCTAATGACAACACAGACGCCAATGCCCGAGGGAGAATTCGAATGCCCGACGGCAAACGGCCGCGCGCACCGTATTGGGGACATTAGTGCGCACAGCTATTCTGGCGCGGCCCCTTATTGTCAATTATGTTTCCTGACAGCACACTTGTCGCTATTTGTGGGCATTTCTTATCGACATGAACTCCTTTGCGCACGTCAGCTGATAACTGGGGCACCCTGCAACGGACAGGCAGTTTGGGCGTAGCAGCAGAGCGGGCAGCATGTCCCACTAGTGTGCCTGTGTTTGGTGGCGGTGATGGATTTCGTCGTGTTAGCTGTCAGAACTTAGGTGCGATTGTGTTTCACATAATTTTCAGCACATGGATTGCTAAGTTTCTTCATTGTACTACGCTTATTGAATATCCATTGCTGCAATGAAGGATGTCAGTACTTTCGTCGCTGCAGAACCAATAAGTTGCCTTATTCATGTTCTAGTGCCTCTGGCTTACCACGAATCAACATAGCTCCGTCACGACGTTGTTTTAGCGGAATTTGCCGATGTATTGTGAACTTTTCAAGCTTCTGTTATTTTCATTGCAATTTCTTGAGTAAAATGAGGGTATTTGTGTCCTTATGTAGCCGTTGCCGGTCAGTTACCTGTCGAGGCCACCATTGTATTTTGTGGGCTCTGTTAGTTCCTCCCTCTTCAATTCCTATCTCGGGAGAGAGTATATTTGGACAGTTCAGAAGCAAAAGGGTTTCTGAGTACCGCAGAATGCTTGGGCCGTTTCTTTGGCAAATACGATGGGCTCTGGACCGTAGCATGCTCATGGAATGACTTTTCATGTTGAACCGAGCGAGGTGGCGCAGTGGTAACACACTGGACTCGCATTCGGAAGGATGATGGTTCAAATCCACCTCCGACCATTCAGATTTAGGTTTTCCGTGATTTCCCTAAAATCACTCCAGGCAAATGCCGGGATCGTTCCTTTGAAAGGGCACGGTCGTTTTCCTTCTACATCCTTAAAAAAAAAGTCTTTCCTAGGCATTTGGAGGACCCCCAAAACCCGAGGCCCGGGGCGGTCCGCCCTCTCCGACCTCCCCCCCCCCCCACTCCCCCGCTTATTCCACCACTGCTTTGGGGCTTGTTCGGGTAGACCATGGAAGTGTGCTACGCATGTGTACCTTCTGGAGAAAATGTCGCAGCTCCTAGTCCCTGCCCTGGCACATCTTTCATACATGTCTGTAGTATAATTACAAGATTTTGGCCACATGCGGAAGACACCGCAATTGTTAAAAAAATTATACATTATCTGCCTCTCTTCAGATGAGGCTATATTTTCTGTTCCATGATATTTATACAAGGTTTGATTTCCGATTTGGGATGGCCAGCTGTTTATTAGATGGCACTTTTATCTTGACGACATATTGACTCATGATCTCCTAATAACACGTGTAGCATAAGATGAAAACCACCGGGTGAGAAAGGTGTTTCACGGATTTTGTAATCAGTGCTTTACCTTATTGCCCATTACTACGTTCTACATCTACATAGATACTCCGCAAACCACATTCAAGTGCCTGGCAGAGGGTTCATTGACCACTTTCATAACTTTTCTCTACCGTTCCATTCTCTACTAGCGCGCGGGAAGAAAGAACACCTAAATCGTCCCGTTTTCGACCTGATTTCTCTTATTTTATGGGGATGGTCGTGTCTCCCTAAGTAGGTGGGTGCTAGTAAAATATTTTCACATTCAGAAGTAAAAGTCGGTGATTGAAACTTGGCAAACAGATCACGCCGCAATGAATAACGTCTTTCTTTTAATGATTTACACCCCTATTCGTGCAACATTTCCGTGTCGCTTCCCTCTCCCCTCTCCCCTCGGCGTAACGTGATAAAACAAAACGAGCTGCCCTTCTCTGAACCTTCTCAGTATCTTTCGTCAGTCCCACCTGGTGAGGGTCCCATAATGGGCAACAGTACTCCAGGAGAGGACGCACAAGTGTGATGTAGGCAGTCTCTTTGGTGGAGCTGTTGCATCTTCGAAGCGTTCTGCCAATGAAACGAAATCTTTTGTTCTCCTTCCCTACAATATTTTCTGTGTGTTCTCTCCAGTCTAAGTTGTTCGTAATTGTAACTCCTAGGTATTTGATAGAATTTACGACCTTAAGGTTTGACTGATTTATCTCTCCTAGGTATTTGGTAGAATTTACGACCTTAAGGTTTGACTGATTTATCTCGGAATTGAAGTTCAGCGGATTTATTTTAGTGGTCATGTGTATTACTTCAAGATTATTTAGTGTCAATTGCCAATTTTCGCACCATGTAGAAATTTTGTCAAATCACTTTGCTGTTGCTTCTGATTGTTGACTTCACTAACCGATAAAAAGCCTCATCATCTAGGTCAGTCTAAGGAAGCTATTCAGATTGTCTCCTAAATCGTTTATAAACACAAGGAAGAATAGGGGACCTATAACGCTTCTCTGGGAAACGCCAGATCTCCGGGCGCCGCCCGGAGTGCCCGGGTTTGGAATGAATTCTCCGGGTCTACGGGCCAATGCCTCTCATCTCCGGGCTTCAATGTAACCTTCATATTAACATTTTTTACGACGCTTTTTAAGTACTATACTCATATAGCTACGATCTACATCGAACTTAACGTAACTTTAACTAAGGACGAACACAACATCCTTGCCCTAGGGGGGGGGATTCGAACCTCTGGCGGGAGCAGCCTCGCGCACCGTGGCAAGACGCCTCAGTGCGCTCCGCCATTCCCCGCCGGCTCCTCTCTAGTAATTATGAATAACTTTATATAAATGTCAATTTCTTATTGCAACAAAACGCTACTTTTCTATTCTTCCTCTGAAAACTTTTCGCTGTTGCGTCGGTAGTAATCGGCTAGCGCATCATTAATCAAACAGTGTTGCGGCAACGTGTCAACTGGCGACGTCTATTATTTGTGTTAGTTCGTTCATTGTTTGTTATCATTTTACCGGCAATTTTTGGAATACTCGGATCGTGTGTGAACAGACAAGCTTACATTAACTCAGATTAGTGAAATGAAGAGACGATATCTAAGTTCGTTCCGTGAAGAATGGATGCAGGAAGAAAATTATAAAGAGTGGCTACAAAAGTTTATTAGATATTTGGCGCTCTTCTTGGTGACCAGTTTGCGGAGCCTCAAGCGGCAACTCTTCCAAGGCGCAGCTGTTGATGAAGTGTGCCGATTGTTGATCCACAGCAACAGGCGGCAACAGGCGGCAACAGCTGCTGCATGTGAAGGCCACCCCCTAGCAATGTTCCACCGGGGGGTATACTTGCTGGGAGGGAGGAGATGATTAGGTGTGTTTTTTAGAAATTACGTGTAATCCTGGTTGGGGAGGGGGGGGGGAGTCATTGGCCAAGGGGCAGGGGGGCATGTCTGGTCTCCGGGCCTGCCTAGAGTTCAATCTGGCAACTCTACTTCTGTTTTATTCGATGACTTGCCGTCTGTCGCCCTGTGCACATGCGGTTTATCATGTATGGTCTCCAGCTCAAAGCCAGACATAGCTCCGGCGCTGTTTATGAGGAGTGCCCCGGAACACGGCAGGAAGGTGGGACTGCGGCATAGAGAGAGAGTGGGGGGTTGTTGGGAGCCGTTGATCCGGGAAGCTGGCGCAGCCTCAGCCGCAGCCACCGCCGCCATGTCTGCCTCCCCCACTACCCCCGCCCCACCCCCGGTAATGGCGGTAATTGCGGCGGGACACGCGACACCCCGCCCACTTAATTAAGGCGCCGGCGTCCTTCCGCCGCGCCTCAGACCGCCACTCCGCACGCACACACCACTAATTTACTCGCTCACCACCCACATCCGACACGCTTCTCTAATATTAATCTCTGCCCCACCCAATTTTGCGCTCTCGTCAACCACAGCACACACCCTTTGACGAAAGTCTTCCTTTTGGCCTTTGAAGCTGTCTGTACATCTGACTGCTAAAGTATTAAAACACCGTGGACAAACCTTCTCAGGAAAAACGAACAATAATGTTGTCTTTTTCTCTGAGAAATGGTATGATTACAGAAAGGAATTACCGAGTGCAATACCAGAGAAAAAATTGATTCGAAATACTACTTTATTGAGTTGTGTTGAATGCAGACAACAGCGCACAAAATGTTCAAATGTTTTATAAAGCTTATGGGACTTAACTGTGGGGTCATCAGTCACTAAACGTACAAACTACTTATGAACTAACTCATACTAAAGACGACACAAATATCCATGCCCGAGGGAGGATTCGTACCTCCGACGCGGGAGGCCGCGCGATTCGCAACGTGGCGCACCATACCGCTTGGCTACTCCCGCGCGGCACACAACAGTGATAATTATTCTTTTTACACTTGTGTACATGCATTTTTGTCTTCTTCTTCAGCTTGTCCGTGTTCAGGGGTCTCTGTTCCTAAATTTTGCCTTCCATTTGTCTCGGTACCACGTATCCTCCTATCTCAATCCCTTCTCTCTCAGGTCTTCAGTGATGCAGTCTATCCATCTTCTTTTGCCCTCCTCTTGTAACTCCACTGTTCTCTGCAACAAGTGTCCCCCATCTCTTCTCATCTCGTGCTCGTGCCATTATAGTCTTCGTTTCTGGGCTTTCTTGGGTGTCTCCACTACACTTGCCTGCTTTCGTTTTGTATTTGGTTTCATTATTTTGTCGAAGAGCACACACCTTTCCAATTTGTTCATAGAGCCTGGATACTTTGAATTACGTCCTTATCTAAATCTTTAGGTATTTCAGTTCTCTAACTCTCTGCAACTGATCATTTTCCAACATAATTTTTTCCATATATACAATCTCCACCAAACCATAGGTAATCGGTCTTCTTACTCCTGAGTCCTCCATTTTCCATTTCGTCCCTCCATACCTCCGATGTTGTTTCTACCTTCTCTTTGCTCTCTTCCACTATCACCATGTCATCTGAAAAACTTCCCGGCCATAAAGCAATGTCCGGCATTTCTTCCGTCAACACATCCATCACTATATAGAACAGGTATGTATTTAGTACTGATACTTGATGCAATTCAATCATGAGAGGGACCATCTCAGTCAATCCAACACTACATCTACCTTAGAGCAGGCACCATCATACATATCTTCTGGTACACCCCTCGCTCCCAGGCTTCTCGACAGCGCATCTCTCGTTACTGTTACGCCTTCTCCAGGTCTATAAACATTAAGTATAGATCTCTTTGTTGCTCTCCATATTTCTCCATCTATTTTCTCAGGATAAAGGTTGCATCCATCGTTTCCTCCTGGTATGAACCCAAACTGCTTATCCGAGATTTCTGTTTCTTCATTCTATCCATCATTTACTCCCAGATCTTCATCGTATGGGACGTTACCTTAATTCCCCTATAGTTCTTGCACTCATGATTGTCTCCTTTCTCCTTCGTTGTTTAGTACCACTGTACTTTCCCTACATATCGCAGGTACTTTTTCCTCTTCATATATCTTCTTCTTCAGGCCCCATAACAGGTCTATTTATGTCTCCCAGTGCCTTTCAAGCCTCTACAGGCACGTTGTCTGGTTCTACCGCCTATCCAATTTTCATTCTTCCTAATCCTTAAGACACTTCCTCTCTAGTGATATCTGGCATTAAATTTTTGGTTGGCGTTCTCCTTGGTTGGCGTTGATATTTCCGTGGGTGCTCCTCATATAGTAGATTCTGGAAGTAGTCGGACCATATTTGTCTAGTAACTGTCTCATCCAAAGCACATTCCCATCTCCATCCTTCTCTTGCCTTATTTATATGAATTCTTTTAATGATGCCTTATCTCTTGCCTTTGCCACCATGAAAAATTCTCTTCTGACCTTCAGGTGTACCCAGATCCCCGTGCAGCTAATCTGCTGCTCGTTCTTTGGCTGTAAAGACTGCTCTCTTTGCCTCCTTTTTCGTTCTCTTGTATTCTTCCCCATCATCAATCACTCCTAATCATGCTTCTTACTCCTTACTGTCAGTTCATTGTTGCATCACCAGGACTCTTTGTCCCCTGGAGGGCCTCAGATGTTACCCAAGAACTTCCTCTGCTGCTCTTATAATCACTCTTCTATTTTTTTATCACCACTCTCTGGCCGTCTCCCCCTGTACTTTGTAGCCTAGGACGGGACCCTTAACAGCACTTGGGATTTTTGGGTACTTAAGATTCCAGCATTTGATTTTCTGCTCAAACCATTGCATCCATTTTTGTCTACTGTTATTGTATTCTGGCGATAACTCATGTTATATTACGGCATCTAAAAATCAGTGAACTATTTCTAAAACTTACAAATGTTCGTCCATACAGCCTGGATCCTGTGGTTTCCCTTCTTATCTAAATCTTTACTGGTTACCCAGGTATTTGAATTCTCCAACTCTCTACAAGTGCTCATTTGCGAACGTAGTTCTTCCGTGTGTCCCATCTCCACTAAACTACAGGTTTATAAAACAGAACGTTATTCCCTTCAAAATACTCTCCGTTATAACTAATAAATTTGTCCCTCCGGTGCTTCGACTTTTGTAAATATTTTTCGTAGTCATCTTTAGAACTGGTCGACAGATCCTCCCTCATTTTTTCTCTTTATTTCTTCAACGTTGTAGTTCGCTATCCTTTCATCCTCATATTCATGCGTGTAAATAAAATGTCGCACAGAGCCACGACAGACCGGGGAACCAGGTATTTTCTAGCCAAAAATTAACAGAAATATCTGATTCTGGAGTTGTGCAGTCATCGTGGAAGAACCAGTCTTCTATCTCACACAAACCGCGATAATTTTATTAACACTGTTGCACAATATTCTTAAAATTTTCAAGTAAAATGATTTATTTGTCTGTTCTGGAGGAACAAACTCGGAATGAAATACGCTCTTGGCATAGTGAAAGGAAGTAAGTACGGTTTTTATGCTTGTTTTGACTTGACGACATTACTCTGCACGGTGTGACAATTATATCTTGCATTAACCCTCTGTGGCCCCCGTGGGGCATGGAGCACCGTCCCCGTTGGCCAAACGACACTCATATTTTTCGCATTGGACCGGCGTCAAGCCACCAAACTATGAATTCCATGGTTCCTTCGTGTACATACTCCAAATTGCAAGCCTGAAGAAGAAATATTGTAGCTCTTAGAACTGACAACCATGTATAAGGCATTCTTATTTCAGAAAAATCAACAATACAAATATGGTACAAAATTTGGTACCATATTGTATAACAAAATGAAGCAACCAGAACTGGACGTAAGTCATTGGCACAAAAATACATACAAACTTGAAGGAAGACTCATTTTGAGAACATTCGAAGTAGAGATACTTCCAATAATTGCAAAGTTTCTTGAGAAACTCATACTTCGGGTACTTTATAAGGAACTTTGTTGATACTGGTATCAGAAACAGAATAATAACCAACAAACCTCCGAAATCAGATGATGAAACATACAGATGTTGGAAATATTGAATGTAAACTACAAATAAATATAGGTTAAGCTCAAGCTGAAACAACGATTTTAGTGCTAAGTTTTGGAAATTGAAGAAAACAAATTTCCGCATATGACATTCTTTTTTATACCCACGTGGGGTCTATGCAGAACATAACCACATTTTTTCTAAAAGCAATGGAGTAAGAGCTGCTCACTTGCTGGATTTTTGCAATCTGGTTATCGTCTCTGGCACTACTTAGGAGGAAAGCATTGGAAGGGGTGTTATGGGAGGCAAGTTGACGACTAGGAAGGGGAAGAAAGGTGCACCTGGAATGCACCAAAACCCGGATGGTTAGCGAGACTTTGTTCTAACTAAGTTACTTGATGGTAACTATAGCACCATGGCTCATTACCAGTAATGATGCGATTCTCCAGTTTCTCCCGGCGTATTTGTTACTCCAACAGTCCACGGGTGTACTTCCGGTTCTTAGTGTGCCCGTTCGACACTGACAACGGGCAGTACACCCGTGGACTGTTCGAGCACCAGTAATGTTATTTGACACCAAATCTGAATCAATTTCAAGTTGCTTTTTTTTCTCCCTTACAGGACATTTTTCAACCAAACTATTCTGTTAGACTTCAGTCAGAACCCAAGGAACAAATGTGGCAGTAACGCTTTTCAATCCCAAATCTTCCATTAATATTTTGCTAAGCTCATCATAAGTCTGTCAATTATATGAGCACTGAATAATTTCAATATTTTCGTCATTTCGGTCAGTTGATGGGCGGTAAGAACAATGTTTGGCTTCAATTCACATGACGCTGGTTTTAAATACAATCACTCTTGTGGTGTCGCAAAAGTCTGAAGTGCGCGCTACGTACTTTCGCCGCGCGCCGCCATGCAAGCACGGCGCGGCTATATTAAGACGTTAGAGAGCCTGTATAGAGAGAGTGGCCATGCGTGATTCCGCTCCTGATTAGCTAACAGCCCAGGACGCCATATTTTTACCAGATTTGGAGGGCTTTATATATGTGTGTTTAACTACAGTGTGCGTTTCTGTACTGTGGATTGTCTTAGAAGCTTCTGACAGCGATTTCACTGTACAGTTACATAAAGGTTGTATTATGGCAGGCACTACTGCACTTTTGCACGTTTTCGCGGCAATTTGTAAAGTTCAATGTTGATTTGAAGTGATTTACTGAGTGTAAACAATAATTTCTGTTTCACAATCATTAAGGATGATCAAGAGAAATGCCTCGTTGTTCCTGTGTTGGCTGTAAAAACCGAAGTGAAGATTGCTATAGCCGGCCGCGGTGGCCGAGGTGACTGATGCGCTCCAGTCACGGTCATCACGGCCACTACGGTCGGGGGTTCGAATCCCCCCTCGGGCATGGATATTTGTGCCGTCTTTAGTCTCAGCTAGTTCATACGTAGTTTGTAAGCTTAGGGACTGATGACCCCGTAGTTAAGTCCCATAAGTTGTACAAACATTTGAACATTTTGAAGATTGCTATATGATGCTTGTTTCCGCAAAGAATGAGGAAATTAGGAAGCAATGACAATGAAAGTTAACCGAGAAAGCGGGACCCGTGAAGGTGACTTATGGAAGCAAATGAATTATTTCTGTCTCAAATAAGCATTTTCTGCTTCCCTCCGCCCAATGCAAGAAAGGTATTGATGAAAATCGTAATAGAACTACTGTGCCGGCGGCGGTGGTCGAGCTGTCGAGCCAGTCACGTTCAACACGGCCACTACGGTCGGGGGTTCGAATCCTCCCTCGGATATTTGTTCCGTCCTTAGTATTAGCTAGTTCATAAGTAGATTGTAAGTTTAGGGTCTCATGACCCCGTAGTTAACTCCCATAAGCTCTACAAACATATTTAGAAGTACTGTCTGTGCAATTTCCGCGTGCTTTAGTTGTTGCGTACTGAATTCGTAATGCCAAGGTTGCGAGTTCGTATCTGGTAAGCTGCAAAAAATTTTACACAGCATTTTGTTAGTTTTCGACATGTCGTGCAAGTTATGTTTTAACGTGGGTACGGCACCACCCCCTAGGCTGTGTATTATTAGCTATTCACAACCCTATAATTAGTTATTGGATGCAACGTGAAATAAGGAGGGGGACAGGGCTATTGACTCGTTGTAGATACACAGTTATATATTTTGAATTTGTTTCTCCTGTTTCAAGAGAGACAGTATCTGTACTTTTCCGATTTTCTGTCATACTGTGTTCCTAAACGTTTGTACAGAATGACGTTTTTGCTATTTCCCAGTGCAGGAAATGTTACAAGATCGACAGGAGCACACTTAAAATGCATTATATCAGGGCGGACAGCAATAATATTCAATTTCAGCGATGGATATGTAGACAGGTATTAACATTCGACGGTCATAGAAACTGTTTTACGAGACCTATTTGCTTAAAAGTTTATTAGGCCTATAGATGAATGGCATTTCTTTAACCACGTACTGATTAGTAAGCTGGAAGTTGTGATTTGGTGTCATGGATGGAACTGCTGCCTTGTTAGCCGGCAGTGGTGGCCATGGGGTCTGAGGCGCTCCAGTCACGGTCTGCACAGCCACTAAGGTCGGGGGTTTGAATACCCCCTCGGGCATGGATATTTGTGCCGTCCTTAGTATTAGCTAGTTCATAAGTGAAAGTTTAGGCACTGATGACCATGTAGTTAAGTCCCATAAGCTATACAAACATTTGAATATTTTTTTTTTTTTGCTGCCTTGTTTAAGTCGTTCCATGTCTGAATTTCTGCCTGGGTCGCTATGTAAGAGCACATCCCGCGCGCAGTCTGGTAAAAACATGGCGACACCGGCCGGTTGTCCACTCTCTCCCTATACAGGCTCCCTAAAGACGTCAGCCGCGAGCGCCCTCTGCTGCAGCCCCGCTCGCGGCCACCACTGAACTGTATCGGCCACTTGGCAATAGGACAGGCACCAGATAAGACTATCATCAGTAAGCAGGCTTATAGTTCAGATAAACTATGTACCTGCATTCCACTAGTCTGTTGCATCAAAGTTAAGTATTGTAATATTTCTACGAAATATATAACTTGTACTAACCTACCTTAGTGTTTGTAGTTTCTGCTGTCCCACTGGCTGGTCACCTCAAACTCCGTACCGTCACAAGCGTGCAACCTACTTCCTTCTGTCGGTCTCCCTCTCCCCACTCGGCCACAACCGGCGGCGACGAGACACAATAGCTCGTACACTTTGTAAGAGTACAGGTTGACTATTTAACAATTACATTTAAATTCCTCAAATGTTCAAATGTTTGTAGAGCTTATGGGACTTAACTACGGGGTCATCAGTCCCTAAACTTACAAACTACTTATGAACTTCTTACGAACTAGGACGGCACAAATATCCATGCCCGAGGGGGGATTCGAACCCCCGACCGTAGTGGCCGTGCAGACCGTGACTGGAGCGCCTTAGTCCCCTCGGCCACCGCGGCCGGCATTTAAATTCCTCTTACCAAGACGATCTGATTTATATGTCACATGCCATAGTTTGAGATCAGTTGATGGAGTCTCTTACAAACCTTTTACGTTTTACCTTATTTATTTTTTATTTAGACTAAGTGCTATGTTGTAGTACTATTTCATCTCCTTATTTTTATTTTTTTATGTTTTAATTATTTACTTATTTTTTTATTATTTTTTTTAATAAGATGACCTACTTGGTAAATTTGATACGACCTGATGATGGTGGCATAGCCCACTGGAACCGATGTTTTTGGCTCTTGGCTTTTCATTTTTGAAGATTCCCTTAAAAAAGGGAACGGATCAACCTTTTCTTTGCAAACAGTTATATTTCTTACTTATTCCAATACATGTATCGGAACATTTGTTCCCTCTTCAGTGGGATATTTATTAAATCTGCAAATCTAAAAACAGTGAAGTTAAACTAAGGAAGACGTGTTTAGGAATCGCTCGAATATTTCGAAAATTTCTTGTTGTTACAGTTGTGTTTGAGAAATGTTGCAATATTCTGTGGTAAAGTCGTCCACACTTATCACAATACATTTTCGACACTTTAGTGAACTTTTTTTTGTGTCCCAGCCTCGTCGCCGTTTTTGGTGTCTCGTTCCGTTGTAGGTGTCGGTGGCCGAGTGGAATGAGACCGACACAGAAATAAAGATAGCACGCTGGTGCAGGTACGGAGAGGAGCAGCCAGAAACTAGAAACACTAGAGTAAATTAGAACGAGATATATTGCACAGAATTTATACAATACTTAACTTTTACATAGTACTGCAGAATGTTGATACATAGTTGAGCTAGAGTCCTGCCTAGTGCCTAACTGATAGCCAAGTCTTCACTGGTGCCTATCGGATTCCGAAGTCTTTACTGGTTCCTCAGTCCCAAGTGCACGATGTCTTTCCGTGGTGGCCACGAGCGCGGTTGCATCAGAGGGCGCTCGTGGCTGTCGTCGAAAGAACGCTGCGCCGTGCGTGCATGGCGGCGCGCGGCGAAAGTAGGTGGCGCGCACTTTGTACTTGTGCGACACAACACCCCTCCCCCCCAAACCGCCGCGCCGTCGTGGCGTAGGGCTGAGGGCCACGGCGACGGCACTGGGAGGAGGGCCTGGGCGGGGGCGTTACTGGTGGGACGGGCGTCGTAGCAGAGGCTGGGATCGAGGCGCCGTCCGCGCCCCGGTATACACCTTGCGATCAGCTGGAAAACCCGCGAAAACCAGCGGAAGGGCGCCCGCCCCCGCCCAGAGGGAGCAGGTCATCTTCTTCTGAGGTGCGTGGCCCAAGCTGGGGGGGCCCGCACGGTCCCGGAGTCCCTCTCGGTGACGCTGTCATCTGCGGCGGCGACAGCGGCGGCGACGACTGCGTCGGAGGTACGTCGACGTCCATAGGGATCTCGTAGTCCGGGGACGAACGATGTGGCTGTGCTCCCTGGCGGTGAACTGGGTCTGGAATCAAGAAACCCGAGACAGGATCGCGCGGCCTGTGCAGGCGCAATTGGTTTGCGTGGCGCCGCAGCTCCGACCCTGTGGAAGAACGTACAACATACATATTGCGACCGAGCACACGCCGAATGATGCCCGGTAACCACGTCTTCTTGTTGCCAGCAAACACCCTGTACAGCACCGGCGTTGAAACCTGAAAACGTGAAGCGCCATACGAACCGACTCGGTGCGTGGGAGGCTGCAGCAGGTGAAGGAGAGTGCGGTGACGGCGGCCGTGTAGCAGCTCGGCAGGAGACGGGCCGTCACGTGGCATGCACCGATGCGTAGACTGGAAAATTTTAAGAGCTTGCTGCCTGTAGTGCTGACCATTCATCTTTTCCATGTGAGACTTGAATGTTCGAACGAAACGTTCTGCTTCACCATTGGACTGAGGGTGAAAAGGTGCGGTGGTGATATGCTGAATGCCATTCACACGACAAAACTGTTGAAATTCCGCACTAACAAACTGAGGTCCATTGTCACTGATGATAGTTTCAGGCAAACCTTCGATGCAAAACACTGATGTTAAGGCATTGATTGTACTAGACGCCGTCGTTGAGTTCATGGCAATCACGAAAGGAAACTTGCTGAAAGCGTCTACAACAATTAACCAGCGCGTATTCCAGAAAGGTCCGGCAAAGTCAATGTGTAATCGTTGCCATGGTCCCTTGGGGCGAGGCCAATCTGAGAAACGTTGCGGAGGAGCCGCCTGATGCTCCGCACAAACCTTACGCTGTGACGTCATGCTCTCTATCTGAGCGTCCATACCAACCCAGGTACAATGACGTCTGGCCAGTTGCTTTGTCCTAACAATACCCCAATGTCCTTGATGCAGGAGGCGTAACACTTATCGTTGCAGGGAACGAGGAACAATCACTCTTTCTTGGTCGTTGTCGGTATGCAACAACAGTACACCCTGACTTAAAGATAATGCATGACGTTGTGCAAAATAACGTCGAACCAGAGGCCGATAAATGTCTTTGGCTCTGGCAGACCACCCTGAGCGAACAAAACGCGCTACCACACTTAAGTCTGCATCCGCAGCTGTTTCCTGTGCAACCCGACAAGAGTTCAAAGGAAAGTCTGCGACAGCGGAAGCATCTCTGGAGTCTATCTGACAACATGCCATTTCTGAAGAATCAAATGATACCTCCTGGCCAACCGGAAGTCGGGAAAGTGTGTCCGCGTTGGCATGTTTAGTGGTAGGTCGGTACAAAATCTCATACTGATAATTAGACAATATCAAGGACCATCTCTGAAGCTTTTGTGCCGTTCGTGGCGGAATTGGCTTTGTGGGTGAGAACAACGACGTGAGAGGCTTGTGGTCTGTCAACAAATAGAATTTTCTGCCATAGAGATAATGATGAAACTTTGTGACGCCGTAAATTATTGCTAAGGCCTCCTTTTCTATCTGACTGTAATTCTGTTGCGTTGGCGTCAGAAGCTTGGACGCAAAGGCAATAGGACGATCGTAAGAACCAATACGATGCGACAGAACGGCACCCAGACCGTACGACGAGGCATCAACTGCTAGCACTACAGGCTTCTGTGCGTCAAAGGGAATCAAACATGCATCACTGATTAGTGCAGACTTTAAGTTGTCAAAGGCAACCTGGCAATCTTTCGACCATACAAATCTAACATTCTTCCTACGTAAGTGATGCAGTGGAGCTGCAATCTGAGAGGCATTGGGAATAAATCTGAAATAATAGTTAAGCTTTCCCATTACTGCTTGCAATTCATGCACATTCTTAGGAGGAGGCAAGTCTTTGATTGCTCGAAGATGTGACTGTAAGGGATGTATTCCTTGGGCATTAATCACATGGCCTAGGTACTCTATTTCAGTTTGAAAAAACGAACACTTTGCTTTATTGCAACGTAGACCTGCTGCAGTCAAAACTTTGAAAAGGCACTCCAGGTTTGATAAATGTTCTTCAACTGTACGTCCGGATACCACAATATCATCTAAATAGTTCGAACAACACGGTACAGAAACTGTCAGCTGTTCCAAAAAACGCTGAAAAATAGCGGGGGCGGAAGAACTGCCAAAGGGTAGGCGTTGAAATTGAAAAAGGCCCATGTGAGTATTAATGACGAAAAATTTTTTTGACTCATCATCAACCGGAATTTGTAAGTATGCCTCTGCTAAATCAATCTTAGAAAAGAAACGAGACTGTCCTAATTTGTCCATCAGTTCCTCAGGTCTGGGCAGGGGATAAGTGTGCACAATTGTTTGACTGTTCATTGTTGATTTAAAGTCCGCACAGAGACGAAGTTTTCCTGACGGCTTGGGTATAATTACTAAAGGCGAGGCCCAGTGACTCGCAGAAACCGGAGAAATCACCCCACTATCTTGCCAACGTTTAAGTTCTTCGGCAACTGTATCACGCAAGGCGATAGGCACTGGTCTAGCTTTACGAAATTTTGGAACTGCAGATTCTTTTAAAGTTACATGTGCCACGAAGTCTTTTGCACAACATAGTTCCGGCGAAAACAAGTCACTATATTTGTCACACAATGCATTGATTTTATCCTGAGGCACTATTGACGACATTTGAAGCACATCTCTTTGAACTGATAAACCAAACAAGTCAAAAGCATCTAGTCCAAAAATGTTCTGTGTCGATTTGGCCTGAAGAACTACAAAAGCAACTGTTTTTGTTACACCTTGAAAAGAGGCGGGCAGGTTACACGTTCCTAGCACGGGAATATTTTGACCTGTATAAGCTGTTAACACTTGCTGTGACGGCGACAATTTTGGCGAACCCAGAAGTTCATAAGTATCTTTATTTATTAATGTGACAGCGGAACCAGTATCAAGCTGAAATTGCACCGTCTTATTTTCTATGAAGAGAGTCACAAACAGTTTTTGCTTGGGGCGCTCGACAGGTGCGCGAATGTGGGCAACGTCTGCTACGGTTTGTTTACTGCACTTGCGCGGGCCGCGTAGTGAAGTAAGCGGCGCAGACTCGGCACGCAGCGGATTAACAACACTGTCACTAGATGGCACTACCGCCGGATCGGCGTCCGCGCAAGCATGCGAAGCTACTCCAGATGTACTAACTACTGCACTACACTTTTGAGTAGCTACTTGATGTCTACTGTCACTAGCTACACAGTACTGGGCACTATTACAAGGAGCAGTTGCAGAAGGCACTATTTTCACTACAGGAATGCAATGTTCATAGTCATTTTGCTTGTCCCGAACCCTTTTCCGTTGCACTGTTTTACGCGCTCCTCGGTGCTTGCTACGTGGTGCACTACATAGTTTTGCCATAGGCGCAGAACTACTTTCTTGCAATTGAGATCCAAGGAAAGCACTGTTCAATTCCACAGCCCGTATAACATTTACAGAATGAACTGTTCTCGCACTCTGCGAAGCACTGTTTCTAACGGTACCGTTCTTTGAGTTTTTAATTTGCATACACACAGACTGTACATGTCCTGATTTGCCACATTGATAACAGGTTGCGTTGCGACTAGGGCAATGAGCACGCTTGTGGCGAGACACACACTGGGGGCAAGATTTACGTACAGTTTTCTGAAATGAGCGTTGGCGCCCGTTATTCAAATCACTGTTTCTAACACGACGGGGCGACCTTTGTGTCGCACTTTTACACTGGCTACTGTTCACTGCCTGTTCAGCACGGCCTGTACTATTGTAAGAATCACTAGTGCTACACTGAGAACTACGGCTAGGAAAGCGACCGTTGCGGCGCACTGAATTAACACTGTGGCTTTGCATTTCTACATCTGCTAAGTCAAAAGTATCATGCGCATCTATAAGCTGCAGTACACTGTCTAATGAGGGGTCAGACTGTTTCAGAATTGCTGCTCTAATTCTGGGGTCCTGAATAGTCTGCGTAATCGCATCCCTCAACATCACGTCACTATACGAAAGTCCACAAGAGCAAGTAAATTTACATTTGCGGGTTAAGCCCTTCAATTCCGTAATCCACTCTTGGTGTGACTGTTGCGGTAATTTTTTAAGTCTGAAAAATCGATACCGTGCAGCGGCTACAAGAACTTTTCTCTCATAATGAGCATTTAGTGCCTCTACTATTTGTTGAAAGTCTACATCACGAGGAGATGCGTGGGGGAAGAGTTTCTTCAGTAACACGAAGGTGTTGGTGCCCACCACAGATAATAACAGATGCTTCACTTTCTGACCTGTAATTTGATGAGCCGCGATGAGTTCTTGAAATTGAGCGAAGTAGTCACTCCATTCTTCCTCTCGTTCGTTGTACTGGCGAAACGTAGGAAGCGGTGCAGCGGCAGGTGTGGGCTGCTGAAGCGGCGGCTGTTGTTGAGTTGCCGTCAACTGCGCCACCACCTGGAGAAGTTGTGTTATTTGCGCCGTCCGTAACTGAATAATTTCCATTAAGTTTGGGTTCGGGGTAGTGGCCATGCTGACCGATTAGGCGCCGCGCATACAAGAAAATTAGTACAAAACACAAATGCAAGATAAATGAGGACGCACTGCTACAAAAAAGTCCACAAAACACGTAACTGAAAATGTTCCCCCGAAATTCTTATAATAAGGGTGGGTGGGCGGGAGCAATTTCTGCGTGCTGCGACTACTGTTGTCAGGCTGCTGCAAGCGGGCTGGTCCACGGTTCGTCTATCACTCCTCGTTGCCACTTTTGTATCCCATCCTCGTCGCCACTTTTGTGTCCCAGCCTCGTCGCCGCTTTTGGTGTCTCGTTCCGTTGTAGGTGTCGGTGGCCGAGTGGAATGAGACCGACACAGAAATAAAGATAGCACACTGGTGCAGGTACGGAGAGGAGCAGCCAGAAACTAGAAAAACTAGAGTAAATTAGAACGAGATATATTGCACAGAATTTATACAATACTTAACTTTTACATAGTACTGCAGAATGTTGATACATAATTGAACTAGAGTCCTGCCTAGTGCCTAACTGATGGCCAAGTCTTCACTGGTGCCTATCGGATTCTGAAGTCTTTACTGGTTCCTAACTCAGTCCCAAGTGCACGATGTCTTTCCGTGGTGGCCACGAGCGGGGTTGCATCAGAGGGCGCTCGTGGCTGTCGTCGTAAGAACGCCGCGCCGTGCGTGCATGGCAGCGCGCGGCGAAAGTAGGTGGCGCGCACTTTGTACTTGTGCGACACCACACTTTTTACACCAATTATCATTGATCTGGCGAATTTTTGTGTGTGAAGTCGCTAACAGATGTTTCTCTTTCACTGTTATGGCGGTTTATTGTGTTTGGAGTTGCTGCAGATGTTCAGTTGTTCTCGTCTTCTTGTGGCGCCAGTAACGAATAGCTGTTTGAGTTGTTGTTTTTGTACAGTTCCTTTATTGTGTTGAATATTGTGCCATTGCATAGTGTAGTGTATTCATTCATGACTTTTCTACCTTCTGCTATTGCCTTTTGTTTGTGGAAATTGTCTTCTGTTGTCAGTTTGTCGTATTTGCTGTGGGTTTGTTTCAGTGGTGCGCCTTGGTTGCACAGTGGTAGAGTGCCAGACTACAAATCCAAAGGTCGTGGGTTCGATCTCCACCAGGTCCTAGGATTTTTATCTGTCACTTCTTTCACCTCTGGCTGTATTGTTCATGTGAAAAATACCGAGTAGCACCGTGGTTCGGAACCCACGTTAAACTGTAGGTCCCCCTATAACTGGCTGGGTAAGTCAGTTCGAAGGTCGGAGGATGGTTCGAAGGTCGGAGGAAGGCAACGGCATACCACCTCCAAACAGGACCATGTCTAGTAAAGCACTGTGGTGTTCAAACCAATCTTCGGATTGTTGACTGATTTTTTTACAGGTTTCAGTATTTCTAAATCTATTTGTTTCGTGATGTTTGTGGATCATTAAGAATTGTGCAAAAGTGCTAAGGGAGCTGGTAAGTTTTAGGGACATCACACACAACAACTCGCCAGAACAGTGATAAGTGAAGTAAAAAGTGCACTAAAGTGGCGAAAATGGATTGTGATAAGTGGGGAGCATTTAGCACAAAAGAGAGCAACATTCCCTAAGCACAACTATGAGTAACAACAGGAAATTTTCGAAATATTTGAGCGATTTCTAAACGTCTTCTTTAGTTAGAAAAATTAATTTCACTGTTTTCAATAGCCTACATCCCTCACAAACGCAATTTGTTTGCAGATGGCAGGCCATAAATTACTGGAATGTTTCACTCTGAAACATAAAATGTAAGAACACCAGGTAAACCATATTTCTATCATTTTTCATGAATTTTTCTCGAATCATAAATATTTTATACTTACAGATTTAATAAATATCCCACTGATGATGGAACAAAGGTTCTGAAACATGTATGGGAATAAGTAAAATACATAATTGTTTGCAGAAAAGGCGGACCCTTTCGTATTTACTTAACTGCAAACTAGGAAAACGAGTACATCATAACCAACATGACCTGAACTTCAGCGGTCAATCATAAAAATGCTCTCCTTGTTAAAGTGATTATGAGTGATGGAGATCAAGCCTCAGATAAACAGACCCGTGAGTCGTGTCGGGATAGCACAGTCGGTAGTGCGCTTGCCCGTGAAAGGCAAAGGTCCCAGGTTCGAGTCCCGGTTTCGGCACACAATTTCAATCTGCCAGAAAGTTTCATATCAGCGCACACTCCGCTGCAGAGTGAAAGATTTATTCTAGACCCTCTTCAGTTCGAGGGTTGTAAATTTTAAAAGTTTCACAACTACAAATTCCAAAAATCCCACATAAGCTAATTGTGGGATTTTCAGCCGTATTTGAAGAATGAAGTGAGAAAACAGAAGGAGACTGCAATAATGTAGAAGTCACACCATTGAGTAAACTTGTTAGGTTTCAGCTTTCTTTTAAAATTGATGCAGATGTAGACAACATCAAAAAGATGCAGAGAGACCTGACGTCCACTTCACGTGTGCAAGGAAACATTGAGTGATCCGTGGGAGTATAAGGAAAGAGTAGATGTTTTGAAGTTTCATAACATTTCAGTGTCTTATTTGTTTTTGTAGTGTAGTCTACAGGACAGTGCTTTACAATTCATGATATTTGAAAATTGAGGTATACAATCTATAACAAATTATACCAGGTTTATTATTTATTTATTATGAAAGTTAGTGTTTTTTGTATCCCATCCTCGTCGCCACTTTTGTGTCTCGTTTCCGCCGGTTGTCCTGGGTGTCGGTGTCCGAGTAGAGAGAGACCGAAACAGGGAAATAGGATGCAAGCGTGTGCGGGTACAGAGTCTGAGGTGACCAGCCAGTGGGACAGCAGAAACTAGAATACTAAGATAGATTAGAACAAGTTGTATATTTCGTAGAAATAGGATAATACTTAACTTTTACAAAATTAATGACTGCCAACTAAGTGTACTGCTCAGACATAGGTTAACTAGGTAGAGGCCTGCCTAATGATGAGTCCTAGTGCCTGTCCTAATCCCAAGTGACCGATGAGTTCAGTGGTGGCCACGAGCGGAGTTGCAGCAGAGAGCACTCGTGGCCGACGTAAGAACGCCGCGCCGTGCTTGCAAGGCAGCGCGCGGCGAAAGTACGTGGCGCGCACTTCAGACTTGTGCGACATCACAGTGTTCATGTTTACAAACACAATTAACTTAATGTCGAGATTTGTTCATATAAAGAAGGCTTTGTTTTATTTTTATATAATTTACCTGCAACACTTATTCTTTATTTTATTAGATTTGCTGAGTCAGCTCTTTTTATCTGTAGAGCGCCCATTTCTCCCCGATTTTCTTGCCTTTTGGCGTGGTAGTTGATGGGTGACTGAAGGTTTGTATTTTTTTTTCTTTTTTCCTTTATCCGTAATGGCTAGTTGAATGATGCCTGGTGTCTTCCTGCTGCAAGGTTCATGGTACTTGTTGTTTCGTTGCTCTCCGGTTGGCTGCTTGTCACATGGAGTCGCTGGCGCTGGCCGCGACGGGTTTTGATGGTCGTGTTTCATTCGTGGACCAGGAAGGAAGGAAAGGGGACCTGATGTTGCGCCGGTGGGTGTGAGGCCGTGTCATTGTAGAGCGTGGGACATGCGTATGTTATGGCAGCTGGTTAGCAATCTGGAGGCGTGGGTTCCGACTCAACTGAAAACGCCTGGGTGGAAGGGGCGAAAGGAAGCTAGGATTCTTTCCTTTCTATGGTGTAACGTCGATTCATATTCGTCTAGATAGCGGGTGGTAGCTTAAGAGGGTAAAATTGTACCCTCTGCCGCACAGCATACACAATGTTACGTAGACAGTGACTTTCCTGTTGTTCTGAACATGAAGTACGCATTAAATACGAAGAAACATTATGGTAGTTGCCGACGTGTCTCATTGTTTATCACGTCAGGGCTCCTACATTTTAAGTCACAGGGAAATAATTTTGTAGGTACATTCACTGCCATAAATGGATACCGTACTCTTCGCAAAATAATTGAGTAACAAACTGAAGCGGCATTGATTATTTGGAGATTTTTGTTACGTCTCAGTGATCATGAGGTCATCTGTCCAGAACTATGTGTCGTACAGTGACATAAAGATGCCTGTAACCGTTTTAGAAAGTGCAAGAAATATCCTGAAAGTTTAATCGAAATCGGCACATAAAATACGTAAAAACACCCAAAGAGACCATCATTTATATAAATTAGTAAAAGAATTCGTCATTTTTCTAAACTAAAATAGTAGTCTCTTACAGTTTATAGTAACTAACCTCTTATTTACCTTAGAAAACAGACTTGTCCTGTTTATAGTCTATGAATAATCGGCGAAAAATAAATACATAGCAGAAAGAAAATGGCGTTGTTTATTTCCGAAGACACATTATTCGGCGGTTACTGCGCAAGATAGCCACACAAACAAACTTGTTTGTTCATCCAATACTCGAAAACGACTCTTACCTACTTCTAACAAACGTCTCGTATACTTCCAAACCTTTAAGAAACATTGTCTTGTTTACATTCACTACAAAATGTGAAAGAACATTTAGTGTAGTGGAATATCGCTGTTTACGCCATAAAATTTCAGCATCGGAATGACGTCAACATTACTGATGTTTTGACTACTAACGCGGTTCCTAACACTGTTGACAGACTGTGTAATACGAAGAAAGTTTATGGTAATGCCGACGTGTCTCATTACTAATCACGTCATGGCTCCTAAATTCACACAGTGAAATAATTTTGTAGGTACATTCACTGGCATAAATGGATACCGTACGCTTCGCAAAATAATTTAGTAACAAACTGAAGCGACATTGATCGTTTGGAGATTTTGTAAGTATTTTGCAGGCATGACTTAACATCACATATTTTTGGAAACATTTTTGTTTCTCTATTTTTGGGTTAACAGCACTCTATTTAAATTTGTTAATAAAGAACAGTCTAGAATGCACTAATTTATTTCATTCAACTAGTTTCAGTCTTATGTAGACCATCTTCAGGAATTTGTCTCCTTCGATGTTGTGGAGGTGGCAGGTAGCTGGGAGCCTTCCAGTGCGTCACTGCTCAAGTGACGCACTGGAAGGCTCCCAGCTACCTGCCACCTCCACAACATCGAAGGAGACAAATTCCTGAAGATGGTCTACATAAGACTGAAACTAGTTGAATGAAATAAATTAGTGCATTCTGGACTGTTCTTTATTAACTAACATGACTTAACATGCCTGCAAAACTATATTACTGCACGGAACGGCGCATTGTGGGATCCGCACCACATAAATGGACGATTTAGAGAAAATTCAGTGAAGGGCAGCTCGTTTTGCATTGACGCGATATAGGAGAGAGAGTATCACGGAATTGATGCAAGAGTTGGAGTGTAAATCGTTAAAAGAGAGGCGTTATTGTTGCGACGAGATCTATTTGCGAAATTTCTTTCACCAACTTTCTCTTATGAATGCGAACATATATTGTAAGCACCTACGTACATAGGGAGACATGATCATCTTAATAAAGTAAGAGAAATCAGAATGAATACAGAAAGATATAGGTGATCCTTTTACCTGCGATCTTTTAGAGAATGGAACTACAAAGAAATATCGTGAAAGTGGTTTGATGAACCGTCTGCCATGACTTCAGTGTGACATGCCGTGTAGCTATGTAGATGTAGATATAGATGTACATGTCTCAAAAACTACCTACTGTTCATATTGGCATGTGGCACACTTCCTGCAGCAGTCGTGACGTTTTAATTTATTTCCACTCTATATTTTTCACACAACCTGGAATATTATACCATAGTAGTCCATGAGATATGATACAAATGTGATGCGGGAGACATTATCCTTTAACTTAGAACAGATCACTAGAAGTTTATCCAGTGTTTAATAATAAGAGCAGTAACGGCTTCCAACAAACTTAAGACGCATTAGAAGGAACCATTATATAACTTTCATTCGTTTACATTCTTAAAGTAAAACATTTAGCACATTCACTCATTTGTTTGAGCTGTTCTATGTGTGGATTTGTGGATCCTCCTTGATGCAAAACACTTGTTATTTTTACACTCAAACTAGTTTCGACGGAAAACACGACATCCTCAGTGGGTTTTTGTATTTAATCTAAAAGAATGCAAAAGGACATATTTATAAATCTGAAAAGCATATTGTAGTATAAGGTGTACACTTCTTTTTCGTTGTAAAGTACAATATGCTTTACAGTTTTGTGAATATGTCCTTTTGTATTCTTTTCGATTATGTACAAAAACCCACTGAGAATGGCGGGTTTTCCGCCGAAAGTACTTTGGTATTGCGAGGGTGAAGGTCGGGGTGAGAATTTAAAATGGAGAAAGTTTAATTTTTTAACCCACAACCACCAGCTGCGAACCAAATTCCTAAACATGCAAAAACACTGGAACTGTTATTGCGACTGTTTGACTCGTTTTCTAGGGGATGATATCACACGTTCGCAGCTTTCCTTCCCTGCATATGATTAACAAAACAAATTCATAATAAATTCAAGTTCATGAGAGAAAAGGGTGTACTAACTACTATTTTTGAAAACACGTGAAAGTTCACTTTATGTTGTTTATTTCACAATATTTGAACCCTGTGGCTGTCACGTCTGTACGTCGGTAAATTTACCAAATGAAGTTATAGCTCGTGAGCCCCCAGACAAAATGAATATTTGTCGCGAATTGTTTTCACACCACGTGGCTGTCTCAAACACCATTTATGTTCATGCCTATGCGACGACACGTGTTACATTAACAAATCACAGTCACTTTAATTCAATGCGATGCACACCTTGTTCCACCGGCTAAATATTCACAAACACACAGTAGCACTCGATTTAACTTGGTGCAGTTTACGACGAGCAACCACACGTGGCGATTACCACAGACCAATCTAAAGTCACCACCTCGAGATCCAGATGCCGACTGAGGCAGAGCGACCCCGCCAGGCCAGCCACACCACGTGCTCTCAAGTCCTTACTTCCTGCCCTCGCGCGCGCCAAAACTCAACTGCCGGTGTTTTTTCCCCTACGTCATCAACTTCCCCATGTAAGCTGTTGTACCGATTCGCCAACGTACAGCGCTCAGCCAATACATTTCTAAAACTTTACTTAAAATCAAAATAATTATACTACACATTAAACAAATATTTTCTTACGTTTTTATATTAATATAAACATCCTTTGTACTGTTTATCATAATTGTGCAATTTCTTATACCACAGATAACTGATTTAACTGAATATTTCAAGGTAAAATACAAAAGATTGATTGAAAATAAAATGAAAAATAGTTAATATATTATTTTTATAAACAAACATTGCCATGCTAGTTGTGCAACTGTCTTGTCTTCGTTGGTAATTTATTACTTTTCATTGTCAATTAAACATATTACATTAGATGTGACTATATCAGCTAATGTATTGTTTATTTATCAACAGGCTATTTTGTAATGAAGGCCTTAAAGGTTCCTAACAGCATCGTATTACTTCAAATGCCAGTAGTATTACAATATTTGTGCACTGCACTGTGCCTGGGACTCGCCATTGTCCCTCTCTCCCCTCACCGGAAACGAACTGTAAAATCCTAAGTTGGAACAAGCCACCAACATCGGCCTGCTCGCTGGCCTCCCGTCAGCTACCAGCACACAGCAAATCTCAACGTGGAGAATTTCTACCTATGGCCTAACTATAAATGTTGTCACCCAACTGTGTACATATATTGCTACCATAATTAATAAGATTAAAATCGTGTAACATTTAGTGCATTGGCATGCTCAATGTTTGCAGTGAACTTCATACTGTTTAATTATCAAAAGCTATTGATTACCAGTATTTCTATTGGGCGGTAATCTCACAATACCCCCACTTGCGGCATCCAAACCATGTGCAGGATGGCGCAAGTAGCACCAAAATTAATACATTCAAATGAGCAAAATTTTTAAATTACAAAATTATGGAATCGGATTGGCTCAAACACTATGCCAATTATGACCTCAACTAACGCAAAAAAATAAATAAATAGATAAATAAAAAATAAACAGGGCAGTGAGATAATTTCCCAATATTTGTACCATTAAGACCACTTATAGTGTGTGCATATTTTTAAGAAAAGAATCCTTATAACTAATTACATCAATTAAATTTAAGTGTGCCTGTTGTTTATATACAGAATTGGCACCAAATTTATAATATTATTAAACTTTAGTCTTTAGAGAACCTTGTCCTACACGGAAAAACTAGAATTCTCACTATAAAAACTTTTGTCGGTGTACACTCCACTTGTTTAAAGGAAATCTCTCACCACTTTGACACTGAGAACCCCAGAGTCATTGTTGCAGCAACTCTGGTCCATGGTGTACGGTCCTATGTCTCCGTCATTTCAACCAACATGCTGTTGCAGCTTAGATTCATGGCACTGGATCAAGCGTTCTTGTTCACACACGTCATATGCACCCTATATGGAACAGGAAGAGCAGAAGGCACTCATGAGTCAACATAGACAAAAGTTTGTCTGGACACCAGGATTCGGTTGGATTTGTATCCCACCCCCCTGCCATCCAGACTTGGTGCAATTGAAACTAAGCATTGAGACATGTACAGTAACATGCAAATCAACAGAATTAAGAACTCAAAGTGTCTTGTGTTAGTCATTATCAGATCAACCCAAACCACCATGCCTGCACTCTCAACAGCCATAGCTTCAGATGAAACAGACAAGAGAATATGTGGCCTACTTGGAGTATTACTACCAAACAAATGTTATCATAGAGAATTTTCTCTTCTATCAAAATGACAGCTACAAGCATAAATAAAAATCCTACCCCCTCGCACCAAAAGAAATTATTTCTACTGGTGTGAGGTTAAATTTGCATCCCCGTCATCAGCCTCATGTGCTTTCCACAAGTACTCCCCACAATAAAATATCTAAGGTTAAAGTCTAATCTCAAAATTAGTTTATCACAAAACATCTAATTTTTTTAAAATGAAGTATCACCAAACCCTATTGATACTCAGGCTAGACAGAAAAATAGTTCTCGTCAACTGTTGTTGCAGAAATTGTTCAGTCAACAGTTGAGCACCATTAAAGAAACCAAAATGTGTTATCAGAATCAGTTTAATATAACAATACAGAGAGCATTCCCTATTAGACACATTACCTACCAAACACTCAAAGAGACAGACATTAAAGAGCAACCATTTTCTGAAACATTTCTCAATCCAACCCACCTTTAGCCAAAACAGCCACAACAAACATACATTCCTCACTTCTGACCCATATGGTCAGTCACACCCACATATGCAACACTGTCAGCTGACATTTTCATCACAATTTATCTAAGCCACAGACCCCACTGCCTGCATCAATGTCCACCACTTTCTCATTCTCCGAGTCACCCCACAACTCACATCACACATCCAGCCCTGCTCACATATACACACACATAAACAGTACACTCCCACTTCCTCTATCCTTTGGTGTTGGCATACATACATATTTACCTCATGTACCACTGTTGAACTGCAAATCTGATACAAGCACATGTTTTAACACAAACAACAAAAGAAAAACATTTACAAAGATTACTTGTAAACTTGACCCCAATGCTTAAATCTAAACACACAAGTAGATACTAACACAGACCACAGAATAAATATACACAAATTATTAACTTACTATCTACAATGCATTGAATCTATACTTCATGACAGTTACTTGTGTAAACATGCCATTAAATCTTTATCACTTATAAAATTTTTGAATTTCACCCTCTTCATGCATCCCTCCAGACTTAATTCTAGCACTTTATCCTTATAGTCTAGTTGTGCCCCATATTTGCACAAAAAATCATTTCCCAACACTAAATTTATGCAAAGTCCTTTTATGACAAGTAAACCTTGACTAAACAATTCATCCTCAATCATCAAGTCTAACACTACTTCCTTATTCACTGGTTTGCTATAACTGCCAGTAGCATTCTTTATCCGTACCCCAGTGACTGGAAACTCTACTGTCCCTGTACTCTTGATTTGATTGTAGAAATCCTCTGAGATACCACTAATTGTACTTCCAGTATCAATCAATGCAGTTTCACAGACCCCTTCTACCTTAACAGTTATAATGGGCTGTACATTTTCAATGACATCTTCCTTAAGTTCATTTTCTGCCAACAAATCCTCCTCAATTTCTTGCATACAGTTCCTAACCATAGTATTTACTTCCCCTACATAACAATATGGTTGTATGTCCTCATCATTTCCAAATATTTCACTGAATGCTTTCTCAAATTCTGAGTTTATTGCACTCAACTCCCCAAGTTTCCTTGCATACCCATATTTCTCTTCTATCCATGTTACTGGCTCCACTGATTTTAAATGTCTAAGGAGTTGGACCCAATCATCTGGACCATATTCACATACTTCTTTATCAATCCACCCTGCTCCTACCCCATCACAATCAATTTCCTTACAATTTTCATTGTTGTATACTACAAAAGTTTGTATACTCTCCTTATCATTATCTATTCCCTCCTGTAATACACAAAATCCCTCATCTACTTCATTTTGGTCTACAGCACACATGCCTAATCCCCTTAATTCATTGTATTCATTGTCCCCACTCACTAAGTCTTTTACCAGGCTATAGTAAGTTTGATCCCAAGTTGGTCCAAATACTCATATTTGTGTAATAGCCAATCATCTGGTGCCCACTTCCTAATTAACTTTATCTTCTCAATAATACCTCTGTCCTGTCCCAACACATCATCAGTTACAGGTGGGTGTACATCAGTATTGACAATTTCACCTACTTCAGAAACATTCACATTTCTCTCACTATTCATACTAGACCCAGTGCCATTTAATGTTTTTACTGGATCACATTTAATTTTTTGAAATTCAGAACTCCATTCATTCTCATTCACACACTCAACACCATCTATGCTGGCTCCAGTACCATCAATATTTACATTCATACTTTCACATTCAGTCAACACTTGTGCCTCTGACCTATCCAAAACTAAGGCTAACCCAACACTGTTTTTATCTTCTTTAATGTTATTATCAAATAAATTTTGTACATCATATTCCCCTTTACTGTCCTCATTCCTATCCATTCTCCTCCTGTTTGCCTGTCTTTTGTCATGTTGCATAAACCAATCCCAAAAAATTTCCTCACTACCTATAACAGCATCCATCTGACACATACTTTCCTCTCTTTTCTCCCTTTCCTTGTTTACTCTATTTATGTTTTCTTCCCTCTTTTCTTTATCCTTGCCCTTGTGAACTCCTACTTCCTCTTTCCTGTCATCATCTCTGTCCATGTGATATAGTTTTTCCTCCCTTCTCTCCCCATATCTATTCCTACTGTAATTATGGTCATTAGATCCCCTGTTATCCCAATTCCTATTTCCATCTTCCTGCCTTTGATTTCTCCTATCATTTTCCCATGTTTCCCTCTGGCTTCTATTCTCCCAGTTATCTCCTCTGTTATTGTTACCTCTCCAATTTTCATTTAAATTCCTCTCCCTATTGTGGTTTCCCTGATTGTGACCCCCATTTCTATTGCCTCTGTTTTCATTGTGGTTCACATGCTGTCCCCCCCTGAGCTGTCGTTCCATAACTAAACCCTGGTCTATCTTTCCTACAAATTCAATGAAATTCTCAGCTGAATCTGTGGGATGATGAATTAACTGCCAATGCTAATCTACAGGTAACCTCCTACACAAAGTGGAAATTACTGCTAAAAGACTCAAAGGTGTATCTAAATGCACTAGTTTCTCAAGTTCCTCCTGACAAAATTCCTTCATGCTCTGTTTCCCTTTCACATAGTTTGGCCCATTCAAGAATTCATTTTGTATCTTAGCTTGCTTGGCCTCCCCCCAATACTTATTTAAAAACAATTTTTCAAACGCCTCAAAACTAACAAATTTATCAGCACACTGATTTGCCCAAGATTGAGCAGAACAGTCAAGCATTCTCTTTGCTAACTTCACTTTACACTGGTCTGACATACCAGGCACAAATTGGTCCTTGCATGCAGCCAAAAAATCTACTGGATGATAATTACCCACTCCTGAAAACTTTTTGCCATTAGGTGTCTGCACCATGGACCAATTAGTGTTTCCTGATGCAGTACCCAATTCTGGATTATTTATTCTAGTGTTCACCTTCTCAATCTCAGTATTGTTTACTGTCACTACTTGTTCTATCTTTTTCCTAAAGTTACATTCTGTATTCTCTAATTTTCCTGACAACAAAGTTTTTGTTTCCTCAATACCTGCCACCATCCTCTTGTCAACCTCAGCCAACGCTTGCATAGTGCCCTCATTCCTGTGATCACATATTTGTTTCACAGCATCTAACTTGGCTCCTACCTCAGTCTCAATAGCACCAATTCTGGCATGTATCTCCTTTTCCCTATTTTCAAACCGTTCTGTTAGACTTCCTATCTTTTTGTCAATGTCTGTGATTATTTCTGTCTTTAATCCAAGCATTGAATTTTGTAGTGCCCCAATGTCTGCCTTAAAGTGTGCTTTCAATTCTGATTTTACAGTTTCTATTTCTGATTTTACAGTTCCTATTTCTGATTTTAAATTTGAGTTTGAATTTTGTATTTCTGATTTTAAATTTGAGTTTGAATTTTCTATTTCTGATTTTAAATTTGAGTTTGAATTTTCTATTTTTGATTCTAAATTTGAGCTAAAACTCGCTAACATGGCTGCTAACATCTCCGGTGTCAACAACATTCCCCCAGTATTTACCCTCTCTGGACTTTCTGGTATGCTACTTTCTGAATCTACGTCGCTTGGCGACTTTTTGAACACCTGCTCCATGATTTAGTACCACAAGAAAGCTTGATTAACACACAAGAATTTATAGCGCCAGCTGCTTTACTTATCTTTTAATCCAGAAATTGCTGCAACGAGCTGCGACGTCCCCAACGCTCGCTGCCGTCTGTTGTAGAAGCTGTGGCTGGAATATTCCTTATCCTTTGTAAAATCGAAGCTGCTGGGCCCCGACGCTCCGTTGGCGACTTGCGAAGTCCCCACGATCACTGCCGTCCGTTGCAGAAGATGAAATTTGAGTGCGTTGAACCCACGTGCCACCGCTCACTGCTGCCGGTCCGATGCGCCGTCGATCTCCGGTTACGAATGCCCGCGCCCGAACTCTGCATCACTAACCGTCGTTAAACGCGCGACGCGATTTCGTATCTGCTTGCAACCGTTCGTAACTGTTCACTGTCCTATACACACCCTAATCTCTCCGTCCGATCAAGTCCAACGTGAACTTATCCCGCTCTCTGCTGCCAGCCGCCACACACACTTGAAATTGTCCGTCGCGTCCGCGCACTTGTTTGCAACTGTTCGTAACTGTTCACTGTCCTATACACACCCTAATCTCTCCGTCCGAGCAAGTCCAACGTGAACTTGTCCCGCTCTCTGCTGCCAGCCGCCACACACACTTGAAATTGTCCGTCGCGTCCGCGCACTTGTTTGCAACTGTTCGTAACTGTTCACTGTCCTATACACACCCTAATCTCTCCGTCCGAGCAAGTCCAACGAGAACTTATCCCGGACGAGCCCCCAAATGCGAGGGTGAAGGTCGGGGTGAGAGTTTAAAATAGAGAAAGTTTAATTTTTTAACTCACAACTACCAGCTGCGAACCAAATTCCTAAACATGCAAAAACACTGGAACTGTTATTGCGACTGTTTGACTCGTTTTCTAGGGGATGATATCACACGTTCGCAGCTTTCCTTCCCTGCATATGATTAACAAAACAAATTCATAATAAATTCAAGTTCATGAGAGAAAAGGGTGTACTAACTACTATTTTTGAAAACACGTGAAAGTTCACTTTATGTTGTTTATTTCACAATATTTGAACCCTGTGGCTGTCACGTCTGTACGTCGGTAAATTTACCAAATGAAGTTATAGCTCGTGAGCCCCCAGACAAAATGAATATTTGTCGCGAATTGTTTTCACACCACGTGGCTGTCTCAAACACCGTTTATGTTCATGCCTATGCGACGACACGTGTTACATTAACAAATCACAGTCACTTTAATTCAATGCGATGCACACCTTGTTCCACCGGCTAAATATTCACAAACACACAGTAGCACTCGATTTAACTTGGTGCAGTTTACGACGAGCAACCACACGTGGCGATTGCCACAGACCAATCTAAAGTCACCACCTCGAGATCCACATGCCGACTGAGGCAGAGCGACCCCGCCAGGCCAGCTACACCACGTGCTCTCAAGTCCTTACTTCCTCAACTGCCGGGGTTTTTTCCCCTACGTCATCAACTTCCCCATGTAAGCTGTTGTACCGATTCGCCAACGTACAGCGCTCAGCCAATACATTTCTAAAACTTTACTTAAAATCAAAATAATTACACTACACATTAAACAAATATTTTCTTACGTTTTTATATTAATATAAACATCCTTTGTACTGTTTATCATAACTGTGCAATTTCTTATACCACAGATAACTGATTTAACTGAATATTTCAAGGTAAAATACAAAAGATTGATTGAAAATAAAATGAAAAATAGTTAATATATTATTTTTATAAATAATTGCCATGCTAGTTGTGTAACTGTCTTGTCTTCGTTGGTAATTTATTTCTTTTCATTGTGGATTAAACATATTACGTTAGATGTGACTATGTCAGCTAATGTATTGTTTATTTATCAACAGGCTATTTTGTAATGAGGGCCTTAAAGGTTCCTAACTGCATCGTATTACTTCAAATGCCAGTAGTATTACAATATTTGTGCACTGCACTGTGCCTGGCACTCGCCATTGTCCCTCTCTCCCCTCACTGGAAACGAACTGTAAAATCCTAAGTTGGAACAAGCCACCAACATCGGCCTGCTCGCTGGCCTCCCGTCAGCTACAAGCACACAGCAAATCTCAACGTGGAGAATTTCTACCTATGGCCTAACTGTAAATGTTGTCACCCAACTGTGTACATATATTGCTACCATAATTAATAAGATTAAAATCGTGTAACATTTAGTGCATTGGCATGGTCAATGTTTGCAGTGAACTTCATACTGTTTAATTATCAAAAGCTATTGATTACCAGTATTTCTATTGGGCGGTAATCTCACAGTATAAAAATAAAAATAACAAGTATTTGGCATCAAGACTGATCCACAAACCCACATTTGTAACGCAAACACGGACCAACAAAAGAGTTTCAAATGACAATGATAACTATTCTATACATAACATTTCTTGTGGAATAATAAATCGTCAAATAACTACGAGAACCTATGAATATAATGTTTTATAATTCTTTTTGAGGAACTTTTATTTTGGGCTTAGGGTTCGGGGCATCTCTGATCACATCTGTGTTGTACCTTATTTTCGTTCCGCTTTTCTCCAAATCGCTGTGGCTAACATGACTACAAAGTTTTTCTTTCCGTACCCTGTCGACGGTGAAAGCCCTTTGTGTTTCGTGTGCCAGCTGAACACGTGCGAAACCTGTGTATCTGCGACGCGATTGGTCCAGGCCAAAGTAAAAGAGAGAATTTGTGTGTGTGTGTTTGTGTGTGTGTGTGTGTGTGTGCACGAGCGCGCGTGAGAAAGAAACACGTACTTTCTGTGTCTATCTCTCTCTTTCTCTTTCTCTCTCTCTCTCTCTCTCTCTCACCCACACACACACACACACACGTACATAGAGAGAGAGAGAGAGAGAGAGAGAGAGAGAGAGAGAGAGAGAGAGAGAAAGAGGCGAGGGTGAGTGATTGAGAGAAAGACAGAGACAGCCATCCAGCCAATTACCCCCCCCCCCCCGGCTTCCCCAGCCGTCTACTGCAGGAGGAACACATCGATTTAAATGCAAAGTGTGTCACTCCAGGTCCACCGCCGTCGTTGGCACAGTCTAGGGATTGCCGTTACAGCGTGTAAAAGGCGGGTATCACTTTGTTCACGCCAGCTCTTGGCGAACACCATTCAGGCGAGCTCCGACTCTGTTCAGTGAGCTCAGACATTCGCCGGTCTTTGAAATGGCTTCCACAGAGAACTGGTGCTACCAACGGAAGCTTGCAATTGTGCTCAGATTTGTCGCTGATTTCAACTCTAGTAACTACTTTTTTTTTATTTATTCATTATTTAACATGCCCCATTACATAATAATATTACATCTTTGATGGTTAGATTCAGGCGGTTACATCAAATATTTTTGCAAACATAAAGGATTAAACAATTTTATACATCAGGAAACCTTATTGAATTACAAAATTTGTAAAAGTCTGTAGTGAAATTATGTACTAAGGCATATTTACTGACGGGCCATCCTCCTCCTTTGGCAGTTATTTTTTTCCTGAGATGGTCCCTCTCTTTCAATAAATTGCAGCAATCAAAAAGCACGTGGTCGATAGTTTGGACAGCACTGTTACATGTGCACGTTCCGTCTTCAATTATTATGAACCGCTGATAGTAGGCTTTCAGTTTCCCATGACCTGTTAACATAGCTGTAAAATTCTGAGATATTGGAAGTTTAATCAGTAAGCGTTGTCGGATCGTAGGAAAATACGGTTTAGTGCTTCCCCCGTCTTTTGTTCTGTGCCGCTCAATGTCCCATTTGTTCCTAAACTCTTCTAGAAGTTTCATCTTTATGGCACTTGTAGGTATTTTGTTGTTTGTTGTAGCGTATTGATTGTCGTGATCGAGCTGCTCTTTTAGCAAGGTTGTCCGCTAGTTCATTTCCCCATATCCCTTGATGTGCCTTAACCCATTCGAAATGCACCACCCACTTGTTTGTCTGCAACCTTCTGATTTTACATCTTATTTCTTCAATCAACAAGTTGTGGTTCTTCGGATTTCGCAAAGAGTCCAAAGTAATCCTGCTGTCGGTGTGAATTACTGCAGTTGTATCAGTATTCGAGAGATTATTTATGAACTTTTTGTGCTTGTACAAGGATACACAGTAGTGTTTGAGATCCAAATTAAATAAAATACTGCTTCTACAAATATTTTTCTCCTGTTTGAATTAACGTTCTGGTAAGGCTAAACACATATCCAAAGATACTATCGTCTTTTTATCTAGTAAAAATAATCGTTCTTTGAAAAATACATTGCCGACCAAAATGCAACATCAACAAGCGACGGAGAGATCATTATTAGTTTTTTCACAATTAACAGCTAAATTAACGATTTCGAAAATGGATGAACATTTAATAATTTTCAGTTTATTTGTAAATAATTGAAATTAATTCAAATCAATGTTATTTATGTTCACAAAATTATTGTGCAAGTATTCGGGTTGCGGTTTATCGTCAGACGGTTTTCCAGGTATTCCGCTGACAAAAGCTCCCAAATGGGTAGACCTTAAAAATAATTATCTTCCTAAGTTCTGAGTGTGACATGTAGGTATTTCTCCACTCATGTAAAAGTTATAACCCGGATACTTCAACATTTTCAGATTAAAGTCATTCATAGAACAAGTCTCTACATATTTAAGTTTCCAACAAGTTTTAATTTATTTATAATTTTTTAAATCATTAAAATTTTTATACTAAAGTTTTAATTACGTAAATCAGATAATAGTAAATTCAAGCATTAGGAAAATGCATTAGGAAATGTCGTTGCAAAAAGACTAAGAGTATTGTAGCTCCTAGAGGGGGCAATGTAAGATACATGTCACTACTATGCATCATATAGGTACGTTTTTCAACCATGTAAATATTGATAAAAGATTTTGTCACGTTGTAAATTAATTTCAAGACTAATTAGAATGTTTGAAGTATTCAATGTGTATCGAAAGCATGATTATTAATTACAAATTTATTGTAAAGAATTTTTCAGAACATATAAAATCTTTATGTAATTGCTAAGAAGAGATAATTATTTGCTGTTGAACGTTAGAGTATTATGAATACGGGGTTTATGATTGGCTTCTATATGGATTGTTAATGTATTTATCACGAAAGCTCAATATATATGTTTCAAATGAAAAATAAGTTCTGCATTCATCTACAGTTATTTAATCTCTTTCACATGCAATTAATTTTGAGTACAAAGGTAACCTACTGAAGATACCTTACAGATTATGCACACGGTGCTCCATCTAAAATTGATCATAAGATTTACTGTTACATTAGACACAAAACTGCTGGCAATTCCAGATTGGGTAGTGGAATATTCGTTTGGTGCAACGAGAATCATTATCGAGATTCTCTCTCTCTCTCTCTCTCTCTCTCTTGTGCAAAAAAAGGTATTCAGGATGCACAGGGTCACACAACTACAGATCATGGATCAAGAATCTATGAGCCGCATCGACACCACAACGTCTAGCCTGTGGTGGTAAGAAACAAAATTTTCTCTTTCACGATTTTCGCAGGATCTTATCAGAACCTGACCAGAGATTTTAAATTTCATCGTGTCTAAAGAAAGAATTAATCTGATACAATTTATTATCTCAGACATATTGAATTTACTTATTTACTCGTTTATTAATTTACGAACTCGAGCTGAAGCGTCTACCTACTAAGCTTCTTTATTTCAAACTTTTTTTTCCCAACATAAAGCTCAGTAATTTGTTTCTATTAGATACTGAACGTTGTTTATTTTTATTTGATCATAAACAGCAAGACCATATAAATATGCACATGAACACTAGACAAAGTAACTGATTACACTGTTGAGTGACTGTAACAAAATGAATCTGTCACGATGAAAATAACCTACCTTGTGTTACATACTACAGTAAGCAGCACCCCCTCCTACCCTTACGCATGCGCAAACGCTTCTCTCCCCAAAACTTTTCATACAGCAAAATATTTGTTACAATGAAGAGTATAAGTGTCATTTAGACTCAAAAGCTCGATAAATTTGCTAAAACGTCCAAAGATATGTGGCACATATATCCATGCCCGAGGAGGGATTCGAACCCCCGACCGTAGTGGTCGTGCAGACCGTGACTGGAGCGCCTCAGTCTCCTCGGCCACCGCGGCCGGCTATTCTGAATGCTTTTACAATTGATGCGTCTTTAATTTATAGTTATAAGATATTTTAGCAAATATGACATGTTTTTAATGAACCTTTATTGCGCCAAAAATATGATGGATGGATGTCAACTTCATGAAGGATTTGCAGATGCGCAAGCCGAAGTGCGCAGTAGCTGCTTTGTAGCTGCTTCGGACCATTCGTGCGTAACCACCAGTGATCGCGTAGCCAGGAGCTGGTGTCTTCGCCAGTCCAAAGCCAATATTAAAAGCGTCGTTTCCCCTCCCCCTTCTCTGCCGCGGGAGCTCTCATATGCTGCCTCCAGAGGGTTCAGGAGAGATTCTGAACCTCAGCCGACCATGCGCATTGCAACGCTCCGGCCACTGCCGACTATATTAGGCGGCCTCAAATGTTCAAATGTTTGTAGAGCTTATGGGACTTCACTACGGGGTCATCAGTCCATAAACGTACAAACTACCTATGAACTAGCTAACACTAAGGACGGCACAAATATGCATGCCCGAGGGGCGATTCGAACCCCCGATCGTAGCGGCAGTGCAGACCGTGACAAGGCGGCCGCGCTACGACTCGTATACGTGCTGTCTCCGCGACGTTGAACGTTTCTCATGCGATAAAAATACTTTGAATCTGCATATAAAATGATGTGACTGACGAACGAAATGAAGAATGATAGTTTAAAAATTCATTTTATTTATTTGTTTACTTTTTTCCACGACGAACTATTTCCCGGCAGTTCACTGAACCAGTGCCCAAATAAGACGCGCCTCCACTGAGTCTTTCTATGCCCTCTATCTACCCGAAAGTATGGTGGTCTTCGTCTGGTCCCCAGGACACGTCGATGATTGAACTGGTTGACAAGCTGGCCAAACAGACTACAATAGAGCTTCTTCGGTACCTGGTCACTGATGTCCGATGGGTATTATACCGCAAAGTGTTTGGGATCTGTAAATCTAACTGGAGCCACCCGACTGTTCCAAACACATTACGTATAATCAAGGCGACTATCAATGTCTAGAGATGATGAGGGCGTGTCTCAGTGACTCATCCTCTACCGGCTCCGTATCGGCTGATTCACGGGCACTTCCTCCGTCGTGAAGACTCTCTTGAGTGTCGCTTCGATTCGCGTGTAACAGTGGTCCACATCTTTCTGGAATTCCCTGTTCAATATTTCCGTCGCGCTAACTTTGACGCTAGTAGACAATCTCATGAAGACTTACTCAGCTTTTAGTTTTACCCACGAGGGTCAGTCAAGAAGATAAAATCAGGCGATGACGGCGTATGGTCGTTTATCAGTCCGGATGTACACTAGGCCCTAACTATTATGAAAAGCGGCATCATGCCTCTAGTACTGACAATTCGAAGAGGCACTGCGACAGTACAAGTGTATAAAGTAGATAGTTTTTATATAGCGGGAGGTGTGCAAGGATAACCCCCTCTATCACTGTGGTTGTTATGTAACCAATGGCGTAGAGGTTAATGCGACTTCCTCATAAGCGGGAGGATACTGGTTCAAATGTCGGCTGACATATTTGCAACTTTCTCTACTGAATGTCATAAATTCTTTGTGTACACTATATATGACTTGTTGTAACGCTCCAATAGGTAAAAAATCTCCGAGATACAAAATAGTACGCAGTTTGTACCTAAAGCGACACGAAACCATATTGTTGCTTCAGCAAAATTTAATATGACGGGCGCTAATAACTACAGTCATACACACATCAAAAACTGCATCACTACGATATATACAAATGGAATAGAGGTATAAGTGAATAGCATGTCAGTTCTCTTTATTAAAATGTTCAACTGTTCGTAGAGCTTAAGGGACATAACTGCGGGGTCATCAGTCCCAACTTACAAACTACTTCTGAACCACCTTATACTAAAGAACGCACAAACATCCATGCCCAAAGGGGGAATTCGAACCCCCGACGGGGATCGGCCTCGCGCATCGTAGCATAACGCCATAGCGCCTCAATGCGCTCGACCGCTCCGCCGCAGCTCTCTTTATTGTCCATGAAAACAAAAAGTAATGACACATACAACGATAAAAACGGGAAACACATCCTGTTCTGCCTGCATTCTTTGTGACATAGTTCTCCTCTAGATCATCAATCCTCAACGCCAATTCGGCGCAGATCTTTCAGACTGGTAATTGGGTCGTCTTTCAAAAACAATCTTTATCAATACAGCCCAAGCATGACAAACAGTGTAATTGTTTGGAAAATATGGTGATCATTTTACTCACTGACAATATGTGCACGATGAGTGCGAAAACTGTCGTCCATTAAGACGAATCCCTCACCGAAATGCTGCCGATATGGTTGCACTATACGTCGCAAGATGACATCCCTGTGCCTTACAGCCATTTGTTTGCCTTCTACGATCACCAGTGGAACAAGAGGGCCCTACGCAACGCCACCCCAAGAGATTCAACTTGGTGCTTTCACAGGATGATGTGTGTAAAACCTTCGAGTTGACCAGGCTGCCTCCAGAAACATCTTAGACGATTGTCTGGTTGAATGCAGAGGCGAGTCTCGTCTGATGTCAATCCGGTGAGTCCATTCAGCACGCTGCTGGAACCATCTGTATCGCTCTGCCTGGTGTCTTGGAGTCAAAGCTTGACGCCATGGATGTCGGTAGTAAGGTTGCATGTCGTGCAACCGGTTACGTAGAGTTTCAGTCGAAACATGACGACATGGATTGCACGAAAATCATTATTCAGCGTACTGCTGTACCCCTCAGTGTGCCTACAAGCAGAAATAGACGTAGAATAGAAGTAGCGGTCGTCAGCTGCTATGGTAGTCTTTGGACGGCCATGGCGAGGCGAGTTATCGACAGTTCTTGTATCTCTATATATCCTCAGAAAAACCGCTTTTGTTCGCTCCGAGACATCTGGAAACTTCCCGCGATGAGAATCTGTCCTGACACGTAGTATCAATGCTGATACTGTACGAACGTAGGCTTTCAACGGTAATTATTGTTAACGTTAAAATTCTTCTGAGCTACTTGCCGTGTCATGATAATAAAATCTTTCCAACGTTTCGGATCCGTTGCAGGAGTCTTCCTCAGGGAATACTGAATTCATGGAGGCTTTGGAGGAGACATCTTTGAACTCAGCACCTTTATGACAAAACTGGTGGCTTAGGTATGTCGACGACACCTTAATTACATGCCCACACGGAAAGGAAAAGTTAAATGAATTCCTTAAATGTCTCAACAGCCAGCATGAGAAAATTCACCATGGAAATAAAGATGGTTCCATCCATTTTCTGGACGTACTAGTGTACAAAACAGCAACAGGTACGCCAGGCCATAGAGTGCACAGGAAACCAACCTACACCAACCGGTACTTGCACGCACAGTCTCATCACCATCCAGCGCAAAAGAACTCAGTTCTACGCAAACTAGACACCAGGGCACAACGGATCAGTGATGACAATAATTTGCACGACTAACTCACCAAGTTGCGATCGACCTTCCTCGTCAATGGATATAGCGATAGAAGCATCCAGAAAGCCATAAAACCACGGCGAACTAAGGAAAACGACACGAAAGTCGAACAATTGCCGTTAGCACGTTTACCATACATTAAGGGAATTAGTAGAATTATATTGAAAAATATTACGACGAGCAGGCATATAACCTATTTTTTTTCCAGCAATAACAGAATAAAAGATATCGTCGCATCAACTAAGGATCCCATAGAAAAGCTGAATACGGCTGGTGTATAAAATAAACTGCGGATGTGGAACAGTATACATAGAAGAAACGGGAAGGCCTATCCATGTACGAATGGCAGAGCATGAAAGATACATACGTTTAAAACAATACAGCAAGTCATCGGATGCAGAACACGAGAAATAGTGTAACCATAATCTAAACTTCAAGGACGCACAAGTGCTCTCTAAATCGCCATTTAAAACGAAGAGAAAAATTCGTGAAGAAATCGTGATCAGGAAAGACGGGCACCAACTCTCACCGTCTTGGCTTCCGGTGTTGACAACACGGCGACACTTCGCGGCGAGCGGTACAACGGGCCCTCAAGCCGCAGATGGGCGTTCCTGACAGCGTGGCAACTTTGTCACTACCCAGAAGAACTGAGCCGACCGTTCGGTTGCCGCCGTTGATGGCCAAGAGCGCGCATGCGTACAACTTCCTGTTTGCCATCAATAGGAATTACCGATGCAAACACAAATAAAGCGCATCTTCCTTTCCTATTTCCACCTATCAGAAACACCATTCCAAACACCAATCTCAACCAAACTGTGAGGGCAGTATACGCTTTATAAGACCAGCACAAGGAGGAAACAAGTCAATATTCCCTGAGGAAGGCTCCTGCAACGGATCCGAAATGTTGGAAAGATTTTATTATTATGACGCGGCCAATAGCTCAGAAAAATTTTAACGTTAAATGCTGATACTACCAAACTTCAGATTTGACCTTTTCTACGTATGGCAGAATTACAGTCAATTCAAGCAGTGTACTTGCTTCCTGGTGTTATGTCTGCAGCTGATCGGCCGTCTCACGCACTCCGTCGCAGAGATACTGCTAATGCGCGGGTGTTTACACGTGTACGTAGGTTGAATGACGGCTACGTACAATCTAAGGACATGTGTCCTTGATTCAATATACAAATTCAACGTCAGTGTTCAGGAGGCCTTGGACCAAGACGATGCATCGTATTTTAATGTGTGTATTTCATAACAAATTAAAAAATAAATAATAAAAATAAATAATTAAAGGTCATAGTTAATTGGAATATTACGCCTATGGAGAGCGATCGAATATATACACACATACTTCGTCCAAGATCGCTAATTTATTAATTTTGCTGATTTTTAACCGGTTTTGAAGAGCTATGTTCAAAAATGTTCAAATGTTTGTATAGTTTATGGGACTTAACTACGGGGTCATCAGTCCCTAAACTTACAAACTACTTATGAACTACTTACGAACTAGGACGGCACAAATATCCATGCCCGAGGGGGGATTCGAACCCCCGACCGTAGTGGCCGTGCAGACAGTGACTGGAGCGCCTCAGTCTCCTCGGCCACCACGGCCGCGAAGAGCTATGTCATCATCTTAAGGAAAAAAATGCTATGTTCTTCTATTTTCAATAAATAAAGAGTTACTTGTGAAAATGTAATATAAGAAAGAGAACATTATCAAACGATTAAAATTTGCATTAGCAAAGTGGATCACCATCTGCATTGCACACTTAAAGATTGTATGTGTTCTTGCCACAAGTAACCTGCCTTGTTACTTGTGGCAAGAACAAACACAATTTTTAAGTGTGCAATGCAGATGCCGATCCACTTTGGTGATGCAAGTTTTAATCGTTTGAAAATGTATTCTTCATCATATTACATTTTCACAAGTAACTCTTTATTTTATTGAAAATAGGAGAAAATTGTAAAAAAAACAATTCTAAGATGACGACGTAGCTCATCGAAACCGGTAAAAAGAAACCAGCAAATTAAATAAATTAGCGATCTTTGGAGAAGTATGTGTGCTTTATATAAATAAATAAAGATCTTTAATAAATATAACTCCCTAAATCTTCACATTTGTCCGTAGGAGATTCACGGTTCAGAGCATACAACATTTTACGCTAGTCTGAGGCAGATTTACAGCTTTTCCGGCTGTCGAAGTGCGTAATTTATGCGACGCGAGACCACTTCCCGTGTCGGACTGACGCAAATCCGATAATGCCATACATCACGGCGTGGTGTTCATGGTGAACCGGGCGAAATTCTATTTCCTTCCTTTTTAGGTAAATTCCGCTGCGAAAATTAAAAAGAGAGATTTATTGACCTAGATAGCACCTGTCCAGAGAAAACGATTTAGGTCTTTATCCGGTGCAAGGACAAGGTCAACATAAAGCAGACCAGAAATGACAATCTAGAATTTTATAGGAAAATGGACGTTATATATATGTCGCACGCATAATGGTAACGTTCTACTTCTGCATCAGAATTCCGAATATGATTTAGTTGAAAGATCTTGAGTCATCATCACGTTTTCAGTCTATATATTATATTTTTCTGGCAGAGGTGGAATTCTAAAATTATTTGTAGTTGCAGTAATAACACAAGGTTTATTCAAAAGTTTCCTTCCACAAAAATACTCAATATGTCTACAGGTAAGTTTTACAAAGACAGAAACAAAACAGATACAGGGATTAGCGAACACAGAGTTGTATTAATACCGAAATTCCGAAATGCACCAAAACCAACGAGAAATAGATCTATTCAAAAGAGCAGATGAAATTCACTTCAGGCTTTCCTGAGTGATAGCCTCCAGTCTTTCAAAACTAAAAATGCGAGTGTTGATAATAATAATAATAATATGGTTTTGTGTTCCACGTGACCTAATTGAGGAGTGAGACTCTATGGTCATGGAACAAGTTAATACATGAAATTTAACACAAGAATGGTAATAGAAACTTTTTAAGTAGGCCTATGCACACGACAATCTTAAGACAAAGTGGAAAGAATGAATAAAGAAAAAAATTAATTAGCTTAATTGTTTAACATTTCAGAATAAAAGGAGTGAGCCACAGGTAGCTCTTCAATTTTGATTTGACAGCTTGTGGATTAGTGGTAAGATTCTTTAGTTCTTGTGGCAGCTTATTGAAAATAGATGCTGCAGAATACTGTACACCTTTCTGTACAAGTGTCAAGGTGGTGTGATGCAAATGTAGATTCGACTTCTGTCTAGTATTCACCGAGTGAAAACTACTAACTCGTGGAAATAAGCTGATATTATTAACAACAAACAACATTGAAGAAAAAACGTATTGTGACGCCAGTGACAAAATTCCCAGACTACTGCAAAGGGGTCGACATGACGTTCGTGAACTTACACCAGATATTGCTCGAACTGCCCGTTCCTGAGCCAGAAATATCCTTTTTGTGTCTCGCGATTTACCCCAAAAGATAATGCCGTACGTCATAAGTGAAAGTAAGCGTAATAGACTACTTTTCGTGTTGAAAAATCACTTATTTCAGAATTTGTTCTAATGGTAAAAATAGCAGAATTTAGTTTTGGAACAAGATCCTCAACATGGGCTTTCCACAACAGCTTACTTCTATCCGAACACCTAGAAATTTGAACTGTTCAGTCTCACTTATCATATGCCCATTATGTGTAATCAAAATGTAAGCTTTCGTCAAATTATGTGTTAGAAATTGTAAGAACTGAGTTTTACTGTGATTTAACATCAACTTGTTTTCTACAATCCATGAATTTATCTCTTGAACTGCATTATTTGATGCTGTGTTAATATTACGATCAACATCCTTCTCTACGAAGCTGGTATCATCAGCAAACAAAAATATTTTACAATCACCTGTTATACTCGAAGGCATACCATTTATATAAATAAGAAACAGCAAAGGCCTCAAAACACAGCCTTGGGGCACCCCATACTTAATTGTGCCCCATTGCGATTGGACGTCATAGCCATTTTCTACACTGCGGAGAATTACCTTCTGTTGTCTATTATTAAAGTTGTAGCTTGCAGAATATCAGTAGCAATCGAGAGATTTATTCCAAATAAATTAATAAAAGAGGGGGCTGTCACCCCTCCTCCTTGGTGGACAAAACAGCTCAGATCACTGTTGAAGAAGCAAAGAAAAACTCTTGGAAAATTTATCCCTAGAACGGTCGCCGAAAAATAGTGTCAGGAGCGGTCGGGACATTATTTCAACGTTCTGAATTTCAAAATTACTGTAAAATAAAAAAGGAGAAAATATACTTCTTTGTAGTAATAAATGTAAGCACACTGAAGTACAATAAATTAGATTGAAATACAAATATAAATGAGAATAATTTGCAGAACTGAGAAGCAGACTTTTTGAATTTTTGTTGTATATATCGAAATTGTGAATATAATGAATAGCTTGTGTGATACCGTCCTCTAAAATCGTCACTTTTCGTAACAACCGACACAAACCATTTCTGCGTGCACCAAGCACAACAATATTTTGCAAATTTTGCAGAAGTATTTAGTTTTGCCGTTCTTGCACTTATAGAATTTTCCCCTTCATCCCCACTTATTTCACTACTGGTATCAAGATCACAGTTTATTTCGAAGTCTGGGTCCGCGTCAGAATCGACAATTTCATAACCATCATCGTAAAAATTATTGCAAATTTCACAGTATGAAACTCTTTGTCTTGAAATTTTATATTTTACATTATTGACAATGATAATGTGGTGTTAGCACTTCAGAAATAGTTCACAAAAGAATTTGAAACTGGATGAAACACCAAATAAAAATAGGTTCGCACTGGTAGAAATCAGTAACGTAAACGGTCGGGCTGGGTCTGATAAACCCTCCCACTTTTTCGAGAGCTGCCGAACATTGTCTAAACAATTTAACCCTCTCATGCACGAATTATCAACCCGACAATGAACAAAATTTCTGATACATAACTTAAGACCTATCTTTTACTGATTTCATCATAATTTTAATAAATATAATCACCTTTACTGCTGCTTATTTGCTTTATTTAATTGTCCACTACAGCTGTTTCGCCGTATTTGGCATTGTCAAGTGGTTGTCTATTTGTTACCAATATACACACAGCATCTGTTCCTCTATATGATTTTAATAGGAACTTTCTTAGAAAGTCGTTTTTTAGTAATTTTTAAAATAATGACTTTCAAATTTTTTATCTAAAAAAAATAGTTTCATAGAACAGTATGGAGGTGTCCTCAAAAGTGGACAGTGAGTACGAAAACTGCTACATTTTACATGGAACATCTATTAAGAATATCAAAGAATACATTAACAGTGTCCACTATTTTGTATTTTTCGTACAATGAAATTGTTTCAGGCACTCAGAGCACATAGCAAGTTTACACTTTTCTCAAATGTAACGCGTTTTATGTCGGCAGTCCCGATCGTGGCACCTGACTTGGCTGGCCAGTGTTATAACCCATTAAAGCATAAATCGTTGGGTACCGAATGGCAGGCTTTCTTGTTTTTCGATGTACAGCCAACAATGTACTTTCATGTGAAGGCCTGCCTCTACCCTTTCTTGTAAACTCCAGTTTCCGTTTCTTTGTTATCCCCACGACTAACACTGCCGACTAGGAGACATTCTAGCATTCATTATTAGGCCTCATAATAGGTACCTGTACTGTAAGTACACCATTTTATAGCAAACAACGAACTGTTTTAAATCAGAAATGAAATGTTTTATACATATGTAAGAAACCTAAACTTTATGTGTAAACAAAAACGTAAATATTTCAGGACACCCACTGATGATGCCTTGAGACCAAGGCGAAACGCTTATGGGTGACTTATAAAAATAAAAATAAAACCATTCATTGGCAGTAGCAAAAGGCGTTTACTTTAAAAACATTACAGTGAAATACAATTCAGCTGCTGCTCAAAATGGCCACTGCAAACAACGTATATGTAATCAAATTGCTTGCTTAAGGAATATCGCCACAGTTGTACGATTAGATTCGTCATTTCCTGTCAGAAGTGACGCAGTACATTATAATTGACGGTAAGTCAGATGTAAAAGATGAGAGAAATAAGAAAAAATTTTAGTGTCCTCATTTGAGGACTCGACGCATGAGGGGGTTAAAACCTTATTCAAATGTTTCAAATGTTTGTACAACTTATGGGACTTAACGACGGGGTTATCAGTCCCAAAAAATGTTCAAATGTTTGTTAAGCTTATGGGACTTAACTACGGGGTCATCAGTCCCTAAACTTACAAACTACTTATGAACTACTTACAAACTAGGACGGCACAAATATCCATGCCCGAGGGGGATTCGAACCCCCGACCGTAGTGGCCGTGCTGACCGTGACTGGAGCGCCTCAGTCACCTCGGCCACCGCGGCCGGCTAAAACCTTATTCATGATGTTAATGCTTTCTCTTGCATGTTCCATGAAGCTAGAAGAGCTCTCGTGTCAGATCAGTGGGTCTCACAGACCCAACCCGATCGTTGTAGTGTTAAACAGACAAAGAATCCCCAAGACTGGCAATATTTTACAGAAACTTCCGTTGTTCACTACTAATAGCTGGAAGAGTAGTATCAAAATTACAGCAGCATAGTTCAGAAGAGAAGGTAAGCGACATGTACGACGTACTGAGGGACGCAGTAGCGGACGGTATCTTGACAAGGCCACGTTTGAACATCTCTCGTAAAGTGCTGTATGTAACAGGAACGAAACACTTCTCCCTGACCAGCAAACTAACAGTCATAGTGTTCTCATTTTTTGCTGCCTCTCAGAACAGAGTTCCGTTTGCGAGTTTCGTACCGGCAGCGGTGAGGGTTAATCCTACGGGACGCGCAGGTCCCCTGGGGAGGTGATTACCCTGGCACAGTGGCCAGAGGCTGCGGGCCACGTCCGCCTGTGTACAGCCAGCCTCAATAAACGACGGAAGCCGCACATCGCGCCGGCTTAGCAGCCGCGCGAATTTGGCGTCGTTAATTATGTAGCCAGGCCGCGGTCCTTCTGCGGTGGAAGCGTTAATTAACCATGCACCAGCTCCCGACCCTACAACTTCGCTGTTGTGGTCAGCGACGCAGAATTTCGCGCAATTTACGGAAGAACAAAGACATCAAGTGTCAGTGAAAGTACGTATAAGAGATAAAAGTACACCGCGAACAAACTGGCATTGTACGGAGTGAACATAAAAGAAGTCAAGATTTTGCATCTGGTGATTTTCCATAGAAACCCATGTCTGTAAATGTCAACAAGTGACGCTATGTGCACTAATCATAAACTATAGAAGAAATCTCTTCTGCAATAAGAATTCTCCTCTTCGTATTTTTGAAGGAGGTACTATGTACCAAAACAAGGAAATAAGTCTACTAAATCTGGTGCTTTAAAATACATACGTTAAAAGAAATGACAATCTCTGCTACAGGTCACCTGCTCCTAGATCTTAAGCTATAAATTACAGAGCCCGCGTTTAGTAGACAATTTTGTTATCTTCAATATAAAAATACCGGTCGAGTTCGCAAAAAATTGTTGAGTTTGTGTAAAGGTGACCGGTTTCGATCTTATACTAAAGATCATCTTCAGACCGATGTGTCTGCAAAATAAAAGAAGTACATGGCAGAGTGTTCAGAAAACCGCTTATATGATATTGCTCTGAATTTACATTCTCTTACACCTAGCGGGAAAAAGGAGCACCTAAATATTTTCGTTTTCAATATGATTTATTTTATTATGATGATCATGTGTCCCTATGTAGACGGGTGCTAAGAAAATATGTTCCCATTCGAAAGAGAATTTTCATGATATGTAATTAAAATGCCTAAACTTTCGTTAATAATCTCATTATTTACTTATCTGTGTTTTACGTTTTAAATTATTATTTCACGTTTTACATAATAAATATTTTCATCGTTTTATCAACATGTATTTTGACAACTAATAATAATAGGAACCATGCTCTGATGTAAAGTTATTACAAAACCAGCCGGCCGCGGTGGCCGAGGCGCTTCAGTCACGGTCTGCACGGCCACTACGGTCGGGGGTTCGAATCCCCCCTCGGGCAAGGATATTTGTGCCGTCCTAGTTCGTAAGTAGTTCATAAGTAGTTTGTAAGTTTAGGGACTGATGACCCCGTAGTTAAGTCCCATAAGCTTTACAAACATTTGAACATTTTTATTACAAAACCAATAACAGGTAAAGAAATAAAGCTAACTTTTTCTACGTTATGCACATAAAATGAACGAAAATTCTTCACACTGTAACATACGACAGAAAATATTATACAAATAAACATTTCGTAAGACGTTACTATTGTAAATTGCTTACACCCGACATTCTCATAGATCTAAGAGAAACTAATGAGGAACCCATGTTCGGAAATATCATTCAATGATGCTATGGGCCCTTTTCCAACATCGATGTTACGTAACAAATCTCTGCTACTGCATGCTTTTCGCTTTCCATTTTTTTGGGAGGAGACACAAATTTCGCAAACAGTTCTCGCCCAAACGAATAACGCCTTTCTTTTGATGATTTCCACCCTAACTCATGCTTTATTTCCGTGACACACTCTACACTGCAATCGTCACAATACAAAACGAGAGCCCTTCTCTAACAATCTTCGAATCTTCCGTCAGTCCAACCTGGTAAGGAACCCACAATGCTCACCAATACTTCAAAATAGGACGCACAAGTCTGATGTAGGCAGCTCCCTTAATGGAACTGTTGCATAGTCTGCTCCGCCAATGATACGTAGCCTTTGGTACGCCTACTCTAAAATATATTCTCTCTGTTCTTTCCACTTTAAGTTCTTCCAAATTGTTATTCATGGCTTATAGTTGAACTGACGACGAGTAGATTTGACTGATTTATCCTGTAAATAAAGTCTAATGGATTTCTTTTAGTGGTCATATGGATGACTTCGCACTTATCATTATTAAGGGTCAGTTTCCAATTTTTGCATCATGCTGATATTTTATCTAAATCATTTTGCAGTTGCTTTTGATCTGCTAACCGGTAAATGACAGCATCTTCCGCTAGCAGTCTAAGAGAGCTACTAAGATTGTCTCCTAAATAGTTTATAAAAATAAGGAAGAGTAAGGCCACCATAACATTTCCCTGGTGAACGCCAGATATTACTTCTACTCCATAACTTACCATCAATTATAACGTATTGTGTCCTTTCTGAGAGGAAATGACGAATCTAATCGTACAACTGTGGCGATATTCCTTAAGCACACAATTTGATTAGAATATGCTTGTAAGGTACAGTGTTAAAATCCTTCTGGAAATCTAGAAGTTCAAAATTCATTTGATTTTCCTTGTCGATAGCATTCATCACGTCATGTAAGTTAACAGCCAGCTGTGTATCACAAGAACAAAACTTCCTGAATCCGTGTCGACTAAGGGGCAATACGTCGTTCTCTTCGACCTACTTCATAATAGTTGAGAAAAGTATGTGTCCTGAAATGCAGCTGCAAACCGATTTTAATTATATATCCCTCGTATTGCCTTTCTTTAATATTGGAGTGACCTGTGCAACTTTACAGTACGTATCTTTCTCTGAGCGAGTGGTTATTTATAAGAGTTACAGGGCTATTGCTTCAACATACTCTGAAAGGTTTCTCTTATACACTCGGAAGCGAGAGACTTACCCTTGTTAAGTGATTTAAGTTTCTTTACTACTCCCGGGATATGTACTTGTAAATTACGCATGCTGGGAGGAAAACAGGCACAATTTTTTCATAAATTGACAAAAGGATTAGATAAAACGGTATACCTCTGGTTGGTGCTGAAATAATGAGCGTTTGGCAACCGCTAACAAGCGATAAGCGCTGAGAATTATAAAGGATAGGACCCGCCCATAGATTAACAGAATGTCATTTTATATCGATAATGAGTTATTTACATAGTTACCTTATCTTTCACATACGTAACTATTGTATGAAATGCCTCATTGGTTCTCGACGTGCTGAAGGTGCAGACAGTGAACCGGACTGTTTGGCATTTTTCCAAACGCCTATCGACTCATCTTCGGTTATAGTATTTTAACCTTCTTGTTCATTGCTGTAAAGTGTTATAGTTCGTACTCTTGTTATACCTGTTTGCCTCCAAAGCATATTGTCTTTCATTTTACAGAAAATATATAATGGCCCAGTGCCAGTGATTATAAATTTCGATAATTCTTATTAATATAATAGCAAAGTGAAGTAAAAAATGTAGAACTTAGATTGTTTTAATTTGAGTAATTCTAGCTATAATAATTATTTAAAAGCGATTATGTGTTCTTGTGACTTATTCAATAATTCGGTACGATTTTACTTAAAGAGCCGTTAGTGAATTTCTGGCAGCCTGTGTGTAACTAATTGTGGGAACGTAGTGGTTTAATATACGATCAATAGACTTCATTGGCTTGTACTGAATCCCCAAATTTTAGAACCTGCATTTATTAATTTTCAGTCCAAAGCTTCATTTATCAATAATTTATAGGCAGGAATTGTTTCTCTCTTATGTTAATCACACCAAGCCGAGAGTAGAAACAGCTTTGGCCTGTGAAGTAACGCATTGAGAATCCCTTTCGAAATCAATCTGAAATGAACAATATTTTATTTGCACTGAAGTAGAAATTGAAATAATAAGATTCGTAAATCCAAGGCAGGCTTTAAAGAAGTAACCATTTAATACACTCGTGAATCCAATACATATTGTATTGAAGTACCCTTTTCTCATTCATGATTATGTTTAATATATTATTTAAATGTCAAATAATTTCAAAATTTGAAATAATGTAACACGTAATGTAGGTTAAAGAATTATTATTTAAATTCTGTTGAAACAAAGAGTATATTTTTGTAAAATTAATTAATAGTGGTATACTATGCAGAAATGTTGAAATTATTACAAAAATTAACTCTACAGTTTTCAATTCAATATGTTTCAAGTTTCGTATGAAACAAAAAGTTTATATTCCATGGTTTGAACGATATACCACCTAAAATTAGTGAAAACAACTACCTTTTAGAATGTGCTTTCCCTATTAAAATTGGATGTGACCAAAATGAAAAGTACATATTGCGATATTTTATTCCTGTATTTACTTTCTACATGTAATTAAGATAGTTTATTTACATCAAAGAATGTTCCCTTATTAATTTCATATTTATTTTTCATTCGTCTATTAATGACACACTCATTTCATTAATTAATTCTTTCTTTTAACGTAGATAAGTGTTGAAAATAGTTAATTGCAGTCCTAAAAACTGCAGAGTATAAAACTTCAGCTGTCAATGAAATTCAAAAGAGTTTGTTAACGCGTTGCCTGTTTATAAACTGCGAATTGTTTCGGCCACTGTCTTAAGCTTGCTTATTTGCAGTGTAGAAGGCTATCCCAATATATGAACTTGCTGCATCTCCTTCATCAAAAATTTTTTGTTGTCCAGATCACTGTCAAATATATCGGAGGTTCGAGTCCCCCTTCGGGCATGGGTGTTTGTGTTGTCATTAGGTTAGTTTACCTTAGTTTAAGTAGTTTGTAGGCAACGGACTAATGACCCAGTGGTCGAGTCCGATAGATATACAAACGTATTTAACATTTTTTTCCCTCGAAAAAAGGAGGTGCACGAAGTTACTTGAAGCATTCTATGATAGTGACAACGGCCACAGAAACCTACGCTTTCGTACAGCTTCATCGCCGTTGCTCCCGTGTGCGGGAGATGACGTGCTTTTATGACGACTCTGCCGACGTCACGCTTGCTGCGTTCATTACCCCGCCCTTTTATTGCCTTCCGCCTCTGGTACCGCCATACTCAAAGGGCAGCTCAGCAGTGACGCGCGTGTTTACGCTCGGTGCCAGTCTAGCGGCTCCCATGCTGCCAGAAGCACCTTTGCCGGTGCTGCCGTCTAGTGGTTAGACGAGGAACTGCGCCATAACGTTCTGCACCGTCTGTCACGGAGGGATACCGACTGTTCTTCTCACATGATCTGGGCGGAGTGCAGCGCGATAGCATATGAAACATGCACTTTCGTAGAAACGTTTGTTGGAAACTCTACTGCCACAAATAAATATTAGTACACTATTTTCTTCCAATTCATACAAGATTTACTCTTGTAACAGTGCATATGAGGTCATGAAATGATAACACTTGTGGATTAAATTTCAAGCGAACTGACGTACCAAATTTTTTTTCCATGCCGGTACTTGTCCGTGGTGTAACCCCCACGGTCGGAAATGCTGCCGCTGCTTCTTGCACCCATTAGATCATGAAGATGACCTATATTGTCTTGGGATAAAAAAAAATTCACATGTTGCTGAGTGATTTATTTTTCTGTGGGAAGATCGCTTTTTATCTACTACATTAATCGGTTTCGACTGAGCTGGTAGTCATCATAAGGTAAAAGTGGAAGTGTCATTAAGGTCTTCAAGAGGCATACGGGTAATCGGCATTGCCGTACAGAACAGTGACACGGTGGGTAAATGCCTTCAACTGTGGCAGACATGCCACGGCAGCCGGCCGCGGTGGCCGAGGGGACTGAGGCGCTCCAGTCACGGTCTGCACGGCCACTACGGTGGGGGTTCGAATACCCCCTCGGGCATGGATATTTGTGCCGTCCTTAGTATTAGCTACTTCATAAGTAGTTTGTAAGTTCAGGGACTGATGACCCCGTAGTTAAGTCCCATAAGCTATACAAACATTTGAACAGTTGAACATGCCACGGCAGACCGTCAATGCATCACCTGCAACGACCTTTGCGAAAGAAGTGGCAACACTTTCTGCGAAACCCACCCACCATTTTGCACGGCAATACAGACATCACATGCTGTGGCTGCTCTATTCGGTCGATGGTACTGGAAAGTATTGTACCATCCACTATACTCCCAGGACCTAAGTCCTTGTTACATTAAATTTGATTCCGAGGATGAAGGAACCACTTCGTGACATTCGCTTCACAACTGTTCCAGAGGTTCGACAGGCATTACATCGCTCCATTCGCACCAACTGAGCCGTTTTACGGCTTGCATGGATTGTTTTCCCGCCTCTTTTCCGGTATCTTCCTTCTCGCACTAGAGGGCTTCCTGGCTGTGCAACTAGGATAGAGGGCGGAGCGTGCTGCGGCTGTGAGAGTTTTGTTGACGTGTGCTGTCGGAAGGAAGAACACCGATCCTGGGAAGGCAGTGGCAGCGCTTGGGCCGATGCGGTCGGTGGCAGTATGGACGGCCGGGATTGCTTGTGATCGGAATTTTGAGCGAGATGGCCTGAACTTGTCTGCCTAAACGTCAGATATCTTGCCCATGGAATTGGAGTACTATTATGAAGTTCTTCCTGTTCAGCTTGCGGTTCCTGGTATCCTGTCGTTCACACTGAACTTGATTTATGTAATTCTTATGCTAACAGTATTTGTGATCACAAGTTGCAATGTTATTTATCTAGTTCAGGAGTGTTGAATTTTACTAATATTTCGTGTTGTGTAGTTTGAGTTTTAGTAAGGCCATAGTGCGGAGCCCCATATTGTCTGAGACGGCGTGCATGTCTTGTTATTCTACATCTACATCTACATCTACATAGATACTCTGCAATTCACATTCAAGTGCCTGGCAGAGGGTTCATTAACCACTTTCATAACATTTCTCTACCGTTCCATTCTCGAATAGCGCGCGGGAAGAAAGAACACCTAAATCGTTCCGTTTTCGATCTGATTTCTCTTATTTTATTGGGATGGTCATGTCTTCCTTAGTAGGTGGGTGCTAGCAAAATATTTTCACATTCAGAACTAAAAGTCGGTGATTGAAACTTTGCAAACAGATCACGCCGCAATGAATAACGTCTTTCTTTTAATGATTTCCACCCCAATTCTTGCAACATTTCCGTGACGCTTTCCCCCCCGTAACGTGATAAAAAGAAACGAGCTCCCCTTCTCTGAACCTTTTCAATGTCTTCCGTCAGTCCCACCTGGTGAGGGTCCCACAAGGGGCAACAGTACTCCAGGAGAGGACGCACAAGTGTGATGTAGGCAGTCTCTTTGGTGGAGCTGGTGCATCTTCGAAGCGTTCTGCCAATGAAACGTAACCTTTGGTTCGCCTTCCCCACAATATTTTCTATGTGTTCTCTCCAGTCAAAGTTGTTCGTAATTGTAACTCCTAGGTATTTGGTAGAATCTACGACCTTAAGGTTTGACTGATTTATCGCGTAATTAAAGTTCAGCGGATTTCTTTTAGTGGTCATGTGTATTACTTCACACTTTTCTTTATTTAGTGTCAATTGCCAATTTTCGCACCATGCAGAAATTTTGTCTAAATCGCTTTGCAGCTGCTTTTGATCCTCAATTGACTTCACTAACCGATAAACGACAGCATCATCCGCGAACAGTCTAAGGGAGCTATTCAGATGATCTCCTAAATCGTTTATAAACAGGAGGAAAAGTAGGGGACCTATAACGCTTCCCTGTGGAACGCCAGACATCACTTTTGTTTTACTCGATGACTTACCGTCAATTACTACGGACTGTGATCTTTCTGATAGGAAATCGTGAATCCAATCGCACAATTGGAGAGATATTCCATAAGCACGCAATTTCATTAGAAGCCGCTTGTGGGGTACAGTATCAAAAGCCTTCCGGAAATCCAGAAATATGGAATCGATTTGAGATCCCTTGTCGATGGCACTTAACACTTCATGTGAATAAAGGGAAAGCTGTGTTTCGCAAGAGTGATACTTTCTGAATCCGTGTTGACTACTGGTTAATAGGTCGTTCTCTTCGAGGTCGTTCATAATATTCGAACAAAGTATATGTTCCAAAATCCTACTGCAAATCGACGTCAATGAGATAGGCCTGTAATTTTGGGGATCACCCCTATTGCCAAACCTGTTGGACCACAGAAATATCTAAAGTTATTTTCTATATATGTACTTATAAGGTGGCTTCCCTTGTCATGTTGAAAAAATATTATTGTTAAATAACACATTGTACTATCAATGGCGCGTAATTTTACGCACAAGCCAACTATGGTTCGCTGTTTGTGTGTTCTTTCTGGGCCTTACGCCGTAGAACACAACTTAATTACGTAAGGTATCCTTGCTCTATATGTTGGCGTTAGTGCCACGGTGCGTATATCATTCTTATGATACGTATTAATTGCTCCTTCCAGTTAACTGAGATTGTGTATTGCTAAATCCAAGTTTGCCTTAAAGATTGCTTAACTTAATATTCAGTGTTCCTCCTAACCGCCTTTTAGCTGGGCCTGTTGTTCGGTAGTCGCCGGCTATGTTTGGTAGCCACGCCTTGCACCTAAGTCGTACATGTACAAATGGTATTTTTTATTTGTAATTACCTATTCTCTGTCTTAGGAAAGTTTTACTAGCGTAATTGCTTCGTGCTGTAAAATTATTGAGGTAACATTGTTCTTGTATTTTCCATTATTGAAATTTCAGCTGTTTTCAGGTATTCTTTTAAAGAAATTTCCTGTTAATTGCTTTTAGTTTTAAGAATTCTTAGTAGATCAACTGGCACTGATTTTGGTCCTAACGGCGAATTGGTTTCAAACTTGTTTTAAAAAGGAAAAATAAAAAAAGTAAAAAATTACAAAATATGTAATCTACCATCTTGCGACTAATGCTTCACACTGGAGGGCCACTGCTGACCTGTTTTAAGAGATTGGTTTGTATTTTTTTAATGATTTTATTAGTTTTTTTGGGTTCAAATTACTGTTACTTGTTTACTAAATCATTGTAAATTAATGCCCGTATAGCAACTTGTTTGTAAACTACGTTAATAATTGAATTAAGTATCTACCAATAAATATGTATGACAACAAGACTTGCACTCATTACAAATGGGCTACACTTTCCGTAGCTGCTCCCTCCCTACCAGTAGCATAACTCACCATCAACAAACCAGGCCCTGCCTTCCACATCACTCACAACGAATTCTACACAACTCTGGTGACTACTTTGAAGGACAGTACCAGGTGCAAACATGTAACGTTTTTGTATCGGTTTTGAATAAATAGTTGCTACTATTTAAGTTCTAACCCTCGTGTATATAGCATGTGCAGCATAATTTTACCATCTTATTCTAAATGTGGATATGGAAAGGAAAGGAAGATTAGGATTTAACGTTCCGACGACGTTTGACGTCCCGTGATTGGAGACGGAGGCCACTCTCGGATTTTTTGTTATGGATAGTGAAAGAAATTGGGCATTTCCTCTCGAAGGAACCATTCCGGTATTTGTCCGGAGAAACTTAATCAAATCTCGGAAAACCTAAATCTGGTGGTGGATTTGAACCACCATCCTGTCAAATGATAGTCCTTTATGATACCAATGTGCCACATCGCTCTGTAAATTTGGATATCAGAACACTATAAACTGTTTGGACAGACCAGCAATCAACTTTACAGATTTTGTGAAATCTGATGAATGTCTTAATTATAACTGTTAATGTTTAACGAAGTATGATCTTTACTATCACGCGGGCGATTGCACGTGAATGACTGTGTCTTATCGCTTCCAAATCTCTAATTACGGTGAGAATGTGCTTTATCTCATTACACTTTAGCTAATACGAATGGTATCCACAAGAACGTCACAACATTAACAGAAGTTGCCTCCGCGCGCGGGGTGCAAACAGAGCTGTCGATTTGTCGCATTGTTCCCAGAGTTGATCGGCGTCCTTTGGTTTGAAGCCGAGTGGAGGGCCTGAACCAGAGGCTTCGCCGACTCTGTGACAGTCATGGCTGCAGATTTGTGGATCTGCGTTATCGGGTGGGGAATTGTAGGGTGCCCCTAGATAGATAAGGGGTGCACTACACTAAGAAAACGGCTACTCGGATAGCAGAGTACTTGTGGAGTGCACATGGGCGTTTTTTAGGCTAGGTGCTAACTCAGATGAGCACTCGCCTGTCAGCATTCAAACAGCGAATTCAGGCCACGTTCGGAACAAAAATTCGAACATAAAAATATTAGCCGCGAACTTACAGAGTATTAGAAACAAAGTTCCCGAATTTGCTGCACTGCATGGAAATTATTGCGCTCAGATAGTTTTAGGCACCGAAAGCTGGCTAAATGATGATGTGGCAAGTTCAGAAATATTTATCGAAGCGTGGAATGTATATCGGAAAGATAGATCTAATACAACTGGAGGAGGAGTGTTCATCGCTGTGGACAAAGATATTGTTTCTACTGAGATCGAGGTTGAAAGTATCTGTGAAGTTATCTGGGCACGTATAACAGGTCTAAAAGAAGTAAAGTTAATAGTTGGGTGTTTTTACCGCCCCCCCCCCCCCCCCACAGTGCTACTGTAGCAGTTTGAGAATCATTCAAAGAAAGGCTACACCAGGTAGTGCATAGGTATCCGGGCCATGTAATATTAGTCGGAGGAGACTTCAACCTTAAGAGTATAGATTGGGGCCTCGCTAGTTACATTTCAGGGGGTACAGACAAGCAGTCTTGCGAACTACTTTTGGACACATTCTCCGAGAACTGTCTTGAGCAGTTAAACCGGCAACCCACGCGCAATGGAAATTTTCTAGACCTTATCGCCACAAACAGGCCTGACCTTATTAACGATGTCTGTGTAGAGACAGGAATTAGTGATTATGATATCGTCATAGCGTCGATGGTTACCAAAGTTCATAAACCCATAAAGAAGGCTATGAGCGTGTTTTTGTTGGGAAGAGCCGATAAGCAAATGTTACGATCGCACTTAGAAAATGAATGGGCATCGTTTAATTCCGGGACTATGGATGTAGAGGAATTGTGGACTAAATTTAAGTGCATTGTTAATAAAGGGTTAGAGAAGTATGTGCCAGCAAAGACGATTAAGGATAGAAAAGATCCACCGTTGTATAATAATAATGTTAGAAAGCTGCTGAGAAAGCAAAGGCTGTTGCACTCTCGATTCAAAAAAGAACACGCAAATGAAGACAGGCAAAAGTTAGTAGAGATTCGTGCGTCTATAAAAAGATCGATGCGCGAAGCATACAACAATTATCACAGCCATATCTTAGCTAAAGATCTTTCCGAGAACCCGAAAAAATTCTGGTCCTAAGTAAAATCGATAAGCGGGTCAAAGCCCACTGTTCAGTCACTCGTTGATCACCCCGGGGCAGTAATAGAAGAAAGCAAACGGAAAGCTGAAGTTCTAAATTTAATCTTTAAGAAATCTTTCACGCAGGAGGACCGCACAAATGTACGTACTAATTCCGAAATGGGGGACATAGCAATAGGTATTTCCGGTGTATAGAAGCAGCTGAGAGAGCTAAATACGAAAAAGTGTGCTGGTCCGGATGGAATACAAGTTCGTTTTTACAAAGACTATTCTGCGGCATTGGCCCCCTACTTAGCTTGCCTTTATCGCGAATCTTTAATTCAGCGCAAAGTTCCTAGTGATTGGAAAAAAGCGCAGGTGGCTCCCGTTTATAAGTAAGGAAAGAATTGTGAGTAAGGCGGACAGCCGACTTCGGTTTATTGGGAGAATTTTGGGAAGATGTACTTCACCTGTAAAGGAGACCGCGTATAAAACGCTTGTACGTCCACGTCTTGAGTATTGCTCAAGCGTTTGGGACCCGCAGCAGATCGGTTTGAAGGAAGACATAGAGGCGGTTCAGAGGCGGGCAGCTAGATTTGTTACCGGTAGGTTCGACCAATGCGCCAGTGTCACGAAAATGCTCCGGCAACTCAATTGGGGATCGCTGGAAGATAGACGACGTTCTTTTCGTGAATTTCTGTTAAGTAAATTTAGAGGGCCGGAATGTGAAGCTGAGTGTAGTACGATCTTGCTGCCGCCTGCTTACATTTCGCATAAAGATCACAAAGACAAGATAAGAGAAATTAGGGCTCGTACGGAGGCATATAAGCATTCTTTTTTTCTTCGTTCTATTTGGGAGTGGAATAGCAAATGCCTAGTGGTGGTACAGTGTACCCTCCGCCAAGCACCTTACGGTGAATTGTGGAGTATGTATATAGATGTAGATGTAGTAGGTAATTTCTTACCGACTTGTATAGTGTTAATATTCCGATCAGTAGGCAAAGTTTTTCATTCCGACTTCTCAGCATTCACTTTCACGTTTTGCAAACCAGTCTGAATATTTAACGATTTACAACACTCCACTTCACACAGCTGTTCTGGGCTCACCCTCATATCTGCTCTCCTCACAATACGACGATCTAGCCGGACGTCTGTGCTGCGTGGACGTCGGTAACGGTTGTGAGAACGTTTACGTGACCAAAACAGCCTACATCATTGCACAGCTCACGTAGCAAATCCAACTTCTTTGGCAGGTCTCCGAAAAAACCATCCCGTCACTCAGTTTGCCGTGGGAATCAGGTTTGCGTCTCCTTGCCATGTGGCCTGTTTACTTCCGACGTTGATATCACACTCAGCCCTGTAGCTGCAAGCATTCCCCATTAAACGGCACACACAGATGGCGTTCTAGTGGCTACGTCACAATGATTTCTGTTGCTGAACGACGCTGAACCCATTATAAGAACATCTGCTACCCCCAAATGGCATCTGCATTCATGGAATCAAAATCTACGCCGTTCCTCCAGATGAACTGATTTTCATATATTTATTTTTATTTACACTACTGGCCATTAACATTACTACACCAAGAAGAAATGCAGATGATAAACGGGTATTCATTGGACACATATATTATACTAGAACTGACATGTGATTACATTTTCACGCAATTTGGGTGAATAAATTCTGATAAATCAGTACCCAGGACAACCACATCTGGCCGTAATAACGGCCTTGATATGGCGTGTACAGGTACAGACGCCCTTGCAGCTTCAACACGATACCACAGTTCATCAAAGGTAGTGACTGGCGTATTGTGACGAGCCAGTTGCTCGGCCACCATTGACCAATCGTTTTCAATTCATGAGAGATCTGGAGAACGTGCGGGTCGGGGCAGCAGTCGAACATTTTCCGTATCCAGAAAGAGCCGTACAGGACCTGCAACATGCGGTCGTGCATTATTCTGCTGAAATGTAGGGTTTCGCAGGAATCTAATGAATGGTTGAGCCATGTGTCGTAACACATCTGAAATGTAACGGCCACTGTTCAAAGTGCCGTCGATGCGAACAAGAGGTAACCGAAACGTGTAACCTATGGCATCCCATACCATCACGCCGGGTGATACACCAGCATGGCGATAACGAATACACGCTTCCAATGTGCGTTCACCGCAATGTTGCCAAACATGGATGCGACCATCACGATGCTGTAAACAGAACCTGAATTCATACTAAAAATGACGATTTGCCATTCGTCCACCCGTACACCATTACAGGCGCTACTGTCTGTGATGCAGCGTAAAGAGTAAACGCTGCCATGGTCTGCGAGCTGACAGTCCATGCTGCTGCAAACGACGTCGAACTGTTCGTGCAGATGGTTTTTGTCTTGGAAACGTCCCCATCTTTTGACTCAGGGATCGAGACGTGGCTGCACGATTCGTTACAGCCATGCGGATAAGATGTCTGTCATCTCGACTGCTAGTAATACGAGGCCGTTGGGATCCAGCATGGCGTTCCATATTGCCTTCCTGAACCCACCGATTCCATATTCTGGTAATGGTCATTGGATCGCGAGCAGCAATGTCGCGACACGATAAACCGCAATTGCGATAGGCTACAGTCCGACCTTTATCATACCCGTAAACGTGATGGTACGCATTTCTCCTCTTTACACGAGGCATCACAACAACGTTTCACCAGGCAACGCCGGTCAACTGCTGTTTGTGTATGAGAAATCGGTTGGAAACTTTCCTCGTGTCAGCACGTTGTAGGTGTCGCCACAGGTGCCACCTTGTGTGAATGCTCTGAAAAGCTAATCATTTGCATATCACAGTATCTTCTTCTTATCGGTTAAATTTCGAGTCTGTAGCACGTTATCTTCGTGGTGCATCAATTTTAATGGCCAGGAGTGTATTTATTTATTTACTTATCTCTCTTCTATTCGGCTGAATCATGTAACCAATTTTCTCACGGAACCATAGTTTTTACCTCTCATTCATTTCTCTCAGAATCGATCAATGAATCGAAAAGATAATTGTAATCGTTAATCTACCCGCAAAAAAATTCGACTATTAGCAAATATGAACGGACATCTCTTTTAGTGATAATATGTAGAATGGTGGTAACTTTATTTATTTGCATTGGAGTGTCGAGCTCTCTATGAAACAATTTTGCAGGAAACTCTGCATCGAAAACGGTTCGAAGCTTAGCGGTAACATCTTGTTGCAAACGCGAGATACTTTTCCTTAAGATGTTAATATGCATAATTTACTGATTGACAAAATAAAAAAATTGAAATGTTTGAGCATCTGGATAGGGGTCCAAAAAATTATTGTTCCAGAATATTTTAATTAGTTTTACGGGAAAAGTAGAGATGACGAATTGTTAGAAACAAGCTAAAATCCTCGAAAAACAGACCAACAAAGGCAGTTGAAAGACCACTATGTCTAGCTAAGAAGCTAAGAAGCTATACCTACATTATTATAACTGGGAGAAACACGTAGGTAATGTCGTGGGAAAGGCGAACCAGAGACGGCATTTTATTGGCAGAATCCTTAAAAGATGCAACAGAAGTACTTTAGAAACTGCATACACTACGCCTTTCCGTCCATTTTTGGAGTATTGCTGCCCAGTGTGGGATCCCTATCAGGTGGGTTTCACGGAGGAAGGGCAGCTCGTTTTGTATTGTACGATACAAGATCTGGGATGGGAATCGTTACAACAACGGCGTTTATCGATGCGGCGTGGGCTACTTTCCAACGCCAACATTCTCCTCCGAATGCGAAAGTATGCTGTTGACTTCCACTTACATAGGCAGAAAGTATCATCAGAATAAAATACGAGAAATCAGAGCTGGAATGGAGAGATTCAGGTGTTCATTCTATCCGCGCGCTATTAGAGAATGGATAGTATAAAGGTGGTTCGATGAAGCTTCTGCCGGGCACTTAAATGTGATTAGCAGAGTATCCCATGTAGATGTATGTCGATGAATGGCGATCCGCTCGTTGCTGGAATCAAAATAATTGCAATAAGATGAAGTTGTTTAAAATTTTATTTTTATCTTGGTTAGTCAAAGCAATAATAATGCTTTCATGCTCATGTGAAGAGAAATGTTTCAAATATATGCAAGAAATTTCTCAACTAAACAACTGAGTAGGTTATATATTTCTGAGAAAATAATTAATACTTTAAACGAAAAAAAAAAAAAAAAAAAAAAAAAAAAAAAAAAAAAAAAAAAAAAAAAAACCACTTGTTTAAAATGTTCAATTTGAAGTTTAAGCAGAATCTTCACGCAAATTATGAACCTTGTAATGTCATTCGTGATATGAACATCCAAGTCAAAGTTCTGGCATTCTTTCACTGTTTCTAAATGTTGAAATTATTAATGGAAGACTATAATATTCATTTTTTTACGTTATAACGGTGCTGGTTTAACTACTCAACAACCGCGTACACTCTAAGCACAGGTGACACACATGATACAGTCCCAATCATTAACCGATCCTGGTCGATATTTAATACCGTAACTGTGTTCCGCTGAATAAGATGCTTCAGACCAGATGGAAAATTAAGGCGGTTCAAACAGGCTAAACTATGATACTTCATTAGTTACTGTCACAACAGCAAGGTTTCAGTATTGACAGCATATATGCGATGGGATCTTACAGTCACTACATTAGGCAATGCGTTTAGTCCTCTACTGAGTTAATTTATCGATATTCTTCTACTGGACCACGTCACAGTGAATTGAAATTCTGTAACTAATTATTTAAATTATTCCAAACCTCCTGATACTGTATGTAGTCAAACTAAAATAACATTTAATTGTAGGTCCATAGTGAAAATGAATGACCCATAGAGATATAATTAGCCAACCTGCTGTGATTAGTTTGTGTGTGTGTGTGTGTGTGTGTGTGTGTGTGTGTGAGAGAGAGAGAGAGAGAGAGAGAGAGAGAGAGAGAGAGAGAGAGAGAGTGAGTGAAACGGTGGGCGGGGGGGGGGGTGCGTATGTATGTGAGAGGCCGGCCGCGGTGGCCTAGGGGACTGCGGCACGCCATTCACGGTCTGCACAGCCACTAAGATCGGGGGTTCGAATCCCCCCCTCGGCCATGGATATTTGTGCCGTCCTTAGTGTTAGCTAGTTCATAAGTAGTTTGTTAGTTTACGGACATGATCCCGTAGTTAAGTCCTATAAGTTCTACAAACATTTGATTTGAGACTCGTAGGAATAGCTAATTATCCTTAGACGTTTGAACTTTATCGCATTTAAAAGTAGTTTCAGTGGATGAAGTGTTGTACGTAATACGATTCAACATAATGAATAAAATGCCTACAAAAGACGTCGACGTCTTCAAACCGCCGAACCGATTTCAATGACGATTGAATCCTGGTATAATTTATACGTTGTGCAACGTATAGCGTTTTCAGTCAGCGTTTTACTTACGAAGTAATAAACACTGTTTCTTTCCGTATTTAATAATGTCTTCATATTCATCTCGATAAAGAAGTATTTACCGTTATTCCATGCGCGGCATATATTTAAACAGGAAAATTTGAAATTATTTTAACCTGATTATTCTGGTGTTAATTTAAGAACAAAGTTGAAATATTATGTTCCTTCGATTGTCTTTAACACGTATGCAAGGACATCAACGCGAGCGAAGCTAGTATGAATATTTGCAAGTCATACAAGGTTGTCAGTACATGTTGGTTCACAGTGGATCACCAAACTTTTATTTACAGTGAAATACAAAATTATTATTTCAGAAAATGTAGCTACGTACCCACTCAAATGAACCACAGACATTGCCGAGGTGGGGTAGTTTCCGTGCCTCAACGATACAGATAGCCGTACCGTAGGTGCAACCACAGCGGAGGGGTATCTGTGGAGAGGCCAGACAAACGTGTGGTTCCTGAAGAGGGGCAGCAGCCTTTTCAGTAGTTACAGGGGCAACAGTCTGGATGATTGACTGAGATGGCCTTGTAACATCAGCTAATGTGGCTTTGCCACACAGCTACTGCGAACGGCTGAAGGCAAGGGAAAACTACAGCCGTTACCTTTCCCGAGGACATGCAGCTCTACTGTACGAACATATGATGATGGCATTCTCTCGGGTAAAATATTCCGGAGGTAAAATAGTCCCCCATTCGGATCTCCGGGCGGGGACTACTCAGGAGGATGTCGTCATCAGGAAAGACAATACTGGCAATCTACGGGCCGGAGCGTGGAATGTTAGATCCCTTAAACGAGTAGGAAAATTAGAAAATTTAAAAAGGGAAATGCATAGGTTAGATATAGTGCGGATTAGTGAAGTTCGGTGGCAGGATGAACAGGATTTCTGGTCAGGTGAATACAGGATTATAAATACAAAATCAATTGGTGGTATCACAGGAGTAGGATTGATAATGAATAAGAAAATAGGAATGCGGGTAAACTATTATGACCAGCACAGTGATCGCATTATCATTGTCAAGATAGATACGAAGCCAACACCGACAACAGTAGTACAGGTTTATATGCCAACTAGCTCTGCCGATGATGAGGAAATCGAAGAAATATATGAGGAGCTAAAGGAAATTATTCAGGAAGGGAGAGGAAAACTTAATTGTTATGGGAGACTGGAATTCGGTAGTAGGACAAGGAAGGGAAGAGAAGATAGTGGGTGAATATGGGCAAAAGGAATGAAAGAGAATTTTGCACAGAACATAATTTAGTTATAACAAACACGGTTCAAGAATCACAAAAGAAGGTTGTATACCTGGAAGAGACCAGGAGACACCGGAAGGTATCAGATTTTATAATGGTAAGACATAGATTCCGAAACCAGCTGATAAACTGTAAAACATACCCAGGGGCAGATATAGACTCTGACCATAACTTGTTGGTTATGAACTGTAGGCTGAAACTAAAGAAACTACAAAAAGGTAGGGAAATAAGGAGATGGGACCTGGATAAATTGAAGGAATGTGAGGTTCTTAAGAATTTCAGAGGGAGCTTTAGGCAACAATTGACAGAAACAGTGGAAAATAAAACAGTAGAAGAGGAATGGGTAAAATTGAGAGATGAAATAGTGAAGGTAGCAGAGGACAAAGGCAAGACCTACAAAAAATCCTTGGATATCACAGGAGATACTAAATTTAATCGATGAAAGGAGAAAATATAAAAATGCAGTAAATAAAACAAGCAAAATGGAGTACAGACGACTAAGAAATGAGATTGACAGGAAGTGCAAAATGGCTAAGCAGGAGTGGCTACAAGGCAAATGCAAGGATGTAGAAGAATGTATAAATAGGGGAAAAATAGATACAGCTTACAGGAAAATAAAAGAAACATTTGAAGATAAGAGAAACAGATCTATGAATATCAAGGACACTGATGGAAAACCAGTTCCCAGCAAAGAAGGGAAAGCTGAAAGGTGGAAAGAGTATATAGAGGGGCTCTACAAAGGAAATGAAGTCCGAGACAATATTGTAGGAAGGGAGGAGGATTTAGATGAAGATGAAATAGGAGATACTGTATTGAGAGAAGAATTTGACAGAGCCCTGAAAGACCTAAGTCGAAACAAGGCCCCTGGAGTAGATGATATTCCCTCAGAGCTACTGGGAGAACCAGCCATGACAAACCTGTTTCACCTGGTGCGTAAGATGTATGAGACAGGAGAAGTACCCTCAGACTTTAAGAAAAAATGTTATAATCCCCATTCCAAAGAAAGCAGATGCAGACTGGTGTGAAAACTACAGAACCATCAGTCTAATAAGTCATGGTTGCAAAATATTAACACGAATTATATACAGAAGGATGGAAAGGTGGTAGAAGCCGACCTCGGGGAAGATCAGTTTGGGTTCAGGAGAAATGTAGGAACACGGGAGCCAATACTCACGTTACGGCTTATCCTAGAAGATAGATTAAGAAAAGGCAAACCTACATTTCTAGCTTTTGTAGATTTGGAGAAGGCTATTGACAATGCTGATTGGAATAAACTCTTTCAAATTCTGAAGCAAGCAGGAGCGTAAGGTTATTTATAACTTGTACAAAAACCAGACAGCGGTTATCAGAGTTGAAGGGCATAAAAGGGATGCAGTGGTTGGAAAGGGAGTAAGACAGGGTTGTAGTCTTTCTCCATTGTTATTCAATTTGTACATTGAGCAAGCTATAAAGGAAAGCAAGGAGAAATTTGGAGAAGGAATTAAAGTTCAGGGTGAAGAATTAAAAACACTGCGTTTTGCCGACGACATTGTAATAATCTCAGAGACAGCAAAAGACCTGGAAGAGCAGTTGAAGGGAATGGACAGTGTGCTGAAAGGTGCATATAAGATGAACATTAACAAGAGCAAAACTAGGGCAATGGAGTGCAGTGTAAGGAAATCAGGTGATGCTGAAGGAATTATATTGGGAAACGAAGCAATAAAGGAGGTAGATGAGTTTTGTTATTTGGGCAGTAAAATAACAAATGATTGTCGCAGTACAGAGGTTATAAAATGCAGAATGACAATGGGTAGAAAAGCGTTCTTGAAAAAGAGAAATTTGTTAACATCGAATATTGATTTAAGCCTAAGGAAGTCTTTTCTGAAGGCATTTGTATGGAGTGTTGCCTTGTATGGGAGTGAGACATGGACGATAAACAGTGCGGACAGGAAGAGGATTGAGGCTTTTGAAATTTGGTGCTACAGAAGAAGGCTGAAGATTAGGTGGGTGGATCGCGTAACTAATGAGGAGGTATTGAACAGAATTGGAGAGCGAAGAAATTTCTTGCATACCTTGACTAAAAGAAGGGATAGATTGGTAGGACACATTCTTAGACATCAAGGAATTGTGAATTTAGCATTGGAGGGAAGTGTGTGGGGTAAAAACCGCAGAGGAAGACCAAGAGATGTAGGTTGCCGTTCTTATGTGGAGATGAAGAGGCTTGCTCAGGATAGGGTATTGTGGAGAGCTGCATCAAACCAGTCTCCGGACTGAAGACCACAACAACAACAGCTAAGTACACGTAAATTTGTCCAGGTGTTGCAACGCACAGTATCTAATGTGCCATGTAATATGGGATGGCTTGCTTAAGTAACTACATATAGCTGGATATGAACGACTTGTACCAAAACTATTCACAAAAATTGATACGTAAACTATGACAGCAAAATAATCATTAATATACAATGCTACTTTCGTTAACTAGCGGTGAAAAGGACACAGCAATTAATCGCAAACTAGCCCATATAGCAATAGAAAATATATTTATTTTTGACTAAGTACTGAATGCATTCATGTTTAAAATATAATACAGGCGCCGTGCGGAACTATTCTTGGGGAACCAAAATTGGTTAAAGATTTTACAATTCATTCACATGTAAATATTCGGTTGGTTTCGCGAAAGTAAAATTTGTGTTGTCTTTAAATTTATAGGATAGCCCTTCTTACGTTTGCTGTAACTGCAACTGAAAAACAATCACTGATATGATAGGGTAAGGTGGTACCAATTCGATATAGGTACAATTCCGATCAACATAATTTGTCAGTCTCGTAGTGTTGGTAGCACTTGCCTGTGAGTGGCGTTGTAGTGTAGTAGGTTTCTGCAGCTCCTCCTGTCTATTTCAAGAATACAACACTCTGTGCTAAGGAGATATAAATTTTTTTCTGTTAAGCGGCACGTGCAGCAACTTCGTCGAACGCGCTCTAATAAATTTTCTAGTTTCCACGTGCTTGCAAATTGTATGTTATTGCAATGTTTTGTACTACGAAGTATGCGTTGGTGCACGAGGGAACAAGTGCTTTTTATGTGGAAGAAGCCAGTGATAAAAATTTTACGAGGAAGTGATCATAATTGTACCTAGTGTGGTACATTTTCGATCGATTTTTCACAGTCCTGTAACCTTTCTTTGTGTTTACACTAACCTTTCTAATGGTCTAAGCCGGCCGCGGTGGCCGAGGGGACTGAGGCGCTCCAGTCACGGTCTGCACGGCCACTACGGTCGGGGGTTCGAATCCCCCCTCGGGCATGGATATTTGTGCCGTCTTTAGGATTAGCTAGTTTATAAGTAGTTTGTAAGTCTAGGGACTGATGACCCCGTAGTTAAGTCCCATAGACTCTACAAATATTTTTTTAATGGTCTAATATTTGTGTTACATATTCGTTAAACATCCAAGAACAAGTGCCATAGTTAAAACAAAATTTCTCCGAAATGATCGAAATTGTACCACCTTACACTACGCATATTTATTTCATGTCAAAAATTTTCCAAAGGAGAATTTTCTAGGTTTTACCTTTTTTCTAAATTCCGGTCTACTTGTAAATTAGTTCCTCTGTTTCCACCTGATATCTCAAACTAACTTAGATAATGTAGGATCCTTCTTCTTCGTGTTTATGAGTCACATATTGGCACAGAAGACAGGTTTGCCATGAGAGCACCTAAGGGTTGCGAATTACTGTCTGGTAGTACAAAATTGAAATCAACATCCATTTGTGATGCCGTGCTGCATACTAAGTATCCCTGCAGTCAATTCATTAAAAGCAATTAACTGCTCCTAGTTTTCATCAACAGAACCTATCAATTATTGATTCCTCGCAGGACGTGGATTGTGGTATGGTTACGTTCCTAATTACGTTGCACTGCAGTCGACCGGTCGATGTCGTAATTGTCACTCGTAAATTAATTCCACTCCTCCCTCTTGATAACGTAAATTATCTTGTGCAATGTAAAATCTATCACCTCCTCTTTTATTGCAATTAATTATTAAAAGTAAGTGAAATTTACACATTGAACAGCATTTTCAGCCTGATGATACAATTGAAATTTAATTTTTATTTCTACAAATAGCAGCATGACATTTATGGTTTATATGAATTATTTTATTGTTGAATGAAAATTATTATTTTTGTGAAGGGAGTCGTAATTCATTATTATGCCATGATTATCGCCCTTGATGACCGAAAAGTTCAGACTAACAACATGGTGTAACCGTGCGTGAAGTATACTTTCCAGCTTAACATTAGTGAGAGATTACGTACCGAAATTATTTTAAAAACAACTGTCGAACATTTAATCAGTTTAATAATTTTTTAAGAATGTATTTGAAATGTATAAATTAGTGGAGTTTCACGTAATCGGTATCAGACGAACGAAATATTTTCTTCAAGGTAATAGAAAAGGTTACTTCTAATTGAAGATTGTGAAAGCACTTCTTACAGTTTAAAATCAAGTGTCGAAGGAAATTTGTTAACTCTCATAGATCGCCTTTTTTCTTCAATTGGTAAAGCCTTAGCAAGAAGTGTACAAATAAAATCTCACTGATATTTTATGGATTATAGCTAAACAGATTCCTCATATTTAGAAACAACCTCTACTTGATGCATTCATATCAAATACACGTGTCAGATTTTAATTATTTGCATACGACATCAATATGCATATTTAACAGGTTCCCCTTATCAAGACAGATAAAGAAATTTATTCTTCAGTTAAAAATGTTAAATACATATTTCCTTTATAGAGCAAAGTAGAAAACAACACAATAAGAAACAAAGGCTTTTTGTTAACAAAATATGTTCAAATGTTTGTTAAGCTTATGGGACTTAACTACGGGGTCATCAGTCCCTAAACTTACAAACTACTTATCAACTAGCTTATCCTAAGGACGGCACAAATATTCATGCCCGAGGGGGGATTCGAACCCCCGACCGTAGTGGCCGTGCAGATCGTGACTGGAGCGCCTCAGTCCCCTCGGCCACCGCGGCCGGCTGCAATATTTCCCCCGTACACTTCCCTGCAATGCTAAATTTAAGATTCCTTCATGTCTAAGAATGTGTCCTACCAATCCATCCCTTCTTTTAGCCAAAATACGCCAAAAATTCATTTTCTTCCCAATTCTGTTCAGTACCTCTTCGTTAGATACGCGACCTACCCACCTAATCTTCAGCATTCTTCTGTAACATTACATTCCTTCATAAAAGTCTGCCTTACATTTAAATTAATATTCGTTGTTAGCTAATATCTCTTTCTCCGTTTTTCGTCCCATTGTTACTACCCAAGTAGTACTGGAGCGCGATGCAGAGAATCGCGCGGCCGTTCGCCGTCGGGGTCCCAGTCCCCCCTAGCACATTGGTGTTTGTGTTGTCTTTAGTTTAAGTAATCGGATACATTTACAAACATATGAACTCATTTACCACCTTTATTGTTTCGTTATCTAATCTAATTGCTTGAACATGACCTTATTTTCTGAGAGGGCATTGCATTACCCTAGTTTTGGTTTATACGCTGCTTTCAGCACTTGTCAGTTCAATTGCTCTTCCAGGTCCTTTGCTGTCTCTGACAGAATTACAATTGTCATCAGCAAAACTCAATGTTTTTATTTCTTCAACCTGAACTCCCTTTTCTCAATTTCTCTTTCCTTTCCTTCACAGTTTGCTCAAGGTACAAAATGAATAACATCGGAGAAAGTCTAGAACTTTGTCTTACTACCTTACCAACCACTGCGTCCCTTTCATGCCCTTCAAGATCGTTTTGATTAATGAAGAAATTGTAAACAACGTTCCGTTCCGTATATTTTATCCCTGCTGACTTCAGAATTTGAAAGAGTGTATTTCTATCAACATTGTCAAAAGCCTTCTCGTAATGCACAAAACCTATAAATGTTGGTTTGCGTTTCATTAATCTGCATCTCCAAAAGTAAGAGACAAGTGTACTAAACACTTAAATTACGGTATTTATTACAACTAAGCACAAACGACATCTAAGAAAAAGAATAGGTTCAACGTTAACAAGACTAAAAGATACAGTAACGGAAATAAAATTGTAAACACGGAAAGATGATACCGATTTTTATCCTATGGCGACAGGTGCTACCTGGGGAATAATGGAATATGCCTACAATGGTTTCATCTTCGTCTGGCAGTAGTTAGCGCAGTGGTGTAACTGCCAGGGCGCCATTTGGCTGTATCATTAGCAGAGAATGTTTATAGCGATAAGGCTCAGTTGGTATCATCGTGTGAAGCAATTAGACGCCATCCCAAGGAGACGTGCTTCCTCAAGCCAACTAAACGAATCTGAAAGGGGTCAAATTCTGACCTTCCAAATGGCGGAATAGTCGTTCGGGAAAATTGCCACACCATTTTGTCATTTGGTCATGTGAATGTTCTGACATATCTAGACTGTAGTAAAAGGAGGTGAGCCATGACTTCCAAGGATGTGAAGAAGGTATGCAATTAAGTGATAGTCCTCAAAGGATTTCTTAACAGAAAAAAATCAATATTTAACATTGATGTGCTTCTGTTGGTACAAACATCTTGTACGATTCAATCTGCTGTCCAGAGAAAACTGTTCCGGCTCGTTCACAGACAGAAAGCTGGCTCTTCTGTGATAAACGTCTGGAACTGTAGTATTCCTGGGGCTACCTCGCACTGACTGGAACTTCTTTACTCTCCCGTACTGACTTCCGTGGCTGTGGTGCGCCGGCATATCTACCCGACCGCCTGTCTTTCCATTGGCCGGCGCGCGAAGCAGACAATGAGGTAACGAGATAGCGGGCGCCCCAGGCAGCCGAAGTATTGAGGAGAGACTTATCGCCTCTTCTTGGAGTTGCGGGGCGACTTGTGTAGAACGCCGGAGTTGTGCCGAATAGCAACGCCACAACATTTCCTCTCCCCCCCCCCCCCTTTCCACACCCCAAACCTTTGAACCGTCGTTGTGTAGTGATCGTACTGACGGAGTTGGGAATATGTGGCCGTGGGAGTAATTGAATTACCGCTGAATCACCGGTCGTGACCCGCCATCCGGCCTGCTCTTGGCAGGAAACGCAGGGCAGAAAACGCCCAAATGTTCGCGCTCCACGGACACGGGCGCAGAAAGAACAGACGCAGGTGCAGGAGCGACCATCTCGAGGACCGGTGCGGAGGCAGCCCCCTGGTGGAAAGCTGCGTCGGAAGGACCCTCGACGCACGATGATGAACCCTCAATCACGGACGTCGGTTGACCCACGACATCCGATGGATGGGTCGTCAGATGCCGTAATGCTGCACTTTTGTGAGGACATTCAAGTCACAGACAGCCAAGCTCAAGTACCACCACAAGCGTGCACACGTTGTTGTACATTTCCTCGCTTCCTACTGATTCCCAGCGACGCAACGGACCGTCACCTGCCCAGTTGTTGCATTCTGCTCTATCTCAGACACCCACTACGGTCGCTGCTCGCTCGGCAGAATCAGGCGCAATTTCGCGGAAACGCATCTGTCTTTTCCAGGACCTATGACACACACAGACGTTGGGAGTGTGGTATCATCATTCGGCAGCTTGGCGCTATCATTTTTGAATGCAGGGTGCAGATGGCATACAGCGTCGCTATAAATTCCCCCTTGTGCACTAGAGGATGCTACTGCTGAGTTCTTGCCGACAGATTCGCTGTCTCCTCGGATGTATCACAGGTCTCTAGAAGAGCATAGTGTTTCGAAAGATTGGAAAATGGCGCAGGTCATCCCCGTTTTCAAGAAAGGTCCTCGAACAGATGTGCAGAACTATAGCCCTATATCTCTAACGTCGGTCAGTTGTAGAATTTTGGAACATGTATTATGTTCGAATATAATGACGTTTCTCGAGACTAGGAATCTGCTCTGTAGGAATCAGCATGGGTTTCGAAAAAAGCGTTCGTGTGAAACCCAGCTCGCGCTATTCGTCCACGAGACTCAAAGGGCAATAGACACGGGATCTCAGGTAGATGCTGTGTTTCTCGACTTCCTCAAGGCGTTTGATACAGTCCGCCACAAACGTTTAATGAACAAAGTAAGAGCATATGGTCTATCAGACCAATTGTGTGATTGGATTGAGGAATTCCTAGATAACAGAAAGCAGCAGGCCATTCTCAATGGAAAAAAAGTCTTCCGAAGTAGGAGTTATGTCAGGTGTGCCACAGGGGAGTGTCGTGGGCCCGATGCTGTTCACGATATATATAACTGACCTTGCTGATAACAACGGAAGTTCACTGGGGCTTTTTGCGGATGATGCTGTAGTATATATAGAGGTTGTAACAATGGAAAATTTATTGAGATGCAGGAGGATCTGCATCGAATTGACGCATGGTGCAGGGAATGGCAATTAAAGCTCAATGTAGACAAGTGTAATGTGCTGCGAATACACAGAAAGAAAGATCCTTTATCATTTAGTTACACTATAGCAGGTCAGCAACTGGAAGCAGTTAATGCCATAAATTTTCTTGGATTAGTCATTAGGAGGGATTTAAAATGGAACGATCATATAAAATCAATCGTCGGTAAAGCAGATGCCAGACTGATGGGAGAATTCTAAGGAAATGCAGTTGGAAAACAAAGGAAATAGGTTACAGTACACTTGTTCGCCCACAGCTTGAATACTGCTCACCGGTGTTGGATCCGTAACAGGCGGGATTGATAGAGGAAGTGGAGAAGATCCAACGGAGAGCAGCGCGCTTCGTTACAGGATCAATCGTAAAAGCGTTAGATGATCGCTAAACTCCAGTGGAAGTCTCTGCACTAGAGACGCTCTGTCGCTCGGTATGGACTTTTATCGAAGTTTCGAGAACTTACCTTTACTGAGGAGTCTATGAGTATATTACTCCCTCCTACGTATATCTCGCGAAGAGATCGTGAGGATAAAATCAGAGAGATTAGAGCCCACACAGAGGCATACCGACAATCCTTCTTTCCGCGAACAATACGTGACTGGAATAGGAGGGAAAATCGATAGTGGTACTCAAGGTACCCTCCGCCACACACCGTCGGCTGGCTTGCTGAGTATGGTTGTAGATGTAGATGTAGATGGTGGCGCCCAAGCCTCACCCGACGTCGCGGGTTCGGCCGACTTCCCTGCTCGGCCCCGAGTGGACGCTTCGTCTATAGTATCCCCAAGACGCAACATATACGACGTCCTGAAAATCCGTGCAGCACAGACGTTCGCCAAAATTCGCGTATCTGCAATGGAAGCAGTGTCCGATCTTGCAAGTGCCACGACATAGATAACATAGATAGAGAGACCAAAATTTGAAGCTGAGAGTAGTACGATCTTCCTTTCGCCTACTTACATTTCGCATAGTCACAGAGACAAGAGAAATCGGAGCCCGTACCGAGACATATAGGCATTCTTTTCTTCCTCGTTCTATTTGAGAGTAGAATAGGTAAGGAAATGCCACGCACCTAATGGTAGATTGCGGAGTATATATGTAGATGTAAATGCAGAAATCGCCAAAACCAACGGTTGCCAAACTGTTACCAGCAGGAGGAGTAAGGGCACGCACACTTCTAGCCCGCCCGCCAGTCTCGCCACAGCTTCGATGTGCACGGCTCGATTGGTGACGTCAGAGGATAACTTGAAAAATACAATATCGGGCTGCGGTCCTCAGTGGTGAAGACAGGCACTGTTTACTTGCAAGTGATGGTCTTTTGCGTGTATAATATGGACGTGGCGAGCGCTGTCTGAGAGAGTGCAATAGCCTGAAAAGGAGACTATGGCTATCGAATTTCTTCATATTTGTGATGAGTCAAGTTCAGAACACAACAATCAGCCAAAGCCAATCGGCACAACTCTAAAAAATTCTCGAGAAAATCAACAAAGTACACGCAAGTAATTAAAACGGTTGCAGAAACTGTCGACGTAGCTCAGGAAGTACCGTTATAGCCTTACTACCATTGGGTCGGTGGTTCGAATCCTGTGGTGTCAGTTTTTTAAATATTTTTTTCGTTGTGTTCGAATATTAACACAATTTTAATATCTAATGGTATTTTTATGAAAAATTCAGTCTATATTTATTTTATAAAATATGATGGTTTCAATCATAGAAACAAAAACAACTTACATTTATTTACAATACTGGCTTCACTATTAGTTGACGACGCTAGTACCTGATCAGTTTGTGAAGATCTATGACGCTGTTTTTGGAAAGTCGGCTCCATAGCTACAAATGGCTTATCAAGCAGCTAACCTAATCAACCATCGTTTTAAGTGTCGACAAGGTGTTCAGTTCGTCTACATACACATAAACAAAAGCTCACACAACACATGGAATTAGATATCCCGAAATGTTTTATATACTGAATTCGAAAACAACGGAAAGATATTTGTCACAGCGGGATTCGAACCACCGACCCTGTGATTGTGAGGCCGGAACATACTACTACGTGTGCTACACCGAGAGACGATGCGGTTTAGTTATTGGTACTTACGTTTTCTTGCAAAACTTCAAAGTCGATTTATTCGACAGTTTTTGAGAGTTGCATCGAATGGCTTCGGCTGATTGTTATTTAAGTTCTGATCTTCACGTACCATACATGTCAAAAATTCTAAACTCCTTGTAAGCAGCTGTGGTAATTTGAATTTACCGCAGCGTACGTATGTGAATATGAGGTAATGAAACTTTCTGTTTTACAAAATAAACGGATAACGTAATCTGCCGCGGCGGATTATCCGTGCGCACTGGGGCGCGCGGTCGTTTGCCGTCGGCAGTTCGAGTCCCCCCTCGGACATGGTTGTTTGTATTGCTTTTAGGTTACTTTACCTTTGTTTAAGTAGTTTGTAAGCTACGGACTAATAATCAAGTCGTTCAGTTTGATAGATTTACAAACAAATAACGTAATCTGACAAATGTTATTCCCAGTTGGCAACGCTTGAGATCACCACTTCGATGGTACAAAGTATTGTGAGACTTACGGGTACACTAGCTACTAGACTCTACCAGCAGTGTAGTGACTGACTGAACTACACAGTGCAGTTCAATGTGTAGTTGACATAGAGAAGCACCGGTACCTCTGAACGGCCGAGACAACGGTATGCGGTTAGTGGGCACGCAGCATTGTTCCTGCAACTCACGTTATCTGCACGGCGCCTCGTCTGAAAGTCAAGTGTGCTGTTTGTTACCTGAAGGCCAGAGAGCACCAAGTCATTGACGCCTCCCGACAAGCTTCTCATCGCTCTCCTGCACAGTTTGCGAGGGATTCCTTTCCAAATTTTCTCTACATCTGCATAATTCTCCTGCTACATAACTACTCTGCAAATCCATTTAATAAAAAGGCAGAAGGTTCATTGAACCACTATTATGAGATTTCTCTGTCGTTCCATTCTCTAATAGCGGCCACACAAGTAACACCTAAATATTTCCATTTTAATATGATTTCTCTTATCATGATGATCGCATCTCTGTATGAACATGAGTGCTAACAAACTATAAGAGAATGATGGTTGATGAAATTTCGCTATACAGCTCACCGCAACGACTAAATACTTTCTTTTAATGATTTACACCACAATTCGAGCATCATTTCGATGACATCTCTCCTATATAGCGATAATACTAAACCAGCTCCCGTTCTTTGAACTTTATCTATATTCTCTGTCCCACTTGCTGCAGATCCCACAATACGTAGCAATACTTCAATAAGAGAAGCACAAACGTACTGTAGATAGTTTCTTTAGTAGAACTGTTGATCTTCTAAAGCACGTTCTTTACAATATTCAATAAACTGTTTACGGGAAATTTTACGGGAACTTCACCGACAGTTTGATTTTACAATGTCCAGTTAAGAGGCAGCTGGCCGTAAACTATTCTTTAACCGGCAGTTATCTTTACTGTAGCATTATCTTCCATTATAGTCTTAACAAGCCGCGAGGGAGTAGGCAAACGCTCTGGAGCGCCACCCGCGTCGGAGGTTCGAATACTCCCTCGGGCATGGATGTGTGTGTGTGTGTGTGTGTGTGTGTGTGTATTCTTTAGGTTAGTTTAACTTCGTTTAAGTATTTTGTAAGTCTAGGGACTGATGGCCAACTTAGTTTTGTCCCATAAGAATTACAAACATTTGTACATTTAGTCTTAACGGAGATGTGTTTTAAGATAAAAGTGGCAAATGGCAAAAAGGAATTACATTGAAAGTGACTCTGAAAATAGCGATGATGGTCAAATTGCGATATATAGAAGGAGACCTACAGTAATGATAAGAAGAATAAACGGTTTTGAAACGATGAAAAATCAACAACTTTTCAAGCGATTCCGCCTGTCAAAATCAACAGTTTATCTACTCCATTATCAAATTCGATGTAAAGCACAAAGGAAAATATTTGTTCTGAGATAATTGTTCTTTACGGCTCTTCTAAATTATTCCTTAAAATATCGAAGAATACTCGATAAAACTAAAGACAATGCATTGCATTTCCATTTCAGGATTCATGCTGTGTCTCCTAAGAATCAACTAATTTTCACCTTGCGATTTTACGTTCTACGGAACATCCTAATTGCACTTGGTGATTTCATAGGTTTTAGAACAGCCACTGCTTCCCAAAACTGTCAACACGCATATTTCTATAACAGAATAGAGGGTTTGCTATTTGTTCTTGTATATATTTTATTAAAACAATTAAGTGCAGCAATAAGTTGTTACAAAATAATATTAATCGTTGTCTTTTTTTTTCAAATTTATGTCCATGTTCAATAATTCCATTTTCTTTTAATGTTGTAACCGCCCTCATTCATGACTTTCTCTTTCCCACTCATGTCTTTCCCTTTCCCGCCCATGGCGCTTTTCTTCCTCTGTATAAAACATTTCCAGTGTTTGAAGCGTCCTTTTAGAATTTCCAGTTTTCCTTTTTTTGGGAGCCTACCCTCAACTGCCAGTTCAGGACTGAGTTGTGCAGGTGTTCATGGTAACCACATCTGTTCTCCATTCTGCTCCTGTGATTTCAATGCCTTGCCATGTATGGTTGGGTCTTTTCCTCGTTCTCCTTATCGTTTGGCTAGTTTGGTAACTTTCCTTTCTGTTCCATATTTATTTTCATTTCATTTTATTCAGGTCACTCGCATTGCCTAATTATCTTGTACGGGCGCTAAAGACCTAGTTGTCGTGCGCCCATAACATCCTATCCATCCATCCATCATGATTTCAATGACTCGTTACTGACCTCAAAGAGGCTGCACGTTTTTGTAGCCTCACTGGCAGTTTATTCTTAGTATCTGCAAGTAAAATACAAACTTATCTAACCCTTTCATTACCACATTTCGAAATTTTGAGGATAAAAACAATGTTTTCGCTATAAAAGGTGGAATATTGCGTTTTGATGTATTTTACTGAAAAAAGGTATTTTAGGCTGCTTTTATAATCAATTCAGCACAACGAAAGTCGCAGCAAATCGTGCTACTACAAGTAGCGGTCTTGCGTGTCATGTTGGCAATATCAATAATACGAGATTTAAGTTTTGCCCTGAATGGTTCTTGTATGTACTATTGTCCGCACAGCATAAGTGATTACCCTCTTATAACCAAAATTTCAGGACAAAACAGGTGCATTGTTACGAGATTGGCTAATAACAACGTCACATTATTCACCATCTGTTGGCAACATTATCATATGAGGCCACCGGGTAGTGAAGTAAAATTTAACCATTTGCCGCTTTCTGCGGGTGAGTTACTGCCATCAGTTGTCACGAAAAGTTACTACTTGCATGAGACTTGAAATAAACAGTGGCAAAGAGAGGCAAATCTACATCTAATATGAAATTACCTATAAGCAATGCTAGTGAAAAAGGTGATATATGAAAAAAATAATATGAAATAAGTGACTACAGTAAGTTAAACTGTGACAATGAACTAATTTACGGTATCTCCGTCATACGGGTTATCCAGTCCAAAACCGGTAGTAAACATTAAGTGCAATACCGTTTCTGTATTCTTGTCATGCTTTGTGGCTGGTCTACTACCCCATCCTGTTAAGAAAAAAATCGCACTGATGTGTTTTACGGCCCACTTTAGATCTGTAGTTTTATAAGTGTTTGCAAACGTTTCTAACCAAAATAATAATCTAAATAATAGAAAATTATGTTGATATGATTACGACTCTATATCTAAAGCACCCAGCACGTAATTTTCTTTCTGACCGTATTTTAACAAACAGCTAAACTTATATGGTATTTGAGTTTATCTTTGACAAACATACTCTTTTTTTGAACTTTTACCTCTTTGAACTATCATTTTCATTTCATTAATAGGCGCTATGCTGTGATGCGCGAGACCGTTCCCCGTCAGGGGACCACTTTATTTCTCATCTTGCTTCTTAACATATTTTCACACACTCTTGTTAACTGAACACAACTATATTCTGCAAGATTTCGAGTTGTTTAAAAGTAACAACGCTTTCTTTGAAAAGTGCATTTGTTCTGTTTCGAGAACATGCCATGAAATACATAGCCACGAATTGTAAACGTAGACTTCTTTATCACATGTACATAAACTGGGGATACACTGTTACAATGACTGTTGTAAATGACATATTGATAGTACTAACATCGTATATATATTACCACATTTATTTCGCTTGTGATGTTAGCTGTACAATAAAACGTAATCACGGTTTGAAATAAAATATTTACTATTTATTTTAGCGCAGAACAGAGTAACTCAAACGAAGTCATATCTGAACTACAGGAAAGGTAATACCATCTACGTTGAAAGCATACATAGCAACCATGTCAAAGACAACACATTTTACTTATGCATTGATTCTAATATATTCCGTAAATAGTGAATTCACGCTTGGAAAAACAATAAAGAAGGTAATTTGTTGCAATGTACCACCTCCGTTTCATTAAGGAACTACACTTGCCATTGAAATCTAGGATTCCTTTATATACGAAACTACCTGTATCAGCACGTTGTTCGGAATGCTCACTAGTGAAGTATCCTTCTAGTTTACGTGCATATGCTTCAGAAGACCATTGTTCAATTCGTTGTTACGTATTTCAAGGCATGTTCAAGAAAAACAACAAACACGCATTTCAGACGGAGCATTCTTACATATACACAACTCTAAATATTGAAGAACATATCTCTATTTAATTAATAAGAGTGTTCGAAACACCTTTAGGAAAAAAGGAGAAAAAAAATTGTGTACTGGCGGGTTCCGAATCGCTGCCCACTACACAACGAATAACAATTAGAAGTTACTTTCTTTAATCTCGTACTATTGATGTCAGTTACTAACTGATGCTAATATGACATTATTATATTATCATTTCCCGTATGAAGAACGACGTGTTTTTGTTAATTCTTCAGTGCATCATTGCTTTGAAATGACAACGTGTAAGTTACAATAAGAAAATCATCAAATACGCAACGCAAGATGGCGTATGCCACAGAGAGTTCTGGGCGAGGGATGTCACGAGACATCTCCGAATGGCTGATTTTCGTTAATTCCACATTTGGGTGTCAAATCTCCGTTATTTTTGCAAATATCTCTCAAACGATACGAGATATGAGAAAAATACATAAGAGAGAAAAGATCTAGAGAATTTTCTCCTCTACAAATTCGGTTCTTCAATTTTCGTGTCAGATGAACGGTTTATTTGCAAATAAAATTACTCTACAAACGGCTCTTTTGTTTTACTAACCTATTTTTAGTCCGAAAAATTTCGAAAAGGGAGGTTCTGGTCTCTGGTGGTCTAAAATTACGTATGTAAAATTTGGTGGCAATCGGTTGAACGGTTCGACTAAAAATGTGAGGACACGTTACGGACAGACAGACAGACGCCCTAAAATTCCGTTATTTCGGAAAATATCTCTGAAACGATACGAGATATGAAAAAAAAATCATAAGAGTTGAAAGTTGTAGAGAATTTTCTCCTCTACATATTCGGTTATTCAGTTTTCGTGTCAGATGAATGGTTAAGCCCTTATTTTCATTTAAATTTCGAGCTGTCAAAGGACGATCGCAAAGGCTCACTTTTAGTGTTACTACCGTAACATAAAGTGGGTCAAAATTTTTTCTTAACATCCGCTAGTTCATTTTTAATGTTATTCTTCATGTTTTCATAACTGTCCCTTAAATATTTTACAGATCTTTTGGTCCCACTCAGAGCTACAAATAGTTCACCCACTTCGTCGCATATTTTGCTTTTCTTCTCCCATTTACAGAATCGGTTTTCTTATTTTCAGTGATATGACGCTTCTGCTCTATACTTTTAAATAGAGTCTCTTAGGCTGCTGTATCCTCTGTTTACTATTCGCCATCGTTCAAACAGCAACTTTCAAAACATTGGAAACGACCGGTAAACGATATTACGTTTGCCACAAACATTTTTACCAACTGCTTCAAATGCGGTACAGATATGTTAAGCATCAGTAAAACTTACCGTTAGATGGTAAGAATCAAAGCGAATTTGCTAGAAGTTTACCCTGACCGTAAAATTTACTGTCGGTTAATTCTTATTCCAACGCGCTGCCCACTACACATCGAATAACAATTAGAAGTTGCGTTCTTTAATCTCGTACTATTGATGGCAGTTGTTAACTGATGCTAATATGACATTTTTAGATTATCATTTATCGTATGGAGAACGACGTGTTTTTCTCAATTCTTCAGTGCATCATTGCTCTGAAATGACAACGTATAAGTTACAATAAGAAAATCATCAAATAGCCAACGCAAGATGGCGTATGCCAGAGAGAGTTCTGGCCGAGGAATGTCGCGAGACATCTCCGAATGGCTGGTTTTCGTTAATTCCACGTTTGGGTATCAAATCTCCGTTATTTCGTAGAGCTAAGTCCATCCGCTTCTGCCTACTGAGATAGCCGCACTCACTACAAGCCATAAGTACCCCCGGCGCAGTGACTGGCCACCGCCCAAGAGTATTTATTCTCCCAGGCTTCAAGTTAATGTTTTCATGCACAGTATTTGGAGCACACTATGTCCTCACCAATACCGCGTCTCTGCCATGCCTTCACCATTGCCGTCTCTACAGTATGATAGTTGTTTATTATTGTAATTCCCACATATTTAACTGAATTTACGGCCTGTAGATTTCATTGGTTTATCGTATAAATGAAGTTTAACGGATTCCTTTTACTGCTCATATGGATGACTAGGATGACTACACGCTTTTCATTATTTACGGTGAATTAACAATTTTGGCACCATGCACGTATCTAAATCGTTTTGCAGTTGCTTTTCATTTCTGGTAACTTTACTAACCGATAACTGACACCATCATTCGGAAATAGTCTAAGCAATCGGTTCATATACTCTCCTAAATCGTTTACATAAACAAGGAACTGTAGCGCCCATATAACACTTTCTTGGGGAACGCTAAATATCACTTCTGTTTTACTGGATGAGTTTCCGTCAATTACTAGATATCGTATTTTTTAGACAGGAAATCGCGAATCCAATCGCACACCTGTGACGATATTCCTTAAGCAAGAAATGAAATTAAAAGTCGCTTCAGTGGTACAGTGCTGCTGTAGCAGTTTTAGAATCATTCAAGGAAAGTCTACACCAGGTAGTGCATAGGTATCCGGGCCATGCAATATTAGTCGGAGGTGACTTCAACCTTAGGAGTATAGATTGGGACCTCGCTAGTTACATTTCAGGCGGTACAGACAAGCAGTCTTGCGAGCTACTTTTGGACACATTCTCCGAAAACTGTCTTGAGCAGTTAAACCGGCAACCCACGCGCAATGGAAATATTCTAGACCTTATAGCCACAAACAGGCCTGACCTTATTAACGATGTCTGTGTAGAGACAGGAATTAGTGATCATGATATCATCATAGCGTCGATGGTGACCAAAGTTCATAAACCAGTCAAGAAGGCTAGGGGCGTGTTTTTGTTGGGAAAAGCCGACAAGCAAATGTTACGATCGCACTTAGAAAATGAATGGGCATCGTTTAATTCTGGGACTATGGATGTAGAGGACTTGTGGACTAAATTTAAATGCATTGTTAATGAAGGGTTAGAGAAATATGTGCCAGTAAAGACGATTAAGGATGGAAAAGATCCACCGTGGTATAATAATAATGTTAGAAAGCTGCTGAGAAAGCAAAGGCTGTTGCACTCTCGATTCAAAAAAGAACACGCAAATGATGACAGGCAAAAGTTAGTAGAGATTCGTGCGTCTATAAAAAGATCGATGCGTGAAGCGTACAATAATTATCACAGCCATACCTTAGCAAAAGATCTTTCCGAGAACCCGAAAAAATTCTGGTCCTATGTAAAATCGATAAGCGGGACAAAGCCCACTGTCCAGTCACTAGTTGATCATTCCGGGGCAGTAATAGAAGAAAGCAAACGGAAAGCTGAAGTTCTAAATTTAACCTTTAAGAAATCTTTCACGCAGGAGGACCGCACAAATATACCATCATTTGATCAACGTACTAATTCGGAAATGGGGGAGATAGCAATAGGTATTTCCGGTGTAGAGAAGCAGCTGAGAGAGCTAAATACGAAAAAGTCTGCTGGTCAGGATGGAATACCAGTTCGGTTTTACAAAGACTATTCTGCGGCATTGGCCCCCTACTTAGCTTGCATTTATAGCGAGTCTTTAATTCAGCGCAAAGTTCCTAGTGATTGGAAAAAAGCGCAGGTGACTCCCGTGTATAAGAAAGGAAAGAGAACTGACCCATACAATTACAGGCCAATATCGTTGACATCAGTTTCATGTAGAATTTTGGAGCATATTCTCAGTTCGAATATAGTAAATTTCCTTGAAACGGAAAAGCTTCTTTCCATGAATCAGCACGGGTTTAGGAAACATCGTTCATGTGAAACTCAGCTTGCCCTTTTCTCACATGACATCTTGCGAGCCATGGACGAAGGGCAACAGGCGGATTGTGTTTTTCTCGACTTCAAAAAGGCGTTCGACACGGTGCCACACTGCAGACTGCCAACGAAGATACGAGCTTATGGAATAGGTTCACAGATTTGTGACTGGCTGGAAGACTTCCTAAGTAATAGAACGCAGTACGTTGTTCTCGACGGCGAGTGTTCATCAGAGACGAGTGTATCGTCAGGCGTGCCCCAGGGGAGTGTGATAGGACCGCTATTATTTTCTATCTATATAAATGATCTGATGGACAGAGTAAGTTGTAATTTGCGGCTGTTTGCTGATGATGCTGTGGTGTATGGAAGGGTGTCGTCTGTAACTGACTGTAATAGCATACAGGTTGACTTAGAGAAAATTTCTAGTTGGTGCGAAGAATGGCAGCTAGCTCTCAATGTAGAAAAATGTAAGGTGATGCGCATGAGTAGAAAAAACAATCCTATAATGTTCGAATACAGCATCAGTAGTGAGCTTCTTGATGCGGTCGCGTCGTTCAAATATCTAGGCGTAACATTGCAGAGCGATATGAAATGGAACGAGCATGTAAGGACAGTTGTGAGTAAGGCGGACAGCAGACTTAGGTTTATTGGGAGAATTTTGGGAAGATGTACTTCACCTGTAAAGGAGACCGCGTATAAAACGCTTGTACGACCACGTCTTGAGTATTGCTCAAGTATTTGGGACCCGCAGCAGATCGGTTTGAAGGAAGACATAGAGGCGGTTCAGAGGCGAGCAGCTAGATTTGTTACCGGTAGGTTCGACCAATGCGCGAGTGTCACGGAAATGCTCCGGCAACTCAATTGGGGATCGCTGGAAGAAAGACGACGTTCTTTTCGTGAATTTCTGTTAAGTAAATTTAGAGGGCCGGAATTTGAAGCTGAGTGTAGTACGATCTTGCTGCCGCCTACTTACATTTCGCGTAAAGATCACAAAGACAAGATAAGAGAAATTAGGGCTCGTACGGAGGCATGTAGGCAATCTTTTTTTCCTCGATCAGTTTGGGAGTGGAATAGGAAAGGAAATGCCTAGTAGTGGTACAGTGTACCCTCCGCCACGCACCTTACGGTGAATTGCGAAGTATGTATGTAGATGTAGATGTAGATGTACAGTGTCACAAGGCTTCGGGAAAAGTTCTTCCATTTCCTCAAGTACTGTTGATTCCAGCCAGGCGCCCAAATGCCCAAAAATTTTAACTTGACTAAAAGACTGTCACGTCTCCATTTTATTTCCAGTGGTATGGCTCCTCTGTGTCAGATCCGCAAAAACGGCTGACTGCCCATGCGCCACTAATATCTTTCCCATACTATCCTTGCGTTTGCAATCGCCTGAAATGGCTACGTGTTTCAGTGCCACAGACCAAGTGCTCACCCCTGGCAAAGTGTCACCCAGGAACTTCTTGGCTACCGCGATACACCGAGAATCACTATTAACGTGTGACCCATTCTTCCAGAACTGACGCCGGCATCTGATGTTCTGCAGTTGGCACAATATGTTTTCTCAGCCAGTTATCCATTACAATAACCCACTTTTCGTATAGCTAAGGCCATTCGCTTCTGCCTACTGAGATAGCCGCTCTCACTACAAGCCATAAGTGCCCCCGGCGCAGTGACCCAAAGTTGATTTATTCTGGCAGGCGTCTACTGCTCAAGCTAATACTTTCATGCACAGTATTTGGACCACACTGTATCCTCACCAATACCAGGCGTCTGCCACGCTTTCACCATTCCATCCCAACCTTCAGCACACTCTCCACATCATCTCCCAGGTAACAAAATGTTCAAATGTTTCTGTAGCTTATGGGACTTAACTACGGGGTCATCGTCCCTAAACTTACAAACTACTTATGAACTAACTAAGACTGAGGACGGCACAAATATGCATGCCCGAGGGGTGATTCGAACCCCCGACCGTAGTGGCCGTGCAGACCGTGACTGGAGCGCCTCAGTCCCCTCGGCCACCGCTCCCATGTAACCTCCGCCACCTAATTCTTCCGGTTGATGCCCACCGTCCAGATATCTATCACTCCTATGAATCGTAATCCTTTCCCCATGGATGGAACACACCATCTCCCTATCCTCTCCTCATCGCTCCCATCTCTTGGTTATCCCTCTCCCCCTCCTCCCACCCCCAGAGTTCCTATGCCCCTTCCTACCCCCTCCCTCCCCTCTTTCACATCTGCCCACGCTTCCCACTCTCCCACCCACCCTTCCCATGCGGGGACTTCAGTAAAATCGATGTTAAACAAGTACTTCGTTGTGTCTGTGTCATCAGTGGTTCAGTGTTTTTTATCAGTGCATCCACCGAATTCAGACAAGTGTAGCATCGTATATTTTAATTTGCGATTCCGTTTACTTCATCATCTCTACTGTACTGTCCTTGAATATGTTTTTAATGCAACCATGTCACAGATTTTAAACTCACTATGTCGTTTATTCATCTGACTTATTGTAATGCATTATCAAACGTTTCTACATGTCCCATTATAATTCGTCATTCGTCGTCTTTTACCTTTGCTGTCATTGTTTTAAAATCTTCTTGTCCATACTACTGTAATCTTTCGGCAGAAGAGCGGAGCTAAAGCTCCTGCCACCGGTGCCAGTGGATTTAAAATAAATAAATAAATAAAAAACCAGTGTCACAGTTTTCGCTAACTGATATTGCTCCAATTTAAATATTAAAATGGCCAGTCGAGCAGGCAGCTATCTTTGACAGGTAGTTCATCATTTTGGGAGTTCACGATATGAAGTCAAGACCAAAGAAAAAAGACGTGCTACTGTAAATGGTACCCAATAAGACGCGTAAGTACTCCCCTCTGGCGGCCATGCATAAATGTCCCACTGACGAGGGCTCTAATTGTACACTCATGTTCAGAAACAGAAACAAGTCCTTGAAGGACTAGAAATAGGGAATTCATATGCACAAGACGTGTTCGGTAGTGTGTTGTGAAGAGATGATTAGACACCTCTGTTCAATACGTGTCCTATTGGTCAGCAAGTACAGGGTCTTCCATTGGCCCTGACAGCTTCTTCCATGCATGATATCGACGAGTATAACACGCGAATGACTCCTACGTTATGATGCAGTCAGCTGGTTCTATGGTGGTTGGCAACGGTCACAGCGCTGCATGCGTCCGTTCATATCACACACATTTTCGATTGGTGACAAGTCTGGGGAGCTGACGAGTCAGGTCTAAAGGCTGCACTTGATCGTTTGATCATGCAGTGTCTAGATGAAAAAAAAAAATCGCACTGGCTTGTTTTAGGCCCACTATAGATTTGCTTGTAGTTTTAAGATATTTTGCAAATATTTCGGATACAACTAATAAAAAAATAGTGTGATTAAGAATAGATTGGGAAATCACACTCTCTCATTGGGCAGTTTCGGACAAGGGGAAGAAAATTACTCTGCCACAATTTACGCAAGCACCCTGGGTAGGTCACTGGCATGTGACCTACTAGTAAGTAGAAGATACAGTGGAAGCACTTAGCAAACCAAAAACACTAGGCTTAAACAGCAAATATTACGGCACGCTGCAACACAAAAACAACATTCAGAACAATGCCGACATATGACCTACTATCAGGGGAAGTAATTCTGGAGAGGAAAGTGCCTCGAAAAATGTGACAACAGGGCCAGTTTGTTGTTTGTAAATCTACCGGACCAAACTGCGTGGTCATCAGTATGTAGCTTACAAGCTACTTAAACCTAGGTAAACTAACCTAAGGACAACACACACACCCATGCCCCAGGGAGGACTCGAACCTCCACGGCGAGCAACAGCGCGCTCCGCAGCAAGGTGCTTTAGACCGCTCGGCTACAGCACCGCGGCCAGGGCCAGTTATTGTGTAATAGTTCCCGCCAAGGTGAAGATTCTGCTACTCTTGGTTAGGTTAGACCAGGGGTAGGCACAAACTTGGCCCTCAAGGCCCGCTGGCCCCAGCACGACACTCTGCCGTCTGAGCAGGAACTTCCAAGGAATAAACTGCAGAGTCACCGCTTAGATGGTAGAACCGTCGCACGCGGAACACAAGACCGGTTTGCATGCTGCTAAGTGTTACATTATGCCTTATTAAAGAATACTAAAACGCGAAGCCATAAATCGCGAAGAGGCTAGCTGTTTGTAAAATTAATAAATAAATAATGCAACTGCATTCTTCTAGTAATAATGTGCGAGCCAAGTTCTTTCTTGTAAAAGTCTCACATTTTAACGTAAGTATAGAAACAGAGGCAAATACAAAATGTAGCATCATTATAATGACGTTGGGGGTGGAATAACTTATCACACCTACATGTAAAAGAAAAACAGAATTGTTACTTAGCAGTTCCCTACCAATAGTGTCCTGACAGGTTATAAACAGAAAACATCACAAAAAGGCATGGATGCAATTAGCAGAAGTACATGTGAAAAGAAAAAAAAAAAAAAAAAAAAAAAAAAAAACGATTACGTAGCAGCTCTCTCCAGGCAGTCTAATGTACTAATTCTTACCATAAATATCACGAACAAAAAACAGTTATTGATTTGCGCTTTGATTCTCCAATATCTGGAACTAACTGTCGGCACACTTGACAGGCGGAAGCAGTTTATGAGATAGTCGTCACTCAGGCTGCCACGTAATCGTGACTTGTTTAATTTCATTGCAAAAAAAGAAAAAAAAAACGTTCACACGCATATGTTCACCCAAACATGGATATAACCTTTGCAGCCTCATGATGAAAACGGGAGAAGTCATCTTGAGGAAATCCTTTGTAGAACTCCTGAATGGTTTTTTACGTAATAGAACTTGTCTTTCAGTCGAGAATTGCACTGCAAATCTATCAGTTCCATCAGGAAATGCACAGGGACACTTTCAAGTAATTCAGCAAATGGTCTTGAAAACTTCTCAAAAAGAAGTGCGAGATTAGCAGTATCCTGAAAGTGATTTACAGACTGTTGCTTCATTTCTTCTAAAACTGAAATGAAGTTTTCAAAATTTGCAATGTCTTTCACATCAGAAAGGTTAGGGAAATGGGCAGTGTTCTTGTTTAAAAGTTGGCCCTTCCACAATGCGATCTTCATTTTGAACGCCTCTACTTTTTTTTCCATTAAAACAGGTATTAACTGCTTTCCCCCCTTGCAACGTCTTATTGAGGACGTTCAAGTGTACGGTCAAATCAAATAAAAATGCAAGGTCTGTAATCCATTCCGGATCTTTTAATATTGGTTCATGCTTTTCTTTGTCCTTCAAAAACTGAACAATAGCAAGCGTTAACTCTAAAAATCGTTTCAGGCATTCCACCCGACTAAACCAGCGTACTTCGGAGTGATAAATGACATCTCCATACTAATCGTGGACTTCCGTCAAAAACTGTTGACATTGCCGATTCAATAGTCCATGTGATTTTATATAATTTACAATTCGGACGACCAGTTTCATGACGTGCTCCACGCACGAAAATTTAGCACAAAGTGTCTCTTTGATGAACGAAGCAATGAATTCCGTACAAATCATCTTGTGATCGTTGTAGCTGTTTGCGCAAGTCGCGCGGGAGTAGCCGAGCGGTATGGAGCGCCACGTTTCGGATCGCGCAGCCTCCCGCGTCGGGGGTTCGAATCCCCCCCCCCCCCCCCTAGGGCATGGATGTGTGTGTTGTCCTTAGGTTACTTTAACTTAGTGTAAGTAGTTTGTAAGTCTATAAGAATTACAAATATTTCATTTGATTTTTGCTTGCGCAACAATGCTACGAACCCATTTTGTGTACCTCTTATCGCTGTCGCTCCAACGGTGGTAACTTTTGTGTCCCAACTTCGTCGCCGCTTTTGTGTCCCAGCCTCGTCGTAGGTGTCGGTGGCCGAGTGGAATGAGACCGACACGCTGGTGCAGGTACGGAGGGGAGCAGCCAGAAACTATAAACACTCGAGTAAATTAGAAAGAGATATATTGCACAGAATGTAACAATACTTAACTTTTACATAGTACTGCAGAATGTTGATACATGGTTGTTAGAGGCCTGCCTAGTGTCGGTACAATAGCAAAGTCTTCACTGGTGCCTATCTGATTACGAAGGTCCTAACTCGTTGCTATCTCAGTCCGAAGTGCCCGGTCCTTCAGTGGTGGCCACGAGCGGCGTTGTCGCAGAGGGCGCTCGTGGCTGTCGTCGTGAGAATGCCGCGCCGTGAGTGCATGGCGGCGCGCGGCGAAAGCAGGTGGCGCGCACTTTGTACTTGTGCGACACCACAGTAACCGAAACCAACATTCTCCAATTTAGTCCGACGGCTTCAGCTGCCTCTTCAACAGCTTTCATCAAATCTATCCCTCTCGTTGTGTTTTTTATTGGCACCAAATCCGACAGTTCTTCAGTCACGGGCAAATCATTGTCGACTCCAGAACATAAACTGCAAGTTGTGGCGTGTCTGTGTTATCGGTCGATTCATTCAAAACTATTCAGTAAGCAATAAACTTGCAGACACTGTGAATTAACTGTCCGTAGACATCCGCTGCCATAACAAGCTATGCGTCGAGTTATTGCTCGCCGCGAAAGACTATTTTCAGAAAATTTCTGAACCTCCAATGGCGTCACAAGTTCGGCTGCCTCAATAATGCATTCTTTAATAAACTCACCATCGTTGAAAGGTTTGTTGTACCTGGCAATTTTGAGCGGTATTTTGTACTTTGCTTTTAATGCTGGTCCGCTACATCTGATTCCGGCTAAAAATTAGAAACAACGGATCGTACTGTAAACATGTTGCATTTCTACAGGGAAATGCAAACAAACAACACAAGCCGGCTTGTTGCCCCGCACTGCACCTTTTTAGTTCTGCGAACTTGTTTTCTCCATCAACGCCAACTAAAGCACTTAATTCTTTATGTACTGTGTTGTATGGCGTTCTATACGATATTTACAGTGCCCAGCGACTATGCGACTGCATACTAGACGCAAAATTATCACCTTTCTCTTCGACAGAGAATTGTAACCCCCAGTCAGATTTAATTGCTCTTGACAGTACTTCGCTAGACTGCCTCTTTTTTACTGACTGTGCCATTGCTGCAACCACAGTTCTGTTATCCTCCCCTCCCTTAGGCAAAAGCAAACAGCGCTGCTAGTTGGGAAAATATAGCACCATGTGCCGCAAAAAAAGAGGCACATCGCACTGCAACAACATGAATGTCGCACCAAAGCGACTTCCGTGAAGCGCCGAGCAAAGCCGAGACAGTCCGAGCCTCAATTGGCCCGCCTGTGGCCCGCCCAGCTAGCCCTGGGCCAATATGGCCGGCCGTGCCCAGCCGTTGGTTAAACAGCCGATGGGACAATGATTCACGCCCCAGTGCACCAGCGTGACACTGCAAAGGGTGCGCCGGCCGCGGTGGCCGAGGTGACTGAGGCGCTCCAGTCACGGTCAGCACGGCCACTACGGTCGGGGGTTCGAATCCCCCCTCGGGCGTGGATATTTGTGCCGTCCTAGTTCGTAAGTAGTTCATAAGTAGTTTGTAAGATTAGGGACTGATGACCCCGTAGTTAAGTCCCATAAGCTTAACAAACATTTGAACATTTTTGCGAAGGGTGCAAGCAACACCCCCTAGAGAGAAGGCCGCGGCGCTCTCGTGTGACGTCAGGCACAGTAGATTGCGTGCGCATAGCTGACAGGGTAGCCGCTGGGGCACGGCCTGGCTGATAGTCGAGCTCAACAAACTAATATAAATAAAAAAGAATGTGTGTGTGTATCAAGAGAGAGAGATAAAAAAAAAAAAAAAAAAAAAAAAAAAAAAAAAAGAGAGAGAGAGAGAGAGCGGGAGAGTAAAAATGGTTGTAAAGGAATTGAATTACAATGTGTAAAGAAATCTTTCATTGAAGTCACACGTTCTAAATCAGTTCGTTGTAATTGTCGGTAAGTCATCGAGTAAAACTGAAGTGATATCTGGCGTTCCACAGGGAAGCATTATAGGTCCCCTACTCTTCCTCGTGTTTATAAACGATTTAGGAGAGAATCTGAATAGCTCCCTTAGATTGTTCGCGGATGATGCTGTCGTTTATCGGTTAGTGAAGTCAACAGAGGATGAAAAGCAACTGCAAAGCGATTTAGACAAAATTTCTGCGTGGTGCGAAAATTGGCAGTTGACACTAAATAAAGAAAAGTGTGAAGTAACACACATGACCACTAAAAGAAATCCGCTGAACTTCAATTACGCGATAAATCAGTCAAACCTTAAGGTCGTAGGAGTTACAATTACGAACAATTTTGACTGGATAGAACACATAGAAAATATCGTGGGGAAGGCGAACCAAAGGTTACGTTTCATCGGTAGAACGCTTCGAAGATGTACCAGCTCCACCAAAGAGACTGCCTACATCACACTTGTGCGTCCTCTCCTGGAGTACTGTTGCCCCTTGTGGGACCCTCAACAGGTGGGACTGACGGAAGATATCGAGAAGGTTCAGAGAAGGGCAGCTCGTTTTGTTTTATCACGTTACGGGGGGGAAAGCATCACGGAAATGTTGCAAGAATTGGGGTGGAAATCATTAAAAGGAAGACGTTATTCATTGCGGCGTGATCTGTTTGTTAAGTTTCAATGACCGACTTTTAGTTCTGAATGTGAAAATATTTTGCTAGCACCCACCTACTTAGGGAGACATGACCATCCCAATAAAATAAGAGAAATCAGATCGAAAACGGAACGATTTAGGTGTTTTTTCTTCCCGCGCGCTATTAGAGAATGGAACGGTAGAGAAAAGTTATGAAAGTGGTTAATGAACCCTCTGCCATGCACTTGAATATGATTTGCAGAGTACCTAAGTAGATGTAGATGTAGATGTAGAAATGTCATATTCATGTTCTATGGAACAGGTATTAATCTAATCCAATTATATTATATTGCTGAATAGTCATGAATTACCGAAATTGTCGTCAATATCAGCAATCAAATGTAAACTTGAAAATAAGAGGACTGTTTGTGTAATAAAGCGGGACTCTTATCGAGACTGTTTCATCCCTGTTAACTAACCGCGAAAGATGTCTGATACCTTTATTCAGAAGTAACATAGTGTGTATATTATCGCGGTATGTGATCCCTTCGTGTCAATACAGCTCTAATACAATTTCTTCTTTGTTCAAAACTACAGAATCACGTATTTCACGTGAATGGTTTCGAATCCTGGCACGGCAATAAAGTTTTCATTATTAAGTATCAAGCTCTAGCATGAGAATACCTATCTGCTGGTGGATAATAATTTTGATTTTCAATGTATTTTCAATCGCTGTCAATGCTAACGATGTCTGACGTTTCTGCCTTCCACTGAGACACAGAAATATTTGCGACATCGCTCTACGTTCTAGGATGTTATTCGGAGCTGCTGGTGGAGAAAATGTCCGTAGCTGGCGTCTCGTATTGTGAATTCAACAACGATATGAGTGGGGTTCGATTCCCAGTCAGTACCGAACGCTTCATCATATTATTTCTAGTGATACATGCACCCATGTCACTACTGGTGTAACAAACGCATATTTAACGTTCGTATTCTCTAGACTATAACAGCGATAGGTGCCTGGTTGGAGTCCTTGGAAGGAAAAAATTAATGTTTCGTCTCGTCATTTCAGTTTAAACATCTAGCTACTGCTGAGAAAATCCGATACGTCACTGTTGATTGTCCTTCGATAACAAGCCGTTTAGGTTCTAGGTTCAATTAAGTTACTTGTGAAGAAGCAATATTTAACATCTCTCGTAGTTGTTAATAGGCACAATAGATGCTAGGTAAAAATTCCCGTTCTGTAAATATTTTACGTTATGTAATTTAAAGTTGGTGCGCCCCGGTTGCACAGTGGTAGAGTGCTAGACTACAAATCGAAAGGTCCCGGGTTCGATCCCCGCCAGGTCCTAGGATTTTTATATGTCACTTTCCACTTATTTCACCTCTGGCAGTATTGCTCATGTGAAAAATACCGAGTAGCACCGTGGTTCGGTACCCACGTTAAACTGTAGGTCCCCCTATAACTGGCTGGGTAAGTCAGTTCGAAGGTCGGAGGAAGGCAACGGCATACCACCTCCAAACAGGACCGTGCCTAGTAAAGCACTGTGGTGTTCAAACCAATCTTCGGATTGTTGACTGCTTTTTTTTTTTTTTTTTTTTTTTTTTTTTTTTTTTTTAATTTAAAGTTGATATTTGCTAACTGATGCTGTCTAAAATCGAGGTATATCACTATCTGTATACTTAGTCACTAAATCTCTGCTTACTCTGACGACCTGGGTTTGAATCCATATGCAGAACGAGACGGTTCGTCGTGTCATTTGTAATTCATACATATTCTCATCTAGCTGCTCTTCTACATCTACATCTACATAAATACTCTGCAAATCACATTTAAGTGCCTGGCAGAGGATTCATTAACCGCTTTCATAACTTTTCTCAACCGTTCTCTAATAGCGCGCGGGAAGAAAGAACACCTAAATCGTTCCGTTCTCGATTTGATTTCTCTTATTTTATTGGGATGGTCATGTCTCCCTCTAAAGCAACTTAAATTTTTAATGTCATTTTGTGTTAAATAATAAGTAAGTATGTTACTTTGAACAAGCAGTCCTGAATACGACTAACTTAGTACGTACATTGCCTATCTGACGTAATAATGACAGTGGTAACATTTCAGGTGTGTCATTTCTTGTACTAAGTATGAGCTTACAAGCCTTAAGGACAGTTTTATCTGTCATAAGGAGTTACCTGATATTTGTAATATCGTGCTATTACTTTACTTTACAGAACAGTGTTTTTAGTGGTGACTTTTGGAATCATTTTCAATAGTTAAACTACTGTACCGAGGAGCGATTAGAGTACCTGCAGGACAGGTACGTTAGTTCGGTTGCATGCGAATCAGGCGAAATGCAATTCATGTCGTTCGGATACTTTTGAGCATGACTGAACACCTCTAGCCCATCTCCCTTTTATGTCACAGCATTAATGTGCACTGTTCAACTGTTAACTTTAGAGTATTACTTGAAATGTCGTGCTCTTCAGTGAAGAAAGGAGATTCTGCCTACACGAAAGTGATAGTCGGTTTAGTGTATGACAACAGCCGGGGGAGCGCTGTCTTTTACAGTTCATACGTCCCACCCCAGGGCTTATTTTTTGGGAGCTATAAGCTACAAATTTCGGTATTCTAATTCTGGTCACCACTCGACACTTGTAGAATTTTTTAAGTATTATTTCAAATTGAGCAGTACGATCTCCGGTTTTCTTTCCTACCGAGATCGTGATAGCACGACAGCTGGCAAGTACAACTTGTCAACCCACAACTCTTGGTGAGCTACGTGAAGAGGTCGAAGAGACGAGAAATAGTGTATCCGAAGACAGTATTCGCTATTTGTATAACTCAATGAATGGGAAAATCCCCACTTGAATTGCCATCCGTGGAGAATAACCACATACTGATTTGGGTGTTTTAGCATGGATCCACACATTGTACCTCAGTTCCGCTTCAGTTATTGATCTATAAAGGTAATCATTCCATGCAGCACCTATGTACTCTTTCAACCATAAATGTTGAGTGAATTTAAAAACTTGAAGAAAATGAATTAATTTTTATTTTAGGCAGTGTAGAAACGTAATTAAGTAACAGTTCAAATGACAATTTCTTAAGATTATTTTTGCTATATTCAACATTATCGACAACGACAATCAGCGACTGTATCAATATTTGAAGTGATTTATTGTCTGTTATTGTCTAATGTTGCAAGTGTTCTGTTATTTATTTATTTCTATTTTTTATTTATTTTCGCATGTTTCGATCCATCAGGATCATCTTCAGAATCTAAAACAAGACGGAATAGAAGATATCTACGAACTGAAAACATTTTTTCAATAATTTGATTGTAAGAGTAACAGACTTCGCGTTTAACATAACTAAAGAGGTTTACCTTCGTAGTAGCGACTGCAACATGTCTCGTCTATGTTATGACAATTTATTTGATTTATGAGGGCTTTTACAACTTTCATATATCGAGGTGATATACAGGTAGGGGGAAAGAAGAGACGTTTTGCAGTCGCATCTACCAAGGTAAACCTCTTCAGTTAGGTACAACTATGTTAAACGTGGTCTGTTCACCTTAAAATCGAGTTATTGTAAAAAGTTTTCTATAAGTACATATACCACCCCCATGAACCACAGACATTGCCGAGGTGGGGTGGCTTGCGTGCCTCAATGATGCAGATAGCCGTACCGTAGGTGCAACCACAGCGGAGGGGTATCTGTGGAGAGGCCAGACAAACGTGTGGTTCCTGAAGAGGGGCAGCAGCCTTTTCAGTAGTTACAGGGGCAACAGTCTGGATGATTGACTGAGCTGCCTTGTAACATCAGCTAATGTGGCTTGCCGCACAGCTACTGCGAACGGCTGAAAGCAACGGGAAACTACAGCCGTTACTTTTCCCGAGGACATGCAGCTCTACTGTATGAACATATGATGATGGCATGCTCTCGGGTAAAATATTCCGGAGGTAAAATAGTCCCCCATTCGGATCTCCGGGCGGGGACTACTCAGGAGGATGTTGTCATCAGGAAAGACAATACTGGCATTCTACGGTTCGGAGCGTGGAATGTTAGATCCCTTAATCGGGTAGGAAAATTAGAAAATTTAAAAAGGGAAATGGATAGGTTGAAGTTAGATATAGTGGGGATTAGTGAGGTTCTGTGGCAGGATGAACAGGAATTCTGGTCAGGTGAGTACAGGATTATAAATACAAAATCAGTTGGGGTATCACAGGAGTAGGACTGATAATGAATAAGAAAATAGGAATGCGGGTAAACTATTATGAGCAGCACAGTGATCGCATTATCATTGTCAAGATAGATACGAAGCCAACACCGACAACAGTAGTACAGGTTTATATGCCAACTAGCTCTGCCGATGATGAGGAGATCGAAGAAATATATGAGGAGCTAAAGGAAATTATTCAGACAGTTAAGGGAGAGGAAAACTTAATTGTGATGGGAGACTGGAATTCGGTAGTAGGAAAAGGAAGAGAAGGAAAAATAGTAGGTGAATATGGACTGGGCAGGAGGAATGAAAGAGGAAGTCGCCTGGTAGAATTTTGCACGGAACATGATTTAATTGTAACAAACACGTGGTTTAAGAATCACAAAAGAAGGTTGTATACGTGGAAGAGACCAGGAGACACCTGAAGGTATCAGATAGATTTTATAATGGTAAGACATAGATTCCGGAACAAGGTTCTAAACTACAAGATATACCCAGGGGCAGATATAGACTCTGACCATAACTTGTTAGTCATGAACTGTAGGCTGAAACTGAAAAAACTGCAGAAAGGTAGGAAAATAAGGAGATGGGACTTAGATAAATTGAAGGAAAGTGAAGTTCTGGAGAATTTCAGAGGTATATTTAGGCAACAATTGACAGAAACAGGGGGAAATAAAACAGTAGAAGAGGAATGGGTACCATTGAGAGATGAAATAGTGAAGGCAGCAGAGTACAAAATAGGTAGAAAGGCAAGACCAACAAAAAATCCTTGGATATCACAAGAAATACTAAATTTAATCGATGAAAGGAGAAAATATAAAAATGCAGTAAATGAAACAGGCAAAATGGAGTACAGACGACTAAAAAATGAGATTGACAGGAAGTGCAAAATGGCTAAGCAGGAGTGGCTAGAAGCCAAAAGCAAATCTGTAGAAGAATGTATAAGAAGGGGAAAAGTAGATACCGCCTACAGGAAAATAAAAGAGACATTTGGGGAAAAGAAAAGCAACTCTACGAATATCAAGAACTCGGATGGGAAACCAGTTCTAAGCAAAGAAGGGAAAGCTGAAAGGTGGAAAGAGTACATAGAGCAGCTATACAAAGGAAATGAACGTAGAGACGATGTTGTAGGAAGGGAAGAGGAAGTAGATCAAGATGAAATAGGAGATACTATACTGAGAGACGAATTTGACAGAGGCTTGAAAGACCTAGGTCGGAACAAGGCCCCAGGAGTAGATGACATACCCGCAGAGCTATTAAAGTCTCTGGGAGAGCCAGCCATGACAAGACTATTTGAACTGGTGTGTAGGATGAATGAGACAGGCGAAATAACCTCAGACTTTAAGAAAAACGTAATAATCCTCATTCCAAAGAAATCAGGCCCAGACAGGTGTGAAAATTACAGAACCATCAGTTTGATAAGCCATGGTTGCAAAATTTTAACACGAATTATCTACAGGAGAATGGAAAAGCTGGTAGAAGCTGACCTCGGGGAAGATCAATTTGGATTCAGGAGGAACGTAGGAACCCGGGAGGCAATACTCACTTTACGTCTTATCTTAGAAGATAGATTAAGGAAAGGCAAACCTACATTTTTAGCTTTTGTAGATTTGGAGAAAGCTTTTGACAATGTTGACTGGAATACACTCTTTCAAATTCTGAAGTCAGCAGGGGTAAAATATAGGGAAAGGAGAGTAATTTACAACTTGTACAAAAGCCAGACCGCAGTTATTAGACTCGAAGGGCATGAAAGGGAAGCATCAGTTGGGAAGGGAGTAAGACAGGGTTGTAGCCTTTCTCCGATGTTATTCAATTTGTACATCGAGCAGGCGGTGAAGGAAAGCAAGGAAAAATTTGGAATAGGGATTAAAGTTCAGGGGGAAGAAATAAAAACATTGCGTTTTGCTGATGACATTGTAATTCTATCAGAGACAGCAAAGGACCTGGAAGAGCAGTTGAATGGAATGGACAGTGTGTTGAAGAGAGCATATAAAATGAACATTAACAAGAGCAAAACAAAAATAATGGAATGCGGTCTTAGAAAATCAGGCGATGCTGAAGGAATTAGATTAGGTAACGAAACAATGAAGGTGGTAGATGAGTTTTGTTACTTGGGTAGTAAAATAACATGTGATGGTCGCAGTACAGAGGATACAAAGTGCAGAATGGCAATGGGAAGAAAAGCATTTTTGAAAAAGAGAAATTTGCTAATATCGAATATTAATTTAAGTGTAAGGAAGTCTTTTCTGAAGGCATTTGTGTGGAGTGTTGCCTTGTACGGGAGTGAAACATGGACGATAAGCAGTGCGGACAGGAAGAGAATAGAGGCTTTTGAAATGTGGTGTTACAGAAGAATGCTGAAGATTAAGTGGGTAGATCGCATAACTAATGAAGAGGTACTAAACAGAATTGGTGAGAAAAGGAATTTTTGGCATACCCTGACTAAAAGAAGGGATCGCTTGGTAGGACACATTCTTAGACATCGGGGAATCGTAAATTTAGCATTGGAGGGAAGTGTGTGGGGTAAAAATCGCAGAGGGAGACCAAGAGACGCGTATAGTAAGCAGATTCAAATAGATGTGGGTTGTCTTTCTTATGAGGAGATGAAAAGGCTTGCTCAGGATAGAGTAGGGTGGAGAGCTGCATCAAACCAGTCTTCGGACTGAAGACCATAACAACAACAAGTACATATTTCCTTTTCTACCTTGTTTTAGATTCTGAAGATGATCCTGACGGATCAAAACATGTAAATGCAAAAACCCTTCAATTGTACAGTGATAATCAGACAATAAATCATTTCTAAGATTATTTTGTCTATTTTAAGTCAGTTAAAATCAATTTTCTAATTTGAAATGTTCAATCTTTCGAAGTACGTTCAATTTTAAATTACAATATTAAGTGAGAAACTGACGACCATCAGGATAGAGCGAAATTACGATACACTATGAAGATTGTCATGGTAAAGTTAGATGTAAGGGATATAGTCAGAATAAATTTGCTGGAAGTTATTGATCACTCCACTGCAGAATGATATTTCTATACACTCTCTGTCATAACTGCTGAGCTAAGAGATGTAATCATGTAACTTCTTAACTTTTCTCAAGTGGAGAAAATAAATATCACATTAATTTTTGCAGAGATTAACAGCTTGTTTTTACCAACACAAGACTCACGAGAAGAATAATTACGGAACTAAAAATAGTTCATGAGTTGCAAAAGTGGACTCTGAGGCGAGTTCCTGTTGCCGCTGTTTCTTTTCAGAGTATGTCACGACTGAATCTCGCCTGTTTACGATGTGCCGTCTCCGTGTTTCCTTTCTGTTTTTTCTGCCTTCTGCAGTTCTCGCACGTGATTCCGGTCGCACGTGCTCGTTGTGACCTCTGCCTCTGCCAACGAACGACCTTCCCACGGACACTTCGCCAACGTTACCGGAATGATGGGTGTCACTGAAAGCCGTGTGTCTGTCAATTGTCTGATCCTTTGTGTAATTTTTCGCACTTGGTATTAAATAACATTTTTGTGTCAGGGGTATTAGTCGTTACCTTCACTGTTATTTACTGGTAACACAAATACCTTACATATGTTAAAACTTCTACGTTCCAAATAATCATGCCCCCCTATTTAGGGTGTCATACATTTGGGAAAAACGTATCGGAAAGTTTTCATCTACGCTTTCTTGAATGTATCTAGAACAGCCTTCCTGTTAGGTACAGTTAAAAAAATATCATTCACTCTTTAAATTATATATTGACTAGCGAATACGGCAATGTTTTGCAATTGCTAAATATGTATGGGAACTCAATATGTATCCTAAAACACATCAAGTCTCTCCCTCTCTCCGTGATCACCTCTTATTAAAATGTTCATGTTTTTGTTAACCTATTGGTCATAAGTCCCTACACTTACAAATTACTTTAACTTACACTAAGGACAACAGACACACATCCATCCCCGCTGGGGGAATCGAACCTCCGGCAGAATGACCCTTTAGATCATGCGACCATTTCTCGTGGCACCTCTACTTCCACCCTCTCTATGTTCGTTCACTCTCTTTTCCTCTTACACTTTCCTCGAACCTTATTTGTTGTTATAACAAACGAAACCTTCATTAGGAATGGAAGTCACTTAAATTAAGTAAATGAATCGGTGGAGGTAGCTTTTTATGGTATATAAGAGAGAGAGGGGGGGGTGAGACATCTTCATTAGTTGGATCTGTGAAGAAAGTAGATCCGGTGACATTAAATCGTTTGCAGATGGGAAGATTAATGGAGCTTTATACAAGTGTTCTAACCATATGTCAAAAACGCAGGAATAAAGGTTCACAATTTTCTGTAACTTCTGCGACTGGGAGGAAGGAAACAAAATAGCACATTGTTGTGTGTGCAACTTTTACTTGAAGCAATACAGAAGCACATATAATACACACAGAATAAAAAATTATCTTCGTGGTTTATATGCCCTCGTGTCATAGTTGAAACCACTAAATTTAACTGAATAGCACTATCTTTCCCGAAATTTTATACCATTCTATAATGACAGGTCCAGAAACATTAAAAATATATTTCGAACAGCGAGCAACTGAAACAGCTCTTTATTAAAATCTCTGTCTAGCTTGTTTTAACAGCGAAGCTGTACCTTGTCGTTCAAAAGATGTGAGCTCTCTGACTGCATGTTTCTATGGGACGAAAAAGTTAACACCTTTTTCATTGTCTACAGTGGTCATTTTTAAATTAAAAACCGATCTGTACAGATGTAAGATAAACTTTATTTGTGAACGTAAATCGTAACAAATACTACAATACGCGCATTTTTCACTTTTCCACATAATCACCATAAACATTTAAACAGTTATCAATTCGTGCCAGCGGCTTTTTGATTTTCACATCAAAGAATTCTGTCGGATGAACGATTTAGTAACATGCAATTCTTTGGGCATGCATCATAGTAAATGTATTTTAATATCGTAATGCAGGTGTAACTACATATGCTGGTTTCAGTTATTTTTGTAACAACTACGGTATAGTTTCGTCTATACAGGAATCGTCATCTTTTCTATAAATGAAGAAATAAGTTACTCGACAAAAAGGAATGGGTGAATAATTCATTCGTTCAGTTAGAGAAAGCTTGACTATGGCTGTGTAGCCCAAATCAGACCATAAAAATACTGAAAGCAGCATCTATGGTTAAAACTCAATCTTACATCTTATAAAATAGGCTGTATGTATGTATGTTCCATATCTCCTCCTAAACTACTGGACCGAATTCAACCAAACTTGGTACACATGCCCCATAATATCAGGCAACAATCGCTGTCGCGGTAAGAATCACCTACGACACATACGTAAGGAGATATGACTTCATAAACAATGAGATGCGCGAAAAACTACTGCGTCAAACGATAATGCTACACATTTCCTCCAAAACCTCTGGACCTATTTCACCCAGATTTGGTACACGCATTCCTTACGTAAGATAACAATTACTGTAGGATTACGAACTACATACGACACATGGTTCGGAAAATATAACATCATGAATAGGAATCGCAAAATACTGCTACATAAAGCGATGAGATTTTATATATGGACTATATGATAATGACAGTACTTATGCGACTTGCAACAAACTTAAAACATAATTTCAAACCTTTTTAAACGTTTTCTCTCAGACAACCACATCAAAATTGTGGTGTCGCACAAGTACAAAGTGCGCGCCACCTACTATCGCCGCGCGCCGCCATGCACGCACGGCGCGGCGTTCTTACGACGACAGCCACGAGCGCCCTCTGCTGCAACCCCGCTCGTGGCCACCACGGAAAGACATCGTTCACTTGGGACTGAGATAGGAACCAGTTAAGACCTTTGGAATCTTATAGGCACCAGTGAAGACTTTGCTATCGTACAGGCACTAGGCAGGCCTCTAACAACTATGTATCAACATTCTGCAGTACTGATCTCTGTAAAAGTTAAGTATTGTATAAATTCTGTTCAATATATATCTCGTTCTAATTTACTCTAGTGTTTCTAGTTTCTGGCTGCTCCCCTCCGTACCTGCACCAGCGTGCTATCTTTATTCCTGTGTCGGTCTCATTCCACTCGGCCACCGACACCTACGACGGAACGAGACACAAAAGCGGCGACGAGGCAGGGACACAAAAAAAATAATGAAAGGAAAAAAGTTTCTCGCTTACTACCTTTCCTCTGTTCAAGGAGAAAAACTATGGCATTCGATATAACGTTACACTTTATAATTTCTGCACTATCCATTGTACTCGCAGAAATTTTGGACACAGAATACACACTTAAAGCTGAATGTACGTTCGAAATTGTGTCACAGTGCGACTCGTTGTTCAGGAGATATGAGGACATCTACTACTTCTTTACTACTAACCATATTCGCAACAGATTTTACCGACATACACCACTTATACAAATCAATATATTTCTCCAAAATTTTACAATTGTACAACATATCTATACTAATAATAAATCTGTAAATGTAGTCCTGTCGCTGTTCGCTTCAATCTTCAAAACTACTGGACGAATCTTCATGCTGTTTTCACAGGAAACCTGAGCGAAGATTGGTTCAGGATCTAGGCATGATTTCATCAAAATAGAATCACAAAGTGTTTTCATTGACCGTCGTGTCTGTCTGTTCATTTATTAGCAACCATTTCTCCAAAACTAACTTAGTTCATGAATTCCCATGGGGTTTTCACAGGTAACTTCAGCGTACCTTGGGACATCATATAGACTTAGTTTCATAAAAATCGGATCACGGAAAGAAGAATATCACAATTTAACGTTTTCATCGACAACCGTCATGTCTATCTTCCTCTTTCATCTCCAAAACTTATAGACGAATATTCAAGGGTTTTCAGAGGAAACGTGAGAGTATCTTGCGCTTACAGAAACGCTTCATTTCACGAAATCGAGTCAGAAAAAATAAGATATAACAATGTAAATACTTCTCCGAAAGCAATCGCATGGTCTACGTGTAGAGAGTAATCTCCGAAAGTACTAAGAGAATATTCATGGCGGTATCACAGATAAAGAGAAAACATCTTGGGGCAAAATATAAGCTTAATCAAATCAGGAAAGTAAAAGATATCGTAATGTGATGTTTTAGGTGTATGTCATGCTTGGAAAGAACGGCGTAATGCCGTAATGCAGCAAAGAACTAATAGATAGCGCTGCAGGTGTTCGTGTGAAGTTCGGGGTAGCTATCGGATTATTAACCATTGAAAATACTACTTACTCTTTGACTTTTAAAATTTACCATGTTTTTGAAAATCGTTTTCTTGGTTGCTTTATCTACGAAATATGATTCAACGCAATGAATATAAAACTGATACAATCCTCGCCGTGTTTAATGCATATATTTACATACTGATATCACAGTCTAACGTATATGTACAGCTACTATGGAAGTTTAAGTCTCCGGCTTGGAGCGACAATAGCGCACCTAACGGAAAGAGAGCCAACCGTAAGAATACTAATTGTGTTCAGTGATATTTCTACTTCATTAAGGAAACACTTATTATATTTCAGCTTTCCAGGCCTTAGCCCATTGTCCAGAGATATGAATGATCATGAAGTAAATGCTTCAAATGGCGAATATATCTGATGTATGATGTAAGCTACATCATATTGATGAAAATATGCTTATTTCTAACAAGTGTCGCAAACGTATAAAAAAAAGGAAAAAAAGACGCACACACACACACACACACACTACTGACACAGTTTCGTGCGGTTTTCACAGGAAATTTGGGCAAGATTGGGGCAAAATATAGGCATGCTTTCATCAAAATGAGATCACGGAAAAAGGATAAATCGCAATCTTAAGTGTTTTCAGTAACTATCCGTTCATCTATTAGAAATACCTAACCTAAACTACTTCACGGATTTGCATGGGACAACTTTGTTTCATAAACGTGGAATCAGGGAAATTGTTTTATATGTAGGTTATGCTTGAAGTATGGATTGCGTAGTACAGCAAACAAGCGATAGAAGGGCTGTAGTGCACCAAAGAACTAATGAACACCGCTGCGGCATAGTAAGTATGGGGTAGTACAACAAGGAACCGAACGTCTGTGACAGAATTTAGCAATCTTATGTCTAAGAATGCCATCAAACATGGAACATAGGGTTACTGATTTCGCTTTGTGTATTAAATACTTAAAGACTTTTTTGCTTATTTTGGCACGTTTCACATAGTGTATCAAAAACTTTATGAAGATACATCGTTTTGGACAATGACTTTCACTTAAATTTGACATCTTGGCTAGGACAACTGAGTTTAATGACAGAGCGTTCTCAGAAGGATTCTGTTTATACTGACTGAGGTCCGGAACCCTAAAAAGCCATGATATACACAGCCCCTCCTTCAACAAACATTGCGAAGCACGGGTATACAAGCTAGTATGTCGTAAAAGAGATTGAGCAACAGTTGCAACATGTCATTATTTTCGAAGCGCTTTCGACAAAGAAAATTTCTTCCGTTTTGGAAACAAATTAATGTCTGATGGTCCAACTTCTGGTCTGTATGGATCATGATATTAAGATTACCAGACATAGTCTGGTTTGGAAGCGATCTGATCGTTTTATTGTTTTCAAAATCAACTGCGAAGATCGCACATTAATAATTTATTCAATGAAGACCAGTTTCGATGGACTGTGTCACCATCATCTTAGTCACTATATAAAAAATACACAAGTTAAAAACATGACAGCTTACGGTATTTTGTAAGCTGTCAAGTTTATAACTTGTGTATTTTTTATATAGTGACTAAGTGCAATGTTGCACTTGTTATTTTATAGCTACCCAGATTTTAACAAGATGACCAGCTTGTAATATATGTGTGGGCAGATGATGGTGACACAGTTCACCAAAACCGGTCGTCAATGAATAAATTGTTCATGATATTATCAGTGAATCTTGCGTCTTCATTCTCACTGCAGCGTCGAGCATTGTCGCGAAGCAGAAAGACTCCGCTATACAGCACACCTCGCCGGCTATTTTGAATAGCACGGGAAATCTTAATAATATTTCATAGGTCATCTCAGCATTTTTGGTATTCCTCTTCGCAAAATGTCTAACTGAAATGATTTTCACGTCCCAAAAACCCCTTGATTATGATTTTCCTGTGTGAACATTCCTGCCTGTGGCTTGATCGCAGAGTTTGAACCTATGTAATGGAATATTTTGTTTTTAAGAGAGAGAACTGGTAACCGTGTTTATTATGTTGTTGTTATGGTCTCCACTCTACGCTTTCCTGAGCAACCCTCTTCATCTCATCATGAGGACGGCAACCCACAGCCATTTAAATCTGCTTACTATATTTATCTCTTGGTCTCCCTCTGCGATTCTTGCCCCACACACTTCCCTCCAGCGCTAAATTCACGATTCCTTGATGTATACGAAAGTGTCCTATCAATCGATCCCTTCTTTTAGTCAGAGTATGTCAGAAATTCCTTTTCTCCCCAATTCTGTTCAGTACCTTCTCATTAGTTACTCGATCCACCCCCTAATCTTCAGCATTCTTCTGTAGTAGCACATTTCAAATGCCTCTACGCTCCTCCTGTCTCAACTACTTATTGTCCAGGTTTCACTCCCGTACAAGGCAACACTCCACTTAAATACTTTCAGAAATGACTTCCTTACACTTAAATGAATATTTGATGTTAGTAAATTCCTCTTTAAAAAACGCTTTTCTTCCCATTGCCATTCTGCGTTTTATATCTTCTATACTGCGACCATCATATGGAATTTTACTGACCAAGTAATTAAATTCATCTACCAGTTTTAGTCTTTCATTACCTAATCTAATTCCTTCTGCATCACCTGATTTTCTAAGACTGCTTTCCATTACTCTTATTTTTCTCTCATTAATGTTCATCTTATACGCTCCTTTCAACTCACTGTCCATTCCGTTCAATTGCTCTTGTAGATTCCTTGCTGCCTCTCTAATAACTGCTGTCTGGCTTTTGTACAAGTTGTAAATTACCCTCCTTACCCATTATTTCATCACTGCTAACTTTAGAATATGAAAGAGGTATTCCAATTAACATTTTCAAAAGCTTTCTGCAAATCTATACAAGCTAGAAATGTAGGTTTGCCTTTCCTTGATTCAACATAAATTGTAAAATATATATAATAAGACTCCAGGGACAAGAAGACAAGAATGAAGTGACAGGATTAAACAGGGTGTAATACAAGGATGCAACAATATGAAAGTACTGTTCAGTCTATACTTGACAGAAATAATATGTTCAAAAGGGGATAAAAATTCAGTTTGTACGAATTGTAACAATGACGAATGTGTCTGATGACATTACTACCGACAGCGAAAGTAAAGCAGAAATGCTGGATATGCGGAATAGAATGATATAATGAGTATGAAATATAATAATATAAGGACTATAAAAACGTCCATCCTACTTTTGTGAACACATCGTATTCGAGGTCGTCTTGATTTTGGAAAATGAACTCCAAGAAAGATCTAAGTTCAAGGTTCTGTACCGAATTCGGCGTGTCATATGACTGAGAGAATATTTGTGTTTCGGAATTTTGTACGAGTGTGGTGTTGTCTGACAATGTGTGTGTGTGTGTGTGTGTGTGTGTGTGTGTGTGTGTTTTGTTTAAATTGTTGACAGGTGAGACAGCATCTTGTTCATCGAATATTGTGTTCCGTGAACGTTTAAAAGAGATAAAACGTGTCTTAGACAGATAAAAACAGGCTGACACACTAATGACTGAAACTGTCTGAACAATGAGTGCAGTATGCGTCCCATATGCCGTGGCCGCGCGGGCACACAATTTTAATCTGCCAGCGCACACTCCGCTGCAGACTGAAAGTTTCATTCTGTAAACATCCCTTAGGCTGTGGCTAAGCCAAGTCTTCATCATATCGTTTCTTCCAGGAATGCTAGTGTAGCAAGGTTCGCAGGAGAACTTCTGTGAAGTTTGGAAAGTAGGAGCCGAAGTACTGGCGGAAGTAAAGTTGTGAGGCGGCATCGTGAGTCGTGTCGGGATAGCTCAGTCGGTAGAGCACTTGCCCGCGAAAGCCAAAGGTCCCAGGTTCGAGTCCCAGTTCCGGCACACAATTTTAATCTGCCAGGAAGTTTGATGTCAAATAGATTCGATATTTCTATAAAAAGAAAAATGAAATAAAATAAATAAAAAAATAAAAAAAAAACCTTAATTCCAAAGTGGGAGCCACACTTGACGCTATGCAACCAACATAGCACAGCTGCGCCTCAGGTCGTCAAATCATTGCACATTACAGTCATTACCTACCCACAATAGGTACTACATAAGACACTATTTCTCCTTATGGCATTCAGTCATGGTGCAAACCAATAGTGTCATGTAACAAATATTAGAATACACGTTATTAGAATGAGACAGTAACACTCGTAAATTAAATTTCATTGTACAAATGAAATGTCAGATACGGTATCATACTTATTTCATGACATGACAATTTTTTGTTCGTGATCTGAATTTGGCGCAGTCTTAACCAAACAAAAGTTGTATGCCTGAACGAGACGCGCTTAGGCATAAATAGACGTAAAAAACTGACGTTTTCATTAGTATCGGTTTCCGAGACCGATGTCAGGATCCGGAAATAAATGATAATCTTAGCATTACACCAGGAATTGAATGGAGCTCATATTGCTGCTGAAAGTTTATGACTGAAGACATGTAATATAGTGCAACTGACAGACGTCATACACCATAAAGATGTGGAATAGAATGAAGTACATTGATGACTTGTTAACTAAGCACAATCAGATATATACTGGAACCTGAAATGACGAAAAAATTGATTTTTTCCGGCAGAGATTCGAACCCGGCACCATTTGCAATTGTATAATAGGAAGAAATACTGCTGATATATTTATCGTTGTCGGGCCCGGCGGTCTTGTGGTAAAGCTCAGTTGCTCACTGACCGGCGGCCAGTGCACATGTGAGCAGCAGCAGCTCTAGATTTTACGGTAACCGGCTTCTTAATAGAGGCGACTTATTTACATTTCGTGTGTGCTTTCTTTTGCAGGTCTTTATACTTTAGTGTGCTTGCGTGTTTGTTTATTAAAGAATCGCGTTTAGTTGTCAGTTCAGTTACTGATTTTTTGATATATTAGCCCGCGTATATATTTTTCAGATTCGCCGTTAATAAACAGTTCAGCGTTAGGTTTATATTTTGCAAAGCTTACTGTTTATCAAACTACTGTGTCCTCTGACGTACTTACTTGGAAGAAACAAAGGTTTTTAGAATGGCTAGGAACTGTGACTGCTGGGAACGGATGGAGGCAAAGTTGGCGACTCTTCGCTCGCAGCTTCAGGCGGCGTTGGCTTCGCTGGCAACGCTTGAGACTGCGGTGGGTGGGCGCCGCTGTTGTGGGCCGCTCGCGGGGGTGCAGCAGACGCCCTGTGCGTCTGTTGTGCCCTCCGACAGGCCTGCGGCTGTGGCCAGCCCGCTCACTGCTCGCGAGGAGGTAGCCCCCCAATCCGTGGTGGACTGGGAGGTCTCCTCAGCGCGTGTCAGGCGGCGTAAGACTTCCCGAGGGACAGAATTGGAGGCCTTCCCGGTTAGTCTTGCCAACAGATTCGAGGCGCTGTCTGTGGCAGGGGATCTTCCTGACGCAGATGGTGTCGCTTGTCCTGTACTCGCCCCCCTGCATTCAAGATCCTGGCACTCACAGAGAGTGGGTTTGCTAGTAGTTGGGAGCTCCAACGTTAGGCGGGTAATGAAGCCCCTTAGGAAAATGGCTAGTAGGGAGAGGAAGAATTCCAATGTGCACTCCGTGTGCATACCGGGGGGAGTCATTCCAGATGGAGAACGTCTCCTTCCGGATGCCATGAAGAGCACAGGGTGCAGCCAGCTGCAGGTGGTGGCTCATGTCAGGACCAATGATGTGTGTTGCTTTGGATCGGAAGAGATCCTCTCTGGTTTTGAGCGGCTATCAGAAGTGGTTAAGACTGCCAGTCTTGCTTGCAAGATGAAAGCGGAGCTCACCATCTGCAGCATTGTCGGCAGGACTGACTGCGGACCTTTGGTTCAGAGCCGAGTGGAGGGTCTGAATCAGAGGCTCAGACGGTTCTGCGACCGTGTGGGCTGCAGATTCCTCGACTTGCGCCAAAGGGTGGTGGGTTTTCGGGTTCCGCTAAATAGGTCAGGAGTCCACTATCCTCAGGAAGCGGCTACACGGGTAGCGGGGGCTGTGTGGCGTGGACTGGCCGTTTCTTTAGGTGAGATGGCCTCGGGAATACACAAAATGGGTTTCAGTCTCAAAGGGGTCAGGTCAGACACAGGAAGAAAGCAGACCTAGAAACCATTGGTGTAACAGTTGTAAACTGTCGTAGCTGTGTTGGGAAAATTCCAGAGCTCCAAGCGCTGATAGAAAGTACTGAGGCACAAATCGTTATAGGTTCTGAAAGCTGGCTGACGCCTGAGATAAATTCGGCCGAAATTTTTTCAAAGGGCCAAATGGTCTTCAAAAAGGATACAATAAATAAAACAGGGGGTGGCGTGATTTTTATTGTTACAAACGGTTTATCCTGCAGCGAAATTGAGGCAGATACTTGCTGTGAATTTGTCTGGGTAGAGGTTATACCTGACCACCGGAATAAATTAATAATTGGATCTTTTTATCGGCCCCCTGACTCAGACGATGCGGTTGCAGAAATGTTCAAAGAAAGCTTGAATCATATTTCAAATAGGTATCCGAAGCATACTGTTATAATCGGTGGCGACTTTAATTTACCCTCGATATGTTGGCATAATTACGTATTCAAAATCGGGGGCAAATATAAAACATGGTCCGAACTAGTTCTGAATGCTTTTTCTGAGAACTACTTCGAACAGTTAGTTCATGAACCCACTAGAATAGTACGTGGTTGCGAAAATACTCTTGATCTCCTAGCAACAAATAATCCCGAGATAGTAAAGAGCATCAAAACAGATACAGGAATTAGCGAACATAGAGTTGTAGTAGCGAGACTAAATATCGACATTCCCAAATACACCAAAAATAAACGAAAAATATATCTATTCAATAAAGCAGATAAAAATTCGCTTCACGCTTTCCTGAGTGATAGTCTCCAGTCCTTCAAAACTAAAAATGCGAGTGTAGATCAGTTGTGGCTTACTTTCAAAGACATAATATCAGTAGCAATCGAGAGATTTTTTACCAAATAAATTAATAAAAGAGGGAGCTGACCCCCCCGTGGTACACAAAACAGGTCAGATCACTGTTGCAGAAACAAAGAAAAACGCATGCAAAATTTAATAAGACACAGAATCCGCAAGACTGGCAATCATTTACTGAAACTCGCAACCTAGCGCGGACTTCAATGCGAGAAGCCTATAGTAGTTTCCACAACGAAATCCTGTCTCGTAATCTTGCAGAAAATCCAAAGAAATTCTGGTCATATGTGAAGTACACTAGCGGCAAAACACAAACAATACCTTCACTACGCTATAGCAATGGTAATACTACCGACGACAGTACTGCTAAGGCAGAATTACTAAACACAGCTTTCCGAAATTCTTTCACCAAAGAAGACGAAGTGAACACTCCAGTATTCAATCCAAGAACAGCTGCCAGCATGCGAAACTTAGAAGTAGATGTTCCTGGAGTAGTAAAACAACTTAAGTCACTAAACAAAAATAAATCTTCCGGGCCAGATTGTATACCAACTAGATTCCTCTCAGAGTATGCTGATGCAATAGCTCCGTACTTAGCTATAATTTACAACAGATCACTCAGCGAAAGATCCGTACCCAAAGACTGGAAAGTTGCCCAAGTGACTCCAATATTCAAGAAAGGCAATAGGAGCGATCCCCAAAATTACAGGCCCATCTCATTGACGTCGATTTGCAGTAGGATTTTGGAACATATACTTTGTTCGAATATTATGAACTACCTCGAAGAGAAGGACCTATTAACCAATAGTCAGCACGGACTCAGAAAGTATCACTCTTGCGAAACATAGCTTGCCCTTTATTCATTTGAAGTGTTAAGTGCCATCGACAAGGGATCTCAAATCGATTCCATATTTCTGGATTTCCGGAAGGCTTTTGACACTGTACCTCACAAGCGGCTTCTAATGAAATTACGTGCTTATGGAATATCTCCCCAATTGTGCGATTGGATTCACGATTTCCTATCAGAAAGGACACAGTTCGTTGTAATTGACGGTAAGTCATCGAGTAAAACAAAAGTGATATCTGGCGTTCCACAGGGAAGCGTTATAGGTCCCCTACTCTTCCTCGTGTTTATAAACGATTTAGGAGATAATCTGAATAGCTCTCTTAGACTGTTCGCGGCTGATGCTGTCGTTTATCGGTTAGTGAAGTCAACAGAGGATCAAAAGCAACTGCAAAGCGATTTAGACAAAATTTCTACTTGGTGCGAAAATTGGCAATTGACACTAAATAAAGAAAAGTGTGAAATAATACACATGACCACTAAAAGAAATCCGCTGAACTTCAATTACGCGATAAATCAGTCAAACCTTAAGGTCGTAAATTCTACCAAATACCTAGGAGTTACAATTACGAACAACTTTGACTGGAGAGAACACACAGAAAATATTGTGGGGAAGGCGAACCAAAGGTTACGTTTCATTGGCAGAACGCTTAGAAGATGCACCAGCCCCACCAAAGAGACTGCCTACATCACACTTGTGCATCCTCTCCTAGAGTACTGTTGCCCCTTGTGGGACCCTCAGCAGGTGGGACTGACGGAAGATATTGAGAAGGTTCAGAGAAGGGCAGCTCGTTTTGTTTTATCACGTCACGGGGGGGAAAGCGTCACGGAAATGTTGCACGAATTGGGGTGGGAATCATTAAAAGAAAGACGTTATTCATTGCGGCGTGATCTGTTTGCGAAGTTTCAATCACCTTTTAGTTCTGAATGTGAAAATATTTTGCTAGCACCCACCTACTAAGGGAGACATGACCATCCCAATAAAATAAGAGAAATCAGATCGAAAACGGAACGATTTAGGTGTTCTTTCTTCCCGCGCGCTATTCGAGAATGGAACGGTAGAGAAATGTTATGAAAGTGGTTAATGAACCCTCTGCCAGGCACTTAAATGTGATTTGCAGAGTATCTATGTAGATGTAGATGTAGACTGGAAACCGGGTTCTAAAGCCGGTCTGATCTCGGAAATTTTCAGTCTGCGCTTTAACCCGTCCTTCACCTCTCAACGATGAGAGGAGTTGCGTGAAACGACACGTGGTTCGGATTCCACGTTAAACGGGAGGTTCCCTTTCTCCAATTGGATAATTACTGGTGTAGGTTAGGAACACGCAAGTCGTTGATGTGGCGTCCAATTGAAAGACTTGCACCAGGCCAATGAGCCACACGAAATTATTATTAATAAAATTCGTGAATATCAGTCTCCAGAACTACCTGTTTCTGGACAACTGCCCATGTTCAGACCTGTTAACAAATGTTACAACTGAATGTAAGCTACTATTTACACAAAATGTAATATCCAAAAAGTTAATGGAAAAAAATATTAAAAACAGAGTAACCTGTCCTGTGATGAAGAAACGTTCACAGTCGTTACTAAAATATAGTAGCTTCCTGAGGCTTCATATAATGTGCTTCAAATCATCTGATATATCGGGATGATTTTCGTTAAAATTATTCTCAATAAGAAATTATTGCCTTACATATAAAATCTATTCTGAAGTCAAGGTGTAAGAATGTAGACAAGGTATAAAATAGCAGTTACAATTGAGATACTTAGCTATCAAACTATAAGAAGACAGGGAAATAAGATAACATTCGGTTCTAGTTACATAGGATAACATTTTAAGTAAATCTGTAAGTGAGTTTGTGGTGTCGCACAAGTCTAAAGTGCGCGCCACCTACTTTCGCCGCGCGCCGCCATGCACGCACGGCGCGGCGTTCTTACGACGTCAGCCACGAGCGCCCTCTGCTACAACTCCGCTCGTGGCCACCATTGAACGACATCGTTCATTTGGGACTGAGATAGGAACCAGTTAACACTTCGGATTCAGATAGGCACCAGTGAAGACTTGGCTATCGGATAGGCTCTAGGCAGGCCTCTAGCTCAACTATGTATCAGCATTCTGCAGTACTGAGCTATGTAAAAGTATTCCTAAGTCTCTAAGAAATATATATCTCGTTCTAATTTACTATAGTGTTTCTAGTTTCTGCTGTCCCACTGGCTGGTCACCTCCTACCTGCACAAGCGTGCATCCTTTATTCCTGTGTCGGTCTTTCTACTCGGCCACCGACACTTACTACGGAAACGAGACACAAAAGCGGCGACGAGGCTGGGACACAAAAATTTTAATATGGTTAAATATTAAAATGTTTTAGAAAATCTCTCAAAAAGGCCTTTTTTAATATATAGTGGACATTGAGTTCTTTCCCGTTTGCGGAAGAAGCTTCAGTGTGTCAGGCAGCAGCAGCGTCGCCGAGGTTTCCTCCGCCTCGCCGCGTCCCATTCACCGCCGCCAGTGTGCTGAGGGCCGCCGTAGTTGGTGTTTGGCAGCGCGTTCCATTCCAGGCAAGGCTACAAAATGTCTTTAAATATTTCAAAATAATTTTTATGCATGAAATCTGTCTGCTCATTTAGAAGTTTGTCCGGGTCTTTATCCTTGTACGCATATACTTCAACCTCTTCAAGTACATTTAAATGAAAGCTTTCCAGTGCCCTGTGCAACACTTCCGTTTGTCCGCCTATAGTGATAACTTGGTGTTTGTTGTCTTTAGCATGCGCTCCAAATGCTGTACGATTTCTGTTATTACAGTGCTCTTTGTATCGGACTTCAAGGTTGCGTCCAGTCTGCCCTATGTAATATTTATCACAGCTGGCGCATTTAATCTTGTATACCACAGAGTTGCTGTACTTTGTGCGTTTTTAGTGGTGCCTTAATCTTTGTGCCATTTGCCCATCATTTTTGAACGCCACCCCTATGTTTCTCGAAAAGTATTTCGCAATTCTCTCCGACACACGTCCTCTGTATGTTAAAGTGACAAACTTCATTTTATCTTTAAACATGTTATTGCCAATGGATTTGTTTTTGATTTTATTGAACATCCGCATGACGTCTTGCGTCTTGTTCTCATAGGCTGCGGCTACCTCTATAACAGTGTCTAGTTCCTTTTGTAATTCTTCCTCGGCAAGTGGTAGTCTGAGAGGTCTGTGACGTCGTGATGTCGTGATGTCGCTCTCATGATGTTATCAGAGTATGTCTCTTTTCTGAATACAAAAAATGCGTGTCTCTCTCCGTCCCTTCTTATGGTCAAGTCAAGGAAATTGATTGCCCCATTCTGCTACAATACCAAGATAAAATGCATCTTTGGGTGTTTATCTTTTAAAACTATTGACATTCCAACACCTTCCTCTTTCCTCGCTTTAAACAGTAAAACAGAGTCATCAACGCACCGTCTGTAATAAATTAGTTTCTCTTTGATTTCGGGATAAGAGGTGAAAAATTTGTTTTCAAAATCGTTCACAAGAATTTCAGCTAAAATACTCGATAGGCAATTTCCCATCGCTAAACCATCATGTTGTATAAAAACTTTGTCATTGAAGATAAAACAGTTAAAGGCTAATGTGAATTCCATCTAAAAATTCAATCACTTCACCCACGGTCATTGACTTATTTTTATGAGATTGTGCTTGATGATTCTTAATGTTTCTGAAACTGGTACGTTAGTGTACAGGTTCACGATATCTAACGAAGCTAGGATGGCGTCTTCTGGAATTGATACATCCTTCACCTCGTTGGCAAAGCTCACACTATTTTTAACACTGTAGGTTTGTACGCAGATTTCAAGTTTCATCTCGCTGCAGTGGTACATGACACGCCAGACCTTCCGCCAGTTTCTCTGATGGAGCAACCTCCATTTTGAATAACAGTGACGACTCTGTCTGGAGTTGACCTATCTCAGCGAGCCATTGCCAAATACTACCTGCCGCCTACTTCCGCTTGTCGCTCTGATATACCAGGAGACGAAGTAAACATGTTTACGTCAACATGAGCATCAGAGGCAGAGTCGCGCGTGCGGCCTACTGCCCCCCTTATGGCACCGCATCGCATCAGCCGGCCGCGGTGGCCGAGGGGACTGAGGCGCTTCAGTCACGGTCTGCACGGCCACTACGGTCGGGGGTTCGAATCCCCCCTCGGGCATGGATATTTGTGTCGTCCTTAGAATAAGGTAGTTGATAAGTAGTTTGTAAGTTTAGGGACTGATGACCCCGTAGTTAAGTCCCATAAGGTTAACAAACATTTGAACATTTTCGCATCGCATCGGCGCCAGGCTGTTTCTCGCCAAATAAATAAATATTTGTAAATCTATCGGACCAAACTGCGTGGTCATCAGTCCGTGGTTTACAAACTACTTAAACTAAGGTAAATTAACCTAAGGACAACACACACACACACACACACACACACACACACACACACACACACACCATGCCCCAAGGAGGAGTCGAAGCTCCGACGGCGAGCAACCGCGCGCTCCCTAGCGAGGCGCCTAAGACCGCTCGGCTACTTCACCGCGGCATTTCTCGCCAGCCAACCCGGCATCCATCCAGCCCACTGCCCCGTAGTTTGCGGCGAATACAGCTCCAGGCTGATTGATTGAACAATCAAATGTCACATCTAACCTACCCAGATCTGTAGTTTAAACTAACACAACTAGAGCTACTTCTCTATAACCTAAGCAGTGACATGATCCCTTGACGTTTCATTCAAATATTGAAAGAAGTTAAAACATATAATGATGGTAAATGTAGCTACCACATAGTATTTCACTTAGCTAACAATGATACGATGCATGAAGCTATTCTCTCCTGTAAACACTCTGCGATCTAGAATTAAGAAACTGTGTATTGAACCTAAATAACGAAGCAATTTTCGTAGCAGCATCACAAATTGTATATACGAAGTACAGTAGAAACTCGATTAACCGTCATCTTCGGGAGCCTGGTCGTGACGGTTGAGCGATTAGACGGATAACAGAAACACTGTATTCCTCCAAAACAGAACCTCAATCAATAGACACATTTCAGCCGCGGCGGATTATCCGCGCGTACTGAAGCGCTGTGTTTGCGGTGCGCTCGGCCGTTCACCAATCTATCCCTTCTCTTAGTCAGGAAATGCCAGAAACTCCCATTCTCCCCAATTCGGTTAAGCACCTCATTAGTCACGTGCTACCCATCTAATCATCATCATTCGTCTGTAGCGCCACATTTCAAAAGCTTCTATAATTTTTTTGTCTGAACTCCAAGTACCACTGCCATACAATGCTACAGTCCAGAAAAATGCATTCAGAAAGGACTTCCTAACATTTAAATTAATATTGGATGTCAGCAAATTTTGCTTCTTCAGAAGCGCTTTTCTTCCCATAGCCATTCTGCATTTTATATCTTCTTTACTTCGGCCATCAGAAGTTATCTTACTACCCCAACAACAAATTTCATGTACTACTTTTATTGTCTCCTTACCTAATCTAATTCCTTCAGAATCGCCTGATTTTCTGACATTCCATTCCATTATCTTCGTTTTACTCTTGTTAATTTTCATCTTATATCTTCCTTTCAAGACACTATCCCATTGAATTGCTCTTCCAGATCCTTTGCAGTCTCTGACAAAATTAGTATGTCATAGGCAAACCGCAAACTGAACTTTAATTCCCTCTCCAAATTTCTCCTTCCATTCCTTCACTGCTTGCTCAACGTACAGATTGAACAACATTGGAGAAAGGCTACAACCCTGTCTTACTCCCTTCCCAACCTCTGCGTCCATTTCTTGCCCTTCGACTTTAATAACCGCTGTCTGGTTTTTGTATAGGTTGAATATAACTCTTCGCTCCCTATAATTTACCCCGGCTACCTTCAAAACGTAGGTTTGCCCTTCCTTAGGCTTTCTTCTAAGAAAAGTCGTAATGTGAGTATTGCCTCCCGTGTTCCTACATTTTTCCTAAATCCAAACTAATCTTCCCCGATGTCAGATTCCACAAGTTTTCCATTCGTCTGTAAATAATTCGCGTTAGTGTTGGTGAATGCCATGACGAAATTTAAACTTGTCGAACCATCCCCCGATACTTCCTTTTAAAAGACAAGTCACCATCAAGTTTGTTGTTCATTTCAACAGCCTTGGCCATTATTATAGGCCATGAAAGTGGAACCCCCTGACTTGTTGCTTCTATAAACCATCGGTACATTGCAGTGTACAATTCATCACATTTTGAAGGTTTCATTGTCTTTCTTATTCGCACATCTCCATCCATGCTCTGCATTGTTGGAACATGTTTTTCGATTTTATCAGCATCACGTTTTATATCGTTAACTGTTGTTCTACCAATACCACAAATCAGCGCTACACTAGTCAAAGTTTCGCCCTTTCTTAATCGTTTTATAATTTCAAGTTTTTGATTAAGTCCTAAAACAACACGTTTAAGTATCACACACACCTGCACTAAATATGGTAGTGTAAAATATTAGTCAATAAACCATATTCAAGAGCACATATTCTAGCACAGCCCGCTAGAGGCACTGCGACAATTACAGTCTTCTCGCCACAACTGGAAACCGATCCAATGGTGATTGTTGACTCACAAGTGAGACAAGACAAGAAAAGCAGGAGATGTGTTAGCACGTCAACTGAAGGTCATATTTTATGTATCACTCTACGGCGGGTGGGTACACTCACTTCCCACTAAAATAAATAAACAAACCAAACCCGTCACTGCACCTTAGAGCATTCTGTTATTACAGTATTATTATGTTGTTACAGCAGTGACGGTTAACAGAAACTGACGGTTTAAAGAGTGACGGTTAATCGTGGTTTTACTGTATCTCACTGTGCGCTTATGAAGTGTTTCTGAAACAATACGTACTGCACGGCGGAAATTAACTTATGCTGATGCCCTTCATTTACACGATTGTATTATTATTCACAGTTAAGTGTATCGTAGAGGATTTGTAGTCACTTCAATTTCTTGATTGTTCCACGCTAATACGAAGCTGGAAAATAAACAAGTGCCGAAAAGTGTATGTGCGAGTTCTAATTACGGTTGTGTTATCCCTACAGTTGTAGTACCATACATTGTACGGCAGTGGAAAATAAGAAGGTTGCTGATTGAAATGTCATGAAGGAAAAAACGGAAAACATCCGAGACCTTCTTTCCCCTAATTCCTTAGGAGGCGTTTAAATCTTGTAATAGTTGTGTCAGTAACAGACCGTTTGTTTCACATTCGCCAAAACATGTATTATTCCCCCTTCCCCCCCCCCCCCCCTAGGAATTTAGTTACATGTATAACTTTCAAATTTGTTTTACTTGTCGATATATAGAATGCTGACGAATCTCTTATAGTAATCGTGTTCAGAGCTATATGCATATTGAAGTTTAAGGTCAATTGTCACAATTTGCGCCGTGAAGATACACATACAAAATCATTTTCCAATTTCCTGAGGAGTTTACTAGTTGGCAGCATTAACTACCTGAAATCCAAGAGCGATGTTCTGGTGGCTCATTAAATATTTCGAATATTCGAGACATGAGAAGTGTACTTCACTTTGCTGGAAGAATTACTCTTGACACGTCCTTTTCACTAGTTGACTCCTCGTCAGTTACTGTAAACTATTACATTGCAGACAGGACATCACGATCCTTGTCGGTCAACTGTGACTATACTCCTATGGAAAGCCATATGGTTCGAAGTTGATTATGGCTGCAGATACCAAAAGTCTTTTTGGCACTCTTTAAATACAGAATTAGTTTGAGAGTACTGAGTTCATGCAAATATAGTATCGCCAAAGCCTCACAGGAGTAAAGATTTAGAAATCCTTTCCGGTTTAATGTTAATATGTGATATATTTCTAGATATTTCATAACTTTGGAAAAAGTATTTGTTGAAACGTCCTGCTACATGTCGAAATCAGAACGGATCTGAATCTCAGTGGATTCATTTCATTTCCTTTAGTACCTGTACAATATTCCATTCGTCTCCCTCACTATAAATACTTCAATGCTCGACATCTTGTCGCAGAAGTAGTTAAGCCATTGCATAGTGTGTAAACAAGATGTCGTCCTAAGCTCCTGGACCACTCGAGAAAGACATTGCCTGTAGAAAAATTATCTTCCTGGTACTCCTATGGTAGTGAAATGACAACGTGGTGTATCATTTCTGGTTATTATCATAGTTGTGCTGCTTCCTGGAATAACTCGATTGAAAGAAATAATCCGACACAAGCTGCTTGTGGCCACTGAGTGTGCATCTGCAATGATTGTATTCTCCTTAATTATGTTTAAGTGGTTTCTGTTCTTTCGAAAGAATATGTATAGAGAAGAATCTTTCAAGATTCACTTGATGTATTGATGGTATTCAAATTAAAATGACTGAAAATTCAACTTTGGTGAATCACCTAGTCATCAAATATATGATTACAAACAAGGGTGATGAATTTCACGAAGCAACCACAACTACACTCTTTCCCTGCTTTCTGAATTATCTGCACCAGCCTTCACAAGGGCAATGAGGAGGTGATTCACGCTGCAGTAGCTCTCAATTACAAACTAGAGCGAGAGAAACATTTTAGCCCCTCTCTGACAGATCTACAAACTGCTATATCCGACTCAGAAATATTTGTGGCAGATTATGCTGCTGTCTAGTAAACATCTAAGAAAAGCAAAGCGAATTTTAAAATGATATTGTAGTTATATATTCACGTTGCACATTGCGACTATTGACCCTAAACATAAATATTCCTATAGATCACCACGCGATTACTAGAAAATTTTCGTCAGGCTTTGAGAAATCGATAATCAAAACAAATTTAAGGTTTATAAATATAACGAAATTTCTGGTGGGTACAACTGAAAACAACGTTAACTGGGAAAAATTCTTGTTTTGGCGAAGATAAAACAAACGGTTTGTTATTGACACAACCATAAGAAGAGTAAAAGGCCTCCCAAGGAGACTGACAACCCTAAAATCGCTCCACTTCTTCTGCAGTACTGCTGAGCAGTGTGCGATTATTACCCGACGGTCTCGGATGTTTCCAGTTTTTTTCATTGAGGTAGGAGGGGAGGGGGCAAGGGGGGATGAGGTGGGAACCCAATATTAAAACAAAGGCGTTTTCGCTGAAGCACACTTTTTCCATGAGATTTCAGTTATCAACCTTCTCCTACCAATGCAAAGAGCTTTTTCACTCAATACCGTACAAAGTATGGTGTTACAATTGTAAGAATGCTGCGAACAGTAGCCGCGCGATCTAAGACGGCGTGTCACGGTTCGGGCGGCTGCGATTGAACCCATTACGAAATACTTCAATTTGATAATTTGATAGATGGAGCATAACAGCTTTCAGATAATTGCAGAACGACATGTTGACCATAGCTGTTTATTAATTCTCAATGCTACCGGTTTCGGTTATGTACCATTGTCAAGCGTTAGCAGAGATTAGCTAATAGCTTAACATGTCGGAATATAAAAATACAAAATTATAACACAAGTACTTGTTGTCATTGCTCAAGTTATTGTCACAGTGGCTGACTGCTATAGACTGAAGGATCCTTCAGTCTATAGCAGTCAGCCACTGCCGAAGGATCCTTCAGTCTATAGCAGTCAGCCACTGTGACAATAACTTGAGCAATGACAACAAATACTTGTGTTATAATTTTGTATTTTTATATTCGACATGTTAAGCTATTAGCTAATCTCTGCTAACACTTGACATTGGTACATAACCGAAACCGGTAGCATTGAGAATTAATAAACAGCTATGGTCAACATGTCGTTCTGCAAATACTTCACTTTGAATAACAGAACAATCGTGTAAATGGAGGGCATCAGCAGAAGAAAATTTTCATCCCTTAGCACTTATTGTTTCAGAGACACTGAGAACACTTTATAAGTGCACAAAACGTGAATGATATGCTATGTGTATACATTTGCGTTGCTGTCGCCAGAACTGTTTAATTTTATAACACGTTTAGTTTTCTACGTTAAATACATATTTTCTTGCGTCTAGAGCAGAGCAATGAAAAGAAAGAATGGTTTCCTGTGTATTATGATAGCTAGGTGAAACATTGTGTGGTACCTACGTTTACCATGATTCTAATCTTTAACTTCGTTAAATATTTGAATGAAAAGTCAAAATATTCACTGCTCATTATAGCAAAAAAGCTCTAGTTCTGGTAGTTTATACTTCACATTTGGGAATGTTGGCCGAAACATTTGATACTTCTAGGGTTGAGCCTTGCTGTATTAGTCGTGGCTCGCGAGTTATGGGCTGGGCGATCAACCATAGCCGCCAAAGCGAGGCTTGGCGGAAGCCAGCTAGCTGGCGATCGCGGTGGGACGAACATTGACGAGCCCCACTTTCCTACATCAGCCCTGTTTTGCAGAATACGAATAAAAAAGTTTAATTGTTGTATCGAAATATTAGAAGTTGTATATATTTTGTAATTTCCTGATGTGACACTTAAAACATTTTTTGTTTGTTTTCTTTCTGTTTCATGTACGATAGAGGTGCCGCAATGAACAAGGGCAGCGTCGTCGCCGCCGCAGCCAACAATGCTGTATCTGATATCGGCATTTAACCGACGGCTACTGTGCTATGAATCCACCTGCGCCTTCTCTATTGCCGCGTGTCGATCGTTTGCGAAAAGAAAAATAAAATGTTACTTCATTATTGTCTGTCGTTATGGGTTAATGTTTCATAGAAGCATTGCTCTATCTGAAATGTATCATATCAGATGACAATAAACGTGGATGCATTATTTTGAGTCATTTTGAGTTTATTATGAAGTTCTATTTAGTGTGGGTGTTATTTGTGGTGTCGCACAAGTCCAAAGTGCGCGCCACCTACTTTCGCCGCGCGCCGCCATGCACGCACGGCGCGGCGTTCTTACGACGACAGCCACGAGCGCCCTCTGCTGCAACTCCGCTCGTGGCCACCACTGAACGACATCGTTCACTTGGGACTTGGGAACCAGTTAAGACCTTCATAATCAGATAGGCACCAGTGAAGAATTGGCTATCGGATAGGCATTAGGCAGGCCTCTAGCTCAACTACGTATCAGCACTCTGCAGTACTGAATTGTGTAAAAGTTAAGTATTGTATAAATTCTGTGCAATATATATCTCGTTCTAATTTACTCTAGTGTTTGTAGTTTCTGGCTGCTCCCCTCCGTACCTGCACCAGTGTGCTATCTTTATTCCTGTGTCGGTCTCATTCCACTCGGCCACCGACACCTACGACGGAAACAAGACACAAAAGCGGCGACGAGGCTGGGACACAAAAGTGGCGACGAGGATGGGATACAAAATTATTATTGTAGGAAGATGAGTCTGAATTTATAGAAAGTATTTAACCCTAGAACGGACGGGCGAAAAAGAAAAAAAAAAAAAGCATAAACTGGCGGGTTGGGTCTGACAGACTAAACGGTTCATTTACTTTGTACAACTAATAAGGAAATAAGCTTTCAACAAAAGTACCAAAAATGCTTCGTTTTGTGTTTATTTGTATTTTAATGCTCCAACATATCCTTAAACATTTTATTGTATTCCTTCAAACATCTGAAAGACTTATTATTCTCTATTGTTCACGGTCAGTATAACAATAAATCTACGCAAGCAAATAAAAGCTAACGTAAGCGATCGGGCTGTCAAACCCACAACACGTTTTTCCCGCACCAACAATCAACTGGAAAACACAGAGGAATAATAAAACAAGTAGTAACTAGTAACGTTAAATGAAAGCTACCATAAGTCGCTCATTCGTAAGTAGTGTGCTCTTGCGGATATTTATAAATAACAAAATCCACCTGAGTCTCACAGACCCAGCCCGTCTATTCTAGGGTTAATTCCGTCGTGAAGACAATTTAATGGTGTGGTGTCCCACAAGTATGAAATGCGCGCCACGTACTTACGCCGCGCGCCGCCATTCACGCACGGCGCGGCGTTCTTATGACGTCAGCCACGAGCGCCCTCTGCTACAACTCCGCTCGTGGCCACGACTGCTGCATCGACCACTTGGGAATCAGATAGGCACCAGTTAAGACTTGGCTAACGGATAGGCACTAGGACTCATCAGTAGGCAGGCCTCTATCTAATCTATGTATCAGCATTCTGCAGTCAAGAACTATGTGAAAGTTAAGTATTACTAAGTCCCTATGAAATATATATCTCGTTCTAACTTATTCTAGTTTTTGCTGTCCCACTGGCTGGTCACCTCCGTACCTGCACACGCGTGCATCCTTTATTCCTGTGTCGGTCTCTTTCTACTCGGCCACCGACACCAGGACCACCGGCGGAAACGAGACACAAAAGCGGCGACGAGGCTGGGACACAAAAAATGGTTTATTAAATTTCAACATTCAGTTACTCTCAGTTGCGGCAAGACAAAGTACGTTAACTACTGATAAGTTAAGGAGGCAGTGAACATCGATGTGTGAATTTAAGAAAGAGCGGTAGCAGTTTACAGTTCATGTGACTGATCTTGAAAGTGAACTTACAGTAATAATTAAAAATTAGTTCTACTGCCCCGTTCGTACAATGACCTCATATCTTTTTTTCTTTTATTTCACGAGAGAGAAGACTTAATTTTTTTTAATCGTGCTGCTGGTGCGGGAACTTCGGATCGAAGTCGATAATTTTCACGGCCAAAATTAACAATTAGTGTTGCTAGGTAACAGAAAACTTCGAGTCAACAGCTACCTAACAACTAACTGAGACTTAGTTAAAAGAATATTTTTCAAAAATGATGTTCATTTACAACTTTTACTAAACTAGTATGTACTTAAATGACATTTTTATCAGCGCCCATACCCCGTCCCACCGCAGTGGCCAACACGGCGCAGAGCGGGGCTCTAACGGAGATACAGAATGTTTCCTTCGTGGCATCATAGTAAGAGCGGAAAGAAGAAATAGCCGGCCGTGGTGGCCGAGGGGACTGAGGCGCTCCAGTCACGGTCTGCACGGCCACTACGGTCGGGGGTTCGAATCCCTCCTCGGGCATGGATATTTGTGCCGTCTTTAGTCTTAGCTAGTTCATAAGTAGTTTGTAAGTTTAGAAACTGATGACCCCGTAGTTAAGTCCCATAAGTGCTACAAACATTTGAACATTTGAAAGAAGAAATACAAATCAGGCCGTCTCACTGCGAGCAATCAACTCGAGATAGAGTCGGCGCTCTTACTGAAGAGAAGCTGCACCGACGGCATTATAGATGCTGAAATGTATTATGGAAGAAACAAATAATGAAGGATTCTAAAATAATTATTAGGCCTTAATTTTTTTAATCTCGTCTGTATTTTCATATTTCGTAAGTGAGAGACTGTGAAAGATCTCTTGGCAACTGAAATTTAATATGAGTTTGTTTTTACAATTTGTCTAGCATTTATTCATTGTTAATTTCTTTTATGTTCTCTCTCTCTCTCTCTCTCTCTCTCAATCAATCGCTGTCGCCTCTCTTACATAATAACGTCAGTTACCCTTCTGGTCGGTTCCCTCAAAACGCTATGATCAAATCTATTGGTTTCCGTTGACAGCATACTTTCCCTTTTAACTTATTATTTCGTTACTATCAGTCCTCTTTGAGACCGAGTTCTTTCATACTCCTTACCTATAATACATCCTTCCTTCTGTGAAATAAAGAGCACTGGTATTTCAATTGACCTCCTCTGGTTTCATCCCAACAGAAAATACTGTAAAAGCTGTGTACCTGTAGTTTGATGTTGAACCTATCGTTAAATCAACAAATTGTTCTTTAACACAGCAATTTGATTTAATTATGGCCCTGATATTGATGTATATACTGTTAAATAAGAAACAGTGCATTAAACTGATTATGTGCGAACGGTGGCAAGTCACCATATAAAACAGACACTGACTATACTAAAAAAATTTGACTGCAAGAAAGATATTAAAAAACCACAGACCACTTTCCTAATGTTTGACTGCGAGAATTTTATGCAGATCAGTACCTGATTATCAAAATTCAGTATCATAATCAATTAACTGCAGCGTTGCATAACAATCATTTACTATGGGACAAATAACGAAATCTGTTCAACAAGATTACCAAACTCAATACTGCACTTTAAATCCACAAATAACTAATTATCAAATAAAGGAAGTAGGTTAATCTTCTAACTACGTAAATGAAACAGGAAAGAAGATCAGCTTTGTTACTTATTATTAATAATCACCATTACATTACCTACATAATACAACTTTTTCCTAATGACATGAAATGCAATTACCTTCATTCCAGCGGTGGTACAACGTTTTGATAGTAATAAAAATACAATATATATTCCAAATACAATTAAATCAACTTTCTGGCACAGCAGCCTCTGCTCTACATCGGAGCCATACACACAACTCAACCGCTCTCTAAGCGAGCTGAACCACAAGTCCCACTCTCTCTCTCTGCGCGAGCTACAATGCTATGCGATATATAATCTTTGCCAAAGATGAAACTTCACAGACTTAAATACACATATCGATATACACAGTAGAAGCAATATTACACATTTTCTTGCAAGCAAGTTAGTCGACACAGTCGCTCAGTGACCGGCGGCCAGTGCACACGTGACCAGCAGCAGCTCTACATTATACGGTAACCGGCTTCTTAATAGAAGCGACTTATTTACATTTCGTGTGTGCTTTCTCTTGCAGCTCTTTATACTTTAGTGTGCTCGCGTGTTTGATTATTAAGAATCGCGTTTATTTGTCAGCTCAGTTGCTGAATTTTTTATTTATTAGCTCGCGTATATATTTTTCAGATTCGCTGTTAATAAACAGTTCAGCGTTAGGTTTATACTTTACAAAGCTCACTGTTTATCAAACTACTGAGTCCTCTGACGTACTTACTTGGAAGAAACAAAGGTTTTTAGAATGGCTAGGAACTGTGACTGCTGCGAACGGATGGAGGCAGAGTTGGTGACTCTTCGCTCGCAGCTTCAGGCGGCGTTGGCTACGCTGGCAACGCTTGAGATTGCGGTTGGTGGGAGCCGCTGTTGTGGGCCGCTCGCGGGGGTGCAGCTGACGCCCTATGCGTCTGTTGTGCCCTCCGATCGGCCTGCGGCTCTGGCCAGCCCGCTCACTGCCCGCGAGGAGGTAGCCCCCCAATCCGTGGTGGATTGGGAGGTCCCCTCAGCGCGTGTCAGGCGGCGTAAGACTTCCTGGGGGACCGAAGTGGAGGCCTCCCCGGTTAGTCTTGCCAACAGATTCGAGGCGCTGTCTGTGGCAGGGGATGTTCCTGATGCGGATGGTGTCGCTTGTCCTGTACTCGCCCCTCTGCCTTCAAGATCCGGGCACTCACAGAGGGCGGGTTTGTTGGTAGTTGGGAGCTCCAACGTTAGGCGGGTAATGGAGCCCCTTAAGAAAATGTCTACTAGGGAGGGGAAGAATTCCAATGTGCACTCCGTGTGCATACCGGGGGGAGTCATTCCGGATGTGGAACGGCTCCTTCCGGATGCCATGAAGAGCACAGGGTGCAGCCAACTGCAGGTGGTCGCTCATGTCGGGACCAAAGATCCTCTCTGGTTTTGAGCGGCTATCAGAAGTGGTTAAGACTGCCAGTCTTGCTTGCAAGATGAAAGCGGAGCTCACCATCTGCAGCATTGTCGACAGGACTGACTGCGGACCTTTGGTTCAGAGCCGAGTGGAGGTTCTGAATCAGAGGCTCAGACGGTTCTGCGATCGTGTCGGCTGCAGATTCCTCGACTTGCGCCAAAGGGTGGTGGGTTTTCGGGTTCCGCTAAATAGGTCAGGAGTCCACTACACTCAGGAAGCGGCTACACGGGTAGCGGGGGCTGTGTGGCGTGGACTGGGCGGTTTTTTAGGTTAGATGGCCTCGGGAATACACAAAATGGGTTTCAGTCTCAAAGGGGGCAGGTCAGACACGGGAAGAAAGTAGACATAAAACCATTGGTGTAACAGTTGTAAATTGTCGTAGCTGTGTTGGGAAAATTCCAGAGCTCCAAGCGCTGATAGAAAGTACTGAGGCACAAATCGTTATAGGTTCTGAAAGCTGGCTGACGCCTGAGATAAATTCGGCCGAAATTTTTGAAAGGGCCAAATGGTCTTCAGAAAGGATAGAATAAATAAAACAGGGGGTGGCGTGTTTATTGCTGTTACAAACGGTTTATCCTGCAACAAAATTGAGGCAGATACTTCCTGTGAATTGGTCTGGGTAGAGATTATACCTGACCACCGAAATAAATTAATAATTGGATCTTTTTATCGGCCCCCTGACTCAGACGATGCGGTTGCAGAAATGTTCAAAGAAAGCTTGAATCATATTTCAAATAGGTATCCAAAGCACACTGTTAAAATCGGTGGCGACTTTAATTTACCGTCGATATTTTGGCATAATTACGTATTCAAAACCGGGGCCAAATATAAAACATCGTCCGAACTAGTTCTGAATGCTTTTTCTGAAAACTACTTCGAACAGTTAGTTCATGAACCCACTAGAATAGTACGTGGTTGCGAAAATACTCTTGATCTCCTAGCAACAAATAATCCCGAGATAGTAAAGAGCATCAAAACAGATACAGGCATTAGCGAACATCGAGTTGGAGTAGCGAGACTGAATATCGAAATTCCCAAATGCACCAAAAATAAACGAAAAATATATCTATTCAATAAAGCAGATAAAAATTCGCTTCACGCTTTCCTGAGTGATAGTCTCCAGTCCTTCAAAACTAAAAACGCCAGTGTAAATCAGTTGTGGCTTACTTTCAAAGACATAATATCAGTAGCAATCGAGAGATTTATACCAAATAAATTAATAAAAGAGGGGGCTGACCCCCCGTGGTACACAAAACAGGTCAGATCACTGTTGCAGAAACAAAGAAAAACGCATGCAAAATTAAAAAAGACACAGAATCCGCAAGACTGGCAATCTTTTACTGAAACTCGCAACCTAGCGCGGACTTCAATCCGAGAATCTTATAGTTGTGTCCACAACGAAATTCTGTCTCGTAATCTTGCAGAAAATCCAAAGAAATTCTGGTTATATGTGAAGTACACTAGCGGCAAAACACAAACAATACCTTCACTACGCGATAGCAATGGTAATACTACCGACGACAGTACTGCTAAAGCAGAATTACTAAACACAGCATTCCGAAATTCTTTCACCAAGGAAGACAGGCCTATCTCATTGACGTCGATTTGCAGTAGGATTTTGGAACATATACTTTGTTCGAATATTACGTACTACCTCGAAGAGAACGACCTATTAACCAATAGTCAGCACGGATTCAGAAAGTATCGCTCTTGCGAAACACAGCTTGCCCTTTATTCACATGAAGTGTTAAGTGCCATCGACAAGGGATCTCAAATCGATTCCATATTTCTGGATTTCCGGAAGGCTTTTGATACTGTACCCCACAAGCGGCTTCTAATGAAATTGCGTGCTTATGGAATATCTCCCCAATTGTGCGATTGGATTCACGATTTCCTATCAGAAAGGACACAGTTCGTTGTAATTGACGGTAAGTCATCGAGTAAAACAGAAGTGATATCTGGCGTTCCACAGGGAAGCGTTATTGGTCCCCTACTCTTCCTCGTGTTTATAAACGATTTAGGAGATAATCTGAATAGCTCCCTTAGACTGTTCGCGGATGATGCTGTCGTTTATCGGTTAGTGAAGTCAACAGAGGATCAAAAGCAACTGCAAAGCGATTTAGACAAAATTTCTACTTGGTGCGAAAATTGGCAATTGACACTAAATAAAGAAAAGTGTGAAGTAATACATATGACCACTAAAAGAAATCCGCTGAACTTCAATTACGCCATAAATCAGTCAAATCTTAAGGTCGTAAATTCGCGCACTGTTAGAGAATGGAACGGTAGAGAAAAGTTATGAAGGTGGTTAATGAACCCTCTGCCAGGCACTTAAATGTGATTTGCAGAGTATCTATGTAGATGTAGATGTAAAACAGGTGGCACAATATTAGACATTTTCTTACAAAACTTTTTAGGGACACGTTTCAACTGTTACAAGAGGTTTACATTTTCCCATTTTAGAAACCGTTTTATAATGCATAAACGACAATCCTCGCAACTTTTAAGATGCGTAATATTCCAATTATTATGTTAAGAATTATGGGACAAACTTGAGCGGTGCGCAGAGTAGCTGCGCGGTCTAAGGCATCATGTCGTGAATGGAGCGGCTGCTCGCGTCGGTGTTTAGATTCCTCCCTCGGGCTTGGGTGTCTGCGGTGTCCTTGTAGTGTGTAGGGAATGATGACCTTAGCAGTTAAGTCGCATAAGATTTCACACACATTTTTCGTACATACTTGAGCAAAATAGACCATAGTTAAATAAGCAGCAACATGCCATACAAAATCACCACGGAGGGTGCTGAAACATAGTATACTATCGTACGTAATGTTACATAATTCTACATACTGTGTATATATTTTTTTCTTATAGTCCTAATGGACGAAACAGCTGACGTCATCAGTCACTATCTGGCCTTACATGCCACTGTATTTATTTTACGCTAAGGACTACACACATCACACATACATACATACACACACACGCACACACACACACACATATATATATATACACACACACAGACAGACAAATATACATGCCCGAGAAAGGAGTCGAACCTCTGGCGGGAGCGGCTGCAACTCCGCGACAAGACGCCTCAGACCGCAAAGCCAAGAAATTACTATTACGTAGACAGATACCGACGAACTATTTTAGTTCTCGTACCATGTGTTCTGCACTCCAATTTGACAAAAACATTACACTATCACATCTTAAAATTGGCGGTTGGTCGGGCTGATGCCATATTGTAATGGCTAAAATATGGTTTGATTCCTGCTCGGTTAACAATTTTTAAGAATCTCAAACATCCTCCTTTCCACCTCCAGTAGCGCCAAGTAATGAATTTAGGACTGTGGCGTGTTTCAAATCACATTACACATGTCTTTTCGCTACTGACTAGAACAACGTTGGACTAGTTTTCGGTGTTTCTTCAAAATGCCAAACTCCTCCAGGTCTCTACGAACGACGCTATCTTAATTACTTTGTCGTCGGAGGTCACCGATAACGATAGGCCCAGGGTTGGAGTCCCAGGCAGCACAAAGCTATTTATTGCGCTACTTATAGCCTAATATGTGCACATCCCTATAATGGTGAGAGAACAGTAAATACTTCATCTCTATGCGTATATATATAATACAACAGCGAAAGGTTCCGGGTTTGTGTCCCTGACGATAAAGAAGTCAATTGTATCATCAAGTTCAAATATAGCGCTATTTGTGTATTTATTTAATATCTGACGTTTGATCGTGCTTAGTTAACGATTCATATGGTAATGCGTACTATTCCACAATTTTACGGCGTTTGACACTGTATTCTGTACCATTAGTGGTTACCTCTCAGCAACAATTTGAACTTCATGCAATTCCTGGTGCAATGCTAAAGTTAACCATACATTTCTCGTAACCTGGTAGTAACAATTAAAAAGAACTTAAATTTGAAAGAACACACAGAAAATATTTTAGGAAGGCGAAGCAATGACTACGTTTCGTTAGCAGAACACTTAGAAGATGCAACAGCTCTACTAAAGAAACAGCCTACACTACACGTGTGTCTCCTATTTTGGAGTATTGCTGCGCATTGCGGACTACCAAGCAAGTGGGACTGACAAACGATTTAGAGAAAGTTCAGTGAAGGACAGCTCGTTTGCCGGCCGCGGTGGCCGAGGAGACTGAGGCGCTTCAGTCACGGTCTGCACGGCTACTACGGTCGGGGGTTCGAATCCCCCCTCGGGCATGGATATTTGTGCCGTCTTTAGTATAAGGTAGTTCATAAGTAGTTTGTAAGTTTAGGGACTGATGACCCCGTAGTTAAGTCCCATAAGCTTAACAAACAAACAAACAGCTCGTTTTGTACTATCGCGATATAGGGAAGAAAATGTCACACAAAATGATGCACGAGTTGGGATTCACGAAAATAAAGTCGATATTTGTTGCGACGAGATATATTTGCGAAATTTCTTTTACCAACTTTCTCTTCCAACTGCGATCATACTTTGTTAACACCCACCAACATAGGGAAGACATGATCATGAAAAAAAAAAAAAAAAAAAAAAAAAAAAAAAGAGAGAGAGAGAGAGAGAGAGAGAGAGAGAGAGAGAAATAAGATCGAAAACGGAAAGATTTATGTGTTCCGTTTTCCCGCGAGTTATTAGGGAATGTAACTGTAGAGAAACATCATAAAAACGGTTCGATGAACCCTCTGCCAGGCAGTTTAGTGTGCCCTGTAGAGTATCTATGAGATATAGAAGCAAGTACACAATAAGAAACTAAAGGCACAAATGGAGTAAAAAGTACAAAGTAGGCTCAATTCTTAATTTTATTCAGAATAAAGTAAACCCATAGCATAAGAACTGTTCATCGTAAAATTCAGTAAAAAGCACACAAAAGATATTTCTTGTCTTGTTGACCATTGAAGAAGCTTTGAAATAAAATGAAACGCTTCTGGCGTCAATTAGATTAATTTTTACGCAAAAGACAGTATTCTTATACACATTATAATAATTGTATTTACTCGAGGAAAACGAGTGTGAGAATACAGTGATTTCCTATTCCTGTCTTCTCCTCTAGTATATTTCCGTCACTGTATTACGAGCCAGCTAAACAGGAAGAAAAGAAGTAACGAGGGAAGCTTAAGGTTTAACGCCCTGACTACAGCGTGGAGATAGAGTTCTCTCTACGATTGTTTCACTAAGAATGGAGTCGTACCCTTTCAAATGAAGAGTCTCGGCATTTGCCCAGAGTGTTTTAGGGAAATGAAGGAATGGCCGGAGGTGGATTTGAACCACCGTCCTCCAGAATGTGAGTCTCGTGAACTAACCGCTGCAAAACCTCGCTCTGCACGCCACCAGGAGGTAGCCAGTATCGGGGTGGACCAGTGGGTATAATGATCTAGATCATTACGATGTGAATATGCAGTTTCCCTCGATGTAAAGGAAACTGATAACACCAGCCGCGTGGGAATGGCATTGCGGATGTAGCAACACCGCCTAGATGACAAAGCCGCACAACTGGCCGTGCCTGCGTCACACCGGAAGTCTGCTTACCAGTGGGGCATGCCCACCGCCTCGTAGCGGCCGGCCAGTAATTGCGTTCGCGTCCTCTCGGTGTGACGTAGGCACGGCCAGTTATGAGACCTTGTCTTCTGGGTGGTCTTGGTTGTAGGGGACATCTGTGACTGCACGGTCCCTCTCGCCAGAGTTCAGACTCTTCGCTTTGGCGTGGACTAGGGTTGCCAGATCTCCGGGCGCCGCCCGGAGTGCCCGGGGTTGGAATGAATTCTCCGGGTCTACGGGCCAATGACTCTCATCTCCGGGCTTAAATGTAACCTTCATCTTTTTTTTTACTACGCTTTTTACGTACTATGCTCATGTAGCGACGATCTACATCGAACTTAACGTAACTTAAACTAAGGGCGAAGGCAACATACATACCTAGGGGGGGATTCGAACCTCTGGCGGGAGCTGCCTCGCGAACCGTGGCAAGACGCCTCAGTGCGCCCGGCCATTTCCGGCCGGCTCCTCTCTAGTAATTATGAATAACTTTATATAAATGTCAATTTCTTATTGCAACAAAACGCTACTTTCCTATTCTTCCTCTGAAAACTTTTCGTTGTTGTGTCGGTAGTAATCGGATAGCGCATTATTAAGCAAACACTGTTGCGGCAACGTGTCAACTGGTGACGTCTATTATTTGTATTCGTTCGGTCATTGTTTGTTATCACTTTACCGGCAATTTTTGGAATACTCGGATCGTGTGTGAACAGACAAGCTTACATAACCTCAGATTAGTGAGTAATAACAGTGAAATGAAGAGACGATATCTAATTTCATTCCGTCAAGAATGGTTGCAGGAAGAAAATTATAAAGAGTGGCTACAAAAAGTCGATACTGATGAGTGTATGCGTAAGTGCAGAATATGCAATATCTCATTTACTGTTAAGTACGATGGAGTGACAGCTGTGAATAAAAGACACAAAGCGAATATTACCACACAAAAGAAGAATCAGTCGCTTCTTAAATTCTTGCCGAAACAATTTTCTGCAGAAGACGACAAAGTCTGCAACGGTATTAAATTTGACTTACCACCATTCTTACAATTCTCAAGATTGTGGTAATAAGCTATATCCTTATGTTTTTAGAGATTTCTCAGTGGCGACGAAAGCAAGATGCGGCCGAACAAAAAGCGAGGCATTAGTAAAAAATGTGCTTCTGCCTCATGCTAAAGTGAAGCTACTAAGCGAATTAAAGCAAAATGTTCCGTTTTCATTAGGTTCAGACGCTTCAAATAAGGGCAATAAAAAACATTATCCGATAGTTGTAACATACTTCTCCAAAGATAAGGGAAAATGTAATGAAGTTCTTGATTTCTACGGAGATGTTAACGAATCTGCAGAAGCCATCTCAAACAAACTAAAATCCATTTTATTGGAAAATGGTTTATCTTCACTAAATTGAAAGAAGAAAATGAAAACTTAATCAAAGCCATTTGTTGTTGTCATATTTTACATAACTGAGATAAGTTTGGATGCGAGCTTCTAAAATAAGATGTAGAAACTCTATTCAGACTATTCTTTTTTTTTTTTTTTTTTTTTTTTTTTTTTTTTTTTTTTTTTTTTTTTTTTTTTAGAATTCACTTGTAATCCTGGTTTGGGGGGGAGAGTTGGTCGCAGTTGGGGGGGTGAGTCATTGGCCAAGGGGGAGGGGGCCACGTCTGGTCTCCGGGCCTGCCTCGAGTTCAATCTGGCAACCCTAGCGTGGATGTGTGTGTCGTCCTTAGTACAGGTTTAAGTTACTTTAAGTGGTTTGTAAGTCTAGGGCCCGATGACCGCAATATTTGTTCCAATAGCTTCGCGTCCACACATTGGTGCCGACGGTGGCGCCATCATCAGTAACAGCCTCCACACACCGGAGCCAACATTCAGGTGAATTCGTTGAGGGCCAACATAAACAAAAAAGGTAACAGTGTAAAAGAAGATGATTGTGCGTATTGTATCACAGCACAACGTACATCTCGAAATCAGTAAGTTTTAAAATATGTCACGACCAATCAATAAAAACTATTAAAATTCAGAGTTTCTCTTTCAAATGACTGGACTAAAAATAGAACGATATGTTTTGCAGGGAAGCTAGACCTGCTAAGGTTCTATTGGTTTCGATTTCTTGTTTCAGGAGACAGTTTGAAAACCCAACACTTCCTTTTTAACATATCGATGTAACTGATACCACTGACAGTGCTTGAAGTTTGCAAAGCACGTAATCTTAGGTAAGGTAATGTTAATTTTTCAAATTGCATTCAGTAATCGAGTGTGTTGTGGTAATATATTAATGAATTTTTTTTTATCAAAATAATTTGTGCGCCCCATTCGCTGACCCTCGCCCTTTCTCTGTCAGCGTAACGATAAACATTTGATATTTGCCACGTTCAACTATTTTTTAACAAGCTGAAGGGAGAGAGCGGAACTGCTCGGGACTTACTGTTTTCTCCACGATGTATTAGGACGTGTTCCAGCCATAAATTTTGCCTAACCATTGTATGTGTGAGCTTAGTTCTTCTTTTACTGATTTCAATAAACCCCACTGTTAATTTGAAAGATCTTACTTATTTACAATCCCTTCTCCATTCTCACTAATTTTAAGTTACTTATTTTCAGCATACCCAGTACTTCATAAAGCGATGCTTGGGTATTGTTGCAGTTCGCTTCGCGAATGTGCTAGAACATTCTACGTGCAACTTTAATTTATTTCGTGACTATGAATGGTTTATTGAATTTCAGTGCCTGCAGGAAAAACTTCGGGATGTTTATGAGGTCCGATAATTTTGCAAGTTTTGGCGACTATCATGATTAATTTTCAACACGGTCATAGAGCAATAGCAAACGAAACAGAGAATTCCAGCATCAATTTATCGAAGTAATATTACAGTTACCTCTTCCATAATCACAGCAGAATATGGCAGAAATATTACTCAAAGGTTTCAATAAGGTAAAATTTAGATTCCGTCGACTTCTTCCGTAATGTTGCTTTCTGCTACCAATATCATGACCGCTACCATTTATTGGCGGAATCCAATGATTTTATTTAAATTGTCCCTTCCTTTTCAAAATTGATCAGTATTTTCATTTGAAATATTTCACTATCTGGTAAAATTTCATTAGCGGTCCCCAACCTCAACTTTAATACTCAACACCCGTTTTCATACGAAAGCAGCATTTCAGTGTGAAAACCACCATTTAGTTTGAAAAGTTTATATTTCCTTTGTATATATCCACTTCATTGTTTGTCAACTGATCGTGCTTTCTGTCACAAATTAATCTTTCTCAGACAGCTTCACTATTCAGAAAGGCTTTTGAAACTTCACGTCGACGAAGAACGAACGAACAAAGAAAAACAGCTAGAGACGAGCAGACGACATAGATAAAAAGAAACAATGTTGGCGCAGATCTGTGGACGACGCGTCGATATTGGGCCAACTTCTTTTGATGTTGACAGGTAACCGAGCCGTACCGACATTGGAGCCAATGATAGTTTCAGCGCTGTTTCACTGATCCATACACTGGACGAACACTGTTGGCGCCAACGTTGGTTCCGAAGTGTGGACGAGACCTTACAAACATTTGAATTGCTAGGTTAATATGACCTTGAAAATATAAAATATTTTGCAGAACATTTTTGACCTGTTGTGTTCTCCTCCATTAAGGTTTAATTTTTTTGAAACAGACACAAATTTCGTATAATGAATCTACAGCAACCAGCAACATGTCTGTTGTAAATCATCCGTGTAGCGAGAGAGAAGCTGGAAGGCCACGATTTCTGGAAACATGCGAGCGGCGTCGGCATGCAAGGTCGAGGTGGCGCTTCAGCCTCCGCCACGGCCTTGGTCTCTTTGCCAGATGGTCCGCTGACCTGTTGACGCGCGTCACTTTTGTGAGGCTAATTCCAGAGAAACTGAGCAAACATTTCTGGGTATGAGGTCCGTCTGATATGCAAAAGACTGTTTTATTATACACCCGAACTAGTTTCAGAAACTCTGTGCCATCATCAGTAGGTTTCTATTCATTTAATGCTGCGAAAACAAAATACATTGATTTTACACATAGTACAGTAGTAAAATCAATGTATTTTGTTTTCGCAGCATTAAATAAATGGAAACGTACTGATGATGGCACAGAGTTTCTGAAACTAGTTTCGGTGTATAATAAAACATATCAGGCGGTCCACATACCCAGAAATTTTGTACTACAAACACGGCAAGAATACGCGCTGCAAAAAGATGAGCAAGAATTATACACGGTGAAGAGAACTTTAACGAATTATTATTAAATGAGGACAGTTCCCTTCCACGGGAGTCGATTGAATTTCAACATAAGAGTCAAAATCATCTTTTGATGTGACGCTCTTCTTTCTAACACACTTGCTTAAATAAACGGTGAGGATATTCCACCGTATGTAACACGCTTAAATTTTAGTTACTTTTCCTGTACATGTTTTATTCTATCATCAGTGGGGTACGTTTAATTTTGATCTGAAAATTATAGTGTACTAAGCAATTGTCTTTTGAGATACACCTAAATGTTTTTACAGGTTCCTTCATTCACTATGAATTTCGCTTCGGTTATCAGGCAAAATTAACTCATTTAGTTTTGTGAAATTAGGCCTAGACATACATCACAGTAGTGTTATTGCTTTCCAATTTTAGGTTCGAGATATGCGAAATTCATTTAGTACTTACGACTCTTTTGCGTTGTATTTAGTTACTGCTTCCTCCTGATTTCTTGGAGTATATTTGTTATTTGTTTTCCCCTTTTTGACATGGTATACTTTTCTGTTGATAAGGCAATGTAGGAGTGAATAAAAAAAATGTTCAAATGTTTGTTAAGGTTATGGGAGTTAACTACGGGGTTATCAGTCCCTAAACTTGCAAACTACTTATGAACTACTTACGAACTAGGACGGCACAAATATCCATGCCCGAATGGGGGGGAGTGAATCATGTTTACATATATATGTGTGTGTGTGTGTGTGTGTGTGTGTGTGTGTGTGTGTGTGTGTGTGTGTTTGTGGGCGTATGTGTATATAAAGTGATTTATAAGCAACTTGCTGCTGTTATGCGCAAGCCATACATTACCCAATCGACGAAATGCAGTGCGATCTCGCTGCGCCGTTGTGGCGTCCTCCAAACACCGTCTGCTGCGCAAGACCACCCGAAAAAACGCCGTTTTCCTAGAAAGCCAATCATATCCAAGCTTCCTTGAAGCGGCCAGTGAAATTTCACTTACGTCTGGCCCATTTACAAAATCTGAAACTCTACTCAGCACCCAATCAGAGACGGCTACCCTTTTCCTTAACTCTTCTAAGCGTGATTCTCGCGCTTTTCGTAACCGTCCACCGGACTCTCTCGCAGCTTAGCAAAACCCATCTAGACCTCGTTCCGGGGCCTACCTCCTAGAGCTGTCGTTTGTTAGAAAACACGATTTGGACGCTCATTCCTCGAGAGAGAAGAACGAACGCCCCGTCGTGATGTTATCTTTTCTGAAAATCAGCGAGATCTTCTCTTTAGGAGATCACATAATACTCGGTTTCCTCCTCCCACAATTTGGAAAGCTCGGCGGACATTCTTACAAGCGCTCGGCCAAGGCCTCTGCTGTATCTTGGCACGTACGCAACCCTCAGACCCCTGGGGCAGCGAGTCAGCAGGTAAAGAAACACCTAGTCGGCCTGACTCAGGAATTTCATCCGCTGGGCCTTCCTTCATCGAAACAGTCAAACAACTCTACAATCTCTCAGTGGTTTATATTAATAGAGCATTTATGTGCATACTGTGTGTGTGTGTGTGTGAGAGAGAGAGAGAGAGAGAGAGAGAGAGAGAGAGAGAGAGAGGCCGATAGACCGAGAGAGAGTTGTTGATGGGAGACAGTGATTAGGGCACTCTATTTACCACAATAGCACATAACTAAAGAACTAGTGTTTTGGTGTGTTTACAACATAAGCACTGTCATTTCTTCTCGACGCCTGTCAAATGTTAACTGAAATTGGCCTAATAAGTCGAAAACTAGTTCGTAAATAAACTATAATGTTTAAAATAAAAACACATTTTCTTCTCAAACTAAATTGTTTTGAGACGTATCCATATACCGGATATTACTATTGGCGTAATATACACCACGAACAAAGCGTGGAAAACTAATAATAAACAGACTAAAAAGGAAACAGGAACAAACAGAAACTAAAGACAAAGAAAAACAATCTTAAGTACTAACGCGAATATGGTATTTCTGAAACCCAAAGTTAGAAAGCAAGAATTTTAAACTGTCTGTTGTGCTTTGCAGGTGACAAGTTTATAAAAAAAACTATTAGTACAACATCAAGTAATAAGTTGACTAATTACTCAGTGATTTTATACTTACCCTAATGTAAATTTATGTACAAAATTGTAATACTCGTATTTCTAGGTCAAATTTCACAAAACTAAACTATTTCATTTTATCTGAAAACCTAAGCGAAATTCATTATAAGTGAACCTGTGAATTTTCAGAACAAAAATAAACTATCCCTATTGTTGGTATTACAAAATGTGCTGAAACATTTATGAGAAAAATAACTAAAATTTAAGTGTCTTGCATTCAGCGAAATATCGACTGTCACAGGTTCGACATTTGAAGACGTTCGAATGATATTCATCGTTCTTGAATGGTTCACGGGAGTACCGTCGGATACTATTGTAATAATCGCACAATATTCATCGTGTCTGACATTCATTCTAACGAAGGGCAGAAGAAAACTCACTCCTAACCAGGGTCGATTGTAAATTTATATGTCTGTGCTCAAGCACACAACCGAAAAAACGTAGTATACCCTCATAGAATTTTTCAGTTTACCCAATATTTATTGCTGAAACAGTGGATACGGACAACATGAAATGACATTTACCAGGTCAATAATTGTACTGAGTTACCAGGCGCTGATCCACTTTGAAACGCCTGTATTAGTACGTGGTGTAAGCTACCACGGTCGGCGCCATAAGCGATGATTCTGCCGTCTATCGATCATCCGACTGTCGAATACCATCATGGGATTCATTACTCCATGCCTACTCGATCTGTTCACGAAATTCTGGAGGTTTTCTTGGGTTGACGGTCGCACGTGTTAGTTTTAGCCCCATCATATTGGAGACATGTCCGGAGTTCGTGCTGACCAGCGAAGTTGCTGCACGTCTCGCACAGTTGTTGTTGTTGTTGTTGTTGTTGTTGTTGTTCGGAGTTAAAGCGGGCTAGATTGCTAGGTCATCAGTCCCCTGGTCTCGCAGAGAACTTTCACGCGCAATGAGTGGACGAGCATTATTCTGTTGAAACCTCACCTTCCTGTTTACAGCCATAAATTAGGTAGTCAAGAGACATCACCTCTCGTAGGTTATCTTTTTTGTTTTTCACAGGTTTATTGCTACATGCAGTAAGACTTTGTTAGTGTAAAACTAATGTAAAAGTATCTCTCTTATTTTTGTAATGCCCGAATAGATGATAAGGCGCAACCTCGAAACATGTAGTTAAGGAAACAATATTTACAGTTGTAAATAGTTTGTGACTGGTAGCGGAATATAAGTGGCGTGTTAACATGCTGCATGTACCGAGTGCAAGTGAGCGACAATTGTAGCTCTTCGCTCCATAGCCCATTAGGCCTACTATGGGGCCAGCGTGTCTCGGACGAAGTACTGTTCTTAGAAACAGACTAGCACACACGTTCAGCCGTTAATGTTATAAATCCTTCATTACTAGTTTCCTTAACTCATTGGTAACATCTTGAGACGTCTGTTTAGTTGACTACTGTCTCACAACCAGAGTCAATATAGATAATGTCGTACGTAGATCCATATTTTATACCTACCTAACGAAGTTGCACTATCTGGTATCAACAGACATCTTCTAGTATAACAGGTAATTCTAAGATATTTATCTTTGGTGGTGAAGGATGTTGTAGCTAATATCGATGAAGCATCAAATACTGCAATTGAAGGAATAACAGCCAGCCGCGGTGGCCGAGGGGAATGAGGCGCTCCAGTCACTGTCTGCACGGTCACTATGGTCGGGGGTTCGAATCACCCCTCGGGTATGGATATTTGTGCCGTCCTTAGTTAGTTCATAAGTAGTTTGTAAGTTCAGGGACTGATGACCTCGTAGTTAAGTCCCATAAGCTATACAAACATTTGAACATTTTTTGTTTTGAAGGAATAACTTCATGGCTTGTTGAAAACAAATTGATGCTTAATAACAGTAAGACTCAGTTTTTGCAGTTTCTAACACAAAATTAAACAAAACTGATATTTAACTTACGCAGAATTGGCACGTAGTAACTGATACTGCTGAGCTCAGATTTCTAGGCGTTCAGGTAGGCAGTAAGCTGTAGTTGAAAAACCACGTTCAGGATTGTTCAGGAACTAAATCCTGCGCTGTTTACCATTCGAACAGATTCTGAAACGAGTCATAATGGAAAGCGAAATGTAGTCAACTTCGCTTATTTTCATTCGCTAATTACGTTTCATGTTTTTCTTCCGCGCCAACTCCTCTGTTTAAAGTAGGTATTTATTGACAAAAATCGGGCTTGTTCAAGCAAAGTGTGCAGTAAGCTCGTGAATATCTTTTCTACCCCTGTTTAGTAGCCTGGGAATTCTGATATTGACCTTTTAATACATGTTTCATTTTTGGTTATTCTCAAGAGTTAATAGCTTTCACTCGGTTAATACTAGACAGAAATCGAACCTGCATTTGGGTGACACATCTTTCATCCATATGTAGAAAGGTGTGCAGTATTCTGCCGCATCGATTTTTAATATTCGTCAATATTTTTTTTTTTTTTTACTGAGATGTGTGTTAACAGCCGTCATATACTTTTAAAAACTGCATATTGTCATCAGCTGTTTATTGTATTTACAATTTTACCGGTTTCGGTTTTTAACCATCATCATAAAAGTCAATTAAACAGACTGATCACGTTGGTAAATTTTCTGTCACCATATCTAAGTCAAATAATAAAATAAACGTAATGTCACGTGACCTCAGGTATTCGATTTCTGATAACGTTATCACCTCATGTATGTAGTTAATATTTTTGTTAGTTTTTTAATTCTTAGACCCTAGTTCACTATAATGCAGCTTAGCATTGTTTTATTTACCATCAAGACCAAATATCAAGTGATATTTTACGTATTTTTTATTGTTTGAATAGATATGGTGATAGATAATGTATCAACGTCATGGTGATGGTTTGTAACCGAAGTCGGTAAAGTTGTAAATAAAATCAACAGCTGATGGTTGGCAATATGCATTTTAAAGCAGTTTTAATAATAAACTGCTACAAGAATTCAAAGAGCTTAGAAATAATCGGCACAGTTTCAAGGGTAGACTGCAAATTTCCCACGTGTCTCACTCTTTGAATTCTATCTACGAATCCCGGAAACATTATAACAAGCTGTGATTCCTTAATTTCTCCTGGCGAATAACAGCTTCGAAAAACTTACGGATATGCAGCCAGGTATCAAAATCGACAACGGCCGATATTTCGGCAAGAGATCACTCTGCCATTTTCAAGGTGAAACTGCAATGAGGAAGTAATATGCATTTATCTTTAAAGGGTCGGTTTTCAATGAGTTAACAGGAAAGACAACACACAATGAGCAAGCAAGCACATAGCGCCGACACGACCAAAGATGAAACCGGTCATAATATCGATAATAAACATCAATTCTCGACGGATGAGGTCGGATTAGTTTTGTCCCCCTCTTTTTTGACAAGTGACAGAGCAGGATCCCAAGCGGAATTTAAGCAGAACCCTCTATCCCTATTCATAAGGTTGTCTCCCAGTTTTATTTCTATCGCTTCCTTGATACAACAGTCCCAGTAGTTGGAAGTGCATGCCAGAATTTCCGTTTTTATGTATTCCATAGGGTGACCTTTGTCAGGACAGTGTTCGGCCACAGCAGTTTATAACAAGCTAATTTGTGTGTTACGATGATGGATCTTTTTGCTTATGCTTAGGCATTTCATGTGCGTAGGATTGCGATAAGTTTTACGTTACCTTGTTGGTACAATCTAATATTCTAACTTGTTCCTCACTTCCATCCTGAGGATCCTGTTAAATATAAATTAAGCATCATACAACACCTTCAAGTACCCTTCGGTAGTGATAATGCCATCACGGAATGTCGCACGGAATATTCTGTGAGTAGACATCGATCACACACAGTAACCCGCTGAGGATGAAAAGAGTTCCCGATCTCGAAATTGGGATTATCTGTCCCCCAAAATGCATCAATTTTGTTGATTGTCCAACTTGTCTATATGACAGTAGGTTTCGTCGTTAAACCGAACCACATTCACATAACACATGCTCATAGTTATTCCCACTATGCCCCGCATCCATCAGTCTGAATGTCACAAAGTTATGACCATTTTATTTCATATATTTCAATAACTGACACCCTGTATGTTAGATGTACACAATCATTTTATGTATACGGCCGCGATTTGCCTAGAGGAAACATTAGTGTACAATGTGATCACTGCAGTAAATACACAAAGTGTGCACCATTGACATTTTGGTATGATGCAAGCCGTCGAACTATGGAACGGTGGACACTAACGTTTCATTACCTTGATAGACTATTTCTCTGGCAGCAAAAGCTGTTCAACATGAGTTCCACAGTGACTGAGGCTTCAACTGGGTCCAAAGATGAAACTCAAGTGCTCGTGATTAAAAGAACACGTTCATTACGTAGAATCCAATAGACAGCATATTGTTTGTCCACGAATCTTCTCATCTCATTAGTCTTCAGAATTTATGCGGTGTTCCATCGAGCAAACCGGGGACGTATTCGAGAAAAACGCGGTAAATACGATCAGTTTGACGATTAGGAAGAATGTAAGTAAGGCTTCACTACTTGACTGTGAATATTTACAGCCATACTAAAATTGAAAGTCATTCAACAAAATGGTGGACAGTCGTATTTAGAGGATATTAACAACAGCAAATGGAACTAGTTTTCCATATTTACGAATAGCGCGTCAGCACGTTAGTAAACTCAAAATAATTGCCAGGTATTTTGCAGTACCCAACTAAATGTATTCTGATTCGTCCTAAACCAAATCCTATTACCGGATGATCATACCCTAAATACAGAAGTAAAATTCGTACATCTTCTTGAGTTTTCCAACTCACCCAATATTTATTATTGAAACAGTGCCCACGTAGTACCGGGTGATAAAAATTCAGTTTAAATTTGAAAACTTAATAAATCACGGAATAATGAAGAGAGAGGTAAAATTTACTCAAATGCTTGGAATGACATGGGGTTTTATTAGAACAAAATAAATAAAAACCAAAGAATTGATAGACACGTGAAAGATCTCTTGCGCGCGTTCAAATGTTTGTAGAGCTTATGGGACTTAACTACGGCGTCGTTAGTCCCTAAACTCACAAACTGCTTATGAACTAGCTAATACTAAGGACTGCACAAATATCCAAGCCCGAGGGGGTATTAGAACCCCCGACCGTAATGGCCGTGCAGACTGACTGACGCGCCACAGAACGATCGGCCACCGTGGCCGGCGATCGTGTGCTCAGCCACCACTTTCGCCTCCCAGGTCCCCAGACCTCAGTCCGTGCGATTATTGGCTTTGGGGTTACCTAAAGTCGCAAGTGTATCGTGATCGACCGACATCTCTAGGGATGCTGAAAGACAACATCCGACGCCATTGCCTCACCATAACCTCGAACATGCTTTACAGTGCTGTTCACAACATTATTCCTCGACTACACCTGTTTTTGAGGAATGATGGTGAACATATTGAGCATTTCCTGTATAGAATATCATCTTTGCTTAATTTGGTATGCTAATTATTGATTTCCTGATCAGATGAAGCATTATCTGTCGGACATCTACTGAACATACATACATACATATATATTGTGATAATAAAAGCCCGTGTCATTCCAAGCATGTGTGTAAATTTTAACTCTCTATCTACATTATTCCGCGATTTATTTTCATAGTACATGAAGTCGTTACATTTGACGAATCGCTTAAATGGTACAGACAGAGGTAGCAGGTGTGTATCGATGTTGAAACAGCCACTGCCGGCCGCTGTGGCCGTGGGGACTGAGGCGCTCAAGTCACGGCCTGCACGGCCACTACGGTCGGGGGTTCGAATCCCCCCTCGGGCATGGATATTTGTGCCGTCTTTAGGATTACCTAATTCATAAGTAGTTTGTAAGTTTAGGGACTGATGACCCCGTAGTTAAGTCCCATAAGCTTTACAAACATTTGAACATTTGATTTTGAAACAGCCATTTTAGTACGTGATGTAGCGTTGCCCTGCGAGATCCAGAAGTGGCCGTCACCAGGTCTTCCGTTTCCTCCCTCAAAATCTCGGATACTACCTCTCGTGAAGCGGTACTCCCGTAAGCGAAGGAGGGACACTTCGGGGAAACCAAGAAGAACGGTGTGAGGAGAACTCAGAATCTCCAACATGATATTATAATCACCATCTATTTCACAAGTGAATGAAGCATTTGCTATGACTTATTTACGCAACGAAAAATTTCTGTTTCATAACTACAAGCTTTAAAAATTTAGTGTGTGCAGAAATTGAAACACTTTCAGAAGTCAGCGAAGAAAAGCATATTCTGTGTCCCATTCATTTCTCCTGAAGCATTAAGTATCAGAAAGTTATTAGGTTTTTAGATAACGTAAAAATAATGATTAAAATACTTCGTAAACATATTTCATTGAAAAGGGGAAGAAAAATTAAGCAAATGAGACCGCGAGGAAAAGATTTTTGTGATTTCTAGTCACTGTCGGCTAATGTTACCGGCGCAGGTGCTTATACTGAACCAGTACTTGAGAAAAAGTGTCCATCTATGGGCGTTTTTCCTCCTCACGAGTGACTTGTCGCCCTTTGCAACAGAAGGCCGCCTTCTGATTCACTGCGCTTCGTCTCTTCAAACGGTCCTTTATCGGCAGCTTTCCGCGTGAACTGCTTTCCGATTCAATGCAACCACGTTCTGTACCATTGTGTAGTGCCAATCAAGAGCCCCACAGGAGTAGTTGTAAGCAGCAATGTGTACCTTACGTGAAGTCGCAATATCATCTCTACTATACATTCAGCATTTAGTGTTACATGTGCCTTCTAAAAACTAAACTGCTAAAAATAACAATTTCAAAACTGTCATGATTTGCATTTTCTGTATAAAATGATATAGGACGCTATGAACAATTTTTAAATGTGAATGCAGAATATATCGATATAAAAAGTACTCTTTGATAAAAATATAATTAAGAAGATTACTTTTTTTCACGAAGCAGTTGCTACCGTGGGCAGATCCTCTCTCTCTCTCTCCTCTCTCTCTCTCTCTCTCTCTCTCTCTGGCGCGATGGAGTAGCCGAGCGGTCTAAAGCGTCCGCTGCGGAGAGCGCGGTTGCTCGCCGTGGAGGTTCGAGTCCTCCCTGGGGCATGGGTGTGTATGTTAGTTTACCTAGGTTTAAGTAGTTTGTAAGCTACGGACTGATGACCACGCAGTTTGGTCCGATATATTTACAAACGTTTGAAGAACGTTTCTCTCTCTCTCTCTCTCTCTATCTCTCTCTCTGATGGGTAGTCGTAGCGTTCTGACGCAGATGGTGACCGGTTCCAAAACAGACCGCTGGGGCACCCCCCACTTAACTGTGCCCCATTGTGATAGTACGTCATAGCCATTGATAACACTGTTGAGAATTAGAGGTGAACCAGTTGTGAGCTACTCCTCGTATTCCATAATGTTCCAACTTCTGCAACAATATATTGTGATCAACACAATCAAACGCTATTGTTAAATCAAAGAAGACGCCTAATGTCCGTAGCCTTTTATTTAACTCATCAAGTGCCTCACAGAGAAACGAATATACAGCATTTTCAGTCGTTAAACCACTTATAAAACCAAATTGTACGTTTGACAACAAATTATGCGAACTGAAATGATCAATTTATCCTGTATATGTAGCCTTTTCAATAACTTTAGAAAAAAATCGATGGCATAGAAATAAGTCTGTAGTTGTCTACATTATCCCTTTCTCCTTTTTCATAAAGTGGTTTCGCTACTGAATTCTTTGTCAGCAAACTGACCATTCTGAAAGGAAAAATTACAAATATGGCTTAGTTCTGGGCTAACATACGAAGAACAGTACTTTAGAATTCTGCTGGATACTCCATCATATCTACAAGAGTCCTTAGTATTTAGTGATTTAATTATTGACTCAATCTTATCTTTGGAAGTATCATGGAGGACCATTTCAGGTAACAGCCTCGGAAAGCCATTTTCTAAAAATGTTATATAATTACCTGTAGAAGTTGTTCTGTTTAGTTTACCTTCTATATTCAGGAAGTGATTATTGAATAATGCACATATATCTAACTTGTCAGTAACAGAAATATTTCTACTGCACACTGACATTACGTCGTCTACTTGCTGTTGCTGACTAGACATTTCCTTCACGACTGACCAGATGGTTTTAGTTTTATCCCGAGAGTTTGCTATTGTTTTTGCATAGCGCATACTTTTTGCCTTCTTAATTACGTTGTTCAAAAAGTTACACAGTACTGTTTGTAATGAGCTACTGCATCTTCATTCTGACTGCTCCTCATATTTTGATACAATTCCCGCTTTGTTCTACATGATTACTCTTATCGCCTTTGTCAGACACCCTGGCTGCCTCTTAATGGAAGTACGCTGTTTTGAACGTTCCAGTGGAAAGCTACTTTCCAACAGCGTAAGAAATGAGTTCAGGAGAGTATTATATTTATCATCTGCATTACCAGCACTATAAACATCCTGCCATTCTTGTTCTTAATTAGGATTAAAAAGGTCTCAATTGCAACTGGATTAACTTTTCTAAGTAGTTGATAATTATGTTTAGCATTTGTTTGAGAACAAATACTTTTTAGAATTCAAATTTGGGTATCTTAATCGGATAGGCCATTTACTATTCTGCTGACAGAGTGCCCCTCTAATAATGAAGAATGAACAAAAATGTTGTCAATGGTAGAACTGATACAACTATTATTTGAATTTAGATAATTAGTAAATCGAACTGCCTTGTGGACGGCACCAAGGAAGGGCTTGGAGGGTAAACCTCACGGTCACTGTTTTACTTAAACTTTATTTTACTCAGAAGTGTAATAAGAAAATAATGTACAGCTACATATAACATTAACATCAATACGAGACAAGATATACAAGAGGAACACTCTCCGAAATTAATCAATTAACCATTCAAATCACGAGACAAAAGAACAGTTGTTGGGTATTTAAGTAATTAAACGGACAAATATATATATATATATATATATATATATATATATATATATATATATATATATATATATATCAGAAAGAAAATACCCTACAACAATTTGTCAGGCTGGGTTCAGCATTTGATTAATTTAGGAAAGGGCAGACCTGCTTATCCATTTAAAAGGTACACTGGAACAGTTTACACCTACACAAACAATATAATGGTTATAAGGATACGTAACTCCGTTAAGTTTCATGAAGACGTAATTTGAATAATGAGGCAGTTAGGAGGCCAGAATCAATTGCACAAGTAGCAAGGTAAGCCAACAGACAAGAATAACAGCTCATATAATCCTAGGCCTGCTTGGGAATCAAGAGGGCGGCGTTATAATTCTATTACCAAAAGCTCCGGCTTATTTAACATAACAGTAGTATTAATTGTTGCATAAGAAGGCAAGGGCTAATTAATACAAATCCAATAACAGGATATTCAAGAAAAGGGCCAGCTTAATATTTTAAAGGAAACCTACGAGAAAAATTGCAGGAGAAGTACTAAAACGCCAAGCTCGCAAGTATTAATTTATTTAATATTCACAGAATATATGACATCAACTGCGATTGGGCAAAGCTGAAAATGTGAACCCAGCCAGGATTCGAAGCCGGGTCTCCTGCTTTCTAGGCAGCTGTGCTGACCCCTACACCACTGGGGACACAGTGATCACCGCACCTGCAAGAACTACCTAAGCACGCCTACCGTCAGATACAAATTCCCAGCTTCGCCCTGCCAACAGTACTCAAACTCGTAGTTATGAAACTAATTCCCGTAAGAGTAAGGGCTTCAAACTTACCCACCCCTCCCCGCTAACGATAGGATCTTTGCCCATCATCGGCATATTATACATATACATGTGGCGTCTGTTCCGAAAGAACAGACGTCACTTCTGATCCTGCAGTTGTTATTATTTAATATTCACAGAATATATGACATCAACTGCTATTGGGAAAAGCTGAAAGCTACGAGTTTGAAAACTGTGGGCAGGGCGAAGCTGGGAATTTGTATCTGACGGAAGGCGTCCTTGCTCGTGCAGTGATCACTGTGTCCTCAGTGGTGTAGAGGTCAGAACAACTGCCTAGAAAGCAGGAGACCCTGGTTTGAATCCCGGCTGGGTACCCATTTTTTAGCTTTGCCCAATCGCAGTTGATGTCATATGTTCTGTGAATGTTAAATAATAACAACTGCAGGATCAGAAGTGACGTCTGTTCTTTCGGAACAGACGACACATGTATATATTAATTTATTGTTCTGACGACCGGTTTCGATACATTTAGGGTATCATCATCTGATCACTAAAGAAAGGAGGTAGATTTAATTGCAGTTGGTAAGCCAACAGACAAGAATAACGGCTCATATAATCCTAGGCCTGCTTGAGAATCAAGAGGGCGGCGTTATAATTCTATTACCTAACGCTCCGGCTTATTTAACATAACAGTAGTATTAATTGTTGCATAAGAAGGCAAGGGCTAATTAATACAAATCCAATAACAGGATATTCAAGAAAAGGGCCAGCTTAATATTTTAAAGGAAACCTACGTGAAAAATTGTAGGAGAAGTACTAAAACGCCAATCTCGCAAGTATTAATTTATTTAATATTCACAGAATATATGACATCAACTGCGATTGGGCAAAGCTGAAAATGTGAACCCAGCCAGGATTCGAACCCGGGTCTCCTGCTTTCTAGGCAGCTGTGCTGACCCCTACACCACTGGGGACGCAGTGATCACCGCACCTGCAAGGACTACCTAAGCACGCCTACCGTCAGATACAAATTCCCAGCTTCGCCCTGCCAACAATACTCAAACTCGTAGTTATGAAACTAATTCCCGTAAGAGTAAGGGCTTCAAACTTACCCACCCCTCCCCGCTAACGATAGGATCTTTGCCCATCATCGGCATATTATATATATACATGTGGCGTCTGTTCCGAAAGAACAGACGTCACTTCTGATCCTGCAGTTGTTATTATTTAATATTCACAGAATATATGACATCAACTGCGATTGGGAAAACCTGAAAGCTACGAGTTTGAAAACTGTGGGCAGGGCGAAGCTGGGAATTTGTATCTGGCGGAAGGCGTCCTTGCTCGTGCAGTGATCACTGTGTCCTCAGTGGTGTAGAGGTCAGAACAACTGCCTAGAAAGCAGGAGACCCTGGTTTGAATCCCGGCTGGGTACCCATTTTTTAGCTTTGCCCAATCGCAGTTGATGTCATATGTTCTGTGAATGTTAAATAATAACAACTGCAGGATCAGAAGTGACGTCTGTTCTTTCGGAACAGACGACACATGTATATATTAATTTATTGTTCTGACGACCGGTTTCGATACATTTAGGGTATCATCATCTGATCACTAAAGAAAGGAGGTAGATTTAATTGCAGTTGTTTGAAATATAATAATATCATATACAGCAATAATGCAACAAGTTAGCGTACACAACTCATACTTTGGATCCTATGTTTTCGTTACGTGTAGGACGAGCGTCTGAAATAGGCTATCCACACCATCATGAAGGAACACCTGCATATGCTCAAAGTGTACCCATAGGAGCCCCACAGTCTTCCACCTCACCGAGAAGCATGCCGGAAGGCCCACTGTCTTGCTCTTTTACAGCGCTATGTTCGGAAACGGAATGCGTTCCTGGCACGAGTGGGGCCGGAGATGAGTCATGGTGTCATCACTTCGAACCAGAATAAAGTCCCAGGTGGAAGAATCACCACCAGAAAGAGCCAACGGCATACAGACGAATACAGGAAATGTTATGCTGACGTCTTCTCTGACCAAGCGGCTTCATTCTGATTCACTTCCTGCGGCACAGGAAAACAGTGAACACTCAGAGTTACTCACTAACCGTGACCACCCTTCGCCAGGCGATCAAATCAAAGCGAACAGGCAGTCTGTCCCGTGGGGTCGTGCTGCAGGACACTTTCTCGACACTCGGCACTGGAAATTCAAATGGAAAGTTCTCGGCCATTCTCCATACAGTCCAGACCTCTCTCCCTGTAATTACGCCATTTTGGTTCTCCTCAAAAAGGCTCTGAGGGGCAAACGATTCGTCTCAGAGGACGGTGTACAGTTGTACGTGTGGAACAGATACAAAATGAGGTCTCGAGAAAGTTGCACAGATCACACCTATATTCAAGAAAGGCAGTAGGATTAACCCACTAAACTACAGGCCTATTTCATTGACATCTATTTGCATAAGGGTTTCGGAACATATCCTGTATTCAAATATTGTGAATTACCTCTAACAGAATGACCTATTGGCCAAGGTCAACATGGATTTAGAAAATCAGAACTAGCTCTTTACTTACACGAATTGATGAGTGCTATCGATAAGGGTTCTCAAACTGATTCCGTATTTCTTGATTTCCTGAAGGCTTTTAACACCGTATCTCACAAACGGCTTTCAATCAAATTCGTGGTTATGGTATATCGCCCCAAATTTGCGACTGGATATGTGGATTTCCTGTCAGGCAAGACACAGTTTGTATAATCGATGGTAAAGCATCGACTAAAACAGGGATGATATCCACAGGGTAATGTTGTTGGTCCTCTGCTGTTCCTTATATAAATAAACGATTTGGAAGAAAATCTCTCTTAGGTTTTTTGCAGATAACGCCGTCATTTACCGTCTAGTAAATTCACCTGAAGATCAAAATCAACTGCAGAATGATCTAAAGAAGATATGACCATGGTGTAAAAATTTGCAATTGAGAAGTGTGAAGTCGTCCACGCGTGTACGAAAAGAAATCCGTTAAACTTTCGCCGGCCGCGGTGGCCGAGGGGACTGAGGCGCTCCAGTCAGGGTCTCCACGGCCACTACGTTCGGGGGTTCGAATCCCCCCTAGGGCATGGATATTTGTGCCGTCCTTAGTCTTAGCTAGTTCATACGTAGTTTGTAAGCTTACGGACTGATGACCCCGTAGTTAAGTCCCATAATTTGTACAAACATTTGAACATTTGTTAAACTTTGTTTACAAGATAATCAAAAGTGAATCCCGTAAACTCCACAAAATGCCTAGGAATTACTATTACTTCTGATTTAAACTGGGAAACACATAGATAATATCGTGGGAAAGGCGAATTAGAGATTGCGTTTCATTGGCAGAACCCTTATAAGCCGGCCGCGGTGGCCGAGGGGACTGAGGCGCTTCAGTCACGGTCTGCACGGCCCCTACGGTCGGGGGTTCGAATCCCCTCTCGGGCATGGATATTTGTGCGTCCTTAGTATAAGGTAGTTGATAAGTAGTTTGTAAGTTTAGCGACTGATGAGCACGTAGTTAAGTCCCATAAGCTTAACAAACATTTGAACATTTTTTGAACACTTATAAGATGCAACAGAACTACTAAAGAGACTGCATACACTACGATTGTCTGTCCTTTTTAGAGTATTGCTGCGCAGTGTGGGTTTGACGGAGGACATCGAAAGAGGGCAAAGAAGGACAGCTCGTTTTGTATTGTCACGATATAGGGAAAACAGCGTTACGGAAATTATACAGGATCTGGGATGGGGAACATTACAACAACGGCGATTATCGCTGCGGCGTGGGCTACTTCCGAAACTCCAATCGCCAACATTCTCCTCCGAATGCGAAAATATATTCAATGATACTTCTGTTCTAAAGGAACAGAATTGGCGATGGTCCGCAGCGTTAAATGTTAATTATACAAATATTAACTCGCAATTTGCGAGAATTTTCGAATTAAGCTGCTATTCTTTAGTTGGTCTACGCTTTTTCAACACATGAAAATTTGTGGCGGACCGGGACTCGAACCCGTGTCTCCCGCTTATCGCGAGGGGTCACCTAAACCACTCGTCCACCCGAACACGCTCCCCATCCAGACCCATTATATTGTTGACTGCCACTGACATAGGTAGAAAAGATCATCAGAAGAAAATACGAGAAATCAGAGCTCGAATTGAGAGTTTGAGGTGTTTTTTTTTTTTTTTTTTTTTTTTTTTTTTTTTTTTTTTTTTTTTTTTTTTTTTTATTTCCGAGCGCTATTCGAGTATGGAATGGGAGATAAATAGAATAAAGGTGGTTTGATGAACCCTCTGCCAGGCACTTAAATGTGATTTACAGAGTATCCCATGTAGATGTAGAACTTTATAATACACCACTCACTGCCTTGTGTCACAGTGAGTTAAGTGTCTCCACAGCCCGGGCCATTACCTCTAACATAACCGTCCTGGTATCCAGGGCCGGCGGAAGGGGAAAATATCACCCGGGCGAAAAATCCATATGGCGCCCCCTACAACCCGTTGGTATTACTGACTTTAAATTTGCTATCCTACCTTACAGATAGCTGCTTTTGAAGAATAACTCCTTGAACTCGATAACTATAAGAATCAATTATCAAACTGAGTAAGATCTTAACTTGTCAGTTGAATACACATAGTAATTTTTGGTTGAAGATGTATAGGGTTACCAGATGTCCGTCTTCAGAAAAAAAGACATTTCTAGATTCATAAAAGAACCTTCTTTCGCTCACTCTCTCTCTCTCTGGTATTGACAACTCAAGTACTAGTGACGTCTCTACTGTTTTATCAGAGTCTTGTTTGTAATACATCTCACGCAGCTTACGAAATTTGTTCATCTTCTTACAAATCAAGAAATGTTGAGTCCCGTAGGCCGAATTACATGACTACATAGCAGTGAAGCCCTAATATTTCATCACTTCACCACTTGTAATTATCGTCTTAAGTGCTGAATTTTTTTTTCCGTGCTTATAAGATACCTTGCCGATCACCGCTGTTTTCACCTGAAATTTTTACGATGCAGTATTTGCGGAAAGCATGGTACTGTTGACTGTAAAATCGTCATGATTAAAGTAATCTAAGCGTTCCCTGATATGGCTATTCTCCTATTTCGGATAAGACCGACGTGATTATATACATGATTAGCGTCTAGATTCTAGTGGGTGAATGGAATATGTAAGGCCTAGGTGAGAAAAGCAATGAATAAAATAAAATTTTAATGTACCATACAAAGACTTGCAATTATTAAAAACTATTCAGTTTTTAGGACAAAAGTTTTAAATCGATGTTTTCAAAACACTGTTTATGTAGTTGCGTCTCTTTGATTTTAAACGGGCGAATGGTGAAACGGCAATGTTGACTGTGGCATCTGACCTTATTTGTAAGTAGTTTTGAACAAGGTTTTAACTTATGTATAACGAAGATTGCACTAGCTTTTCATCTAAAATTCATAATTGTGTTTGACAGTCAACAGACAGAACTTCCGAGTCCCAGCACGACAGTCTGGACGGTGTTTTTGTTTGTCACACAACACTCCGATCAGAGAAATGACGCGAGAGTTTAATATTATACTATGTGTATTGCAGTGTCTTGCATTGTTGCAGACGTATGTATTTAATTGACCGCTTCGAAGCTCGTATTCCGCAACAATTGCCACGCCAGTTACTTCAATTGTTCCAGAGCAGGGGGGGGCACAGAGACAAGAAAATTAAAAAAATCACGTTGTTTCAAGAAAGGTTAAATTCTCTAGAGTTAGTTATTGTGACATTTCAGAGAGTTGTATTTACGCACTTTCAAGTTGAAGCAGATGCACAATGCAAAAAGAGGACATTTGCCCATTTTGTTAAAAACCCGACCGGACCATTTTTAGGGTCCAAAAAAGAGGACATGTCCGGGTAAAAGTGGACGTCTGGTAACCCTAACGATATACGAAACGATTATTTACACATGTGCATGCACAATATTCTACGTCACTGATTAGAAATTTACGGAACGATTTAAGAAACAACAATTTACATAAAATTAAAATTGGTGATGCGATACAGCATTTATTTACACAGGAACTGCAAAAGAGAACACATATATGAAGAAAAGAATATACAAATATATTTTTAACAACATTGTACAAAGATTTCGTGATACACCAGTAATATAATTTTATATCTTTATACAGTTTTCATGCAAATTGTCCTTTGAGTTGTTTACAAAGCTAAGTAAAGTTAACTTTTTTCTCTGCAAAGTCTTTAATTGGTTAATACACATCTAACGAGTAAAGGTGTTACCGCTTTGGTACATGTATCAAGCATCAGTGTTGGTATAGAATGTAATTATTGCTACTTATATCAATGGGGAAAGAACTTTGTTTGAGCCTGAAGTTCGCTGCCTATCTGAGAGGCCACCACCCTACCCACCCCAGCCTGCTAAGATGCTACGTGCGTCAACACCTCTTCTCTAATAAAACGAAAATACGTTACGTACAGTAGGCGTACTTTCCTGTACTGTTTATATCTTCTGGGATATTTGTTGATTTCTTGCTGGTTTCCTCATTCTCTGGTTGAACGTTTTCATTTCCATAATGTCTGTTTCAGAAGTACGAAAGAATTTTTTTAATGCTGCTGCCTGTTTCTCACTTTCAGTCGCTAATTGTGCTTTTCTTTTCTGTAAACATTTCTAGAAGGCTTCTTTTTCTTCCGACATGTTGATAAAGAACACGTTAACGCAACGATTATTTTATTAAGAGTCGAAATTCAGGAGACAAAAGAAGAACATGCACACCATGAAGCCTGCACTACATGTACATGACTTGTGATTTATAATTTTCTTTCACGAGACAATTGACAGTACAGACAGGAGTAATTTCTTTTTGGTTGCCAATAACTCAATATTGTTTAATATTCACAGAATATATGACATCAACTGCGATTGGGCAAAGTTGAAAATGTGAACACAGCCAGGATTCGAACCGGGTCTCCTGCTTTCTAGGCAGTTGCGGTGACCCCTACACCACTGGGGACACAGTGGTCACCGTACCTGCAAGGACTACCCATGCACGCCTCCCGTCAGATACAAATTCCCAGCCTCGCCCTGCCCACAGTACTCAAACTCGTAGTTATGAAACTAATTCCCGTAAGAGTAAGGGCTTCAAACTTGTTAACGATAGGATCATTGCCCGTTAGTGGGGAGGGGTGGGCAAGTTTGAAGCCCTTACTCTTACGGGAATTAGTTTCATAACTAAGAGTTTGAGTACTGTGGGCAGGGCGAAGCTGGGAATTTGTATCTGCGTAGAAAGCAGGAGACCCGGTTCGAATCCCGGCTGGGTTCACATTTTCAGCTTTGCCCAATCGCAGTTGATGTCATATATTCTGTGAATATTAAATAATAACAACTGCAGGATCAGAAGTGACGTCTGTTCTTTCGGAACAGATGCCACATGTATATCAATATTGTTTGTGTGTATTGTTAGAGCGGCCGACATAGCTCTGTCGCAAGGAGTGCAATTGTCGCCACCGCGGCGATTGTAATTGTCGGAGCGTGTTATTGTTGCTCAAAAGTCTCAAAAATAGCCTTTAGCTTTGTCAGCGAAGATTTTTTATAGACAAATAAGGTGAAGGGATGAAGGGATTTCCTTTATAGGAGATTCAAGGGAAAACCGGGGTTGTTGTAAAGTGTGAGGCCTGTGCCATGAGGTAGTAACCAAATTTATGAAAAAGTTAATTTTTAGTTCACTGTTTAGAATAATATAAATTTAGCAAGGATTTTGGCGCCCCCCAAACTCCCCTAAAAATTTGGCGTCCCGGGCGGTCGCCTGGCTCGCCCTGCCCTTTCGCCGGTACTGCTGGTTTCTCTAATTATGCCTCCGGATCGTTTCTTTTTTAATCCACCTTACATATCGCATAAAACCATTAAATTATAATTCACCATGCTAATAAAAGTCACTTGGAAAATGTGTAGGAGCGTGTAAGCAGAGATGGGGCCGTCCACACTGGCGGTGTGGGCGGTGCTGGTGGGTTGGCCCACGGATGCCCCCTGCAGCGCAGCGCGGTGGGCGGCCCTCCTGCGCATCGCATTATCCTAGGCACCCGCACGTCGGCGCCCCCTTGCGTCACCGGAGAGGCGGCGGCAGAGCAGAGGCCAGCACCGCACAGCACCGGCTGCCCTTGACCTCGCCAGGCGCTCCCAACACGCGCCGCTTCCTGCGCACCGGCCTCCGGCTAATGGCCTACTCTGGCTTCTTGCTTCTTCCACACAGAGGCTCAATTACGTCGTTCTATACGCTGTAACATCCGATTTCCACGAAAAGACGCCCTTGCACCCACTTTTATCTTTTGTTCATTGTCATTTTCTGCTTTATGTCCTTTGTAAAATGTTAGTTGAAGGGTACCCTCACGCTGACCTTTCTGTGTACCGTCCGTCTGTCCCACTTGAGGGGGATCCCACAATTCTCAGCAACACTCCAAAATAGGATGCGCAATGTAGTGTAGCCAGTTTCTTTAGTAGAACTGTTGCAACTCCTAAGTATTGGTTAGTTTCGGGGGTTTTAGGGGTACTAAACTATTATGACCATCAATCCCTCATTTCATAGCTAGGCGACATGCAGAAAAACTAAATCGTCGATAAATGCGCCTGAGCTGGATTTAAAAAAGTGCAGAATGAAAGAACTCATTGTTAATCAAATATTGACAAAGTCAACAAGAGATGATACCCCAAGACGTCAGACACACCGTAACAGATAGGAGATAAAAATAGGATAAAACGACAGAGCCAATGAATGTGGTTGACCGACCATGAGTATAAAAGGGGAAAAGCCAACCACAAAACTTGCACAAGAAAAGATGTAGTCGGAAGATGCGTCAAGTGGAACATAGATAATCAACTAAAACACCAACCAGAGAAGTCATAGCAACTGGTAAATCCCCCCGCACGAAGAGATCGTAAAAGAATATTAGCCACAGAGGCATAGTCGCCAAGCACCAAAGAGAGAGTGTTCTCCTAAGTATTCTGCCAATGAAACATTGTTATTGGTACGTCTTCCTTACAATATCTTTCGTGAGTTCCGGTTAAAGTAGTCCGTAATTTTTATTCCTAGGTTCTTCAGATTCCACTGCGTTCAGATTCCACTGCTTTATCGTGTAAATGCAGTTTAACGGATTTCGTTTAGTGCTCATTTAGATGACTTCACACTTAACTTTATGTAGAGTCAATTGGCAATTTTTGCACCATGCCGATATCTTATCTAAGTCGTTATAATGTTGGTTTTCATCTTCTGGTTACTAACCGATAAACGACAGCGTCATCTGCGAACAGTCTAAGAGAGCACTTTACATTGTGCCCTACATCATCTAAAAAGATACAGAACAGTAGGGGCCCTATGATATTTTCCTTTGGAACGCCAGATATTATTTCTGGACCTTTTTTCCAAATGCTTGTTAAACTTATGGGACATAACTGTGGGATCATCAGTTCCTACACTTAAAAACCACTTTTAAAGTAACTTATACTAAAGACAACACAAACCACAAACATCTATGCCGTAGGGAGAATTCGAACCTTAGACGGGAAACGACCTCACGCATCGGAGCATAGCGCCTCAATGCGCTCAGCCACTCCGATGCGGCTCACTTCTGTTTCAGTTGAAGAGTTACTGTATATTACAACGTTCTGTGTCCTTTCTGACAGAAAACTGCGAATCCAGCCGCACAACAGTGTTGATATTCCACAAGCACACAAGCTGATTAGATGATGCTTGTAAGGTAAAGTGTCAAAAGCCTTCCGGAAATCTAGAAATACCGAATCGATTTTCGATCCCTAACCGATACCTTTCATTACTTCAAGGGGGTAAAGAGTTAGCTGTTTTTCAAAATAATGATACTTTCTGAATCCGTATTTAGTATAGGTCCATAGGTCGTTCTCATATTTTTCTGAATGTCGTTATCTCTGAAGAACGTTCGCACAAATCATGATTACAAAAATACCAGATTCCCTCCTAAGAGTCAGCAAACACACAATATCTCTGATTTTTCCAGTTATTAGAAAATTTTTGGAGATGTAACTGTAGTCAGCTACATTCACAATTGATCATTACGTGAGATTCACTGTCGCCTGGAAACTCTTTCTTTACCCGTAAAACGAAATATTTTTACCGGCCGCGGTGGCCGAGGTGACTGAGGCTCTCCAGTCACGGTCAGCACGGCCACTACGGTCGGGGGTTCGAATCCCCCCTCGGGCATAGATATTTGTGCCGTCCTTAGTGTTAGCTAGTTCATAAGTAGTTTGTAAGTTTAGGGACTGATGACCCCGTAGTTAAGTCCCATAAGCTTTACAAACATTTGAACATTTGAAAGGTCTGTTTTTGTTTACGATTTTGTTGTCCAGGGAAGTTGTTGGATAACATACTGATGATGTTAAAAGCACGCCTGAACTATTTTGCCTTTGTGTCTAAGCTCATTGTTGTTTTAGAATATGAAAGTGTTTGATATAAATACGTTAGTAGCAGTAAGAAGTTTGTTGTTGAGATTGGTGAGATATTCATTCACAATTATCTGATCAGTAAGGGTAACGACAGTTGAACATCACGATGTTGTTGTGGTGGTCTTCAGTCCGCAGACTTGTTTGCTGTGCTCTCCATGCTACCCTATCCTGTGCAGGCCTCTCCGTCTGAGAATAGGAAAGGCAACCTACATCCTTTTCAATGCTCACTACTATTTTTACCCCACACACGTCCTTCTGATGCTAAGTTGACGATTCCACGATGTCTCAGGATGTGTCCAACCAATCTGTCCGGGCCGCGGTGGAGTAGCCGAGCGGTCTAAAGCGCCTCGCTGCGGAGCCCGCGGTTGCTCGCCGTGGAGGTTCGAGTCCTCCCTGTGGCATGGGTGTGTGTGTTGTCCTTAGGTTAGTTTACCTAGGTTTAAGCTACGGACTGATGACCACGCAGTTTGGTCAGATAGATTTGCAAACATTTGAACATTAACTAATCTATCCTTTCTCTCCGTTTCTGCCAAATTCTGTGAGCACCTCCTCATTAGTTACGTGATCTACCCATCTAATCTTCGTCATTCGTCTGTGGCACCACATTGCGAAAGTTTCTATCATCTTTTTGTCTGAACACCTTACCGTCCACGTTTCACTCCCATTCAATGCTATACTCCAGAAAAATGCTTTCAGAAAGGATTTCCCAACATTTAAACTAATATTGGATGTCAACAAGTTTCGCTTCCATTCTGCAACTTTTATCTTCTTTACTTCGGCCATCAGAAGTTATCTTGCTACCCAAATCACAAAAGTCATCTACTACTTTTATCTTCATACTGCGTAATCCAAATCCTTCAATATCGCCTGATTTTCTGACACTAAATTGCATTGATGTTCATTTCATAGCTTTCTTTCAAGAGACTGTCCACTCCATTTAATGTCTCTTCTAGGTTCTTTGCTGTCTCAAACAGAATTACTATGTCGTCAGCAAACTTCAAGGTGTTCAATCCCCCCTTCCTCTCCAAATTTCTCCTTCCATTGCTTCACAGCTAGCTTAATGTACAGATTGAAAAGGCTACAGCCCTGCCTTACTCTCTTCCCAACGAATGCAACATTTTCATGCCGTTCGAATCTAATAATTGCTGTCAGGTTTTTGGACAAGTCGAATACAACTCTTCGCTCGCTATATTTTATCCCTACTATATTCAGAATTGAGTGTATTTCAGTCAACATTGTCAAAAGCTTTCTGCAGATCTATAAATACTGAACACGTAGGTTTCCCTTTCCTTAACCTATCTTCTTAAATAAGTTGTACTGTGAGTATCGCCTCGCGTGTTCCTATATTTCTTTTAAATCCAAACTGTTCTTCCCTAACGTCAGATTCCATCAGTTTTTCCATTCCTCTGTAAATAATTCGCGTTAGTATTTTGCAACTATGACATATTAAACTGATAGTTCTGTAATTTTAATATTTGTCTGCACTTGCTTTTTTCGGAATTGGAATCACTATATTCTTCTTGAAGTCTGAGGGTATTTCCCCTGCCATACATATTGCATACCAGGTTGAACAATTTCTTCATGTCTGGCTCTCCTAACGATAATAGCAGTTCATACGGAACATCATCTACTCCAGCGGCCTTGTTTCCACTCAAATCTTTTAGAGCTCTGGGAACCGCGCGGGAAAAGCATTATTCTCCGCATTGGGCTCCTGCACTCGCCGATTTCAGTCCTTTCTCGGGAATTGCTGTGTGTTGCCCTTAGTGAAAGTTAGTTTGAGTAGTTTGTAAGTCTAGGGGAGAGGTCGACACGTAATCTTAGATGGGGCTACGGCACTATAGAAAATTTATATCTAGGTGCAGACGTAAAACCTCATAATAGTAATACATTTTTTATTTTGATTTTAGTTGCAAATAGTATGAATAGTATTGGTATTACGAATTCTGAAAAAGTAATAGTCTTTACTAATTTTTTTGTATTTAGTTATCTCTCTCTAACTAATAAGAAATACAATAGAAAAAAATCAAATGTTTGTACAGCTTATGGGACTTAACTACGGGGTCATCAGTCCCTAAGCTTACAAACTACTTATGAACTAGCTAAGACTAAAGACGGCACAAATATCCATGCCCGAGGGGGGATTCGAATCCCCGACCGTAGTGGCCGTGCTGACCGTGACTGGAGCGCCTCAGTCACCTCGGCCACCGCGGCCGGCATACAATAGAAGAGAAATAAAAATATATGAGTCCATAAGAACTTATATTATTTACTATTTATTCATTTTTGTTTTCACTCATAAAAATGAAGTAAAACAGTTTTTTTTTTTTTTTTTTTTGTTTTTTTTTTTTGTTTTTTTGTTTTTTTTTTTTTAATCGAGACATAAGTTATACATTAAATATACAATTTTTTTTATTTTAACTTGTCCGCGGTGGAGTATCCGAGCGGTCAATTCGTGGCTCGACCGTCCGGGGCGTGTTTACGTGTCAGCTGCAGCCGGCGGCGCGGCTTGTGGTGAGTTAAACGCTGCTTTGGCGCCCGTAGCAACTAGTTGTAGCTGTTTATAATGTGCAGACACCAATATGAATATTAATATGGAGCAACCAGGGAGAATAGACATATTGAGATTTTCTTTCGATGCTAACTTCTCCCGACCTAAAATATACGAAGTGGAACGATTTATAGACGAAGACGTTAAAATACCACCTGCCGACGTAATTGGAATTCACCTTTTGATTGTCAGTAGCACGGTTTACATCAAGTTACGTACCCCTGAACTGCGTGACAAAATCATAGAATCATGTGGTGATTCCCTAAAGTTTCTCCATAATTCTCCAGTATTCAATCCAAGAACAGCTGCCAGCATAAGAAACTTAGAAGTAGATGTTCCTGGAGTAGTAAAACAACTTAAGTCACTAAACAAAAACAAATCTTCCGGGTCAGATTGTATACCAACTAGATTCCTCTCAGAGTATGCTGATGCAATAGCTTCGTACTTAGCTATAATTTAAACCGAACACTCAGCGAAAGATCCGTACCCAAAGACTGGAGAGTTGCCCAAGTTACTCCAATATTCAAAAAAGGCAATAGGAGTGATCCCCAAAATTACAGGCCAATCTCATTGACGTCGATTTGCAGTAGGATTTTGGTACATATACTTTGTTCGAATATTATGAACTACCTCTAAGAGAACGACCTATTAACCAATAGTCAACTAGTCAACACGGATTTAGAAAGTATCGCTCTTGCGAAACACAGCTTGCCCTTTATTCACATGAAGTGTTAAGTGCCATCGACAAGGGATCTCAAATTGATTCCATATTTCTGGTTTTCCGGAAGGCTTTTGACACTATACCCCACAAGCTGCTTCTAATGAAATTGCGTGCTTATGGAATATCTCCCCAATTGTGCGATTGCATTCAGGATTTCCTATCAGAAAGCACACAGTTCGTTGTAATTGACGGTAAGCCATCAATTAAAACAGAAGTGATATCTGGCGTTCCACAGGGAAGCGTTATAGGTCCCCTACTCTTCCTCGTGTCTATAAACGATTTAGGAGACAATATGTATAGCTCCCGTAGACTGTTCGCGGATGATGCTGTCGTTTATCGGTTAGTGAAGTCAACAGAGGATCAAAAGTAACTTCAAAGCGAATTTGACAAAATTTCTACATGGCGCGAAAACTGGCAATTGATACTAAATAAAGAAAAGTGTGAAGTAATACAAATGACCACTAAAAGAAATCCGTTGAACTTCAATTACGCGATAAATCAGCCAAACCTTAATGTCGTAAATTCTACCAAATACCTAGTAGTTACAATTACGAACAACTTTGACTGGAGAGAACACATAGACGATATTGTGGGGAAGACGAACCAAAGAGACTGCCTACATCCACACTTGTGCGTCCTCTCCTGGAGTACTGTTGCCCCTTGTGGGACCCTCACCAGGTGGGACTGGCGGAAGACATTGAGAAGGTTCAGAGAAGGGCAGCTAGTTTTGTTTCACGAATTGGGGTGGAAATCATCAAAAGAAAGACGTTATTCATTGCGGCGTTATCTGTTTGCGAAGTTTCCATCGCCGACTTTTACTTCTGAATGTCAAAATATTTTGCTGGCACCCACCTACTTAGAGAGACATGACCATCTCAATAAAATAAGAGAAATCAGATCGAAAAATGATCGATTTAGGTGTTCTTTCTTCCCGCGCGCTATTATAGAATGGAATGGTAGAGAAAAGTTATGTAAGTGGTTAATGAACCCTCTGCCAGGCACTTTAATGTGATTTGCAGAGTATCTATGTAGATGTAGATGTAGATGTAGAATTCTTCTCGCAGTACCGTATCTCCTACCTGATCTTCCTCTATTTCGTCTTCCATTTCTAGAATATTGCCTTCAAGTATATTTCCTTTGTACAGGCTTTCTGTGTATTCCTTCCACCTTTCAGCTTGTTTTCCATCTGAGTTCTTGATATTCATACCGTTGCTTTTCTTGTCTCCAAATGTAGCTTTTACTTTCCTGTAGGCCGTATCTACCTTTCCCCTAGTTAGATGCCAAAATCATGACGGGAATTCCCCTAGGATTGACTATAGGAAGCAGACATTTCGTATCGTAAATTTCTTTTGGGTTTTCCGATGTTTACTCTCGGTTGTTTGTAGGAAGCAGTATTGTCGCGTTGAAATGGAAGCAGGCTTGACTTCAAAGGCAGGGTTGTCAAATGAACACAGCACTTCCACTGAACGCAGGTTTATTGCGAACTGAAAGTACACGCAGTACTGATTGCCTCTCGGGCAGAGTTCTCTGCTGTTTATACACAGACAGAATGTACCAGAAATTTAGAAGAATAATTAACATAAGAAACAAGTAGAAATTACAAGTGAACATAAGAAACACGTGGAACATTCTTGAAATGTTAATTACAAAGTAATAAATTTTTGCCGGTGGATGAGTTTGAAACGGTGACCTTTCGCACTGCAGTCGATGACGCTATCCCCTGCGCCACGCCGGCAGTTGGTGTTCGTGGTCTCTCGCGGCATTGATCCATCTCCTGGAAAAACAGCGACCTGCTGATATGTTCTCTTTGGAGCCAGCTGCAATGTCCTGGATCTAGACATTGTCATAGGTCCTCTATATGGCAGTCCTGGAGAATCCTTCCCTTCTCCACGATTACCGACGACAGACTTTCCTGTCGTGGCTTCATCAGTATCATTACCGTCCTTAGAGTCAGAAGCCATTGTCGCCTATCTCCTCTTCAGGATCGTAGTAAGGCTTCATGATCAGTACGTGAACAATGTCTCTTCGTTTTTGTCGTTTTGACGACGGCTCATAATCCTCAACTTCGTATGTGATGTCTGACAGGCGGCGTATGACACGATACAGACCGAAGTATCGCTTCAATAACTTTTCTGATAGTCCAACATTCCGTACAGGGTTAAAAATCCCTACCAGATCTCCTTTGCTGTGCACAACAGGTCCGTGCTTGTCATTATACCGCTGACGGTTCTTCTCCTGGGCGTCCAGTGTACGCATGCGAGCCAACTGTCTTGATTCTTCGGCCCTTGTGACGAGATGTTTCACATAGTCATCCTGAGCGACGTCCGGCTGGAACGGGAACAGCGTATCCATTGTCGTCTCAGCTTCACGGCCAAGGAGCAGGAAAAACGGCGTGAAGCCTGTGGTGTCTTATCTTGAGGTATTGTAAGCAAATGTCACGACTGACAGTATTGTATCCCAATCCTTCTGCTCAACATCGACGTACAACGACAGCATATTCACTAACGTCTTGTTAAAACGTTCTGTAAGACCATGTGCCTGAGGATGGTATGTAGTTGTCATTCTGTGGACAATGTTGCAAAGCGACATTACCTCTGAGACTAGTTTTGACCGGAATACTTTTCCACGACTAGATATCATGACACGTGGTGCTCCATGCTTCAAAACAATGTCTTCTACAAAGAATTTTGCGATCTCTGGAGCTTCTGCAGTTGGCACAGGTTAGGTGACGGCATAGCGTGTGAGGTAGTCAATTATCCATCTGGTACGGGTTGTCGACTTCGGGAACCTCCCTAAAAGATCGATCCCAACTCGGTGGAATGGAGCTGTTGCAGGTGGAATCGCCGGCCGCGGTGGCCGATGGGACTGAGGCGCTTCAGTCACGGTCTGCCCGGCCACTACGTTCGGGGGTTCGAATCCCCCCTCGGGCATGGATACTTGTGCCGTCCTTAGGATAAGCTAGTTGATAAGTAGTTGGTAAGTTTAGGGACTGATGACCCCGTAGTTAAGTCCCATAAGCTATACAAACATTTGAACATTTTTGAGCAGGTGGAATCGGTACGAGATGCGCTGGAGGTAATTGCGGCAGTTACTTTCGTCGCTGGTACTCTTTACAGTGACTCACATAGAGCTTGACAGATCGGTAAAGACCCTTCCAGTAATACCTGCGTCTGATTCTGTCTACTTGGGAATATCTGCCTGGAGATTAGCTGGATCGACCAGTAGCCATTTGGGGCCCAGTGCATCGTAGTTGTTCTTATACCATGTCCCTTTTAAAAGTTGGAACTCTACATTGGTCGGTTCTCCTTTCTCCAAGGCCTCTGTGGTTTTTAATAGTGCTGGATCTTTCCTCTGTTCAGCTGCAACGTCACCTAATTCTGTGAGGGGCGAAATTTCATTCTTGCTGTAGTGTTCCACTAATGGATTCCTCGAAAGGCAGTCGGCATCCTTGTGTTTGCTCCCGTTCTTGAATAACACTGTGACGTCGTACTCTTGGTGTCTTAGTGCCCATCTTGCTAGTCGACCTGATGGATCCTTCACACAAGTCAGCCAACACAAAGAATGGTGGTCTGTCACGACGGTGAATGGTTTGTCGAATAAATACGGCCGGAACTTGTTGACGGTCCAGATAACTGCGATACATTTTTTCTCGGTTGGAGAGTAGCATCCCGAACTTTGAGAGTATTCTTGATGTATAGGCTATCACCTTGTCAGCACCTTCTTGAACTTGTACAAGCACTGCACCAATCCCATAACCACTGGCGTCTGTGTGAAGTTGTTTCCGCATTCTCGTCGTACAAGACTAGAACTGGTGCGGAAGTTAGAGCCTCCTTAAGTGCCTGGAAAGCTCTTTCTTTTGACTCATCCCAGTACAACTTGTCGTCTCCTTGCAGAAGTTCTTGCTATGGACGTGCCTTGTTAGAAAATCCTTTTATGAAACGTCGGTAGTATGAGCACAGCCCGAAAAAACTACTCACATCACGAATGTTCTGAGGAATTGGAAATTCTGTGACTGCCCTTACTTTATCTGGATCAGGACGGACACCTTCTCGATTGACACGGTGCCCCGGGATTTTCATCTCTTTCCCGACTAAGAGGTACTTCTTTGGATCGAGGCGGAGTCGTGCAGTCTGAACACACTTCAACACAGTTGACAGCGTCTCGCGGCGTTATAAGCTGTGATTCATCGCACCATACCACATACTTCCAGTCATCACGTGCCGAGATTGTATGACTGTGGCATCAAGCCCTTCGCAGCTGTGCGTTGGCTTCCGTTATTAAGGGTTTAAGAAAGGCGCTCCTTCCACGAAGTACCATCCGCATAGTTCTAATCGAAACCGTATTACCCGTGTACAGTTGAGTTTTGATATGGCTATTATCATGGTAATTTTATGTTGTCTGGTTATATCGTTGCTAGTTAACTTCAAGTTTCTGCCACTACGAATTATTTACGAAGGATGCAAAAGCTGGTAGAAGCCTACCTCGGGAAAGATCAGTTTGAATTTAGGAGAAATGCAGGAACAAGGGAGGCAATACTCACTTTATCTTAGAAGACAGATTAAGGAAAGGGGAAACAACATTTCTAGCTTTTGTTGATTTGGAGAAAGCTTTTGCCTATGTTGATTGGAATACACTCTTTCAAATTCTGAAATAAACAGGAGTAAAAATATATGGGGGAAGATTATTTACAACTTATACAAGTATCAGATGGCAGTTATCAGAGTTGAAGGCAATGAAAGGGATGCAGAGGTTGGGAAGGGAGTAAGACAGGGTTGTAGCCTTTCTCCAATGCTATTCAATTTGTACAATGGGAAAGCTATAAAGGAAAGCAAGGAGAAATTTGGAGAAGAACTTTAAGTTCAGGGTGAAGAAATAAAATCATTGCGTTTTGTCGATGACATTGTAGTTCTGTCAGAGACAGCAAAAGATCTGGAAGAGGAGTTGCACGGAATGGACAGTGTGTTGAAAGGTGCGTATAAAATGAACATTAACGAGATCAAAACAAGGATAATGGAGTGTAGTCTAAGAAAATCAGGCGATGCTGAATGAATTAGATTAGGTAACGAAATAATAGTGGTGGTAGATATGTGTTGTTACTTGGGCAGTAACATAACATGCCGTGGTCGCAGTACAGAGGATATAATATTCGGAATGACAATGGTAAGAAAGGCCTTTCTGAAAAAGAGAAATTTGTTAACATCAAATATTAATTTAAGTGTAAGGAAGTCATTTATGAAACCATTTGTGTGGAGTGTTGCCTTGTACGGCAGCGAAACATGGACGATAAACAGTGCGGGTCGGAAGAGGATAGAGGCTTTTGAAATGTGGTGCCACAGAAGAATGCTGAAGATTAGGTGGGTGGATCGCTTAACTACTGGAGAGGTACTGAACAGAATTGGGGAGAATAGGAATTTCTGGCAAACCTTGACTAAAAGAAGTGATCGACTGATAAGACACATTCATAGACATCAAGGAATCGTGAATTTAGCGTTAGAGGGGTGTGGGGTAAAAATCACAAAGGGAGACCAAGTGATGAATACAGTAAACAGATTCAAATGGATGCAGGTTGCAAATCTAATGAGAAGATGAAGAGGCTTGCTCAGGATAGAGTAGGGCGGAGAGGTGCATCAAACCAGTCTCCGGACTGAAGACCACAACAACAACAATATATTATGTTTTAACTTGTCTTGTGTACTCTGTTATTACGTAGGTGAAACGTGGTGCTCAAACGCCACATCTGCGCCATCTGTCCCCATTACCCAATGATATTTGCTAACTCGGTGTTATATTGCTACTGCGTTTTGTATACATTACTGCTGCTTCTATTACTGTCAACTACTGCAGATGACGCCTTAGACATCAAACAAGATTATTTCTATGCTTCGAGTTCTAGAAGTTTGCTTATATCGGATGTCCAATTATTTTATGCAGATTAATCTTGATGTAACTTGCCATCAGTAAAGGAATTAGAACCCACATAAGTAGTTACCCTAATCAAAATAAATGAAGTAAACTATCGATATTTAATAATTAATATTTTTCTCGGTGTAAAACTAAAAAATATTTCGTTGACATGAACTCCCTGTCCGCATAAACTGTAATTATGTGAAGTAATTTAGTAAATTCTTTATATTGGTTTATATTGTGAGAGAAAAGTAGATATTTTTACTTTTAAATGCCAGTCATATTGTCTTATTCATACAAAATTATAAGTACTGACAACAACCCATATGCATGGCCGCGCGGGAGTAGCCGAGCGGTCTGGAGCGCCACATTACTGACCGCGCGGCCTCCTGCGTCGGAGGTTGGAATCTTTCCTCGTGCATGTGTCGTCCTTACATTAGTTTAACTTATATTAAGTACTTAGTAAGTCTAGGGAATTATGACCAACGTAGTTTGGTCCCACAGCAATTTGAATGTAATCATAACGTCCGGACACTTATTTAGAACAAAATACAGCATATGCAGACAAATGTGTAAATTACAGAACTTCCAGTTTAATAAGTCATAGTTGAAAAATACCATAATTATTCAAAGACAAATGGAAAACAGGTAGAATCCGTCCTCGGAGATCAGTTTGAATTGAGGAGAAATGTAGGATCACACGAGGCAAAACAAACATTATGGTATCTTAGATAATGGGTTAAGGCAAGACAAACCTACATTTTTAGCTATTGTATATTCAGAGAAAGCTTTTCATAATGTTGACTGGAATACACTCCTTTAAATTCTGAACAAAGCAGGGGTAAAATATAAGGAACGGAAAGTTACATACAAATTGTACAAAATCCATACAGCAATTATAAGTGTCGCTGAACGTGAAAGGGACGCGGGAGTTGGGAAGACAGTAAGACAGGGCTGTAGCCTTTTCGCCTTCAATCTGTACATTGAGCAACCTGTAAAGGAATGCAAGTAGAAATTTGGAAAGCGAATTAAAGTTGAGTCAGAAGAAATAAAAACTTTGCGCTTTGGCTATAACAATGTGATTCTTTCAGGGACAGCAAAGTACCTGGAAGAACAATTGAACGGCATGGACAGTGTGCTGAATGGAGGTTATAGGATTAACATTAAAAGGGTAATGGATTAAAGTGTAAGAATATCTGTCGACTCTGAAGGAATTAGACTAGATAACGGGACAATAAAAGTAGTAGATGAGTTTTGTTATTTGGGCAACAGAATAACTGCTGATAGCAGAAGCAAAGAAGTTATAAAGTGCAGAATGTTTACTGGAAGAAAGACATTTCTGAAGAAGTGAAATTTCTTGATAACCAAAATTAATTTCAATGTTAGGAAGTACTTTCTGAAAGCATTTGTCTGGAATATAGAACTGTACGGTAGTGGAACGTGGACGATAAAGAGTTCATACAGAAAGATAATAGAATCCGTCGACATGTGATGCTCCGACGAATCCTGAAAAATATTTGGGTAGATTGCGAAACTAATGAAGGGGTGATGAACAGATTTGGTGAGAAAAGAAGTTTCTGTAATATCTTGATTAAGAGAAGGATTCGATTGTTGAGATACATTCTGAGACATAATGGAATCGGTAATATACCATTGGAGGGAAGTGCGTGAGATAAATATAGCAGAGGGATACCAACAGACGAATACAGTAAGCAGATTCAAGTGCATATTGGTTGCCATTCTTATACAGAGTTGAAGTGGCTTTCACAAGATAGAGTAGGGCGAAGAGCTGCATTAAACCACTCTCCGGACTGAAGAGCGCAACAAAAAGAAATGAATGCCAATATAAATAAACATCATCTGTAGATTTTTATGAATGTTCGAACCGGACAGGGAATTGAAACCGCTTTTCACGATCGCTAGCTTTAACCACTAAGTTCTATGCACACGCCTCTCAGACCAACCCAAAATTCCAAATGGTGTGCTGATGTGTGGTTGTACGTGTTACTATGTATGTGCCGCACAATGAGGGACATTTACCAAAATTGACGCACACACAGCTGTGGCTAATTTAAATCATATGTGCAGTGCCCATATTTGATGGAATGCAAGCATGTATGTCACATCTGCATTGATTCCATCGCCGGCCGTGGTGGCCGAGGAGACTGAGGCGCTTCAGCCATGGTCTGCACGGCCATTACGGTCGGGGGTTCGAATCCCCCCTCGGGCATGGATATTAGTGACGTCCTAGTTCGTAAGTAGTTCATAAGTAGTTTGTAAGTTTAGGGACTGATGACCCCGTAGTAAAGTCCCATAAGATTTACAAACATTTGAACATTTACAAACGCTGAACTGATTCCATCAACATACACGGATACTGCACAGAGCATATCAGATTTGGAAATGGGGAATTAATTTTGTATAGATGCAGTTTAAGGGCTCACTTTTAAATATATTCACAATGATAGGAATTATGATGTCTAGTAGACGTCAAATCAGTAAGTGGTATCAGGATCAGTGAACAGTAATTAGGTGAATGTGAACTAATAAATTCAGCACTGCCAAGAATTGCCAATAAAAATGAATGTATGAACACTTCATCCCAGTTAGAAGTACAAGATGTGTAATAGTTTTTGCTTCAGAAGCCAACAAATTATTTGTCGAACGCTTCGTCCTAGTGCAACGTGCCTGACGCCTGACAGGAAGACGAACTGTAATCTTCGGAACGCTGCCGCCCCAGTGTATTGTTTTTCAAGAGATAAGCTCGTGGTTCGGAACCCACGTTAAACTGTAGGTCCCCCTATAACTGGCTGGGTAAGTCCGTTCCTAGGTCGGAGGAAGGCAACGGCATACCACCTCCAAACAGGACCACGCCTAGTAAAGCACTGTGGTGTTCAAACCAATCTTCGGATTGTTGACTGCTTTACCTTTTAAGCTTCATGCAAAGCGGGCAGCGATCGTTCTCGTAACGAACTTGGGGTTTTCTTTTAGCCCTTTAAGTAGACGCTTCCATTTATCAGAATGAATCTTTCACTCTGCAGCGGAGGGTGCGCTGATATGAAAGTCGCTAGCAAATTAAAATTGTGTGCCGCAACCAGTATTTGAACCTGGGACGTTTGCCTTTCGCGGACAGGTGCTATACCGTCTCATGCATCCCCGCACGCTTCTCGGCCCGAGTTCACACGTTTGCTTCTGCCAGTACCCCGCATCCTACTTTACAAACTTCACAGAATTTCTCCTGCGAAATTGGGAGAACGAATCGTGAAGCGTGCTGGGATAGCTCGGACGGTAGAGCGCTTGCCCGCGAAAGGCAAAGGCCGCAGGTTCGAATCTCGGTTGTGACGCAAAATTTTAATCTTCCAGGAATTTCCGCTTCCATTTATGTTGTCCTGTCGGCTTCTGATGCGATTACGATAGTTTGTTATAAATAAAAATCAGTCTAGTTAACACAAATTTTATTATATATTTCGTAAGGCGACGGATTTGGATCCCTGATTAGATAATCATCAGACAGTTTCTCTTGTTGGTGCCGAGTTGATGAGCGGGCTGCATGTGTGTGACGAAACGTGTCTCATTTTATTCATAATGAAACTGTATCACAGTTGGCCGTCTTCCCAAAGGAAAACGTTTTGCCACAATTACGAGGTATGTCCACAAAGTAAGTTCCGTTTGGTAATATAAAACAAAGATGTACAGATACAGAAAAAGTATTTGTTCTACAAAATTCTACAATTGTTAAACTACTTTTCTACATAGCTTCAGAAATTTTGTAGTCCCTTGTCAAAGCGTGGCCCAAGTTTTTGTATACCTTCTTCATAAAAGGTTGGTGCCAATGTATTCAACCATGTGCTAAGATGTTCATTCAGCTCGTCATCATCGATGAAGTGTTGACCACCAAGGACAAATTTTAGGTGTAAGAAGAGATGAAACTCCGGGCTGTGCGTAGGATGATCTAACACTTTCCAGTGAAATTCCCGTAATAGTTGTTTGATCACATTCGCGGTGTGAGGTCGGGAATTATCGTGAAAGAAAAACACCTTTTGATAGTAATCATCGGTGCTTGTTCTGTATTGCGCGGCGCAATTTCTTAATGGTCTCGCAGGAACCATGTGCATTGATTGTTTGGCCTCGTCGTAAGAAATCAATCAGTAAAAATGCCTTTTCTGTCCCAAAAAACGGTGCGTATGACTATTACAGTCGTCACCGTTTCCTTAGACTTAGCCTTCGTTGCGGAATAAGTGTGCCTCCATTCTATTCATTGCCGTTTTGTTTCAGGGGTGTCGTACGATACCCACGTTTAATCCCCTGTGACTATGGGAGAAAGAAAACCGTCGCCTTCTTCACTGTAGCGCGTCAAAACTGAAGTGCACACCCCATCCGTTGTTTATTGTGTTGTTCAGTACGAAGTGTATCGAAATTTCAGTTTTTCAGTAACAATTTCATAAGGGCACTAAATGTAAATTTACGGTTGTGCTTAATCTTATCTTCAACTGTGTGAGTCAGTTCACCAGTGACCACAACTTCGATCATCAACGTGCACTGGATCACATCCTTCGTTGAACAGTCTGACCCATATTCTAACCGTTGAATCACTCATAGCATTTTGTCCGTAAACCTTGCATATTTGCAGATGGATTTCCTGTAGTTTAACTTTCTTTGCATTTAGAAAACGGTTCACTGATCTGATTTCACACGTGACGTCATTTTCAATTACGGCTGACATTATACAAGCACTACAAAAACACGTCGGTAGCAGCGATCTGAAAATGGCGTACATGTCTTCTCCTTGAGTCAGAGTAACTGCTGCGCATGCTCGGAACTGCGATCGTAGCGCTGCCGCGGATAGAAATAGAAATGGAATGTACTTTGTGGACGATCCTCGTATTAACACGATGTTTTGGTTTACCAACATGAAATGCGTGAAGAACGTTACAGTTTCTGACGTTACTTTCATAACCCATGATTCCACAGGCTTTGTACACTGAGAACGATCAAACCAAGGTTAAGCAGTGCATTGCGTACGGCCAGCAGCGCTTGAGACATGAGTTACGACATAATGACGTTCCATTATTGACCCGAATTCAGAAACACGTGAAGTTTCCAACAAGAAAATTTCTACAGGGGGTTGTGCTTAAACCTGTCCTATATCACAATCTTTTCCGCCTCCATGTTACCATGCATTACGCACAACAATTTGCTTTTTTACCGCAATGGCCGGTCGCGGTGGCCGAGCGGTCTGCGGCGCGCCAGTCACGTTATCCACGACCGCTATGGTCGGGGGTTCGAATCCCCCCTCGGGCATGAATATTTGTGCCTTCCATAGTGTTAGCTAGTTCATAAGTCGTTTGTAAGTTTAGGGACTGCTGACCCCGTAATTAAGTCCCATAAGCTCTACAAACATTTGAACATTTTTTCTACCGCAATGACATTGTACGTGAGGGCTGTAATTACTTCCCACTGCACTGTGTGAAGAGTAGAAAATCTTAAAGTTCAGCAAACTGATGTCTTCTATAAATGTCCCCAAGGAGATGATAGTACACAGGTAGGAATGAGGCTGAAATAGCTAAACTATTGGCAGGAACTGATCTAATTATAGAATGAAACTGACCTCCACGGGATGCCATCTGATTTATTTAAAGAAAGCAGAAAACCAGCAAACTGTATAATAACATCCACTTTATACACATTGTCTTCATTGAAAATTGAGCATTTCCCTTGCTCTAAGATGATTAAACACTTTATTATGACCGCCTATGAACGCGACATGTTACTTCTCCGAGTGCGTGTACTGAATTCAAGCTACTTCTCCGAGTGCCTGTTCTGAACTGCAGTATGGCGGCTCGATGCAAGGTTGCCTTTGTTCCGCGATTTGGCGCGCATACATGGCTGCCGTGCATCGTCTGTCTTAAATTAATTATTTTGTTTATTGAATTAGCAATTGTTAATATTTTTTATCTACTCAGGGCACAGCTTAGCTTTGAGGGGTTTTCTAAATTGAGTATGAGATTGAGTAAATAATTATTTTATTAAATATTAACAAAAATATGATTGTGTTTTGGCGCGTCACCTACAGTACTACAGCCAATCTGCGTCTAGTGCCTGCCGCTCTTGAACTTGTTTAGAATTCTGGGAGATTTGCCAGTGCTCTTTCCCATGAGAACCTGACCTATTGTATCTCCTCTCGTGGTTCTCACCAGATTTTACCAGCTGTCGCCCGCTGGACCTAACCAGCTGCACTGAGGAATTGTTGTTGTAGTCTTCAGACCGCATACTGGTTTGATGCAGCTATCCACGCTACCCTGTCCTGTGCAAGTCTCTTCATCTGAGAATACGTTCGGCAACCTCCTCAATAGTTACGTGATCTACCCATCTAATTTTCATCATTCGTCAGTAGCACCACATTTCAAAAGCATCTATCATCTTTTTATCTGAACTCCTTATCGTCCACGTTTGACTGCTATACAATGCTACACTCCAGACAAATGCTTTCGGAAAGGACTTCCTTATGCTTAAATTAATATTGGATGTAACAAGTTTTGCTTCTTTAGAAACGCTTTTCTTCTCATAGCCATTCTGCATTTTATATCTTCTTTCCTTCGGCCATCAGAAGTTATCTTGCTACCCAAATAACAAAATTCATCTACTATTTTTATTGTCTCATTACCCAATCTAATTCCTTCAGCATCGCCTGATTTTCTGACATTGCATTCCATTACCTTCGTTTTACTCTTGTTAATGTTCATCTTTTCCTTTCAAGACACAGTCCATCCCATTCAATTGCTCTTCCAGATCTTTTGCGGTCTCTTAGAGAATTACTATGTCATTAGCAAACCGCACTGAAGCAATACTTCGATCATAATATGATGGCTTAAAGCCAGAAATATTACATGGTGCAGTCCACCGAAGACTAGCGGTCAGGTGTTGGGTAGGGGTCTGCAGCCGCTAGCTGAAGCTGGCAGCGGGCGCAGTAAGCCCGCCGTCACTGTGTGTGGAGGTGTGGTTGCGGTGGTGGTGTGGTGGTGTGGTGGTGTGGGTGGCGCCTTCGCCGTCAGCAGGTCTCGGCGGCACTCCTGCTAATTGGGTCGGCGCGCCGCAGCGCCACCTGGCCGGCACGTGGAGCACGTGAAGCCGCCACGCCACAACAGTTCGCCTCTCCTCCGCATACAATTGCTCTTGTCTCATCCTGAAACAAATATAAACGTTTCTCTAGAATATATGGCTTGTATCTATACTCTCGTAGGCAGTGCTTTCCAAACTTTCCCTCCCCCTGTAGCTTACAGTTTTGCGCGACACCCTTTCACTAATACGACGGTAAGTGAATTATTATCCGCAATTTAGTTATATTTTTGTTTATGTTGGTAGTACTGTCGTTTTACGTTGGTGACGCATGCTTTGTTTATTTGTTTTTATATCGTTGCAATTTTCAAGGTGCCACGCTAGTTTCGTTGTCGCTGCCGTGCTATTAATAATGGTTGATTATTTGCACGAAAGAAGAGCAACGTTCAGTGATACATTTTTTGTGGGCGGAAGGTGTATTTTAAAAATGTTTGTATAGCTTATGGGACTTAACTACGGGGTCATCAGTCCTTAAACTTACAAACTACCTAATACTAAGGACGGCACAAATATCCATGCCCGAGGGGGGATTCGAACCCCCGACCGTAGTGGCCGTGCAGACCGTGACTGGAGCGCCTTAGTCTCCTCGGCCACCGCGGCCGGCCACGACAATGCCCGTCCGCATACTGCTGTCCACACTGCTGAAACGTTCCAGAAACCCAAATTCGAAGTACTGGATGATCCTCCATATAGTCCCGATCTTGCCCCTTCTGACTATCACTTGTTTGGTCCACTCAAACGGGCATTAAGGGGCCGTCGATTTGCCCCTTCTGACTATCACTTGTTTGGTCCACTCAAACAGGCATTAAGGGGCCGTCGATTTGACTCGGACGAAGCAGTGAAGGAAGCGGTGCATTCCTGGCACGCAGCTCAACCGAAAACCTACTTTTATGAGGGTATAAGGAAGCTTGTAGTGCGATGGACGAAGTGCATTGAAAATAAAGGAGACTATGTCGAAAAATGATGTTCCTTAAGTTTCGTATTTTATTACAATAAAATTTTATAACCACTTTGCGGATAATAATTGACTTACCCTCGTATAAATACATATGGTAGAATTGCGATGGGTCTAGTGGGGAGGGGGGAGGGAAATAAAGTATCGGTTAAATGTAGTTTATAAACGAAACTGAAATCGTCGTATTTACATGTTTAATGTTGATCCTGACTGCAGAAATTTTCGCAAGAAAAGGAAACATTAGGAACTACGGAGATGTACAACAGAGTAACACCGCAGACAACAAAGCCTAACTCACACAGTAATACTTGATACTTCTACATGCGACCCAACTCCCGAAACACGAAAACTGGATTTCAGAAACCGTTTTTCGCTGTCATGTGTACATGTCAGAGCCAGAAACGGATTTGCTGGATCGATTGAAAACGGCATCTGGAAATTAGCTGCTCGGATTTCTGATTAGACAGAACAGTGGCTGTTCCTTTTCAGTTCAATATAATGATATTATTTTCAGAAATAAAGAGGATGTATTTATGACAAGCGATGAATTATTATTTAAGTTCTATTGTTAGGTTCTTGCTTCACCACGACCTCGGAAGTCCCGACATATTGGGAAAAAATGGATAAATAATTGCGACAAGTAACAATATGAATGTCATTTCTGGTCTCAGAATCTGTTACATACAGGAAGCAGAAAAAAATATGAGCGCATACCGGGGTTCGAATGATCACTGCATTTTACATACTACTCTCCGTTCCGTTAATCACCCGGCCATACTCCACACTAAACATCGCTACTGAATAGCTTTAGTCAGTGGACAATTGTGACTGCTTTTACAATCTGTGACAGCTTTTACAGCCACTGTGCCATTGATTGACATTTAATTGTAAGAAACGCTACCGAGCGTGACGTGACTTTGATAAACCAATTAAAAAACGTTCAGGTGCAGCTTTTTGAGAAGATAAGCAGAGGGTTTTGAGAAGGTTCGTTCAAGCAGCTGCCAGTTCCAGCAAACTGCGCATGGGAAGAGCTGTTATCGAGTATCAGTAGCAGCTCTGCGCATGCCTAAGCCTAATAATAACTAATTGCTCGCTGTCTAACTGAAACAGTAATGAAACGCGTGGAACACAGATGGTGTGGGATGCGGTGGGTAGTTCCAGCTGGTAATGTTGTACAAGCACGGACCAGACGACAAAGATATTTACTCGCGGTTGACAATCCGGATAGTCGCGAATCCCTATAACTGAGGTCCGGATAATCGAGTGACCGATCATTCCTTTAATACCTGATCTGTGCTGCACTGAATGAAGAGAATGATAATTAACTGCATGCAAGTCTTCAAGGTAGTATGAAGAGAAGGATATTTTGTGTTATTTTATGACAAGTTTTTTTTTTTTTTTTTTTTTTTTTTTTTTTTTTTTTTTTTTTTGTTTAAAGTCGCGACACCCTTGATACTACTAATAATACTATGCGACACCCCAGTTTGGAAAGCTCTGTCGTAGGGTGTGATGCCCAATATTTTCCAAATTTTATTGCAGATACAATCTGATTTCATTTATTAAGAGCTACTGTGTCTCAGAGGTGACTGATAAACTCCAATGCCAGACGCTGCAGGAGAGTAGTCCTACATCACGATATGGGCTTCTGTCAAAGATCGGAGAGCTTGTGTTTGAAGAATTCGCAACTAATGTCTGAAAGACGAATGGACGAATGGAAAAACTGGTAGAATCCGACCTTGGCGAAAGTCAATTTGGATTTAGGAGAAATGTAGAAACACACGAGGCAATATTAACTTTACGAATTATCTTAGAAGATACATTCAGAAAAGCTACGTTTTTAGCATTTGTGGATCCGGACTAAGCTTTTGACAATGTTGACTGGAATACACTTTTTCAGATTCTGAAGGTAGCAGGGCTAAAATATAGGGACGAAGAGTTATATTCAACTTGTACAGAAACCCGACAGCAGTTATTAGAATCGAAGGTAATGAAAGGGTCGCAATATTTGGAAAGGGAGTAAGACAGGGTTGTAGTCTTTCCCCAATGTTGTTCACTTTGTATATTGAGCAAACTGGGAAGGAATGCAAGGAGAAATTTGGAGAGGAAATTAAAGTTCAGGGAGACGGAATAAAAACCTTGCGGATTGCTGACGACGTAGTAATTATATCAGAGACAGCAGAAAACGTGGAAGAGCAAATAAACGAAAGGTATAAGATGAACATTAACAAGAGTAAAACATGGGTAATGTAATTTCAGAAAATCAGACGATGCCAAAGGTTTTAGATTCGGTAATGAGACAATAAAAGTAGTAGGTGAGTTTTGTTATTTAGTTTGCAAGATAACCTCTGATGGCGGAAGTAAAGAAGATATAAAATGCAAATTGGCTATGGGAAGAAAAGCGTTTCTGAAGAAGCGAAATCTGTTCACATCCAATATTGTTCGGACGTCCTTTCTGAAAGTATTTGTCTGGAGTGTAGAATTATATGGGAGTGAAACGTGGACAATAAGGAGTTCAGACAAAAAGATGATAGAAGCGTTCGAAATGTGGTGCTACAGACGAATGATGAAAATTAGATGGGTAGATCACGTAACAAATGAAGAGGTGCTCAACAGAATTGGAGAGAAAAGGTATTTCTGGCATATCCTGACAAAGAGATGGGATAGTTTGGCGGGACACATTCTGAGACATCAAAAAATCGTCAACGTAGCATTAGAAGAAAGTGTCTTCGGTAAAAATTGTCGAAGGAGACCGAGGGACGAATACAGTAAGCATATTCAAAAGGATGTAGGTTGTCGTACGTATTCTCAAATGAAGAGGCTTGCACAAGGCAGGGAGAGCTGCATCTAACCAGTCTGTGGACTGAAGACCACAACAACAACGTCAGAGGGAGATTCTTCCAGGGCGTACAAACGCTTTGCATTGATAGACGAGAAGATGCGAAACGAGAGTGGTCTAACGAATTTATCTTCGGTAATGCACGGTTTCCAAGCTAGAAACCATTTATTCAGTCTTTTAAAGAAACTGCACTGATTTCAAATTAGCGCTGTTCAATGCAACCACAATTACAGAATGCATCGTTTCCTTCTAGAGGGTGGTAATCCTCTTCATTGGTTATACTCTGGCACCCTCTGCTGCTTTAGTAACTGATAACGTCGAGTCCGATTTATTTCTCCTGCTGACTCACCTTATAGTGGATGTGGCACAGCATTGTACACAGTAGTTCAGTTTCCGAATCGACAGTTTGCCGATATGTGTCTATACATGGTGATCCATTGTGACTGGGCCAAATATCTCACGAAATATGCATGAAAAAAATAATAAAAAAAATAATAATAATATAAAATAAAATAAATAAATACCTACAAAGATCAAAACGTCTCTAGCGCGCTAGATGGCGCTGCCATAGATCAAACAGATATCAACTGCATTAAAAAAAATAGATAATGGATGTTTTATTTGGAACATTTTTTCACTTTGTGATAGATGGTGCTGTCAAAGTCATAAACGTATAAGTACGTGGTATCGTGTAACGTTTTTCCAGTGCGGACGGTATTCGCTTCGTGTTACATTACTCATGTTAAAATGGACCAATTACAGAAAAGGTACATATGAAAGGCTATTGTGATCAAAATGCCCAACGGACCTGTGCTATATATGTTGATAGATATCCTGGAAGACATCATCCAAGTGTCCGGACCTTTCGTCGGATAGTTACGGTACTTAAAGAGACAGGAAGTGTTCAGCCACAAGTGAAACGCCAACCACGACCTGCAACAAATGATGATGTCCAAGTGTCCGCACATCAGTACCAGACAAATTGAGCGAGAATCGGGAATCTCAAAACGTCGGTTTTGAGAATTCTACATCAACATAAGTTTCACCCGTACCATATTTCTATGGACCAGGATTTTCATGGCGGAGACTTTGAACGGCGTGTACAGTTTTGCCACTGGACGCAATATAAATTACGGGACGATAACAAATTTTTCCACGTGTTCTGTTTAGTGACGTAGCGTCATTCGCAAACTGGCATATTGTGCACTATTGGGCAACTGAAAATCCACGATGGCTACGACAAGTGGAACATGTTTAATGTATGATGCGGCATTATGGGAGGCAGGATAATTGGCCCCAATTTTATCGATGGCAATCAAAATGTTGCGATGTATTCTGATTTCTTACGTAATGTTCTACCGATTTTACTACAAGAAGTTTCACTGCATGACAGAATGGAGATATACTTTCAACGTCATGGATGTCAGGCACGTGGCTCGCGGGCAGTTGAAGCGGTCGCAAATGGAATATTTAATGACAGGTGGAATGGTCATAGAAGCACCATACCATGGCCCGCACGTTCACCGGATCTTAATCATCGAATTTCTTTCTTTGGGGGGAAGAGAAGGATATTTGTAATCTTGATTCACCGACAACGCCTGAAAACATGCGTCAGCGTATTGTCAATGCATGTGAGAACATTACTGAAGGCTAACTACTCGCTGTTGAGAGGAATTTCGTTACGCGTATTGCCAAATGTATTGAAGTTGAAGGACATCAATTTGAACATTTATTGAAGTCATGAGGTAATTATAGGTAATCACGCATTAACAGCATGGTTTCTCATAATATGATAATTTCTCAACAGTACATGTATCACATTGGAATTACCAAAATATAATTCTAACGTACCTACTTTCTGTGTTTTAATTTAAAACTGTTACCCAATGTTTGTCTAAAATTGTGAGCAATGTGTTTGTGAATATTACAGCGCCATCTATCACAAAACGACAAAAGTGTTCCATATATAACATTAAAAAGGTACGGCCAAACTTTCAGGAAACATTCCTCACACACAAAGAAAGAAAATATGTTACGTGGACATGTGTCCGGAAATGCTTAATTTCCATGTTAGAGCTCATTTTATTTCTTATCTTCAAATCACATTAATCATGGAATGGAAACACACAGCAACAGAACGTACCAGCATGACCTGAAACACTTTGCTTCAGGAAATGTTAAAAATGTTCTCCGTTACCGAGGATACATGCATCCACCCTCCGTCGCATGGAATCCCTGATACGCTGATGCAGCCCTGGAGAATGGCGTGTTGTATCACAGCCGTCCACAATACGAGCAAGAGGAGTCTCTACATTTGATACGCGGGCTGCGTAGACAAGGGCTTTCAAATACCCCCATAAATGAAAATCAAGAGGGTTGAGATCAGGAGAGCGTGGAGGACATGGAATTGGTCCGCCTCTACCAATCCATCGGTCACCGAATCTGTTGTTGAGAAGCGTACGAACACGTCGACTGAAATGTGCAGGAGCTCCATCGTGCATGACCCACATGTTGTGTCGTACTGGTAAAGACACACGTTCTAGCAGCACAGGTAGAGTATCCCGTATGAAATCATGATAACGTGCTCCAGTGAGCGTAGGTGGAAGAACATGGGGCCCAATCAAGACATCACCAACAATTCCAATTCATTTGGGCCAACTGGCGGTTTATCGATGAGAACAGTACATACTAACGAAACAATTGGGTATTTTGACAATTGTCTGCACGAATTATTTCAATTTACATTTAAAAAGAAATACTAAAATGAGCTCTAACGTGGAAATTAATCGTTTCCGGACACATGTCCACATAACATATTTTCTTTCTTTGTGTGCGAGGAATGTTTCCTGAAAGTTTGGCCGTACCTTTTTGTAACACCCTGTAGATACCGCCTTCGTTGTGCCACTGGATTCGCGTTTTCCTGTCACAAAGAACACAGTACGTTGTAATCGATAGAAAGTCATCGAGTAAAACAAATGTCATATTAGGCTTTCCATAGAGACGTTCGGTTCTTTATCAGTGACTTAAGGGACATCTGAACGCTCTTTATCAATGACTTAAGGGATATCTGAACGCTCTTTATCAATGACTTAAGGGACATCTGAACGCTCTCTCGCACCGTTCGCGGACAGTTTATTAAGTCACCCGAAGATCAACAGTAACCGCAAAATGATTTAGATAAGGTATAAGAGGCGAAAAAACTAGCAGTGAACCCTAAATAATTAAAAGTGTGAAGTCATCAATATCAGTTCCAAAACAAACACTTAAACTTTATGTACACGATAAATCAGTCAAATCTACAGGCCATAAATTCATATAAAGACCTAGAAGTTAGTAGCAACTTTAATTTGAGAGAATGCATAGAAGATGTCGTAGAGAAGATTATCTAAAAGCTACGTTTCATTTGCAGAAATCTCAGCAAATTCAACAATTCTCCTAAATAAATTGTTTGCACTAGACTTGTGCGACCTGCTTTGGGGTATTGCAACACATTGTACGATCACCACCAAGTGGGACTGACGGAAGAAATAGGAAAATTTTAGAGAAGGGCACCACGTCTTGTTTTATCGCGATGTAGGGGAGTAAGTGTCACGGGAATGATGAACGAGCTATGGTGCAAAATTATTAACATAAAGGGGTTATTCGTTGCGTCGAGATCTATTTGAGAAATTCGTTTCTCCAACTTTCTCTGTCGAATGTGAGATATTTTGTCACCACCCAAAAGATATGATCATCATAATAAAATAACAGAAATCAGATCCAAAACGGGATCATTCCTTTTACCTGAGCTCTATTACAGGATGGAATGGAAGAGGAAAATTATGAAAGCTATTCCATGAACCTCTGCCATGTACTTAATTGATGTAAATTCACACCGTCAACAACCACTGCTTTCAATGATTGCAACAGTATTACTCCGTTTGTCTGAGACAGGGTCGTTTAATTAAGGAGGAAGTTCTTAAGGACGTACCCATAATAGAGGGAAACTAGACTTGGAGAAAAATTTGAATAACGGTGTGCAAGCTGACCCGCCAGTACTGGTTACTCCAGACAGACGACCGTGGGCACACTCTCCGATAATTCAACACTCTTATCGCTTACAGCGTGTGCAGGGCTTTGTAGCGACAGACGTTTCATATCCAGAGCAGTTTTGTCACAATTACGATTGCGATTGCGATTACGTAATTTTTACCATCCATCCTATTCACACTGGAGGCCACCATTATGTGAAATATCTTCCGCTTTCAAAGCAGTCATCTGTGAGACAGTATGTAAAACTCCCATTATCGTGACAGCGTATTATCAGCATCGGTACAGCCGAAATGTTTGGGCCGGGATAATTGGCGACCGTATCTTGGGACCATTCTTTCTTCCACGTCATCTAATAGACCAGTACTATAGCTGTCACTTGCTGGTCTCCTCGTCTCCCCTGGGGAACAAGTTTCATTGTTGATTGGAACGGTTATGTGCCCGCTACTTGATGGTGCTCCGGCCCAAGTCGCTGTGTGTCCGATCGTTCCTCAATCGGATGAGGAGGTCCAGTTGCTAGGACTGTTCATAGGGTCTCAACCACTGCGATTTCTGTTCATGGGACGATCTGAAAAGTATCGTGTATGCAAAGAGCATTCCATTCGAACAACACATTCATGCTGCATTTGTTCTGATGCAGACTGGTTGATGTGGGAGATACAGCATGCTTCGGGGTATACATGCATGTCTTGAGGCACCTTTACATTTCCGGACGTAATTCGATTAGACCTTTTTTGTTCCGTAACCTCGATCAATTAAATGTTCAAATGTTTCAAAACCTTCAAAGTCGGCTGTCTGCCGTCTTCCCTAGGTTTTTACCTTTGTCAATTTATCTAAGTTCAGTAGACGGGCTTTTTGGCTAAACGAGAACCCCTTTCGTTCGGACACATGAGGAATAGCATTTCATGTTTTTAAATGTTATCTTCTATAATACTGTGTTAATATTGCTGGGATTTTATTAGGCTAATAATTTATCTTTGTGTCTATGAATGTGGCAATATGAACAGTTTCTCCATGACGCCATTCTCCCTGTGAGAATGTGTACTTGCTTTATTCTGTATGTGCATGTATGAGTATCTTATAGCATGGCAGTCTGAGTGTAAGTATGAGAATTTTCGTCGTCGGCTGCTGGCTGCACGCTTTGCATCTCTAGCTTCGTGTCGATAGGTAGTCGTCACCAACCTATGATTTTGATGCTACCAAAGAGGTTCCTCCACTCTTGGTTACAAGTTGGGTTGGCAATGTCCTGTAGCGAGCCTGGGTAGAACTCGCGAGTTTAAGCTCTCCTCACCCTTTTTCCTGGGGTTTTAACGTTTTCTGGTGGTGGCGGGGACTGGCTGTCCGACTTGAACACTCTGTGGCTGCGCTTCGACCTGGTAAGACGTTCTGATTTTCTTTCCTCCCTTGAGGTGGTAGCGATTCTTTGTCTTATGGTAAAGTTAGATTTCAGAACTTAGGTTCATTTTTCATAATATGTTTCTCTGATCATGTACGGAAGTGCATTCAGTTTCATTTCGGTGATTTTGCATAGGTAAACGTGGTGAATATGTAACTAATTCGATTTGATAACAGCTGAGAATCGGTAACTTTTGTGAGACTAGCTGGCGGTGTACGAACTCGGTTTAATTTCTTTCTAGCTATGTGGGATGCAACTAATGTGCAGGAATATTTTTATTCAGTGTAGTGCAAGTGAAATATTCTTTTCCGTTTTTTTTTTCCTTCTGGGAGTGATATGTACTCCACGTGGTGTGATCTTAGAACAAAGCCTTCAGCTACCCCTGTGTCTGTTTCTATGCCCTTCAGGCAAGAAATTATGCATGTATCTTTCTGATATCCATTAGTACCTCGCGATGTCCTCTCCGTCTATTATAAATTGTTATTTCGTTTCCTAACTTGTACTTTGCATTCAGACTCCCCCCAATAAATTCTCTTCTAGCCTCGTAAAACCCCCTTTATTAGCTTGCTTCTGAAATACTACGTATTTCTAGGGGCTGCAAGCGGTATCTCTTAGTTGATTCACCTCGACTTTGAATTTATTCCACTTTTCTGATTTTTAAAGACTGGACATCGTCCATCCGTGTAAAACCTTCCCAAACGCGTCTAACTGTATTTCTTTAGCTTCCGTTTGATGCCCTACGCTTTTCTAAGGGTTGCATGCCGTAGCTACTTTTCTTTATTTTTCGGAAATTGAATTTTCGTATTTTTTACTGGTTTTCGGAACCATGTGGCTCCAAACTCCGACTTCAAGGGTTTATTGCTAGTCACTTTTCTCGCCACTGCTCACATACCAGTGCCCTACTATTGTGCATTCTTGCTTCGTAATCTATGATTCCGTCGATTTTTGTTGAAATGAATACGACCTTCGCCTTCAGTGGGATGCGAGTATGTAATGTAGCAGACACGTGCCGTGTGTCTCAGTAAATATGCCTGCTCCCGGTTTGATTTAAATGGAAATTAAACTCGATATTATCGCGTACCATCTAAAGTAAAGAAAGACAGAACAGAGTCACACAAGAAGTTTATTTTCCTTGTGTTGTGTGGTACATCTTGGTTCCCTGAGTTTCGCCTACAATAACGGCGCCTGCTTCTGCTTCGAAACAGCACGATGAGTTGGGTGACTTTCGCTTTGCTTCGCGCGTGTGAGTGACTGAATGCTTGTTGATTGTAACTTCCTCCCCCGACGATGTTCAGTTCAGATTAATTTAATTCGTCAAAGTGGGATGCATTTTATTGTATAACAAAATTGGCTCCCCTATTTGCTCATGTTTGAACTGAATAAATAATTTATTGTCAGTGAGATGTTATCCTTCTTATAAATATTAGTTTATGAATACCCTCCCTTTTTTATTTAATGGTGTTTTTCATCAGTGATAAGAACAATTCAGATGCAAATTATCATGTTTTCATTCCAATGCGCCATAGATGTTCTCACAGTCATCTTCATGAAATAGTTTAGTTCTGATGGCTTGTATATCGTGATCTACGACTTATGTTGGCCACCGTCTCTTTGTCTTCCTGCTGCTAAAGTAAAGTTTGAGTCAGTCCTAAATTCTGTGCCAGGGAACAAGATTGTGTTTCAAGAAGTAGACAGTAGTTCACGCGAATCCTTTAGCTGGCTTTACAGCCAGAGTTATATGTTTAAAGTAAGCTGTTTAACTGTCTTCTTTCATCTAGAATTAATTTTACAATTAACGGTGGTCTTTCAACCTATCGGACCAAACTGGTATGATCGTCTGTCCCTAGAGTTACAAACTACTTAAACTAAACACGACGCCACAGACCACGAAGCTACTCCCACTCCCACGATCAAGTGTCCCTAGAGTTGGCACACGAAGAATAAAATCACCATCTATATTGTAGCTCAGGCGCATATCTCACGAACAGACAACGAGGATGAGTTTAAATTGGAGTCCGCACACACAAGCTTACTTGCAGTCTTTCTTCCAGTGAAGCATACGCGACTGGAATAAGAGGAGGTGGAAGTGACAGTGGTACTCAATGTACCCTCCGCTACACACTGTGACGTGGCTTGATTTGTAAGGATGTAACTGGCAACTTATTAGTTGAGTCGAATATCGGATGTGTCCATCCTCCACCATTATGACAGCTTCAGTTCTGCTTGGGACATTTTGATGGTGTGTCTGACTGACTGGAGAGAAATTCCATTCTGTCTCAACGGCCGAAACCGGAGGAGGTACTTACGATATACGCTGCGGTCTGAATCGACGTTCCATTTAACTCCACCCCTAAAGCCATTGGGTTCAACTGCTGACTCGGAGCTGATGGGTACATATTGATAATGATACTCTACACAAACCAGTGCCTCAGATATTTTTCTTTATGTCTGCGTTTATGTGATTCAAAACTTTTTCCACAGTTCCCACTAAACATTATTATTAAAGACGGTCACATCTTACCACATTTAGTACTACATTAACTGCAGTAAATGTACGAAACCCCGCACGGCGTAAAACACCTGCAACTGTGCTCCACTTACATTCTTCACTGTTGATGAGCCGTGTGTTCGTTAACTTTGAATTGAGCGCGACGTTTCGCATGTGTTTGCTCTTTCCTTGCGGTGGTGGCGCTACTTCCCTCTGTGTTTCCGCCTGCCGGATTGACCGGACAGCAGCAACACCGCCTAGAAGACAAGGCCTGACAACTGGCCCTGCCTATGTCACACCAAGAGGCGGCGGCTGCCAGTTGACTGGCTGGCCGCTGGGGCACGCCCACCTCCTCGTAGCGGCTGGCCTGTTAAGGCTAGTCTACACGACGACACTACGTTTCACGAAAGGGCGCTACTGGCCAGTGCGCATGCGCGGCAGGCGTTCGCGCAACTCGTTGCCGAAACTAAACAGTTTCGTCACATCCCAACTTTGGCGAAACTGATTGCGCGTGTTTTTAGGTTATGTTATAACCAAGACAGAATAAAATAAAATATAAACCGGGGAACGGAAGAAATAATTCGGTTTTTGAGCATATATGCGATGCATAGGTGTTTGTGCGATTTCAACGATGAAAATCGCAGGAATAATCAGCGGCGTGTTGGTGCTCTTCAAGCAATTATTCTTAAATTAAATATTGATGGGTTGACCATTAATGAATTGCAGACTAAAATATTCAATTCGAAATACCTGTACAAACTAACTATGGCAGTTGTGGATTTCAAAACACGGTACGGTAGAGTCGAATATCTACACGACAAGAAAAGAAATGCAATGCACTTAATTTCAGTTCTGGTAACAGTGCTTCACGCTTAACATTATATTGTTTCTTTATTGCATTAAGGAACGTGAATTGCTCTGGTGATATTCTAAGTAGATTAAAATAACTTATAGTGTCTTCAATCGCAATTTCTTGCAGCAAGGTCGCTGAGCAACCGAGCTGAAGCCTTTTATAAATCTTTTCACGAACCGGAAACACGTTTCTTATTCTATTTATGTTTAATCTTATGCTGAGACTTCACACAGAGAAGCAATAGCTCCGCAACAACTCTTACAGCTACCAAATCTTTCATTCTATGGCACTCACAAAACGACGAATTGAAGTGTATGGTATTGACGCCGTGTCTACAGAGATACCCGAAACCAGTTGCGAGCAATAGATTTCATGCAACCGAGTGTCGCAACCTAGTGTCGTCGTATAGACTAGCCTTTAGCTTGCGTCCGCCGCCTCTTGGTGTGACGCAGGCACGGCCAGTTGTCAGGTCTTGTCTTCTAGGCGGTATTGACAGCAGGGTGAGTTGGTCGCTTGCCGTCGATTAAGACGCTTATACTGGGCCGGTGCTGTCACGAAGCTGTCCGCTCGGGCGTGTAGCCCGATCCCATGTTTTGTTCCGCGTCGTTGGTTGCCCTCGGTCTGTGGAAGTTAAGTAACTTTGGGTTGTGTTCATTTACTCTTCGTTTCTCATATCTCGTCTCCCTTGAGAGTACGATATAGGTTCCTACTCGTCGTAGCGGCCGACTACGAGTCATAATTTGCTGTTCTATGGTTAATGCTTTTGAGTGGCCTGGTCATTTGGATATACATGGCAGATATTTTGATCCGTAACCGATAGTTGTGACTTTCCCTTTGAGGGTGGCCCCGGGAAGGATTAATTCCAACTTGTGGCCTTTCATTTTGACGTCAGCTGTGGCGGTGCTGTCCCTACTAAGGTTGTCCTACCTTGATATCTGAGTTTGAAAGAAGGCTTTGTTAAATTATGTAGTGGCGCCTGTTATTGTAAAGTCACTTAATCTAACATTTTTAATGCCACTGTTGACTGTGTCCTTAATATTTGGTGGCCAATGATTTTACCATTGGTATTGCCACCTTTGATTGTATTGTTCAAGTCATTTAACTAGCTTACTAGGCAGACGTCTTAACGTTAGACCACCGCACCTCTAACGATTAAGGCGTCGCGGGATAGTCTAAGTACGACTTCCCTCCATGTCACAAATTTTAATTCTGCTTCTGTGTTCCATAGATAATTGTCTCTACTGCCAAGGCCAAGGCTCTCCATGCAGTTGAAAAGCACCTCGGCAATGGACGTAGTGGAACATTCCTGCTTAGATGATATTAATATCAATTTTAAATATAGATTGAGAAACCCTGAGACGGATTTTCGTCTCGATTATGTTCAAGACATGAAAGATAAATGTGAAGCAAAGAATTAAAATTTGTGGAGCGGCCGGGAATCGAACCCGGACCTCCAAGCTTAGTAGACATCGTCTTACCGTTATACCACCGCACCTCTAACGACTAAGGCGCCTAGTAAGCATGGAGGTTCGGGTTCGATTCCCGGCCACACCACAAATTTTAATTCTTTGCTTCACGTTTATCTTTCATGTCTTGGACATATTCGAGAAGAAAAACCGTCTTAGGGTTTCTCAATCTATATTTAAAATTCATTTAACTAGATTTTATAAAGACCGCTGTTGTCTGTAATCTTGTCAAGTTACTTATCTCATTATATGTACCTGAGCTTTCCATTATGTTCTTGGCCAATAGATTGTATTACGACTGCTATTTTACTAAAGTTGTGAACGCCTAGTGTTTCCAGAAATTATGCCATTGTATTTATGCTGTATATTTTCAAGTTTATCTCACTACTTGTATCTCAGCATTGGAAGAAGGTCTTGTTAATTAACGTAGGGGTTTCCGTTATTGTATAGTGGAAACTTCTCAGCCAAAGATTTTGAAGCCACTGTTACCCATTTTAAACATTATGGGCTTAGTTAATTGCTTACGATTGTTGTTTTTGTATTATAATACGAGGTTTTATGAAGTACGTACTGACGTCTGTGGTTGTGGTGTTCAAGTCACTTTATTTTTCAAAGGCCGCTGTTATCAGCCCTCTTCATCCTAACTTAAATAATTATTTTTACCTTTGTATGTGAACTTTGGGAGAAGGCCTTGTCTGATTACATAGTGACGCCGAGAAAGCGACATAAGTCAGCGCAGCCGCTGCCTCGGGCAGCTGGACTTCGTATGCAGCTGGCCGACATACCCGGATTCCCCAGCCACGCCTTTGGCCTCTCTCTGTGTTTGTAATTTGGATCGTGTTTGTGCGGCGGTGGAGTTTCCACCCAGCACTGTTTCCGGGCTGAGAGTGTAGACTTCACCTGTGCAATGTTGTACTTAAAATTTGGAAAAAAAATCATTATTGTGCTAACTGCAGTGAAACATTTTTATTTGTTACACATGACCGTTTTCGGCAGTGACTGCCTTCAACAGGAAATTAAAACGCTAAATGGAAAAGAAATACATCATAGTTACATACAATCACAAAACATAGATTCACATTCAATTTTTTTTAATATTAATAGTACTATCTTACTGCCCATCACTCGCAAAAAGAGGTCAATATTGGCAAATATGGCAACATCAAAAGAATTGCGACGGTGCATTGAAAAATGTCGTGAATTGTACATTTGTTTAAAAAGTACTGTGCTATTTTATCATTAACAGTTACTAGTGATATTACTGCTATGTTGTAGCCCATAATAAGACTTAGAGATTACATTTTTACATTACTGGAGTGGATGAATGACTGTCCAAGAGGTTCTAATTCTATCAATATACTACTTATATAGTCTTGGGCTCTACCTTTTTAAACAATCAAGGTAACTTCTATAGCTGATGAACGTGCAATATCCAAAAATTATTGTCATTACATATAAAAATAGAGAAACATTCGTTTTAAACATTTTTACCACAAGCAGTATATTCAAAAAATAGAACCTGGAGTTCTTTGACAAACATTCATCCACCTCAGGAAAGTTATCATGTTACCTTTGAATCTCATTATATAGCTATGATTTACCTGTAAGCTCACTAGAAACAGTTAATGATCAAATTTCACAGTACTTTTAAACAGATGTACACTAAAGAGCAGTAATAAATGGAAATTTGCAATTCTTATTGTAATTTTGGTGTAGACATATTTGGCAAAAAATGACGTCTTGTTGTAATTGATGTGCCTCATGTAAGAACTGGAGATACTTTTTTAATTTGAAAATTTTGAAATCTGACTCTATATTGTGTGTATGAATACAACTATGGTGTGTTTTTTCCTTCCATTTAGTTTTTCAATCTGCTGCTGATGGCATTCAGTTCCGAAATCGGTCGTGTGTAATAAACAAAAACAAAAAAATCGCACTGACGTGTTTTACGGCCCACTTTAGATTTTCTTGAAGTTTTATGATTTTTTGCAAATATTTTGGACAAAAATAATAAAAATGTAAATAATAAACAATTATGGGCGATACGATCACGATTTTACTATTGTGACGATATCTATGCACCCAACACGAAATATTATTTCTGACCGTATTTTAACAAACAGCTAAATTATCGGATATTTGATTTTAGCTTTGTCAGACATACTCTTCTTTCTTATTAAAATTATTACTTTAATGTCTCTCCCACATTTCCATTATATTTCTCCCTAAGCCGCGGCGTATTAGTCGCGCGTACTGGAGCGCCGTTGGGCGCCGTTAGGGGTTTGATTCCCCCACAGGCATGAGTGTTTTTGTTGCCCTTAGTTTAGATCACCTTAGGTTAAGTACTTCGTAAGATAGGGACTGATGAACAAGCTGTTGAGTCCCATAGATTTGGCGTTCGGAAATCAATCACGCGACATCCCTCGCACGAAACTTACTATTGCATACGCCACATTGTTTTCTGTATTTGATGATTTTCTTATTATAGGTCAAGCGTTGTCAAGGCTTGTGTTTGTACGTGCTGACAGACTTTTCTCCATGACCACATTCTGCCACACACTCGTGGTTGTTGTGGTAGATAGCCCTTGGTCTAATAATGTTAGTAAGGGAGTTTGGTCGCGGTGCGCGGCAGTGGGTGAGTGTGACGAGCAAAAATTCGCAAAATATGCAATAAATACTCTTAGGAAAAGCTATATACTCTGTGACTTACGAACTTTAAGGTACGAGTCAAAATCTGTTTATTCTTTCAATCGTCAGACAATACGGTCCTTTCAGAATTTAATAACGACGAGGAATATCAAATACGCATTTTTTTTTAAATAGATCACATGTTTCCGTCAACCACATATTACCGACAATGAACAGAGACACAAAACAAAGATAAAAATCCAGATATACTCAAAGATAAAAATACTCGTGGAACATTGATCACTGTCGTGGAAGTGTGGTGGAAACACAGACATACATTAATGAATGTCTCTTAGGCCATATATATTGATATGTCTGTGCCAGTAAGCTCACTGGTGTGTGCTAATCAGTGATCTCTGATACATATAAATGACGAGAATCATGTGACATCGTCATAAGCCAATCGCGTGACTCACAAATATTTTGTCGTGAAATCAAGCATATAGCAGCAACAGCAGTATTTATCTACACTCTATGTGGTTCGGTCATCTTTGCAACGATTTTATATCGTGTTATTGATGTTGCCAACATAAAAACACGAAGACGCCAGATTAGAAAGTAAACTTTTACCGAATCAGATACATCCGTTGTTGTCACATCACATTATGACCAGCACTTTCATGCGAAACTCTTTTGTATAGAGTCTCATTATTCACACAGTCTTACAATTCATTCCCAATTCCTATTCAAGAAGATATTTGTGAAAACTGTTACAAATCAATATTAGCACTTATCCAATATAGTTTTCAGGAATGTAATTTGCCAGCCGCTTGGGCGCTGCTGTTGCAATGTGTAACTTTATAAACACAACCTAACATCGAATTTACATTGTACCGAAGTACGGACTTAAATTAATTTCACTCTTAGTATGAAAAGCTTTATGACCATTCATCGTTTTCGACAATGACTTCTACTTAAATTTGACATCTTGGCTAGGAGAACTGAGTTTATTGACAGACAGATCCAACAAGGATTGTGTTTTTGCTGACCTACGTCCGGAACCCAAAGAACCATGATATACTCAGAACCTTCTTTAACAACCGTTGCGAAGCACGGGCATATAAGCTAGTTATAATCTAATGTCTAAAAATGTCTCGTTAGCAGTTAACACCTGCCATCGATGGAACGAGAATTACGAATTACTCTCGCAGCTGTTCGCCGAAGCGTAACGGGCGACGAATTAGTTTGTGATGTACAAACATGTTACGATGGTTTGGAACTTGCTAGGGCGCGATAGTTCAGCGCGTCCGTCCAGTCAGAGGGTTGCCAGCATGGTAGCTCGACGCCCTCTGCAACAGAAAAACTGAATGAACGACGAGAGGATCAAAATAGAACAAAGTATACCATCGTTCACGAAGTACCGATCAAACCGAAGAACCAATTAAAAGAAAGAAAAAGAAAGAGAGTTCACCACCATTTGTAATAAAAAAAAACTGAGCGAAATTCTCAACGAACAACCCAGAACGAACATGTACAAACGACCGCAAAGCATCGATCTCCCTGAAGACAAAAAATATTCACATAATAATATATAACCACCATTGACAATTTTTTCCCTCTTGCTTCCTACAAGGTTTTCGCACACTCTTGTTAACTGAACTATACTCTGCAAGATTCCGAGTTGTTCGAAGGTAACAGCGCTTTCTGTGAAAAGTGCATTTGTTCAGTTTCGAGAACATACCTTGAAATATATACCAACGAATTGTAAATATAGAAGTTGACACGCAGTGCAACCAAGAAAAAGCTTGTGAACAGTAGTAAAGTGTAAAATGAACCAGTTCCAATGATATCAATTTTAATTGGGATTAACGTGTACAAAAAACAATGTTTAAAGCTGTACGCTGCAAGTTGTATGTTGGAGAGATGATAGTATCTGATAATATCTTGAAAACAAATGGTTTAGTTCATTGTTTTGAAGTCTCTTGCCCAAGTTGTGAGAGTAAGAATGAATTTTGGACAACTGATAAATGTGAAAACAATAACCTTTTTTAGATGAACGTCAGATATTTCTCTGGGCTCAGATGCATCTGTAAAGGCCCCAGGACAGAAAAAAAAACTATCTGTGCTCCTATGAAACTGTCACTTCCCATACTAACGTTCCGAGATACACAGATGCTTTTGGGGAAATAGTAATAGCAGAAGAATCAATGAAATGTGGGACAACGGAAGCAGTTTAAGGAAATCATGGCAACAAAGACATTTGCATTGCATTTGACGGATCATGGCAGAAAAGGGGCGATCAATCTAAACTTCTTGTGCAGCTGTCATATGTATTGATACTGGGAATTTGGTACCAATAATGAAAAGAAACAACTGTCACAAAAAATTTGAGGGATCCAGTGGAGGAATGGAAAGTGTGTAACTGTGAAGACATTTCAGCGCTCTCAAGAGCAACGTGGGTTTATTTATGCTCAATTCCTTGGTGATGGTGATTCCAGATCATTGTAATGAATAACTGATAGCAGGCCTTATGATCTAACACCACAATGATTAGAATGCGTCTTTTATTTACAGAAACCAATGGATAACCAACTGCGTAAAATGAAATATAACTTTTCTAGCAAAAGGCTGGATGATGGAAAGACTATTAGAGGAATTTTGACAGACAAAATAATCTGCTAGGTGAATACTATGGCCAAGCCATTAGAAAGAGTACAAACAGCCTGGAAGGAATGAGGAAAGCAGTATGGGCTACGTTTTTCCACAAGACGTCAAGTGAAGAAAAGCCACTACACAACTTGTGTTCAATTGACTGGTGTAAATACCGCAGAGCTGAAGCATCAGGAACCACATATCCAGAAACAAGATCCATGAAGCTGTTAAAACACTAATAAAGCCAGTGTATAGTGATGTAGCACATCCAGATCTTCTGAAGAAATGTCTCACAGGTAAAATTCATAATGTAAATGAGTCTTTCAACAATGTTGTATGGACCAAGATACACAAGAAGGAATATATGGGCTTGAAAACACTGAATATTGAAGTCGATTACGTTGTGATCACTTCAATGAGGGAAATGCAAGGGGAAAAAACTATGAAGCAACTTGTACTAAGGCTGACCATAATACGGAAGCAATCCTACAAGAAATGGATAGACAGCGAGTCTACAAGGCAGAAATGATGTTTAAAAAGTCCCTAATCACGAGAAAGAGACTGAAGCTGATTGATCCTGAAGAAGATCAAGATGGGGTCTAAATGCAATAGTGTTTTTTTCCTTTACTTCAACTTTCAACTGCGATTTCTACTTTTTTGATAAATGTTTCCCATTACCTCCTAAAGTTCTTACGCTGAGGCTCTGACATGGTGTTATGTTTATGTGGATCAAGAATGGTAGAGATACCCTTATAATTTGATAATGAAAATATATTCTTTAAAAATTTCATATTTTTTAGACCTCCATTTAAAAATTTGACCTGACAAAATTAGATGCTTGAGTATAGATCAGTGAATGCATAACTGTATATCCTGGCGATGTTTTGTTTTGTTACTTTGGATAGTTCCTGAAAAAACGAGATATAAATATGTTAAATGTAACATTGTCGGGATAGGACATTGATACTTCCCTTAGTACGATCGGATGGGGATTTCATGCACTGGATCAGTAATAACTAACTGCATGCACTCGCATTACGTTCGCTGTCTCATTCTCAGGTGGCTGACGTCTACTACAATCCGTAATCTTACATCTTATAAAATAGGCTGTATATGTGTATGTATGTTCCACATCTCCTCCTAAACTACTGGGCCGATTTCAACCAAACGTGGTATATATATTCCTTAATATCAGCCAACAATCGCAGTCGGGGAAAGAATCACCTAGGACACACGTAAGGAGACATGACATCATAAACAATGAGATGCGCGAAAACGGCTGCGTCAAATGACAATGCTGCACATTTCCTCCTAAACCTCTGGACCGATTTCAACCAGATTTGGTACACACATTCCTTATGTGAAGTGCCAATTGCTGTAGGAGTATGAACCACATACGACACGTGGTTAAGGATATATAACGTCAAGGACAATGCTAATCGCAAGAAAAACTGCTACATAATACGACGAGACTTTATAAATACACTGTATGAGAATGACAGTACTTGGCGACTTGCAACAAACTTTAAACATAATTTCAAACTTTAATTAAACTTTTTCTCCCGGACAATTACATCAAAATACTGAAAGGAAAAAAGTTTCTCGCTTACTTCTTTTCCGCTGTTCATGGAGCAAGACTATGACATACGGTACAACGTTACAATTTATAATTTCTATACTACCAATTGTACTCACAGGAAATTTTGCAGACAATACACACGTAAAGTTGAATGTACGTTCGAAATCGTATCACAGTACGACACGTAGTTAAAAAGAAATGGGGACGTAAAGAGTAACGTTCATGGAAAACGGCCACATCAAATATCACGTTTTTATCTAGTACTTCTTTACTGCTAACCATATTCGCAACAGATGTTACCGACATACAGCAATTATACAATTATATATTCTTTACAACTGTACAACATATCTATACTAATAATAAACCTGTAAATGTAGGCCTGTCGCTCTGTTCGCCTGTTTCAAAACTACGGGACGAATTTTCTTGCGGTTTTCACAGGAAACATGAGCGAATATTGGTTCAGGATCAAGACATGATTTCATCAAAATAGAATTACGAAGTGTTTTCGCAGACCGTCGTGTCTGTCTGTTCATCTGTTAGAAACCACTTCTCCAACACTACTTTACGAATCCGCATGGGGTTTTCACAGGTAACTTCCGCGTACCTTGGGACAAGATACAGATCACGGAAAGAAGTACATCAAATTTCAATAATTTTCATCGACAACCATCATGTCTATCTCTGTCTTTCATTTCCAAAAGTAATAGACGAATTTTCAGGGGGTTTTCACAGGAAACGTGAGGGTATCTTGCGGTTACCGAAACGCTTCATTTCACAAAATCTGATCAGAAAAAGTAAGATATCACAAACATTTCTCTGAAAGCAGACGCATGTGTATTTGTAGAAAATAAATCTCGGGAAGCATTAAATGAATATTCATGGGGTATCACGAATATCCTGGGGCAACATTTCATTTTATCAAAATCACATCAGTAAAGTATAGGATATCGTAATTTGATGTTTTGGGTGTATTTCATGCTTGGAAAGAACGGCGTAATGCACGAAAGAACTAGTAGATAACGACGCGGGTGTTCGTATGAAGTTCGGGACAGCGATTGGAATATTACCCTTTAAAAATACTACTTACTCTTTGACTTTTCAAATTTACCATATTTCTGAAAACATAAAAAAACAATATTTGTATAGTCTATGGGACTTAACTACGGGGTCATCAGTCCCTAAACTTACAAACTACTTATGAACTAACTAAGACTAAGGACGGCACAAATATCGATGCCCGAGGAGTGATTCCAACCCCCGACCGTAGTAGCCGTGCAGACCATGACTGGAGCGCCTCAGTCCCCTCGGCCGGGAGCAACTTCGTTTCATAAAAGTGAAATAAGGGATTTTTTTTTTTAGATGTAGGTTACGCTTGAAGTATGGATTGTGTAGTACAGCAAACAAGCCATAGAGGCGCTGTAGTGTACCAAAAAACTAATAAACCACCACTGTTGCATAATAAGTATGGGACAGTACAACAAGGAGGCGAACATCTGAGACAGAATTAAGCAATCTTATCTCTACGAATACCAACAAACTTTGAACATAGTGTTACTGATTTCGCTTTGTGTATTAAATACTTAACGACATTTCTTTGCTTATTTTGGCACGTTTCACTTTTTGTATCAAAAACTTCATGAAGATACATCGCTTCAGACAATAATTTTTACTTACGTTTGACATTTTTATGAATATACATCGTTTCGGACAATGACTTTTACTTACATTTGTCCTCTTGGCTAGGACAACTGAGTATATTGACAGAGCGATCCAACAAGGATTCTATTTTTACTGAATGAGGTCCACAACCCTCAGAAGCAATGAACACACACGCCCTCCTTCAACAACCATTGCGAAGCACGGCATATAAGCAAGTAATTTTATATTCGCTTTGCAATGCTAGAATTAGACATTTAATCTATGATACTATATCATGCTGAAAACTTCGGACTTGTAGTAAAGGCGTTATAAATTCAAACCTGGTGTGTAGTGGAACGGCTTACCATAAATCCCACATGCTTATGACTACATTTTTGGTGATATAATCTCAAAGGTAGATATGTAAGCAACTTATAAAATATCTTGCGAATTCAGTTAATAATGTAGAAGCAATAAAGTAGTAAAGTCAACTTCTTTGATCATGTTGCTGGGGTCGGTAGTGAGAAAATGTTTTTTAATGGTTTGAAATTATGTGTAAAGCTTGTTGGAAGTCACCGAGTACTTTTATTCTCAAATGGTAAACGAATGAAGTTTCATTCTTTGCGCGTCACGTAATGTGGCAGCTACTCGTGCATGTTATTTTTACGAAGTAATATATTCTCAAGTATGTGTCGTATGTAGTTTTTACTGCCACAGCAATTGTTTCCTGATGCTATAGAATATGTGGAAAAAATTCGGATGGAATTGATCCATTATTTGAGGAGGAAAAGTAGGACACTGTGGTAGGATGTAAGATTTTCTCTCTAATTTCATTGTTTACTAAGTCATATGTCCTGAACTATAAGTCTTAGGTGGTTCTTCACCCAGTTGTCTGATATTATAAAGTTCGTAGTAATTGATGGAAAGATGTTGCCTAAAACAGATGATTTAGAAGAAAATCTGAGCATCCTTCCTAGGTTGTTTACAAATGATGCTGTCATTTATTGTCAACTGAAGTCATCACAATACCAAAACAAATTGCAGAACAACTTAGGCGCTGGCAGATTACCCTAAATAATAAAAAGCGCGAGGTCATCCTCAAGAATAATAAAGAAATCCGTTAAACTTCGTTTGCAGGATGAATCAGTTTGATCTAAACGGCGCAAATTCAACCAAATACGTACGACTTATAGTACTGAACGACATAAAGTGGAAAGCTCGCATAAGTAATTTTGTGAACCAAAGACTGCGCTTTATTGGCAGAACACCTCGAAAATGCAACAGAAGTACTGAAAACACTGCCTACATGACTTTTAAGTATTTCTGTGCGGCGTGGGATCCTTATCAGGTGAGACAGCCGTCAGGAGATCGACAAAGCACAATTAATAGCAACTCGCTTTCAATTATCACGACACAGGGAAGAGACCGCACCGAAAAGATATACTAGTTGTGGTGAGAACCATGACATACCAACGAAGATTTCGATGGGGCGACATCTGCTTAAGAAATTTCGATCACCAACTTTCTACTCCGAATGCGGAAGTATTTTGTTGAGTCATATCTACTTTACACAGAGAGAAATTACAATCACGATAAGAAATATCAGAGCTCGAACGCGTAATTTAGGTGTCCTTTCTTCCCGTTCGCTATTCTAGAATGGAACAGTAGATAAATAGCAATAAAGTGGTTCAGTGAATCCTCTGTGTGATTTTCGGACGTAGGAAAAAATTGATATTTTCATAAGTCTTTCGTTCAGTCTGAAACTTTCACAACTGAGCAGATTTTCAGCTCGCCGCTCGACTGTTAACCAATATGCTTACCCACCAGCCTCAAGTGCTGTTATTGGAGAAACGCCCGTGGGTGAGCTCAGCGCACTCATTTACATACAATGCAGGCTCCCCGCTGATGAGACTCGAGGCGGAGGTTCCGTACGTAAACGAATTGTGTTGTTTTCACGGTGATCACTTCCTGACTAGCGTATAAATTATGCAAACATCAACAGCCTTCTATTATGAATTTGGACAACATTATTTGTAGGTGGAGCAGCTATCTGTGATTATTTGTATTTGGATTTTAAAAAAATCACTCAACTTTGCACGAAATATTCCTTATTCAACCGGTTTCGACCCGCGCATCGGTCATCCCCAGAAATTTATGGGTCATTTGGATAGAGCTGTTGTTAGAATCGTGCGACGGACATCTGTGTAGCCAAGCACTCACAACACAACGGACGTGGGCCATAAATTTCTGAAGTTGGCCGTCCAAACCTGTTACATAAAAATGTTTCTGCAATCTTGACTTCTATACTATCCAATAAAAGTATTCTAACCGATGATGGCGACGTGTTTTTGTTTGTCTGTAAAAATTTATTTTGACTCTTTTGGCTTCCTTCGTGGTCTCAGTCTGAAGTCGAACAATTCTTCCACTTACGTAATTTCTTGTGCATTTATTGCTTTACTTTTTGAGTATGTTATTTCTCTGTTGTACAGTCTGGGAACTGTTTCTTTTTTTTCAGAATTTTTTTGTGCCTTTTTTTCCAACTGAACGGTGTGTATGTCGACTGCAGGTCAAGTGTGTATGTCCATGCTTGCTTGTGTGTGTGTGTGTGTGTGTGTGTGTGTGTGTGTGTGTGTAAGAAAAAGATGAAGTAACGTATTTTTCATATCAAAGGGAACTTGACGTAACAGTGCAGCCAGCCGAATCTTATGGGTCTAGCAATGGGTTAATCACAAAGGTAAACAACTAAATAAAAATAAAAACAATCAGACAACAAAACTGAACCACCCACAATCAAAAAGACGAAATACGATATTCATATTTTTTTTTTTTTTTTTCGCTTCACAGCTCTTATTATTGGCGTGTTTGCAGAAATAAATTCGGGGTATGAGGACCTCCTGAAATACAAAACACTATTTTATTTTACACCCAAAGTAGTTTCAGCACTTCTGTGCCATTAGTGGGTTTTTCATTTATTTATTGCTGTAAGAAACAAATTACCTTGACTTTAGTATTATACTAGGTGTAAATTTAGGCCTAAGAGGTTTTATGTCTTTTTTGCCTTGTGTGGTCATGTAGAACCACTTCTGCATAACTACATAATGGTAGCATTGTCATCTGCAACCAAATAATGTTTGAATCTTCTCAGGATTTAAAACGCTACTTCTAGTGTGAAAATATAAATTTGGTAAGTGGAAAAATTTCGATTAACAGCATATTGTCTATTACTTACGGTTGTTTTGGTGTAAACTTTCTCTTCTGCATACTAAAAAAACTGTACACAGTCCAATTTCCTAAAGTGGGAAGTGATCGTGAAGAGTCTGTAAAATATGTGTGAGTTGTCAACAAAACCGCGAAAGGGAAAGTGTACACCAGAAGAAACCGTAAGTAATAGACAATACGTTTTAATCGTAATATCTCCAACTACCAAATTTGTGTGTTCACACTAGAAGTAAAATTTAAATCCTCACAAGATTTAGACTATTTGGTTGCAGATGACAACGCTACCATTATGTAATTATGTAGAAAGGGTTCTACATGACCACATAATGTAAAGACAAGGTTAAAAACCAAAATAAAACATACGACTTTTAGGCCTAAATTTACACATACTATAATACTAAAAATCAATGTGTTTTTCACAGTAATAACCAAATGAAAAACCCACTGATGATGGCACAGAGGTGCTGAAACATGTTTGGGTGTAATTTTTATTTTTTATTTTTAAATGTTTGTACAACTTATGGGACTTAACTACGGGGTCATCAGTCCCTAAGCTTACAAACTACTTATGAACTAGCTAAGACTAAAGACGGCACAAATATCCATGCCCGAGGGGGGATTCGAACCCCCGACCGTAGTGGCCGTGCTGACCGTGACTGGAGCGCCTCAGTCACCTCGGCCACCGCGGCCGGCGGGTATAAAATAAAATAGTGTTTTGCACATCAGGCGGACCTCATACCGCCGCGGTGGAGTAGCCGAGCAGTCTAAAGCGTCTCGCTGCGGAGCGCGCGGTGGAGGATCGAGCCCTCCGTGGGGCATGGGTGTCTGTGTTGTCCTTAGGTTAGTTTACCTAGGTTTAAGTACTTTGTAAGCTACGGACTGATGACCACGCAGTTTGGTCCGATAGATTTACAAACATTTGAACATTTTTTGACCTCATACCCGGAACCACATGCAATAACTACTCATAACAATCAAAAATATAAGAGAACACTCGAGAAGGTACACATGACATAGAGGCACAGTATCACACATCAAATAACCAACTATTTGTCGAGGCAAGGAGAAAAAAATCATACGCAACGGACACTTCTATTTATAAATTCAACCGTAGAACGGAAAGGACATATACCAATCACTGGAATATACGAATTAAAATATAACATAGGAAATATATAGGACAAACAAGCAGAAGGTATGGTGTCAAATACAACTATAAGAAACACATTAGGGCATGGAATTATGGAACAAATCTCTCCACATTTGTTGAACACTTACATCAATACAATCACAAATCAACATTTAGAAAAGAAGACATGAAAGTAACTAGATTTAACAACAAAAAGCTTCTTTTACGTCTTAAAGAAAATCATAACATCCAAAAAACCAAAGCAGAAAAGAGAATCCAGTTAAATGATCAACAAAAGAAATCAAATGAGTAGTATAGTTACCAGTGTTTCAGATCAGTGAGAGTCTCCCGCCTTGTTTGCAATTGACAACAGGTACTCTCTTCACACTCGGCCAATTGCCTAACCGCCGATGTACCATTATCCCCCACCCCCGCCAGACGCCTCACACCCACCGCCCCCAATTAATTTAATTAAATTTGCATATCAATTTAATTGTGACAACCTATGGTTTCTTTTCAGTAACAAGGGCAACTCCGTCCACAGGTAAGCACTTGCGTGAGAACAGTCCCTGCGCCCCCCCACTACTGTCCCCCCTTGCGAGGGTGAAGGTCGGGGTGAGAGTTTAAAATAGAGAAAGTTTAACTTTTATAACTCACAACCACCAGCTGCGAACCAAATTCCTAAACATGCAAAAACACTGGAACTGTTATTGCGACTGTTTGACTCGTTTTCTAGGGGATGATATCACACGTTCGCAGCTTTCCTTCCCTGCATATGATTAACAAAACAAATTCATAATAAATTCAAGTTCATGAGAGAAAAGGGTGTACTAACTACTATTTTTGAAAACACGTGAAAGTTCACTTTATGTTGTTTATTTCACAATATTTGAACCCTGTGGCTGTCGCGTCTGTACGTCGGTAAATTTACCAAATGAAGTTATAGCTCGTGAGCCACCAGACAAAATGAATATTTGTCGCGAATTGTTTTCACACCACGTGGCTGTCTCAAACACCGTTTATGTTCATGCCTATGCGACGACACGAGTTACATTAACAAATCACAGTCACTTTAATTCAATGCGATGCACACCTTGTTCCACCAGCTAAATATTCACAAACACACAGTAGCACTCGATTTAACTTGGTGCAGTTTACGACGAGCAAACACACGTGGCGATTGCCACAGACCAATCTAAAGTCACCACCTCGAGATCCACATGCCGACTGAGGCAGAGCGACGCCGCCAGGCCAGCCACACCACGTGCTTTCTGGTGCCCACTTCCTGCCCAGGCGCGCGCGCGCGCGCGCCAAATGCTCAGCTGCCGGGGTTTATTCCCCTACGTCATCAACTTCCCCATGTGAACTGTTCTAACCGATTTGCCAACGTACAGCGCTCAGCCAATACATTTCTAAAACTTTACTTAAAATCAAAATAATTACACTACACATTAAACAAATATTTTCTTACGTTTTTATATTAGTATAAACATCCTTTGTACTGTTTATCATAATCGTGCAATTTCTTATATCACAGATAACTAATTTAACTGAATATTTCAAGGTAAAATACAAAAGATTGATTGAAAATAAAATGAGAAATAGTTAAAATATTATTTTTATAAACAAACATTGCCATGCTAGTTGTGTAACTGTCTTGTCTTCATTGGTAATTTATTACTTTTCATTGTCAATTAAACATATTACGTTAGAAGTGACTATATCAGCTAATGTATTGTTTATTTATCAACAGGCTATTTTGTAATGAAGGCCTTAAAGGTTCCTAACTGCATCGTATTACTTCAAATGCCTGTAGTATTACAATATTTGCGCACTGCACTGTGCCTGGCACTCGCCATTGTCCCTCTCTCCCCTCACCGGAAACGAACTGTAAAATCCTAAGTTGGAACAAGCCACCAACATCGGCCTGCTCGCTGGCCTCCCGTCAGCTACAAGCACACAGCAAATCTCAACGTGGAGAATTTCTACCTATGGCCTAACTATAAATGTTGTCACCCAACTGTGTACATATATTGCTACCATAATTAATAAGATTAAAATTGTGTAACATTTAGTGCATTGGCATGGTCAATGTTTGCAGTGAACTTCATACTGTTTAATTATCAAATGCTATTAATTACCAGTATTTCTATTGGGCAGTAATCTCACAATACCCCCACTTGCGGCATCCAAACAGTGTGCAGGATGGCGCAAGTAGCACCAAAATTAATACATTCAAATTAACAAAATTTTTAAATTACAAATTTATTGAATCGGATTGGCTCAAACACTATGCCAATTATGACCTCAACTAATGCAAAAATAAATAAATAGATAAATAAAAAAATAAACAGGGCAGTGAGATAATTTCCCAATATTTGTACCATTAAGACCACTTATAGTAAGTGCATATTTTTAAGAAAAGGATCCTTATAACTAATTACATCCATGAATTTTAAGTGTGTCTGTTGTTTATATACAGAATTGGCACCAAATTTATAATATTATTAAACTTTAGTCTTTAGAGAACCTTGTCCTACATGGAAAAACTAGAATTGTCACTATAAAAACTTTTGACGGTGTACACTCCACTTGTTTGAAGGAAATCTCTCACCACTTTGACACTGAGAATCCCATAGTCATCGTTGCAGCAACTCTGGTCCATGGTGTATGGTCCTATGTCTCCGTCATTTCAACCAACATTCTGTTGCAGCTTAGATTCATGGCACTGGATCAAGCGTTCTTGTTCACACACGTCATATGCACCCTACATGGAACAGGAAGAGCAGAAGGCACTCATGAGTCAACATACACAAAAGTTTGTCTGGACACCAGGATTCGGTTGGATTTGTATCCCACCCCCCTGCCATCCAGACTTGGTGCAATTGAAACTAAGCATTGAGACATGTACAGTAACAAGTAAATCAACAGAATTAAGAACTGAGAGTGGCTGTTGTTAGTCATTATCAGATTAACCCAAACCACCATGCCTGCACTCTCATCAGCCATAGCTTCAGATGAAACAGACAAGAGAATATGTGGCCTACTTGGAGTATTACTCCATCAAATAAAAAAAATAAATAAAAAAAAAAAAAAATAATAAAAAAAAAACAACCTCCCCATGTCAAAAATATATCTTAAAGCTCAAATAATACTACCAAAAGAATGTTATCATAGAGAATTTTCTCTTCCATCATAATGACACCTACAAACATAAATACAAATCCTACCCCCTCGCACCAAAAAAAAAATATTTTTGCTGGTGTGAGATTTAATTGGCCCATACTATCCTAAGTTAATCCTAGCAAGTCTATACTTCACAGTAACTACAACTCCTGCAGCCTGTGAACATCAATTGAATACAATATATATACGTCCTCTAGTCCTGATTTCAGATTAGTATATATCAACAAAAATAAAAACAATTTAATTATTATTCTTAGAATTACCTAAATAAATAGTTTCACTACCCATAAATAAATTACGATGACACAATAAACACAATATCCCTCTCAGCTGCTGTTTTTAGGAATGAGTCCTGGCAACAATTGCACCTTTCACCAACACACATACATAAACAACAAAAATAAAGGAAGGTAAAAATAGAGAATAAACCAAGTCAAAATAATTATCAAATTGTCAAGTTACACCACAAAAACTCTTAAATCTAGACATACATAAGTCACAATAAAATACATACAGATCCTAAACCTAATATTCACATGAGGCTGCAAACTGGCTTAATCCAGTTGCTTATATAGCCTCAACTCAGTAATATTTCTTAACCCCAACGGTTTTCCAGACTTGGGGTATTCCAACCGGTAAGCATTTGGGTACGGACATGCTGCTACCCGGAATGGCCCATGATATAACTCAAAAAGTTTCTTTATTTCTCCATCAATGTCACTAGACTTTTCTTTAGTTTTCACTAGTACTAGGTCATTGACTTTGTACTTAGTTGGCTTGTACCTACTGTCATGTCTCTTTTTCCTCTGAGTTGCTGCCTTAGCCATCTGCTCGGTCGCCAGCTTTATCCGTTCTTGTGGTGTCACCTGATTCCCTGGTGGGAAATCTACAATCTCACCTATTAGATTCGGTGCCTTTTTGCCCATCATTATCTCATATGGTGTATATCCTGTTGCTTTACTTTTAACACTGTTCATGACATCCTCAAAGGAAACAATGTACTCTGCCCATGATTTGTGGTTATTACTACAGTATGTTCGGCATAACCGTCCCAACTCGCGCATGTATCGCTCGGCAGGATTGCTCGCCGGATGGTAAACTGAAATTTTTATATGTTTTACACCTGACTGTTGCATAAAATCTTCCCATGCCTTAGATGTAAACTGGGAACCATTGTCTGACAGCAATGCCTTAGGTTGTCCATGTTTTTTGAAATAATCTAGTTCTAGCTTACGGATTATTGTTTTGCTGGTAGCCTTCTTGATACCGTATAGCCTTACATATTTTTAAAACACATCAACAGTAAGTATGACATATTTCTGTCCACCCCTACTTGCTGGCAATGGTCCAAAAAGGTCAATTGCCAACAACTCAGCCACACCCTTAGGTAAAATGCTTTGCATTTCACCTTGGCTAGCCACAGTGCTATGCTTCACACGCTGGAATTTATCACAAGCACCTAACTGTTTCCTAACACTTCTATCCATATTGTTAAAAATAACATAATACTGTAATATTTCCAAACACTTTTGTGGTCCATAATGACCATGTGACAAATGTATATATTCTATCAATGACTGGACATGTTCCTCTGCCCAACATACCCGCCATTCTTCTTTGTCAACATTCTTTCTCCTAAACAATACCCCCTTATAGATCTTGTAATATTTATCTAATTTTTCGTGCCCTTTTGTACTCATGTTTGTTTTGACCAGTTTGAGAATCGGATCAGTGTTCTGTATCCGTCTCATGTCCTTACAGATGTCCCTAATATGTTTTTCCCCATCAACACCTTTCATGTACATCATGTGGAATTCCGTGCCTTCACCCTCAAGTTCTATAGATTCATCCCCTTTAATAGGCAAACGGGACAGGCTGTCAGCAACTACGTTTTCAGTTCCCTTTATGTATTCTATCTTATACTGGAATTGTTGGAGTATTAGTGCCCAACGTGCCAGCCTTTGAGTTAGTAACTTACAATCCTGCAAATAGCTCAATGCCTTATGGTCAGTCATAACAATTGTCTCATGACCTTGCACGTAAATTCTGAATTTCAGAAAACCCCAAACTATAGCCAAAAGTTCCTTCTCCGAAATACCACATCTCCGCTCATGTTTTGATAGGACCCTGCTTGCAAATGATATGCTTCTGTGTTCAATCTCACCATCCACTTCTTCTCTTTGAAAGAGAGCAACTCCTATTCCATAGTCTGAGCTGTCTGTGGCTCAGTAAAATGGAAGAGACATGTCTGGGTAATGTAAGAGTTTTCTATTGCACAGTCTGGTTTTGATTCTTTCAAAATCCCTATCACATTCATTAGACCACACCCAGGACACATTTTTCTTCAATAACCGTGACAAATTTGGAGAATTCAGGCTTTGATTGCTTATGTATTTTCTGTAGAAACTAGCCATGCCGAGAAACGATTTTAACTGCTTCCGGTTCTTAGGTTTTGCACATTCTGCTATTGCCTTGATCTTATCCCCATTAGGCATAAATCCTTCTGAAGATAACACATGACCTAAAAAGTTTATTTCTGCTTTCACAAATTCACACTTTTTAAGCTTGAGTGTCATACCCCCTGCAAGTAAAGCTGTAAAAACATCCTGCAATAAACGGTAATGCTCCTTCCAAGTAGCTGTAGCAACCAATATGTCATCCACATAAATTGTAAGCCTTCTCATCAGTTCATCTCCCAACACATAACTCAAAGCTCTAATGAAAACAGCAACAGAAATACACAAACCAAAAGGAACAACCTTATATTGATAGGCCCTGCCTTCAAATAAGAAAGCCGTGTATTTCCTGCTCTCAACAGCCAGTGGCACCTGCCAAAATCCGGCAGTCAGATCCATGCTGGTCATAAGTTTCACATTATGGAACCCTTGAAGCAGTTAATCCATGTTCTCTGGATGATCTGTTTTGTTTAATTTTCTGGCGTCTAACACTAACCGCACAGATTTGTCCTTTTTTACCACTACCATGGGAATGCTGTACTCGCTTCTACATCTTTCAATTATGCCCCAGTCCAGCATCCGTTGTAATTCAGTTCTGACTGATTCCCTTTCAGATATGGCTATAGCATAAGGCTTAGCTTTAACTGGTTCATGTGGTTTTACCCTAATTTCATATTCAAAATCTAAGATTTTTCCTGGCTTTTCAGAAAACACATTCTTATACCTAGACAATAAATAATACAATTCCCCCTTTTGACTTTCACTTATCCCCTTTGTCTCATCTACCTTCTTCCGTATTTCTTCCTCAACTTCAGCTTCATTCACAACACATTGTGCTATCTGTATGCATGCCATCAGATTCTTTTTATCAACAGAGTTCTTAAATTTAATCTTCTTCATATGACCCCCTACATTCAATTTTATAGCCTTGTCCTTATAGTCTAGTTGTGCCCCATATTTGCACAAAAAATCATTTCCCAACACTAAATTTAAGCAATGTCCCTTTATGACAAGTAAACCTTGACTAAGTAATTCATCCTCAATCATCAAGTCTAACAGTACTTCCTTATTCACTGGTTTGCTATAACTGCCAGTAGCATTCTTTATCCGTACCCCAGTAACTGGAAACTCTACTGTCCCTGTACTCTTGATTTTATTGTAGAAATCCTCTGAAATACCACTAATTGTACTTCCAGTATCAATCAATGCAGTTTCACTAACCTCTTCTACCTTAACATTTATAATGGGCTGTACATTTTCAATAACATCTTCCTCAAGTTCATTTTCTGCCAACAAATCCTCCTCAATTTCTTGCATACAGTTCTTAACCATAGTATTTATTTCCCCTACATAACAATATGGTTGTATGTCCTCATCATTTTCAAATATTTCACTGAATGCTTTTCCAAATTCTGGGTTTATTGCACTCAACTCCCCAAGTTTCCTTGCATACCCATATTTCTCTTCTATCCATGTCACTGGCTCCACTGATTTTAAATGTCCAAAGAAATGGACCCAATCATCTGGACCATATTCACTTACTTCTTTATCAATCCACCCTGCTCCTGCACCATCACAATCCATTTCCTTACAATTTTCATTGTTGCATACTACAAAAGTTTGTACACTCTCATTATTATTATCTATCCCCTCCTGTAATTCACCAAATCCTTCATCTACTTCATTTTGGCCTACAGCACACATGCCTAGTCCCCTTAATTCATTGTATTCATTCTCCCCACTCACTAAGTCTTTTACCAGGCTATAGTAAGTTTGATCCGTATTACATTGCTTCCCAAATCGGTCCAAATACTCATATTTGTGTAATAGCCAATCATCTGGTGCCCACTTCCTAATCCACTTTATCTTCTCAATAATACCTCTGTCCTGTCCCAACACATCATCAGTTACAGGTGGGTGTACATCAGCATTGACAATTTCACCTACTTCAGAAACATTCACACTTCTCTCATTATTCATACTAGACCCAGTGCCATTTAATGTTTTTACTGGATCACATTTAATTTTTTTAAATTCAGAACTCCATTCATTCTCATTCACCCACTCAACACCATCTATGCTGGCTCCAGTACCATCAATATTTACATTCTCACTTTCACATTCAGTCAACACTTGTGCCTCTGACCTATCCAAAACTAAGGCTAACCCAATACTGTTTTTATCTTCTTTAATGTTATTATGAAATAAATTTCTTACATTATACTCTCCTTTATTGTCCTTGTTTCTATCATTCCTCCTCCTGTTTGCCTTTCTTTTGTCATGTTGCCTAAACCAATCCCCAAAAATTTCCCCACTACCTATAACAGCATCCATTTGACACATACTTTCCTCTCTTTTCTCCCTTTCCTTGTTTACTCTATCTATGTTTTCTTCTCTCTTTTCTTTATCCTTGCCCTTGTGAACTCCTACTTCCTCTTTCCTATCATTATCTCTGTCCATGTGACATAGTTTTTCCTCCCTTCTCTCCCCATCTCTATTCCTACTGTAATTATGGTCATTTGATCCCCTGCTATCCCATCTTCTGGTCCTGTTATTAGAATAGCTCCTTGTCCCAAAACGGACCTCATTTGGAACAAATCTTAGTTTCCCTGATTCTGTCTCAGATATTCTCTCCTACTGTTATCCCCATTCCTATTTCCACCTTCCTGCCTTTGATTTCTCCTATCATTTTCCCATGTTTCCCTCTGGCTTCTATTATCCCAGTTGTCTCCTCTGTTATTGTTACCTCTCCAATTTTCATTTAAATTCCTCTCTCTATTGTGGTTTCCCTGGTTATGACCCACATTTCTACTGCCTCTGTTTTCATTGTGGTTCACATGCTGTGTTCCCCTGAGCTGTCGTTCCATAACTAAACCCTGGTCTATCTTTTCTACAAATTCAATGAAATTCTCAGCTGAATCTGTGGGATGGTGAATTAACTGCCAATGCAAATCTGCAGGTAACCTCCTACACAAAGTGGAGATTACTGCTAAAAGACTCAAAGGTGTATCTAAATGCACTAGTTTCTCAAGTTCCTCCTGACAAAATTCCTTCATGCTCTGTTTCCCTTTCACATAGTTTGGTCCATTCAAGAAATCATTTTGTATCTTAGCTTGCTTGGGCTCCCCCCAATACTTATTTAAAAACAATTTTTCAAACGCCTCAAAAGTAACAAATTTATCAGCACACTGATTTGGCTAAGTTTGAGCAGAACAGTCAAGCATTCTCTTTGCTAACTTCACTTTACACTGGTCTGACATACCAGGCACAAATTGGTCCTTGCATGCAGCCAAAAAATCTACTGGATGATAATTACCCACTCCTGAAAACTTTTTTGCCATTAGGTGTCTGCACCATGGACCAATTAGTGTTTCCTGATGCAGTACACAATTCTAAATTATTTATTCTAGTGTTCACCTTCTCAATCTCAGTATTGTTTACTGTCACTACTTGTTCTATCTTTTTCCTAAAGTTACATTCGGTATTCTCTAATTTTCCTGACAACAAATTTTTTGTTTCCTCAATACCTGCCACCATCCTCTTGTCAACCTCAGCCAACGCTTGCATAGTGCCCTCATTTCTGTGATCACATATTTGTTTCACAGCATCTAACTTGCCTCCTACCTCAGTCTCAATAGCACCAAATCTGGCATGTATCTCCTTTTCCCTATTATCAAACCGTTCTGTTAGACTTCCTATCTTTTTGTCAATGTCTGTGATTATTTCTGCCTTTAATGCAAACATTGAATTTTGTAGTGCCCCAATGTCTGCCTTAAAGTCTGCTTTCAATTCTGATTTTACAGTTCCTATTTCTGATTTTACAGTTCCTATTTCTGATTTTAAATTTGAGTTTGAATTTTCTATTTCTGATTCTAAATTTGAGTTTGAATTTTCTATTTTTGATTCTAAATTTGAGCTAAAACTCGCTAACATGGCTGCGAACATATCCAGTGTCAGCAACATTCCCCCAGTATTTACCCTCTCTGGACTTTCTGGTATGCTACCCTCTGAATCTACGTCGCTTGGCGATTTTTCAAAAATCTGCTCCATTTTGTGTGCCACAAGAAAGCTTGATTAACACACAAGAATTTATAGCGCCAGCTGCTTTACTTATCTTTTAATCCAGAAGTTGCTGCAACGAGCTGCGACGTCCCCAACGCTCGCTGCCGTCTGTTGTAGAAGCCGTGGCTGGAATATGTCCTCACTGCATCCCTTATCCTTTGTAGAATCGAAGCTGCTGGGCCCCGACGCTCCGTTGACGACTTGCGAAGTCCCCACGATCACTGCCGTCCGTTGCAGAAGATGAAATTTGAGTGCGTGGATCCCGCGCGCCGCCGCTCACTGCTGCCGGGCCGATGCGCCGTCGATCGCCGGTTACGGATGCTCGCGTTAACCGCGCGACGCGATTGCGTATTTTCCGATTATGCTGTTTTGTCCATTATCACTGTCCTAAGCACACCCTACCTCTCTGACCGAGCAAGACCAGTGTGAATTTATCCCGCTCTCTGCTGCCAACCGCCACACACACTTGAAATTGTCCGTCGCGTCCGCGCACTTGTTTGCAACTGTTCGTAACTGTTCACTGTCCTATACACACCCTAATCTCTCCGTCCGAGCAAGTCCAACGTGAACATATCCCGGACGAGCCCCCAAATGCGAGGGTGAAGGTCGGGGTGAGAGTTTAAAATAGAGAAAGTTTAACTTTTATAACTCACAACCACCAGCTGCGAACCAAATTCCTAAACATGCAAAAACACTGGAACTGTTATTGCGACTGTTTGACTCATTTTCTAGGGGATGATATCACACGTTCGCAGCTTTCCTTCCCTGCATATGATTAACAAAACAAATTCATAATAAATTCAAGTTCATGAGAGAAAAGGGTGTACTAACTACTATTTTTGAAAACACGTGAAAGTTCACTTTATGTTGTTTATTTCACAATATTTGAACCCTGTGGCTGTCGCGTCTGTACGTCGGTAAATTTACCAAATGAAGTTATAGCTCGTGAGCCCCCAGACAAAATGAATATTTGTCGCGAATTGTTTTCACACCACGTGGCTGTCTCAAACACCGTTTATGTTCATGCCTATGCGACGACACGAGTTACATTAACAAATCACAGTCACTTTAATTCAATGCGATGCACACCTTGTTCCACCGGCTAAATATTCACAAACACACAGTAGCACTCGATTTAACTTGCTGCAGTTTACGACGAGCAACCACACGTGGCGATTGCCACAGACCAATCTAAAGTCACCACCTCGAGATCCACATGCCGACTGAGGCAGAGCGACGCCGCCAGGCCAGCCACACCACGTGCTCTCTGGTGCCCACTTCCTGCCCAGGCGTGCGCGCGCGCGCGCGCGCGCCGAAAGCTCAGCTGCCGGGGTTATTCCCCTACGTCATCAACATCCCCATGTGAACTGTTCTAACCGATTTGCCAACGTACGGCGCTCAGCCAATACATTTCTAAAACTTTACTTAAAATCAAAATAATTACACTACACATTAAACAAATATTTTCTTACGTTTTTATATTAGTATAAACATCCTTTGTACTGTTTATCATAATCGTGCAATTTCTTATATCACAGATAACTGATTTAACTGAATATTTCAAGGTAAAATACAAAAGATTGATTGAAAATAAAATGAGAAATAGTTAATATATTATTTTTATAAACAAACATTGCCATGCTAGTTGTGTAACTGTCTTGTCTTCATTGGTAATTTATTACTTTTCATTGTCAATTAAACATATTACGTTAGAAGTGTCTATATCAGCTAATGTATTGTTTATTTATCAACAGGCTATTTTGTAATGAAGGCCTTAAAGGTTCCTAACTGCATCGTATTACCTCAAATGCCAGTAGTATTACAATATTTGTGCACTGCACTGTGCCTGGCACTCGCCATTGTCCCTCTCTCCCCTCACCGGAAACGAACTGTAAAATCCCAAGTTGGAACAAGCCACCAACATCGGCCTGCTCGCTGGCCTCCCGTCAGCTACAAGCACACAGCAAATCTCAACGTGGAGAATTTCTACCTATGGCCTAACTATAAATGTTGTCACCAAACTGTGTACATACATTGCTACCATAATTAATAAGATTAAAATTGTGTAACATTTAGTGCATTGGCATGGTCAATGTTTGCATTGAACTTCATACTGTTTAATTATCAAATGCTGTTAATTACCAGTATTTCTATTGGGCGGTAATCTCACACCCTCCACCCCATGGACAGCCCTAAAGGTTGCCACTCCAAAGATCCAGGACTCGAACCCGCTACACCCGCCCCCACCAACGCCCCCCCCAAAAAAAGAGTGATTAATTATCGACATACACCAAATTGGAAAAAAGATGCCAATTATTGCGTACTTCTGACAGTACAATTACCTGGAATAACATCAAACATGTCCCCCTCCACAAGTGGACACTTGTGCGAGTGACGCCCCCACCTCCGCCCCCAGGCCATCCACCACTGCTCCCTATTATTTTTTGCATATCAATTTAATTTATGTATTAAGTATTAGAACATTATGTATTAAATTTGCATATCAATTTAAGAGTAACTTAAGGGCAGCCACCAACAATAAAAGAAATGTTCAAATGTCTGTAAATCTATGGGATTCTACAGCTGGGTTATTAGTCCCTAACTTAAAAACTACCTAACCTAGGCACAGAGTAACATATACAGAGGAGCAGCCACCCCTAAACCTACGCTCCCCTCGTAGTTCCGTAAGATGCTAGCAGGTGTCAGGCGGATCGCTGGCTTAGGGTGCCTCTGGCACATCAGAGGGTAGCCTGGAGGGGAGGCCGAGGGGAGAGCTTGTGCCGCCTGCCACGAGGCCACGGCTGTGTCCGGCTTGCTGGCGTTTGAGGGGAGGTGGTGGTGGGGACAGCCGCTACCTGCCGCCTGCTCTGGCCAGTTTAAAGGACTGCTTCTGACCGCAGCGCCATCATGGGACATCTTATGGAACTGCTGGAAACCCTCCCTCTCCGCACACCTGAGCGTAGGACCGGGCCCTTACGGAGGTTTCCCGTCTGTATATATTTGTCTGTGACCTAAGGTAAACTAAACTAAGGTACAACACAAACACCCATGCCCGAAGGGGTAATCGAACCCTCGACGGCGGACGGCCGCGCGCACCGCAACACAGCGCTCCAGTACGCGCGGCTAATCCACTGCCGCCAGCACCAATCGCCACCGCCCTCGCCCCCCGACACCGACCCCATCGACAGTCTTAAAGATTGCCGCCCCCGCGCGTTGTACAAACAGAACTAATGATCTGTCTTTCGTAAATCGTTCGCTCCCTAACGTGCCTGGGCAAAATAAATGCATAGATGAGGCTTGCAACAGCAGACGAACGTGTTAAAAATAGCGTGTGTTAGATAACAAACGGAATGTAACGGTAACAAATGCTACAAACTTGTATGTCAAACACTCTTTCGGTAACACAACAACAACAGCAGAATACCTATTGTTTATAAATTTACTGGTTGAAATAATGAAAATCGGCAAAGACATCTAGCACAACGTCTGCGTAGAAACAAAAGATTTCCAACACACATGGCATTTTAACGAATATAGCGATAGCCGCTCTGTCAGTCAGCTACCGTTATAACAGCACCAAGCTGTTACGAATGCATCTAAATATACATCTGCCAGCACCGTCATCATTCGTCCAGAACGCATACCATTGAGTAAACACACACACACACACACACACACACACACACACACACACAGTGCCCTCTCGGCAGGCTACATAAAACAAACATATGCTGAATGTTTAAACAACATAATAACGTTTTAAGCATTCTCTCTCAAAAACACCTAAGTTATATCTCCAAATGATCAAATCCTTCTACGCAAGACCTCTGCAGACACACCACTATGACAAGGATAGAGCGCATTGCATTTATTTAAAAACCCTACAATGGAGCTGAGCCAGGCAGAAAGTTCCGAAATTTAATACTCTCTCTCTTTAGCGATCATTCCCTGTTACGTTTCCTTAGATCGAGGTACAGCTGCGCCTTCCGAGAATTCGGGTAATTTAATTTTACCTCTTATTTCCTTGTTACAGCAGTACCATCTTCTTGTGTGTACCCATCTAAACATAGCAAAGGGAATCTCTCTGCCCTGTTACAATGCAAACGATTCTTTAAAACATTTGTCACAGTTCAAATACCGGTAATCGAGCACCCCAGAAGACATTTGAACCCTATTGTACAACGGAGAGTCGCAATAAAAAATGCGTTAAATAATTTAAGATCAGCATTTTACTGATTTCCGACCGTCTACAGTATTTTTTGCGAAAGCATTGCTCTAACAATTCCCAGCATTAATCCTAAATCTACTTATTTATAGGACTATCGCAACACATCATCCACAACTGGAAACAGATACTGCAGTGCATATTTTAAACACTTAATGTCTATCCCAACTAGCCTGTGACACTATGTAATAACAACTATCTTCAACCCAACGACCGAACCACAGCAAAAGGATCCAACCATCCCAGCTGTTTTCAACTAAAGTTCTAAACTAACTAGCAAACGACAATCTTTATAACTCTGCTTCGTTGATGGATCCCTCTCGAACATTTACCCAGTTGATCAACGAGCATTTTGCACTGCATTCTCCACCAGACAGTATTTCCGAAACGTTTTCTGTCACTTACTAGACCACATGCCTCGAACGTTTGACAATCAATCGAACTCAGTCATCGTATCCCCCATTCTAACAAATCAATACTCCCGATAAACATTTGGAACACACCCAATTACATCGCAAAACTGACTGACACACATGGAACAGCTAACAAGGAACGATCCAAGCTCTTTTTTTATATGTATATATATATCTAACAACGAAAAACATATAGTCTAGACCATTTCTAACTAATACAACACCCTGACTGGGTCGCGAAGGGGCGGTAATCTTTAGGATTGTCGGTGGGGCCGGAAACAAGGGGCGAGGGCGGGGGCGATTGGTGGCGGCTGCCCTTAAGTTACTGTTAAATTGATATGTAAATTTAATACATAATGTTCTAATACTTAATACATAAATTAAATCGATATGCAAAAAATAATAGGGAGCTGTGGTGGATGGCGTGGGGGCAGAGGTGGTGTGGTACTCGCACAAGTGTCCACTTGTGGAGGTGGACATGTTCGATGTTATTCCAGGTAATTGTACTGTCAGAATTACGCAATAATTGGCTTCTTTTGTCCGATGTCGATGTACTTCGATTAGTAAAAACTTCCGTAGCAAAAAAAAAAAAAAAAAAAAAAAAAAAAATTGGGTGGGGGTAGCAGGTTAGAGCCCCGGACCGGGTTGCGCGGTGGCGACAATCTTTAGGGCTGACTGTGAGATGGAGGAGGGGTTGGTAGCGGGGGCGGGGGTGGGGGCAGTGCTCACACAAGTCTTACTTGTGGACGCAGTTGCCCTCTTTACTGATAAAAACGTAGGTTTTTACAATTAAACTGATATGCAAATTTAATTACTTAATTGGGGGCTGTAGGTGTGAGGCGCCTGTCTGGCGGGGGTGGAGGGGTGTGGGCATAATGGTACTTGCATGATCTCATCAACAGAGTAACGGCACATCTGCGGTTGGTCAATTGGCTGAACGTGGAGGGGGTACCTGGCATCGATGACAAACAAAAGACGGGCGAATCTCACTGTTCCGACTCAAATGAAATGTTATTAACCCTTCAGTGACCAAATTATGTCCAGAAGTTGTTGACATTTTATGAATACAATATTGGCCTAAGATGCCACAGTTTCATAGTTTAATTATTGAAACTGAGAGTTTAGCGTATGGGTATAAAAAATTACTTCAGAAGAAAATATAGTTCCCACTCAATTACGTTGTAATATTTTGTGTCCCAGCCTGGTCGCCGCTTTTGTGTCTCGTTTCCGTCGTAGGTGTCGGTGGCCGAGTAGAAAGACCGACACAGGAATAAAGGATGCACGCTTGTGCAGGTAGAAGGTGACCAGCCAGTGGGACAGCAGAAATTAGAAACACTAGAGTAAATTAGAACGAGATATATATTGCACAGAATTTATACAATACTCAATTTTACATAGTTCTGCACTGCAGACTGCTGATACATAGTTGAGCTAGAGGCCTGCCTAGTGCCTATCCGATAGTCAAGTCTTCACTGGTGCCTATCTGATTCCGAAGTGTTAGCTGGTTCCTATCTCAGTCCCAAGTGAACGATCTCGTTTAGTGGTGGCCACGAGCGGAGTTGTAGCAGAGGGTGCTCGTGGCTGACGTCGTAAGAACGCAGCGCCGTGCGTGCATGGCGGCGCGCGGCGAAAGTAAATGGCGCGCACTTTGGACTTGTGCGACACCACATAATATTTATGTAATTTTCATTGATTTCCAGCAAATATACAGGATTACTATCCCCCCATATATATAAAAGCAGACAAATACAACACAAGTCACTTCACACGCAAATGGAAAACACACTATACTAAAAACCGCTGTTACGGTTGAAACAATGACTTGTATTCCCGCGAGAAACTGCGCTTCTACATTCACTTACTAACAATGTAGAAATACAACCACTTTCGCGCCTGTTGACAATTTATATATAGTTAGTACACTCTAACAGAGATGGTAGCACAAGTTAGAAGTGGGAACACTGAACTTATAGCGAAAACAAAAAGTGGGAACTACAGTTCCCATTGGTCACTAAAGGATTAAAGCTAAGCAACTAACTTCCTGAGGTCATCGGTTCCTACACTGTCAAACTAATTAAACTAACGTGTCCTAATAACAACATTTAAAAAAATTTTAAAATGTTTCTAGAGCTTATGGGACTGAACTACGGGGTCATGTCCCTAAACTCACAAAGTACTTATGAATTAACTTAAACTGAAGACGGCACAAACATCCATACCCGAGGGGGGATTCGAACCCCCGACGGGGAACGCCTTGCGCATCGTAGCATAGCGGCTCAATGCGCTCGGCCGCTCCGCCGTGGCAACAATTCAGAACTAGCACCCATGCTCGAGGAGCACTGTAACCTGTATCGGGGAGAGTCTGGGCAATACGTTGAAGGCGGCGTATTCCGCACCGCCATTTTCGCGTGGCAAATAATGAAGTAAATGCAAGTTGTTTGATAAAACAACTCACTGCTTGCACTGTTGAAAAGGAACTCCAGGTAAATGATCAAGTTTGAGACAACAATTCTCGGCTTACACTAGAATACGTAATATATTGAAAGGCCAACTACTTTCACTCTCCAGCTAACTCCTCCACAAACTCTTAAATCGGAACAAATCAACTGTTCAACTGTTTGTAAATCTATCGGACCTAACTGCTTGGTTATAATCTAAGGACAACACACACAGACACACACACGCACGCGCACACACACACACACACACACACACACACACACACACACACACACACACACACATACAACAAAGCCCGAGGGAGGACTCGAATCCCCGACGGCGAACGGACACGCGCACAGTACGACGGCGACTCAGCGCACTGCTATTCCACCAGGGCTGAATCATCATAACACCAAAATTTCTACAGTCTATCAGACATTACACTCACTTTGTCTCTTCACTTTCTCTCATTCTCCCTCTAACTCTCATTCCTTCTTCCCCCAGGCACATACAAACACATAATTGAGCCGTAATGTTGACAACACGTACAAAATATTATTTTTGAAAAGAGTTTCAGAGCTACAGCTACATGATAGTGAGAGAGGAAGTAACACATTCGAAACTAAAATTGTGCGACTTCAGCCTATGAACATGTGGGGGAAAAATAGACACAAAACGATAAACTGTAAATACCCATTTATTTATTTATTTATATAAAACGATGTGAACTGCTTATAATCTACTAATACTACATCTAAAAACAAAAGTGTTATTTTAAATGAACCAGTCGATGATGCCTTAACGTATAAGGAACCGAAACGCATCATTGAAAGGAAAAAAAAGTAGGAAAGCGAGATTTTCGTTTCCAAAAGCGATTAAACCAAACAGTTCGTTTACACTGGTATCAGATGCCTCCCTCATATAAGAACCAACCATCTTCCAGCGTTCTAGTTCACAGAATTCCTAGGTGATTTACACAAAACTGTACAGTTTGTGAACTACGACCGACTCTTGCGACCTACTGAGGATACTGCACAGGTGCCAGTCCTGGTCAAACACACGCAACAGCAACACCGACACGTTTGGCTACAATCTATCATTTGTATTCAAGCATGCATTTCTAGCAGGATTTCCATATTCCTGTCCAACACCTCTACATGAAAATGTTAAGTACGGGCATTTTTTTCTAATAATTCCTGTCCTGTTCCTACTCCTTCCTTTCAAAGTTGCACTCTGAGATGAAGTCGTTGGCGCATGGTAGAAATTCGTGCCTCGGTGGAGTCACCAAGCGCTCTAAGGCACCTTGCTGCAGAGCACGTGGTGGCTTGCCGTCGGATGTTCGAGTCCTATATACATGGTGTTACAAAAAGGGTACGGCCAAACTTTCAGGAAATATTCCTCACACACAAAGAAAGAAAATATGTTATGTGGACATGTGTCCGGAAACGCTGAATTTCCATGTTAGAGCTCATTTTATTACTTCTCTTCAACTCACATGAATCGTGGAATGGAAACACACAGCAACAGAACGTACCAGAGTGACTTCAAACACTTTGTTACAGGAAATGTTCAAAATGTCCTCCGTTAGCGAGGATACGTACATGCATCCACCCTCCGTCACATGGAATCCCTGATGCGCTGATACAGCCCTGGAGGATGGCCTATTATATCACAGCCGTCCACAATACGAGCACGAAGAGTCTCTACATTTGGTACCAGGGTTGCGTAGACAAGAGCTTTCAAATGCCCCCATAAATGAAACTCAAGAGGGTTGAGGTCAGGAGAGCGTGGAGGCCATGGAATTGGTTCGCCTTTACCAATCCATCGGTAACCGAATCTGTTGTTGAGAAGCGTACGAACACGTCGACTGAAATGTGCAGGAGCTCCATCGTGCATGAATCACAGGTTGTCTCGTACTTGTAAAGGCACATGTTCTAGCAGCAGAGGTAGAGTATCCCGTATGAAATCATGATAACGTGCTCCAGCAAGCGTAGGTGGAAGAACATGAGGCCCAATCAAGACATCACCATCAATTCCTGCTGAAATTTTCACAGAAAATCTGTTGTTGATGACGTGATTGCACAATTGCGTGCGGATTCTCGTCAGCCCACACATGTTAATTGTGAAAATTTGCAATTTGATCACGTTGGAATGAAGCCTCATCCGTACTAAAATGAGCTCTAACATGTGTGTGTGTGCGTGTGTGTTTGTGTGTGTGTGTGTGTGTGTGTGTGTGTGTATGTGATGTCCTTAGCATAAGTTAATTTAAGTAGTTTTCACCAATATGGTTTGAAGGGCATGAAGGAACTGTCTACGATGCACCAAACTTGTAATGTCACATTATTACGGACAAAATTAATAGCTTACTTTTATGAAAGACATTTTTTTTTTCAATATTGTATTCCAAGATTAAATGAAAGCTCCAAGTAGGAGAAAATATGACTTAAGAAGTCTTCTGAAGCCGGCCGCAGTGGCCGAGGGGGCAGGCGCTTCAGTCACGGTCAGCACGGCCAGTACGGTCGGGATTCGAATTCCCTCTCGGGCAAGGATATTTGTGCCGTCCTTACTTGAAGGTAGTTCATAAGTAGTTTGTTGTAAGTTTAGGGACTGATGATCCTGTAGTTAACTCCCTTAAGCTTAACAAATATTTGAACATTTTTGAGTCTGCTGAAGCATACGTACTTACAAAGGACACATTAGTAACGAGGTATTATAAGGAACTGTACGTACTATTTTTTTCTGCAAGTAACCCTACAAGATCACGGTGCAGCGGAAATAACGCACTAAAGTTAATGACGTATCAAGAATTAAAAGACAAAGCAATGTTACTGGAGTGGAGGAGGGAAAAAACTCGGGATACAAGCATCACTCTGGCGAGAGAACCGGAATGAAAGCGTTAAAGAAATTTTTATGTTTCAATTGCAATGGTTAAATCAACATATCTTTATTAGGCAAGTGCCTAAATATTTCTAATTTGTTCTAAGACGACAAGTTTCCACCCTTTCTTTTCTTTATGCAGAATCGTCATTTCATTGAAACCTTTAGCAGTATATCCTGTGACGGCCGCGGTGGCCGAAAGTTCTGTGGAGCGTCAGTCACAGACTGCACGGCCACTACGGTCGGGGATTCGAATCCCCCCTCGGGAATGGATATTTGTGCCGTTCTTAGTATTATCTAGTTCATAAGTAGTTTGTAAGTTTAGGGACTGATGACCGCATAGTTAAGTCCCATAAGCTCTACGAACATTTGATTATGTCCTATCATCAACAGAAGTTCTACAAAGGTTGAATTATTGACATTAGTACCTTTCCTCCCTAACAAGTGTTTTTTGTACCTTACGTTAAACGCTTTGCCTCTCTGTCCAATATAAAATGCTGAGCATGTGTCACAGGCAATTTTGTACACTCCTGAGCTACGAAAAGGTTCGTTTAAAACTTTAAAATAATGAATAGAAAGTTTCTTTGTAAATTATTGTGTGTGGCGAAAGCAATTTTGCACCCGCATTTCTTAGACGCTGATTCCTATACGATACATTATCTAAAAAAGGTATTGAAAAGAACTTTTTCTCGTCAGAGACCTGACTGGAACCTAAAGTGTTGATTCCTTTATTGGTTTTCTGTTCAAAGAACTTTTATAGTAGCGAAGGTTCATAGTCGTTATTGTGTGCTACAATTTTATTCAAATCGATTTCTTCCTGTAGTTTTTCAGGTGCCAAAGGGGTGGTTAGAGCACAGTGAACAGCCGAATGAACGAAAGTACTTTAATGAGACTAAGGGTGTGTTGAGTCTGAAGGTATAGCATGGTCAGTACTCGTAGGTTTACGATTGATGTCGGAAGTTATTTTTCCATCTGTACCATCAATTTTAAATCCAAGAAATTTAATTCGTGCCTTTCTTTTTGAAGCAACGTGAAACTAACTTTTACATAGATGTTGTTAAATTTTTTGAACAGCTAATCAATTCTTCATTAGTGCCATTGTAAATAATTAAGACGTCATGTACGCATCTCGAATCAGATAAGACGCCCAATTCCGCAGAGTTGTATCTACTCAAAAATCTGTCTTCAAGGAAATTAATGAAAATGTCTGCTAAAATTCCTGATAATGGGTTACCCATTGCAAGGCCGTCATGTTGTCAATAAAGGTTTCCATTGAATTCAAAATAATTTACATTTACTACTTGTGACAACAACAACTTGTTAGCGTAGGGGCTGATAACCGTAGCAGATTCTTAGATCTACAATCATTTGAACATTTCAAGAAATTCGTGGCGGGCCACATCAAACTTTCTGTGTACCCACGGAAGTGCTAGAAGGTGTAATGGATTTTGCCTTAGGGTACCTATTGGTCTCGTCAAGTGTACATCCAGATGCCAGAAGTATCCAATGAATCCGACGTATAAATATGAATATATTTACAGATCATTACAATATACTACGGAAAATACCTTGTTACCCCATTAACAGTGCAGTCTAGATCATCCTTTCAAATTCATCGTGTTTGTAAAAGCTTTGTAGTATTGTGCATTTGTTCATATTACTGTAAGAAACACAAACATTTCCTGGGGATATATAAATTACATTTATCAATTTATCATGGTCTGCTTGTATCAATGTATTGTGACTACATTAAAATTATCAAATTTTAATTTATGTAAACAAACCATTATTGCCATAGAATGAAACTTTTCACTCTGCGACGTAGTGATCGCTGATATGAAACTTCCTAGCAGATTAAAATTGTGTGCTGGAACCGGGACTCAAACTTGGTACCTTTGCCTTTCGCGGGCAAGCACTCTACCGACTGAGCTATCGCGACACGACTCACGATGCAGCCTCACAACTTTACTTCCGCCAGTACCTCGCCTCCTAGCCCCTAGGCTGTGGGTAAGCCATGTCTCCAACATATCCTTTTTTCCAGGAGTGCTAGTCTGGCATGTTTGGCATGTTTCGCAGGAGATCTTCTGTGAAGTTTGGAAAACAGGAGGCGAGGTACTGGCGGAACTAAAGATGTGAGGCGGCATCGTGAGTCGTGTCGGGATAGCTCAGTCGGTAGAGCGCTTGCCCGCGAAAGGAAAAGGTCCCAGGTTCGAGTCTAGGTTCCAACACACAATTTTAATCTGCCAGGAAGTTTCAATATTGCCGTAATCGTAATTTCCATACACAATTATGTTATACTTTCACTTGTGATATATATATATATATATATATATATATATATATATATATATATATATATATATATATATATATATATATAGCCAAATATTTGTGAAAAATGTACACTTATTTTTACGGAAGTTGAATCAATTGTCTCTATCGTATAACATTCATTCTAGAACACTCTGGAAACCAACATTGTTTATATAAACTCTCGTTATCGCACGCTGGGAGTCAGCAGTCGTCAGTCAAGTACTGTACTCGAGTCATGTCATGTAGTTGTTAGTCTTGATTTGTATGTTTCAACTTCATGTCTCTTTGTGAACAGTCACCGATGCAATAAGAATTCATACATCCTATATTCGCATTTTGTAGTTCCTTTGACATACAGAAAACCACAAGCCATTTATATCAAATGTTTTAATGTTTGTTAAGCTTAGGGGACTTCACTGCAGAATCATCACTCCTAAACTTACTAACTACTTATACTAAAGCCGATACGAACATCCATTCCCGAGCGGGAATTCGATCCCCCAACCAAAGCGGCCGTGCAGAGTGTGACTGGCGCGCCGAAGACCGCTCGACCACTGCGGCCGGCGCCATTTATAAATAATGTTTACAAGATAATTGCAGGCGAGCTGACGGTGTGGCAAAAGAATATCGGTGATGTAATTTATTGTTTTCTGTATAACGATGTAGCTAAACTACATTACAGAGGTCACTGATACCTTTCTGAAGAACATAACGCTGGGATGGTCCACATGTTACGCTTAGGACCAACTGAATATTCGGTTTGGGTTACGGCCAGATTCGGCCGAAATATTGCTTTCGGTCGCAGTATAGGGTATATTACACGGAGCGTATTTGGTCGCTAGTCGCTGGCGTTTAGGCGAATAGCGAATGAATACGCTGACCCAATGACACGCAGCGACTTCAGACGCTAGCGTCTTTGTAAAAACAATTGAAACGTGACGTAGCATATGACACATTGTTTTGGTGGTTAGGTGATATCAAACAGTTCTGTTTCCCACCAAACAAAATATGAAGTGGAATTTTAATCAAATTTCTGGAAATTTATCAAGTTTTCCAGTATTATAGGACATTAAACATGATTATTTAATTACTAAACATAAAGACACTCAATTTAACCAACTGTTTGACGAATGAAGAATTGAAGACTGATGAACTCTTGGGGATATGGATACGGTACCAAAAATCTGAAAACAAAAATCAGAACAATAAAACATCTCATCTTCATTATATTTAGATTAGACTAGATTAGATTAATACTTGTTCCACAGATCATGAAGACGACACTTCGTAATGATGTGGAACGTGTTAGTTAAATGAAATGTGTCTATACATAATCTTACATGACACTTAATATGCCGGCCGCGGTGGCCGAGGTGACTGAGGCGCTCCAGTCACGGTCAGCACGGCCACTACGGTCGGGGGTTCGAATCCCCCCTCGGGCATGGATATTTGTGCCGTCCTAGTTCGTAAGTAGTTCTTGTCCTAGTTCGTAAGTAGTTCATAAGTAGTTTGTAAGTTTAGGGACTGATGACCCCGTAGTTAAGTTCCATAAGCTTAAAAAACATTTGAACATTTGAACACTCAATATTTGAATATTTTATTTATTTATTTATTTTCCCTAAAGTACTAACTTTTATCTAGAAATTCATCTAATGTGTAGAAGGTATTGCCATTCAGAAATTCTCTTAATTTACTGTTAAATGCTAGTTGGCTATCTGTCAGAATTTTGATACTACTTGGTAAGTGACCAAAGACTTTTGTGGCAGAATAATTAACCCCTTTCTGTGACAGAGCTAAATTTAACCTTGAATAGTGTAGGTCACCCTTTCTCCTGGTGTTGTAGCTATGCACACTGCTATTACATTTGAATTCAGTTGAATTGTTAATAATAAATTTCATGAGTGAATATATATATATTGTAAGGCTACTGTGAAGATTCCTAGATCCTTAAATAAATGTCTGCAGGAGGATCTTGGGTGGGCTCCAGCAATTATTCTGATGACCAGCTTTTGAGCAATGAATACTTCCTTACTAAATGATGAATTACCCCAGAATATGATCCCATAAGAAAGCAGAGAATGAAACTTTCTGTAGGCAGAAGGATCTCCACACAATAATTCTGTCAAAAGATTTGCAGAAGCACTATATTTATCCTTCATCCCAAATCACCTTCGTTTCCATATTCTTTTTTTTTCCCTACTTTTCCGTTTTGATTTTGGCAGATTGTTCTTTTAAGACTCTTGCGATAAACACAATGCCCAGCATTTATTACTTTTCCTTCGACATTTTGACTCAACTGGTGGCTACTTTATACGCTCCTGTATATGACACTGGGCGACCAACACTTGCGAGGGACCAAAAACGCCAGCGACCAGCGTCTAAAATAGCCGACCCTTCAACTTTAGACGCTCGCGTTTCGGAGCAGCGACTTTGTTCGCTGCCCTTGTTTACAAGGAGTGAATTTAGCAGCTGCGTCCAAATTCGCCAGGGACTAGCGACCAAATACGCTCCGTGTAATATACCCTTATCGGTTTCGGCTAGAAGTTATCAGAATCCTCTGCTTGGCCGAAATTAGTTTTCTTGAAGTTATTGATGAAGTCCGGTCGCATTATGGATGGATTCAGTCAATAATAACGTTTTGTCTAGGTGCGCCGTTCAACTGCTAGGAGGCTCTCTCTTCCCGCTTAAACATTGTGGGTATTTTGTTGGTAAGCCAAATATAACGCGACCGTACCTTACAGTGATATACTACGTTAATAACAATTTAACTTAATCAATACTGTACGTAATGGAACGGGTTATCATATTGTCATACTGTAAAGTTTTATTACTGAGTTTCATTGAAATCGAGGAGCTTTTTTTTTTATAACTAATATGGCTTTAGGAAACACTGATCATGCGGTTCACACCTTTTCCTGTTTAGTTTGCGTGAATTTATACTTTCAAAAATCATACTGTTAGTCGGAACTGTGACTATATTTTTGGAAATACTTTCTGCAGCACTGATTGAAGCTGCTGTATATTCAGGATTGCCAAAAAGGAAATATGTAGAGTTGTTTGTCGATTACAAAAGACGGAAGTGAAGATGACAACGTAGAGTTAGCGCTCTGAAGAACAAAACAAATAAAGACGACTTTGGTTACTTATGGAAGCAAATAAGTGATTACCTTCTGAGTATTTTGTATTGTGGTAGTCACGTCGACGCTCTGACATTTCGTAGTACGGTATCTATTTGGCATGTTTGTTGTGTAACTAAAGACTAAAGACTATCTTCTTGCAAGAAGGTATGCAGAACGCTGGCATTTGTTGTAGCTAAACAATAGTACAGTTAATTCAAGGTAACGGGGCCAGGATCACACCGAACTATCCAATTTTACACTTGTAAATGAATAAATCGTCCTTGTAAAGTATACATGTGTAAAAAAGTGACCTTATTAAAAGAAAGTTTTTAAATAGTCTTTTACATTGGCAGCCTAAAGGTTTTAAAGTCTTTTCACTATTTACGTCGCATTGTAATGGTACAGTGCCTGTTTATGTGAAGATAGGATGTACCCGCAGTTGTTGTTTCGTTTTATAACGCCGCTATTTATAGTGAGCGATGACCTCAGCACCTTAGTCTCTTGTGGAAAAAAAGAAAAGAACAACAACTCTAGTGGCAGGCGCTGAAAACGACAAGTGCTGTATCGCGCTGAGGCTTTTCTGGAAGTTCCGAGATCATACTCTTCTAGAGGAGTCAACAATTCGCGAAACACCGTCAATCAGTTTTCTCGCGAACCATATGCGGTTGGAATAGGACGAAGTGACAATGGTAGAGAAACTACACTCCGTCGAACACCGAGAGGTGCCTTGCGGAGTATGTTCGCAGATATAAATAAATGTACACTCGTTTTGCGACAGTACGAAATTGAAGTCGATCAAACAAGTGGGTAGAACTATAGGAGAGAATGGATGGTGGTGAAATTAATCTTTCACCTTCCAGAAACTGCAATAAATAAATGGACAACTGTTTCACCAGGACGTTACTACATCTACGTCTTCATACATACTACGCTCAAAAAAATGTTCAAATGTTTGTACAACTTATGGGACTTCACTTCGGGGTCATCAGTCCCTAAGCTTACAAACTACTTATGAACTAGCTACGACTAAAGACGGCACAAATATCCATCCTCGAGGGGGGATTCGAACCCCCGACCGTAGTGGCCGTGCTGACCGTGACTGGAGCGCCTCAGTCACCTCGGCCACCGCGGCCGGCACGTACTACGCAATCCACCCAAAGTTGCATGGTGGAGGGTACCTAGTATCATTACTAGTTACTTGATTTCCTGTTCCACTCCCATATGGCACGACACGAACGCTTGTAAGCATCTATACGAGTCCTAATCGCGAAGTGTAAGTTGGTTGCACTAGAATATTTCTGCAGTTCCCTTCAAAATCCTACCCTCCACATTTCTTCAACAGTGTTTCTCAGAGAGAATGTCGCCTTTGGTGCAATGACTTCCATTTGAGTTCCCGAAGCAGTTCAGGAAGACTGGCCCATTGATCGAACTTGTTATTGCGGTCTTCAATCTCGAGACTGGTTTGATGCAGCTCTCCACCCTACCCTATCCTGAGCAAGCCTCTTCATGTCCACATAAGAACAACTCACACACTTCTTAATCTGCTTACTATAGAAGTCTCTTGTCTCCCTCTCCGATTTTTTCACCCGCACACTTCCCTTCAGTACTAAAATTAGTATTTACTCATGTCTAAGAATTTTTCATACAAATCGATCCCTTGTTTTAGTCAAGATATGCGAAAAATTCCATTTCTCCCCAATTCTGTACAGTACCTCTTCATGAGTACCCATCTAATCTTCAGTATTCTTCAGTATCCCCACATTTCAAAAGGCTCTATCCTATACCTGTCTAAACTATTTATCGTCCAAGTTTAACTACAGACAAGGCAACACTCCATTCAATTCCTTCAGAAAGGACTTCCTGACAAATTAATATACGATGTTAACAAATTTCTCTTTTTCCAAAACGCTTTCCATCCCAATGCCATTCTGCATTTTATGTCCTCTCTACTGCGACCGCCGTATGATTTTGCTGCCCAAGTAAGAAAAGTCACCTACCAGCTTGATTGTTTCGTTACTTAAACTAATTCCTTCAGCATCATCTGATTTTCTAAGACTACATTTCATTACTACTGTTTTGCTCTCGTTAATTTTCAGCTTACAAACTCCTTTAAAAACAATGTCCATTTAGTTCAACTGCTCTTCCAAGTCCTTTGTTGTCTCTAACAGAATATCAGTGTCATCAGCAAAACGCAATATTTTTATTGCTTCATCCTGAACTCTAATTAATTCCTTCTCCAAATTTCTCTTTGCTCTCATTCACAGGTGCTCAATGTACAAATTTAATAACAGTGGAAAAAGTTTACAACTCTCACTCCCTTTCAACCTCTGCGTTCCTATTACGCCCTATAATAGCTGCTGTATGGTTAAGGTACAAGTTGTAAATAACTTTCCGTTCCCTATATGTCAAATGTTTGTAAAGCTTAAGGGACGTAGCTGCGGGGTCATCAGTCCCTAAACTTACAAGCTACTTATACTAAAGATGACACAAACATCCAAGCCCGAGGGGTGATGCCTCGTGCATCGTAGCATAGTGCCTCAATGCGCACGGCCGCTCCGCCGCGGCCCTTTCCCTATATTTTATCCCTGTTGACTTCAGAATATGACCGAACCTACTAGTAACAAACCTAGCCGCCTGCCCATGAGTTGCTTCTATATCTTCCTTTAAACCAATCTGGGGTGGATCCCAAACATTTGAGAAACACTCAAGACGGAGTCACACTAGCGTTTGATATGCACATCTTCCCAAAATTGTCCAAATAAACAGAAGTTGATCATCTGCCTTCCTCACGATTGAGCTTATATGCTCGTTCCATTCAATGTCGCTGTGCAGCGGTACGCCTAGATATTTAATTGACTCGACTGTCTTAAGCAGCACACGTCTTATGCTGTATCCGCACATTACAGGATTTTTTCTCCCATGAATCTGCACCACCTTACATTTAGATGCCAACTGCCATTCCTCACACCACCTAGAACTTTGGTCCAAATAAGAAAGTTGTATCAAGGTAAAAATGGCTTACCCACTGCTGGTCCTTACGAAGTGACGTTATTGAGATAATAAAATAATGCAGTTCACAGTATGGCTGCGGCAACAGGACCTGAATGTTTCTATTCTGATTTACAAAATCCACATACACGTATATTTGTGGTTTAGCTTAGTACAATGGTAACAGCGCGATCACTTTTTTGCTTACTTTAGTACTTAAAATATTATTTCGTGTAAAAGTAACACAGCATAAAAAACACAATGCCAAAGATTGATACGACTGACGAATGAAAACATTAACAAAGGACAAAAATGATTTTTTCTGATGCAAGAAATGTAAATATTTTTTCTTCAACGTAATTTGTTGTCACCTTGTAAAAAAGAAATACACAAAAAAAGATTAGCACAGGAAGAGAGGGCGTTTCTGATAAGAGAAATTTGACGAATTCCGAAAGAAACTTCTGATCTTAGTGGCACTAGCATCGCCAACTTGGTTCAGTTTCGTAGCTACTCCAGTACGTTCCCAGTAGTATTACTGTGAGCTCGTGCTTGACCATGTTTATCATAAATACAAGTTTTTAACATGTCTGTAGCTACAAAGTATCGTGCGAAGTGTTACGTTAATGGAGCAATACGATTTTTGTGGACAAAGCAAATGACACCAGCAACAATTCTTTGAGACACTATTGAAGTTTACGGGGACATTAGGAATGTCAGCGTTATTTGATATTCGTGGCAATACTGCCCTTGATTAAGAACGACGGATTTGTGTTGTCCATTTGAGTATCACCTTGTCCTCTCATATTTGTGGTCTGAGTGACCGAAGCCAGTCGAGAATAAGGGAATTCTATACAGTGGCGGTTGAATTGAATTCATTAAGATAGTAAAAGCTGTTGTTGTGGTGATATTCAGTGCAAAGACTGGTTTGATGCATCTCTCCGCACTACCCTGTCCTGGCAAATACACATTCTTTTGAATCTGCTTACTGTAATCGTCTCTCAGTCACCCTCTGCGAGTTTTACCCCACACACTTCCCTGCAGTGTCAATGCCTCAGAATGTATCCCACCAATTGGTCACTTTCCCAGTTCTATTCAGCGCCTCCTCATGAATAAACTACAGCATTTGTCTGTAGCTCCACATATTGAAATCTTCTATAATCTTTCTGTCTGAACTTCTTACCGTGCATGTTTCACAGACGAACAATGTTACACTCTAGACAAAACCTCCAGAGTTCTTAGGAGTTCTAAGATTTAAATTAATTTTGGATGTCAACAAATGTGGCTTGTTCAGAAATGTTTCTCTTTCCAGAGCCATTGTACCTTTAATTCGTCTTTACATCATAAATTATTTTGCTACTCAAAAATCAAACTCATCCACTACTTTTATTGTCTCATTAAATAATCCAATTCTTTCAGCTTATCCTGATTTTATTTCACAACTTTCCATTATCCTTGTCTTGCTCTTGTTAATATTTATCTTCCGACATCAAGATACTGTCCATACCGTTCAATTACACTGCCAGGTCCTCAGCTAACATAATGCAATGCCATCGGCAAACCACACAGTTTTTATTTCTTCACCCTGAAACTTAATTCCTTCTTCAATTTTTTTCCTTGGGTTTCTTCACAGCTTGTTCAATCTACAGACTGAATAACATTTGGTAAACGCTACAACACTGTCTTACTCACTTTAGCACCAATACTTTTCTTTCTTGGCCTTCGACGCTTGTAATAGCTGTCTGCTTTATTTGTGCCCCTAAAATTCACCAGTGCTACCTTCAGAATTTGGACGAGTGTATTCCAGTCCACACTGTCAAAAGAGTTTTACAAATCTGCAAAATCTAAAAACATATGTTCACCTATCTTCTAAAATAAATCTTATTGCCTCGCGTGTTCCTAGATTTGTCTTAGATCTAAACTGATCTTCCACAATGTCGGATTCTACCAGATTATTTTCATCCATCTGTAAACATTTCTTATTTGTATTTGCAAACTAATTAAACTAATAGTTCTGAAATGTTACAACTTATCTGCATTTGATTTCTTTTTAATTGGAATTATTACATTCTTCTTTATGTCTGATGGCATTTCATCTCTCTAATACATCTCACACACAAGGTGGGTCTTCCAACCATTCCATCAATTCAGAGGGATACCATCTACTCCATAGACCATTTCGACTCAAATGTTTCAATGCTCTGTCAGATTCTTCTCGCAATCTCATATTTTCTATATCACCTCCATTTACTTCCATTTTTTTTATAATACTGCCATCACTTTCCTTGTACAGGAACTCAGCTTTCGGTTCCTTAATATTCATGCAGCTGCTTTTCTTTTGTCCAAACGTCTCTTTTCCTGTGGGCAGTAGCTAGGCTGCGTTTCACCTAATTATACGTTCTTCTCTGGACTCACATTTTTCCTATAACCTTTCCTGCATAGCCAGTCTCCTCTTCCGGTCATACTCATTTTTCACCCGTCTACACTTGGTTTTTAATACTTCATATGCTTTATTTTCATACAAGAAGAATGGAAACTGGAGTGAACTGATACGAAATGAGGACTATTTCCGAAGAATCGCCGAAGAAAACACACAAAGACACTGACAAGACAAAGAAACTACAGGACGCGAAATGTGTGAAATATTCAATTGAATAAGGAAATATATATGCAGGCTCCCCTATGATGAGACGAAGTTTCCGTACGCAAGTGAAATGTGTTGTTTTTACAGTGATCATTTTATGACTAGTGTATAAATTATGTCTTATGAATTTGGACAGCATTATTCGCAGGAGGAGCAGCGATCTATGACTAATTGTATTGTATATGTATATTTGAAAGTTGGAACTTAAATAGTGGCAACAATGCTGTGGAGACACTATGCTATAGAATCTACTATTGTCACTGATAACAGACGATGTTGGCATACGTTACCTCCGAGCAAATGGACTCGCCCGTCCCACGTCAGCGGCGTGCGCACTATCGAGGGAAATACAATCTCTTGTGAGCGAGCATTCCAACGTAACGGTGTCACTATATTCCTCCCTCGGGCATCGGTGTATTTGTTAACATAAGTTAAAGTAGTTTTGTAAGACTGATAACCAGAATAGTTAAGTCTTATATATTTACAAACATTTCAATTTTTATCTGATTTATGTTGTTTTCAAACAACTGGTACAGTCCGTTATTGCATAATACGAATGTGTATGTGTGCAAATGTTTCTGATTGACAATCTTGTTTGAATAGTTGGTCACTTTGCCCAATGACGAATTTTCATATTTGCCGCCAGCAGGCTATTCAGATATTACCGCCCCTACCGATTCTACAATTCGATACCCTATTTCACAATCTTACTAATTATAATTTTTTGTCAACGAAATTGTAGCTTTATGTTTTGTGCACTAGCGTCCTAATTATACCACCTCTTTTCCGTAATTAGTATGACGGTGAACTAGGGGATCGATGTTTTACTTCCTAGATTATTTTTACAACCTAACTATTTGGTTAGGATTGCACTAGAAATAGTTTTATGTGAATATTTCTGAGCTAATAAAATCACACGCACATACTACTAATAACATGGAGGTGAGGTATACCTTAATGCTTCTTACCCGATCATGTACACCGGCAAACGTAATTAAATTTATTACTTACAGCTTACGGTCGGGGGTTCGAATCCCCCCTCGGACATGGATATTTGTGACGTCCTTAGTCTTAGGTAGTTCATAAGTAGTTTGTAAGCTTAGGGACTGATGACCCCGTAGTTAAGTCCCATAAGTTCTACAAACATCTGAACATTTGAACTTACAGCTTAATAATTTTGTCCCCAAATAAGACGCTCGGAAAATCTACCGCGCTAGGTTCCAGCCTACTCTTCCGAATGGTAAATCTGCCACTGACTTTGCTATAACAAACTACAGTCGATGTGAAGTGAATTATTGTGATGCTTATTATTTCCTGTCGAGTGGCATATCCTAGAATTATAAAAGCTATGTCATTTATAAATTTTGAATTATTGAACAACTTCTGAAATATCAAATAAATGAAATTGAAATAAGCTACATAGGTCGCTGTATTGATAAAAGTCGTGAAGTAGTTACAATATGACTGTTTGACGCGTTTCGGCCTGGGTCATCAACTGAATCTGTCAATAGAAAATAATTATACAATATGAGAACAGAAATGCAGCAAAAACATAGTGTACAATTTTTTGTAAAGATGAAATTCATCACACCTAGCCAGTGTTTAAAAGCCACCAGTATACATTAAAGTTGGTCAGTAATCATCGTTACATGTTCTTTACGTAACATCAAGGAGCAGACTGAGGGCATAGTAATGGTACAGCACATGTTTACAGATTTTAGTGCGATAAAAATAAAGTGTGATGGAGTAGAATTGCTGCTTACAATAATAGAGTGTCAGAGCTATAACGTTCTAAGCAATATTACAACAGTGAATAAACTATATACATACAAATTCACAGAAAATAAAAGTTGAAATGATGAACATCATAACAATGGTCATACATATATAGCGTATATTTGATGCTTAGAAGAAACTATAGGGCGCCAAGTCTTAATACATTGCTTAGGGATTAACGTGCTTACAGAATACACAATGTATCATTACTGTGAAGATTACACTAACATGCACACAAGTCAAAGAAAGGTTTTAAAATCAAATACGAAAAAAAGGGGGAGGGGGATGAAAAAATTATTTTAAAATGCTCTTCACATTTTTTTAAAGGTGCAATTTTTTTAATGCTCTCCACTCAAGATAGTCGTCGTCAGAAATGAACTACGCCATATGTGCTAGCGTGTTCACTACACCTGCACACGGTGATGAAAGCTTTTGCCATTCAGGTAACGAACAGTGTGCGTAGACTTTCTGTACACTGTATGTCCAAGCCTGCCTTCTGCTTTCCACTCACTAAAACATGAAAGAAAGGGAGCTTGCTATTCTTATCCATCTCCACGGTGAATTTCATATTTGGATGGACATCTTTCATACGGTCGACGAACTGTTGCAGTGTTTCCTTGCCATGAGCCATATCACAAACGTATCGTCGACGTACCATAGGACGCAGGATGGACGCAACCTCGCTGAAATAAGCGCTTGCTTTTGTAAATGCTCCATGAAGAAGTTCGCCACAGCCGGAGACAGTGGAGACACTATTGCTGTGCCATCCGTCATAATATTCGTTGTGGTACTGAATTCTCCACTCCGAGGAGTGGAGCGGGCTGTTTGACATCCGGCCCATAAAGAGTCGCGGTTCTATTCAGCCAATTATCAGACAAGCTGATAGTGGGGCAAAGGGGGCATCCCAATTGGGAATAAGTGGGAGGGGCTTACCAGTTCCGGCATACGCCTTACAACCAAGGAAAACCTCCCGAAAACCTTGGTCGGAACCGGGGGAGTGGGACCTATTTAATTTATCTCTGGGACGTTACCCCAGACTACAAATGGTCTATCGGGAGAGCACGAGTGCACTCACGACAATCAAGGATCGGACGTCGAGTTACTTTCTAAAACTCGTAGAGATCAGCTCGGCCAACAGTTAGCGGCACCCGTCATCTACTTGAGGATTTCGACGAACGACTGCGAGTTTACACCATGATGTTCACAGTGTCCCAATCTTGGAGACAATAAATTAAATAACAATAATTCCCACTCATCAGAGCGTAAGGACAAGCTTTGGACGTGGAGCGGAGTCAGAGGACTGATGCATATAAGGACGCGAGAGTGCCAGGTTAAAGACGTCTCCCCTGCGGTACGCGCCTTGTGACGTCACGCGGTACCGCAGTGCACTGCCGGCCTTGGTGGCCCGCGCAGAAGGCCCTCCAGAAGGTTCCCGACACAGCTTGGCAACTATATAACCAGGACACCCGACCATTTCAGCAGTCAGTTTTACTCCTGATGACGATGACGCAGCTTGTCATCGAAAGCTCAAGCATTTCATCCGAAATGATGCGGTTCGTACACCGAGAACGATTTGTAGAAGATTGCCACCGCGAAAGACTCCGAGGACATTGATTAGCAATACTCAAGCACTGGCCAAACGAGACTTTTGTCACCTACTTCCTACGTTGAAGAACTACACTTCCTGAGGGTTCTTGCAATAAATCTTACTTTGGCATCTACCTTATCCACGATTGATTTTATATGCACATTACGTTTCAAATAGCCCCTTATGTCAATGAAACCAATTGAGCCGGCCGCGGTGGCCGAGGTGACTGAGGCGCTTCAGTCACGGTCTGCACGGCCACTACGGTCGGGGGTTCGAATCCACCCTCGGGCATGGATATTTGTGCCGTCCTTAGTTGTAAGTAGTTCATAAGTAGTTTGTAAGTTTAGGGATTGATGACCCCGTAGTTAAGTCCCATAGACTCTACAAACATTTGAACATTTGATTTGAACTAATTGATTGCAGTGTTTGTTCTGTTATTGCGTTGTTATGCAATAAAGGATCATTATTTCTGTGTAAACGTGGACTACACACTTCTTTATGTTGATAAGCTGCAGATGCTTATGCATTTCGCTACCATTATCTATTGTTTCGACTTCTCCATAAACTACAGCCTCATGCGTAAAAAATATTGCGGGTTTTACGATATTATCTACGAAGTCATTTTATATAATGTGGAAAGCAACTGCCCTGCAACAACCCTCTGTGACACTCCTGAGGTAACTTTTAACATCTGCGTTGAAAATAGCATGCTGTTTTCTGATATTCCGTATGCTCGAGCTTTGTGCATCAGGCGACGGTGCAGAATGTTGTTGAACGATTTGCGGAAATTAAGAAACATGGCATCTACTCGCGATACTGAGAGAGCTGCCCTCTATTTCTCTTATATGAATAGCGCAATTTGGGTTTCACATGATCGTTGCTTTCTCAAATCACATTGATTCTTACAAAGCAGATTTCCGGTTCCCAGAAATGACGTAATACTCAAGCATAAAGATTCTAAAGAAATACTTCTCCTATCCCTTCTCTCTCTCTCTGTCCATCTCCTTTTTTCTAAAAACATATTTATCGGAGAATAAGAAAACAGACTGTCTCGCATAGTGTACAAAACTATAAGTGCAGCATCCAAACAGAGAAAGATAGTAATCAAAATAGAATAAAGGGTACGATCTCATATTTATTGAGTTATATGTTCTATAACTGTATAATATCTCAGGTATGTATTCATTTGCAAAAGTGCTGTATGTCAACCCCCCCCCCCCCCCCCCCAGGGGGATCACGACGGTTCTTTCGTTAGTACGTGCGTGGCGAGCTCGGGTCCCGAGCTAATGCAGTCTTCCTTCCTTCTTTACTTCCTGGACTGCATTTCCTCTCCTCCTCCCCTCCTTTCCTATCCTCACTCCTTCCCCTACCCACCTTAGGACTGAAAAACTCCGTAGTTTAGTCCCCCTATCCCCCCAAAAAAAAAAAAAAAAAAAAAAAAAAACCCAACCCCCAACTCTTTATGTCTGTAAAATATGTTGCAAATACAATTAGTAGTAAAGAAGTAAGCGGTTTTCTATGAACATTACTGCTTATGTCCTCATATCTCTTGAACTATGTGTAGTACTGTGATACAATTTCGAAGGTACATTCAGCTATAAGTGTGTCTACTATCTGTAATATTTCCTGCGGCTACAATTTGTAGTGTAGAAATTGTGAATTGTAATGCCATACCGAATGCCGTAGTTTTAGTCTATGAACAGCGGAAAAGTAGTAAACGAGAAACTTTTTTCCTTTCATAATTATAATATCCTCTTCATTCCGGGGGTCCACAAATGAGGACCTACGTTCGTTTTTTTTTTTTTTCCGCAAATACGCGTATTTTTATGCTTACAGACCGTTGGTCCACAAGTGTGGACCTTCTTCTATTTCTCGGTTTCATCACTAGACCGTAGCACCTCGAAAGGAACGACTGATGCATTTGTTTACAGCTGGTCATGCACTCAAAATGACTGCTGCTTGAAATTGGGAAGATACGTAAATAATTATTATTCTCAATATTGCCCTAAAATGCTGTGTTTTCTTCTATAGTGTGTTAACGTTCCTAAATGTTGAGAGTTTGTTCCGATTTGAATATATTTTGCTTGTTACTACGAAATAACTCATTATCTGAAGCTCCTCGTACTTGGACCTCAGGTCATAATATGAATATGCTGACTTCAATTTCGTCTTCGAAAGTGGAATACTGAAATAACTCTCCTTTTTTACTTTATAGATATGAATGAATATTAACTGAGCAGTTGGAAGCGCTTCTTAATGACAGAAATGCGGAATTGTCAATTGTTGGGTGATGTACCGCAGATGGTGTTCAGTTAGGTTTGACAATGTAGGCCATTTATCAAAATTTTCTGAGGCAAAGAATCTCAAAATACAGAAAACTTGGCTTCAATTCCAAGACAAGGGTCATCTGTATCAAATGTGAAATGTATTATTGTGTCATGAAAAATAATTGTTTTGAAGCCTATCACAAAAAGCAAAGATTCATTTACTGGCAATATCAAGTTATTATTTGACAGAAATTATTGTTTTTTCTCCTTTGCTTTCTTTATTTCTTCTTTTTCTTAATTTTCTTTGAATTGATCTTTCTTTTCGATCAATAAGTATCAACAGAAATCTGTATTGGAAACAATGTATTTGAAATATTAAAATTAAAAATACTTTTTTTTCTGTGTAGATTAGTATATGTAGCTAAGTTTACAATAAAATAATTATTTTGTTGAAAAAAAGGTATTTTTATTGAGGAAACGGGAGAAAAAATGCAATTAAAAACAAGACGCAGGGTCCACACATGTGGACCTCCATTTGTGACTTAGTGAACACCAATTCTTTTTTACTTTGGCATATGTGTCATGCTTGGGTACTAGTTTGTTCTAAAATAAGAAAAGAAAAATTTCTTGTTAATATTTTCATCCTAGGAGTGAAGAGGCTATGGTTGTAAGCGACAAAAGTTCAATAAAGATTTAAAATTATGTTTAAAGTTGGTTGCAAGTCGCTAAGTACTGTCATTCTCATACAGAGTGTGAATAAATTCTCGTCGCATTATGTGTCAGTTTCTTGAAACTAAATTGTTTATTATGACGTATCTCCTAAACTATGTGTCGTATGTGGTTCTTATCCCGACAGCACTGCTATCTCACGGAAAGGAATGTGTGCACTAAATTTGGTTGAAATCGGTTCAGTGATTTAGGTGAAAATGTGCAACACTGTTGAAACTTCCTGGCAGATTAAAATTGTGTGCCGGAGCCCGGACTCGAACCTGGAACCTTTGCCTTTCGCGGGCAAGCGCTCTACCGACTGAGGTATCCCGACACGACTCACGATATCGCCTCACAACTTTCCAAACTACACAGATGTTCTCCTGCGAATGTTGCAAGACTAGCACTCCTGGAAGAAAGGATATGGTGGAAACATGGCTTAGCCACAGCCTATGAGATGTTTCCAGAATTAAGCGTGAGGACCGAGTCGTGTCGGAGTAGCTCATTGGTAGAGCGGTCGCCTGCGAAAGGCAAACGTTCCAGATTCGAGTCCTGGTTCCGGCATACAATTTTAATCTGCTAGGAAGTTTCATATCAGCGTACACTCCGCTGCAAAGTGAAAGTTTCTTGCTGCAAGACTGTTGTTTGATGCAGCAGTTCTTTGCTCATCTCATTATGACATATCTCGTGAATAATGTGTTATACGTGATCCTAATACTTACGCGACCGACCTCGTGTATTGAAACTTATATGTGCAAAATTTTATTAACATTGGAAGAAAACTGTAGATTTGTATGCAATACGTACACCCAAACATACGTACACTCTGCTATTAGACCTACTCCTGTAATACTCCTAACTAATTTTGTATTTGTAATTCGGTGCTCTCCTGACTGGAAATCCCTCTTTCCACGAACTTCACTATCCCACTACATCTATCCTTAAATTATCCATTTCCCTTTCTAAATTTTTTTAACCTCCCTAACCGATTGAGGGATCTACATTTCACGCTCCGGTACGTAGATTGTCGGTGTTGTCTTTTCTGATGACGACATCCGAGCCGTGACCGCCCGAAAAGGGGTCTATATTACCTTCGGAATATTTTACCCGAGAGGATGCCAACATACAGTAGTGCTGCATGTCCTCCCCCTTGTTTTCCGTCGTTCGCATATACTTCATGGCAAAGCCACATTAGCTGATGTTACAAGGGCACATCAGTCAACCATCCAGACTTCAGGAACCACACATTTATTTGGCTTCTCCATCGATATCCCTCTGCTGTGGTTCCACCTACTGTCTGGCTATCTGTATCGTTGAGAAACGCAAGCTACCGCGCCTCTCCAATGTTTTGGGTTCATGGGGGTAGCCTAAAAATGTTCAAATGTTTGTATAGTCTTTGCGACTTAACTATGGGGTCATCAGTCCCTAAACTTACAAACTACTTATGAACTAACTAAGACTAAGGACGGCACAAATATCCATGCCCGAGGGGGGATTCGAACCCCCGACCATAGTGGCCGTGCAGACCGTGACTGAAGCGCCTCAGTCCCCTCGGCCACCGCGGCCGGCGGGGGGTAGCCTAGAAGATTATGCGTGTAATTCTAAAACACACTGGTGCATGGAACGCACACCCGTCTCTGTCTTCGTCGGCCATTTACTGCCTGAAATAAGCGAAGGTTGAAATTTTTTGAGAGAGATTATTTTATTGCTGGCATGTGATAAATCGCGCTGCGAAGCACGAGTGCGCGAATTTCCCTTCGTCCTGTAAAAATGACTTATATGACTATAAATTACTTATAAACTACCTTGTACTAAAGACAAGGGAGCATTCGAACGGCCTCGCTCATCGGCGCCTAGCGCCTCAATGCGCTCGGCCACTCCGCCGCGGCAAGCAGCGCATCGACCCATGTGCAGGTACTGGCACTTGATTCTCGACATAAACAAATGAAACTACTGCTAACACATAGAAACAAAATCCTTCACTATAACTATAAAAATGCAAAAGGAGAACTATCACTGGAAGCAATATCTGGGAGTAACTATACTGAGCGATTTGAAACGGAATGACCACATAAGTGGGTGAATCATATACCGTAGTGTGAATCATTGAAAGAATCCGCAAGAAGTGTATTGCATCAACAACGGAATTAGTATACAAGATACTCGTTCGTCAAATATTTGAATGTCGCTCATCAACGTGGAATCCGCTCTACATATGGTTTATAGAAGATACGGAGAACGCACAACAAAGAGCATCACGCGTCCATTTAGCAAGCCAAAAGCTTCACAGAGTGTTGTACGCTGCAAAAGAGACGTTTGTTTCTTCAAGAGTTAATTCATGTATCGTCCTCCTAAATATATCTCACAAAAATATCTCGAGGACCTGCAGTCACTGTTCCCGCGAACCATACGAGACTGGAATAGAAAGAGGAAGTCACAATGGTATTCATACTACCCTCCGCCAAAGATGGAGATATGACTTGCGGAGTACGGATGTAGCTGAAGATGTAAAACTGAAGTTGACGTGCAGCAGCTGCAGACGGAAAATTACCGCCGTTCCTAGCAGAGCACATAGAATAAGAGTGTTTAACTCATGCGTTTACCGCTACTCATCCTGCTTCTCAGGATAACATATAAACGCGGTCATGCCTTGGTCGCACTTGGCTGCTCCATCGCTTTCCTTGCCGTGTTCTGAGAACACGCATTTTCCTCGCCTACTTCTCAGAACCTGCATGTTGAAAGGCGCTGCAAGAGGACACCGCCCCGAGACATTTGGCTGACTTCTCCGTCTAAGTGAGTTAATCGGAAGCGACTTAACCGTTTCTTGTGCCACACTTTGATCGATCTCATACTCTTTGCTAACAATAGGATGGCTGGCACATGACTTAGTTTGTGACCTTTATTCTGATTTAGCTCACAAAGCGAAGTTAGCAAGGTAAGAATTAAAGTTCTATAATTATGTATTAAGTGTCTTAAAGTTTTCAGTCACTATTAGAAAAATCGCTACAGTTTCTTTACTGACACTTTTACTTCAAAAATTTACGACTGTAATA